>OX419601.1:1247302-2570047 GCA_948473455.1 Teleiodes luculella
TTAAAAGCTACGGTTTAGCTTTTCGATTTATGATGTCAAGGAATGATTATATTTCTCGAAAAAGTAAGTGGATTGAATATTTGGGAAAAATATCTATTTAAGAAATATAGAATTGATATATTTTTTATTCATACTCTAAGAGAATTAATCTATTAGATTTTGTTAAGTGTACCTACAAGGGAAATGGTGGGTCCGGATAGTTGTTAAATTAGTTTAAATCACATTTTTACGAGGATCGTATAAAAGTTTTTAAGCTTTGGAATTGAAAATGAAGCCAAGATATTAACATAGAGCATTAAAACTAGCCATAAAATAAAAAGTAATTTAGAAGTCAGTAAATTTTCTTTATTTTCCTATCTGCTCATATACGTACCACTCTGAGGCGGCTATTTTGCTCTGCTGTAGCTAGTGATGTAGCTAATGGAAAAAGGGTATTTTGGTTTTAGGTTTTTATGGACCGGAGGGGACCATGTCTAGCCAGCCTGAAGGGCAAGTTTCATTTTGAATGGGAGTATCCCCGGGAATTGTAGAAAGTTTCCTGGAAACGGCAAATCAATTGCTGTAGCACAGGTCATTGTTATAAATACTTTCTTAACTATCTAATATATTGGACAGAACGAGTGACAGCCCTACGTATGAGGTATAGTCTACAATCACAACTGGCAAGCCCCTAGCTCGTGATTTCACAGCCGATTTGCTATGATCGTGATCGAGAGCTCGCACCTGTCTGCGCGAGCGCCGGTGCGCAGGCGACGATCGGAGGATGACCTCTTGCGTAATGTCTATGGAATACTACTTGCCATGATTGTTTGTCGTGTGGGTTTACCTTACCAACCCTGCTGTCAGAATTATTGAGTGGCCTAAGGCACAGACACGACTCCTATAACGACTACATGCGTAGATAATACTCGTAGCTGGGACAACGGCTTTACTTGCCTTTTCATGGAATTATCTTTCTACTTACTAAGTGAATAATTTTCATATTTTTTCCCTGATAGACAATATTTTTACAAAATACATAACATAATCTGAAACTGCAATAAAACTTATTCTACCTAGTTACTTATATGCTTTTTCAAAAAGGCTTTCCTTTTCAATCATGTTTTATCCGCCACAAAATCGTAATGCATTCCAAATTCATCCTTAAAAATTTCAAATAAGAATAATCCTCCAGCATTACTCACGCGCCACCCGGCTCATCCAAATCCATTTTTTTCCATAATTTCGCGAAACTTACCTGAAATAAGAAAAAAACATCCATTAGATACAAATTCAATGGTAACTTTAGAAAAGGTCGCACCAGATGGCTTCGATATAAAGTTCGGGTCCGATATCGATTTAAATGATAGAAAGGTGCAAAAATCGATAGAAAGCGAAGCCGCAACTGTAACAGCGGTAGGCAAAATTAAATTTACATCCAAAAATACAAGTTTAACTCTTATTGACAACGATATTCGAGTATTGGAAGAGGTACTAGATACTGAAGATAAGGTGGTTAGATAAAAGTAAGTATGTAACGGTAACAATAGTGATACAAGGTGTCGAATTCTTAATATGATGCACACTGCACACGTGTTGTTGCAAAAAATTGAGCTGCATGCGCGGTGAAGCTTCAAATTGATTGATATTAATTTATTGGTTGGTTAGACTTTCGTATAATTCTTTAGCCGTTTGCGGTTAGAGATCGCAGCTTGATATGGTTAATATTTTAGCAATTTGAGCTGTATAAAGTGTAGGTTTAGGAGAAATTGCACATTAATATATATTTTTTTATTAATTTTGTTCACGGTCTAGTTAGTACCTGGTTCACCTGTTTGTGTAACTAAGGGTCGAGGGTTAAATTCTTATCTAGGCCAAAGAGTATTGTTAATTTAAATTTATGCACGCACGTAATTTATACACGTAATTTATGCCTTTGCGTAATAATCTCGCAGTTTTTTTACTTTTAGTTAGGAAAGACGGAAATTCGATTGCAATCTACTTTTCTTTATTTATCTTTATTTATTTAGCCTATTAAGTCTTTGATTTTTTACTAGATAGTATTTGGCAAAGTTATTTGAAGGAATTTCCGCATAATATATAATGTCGTCGGCATTTTGTATGATTTCGCCGTTTACATACGGCGTCGGCAATTTATAAACGCTCGCTGTAATGTAAAATGCCGAAGGCAAAATGTATAGGGTTGGCACAAAAAGGTTTTGAATAAGTCCGCACTCAGTTTTAGCTAAGTCCGTATTGCTAGCTGAAAAATAATGATGCACCTGTATATAATGGGGCGAAGCCCCCCCATTTCTGAAGTGGTATTCTAAGCCCTTATAGATTTTTCAACCCGATTACAAAAAGGTTACTGGCTTTGATAATAGTAGCCAGGGCGTCAAGCAAAGCGGGGGGACGGGGGGGCGCAGCCCCCCAAAAGAGGGGGCTCGGGGGGCGCAGCCCCCGCTAAAAAAAAACCAAATCTCTACACAGAATTAAATCGATTGGTTAGGTTAGGTTAGACTGATGTCAATAACAGAGCGGAGGGAGCCGAGCGAGCGGAGCGAGCGTACCGCGGCAGCGGTCGGCGACCGCCGGAGAATTACATTTTTCAAAGTTGATTTTTGTGCCAACCCTATACATTTTGCCTTCGGCATTTTACATTACAGCGAGCGTTTATAAATTGCCGACGCTTTATGTAAACGGCGGAATCGTACAAAAAGCCTGCGACATATTATATACCTACCATAAATATTTAGTTTCAACTTAAAATGTGTGGCGATAAATTTGTGTGTTGCATTTTGAAGATGTCAAATACGAGTATGTAGTACAAAGTTCATCAAAAATTATTATCAAAACAGATTGAGAGCGTGTCCCGACTTGAACACACCTTGCCGCCTATCGTTTGCTCAATCATATCCAAAGGGAGCTTGCGACTAAATATAATTCAATATACACCCTCTTCCTGCCAAATATACGCTCAACTTACAAAGTTATCATGCGGTTTACATGAAACTTATAAGAATGCAGTAGGATCTGATTTGGAGTGTGCGTTTGTTGAAGTTTTAGCAGACGAAAACGCAGGTGTGCCGCAAGGGTCTGCTCTCGGCTTTTATTTTAGATTCACAATCTTGGGCCACGTGGCGAGGGGTGGTATCTGCAGAAAAACTGGCAGCTTTTAACTTCCGCAGAGCACAAATACAAACAGAATTAGATCGCCATCCATGATGTTTTTCCGGTTTCGTGAGTTTGTGTTGGCGAATTATTATAGTTGGCTCACTTGGCTCTTAAGTGGTTTTGAGCCAAATTCTAGTGGAGGGTTCCGGTCACTATGTTTTCCTTTGATATTTGAACCTTTGAGTGTTTTTGAAGGTGACAAAAATATTTATTTCTAATTACAATAATGTGGTGTAAATATTGTAAATCCTTTCTTTAAGGGTGAAAGAGTCAGCATCTCTTTTGAGAATAAACTAAGTCTAAACTTGTATAATATGTAAGCCTTGACAAGGACACCGCTATTATTACATCTGGTCATTCGCCTTTTGATACATCTCTAGGTACACATGGATAATATCTATACCTATAAAATAAAATTCCCAAGCAACAAAAGGGTAAAAAACTCTAACCAAATAAATGTCCCCAAAAATTAATTGAACTCGTTTCGTAGGTAGCTTAGGGGCTTGGAGGGGTGGAAGGGGGTAGTAAAACGGTAAACCGGTAAGTAGGCCTCACGGTATGTGGCGTGCGGACTAAACTATTTGTCAAAGGCCCTATATAGAGCCGATTTAATCTGCCATCGGCCGACGTGTACTCCCGAACCTACCGATTGGTTAGTTTTAGGGAGTTTTTGGGTCAACAGGAAAAGAAAATGGAGTAATTGTTTTAGTTCGTCGTCTGCTTCGAAGGAATTTTGATTGAATGTTTGAGCTGGGGAGAAAAATTATTTTCTGATATAAGTTTTCTGCTCTCTTATAAATCTTTTTGAATCTTTTGTCAATAAACAACATTTTTTGTGTATTTTTCACCCATTTTTCAAGCGAATTTTGAAAATAAACGTCATCATAATCAGATCACGAAATAAAGCCAATTCACAGCGAACGAACTATAAACGGTAAATGCCATCAAAAACTGAATGTAGGAAAGCAATTTATATTAAAAAATGCAGTGATTTAGTGATTCTCGGTACCACATTGATCGTCGTTTTTAATCCTCCCTGAAATATAGCAGTTATTTCTACTAATTCTACTATTTCAGAACAAAAACAGTATGGAGTCAGCAGGGAAGAGTCTCTAGTTTAAAAAACCTTTCTGGGTTCATAGTAAAACCAAGTAAATCAAGAAAAGGAAGTTATTTATACATACATCATGATTTTTAAAACTGTTAAAGAGTAGATGCGAGCAGCGCAGGACCGATTGTTTATGGAGTCCATTGCCCAGCACTGCAGTGGACATCTTTCAGCTGAATGATGACGATTTCAGAGTTACCCTATGCCATGTTTTTAACAAATCAGTATGAATGGCGAATAAAAGTGTTCAAATAATTTTAATTACAATTAATAATGTCGTTACACGCCATTTTCATCAAATAAACATTCAAAAGCTTCGCCGCTTTAATTTTATCGTTTGATTAAGATCTTAACAGCTTGTTGTATAAAAATTAATTTAAGTTGGAAACTAATGTAAATTACCATTTTAATCGGGTATATCTTCCATTATTTAATTTATTTTTTGGTATTAGAGAATATATCTGCGTTTTGTAATAACAAATAATTATGATTAGGCTTAATTCTTTTAGGTAGGTATTTAATTTCGCATTTGAAATTATCTTTTTATGTTTTGGACTTCATTTTAATGTAAGTAATTTAGAAATATATTGTGTTCTTTTTACTTTAATTTTTGTTTAAATTTAATCAATTATAATGAGTTTTAATAATAAGTATAGTTTTTAAGAGGATCATAACTTATATTGAAGCTCTGTATATGTATTGTTTATATTATAAATTAGTATACGTCGGCACGTGCAAAGCGGCGAATATTATTATCCTCTTTATCTAATTTTAATATCTTAACCGACTTCCAGAGAAACCCAACCACAAAACATTACTGAATTTTAAACTCTACGTGATCAGAATAAAGAATCATCTTGATCAAAAGCATGTGCAAAACACCTTTGTTTTTAAACTACCCCACCGAAATTTTCCAGCCAAGACAACTTTGCTGTCATCAGACATTTTATTCCTTACAGTCTATTAGTGGAATGGTTTCTTCAACAACAAAGGTATTTTTGTCTTTGGTTACTATGGGGTGTATTAAAAAGAAAAAAGTTGTTTTTTGTAGGCGCGAGCGCACACCAGATGGCACTGAGGGCATTGACTCCTTAAACATTTTTTTCTGCATTCGCGGGCGCAGGCGCAGCCGAAAACTGCCGAATGAACGTTTAATTTGGTTTAAGTGAGGCTTTACTGGGGCTATTGTGGTTAGCATCGTTGGCGGGGCTTGAACCACATTTAGCAAACAATATAATTAGGCTTCCTACAAATCACTATTGGTGATCATTGGAGCTCAAAAAGATTAAAGACTCGTATTTTCTATGAAAAATAGGCCAGTGAAGTTAGAAGGTATTGTTTATCAAAAAATTTGGTGATATAACATCTGATCAATCTATCATTTTATTTTACATGCAATGATTAAAATTTGCTCTGATAACAAAAAATACGGATAAAAGTTTCAAAATGACGTAAGTTTTGAAATAAAATGTATACTTATATAAAAAGGAATAATAAAATGAACATGTATGTTTGTGTTGTTAGACGCTGTCCCACTGCGAGGTGATCACAGACTACGGCTTTACATGCTCTTTCAGGAACAAGAATAGATAGTATCATTAGTATCTACAATGTTTTTATTAACAAAAATACTGAATTTATGGATGCAATATACCACACACACAATGCAAATACTTAACACTAAAGTAGGGACCATGTTATAGATCCTGTTCTTGTGACCTTTTGTTTAAAAACTGCTGGAACTTGGAGATAAATATGTACTTTGTAAATTTCAAAAATAGAATCAGCTCGCGCTACGCCTCTTGTAATTGTATGTTGAGATCACCTGCGCTTGAGCACGCGAAATGTGTTCTTTTTGTGTGTTGCGTGTGCCTGTTATTATACTGGTGCAACACGTTACGATACAATGGAATAAGTTGCCGAAATTTAAGACAAAACATTGTATAAAAGAACATTTAAAAAGAAGGATCGACTTTACATAGTTTTTATACATGTCCATTAAGATGACCAAGATTACATGAAACTAGAGCAACGAGGAAACCCTACAAAGGATGTCAAACAGATAAATTATGAGAGGCTTCAGAGACAATTTCTCCGTATGTAAAATATTCTGATATCGCCTGTGAGGTTATATTAAAATAATACATTATAGATAAAGATACTCATACAGGTTACATGCTCGTTTGTTTGATGTTTGAGGTCAAATCTTAATTTAAGCAGAGAAGCGTGCAATGGTAGCGTGATCTCCAAAATTCCTGCTCACTAACATTTCCTACTCCAAATTTGTATGCAGTCAAAACAATGTGATTATGTGCGGCATTATAGAATCAAAACAAAGTTTCGTGTCGGCCGCAATCATGAGATTACATCTCTGCATCCTCAGACCTTAATAATTTTTAAAATTTTGCACGAACTGATGAATTTGTTGAGGTATTGTTTGATATAGGTACTTACAAATTTGACTTAGTGCTAGAGAGTATTTAAATTTTAACATAGAAGATTAGTCTCTTAAGATTATTTACAACATTTAGGCTGCTTTGGTATACTGGTGTATATTAATAATGCAAACATACCTACTTAATTTGTTACTTACTATACTAATTGACTGTAGTGGAGAAACCTGAAAAAATTCAATAACTATAGAATATTGGTACCATTTTATAATTATTAATTTTTTTTCTGAATTTACCATAAAGTTACTACAGTGCTTCATATCTTAAGACAAAGTTTCTTAAAGATTTACAAGCAAATACCGCAAAAAATCTCCTCATCAGCAAGCTCCGAACCTAAATACAACTCAGAATCTGGCTCCGGGTTTTGGTGAATTATTCATTCGCTGTAACGCTTACGTAAGGTTTGGCACGCGATTCGGATCCCACTGGAATTCGGCGGCAAAAGGCTAAAAAGCCAAAAAGGAATAGGCAGGCTCGATAATGACTGATTGCCGCACGCAATGTGTTCGCGCAGTAATTTTCTTCTCCCCAAATTCATGTTAAGTACACCCAAATAAGAAGAAAAATAAACCGAAAAAGATTTAGGTAGTTAAAAAATTCAGAAAACGCAAAAACCATCCATTTCACGCATGAACTCATTTGAAACTGAGAGTTACGAGTATTTGATGAAACTTACTCATTGTACTCAAAATTAACAATGATGACACTGCCTGAATAGTTTTAAATAAACAATTAAAGAAACCTGGTATAATAAGTCCTGAATCATTATTGTAAGTAGGCTATCAATTAACTAGACGACCTACTTTGAGAATTTCTGAGTTGCACAAGGCACGTTTCTAGGGCACATTTTGTATCTTTTGTACAACGATGACTTATAATTAGGTGTAAATGTCATCGGCACCAGACTGTCCACTTTGAAGACAGATGGAAGCACACGCGTCTGCATCGAACAGGTTTGATCAACAATTGCATTGCAATGTTGTCATCAACCTGTGTTCGTGAGAGATACAAGTGCCGAAAAAGAGTGTTGAAAAGTTTTAAAGACCATAACAGGGTTTAATATAGAAAACCGTTTCACAAAGTAGATTTTAGTAAACTTTTTTATTGTTTTAGAAATCTCAGTACATGTAATACCCTTTTTTACCTGTGTTACTTAACTACTTTTGGAAATGGCAGTGAACAATAGCATTCCAAACGAGATTTTAGGTTTTAGATAGGATGAGATATGAAAGGCTAAAGCAAAGTAGTAGTTGAGTGAGTACCACAACCAGTATATTAATGGACGCAGGCCTCTTCGTTACTTTTGCAACAATATTCCAATACTGGAAGGAGACCTCTTTATTGGTTGATTCTAGGAAAACACTAGTCTTCTACGGTAGGCAAACTGCATAATCCTAATACCTGAACCACCTTGACATTTCTAACAAAAATTAGGTCAGACTATCCTTTATTCTGCAGCTTACAGGCCGCAGCCTCCCCAGCTGTCGCGACTCGCGACCATACGTCACTGCACGGCGCATGCGCGGCCGGTACAGTTAGCGTTGCGGTGCGCGCGGGCAGCTGTGTGCGCAGCTGGGAGAGTTTTTGCGCGCGCAGGTATTATGCACGTGCGGACAAGTTCAACTACGAATATTTGCATGTGTTTGGCAATGGCTAGGCTGGTTGCTGCTGAAGTGTTGAATTTTGATAGTAGTTTTATTAATTACTAGCGACCCGCCCCGGCTGCGCACGGGAAAATGGTTATTGTGGGTTATCCTTAAGTATATTATGCATGTATTATACATATAAAACTTCCTCTTGAATAACTCTATCTATAAAAAAAAACCGTATCAAAATCCGTTGCGTAGTTTTAAAGATTTAAGCATACATAGGGACATAGGGACGACTGAGAAAGCGACTTTGTTTTACTCGTATACTATGTAGTCAGATTGTTGCAGATTTTTCAAAGGCAAAAGCGATAATAGGTTGGTTTTGTTGTATTCGACAACTGTTTTTCCCTTTAAAAATGTCTCTATAATAATATTATTCTTAGAATTTTTCCAGTTCTGTTTCAGCTACTCGGCTCGGAGATTGACAAGATACTGAACTGCGTCTAAGTCTAGTATCTCATTGTAAACTAAACGGAGAAGAAGACCCAATTCTCAATTGCATACGAAATACGTATTACTCAACATTTTCTTGAAATAGTTTTGATGTTTTAATCATTTTTGATTCGGTTTGAATCCGGACCGTTTATTTTTCACCATTGGATACAGACAGCGTGAAATTTCAAACGAAATTATCTTTGCACGTATAACATTGGCAAATAGAGAGACTTTTGAAAAGTTTAGAAAATCCCGGTTGAGTTTGGATAGATTCTCAGAATCCAACGTTTTTCTTTCCTGGATATGTACTACCATCTTTGGAGCTAAATTCGTTATTGTCAGTTCATTTTTCTTCTGTATCACGTTTATATCTTAGATACTACAAGGTGTGTCTAAAGGGGCTTTATCTTGTAAAGTATTCATTTTATTTTAGTCATTTGCCAATAGGGATGTTGACTGTATTCAAAATAAATTATCTTACAATATGTAGGAAATAAAACATCTAAAATTACTCTAGTATAACTTATGTAGAGGCGATTTTTGCCAATTTTATGATTTGTTATTGTAAATCAAAATAAAAATCGTACAAAAACGACAATACAAGCTTGTGACGTCATAAGACTCATAAGTTAGTATTTCCTTTAATTTTTCATATAACATATTGTTTTTGACATTTAATAAAAATAAGCTCTTTTGATTAGCCAGTCAACATCCCTATGGCCGACTAACAAACACCCTTCGTATGTTTCACCGTAACTGAGATAGAACGATAGAAGCTTTTCAAGATATAGCAATTATGTACTTGTAAAATGCTTAATACCTTATGTTATTAGGGTTACGGTTAAAACCGGCATATTGCAAAAACTTCCATAACCTACAACAACAAAAACATAGCGAAACTAACTGGAGCTCGAAAGTAGAAGGAGGCGCGTGCGCTGCTCATTCGTACTGGCTGGCACGAGTCCCGAGCATCTGCCTCGAAACCTGACACGCTCCTTACCATATGAATTATGCTACTTCCGAAAAAAAATCTACCACCACCCACAAACGACTATCTACTTTAAGACACCCAAAATAAGCTTCATATCAAAAATATCAACGGTGTATTTCACAAATTTTAATCATAATTTATTTTCAACTTTAGCGTCTTTATAATACAGTATTAATTTGGATTATATGCACGGTGGTACGGTAAGCAAGTCATATGGGCAAAGGACATGTGTATTCGCTAAGGCGCCCGCCAGATGTCGCTGAGATGTCACGAATGAGTATGAGCCAGGGTATTTTTTATATCAATATTTTTTCTTTACTGTTTACACATCACAATGTGTAGCGGTTTGGATCCTGTTGTTCGATCGATTAAATAAACTTTTGAATTTATTGGGCACAGAAGTTGGATTTAAAATATTATTCTTTGATCCTAAGAAAATTAAGGAGGTAATTTGTGGTTGAATGTGGTTAATTTGTGGGATATTTATAACAGTAATGTAGAGTTTTGGGAAGATGTATTCACTAGTTCTGCCAAGTTCATGATTGGTGCAACACGGTCGAAATATTTGGTAAATTCAATTCAAAAATAAGTCGCGTTAATAATTCGTAGAAATATCTTTTTGATGATATGTTTGTTTGTTTGAATAATGTGTTTCTGATGATAAACATAAATCATGAATTCAGATTGAAGCTGCAGGGCTATTATTACTGCAACACGCTTTTCCCACTTCTCTACAGATATTGAAATGTCTAGAGATCAAGTAACGTTTTGTTATAATCAATTGTTTCAAATCGCAATAGAGTCAGTGTGGTGAGTCTTAATATTTAATGAAGATTTTTTTGATTTCCATTACGGTATGGGAACAATAACTTTATGGGTCGGTGTTTCGTCTTTAACTTGCTCCTTAGACACTTTCGATGAGTGCGTTTCTACCTAAGCAAAACAGCGGGACACCAACTTAGCGTGCTACAAATTATTGGAGGTTTTAATTTGATGCCCGCATGCGTTATATCCTCTGTGCAACACATATGTTTCTCTTTTGTCGCAAAATGATCAGACATAAGCTTGATTTTGACGATGTCACCGGGGTTGGTGTCTCCCTGAATATTTTGACGAACACTGTGCGTAGTCGATTTCCGATTCCGGACAGTGACGTCACAAGCACGTGTCAGCGGTCAGTTTCCATTGATATCGGTGGGCGTGGATAACTGTACACGATTTTGGGCAATTTGTATGCGTTATGCGTTATCTGGGCTGACTGTACATCAACATTGCTTCCGCCGGTGGTCTCAGACGATCAGTAAAAGTTCTTTTTTCAATTATTCAACAAAAAAACTCGTATGCAGTAGCTCAAGTTGATTCGCAAGTTTTGAAAAAGGAACCTGCTTTTTCTGACTCAGACGCAGAGTTCTCGGCTTTTAATTCGGAGGTTCTGATAACAAATTTCTGTACAGTCAGAGACACTGTCGATGAAATCAAGAATTGAAGCGAAACATCAAATACGTCATTCAGTTACAAGATTTCATTAGATAATCGGTTCAGATGACTTGCCAATTTTGAATAGGAAACTTTCACTGAATACTATACAACGTGTTTCATAAAGTACAGAAATAGTATTAATATCCAACTTAATTTATGTAAAATATTCTTAATTAACCTTAATAATCTAAGTACAAAATTTAAAGACGTGAAGCGACATGTCTGCAGAAATGCATTGTCATTATTCTTTGGATTCTTCGAATAATAGAGCTGGGTTCATACGATGAAAAATAAATATTTTTAGTTAAAAAATGTTACTTTTTATCAAGTCAAAATGTCTTGCTACAGGTCTCTAGACTCCTTACAAGCAACTCTTTTACCACTTTTAAGCTTTACGGGTATTATTGTAACACCCTGTATATAAATTAGTATGATAGTGTTAAAAATATACTGTAACTATTATTACTATATTACATTGTTATTTCGGTATCAACTAGATCCAGGCGTGAAACAACTATGAATTCTTCTTTGTTGTTTTATAAATTCTTCTTGGTATTTTTCTTTCTGGCAAGTAGGAAGACTTGAACAATTATTAATACTTAGTCGAAAAAGTTTAGTCCTAGTTTTAATAGCTAAAATAGACTTATGTATGTGTGTTCGTTGGTTAGATAGGTATATAGTATATTATTATTATTTATAGGTCTAGGTTGAACTCGCTGGCCCAGTGTGCATTAGTACGTATCGATCACACTTTCTGTAGCTTTCGAATTATCTTCGTATTCACTTGTTTCTTGGCATTTATGTCACTCTGTGGAGGCAAAAAGAAGATTTTCCGTCTGGTATGGTGGTGAGCCTGGGGACCGCGGTCCAACTGTACTTCATTGGAACTTGTATTTGTTCAATGTCTTGCGAAAACTCTGATAGCGCGTTTCAGGCCTAGGCTTCTAATTGGTCGCTCTTCTAATGATATATGTAGTATGTGGCGCGCCGCCACAGCCATAATGGGCACAATATCATGGCAATTTTCAGTTTTGACATGACTTGTATATATATTTTAATCACTATAATAATAGACACTGCATCATTGTGTTCTAAAGGTCAAAGTTTAATGATAAACCATCTATTTAAATGAAATGTAACAATCTAAGTTGACCTATGGCATTTTCAGGTAAATTGCACTTTTGTTAAGCTTTTCTTTACAGGTTTGGTATAGTTGGTACAATAGGGGATGTAGTTTCTACTCCCACGCATATTTTTGCAAATAGGTTTTTAGACAATACATAGCAATATAAGAATTTGCGGGAAATTTTTATGAAAGAAGTGACGTGTCAATGAATAAGGGTGAGTAAGGGGTTTTAGATTTAAGCTTCAGTAAAATGAGCCAAAGTTTTTGAGTTGAGTCGCGTCATTTCCTTAGTTTTACTATTACAGTACTTAGGTTGGTTGAAATTGAAGATAATTGATTAATCAAATAATGTACACTGTGTCTGAAAATTTAGAATAAAGACACTCTTACTAGAGAAAATTTAAATTCCATAAAGAAAAGATCGCAAAGAAGACAACCTAAAAAAACCTACATTAAATTTGGACTGAGTTCTCGTTTAGCCATTTTCTCGTGAAATCAGGAAGATTAATGTCCAAATGTTTATGCAAACTTGAAAGACTTTGCTCGAGATGACACGCGCCGAAAGATACATTGGGTATTTGCAAAAACATCTGTCTGGCGCACGCTCAGCCTGTCTAGACGGAGGAACAAGAAATTTATCGATATACGGAACCGCTGTGTTGCCAACTTGTCCTTTGAAATTAACCAGCCTTTAATCGATAACAGCCCATAAACGTCCCAACCCTGAAATCAGGGTGAATAGACCTTAGTCGACCACGCTGGCCCAGTGCGGGTTGGCCAACTTCACACATACAACTTTTGAATTACTTCGCAGCCGTATGCAGATTTCCCCACGATGTTTTCCTTCGCCCGCGAACTTCCGAATGGATGTCAAAAGTCCAAATAACTTGGCCACGGACGCTTTAGTTCCTATTTTAGTTTTCTAGTTTCTTTAACCTAATGCAAACAATAGCAGAAGTCGATAATTTATAGTCGTTGTAGCATGACTACAAGGTCGGTGAAGCTTGATTAGTCGTACCATTTTCAAACAAGCATAGGTCAATTTAAAAAGTAATAAAAAATAGCAGGACTAGAATATAACCCCTTAAAGACCTTGAGTCACTGATGATTACAATAATTATACTTACGAAAGAGTCTCAAACCCCAGTCAGTGTCACACAATTAGTACCATCTTTTCAATAACAAATAATTTAATAAATAAATAAATAAACTCCAGTTTTACCAATATTTGAACATCCATAATTTTCAAAAAAATCAAGTTCCCTAATAAAGCTATAAATTCAAACAGCACTCTTGCTACTTGGCAACACTTCATGACCACATGGACAGACAGACAGACGGACGGAAATATAGCGAATGTCACCCATTTAGACGGCGGCGGTATATTTAGCAAGGGCTAATTTTAGGTTAACGCGATTAGTGACATGTACAGGCTGAGCTTTTAACTACTTACTTACATGGAGTTAATAAAAAAACATTAATTTTATTACAATAATATGTTTATGTTAGAGATGTTTGTTTGAGGCTTTCGCGCTTACTACACATTATTACGATTATGTTAGAGACTTTGTCAAAAAAGTATCTTCAACTTTTCATCTCTCATCAAAAGTAAAAAAATAGGTAGGTACTTTGATTTTTAGGCGATTGAATGAAAGTATAGTATGAAGTTTTGCTCTATCTACACGGAATGGTAGGTAAATGATGATGATATTGATAATGAAGTTATATTTAACCCTTTACCGAATTTCTGAGCTTGGGGGTTAAAAGATTGATACCAAAAATTTTAATGTCTGGCCGGTTACACGGCAAAACTTTAAAACACGGTAAAACGACAAAACTCTTTTCGCACAAACTATAGAAAGAATAGTTTTTTGCCGAGAGCTTCGACAGTTATCAACAATCTAAGCAAGGATCAACGTTTTGATCTATTCTGTAGTAGCACCCAATCAATAAAATTGCTTATAAGTAAAGAACCTGCTGTAGTTGAATAAGTAATACCTAACTCATTTTTTCTTTTCCACTTTTGTTTTTCTGGCTACATTTCGGGGCTCTGCCCTATTTAAATTATTTGATTCTATCTGTGATTCTATCTGTGGTAACTTTTTAATTGGCCTCTGTAATATTAGACATAGAATCATTGTGTAATTAGGCTGTAAGTTCCCCAAATAAAATAAAATAAAATAAATAAAATAAATAAAACTCAAAGAAGATAACATTTAAAAAACAAAAGAACAAGTGGTCTATTTTCGAATCAGTTTGAATTTAAAGAAGATACATTTAAGAAACAAATGTTCCATTTTCGAAACGTTCAGACAGGCGTTTAGCCGATCACGGGTTTGCCGGCGGTATGTGTGCAAATATAGTGCGTGCGCGCCGGCCCCCTACAGACTGCTGTTGGTAGATATAGCGAAGGGAAAAATATTTTTTCCTTAGTAAAACTGCATATTTCTTATAGAATTTAATACATATTACTTATCGTGTGGGCTATAAGGTGGTCGTAAGAACTATTTACCCTATGGTGTTCGAATTATTGATAGAGATTCTGTAGTGGCTCGGTAGTTATTTCTAGCCATTTGAATTTTTCTTGGTGCCACCATCGAGTTTTTACGTGCTTTCTGAAATACTGCCGACCAAAGCATGAAACCCAACCATCTTTGTTTTCGTTTAATAAGGTTGCAACGTCTTAGGTACTTAACAAAACCAAACTATAATATTATTTTGAGATACATATTTCGTATTAAATATTTTGATTTACCAAGTGAAATTCATTTTTTCTGCGCACTGCTTCTCAATCTTAAAGTTGCTTGAAAGACGTTGTTATTTTAGCAACTAGGTCGCCTTATTAATCTCCTACGTTTTATGCACTTTAATAAATAAAGTACAGATTTAAATTGAGGCTAGTCTATTCTACAATAAATTCTATATCCTCTCTGCTCTTGTGCAGATCAAAGTTGGATGCGCAGACGACTACCCCACCGCACCTCACCTCACCCCCACGCCACGGCTGTCATGGCGCCTACACTTGAATATCTACCTTATAGTCTAGTAATCGTTATCAGCTAATATTATACTAGCTGTCTGCCCGCGGCTACGCCCGCGTTGTTTTTAAACTTTTCCGTTGTATTTTTTATGTATCCTACAGTGTCAGGATCTCTTTATTTTTCCGCGTTGACCGGGGATATAAAGTAGGTACCACCATGCAAAATTTCATTCAAATCGATCTAAAAGTTTCGGAGATAAGCCCGTATAAATAAACAAACAGAGAAACAATAAAAAAAAAATCTGGATATGTTCTATATCGTTATACATCCCCCTGAATCGGTTTTTAGCACTTTTTTTCTATGTACAGATTTTCGACCTCTACAGTTTTATTACATAGCTTTCAGCCGCGACTTCGCCCGCGTTAAGAGTTTTTCCCGTGGAAATGAGACATTTTCCCGCGGTAAAAGGTAGCCTATGTTACTCAGGCTGAATGTAGTTTTTTAATGGTGAAAGAATTTTTGATATCGGCACAGTAATTTTTGAGTTTCTCCATTACAAACATACACACACACAAAAATACAAATCTTTCCTCTGTTATTATTTATTCTGTGGTATAATGTACATGATATAGATGTCCCCACCGAGGGGCTTGAGCCTACCCTGAACCACGCTGGCCCAGTGCGGGTTGGTCAACTTCACAAACAACCTTTGGATGGAGCGAGGGGCTTGTTGTAACAGTTTTCATGAAAACTAATATATCTTGAGATCCATTGATTATATTGCTACTAAATAAAGATGGATCGATGCTGTAACTCTTCCTCTACCTAATCATGTAAAAATAATACCATAACCATTGTTCATTATTTTACAATCAATTATTTTCTAGAAGAAGTGCGGTGTTACAACTTACCTCGTGCTTGGGGCAAGTTGTAACGTCTACCGGGGCAAGTAGTAACGACAAAAAAAAACAACAATAATACCTCTAATAATTTATTCTTTGTTTATTTTTAACAAAATTGGCATCCTTCTAAAGTAGGTAATATGTAATTATTTTAAAATATCAACTTAAATACACTTCTAAGTAATCAACATCTAACAATTTAGTAATTAACAGTTTTATTTAGTTAAACACTACTTTTAATCATCATGGCACCTATAAATTGCATTAAATAATTAAATAATGTATATCTAAGGTATGCTTCGTAATTTCCTTATATTCCTTTTGTAAAGCTTTTTTTTGCCCTGTTATAACACGTTACAACAAGCCCCGGAATTTTGTTACAACTAACCCCATGGTATGATTTTGAACATTTATCAAGATAACTATTTAAACAATTTAGCAATCTTAAAAACTGTTACACATTATCAGAAATAGATAAATTTGAATGTAAATAAGATAAAGAAAGTTTGAAATTAGTCGATAATAATAACGCAAACCAAAATTTTACGACAGTGCAATTTTATATTACCTGGCAAAAATGAAGCTCATGCACACTTCAGCTCATTGCGCTGGCCGGCGGGACACTCGCTATGGCAACATGATGCGGCGCAGTTTATAGGTCAAATCGAATCAAAGAAATACACTAATAAAGTTTAAGATCCTAGTGAAAAGAGCCTGTTACTACTTACCCCTGTTACAACAAGCCCCTCGCTCCCCTACTTCGTAGGTGTGTGCAGGTTTCCTCACGATGTTTTCCTTCACCGTAAGAGCGTCGAATAAACGTACGTAAATATGAATTCAAAGATGTCAAACTCGACTAAGGCCTATTCACCCTGATTCAGGACATACTCGAGACTCGAGACCCTAGGTTGGGACATTTAAACTATTGAAAATCTGTAGAATTAGGAATCTGTAGAAATGGGATTCTGTAAAATTGGGAATCTGTAGAAATGGGATTCTGATGAATTGAAAATCTGTAGAAATGGGTCGAAATGATTTATGGGCTAACTACCACAGAAGAAAATAATAGTACTAACCCCCACTACACAACTGAATTCTCTAATAATAGCAGTTACGTACAAACGTAGTTTATAAACGCTAATGTATGTGCTTGATATAAATTCTCACTGTACCTCACACATTTATAAACAATATAAAACTTAATTGATTATTAATTACGACGTAACCTAGCAAAAACGTAAGTACAGTGGACAATAAATAAACCAATATAAAGTAAACTACAAGGCAATGAATTCTTATCGCAAGGCAAGATCTGAGTTAAATGGTTTTATTGCGGGCCACCCTCAAGTTGCGGTTTTAAAAATAATTATTATGAAGAAAAAAGTAATTACAAACATTAATAGTCGCAATAATTTGTTCGGCGCCCTCCTCCGTGCTTCGCAAGCACGTTCCCGATAGGATCAGTTCGCACGATTAAAGTGGAGTCAAGTGAAAATTATTTAAGTTTAATGTTTCGAAAGTGTAGATGTGTGACGGTAAAATTTTTCTAAGGTGTAAAAAAACCTTTTCGAATTTGTCAAAATTAGAAAAACTTACTTCCATCTTTTTTAAAGAGTCTTTAAATATATTAATAAATATTTTATTTTAGAGTTTAGACTGTGATCTATAAGTTTTTCTTGACAGTGGTGCTTAAAATAGGAGCTTTTTATAAATAAAAGCTGTCCGTCCTAAGGTTTCGCCCACACTACTATGATTTTATAAAACAAACCTCTTTACTGTAAGGATGACAACAAAGAAATTGTCATTCAAATTAGTGCAGTCATACATACGCTTTGATGAATAATTTTTGTTATGATAGTATATGAAAGGCTTTATGGGTAATAGAACTAGATTATAACCTGTCCTTTTGCTGAATTAATATAACAATATATCTACTAGTGATTATTTTAATCTCGTAGTTGAAGAGCACTTCATAAAATATTTGATGTATGTATGTAAAATGAATGTCACCATATCTTACACAATCTGCAAGAAAGTCAGATTACAAATTATAATTATTCTATCAAAATTATTATGTCTTCATAAAAAATATTTTTAATTACTGATAATTTATTTTATTAAGTTCGTTAAGTGCTTTTTTTAAAGTACAGAATAAACTTACAAAAGCTTATTAGCTTAAAAGGGATAGACAAAATAATAAACACAAAGATAGCGCCAACGAAGGAGAAAAAAATGTCCAACCGCTCAAGTTTAAGTACCAATCGTTCTAGTTTTATTCAGTAAAATGTACAAAAATGATCGACTCATGAAAAAGTATGTTTTGAATATTTATTTAGGTCAATAAGCACAACAATGGGGCAGCTAGTTAAGGTTCGTACACGCGATGCCAGCAACTATTACTTTTACAGTGGCACAGTGGATAGTTATGCCTTTTTACTATAACATAAATAACCTTATTAAAATATTATAAAACTTCCTATAACGTTGTCACAAATATCCAGAGGGGTCTTGAGTCTTCTGATCCCCAAAAGTTTGTCTTATTACCTTATTGGTGTTGGCGTATGGTAGAATATTATTGGAAACTTTGTTAAGGAGGAGGAAATATATTTACTGGATAGAAGTGAACATAATTTTGGGAGATTTTCTCAATAATTTTTGCCCTTAAACTGATATGAACGCTCAATTAATAAATTAATCCTTGGTTAAAAAGCTTTTCAATCAAAAAGAGAGAAGGAAAGAGAAGTCAAGGAGTTTCGGTCTTAGTCCAGTAATTTTATGTTGTAGCAGCTTAAGTGTTTTTTGCACGCAACCCAACTTGCTAGTCACTAGTGTACTGTCACGTTTTACTAGCGCCGTGTAAACGAATCTTTTCAAGACCCTTGTGAAAATATCTTCCCTTTTTTAGATGATTTCTTTCTGTCCGTCATTGAAAAGATATTTATTATTTCGTGTATTTGGGCTAATATATCTAGAGTGATTTATGTAGGCCTTGATGATTTATTTATGTATATTTAGAGCGAAAATTTTAGGTTAGAAGCATGTAAAATGAGATAACCTCAAACAGTAATAAACAAAATGTTGCTTGCTTGTTTTTCGTGTAGGTTTCGAAGTCGGTTGCCTGGAAACGATTGCTACTTTAGCAATAAGGTTGCCTATTGACTATTTGTTTGACTTATGAAAATTTTAACTGTCCTATTTCATTTATTATTGATAAGGCTATTTCTAAACTAGGAAGTAAAACACGCAAGTAAATAAAAGCGAAACAATTAAATATCACTTATTAGATTATTCAAATGGTTTCAGTTTGAGGTAACAAACAAAGTTAACGTCAAATTAAAATATAATCATACATCCAGCGACTGCCTATTAGGGGACGCTTCCCCTATTCTTTAGGAATCCGTTGAAAATATAGAAAACTTCGGAAAGTTGTTGAATACATACATAAATTTTACTGCGCATGTTGCTTGCTTATTGTGTGGGTTTCGAGGTTAACCTACCTCGCAAACCCTGGTGTCGCAATTATAGAACCGCCTTAGGCTTCCGACATGGCTTCTAATAACTACTACATCTGTAGATAGTAGCTGGGACCGGGCTTTACGTGCCTTCCGAAGCACGGAATCATCTTCCTTTTCGGACAATCAGGAGATTCAGCCTGCAATGTCCTAACCAAACTGAGGAAAGTCTCACAAAGTGATATTTGTTCGACGAGTCCCCGGGATCCGAACCCGGAACCTCCGTAACGTAAGGCGAGCTTTTGACCACTCGACCACAGAGGCTGTAAGCAACTGCGCATGTGTACTTAGTTGTTTTTCGTATAAAACTACTGAAAATGTGTATAACCGAATGAAAAATAAAATACCTACATAATTAAAACCACAGTTGTTTTTTTTCGCTTCGTTTAAAAATCAAACACGTATGTATTACGTACTTATTCTCATAAATTCTTGTTTCACAACTACACACTAAACTTATTTTCAATACATAGTGCGGACATAAAGCCGCTATCTAAATATGCCACGCATTACTGATTGCGGCCTCTGTGATCGAGTGGTTATAAGCAGCTGACGTTACGGAGGTTCCGGATTCGAATCCCGGTGGGGACTCGTCAAACAAATATCACTTTGTGAAAATTTCCTCACTTTGGTTAGGTTAGGACATTGCAGGCTAAATCACTTGATTGTCCGAAAAGAAAGATGATTCCGTGCTTCGGAAGGCACGTAAAGTTGGTCCCGGCTACTATCTACGGATGTAGTTGTTATTGGAGCCATGTCGGAAGCCTAAGGGGGTCTATAATTCCGACACCAGGGTTTGTGAGGCAGGTTAACCTCATAAGCAAGCAACTGATTAGGTACATTATAATTATTATTTTTTTGGATACGGAACCTCAGTCAAAAGCGTGTCCAAACACTCTTTTCTATTTTCCTTCAAAGTATAATCCGTAGGCGACGATATCATTTTTTTCCGCCTAATTTTATTTACTTTAAAATCGCTATCAATTTGAGTGTTAAATTATTCATGATGTTTTTCGGAAGGCACCTGTCGTGTCGTGTCATATGTAAATGTTGTAGATCCTATAGTGATGTGTTTATAGATCGCTAATTATAGTGATGACGGTCTTAAACGTTAATTGATAAGGTTTATTGATTTTTGTAATTTTAAATGATTACTTTAAATAGTCAGAAATTTGTATCTACAGATAGTATCTTTATTGTATAACCTTTATATATTTTTTAAGAGTTTTTTTTTTAAATTAATTAACATTGTACATCGGTACAGTCGAGTGCAGAGTAAGCTGACCATGCGCACCGTGATTCTGTTTCTTATTCAATTGATATAAGAACTCTAAAAAGTCCGAAGTGTTCAGTTTAGTGTACGTGACTACATGATATATGTAGGTAAATAGAATTTCTTTTTAACAGACTTTTCATCCACTGTAAAATTTCAAAATATGCATTGTGAGTGCTCATAAGAATTTTTTCTTAAGTAAAAGCTGTGTACTTTTTTTTGTGATTCTGTTGGGTTGAGTTCAGAACGGTATATCGAAAAACCTTTCGTCGTTATAATTGTTTGTCGAAAGTTTATCTATATATTAAAACTTTAGAGGTCGAAAATCTCGAGGTTCTGTAACTACCATACTACCAATGAGACACTTTGATCTATGAGTCGAATTTAAATACAAAAGGGGCTAAGTGAAAAACGTAAAGCTTTGTAATTTAATATCGTAGTCAATTTTACGAAGCAAAAATGTTACAAATTACAAAATAAAATTGTACTACATTGCGCGGTCTACAAGCCTATACAAAACTTCATTATAATTTTATCATTATTGAGTCGTATTTTTATCATTACCGATGGGCACGAACCTCTCCTAAAAATAAGGGTGAACAGGCCTTAGTCGATGTTAGTCAACTTCACTCACACACAACTTTTGAATTACTTCGCAGGCGTGTGCAGGTTTCCGCACGATGTTTTCCTTCATCGTAAGAGCGTCGAATAAACACATGAATTCGAAAATCGAAAACACATTGGTACGTGCCGAGGCTTAAACCCGCGAACTTCCGAATGGAAGTCAACGGCCCTAGCCACTTAGCCACCGACGCTTTTGTATTGAGTACGTAATGAAAATCAAATTGTAGTTATAATTTAAAAATTGTTGCCTTATGAATGGGTCTATGTTAGTATTTGGTATGGTAGGTCATTGTACTGACCGTGGGCGATGCCAATTTTAGTAATGGTGACCGTGACCATCTAGAAATGTCTTGGTTAGGTCATAAAATAGAAACTTCAAAGTCAAAGTCAAAGTCAAATAGTTTTGATTCGAAGTAAGATTTTCAAATCACTTTTCGACGTTGAGGCCCATAACAGAGACAATTTGGCTGTCTTCTGTGGAGAAGAACTCGCCGGCAGAAATTCTACAGGCGTTGCATCTTTTCAATATATTTTTACAAAATTATAAATTATTATTTTATACAATTTTATTAACATAACAAAGAGTGCAAACGAAATATACTTTGCTACAAAAATAAGTAATTTCGGAAAACAGATCTAATAAATAAATGGAGCAGCCATAACATAGTATACCTACCTAGGTAAATTATTTAAATCGGAACAGACCCAATATCAATTGATTTAATATTGAAATATCGGAGAGAGATAGAATCATACTAAAGCCAATAAAAGGACAAGTCATTATAATTTCAAATAGCTATCATAGTAATACCCTATATTTATTCATGTCCAAAAAAATATGGCTCTAACTACCCTTAGTAACAGCCCCTTGGTAATAATCCGAATAAGCTAGCCAAAGTCAAAGTCAAAGTCAAAGTCAAATAGTGTTTATTCAAAGTAAGATTTCACAAATCATTTTTTGACGTCAGGGCGGGTTCACAATTTGGCTGTCTTCTGTGGAGAAGAACCCGGCGGAAGAAACTCCACAGGCGTTGCATCTTTTCAAAATATTTTTACATAGGTAATTATTATTTTATACAATTTGATTAATATAACAAAGAGTGCAGCCGAAATATGAAATTAAAGGAAGGCAACCAGTCAAAGTAGAAAAACTAAACTATACAAACAATAAAACAATCGGCAATCGACTAGAGCAGACCAGTCCCCCCAAGCAGCACCACGTTCACGGGTTTGACGTATGGGACAGCCATCGCCGGGCTCAACCATATTAGAGGGAACCCAACGCCTGCTATAAAGTCAGTGACCCGACGTATACAAGGTCTTAACTTAACTTTATCCCTATCTCTATCACTACTTCCCTGCTATATAATATTATAAATGCGAAAGTCTGCCCAGCCACCTGCTCTCAGCAAGACCTAATGGACGCCTCACACAACGCTGTTGAAGTGGCTGAGTTCTGGGCCGCAAATATTTAGGGTTTGTCATCGACTCGCAAAGAAGAAGAATGCGAAAGTAACTCGGAAACTTGGTACGGAGATAGAATAGACCTTGGGATGGGACGGACATAGGCTACTTTTTAATAAAAATACCTTTGTTTTTTTGAATTGACCTATGCTTGTGTCGAAAAAGTACGACTAATCAAGCTTCACCGGACTTGATAGGGAAAATACCTCATTCCCATGGGAATATAGTAGGTTGGGCGAAAATTTTTAATGAAACTTGGTATAGAGATATAAAAGATTTTAGGGAGGGATAAAGGCTATCTTAAACCGTGGGAAAATACTTCATCCTCGCGGAAAAATATTTTTTTACATTCTAAAATACATTTAATGATTTTCTTCACTACTGTTTTTTTATAAATCTTTAAGATCCTATATACTAGTATAGTGCTTGTACTGCAGTGAATATAATATCAAACCAATATGTAGTCGCACTCGAGTTTTGGCAAAGCCTTCAGACGAAGTCGCGTTGTTCTTTTCCCCTTCCTAGTAATAAATATCTGCTTAATGCCTTGCAAGTTTTTACGCTAAGCTGTATCGTTATTAGTGAGGGGATGTCTGAATTGTCGATAATTTACGATCAATGAAAAGTTAGATTTATGATGGAGTGTATGTCAGTTTTAATAATATCAAAAACTTTGGTTTTGTGAAATAATGTGTTTAAACAGAAAAACACTAGTTTGTAGAATTTATTAATTATCTCTTTTATTACCCTAACATTAAAGCAGTGGTAACCCTGCTACTGTCCCACGGCTAAACTAATTCAGAGTTTTCAAAAAACTAAAATATGTATAATAATTTGAGTCATTGCAATTATGGTTTACAGTCGTGCAATAGAAACACAGCAAGTGACAAAATAAAAGAGGTGTAATAGGCCCATTATTTGACTAATCTTAATCTAGCTTCACTGCAAAGCTCCACCCATCGGACTTGCGGTAAAATGGAAGATTAAACTCATTGTCCAATTCCAACGAGTCTAGGAACGGTCCAAGGGGAAGTCAAAAAGCTTGAGATCAAAACTATCGACAACGCATCTCCTCCCTACTAGGAACTAAGTAAACGTCTCAGTTGTCCTTGGAGTATGGCCAATGCCAAGGACCGCTTCACGACTGAAAGGGGGGAAGAATGGGGAAAGAGAGGGGGGGTGATTCCACTAGTAGACGACCAGACAAGAGGGATGTACAAGGAGTTATGGACTAGACAAATGGGTGAACAAATATCATGTTGCCCGCGCCCGGCCGACAATTTTTTCCATGGGAATGAAGGATTTTCCTGTGGTAAAAGTTAGCCTATGTGTTATTCTGATATATCATACTATTATTATAAAGAGGAAAGATTTGTATTTTTGTGTGTGTATGTATATGTTTGTAATGAATAAACTCAAAAACTACTGAACCGATTTCAAAAATTCTTTCACCATTAGAAAGCTACATTCACCCTGAGTAACATAGGCTACCTTTTACCACAGTAAAATGCCTCATTCCCACGGGAAAAACTGTAAACGCGGGCGGAGCCGCGGCGGAAAGCTAGTAAGGTAGTATTTTTGTAAGGTTTCATAAAATAAAACCCATTCGTATTTTTTTGTGAATGAGTAACTAACATCCATCCATACATCCCATCCAACCATCCTCACAAACTTTCGCATTTATAATATTAGTAGGATTGTGTAGGTGGCACTGCTAAGAGCACGCTAAACTGAACATTCAGGACTTTTTACCGTCTTTATGTTCACTGAATAAGATATCAGTAAAGACATTTCTAGATAACCAATTTATCGAAATAGAACAAGCGTTATACATATAAAACCGTCATAACAAAACAAATCATTCAAATTTATAAAAAACCGCCTCACACATAAATAAACACACCAGCAACAGAGGCAGTTAAACCGACACCTTAACGGGTTTATCACGGTTAATATATCTTAAACCCGTTAATATATTATGTAAGAAAAAACGGAAAGTGCTAATCCTGAGGAGTCATTAATTACCACCCCAAGAAAGCCTAAAAAAAAGTAAGACGAAAAAAGTATCGAAAATAATCGTTCTGCGGTTACTACTCAACACATGAAATATATTTTAAAGGGGCGAAAGTCGAAAATCAAAAGGAAAAAGTTTACTAAAACTTTAACATACATTGATTTCTCTAGTCCAAAGCTTGAAAGTAATTCGGAAGTCAGCCAGAAATGTAGATGAAAAGGGAATAGGATGAACAAGAAGAACAGACTGGCAAAGCAAAAAACTAGCGATAAAAACTTCAGAGCAACATACGTTTACTATTTTAGAAAGTTTTTGGGAGTGAAAAATATTGTGTTTTCAGTAAAAAAAAGTACTACTTGATAGTGTTACTAAATTTTTTACAGAAAGTAGAGTAGGAATAATAAAATTATGAAAAACTTAAAGGAAGCTTTTTTTTAATGATGTATTTTTGAATATGTATATTTACTACTTTAGTAGGCTAGATGTTTATCTAAATTATTTAAAGGTTGTCTGGTAGAGATCACTGCAAGCAATAAGACCGTCTTTGCACATTGTGTTTTCCAGTGTTGTTTTTGTGATTTTTTACTTACTTTTATTTATTTTTTTAATAGCCTACTTTATTTCCCACTTACTTTACTTTACTTTAAATGTTTCAATCTGAAAACGGACCTGAAGACACCATTTTTTATTTAATATTAGAAAGATAAAGGTATATTTTCCAACGGTGATTATAATCAATGAGTCACACATCTAATATAAAAAAATTAAATAAAAAAGCCCACCTCGATCTGCGCGGGCACATCATGCGTTGTATTTGAATTTCGAATCGGATGCGAAAAAAATCAGGCGCAATGTGGCTTAGCACGCGCCCCGCCATATGTTCGGCCTTAAGGCGACCAAAAAAATTTTTTTTACTCATCATACCCAGAGATAAGTGAAGAAAAAAAATGGAAACATAAGCATAATATTAGTAGACGGTAAGTTAAATAAAAAGCGGGGCAAAAAGTCCCGCTCATTTTGAGGTTAAATAGAGGATGGTAGCGCCGCCGCTCGCGCCTTGCTTAGGGGTGACTCAAGGATTAATTAAAAGCAAAATCTTCCTAAAATATCTCGATAAATGTTCTATTAAGAAAATGTAATCGAAGCTTGCTTGACATTTTTTTACGGGTTCACTCCGCGATTTAATGACTGCAAGAAGATAAGAATGTCCATATCTTTCTTAAAAAAGTATTTTAGCTAATTCCGTGTATTTATGAAGGAAAATGAATTATGAAAGTCTTTTAGAACATTGGCACTAGTTAACCAATGTCTTACTTCCAAACACAAAAAATACGTTTACTGTCTGACTCCAGAGCATACACCATACAAAGATTCTTTAAATTATATGGAGTTTTCTTAACATTTTTCGAGGTTTTAAAATGTTTTTATATGTTGCCGCAACCCTAGGTAAGCTGCGCGAGCGCACCACATCTGTCGCTTCGAAATTTGTTTGTCACTGTTACGCGGATTGCAATAATGCAGTCAAAATTTATTAGATACTATAGCTTTCCGCCGCCGCGGCTCCGCCCGCGTTAACTGTTTTTCCCTTGGGAATGATGTATTTTCCCGCGGTAAAAAGAACCCTATATGTCACTCTTTACCCTTTCAACTAACTCTATGCCGAAATCAAGTCGATTAGTTGCTTAGTTAGGGCGTGAAGGAAGGAAAAATTTATTGACAATAAATTTAATAACTCCACATAATTAATTAAGAAACTGACAATATGAAAGATATTTCTTCTATTTAGATAAAAAATATAAATATGTACATAGTTACGAACTTATAAAATTTTCCAAGACGAGAAGACAATTCTAGACAATCTACAGAGAAGGCTACAGACAAAAAAGTAGGTACATAATTGCACGAACTTAAGTACCTACCGTGAATAGTAAGGGAAAATATATTTCATTTTTTAGTTCAGCGACTATATTGTACGCACAAAATCTTATTACCAAAAGCGCTATTAGGCTACCCACAAATACAAACGATTTATGCCTCATTTCGGGAGCCCTATCCCCATAACAAAATCCCTCGAGACGAGACGCTTCTTTTTTTTCCAAGTACAAAAGAAGCCGCCGACCCTAAACTAAGGGCCTGAATTAGGGCCCATTTATGTAAGTAGAGCAGCTTGGTTTTGCACAACTTTTTAGCATTATAAGTACTAAGTAATACCCAAACAATAAGCGTATAGGAACGCCTTATGTAAAGGGGTTAGATTTGAAAGCTGTACGATGTAGGTGCCAAGCATGCTTGCTGAGTAATGACCGTTTTTATGGTGTAATAAATGTGGTTTTGTTTTTGCTTTCGGCGGTTTTTGATTGATAAATATGCTAGTAATAATACTTATCTTGGAAAAAAGGTCAGTTTAAGCGTCCTGTCAAGGATTTGTACTAAACTTTCTTTTTAAAGTCATTACAAGTACTCAGTAAAGAAGTTCTTAGCCTAACATTAAAGCTAGGAATTAGGAATTCAGAAGTACTTTATCAGCGATTTTCTTTTGTTTTGTAGTTGTTGACCAACATTAGATAGTATTTGTTGACAAAATAAGTAAAAAACTACACTTCTGTACCCGACAAGGCTTATTGTGGGCTTATTCGTAAAATTAAAAATTTAATGAAGTGCATGCTATCGATTGCAATGATGATGATAATGAGTGTTACCAAAATTTGAAAAGTCGAATGTTACGAATAAATTATTAAACGCATTTCTATCAATGAGGTGTTGTTGTTGCTAGCAATATTATATATAATTAAATGCGATACTAAAATCGAAGTGTAGTCTTTCTCACAGTTTTAGGTATTTTTTTTTAAAACGTGTACCCATGCAAGCCCATGGTTTAGCCAAGCATGGTTTTCAGGCTAATATTGTATTGATGTGCTTTACAAAGTAATTGTCACCTCATTTTCAATTTATTTCTCGTCTAAATTCAAACATTCAATTTTGGAATTCCTTCGTTCCTTCGTCATTTATACGTCATCTTAGTCCATTTTTCTTCAGTTTTCCCTTTGACTTCCAGCCTTGACGGCCGTATTTCTTATAATGTGTGTAATCTTGTAAATTGTAACTATAAACCTGTTTCGTTTTCCATGTAAATAAATGTTAATAAACCAGTCAATTAGTTCAGCGTTCTTATTTCACTACTAGTGCATGAACTTCAATCTTCAGTCGCTCCTGACGGCTCGCCAAGGTCCTGTAGGCTTACTACGTAAGAAGCGACAGCCTCGAGAAGCTGTCAAACGCGACATATTGACAGAACTACTATGGCTTTAATGTCACTATGTCGCATTTTGACAGCTTCTCGAGCCTGTCGCTTCTTTAAGCCTACTGGTGAGCCGCAGGCGTGTTAACATCATCCCAGTTCTCTGGCCTAATAGAGCAGACCAGACCACCGTTGGACGGCAGGTGTGGTCTGAGTGTTATAACCCTCCCTGACAATTTGAATACGATTTTTTTCATATAAAAAACTGAGGACACAAGCGCAGCTTTTTTGGACAATGCTTTTCGGTCGTTTTATTTTTGTTTAACTTTATTGAGAGTCATGGTTTTTTATGCGGCGGCTGTATGTCGCGTTTGACTGATGCGACTGCGTTTTTGTATGGAGTTTTATATAATAGGCAAATTATATCCTCCTCCTATGATGTGTGTAACCTTTGCCAACTTTCTCTGTTAGCCGACTTTTAAACAAATTGGGATGTGTGTAGATCCTTTTGCCTACTATTCAATTTCTGCATAATTAAAGTTATTTTTTGACTACCTTATGATATTTTACTATAAAAGGAGAACGGTTTGGCAACAATTTTACATTATCCTTTTAATATTTTCAGTTTGTCTACTTTGGTACAATCGGACACAAATTTAATAAAATCAAATTTGTCGTATAAATGAGATTTACTTATCCCGTCCTCAGTGGAAGCATTTTTAAGTAGGTAATAAGTCTCAAATTAAGTAACTAAATATGGGGATGGATACGTTCTAGTTGGACATTTCAGAATATCCAAGTGATTCAAACACTGAAACTGAAAAATGTTTGTGATTAAATTGTATTCGATTAATGAATATTTTGTATTCTTCTTCTTCTGGTTGGCAGTCAGCTCTGCATACGTCCCTCTATCTCTCGCCAAACGGAAAAGTTCTTCGACCGTGGTGACGTCTGTCCAGCTTTTAATGTTGTCGAGCCACGACATTTTAGGTCTGCCGACGCCTCTTTTCCCTTTTGCCCATCATAATCGTTTGAAGTATCTGGTAGTGCTCATTTTTCATTTTCTTACTTTGTATGAGAGAGTCGAATTTTTGTTTTGTTTCCAAGACAAGTTTTTTGGTAAAGCAACTCAAAACCTTGGCTTGTTTGCTAAGCTGGTAATAATATTTGTGTAAAAGCTCCCTCCCTCCATATTTTAAATATTTTTAGTCAAATTGTTCTTCAAGAAAGAATATGTCTGCCACAACAAGTTACGACTGAAGCTGTCATTCTAATATGAATTATTATGTCTTGCAGAGTTGTAGAGTACGCTCAGTATGCCTGGTTTGTGCACTTGAGCTAAAATTAGACTACCATTCATGTGTTTTTATGAATGATGAAGTACTGGCTGGTATGACTCTGTCTATCGTTGTGGAATTCGGAATTCAAAAGATATGTTTAATTCGTTTTAGATTCTAATTTTATTCCCAATTATTATTATTCTTTATACTTTAAAAAACAGGGATCAAATTGCGAGTATCCAAATAATGGAAATATTCCCCTTGATTTGAGTGGGAGCCGAAAGGATCAGATTTTCTTTTCTCCTTTTTTCTTTCTTCTTATTTCATAGGTAAAGAAAACTGGCGTAAAAGCTGTAGTAATTATTTTAAGTAGTCATGATAGAGAAGAAGAAAGAGTAAAGTTACTTCAAAAGTAAGTAACTATATAAACAACATCTAATTTAAGAAGTACCAGACTTTTATAAAGATGTCAGTGTGAGTAATCACTATCTAATCGTCGAATACCGTGAAAGAGCAACCCGACCTAAAACGCACTTTGTGAAGCAATACAACACACAACCTACCTAGCCGCATCCATAGCTATATAAACAATGTCTATAATCTCTTGTCCGTCTTTACTCAGCTACCTGCACGTTCCCACGCTCAAACAACAGAATAAAAAACGCCTTGCCCAAGAATAAAAATGATTTTCACACCTTCGCGGAAAGGTTTTAGGATTTTATTACACGAATGTAAAATAATAATGGATGCATAAACTTAAACTTTCTTTGTAAACTTACGATGCTGCATAGTAGTGACATCTAGTTACTGCTATGTGAACTAAACTAAACAGCGCCCTCTGTTGTATTTAGTTCGAACTACTTAGCGTATACGCTGACAAAATTGGTTCTGCACGGAACACTATTCAGTATTCTGTGACGGAACATTGTAACCTGCCATCTAGCTTTATATAAGCGAACTGTTTAGTGACTTTCAACGTCGAAAACACGAATAGGTATTGAAGCTAAAGGTTCCAGTTCTTTTTTACAGATGGCAGTAGAGTTGTAAAAGTTGGGGATCACTGGTTTTCGGCAATGATAAGTTTTGAACGCCCTGTCTTATTTATTAGCAAAATACAAGGATGTTAAACGTAGTACTTTTATCATCCTTGGCGAATTAAGATAAAATATTTTATCTTAATCCTTGGCGAATTAAGATAAAATATTTTAATATTTTATCTTAATTCGCCAAGGATGATAAAAGTACTACGTTTAACATCCTTGTATTTTGCTAATAAATAAGACAGGGCGTTCAAAACTTCATCTCATCTGTCAAACTACTGTGATAAATTTTATCACAGTAGTTTGACAGATGAGATGAAGTTGATTGATATCTTTATGTAGCTGGTACTACCATAAAAGCTGTGATATAAGCAAACTAACATAATATAAACCTTTTGGTGTTTTTCTTCTTCATTTTAGAGCGTGATAGTTTTAATAAAATAGAAAAAATGGCGAGAAAGAATTTAAACTAAACAAATAAAGTAATTCGACAAATAAAGAAGAAAGATGGAAGTTATTTAAACAAAATAGACTTACCTCGATAACTCTCTCCATAAAAATACATTGTTCTTTCATGGTACATTTCCTATCCATTCCGTAAAGTACGATACCTACATATGAAAATTATTAACAGAATGAAACCGAAAGGAAATTACCCAACAAAAACACTGGCATCCGTTGCACTTGCAATAATAAATGCAAATGATAAACGATAGGAAATAACAGCGCAATTTAACGATTTTCCTAACACCACGACGACATGAATGAAATTGCATCGTTATTACATTGCTTGTTTTAAATTATTATTATCAATTCCATTTCTATTACAACACGCATTGTACGATAAATTATAATTGATTGACAAGGTACAATTTGTGGTTTTAAAAGTAAGCTTCTGCAATTTATTGAAAGTGAAAAGAGCCTATAATGGCAATGAAATGAAGATGACTTTCGCTTCTGTGGTGAAAAATATGATTTAAAAAGTGTAAAATTAATGGAAATCTACGTTTTGTTCAATACTGAGCTCATACAATTTAGCCGCATTATTATTTGTGGTATATTTAAGCAGAAAATAGGCATCGCGATTCCCTCCCTTATTCAATGGACCTGAGAACGGTGTAAAGTTGAAAATGTTAATCTTAGCGTGCTCTTGACTAGATTAGATACCTAATGGGCAAAATTCCTGCGTGGCCACTAAAATATCTAAATTCAAATTCTTGGTCTTTTTCATTCTATGTGATCGAAAAGGATGGGAGATAAATGAATCAAAATTTTGTTCAAGAACGTGAAAGGGACAAATGGTTTTTAAAAAGTTAGAGCATAATACATAGAATTGGGATGCAGAACTTTTAGATGTTATAGTGCAGGCTCCCACCGGCACCCGGTTTAAAAAATTTGCGTACCGCCAACTGTTGTTTGATTTGTGTTCTAGAGACCTTTAGCTATATAAAAGTACATGTTGCCACGAGCGAGCGCCGTTCTAGCCGAGAAACATGTACTTTTATATAGCAAAAGGTCTCTAGAACACAAATCAAACAACAGTTGGCGGTACGCAAATTTTTTAAACGAATCTCCTCTGATAGTCCGCTCTATTAGTACTTATTACAAGGAACATTGTGGAGATCCTTGGGGGAGGCCTTTGTTCACCAGTGGACGTCTTTCAGCTGAGATGATGATGATGATGAGTGATGACCTATTTAGGTACTATTATGGCGCGCCTTGGGAGAGGCCTATGTCCAGCTGTGAACTGACGCAGGCTGCTAATGGTGATTTACAATTGTTATGCTTTTAGACTTTTGATGAATAAAAACTGATTAGTCCTGCTTGCTAGACGCGACTAAGATTTATTTGAGTGCTAAATTGTTTAGTTACTCGTAGATATAAGAAAATAATTTGATTAGGTAATTACAATCATCTTATTGTTGTTCTAATCAAAAGTAATATACATTCTGTCTTACAAGCCGTTTAAGCCTTCAACAATCAAAAAGCTTGTTAACACACATTACCACTCAGAGAAAACAATAATCCCATTTCAATAAAGCGTTTACCGTGTCCCCCTACCCATAAATAACCTGGAAACGCAATAAACAACTCACGCCATCTGTCGGCGACGGCACTCATTACTCGCCGAGATAAATCACTACTGTCATAAAAGAGGGCGCTGTCGGAGAATATATCTCGCAAAGTTGTGGAATGGTGGAAACATGGTAAAAGATTGTGTTTATGAGATGTCGAGAACAGGTGCGAAGGGGTGTGAAAATGTAAGTAAGTCTGGAAAATGAGAGTTTTTCTTGAAGAAAATGTTAAAATTATGGCAATGTGACGTGGCGATTACTGTGTAGTTTGAAAGGTATGACGGAGAAATTGAAATGTTTCGAGGAGTACTAGTGTTCAGTGGTTTCGAGGCGTCAGTAATTCTATAGTTTAAGGGGCTCCCCTATGCTAAGTGGCGCCGCCGACTGTTAAAAAATAATAACTCGCGAAGTATACATTTTTTATAAAATCCGGTAGGTCATTTTCAAGTTGGCGTGCTATAGTATATATAGCGGCCATAAACTGTATTTATTATAGTCCGCTGTAGTTACAGATAGAAAATTTGCTAAAAACGGCCACTTTTGGCAAATTTTCTATCTGTAACTTCATCGAACTCAAACTAACAGAGTTGATGGCTTCTATATATCCTAAAACACCAAATCTTTAAAATGACCTACCGGATTTTTGAAAAACTGTTTACTCATAGAGTAATTATTTTTTAACGGATGGCGGCGCCACTTAGCATAGGGGAGCCCCTTAAGGTAAAGCCATGTAAAAATTTTTACAAGAATATTTTGAAAATTTGATTGCCTTTATCCCTTGTCTGATCTTTACCTACTCTTAGCAATCTAATATATAAAGCCTATAGGTATCGAAATGCATCTTTGTGCCGACATAATATCAAACGTCTATTGTTTGTCATACATATTTGTTATCGAGATATTGGTTTTTTTTTATTTCTAATTAGTTGGGAGTTGAGCAATGGTCAGTAATGTTGCAAGATTTGTCGAATCTAAAATATTAAATAAAAAATAATAGATAAAACTTTATTTCAATAAACTTAATCTAAACACAGAAAAAGGTATAATATAAAACAATAGGACAAAAATATAACATGAAAATATTCTAACTAACCTTCGTTTTACTTAAAGTTAATTGAATGAATAGATCTTGTCTATTTAGGTTGGGTTATTCTAATCGTGGCTAACGCTCATAAATATTGAAAATTATAATATATAAAATGCCTTTCATTTAACCCTTTACTAAATACTTACTTTAATCTTAGACAATTTTATTACCATAAAGGCATCAACAAAGACAACACCCTCACTAAATTTAACGTAATTAACATGAACGATCTCCCCACAAGATTCCACACTATAAATCTCAAACAAAGCCAGGAGACAAAGCAGGCAGGCACTCCACGTGTGGTCTTGGTGGCTATGAGTAAAACCGCGGGAGGGAGCGTGTATATCACCACAGATTGCTATAAGGTGCCGTTCTATGCAAAGGATGAGGGCACTTATGGAATTTATTGACAACAGAACTTTCCGGCTAATCAAAGTCCGGACATCATTCACGTTTCATACATTGTTGGACCAAAAAAGTAAAAAAGCCGGCCAAGGCAAAAAAGTGTATTTTTCGGATAGAACACGTCGTAGTTTCTATATTTCTTTACATTTTTTTTACATTTTCTTTATATTTTTTTATTTCTTTTGCTTTTTTTTTGTTAATAATAACCAAAAAAAAGTTCATGAATGATCATTATTATTCATCATAATAATACTTTCATAATATATTTTTTAATTATATTAAACAAATACATACTTAATTCAAGTGGGCCCCTATTATAATAATAATAAAAAAGTTAAACTACATAAAATAAAGAAATATAATATATTCAATACAATATGACTACATGGGCTGTGACATGCGTCAAAATAATACTTTTATAGTAACATTTTTATTATTTAATTAATAGCTTGTAACAATACAACCATGGGATGCACAGGATTAGTGTCATAGTAAAAGAATACAGGAATTGTGTGTTCTACCCGAAAGTTATACTTTTTTCTGCTGGCCGGCACTTTTACTTTTTTGGTCCAAAATGAATGATACCCTTTATATCGTTAAATATAAATTTATATTTATATTATATTGATGTCGTACGTCTGTCTCCGAGAAACAGGAAAGATTTTATGTGTCCCAATCCTAAGTTTATTTGCAGCCAAGGGCGTACCAATTCCAAACAGTGCGAAAGCAAAATATACAATCGAACGGGCAAAAATACCTTTGTATTAGAAAAACATATTTATTTATTTATTTATATTTCGACGTCCGAGGTAACAGGTTTTATTTATACCATCAGTAATTATTTAGAGTCCTTTATACGACAAGAATTTTCCGAATATTTTTTCCAAACTCTGCGGCCTCATAAATTGATCTATGACTGTAAAATTTCGCTAACCAATCGATAGTGACTAACAGATGTACTAACCATTCTATTCAGAAAGACACTTGCGAAAGTTCAAAGAAGTACAACTACCCTCAGTAGAAATGTGAGGCTGCCGCTCATTTCGTCGTCCGCCGGCAGATGTCGTTAAAACCACTCACCGGCACGAGAACACTTAAAGATGCTTAAAGACTGTTGAAGGGTGAAAGTTTCCATTGCTTTGCTTTGCTTTCAACCGACTTCGGGGAAGGTTCTCAATTCGATTTTAATGTACATTTTATTAAAAAAATATTATATTGAAATCTTTTAACTTTTAGACATTCTACATCTCTTCTTAGTTAAAGTCATTTAAATTTACTGGCGTCAAGGAATATAACATGTGCGTGTATATCTGTAACTCAATTGCGGTAAAGCTTTAAAAGTCAGCTGATTGTGAGACGCAAGCACAGGTCAATAAAATAAGACACTTATCGTAATTTTTTAAATCACGGTTAGGTACTATGGACCAGCGCACTTTCTCACCGAAAGAAGACCGCACATTTTGCTTTGCTGAACTCGCCACTAAATGTAATTTTATTTGACTTAACTAAGTGTCCAAAAAAGTGTCCAAAAGTTAAAATAAATGATTTCATTTCATTTCATTTCACAATAGCAAAAAGTGCACAAAAGCCACATGAAGAAGCAAGTATTTCCACTACGTTAGTCACTAATTGTCTTTTTGAGGGTAGATTGAAGATGGGGAGTGATCGCGAGGGTAGCTGCACTTTTGTTATAACCGGTTATTACCGGAATTAAGCGGTTGGAGGAGTTTTGATGGGAAGTGACGGAGGCTATGAGAGGTGAAATTATAACTTTGATGACATTTCATCTTTTGAAGCTAGATGTAGATAGTATTAGCTGTAGAGGCTTGATGGCAAAATATTGTTTTTCTACATAGAATTGCTATATAATGTCATTTTTGAAAGAAGAAAATATTTGTGGAAACAATTGCATTTTTCAAATTTTTTAGGATCACAAGTATCAAGTATTTTCATCAAGGATTTCGATGTCTATTTTAGGCTTAGAGCAACGCGGGCCTTCCGGTAGGATTTTAGGCAATATTCGGTAAGAATAAGAATAAGAAAAACAAAAAGTACAACAACGACGCGACGTGGATGCAGCCAGTGTTCCATTTAATTTATTTTTGAGTTTCCGACTATCTTGAACTTTGTTCAAAGTAGTCTAGATATAGGTAGATACCTACTTTAAAATAGGAAGGGTAGTTGAAGACACGTTCAATTTGTCTGGGGAGACTTGCTGCTGAGAAGGAATAGTAAATGTGGTTCTTGATTTTATTTTCTCTAGTCGCCGCCGCGCCGCCTGCTTGTTATGCAAAGTGGTAGTGAAAGGATACTACGATTAAATCTTAGAAATTCATATTCCTTTTCAATTAATCTAGAATAACTATTATATATTAAAAACGTTTTGATATTGACTTTTATGTATCACTGCTATTATTCCTACTAATTTCTAAATGCGAATGTAAGTCTGTCTGTTAGTTTATAACGCTTTCAAGCAAAAATCGGTGAACCAGTTTTAATGAAACTTGATACAGAGATAGAATAGAACTTGAGGAAGGATAAAAACCGCCTTTTACTGCGAGAAATACCTCATTCTTACGGGAAAAACTGTTAGTCTATTCCTTTTTTTTTGTCTAGCGTGATCAACTGTAAATACTTAATTGTTTATTGAAGAAGACGTGTGACTGGCTGTATATTTTATTCTTACTGTTTTTTTTGTTATTAATAAAACAAACGAAAAATAACTCCGTACTGAGATTGTCCCGAATTTTTTAATATTCATAATTTCGTTCTTTAAATTTCAACGCTCAGTAAAGTTTAATTACAGCTATGAAAAACTTAACAAATTTAAGGAACACAATTATCTAGAGCAATCAGAAAACTCAGCACAAAAACGCAATTATCTTAAGAAATATAAAAATTAAAAGTTTGGTGATTACGGGGATTTGAACCCGGAAACTTCGTCAGAATTAAAATAGTCATTGTTAATTTTGGGGTAGACGTTTATTGGTGGAAATTAAAAGTAACTTGAAATGAGGGGCAATCCTTAGAGCAACACAGGCTTTTCAATTCGCCTGCGTTACTTTGATTTCAATTAAGGTAATTATGTCTATCAACATATTGTTTTATCTTTTAAAATAGTTTTATAGGAAAAATATTTTAATATATTTTTATTTTATTCATTCATTAATGTTGTTTGTTTATATTTATTTTTTATCATACTAATATTATAAAGAGGAAAGATTTGTATTTCTGTATGTGTGTATGTTTGTAATGATTAAAATATTAAACTCGAAAACGACTGTGTCGATTTCAAAAATTCTTTCACCATTTGAAAGCTACCTTCACCCTGAGTAACATAGGCTACCTTGTACCGCCGGAAAATGCCTCATTCCCACGGGAAAAACTATTAACGCGCCGGAAAGCTAGTATATGATAATTTTAATGAATAAGAACGTATAGGTGAGACCAACACAACCCTCAATCAAGTGCAAGGTAAGATGAACATGCACACCGCGATTATCTTCCTTATTCAATTGGCATAAAAACGGTGCGAAGTCAAACTGTTCAGCTTGGCGTGTGCTTTACTGTACAAGAATTGAAGATGGACATAATTTTCAAATTCAAATTATTTATATACTTTTGGACATTTTACATCACTTAGTTAAGTCAATAAAGTTACATTAGTAATCTAGGAATGGGCAAGAGAATTCGTCGTACATAACGACTGCCTTCCCCAAACTAAACCGCCTCCCAGGCGTGGGACTTATAGCAACACAAGTAACATATATCAGTTAACACAATACCTACTTAAGAAATATTCCTAGGTGGTCCAAAAAACAAAGCTATTTTCATACTCGTAGCAAGGAATGGCAATAAATAAAATTCTGTTGCTTCGACAAACAACCATTAGAAAGAAGTATGGCTGACGCCAAGTTTCATGGACTCAGTTCTGGTTACAATAGATATTTTAAAATGATTTACTTACGGAGTGTGTAAAATAATGTAACAAATAATTCTTCAAATGCGTGGGAACATTTGCTAAAGTAAAATTATAATCCTTTTTTTTTTAAATTCCATGACTTCATTTTAGAACAAACTTCGCGTTGAGTTTTTTATTTTTTTGATGAAATAGTTGATTTTCCGTCAAGAATAAAACACATCAAATTTTTTAAATTTTAAGTTTTTAACCGATTCTCGTGACATTTTGTGTGCAGGTTTAGTTGTGTTGTTGCAAAGGGACGACACTACAGTGTTGCTACTTTTTAATTTCTACATTAAATTAAAAAACAAAACCCCCCCCCCGAAACAAAACCGTTACTTGATCCTTTCAACAACTAGTGCCAAAAACAAAAAACTACGGATTCTTTTTTTATTTCAAATGTTTTGTAAGTATATTATAATTTATTTAGAAAGTTATATAACTATCAATTTTAGGGGTAAATGCACGGCCAAAACCCAAAACTATGGAAAAGAGAGACAAAAAATTAGCGGATAGTAGGTATCAATTGCAAAGGACAAGCGGGGCGGGAATGATTTATATGCAGCCGGATTAAAATGTTACCCCACGAGGGAATGCCTTAGGATGAGGACATAGGGGCGAGAGATTAACGGGGCGGTAAGAAGAGCGGCGAGCGTTTTAAAAATAAAAGTGAACTTACTTGTTTTTACTGAGAAACTGCGCTTTCTATGGTAGATTGTAAAATTAAGTTGCGGAAATAAACTGAAAATTGTTTATTTTTCTCTGTTTGTCTGTTTGTACGGGCTACTCTCCGAAACTATTGGACCGATTTAAAAGAAATTTTGTATGGTGGTATCTTATATCCCCGGTTAACATCTTAAATACTTTTTATCCCGGTAAATTGAAAAGTTTCTATGGGATAATTAAAAAACTATAGTAACTTATATATGGCTCAGTACATTGTACGGGCTAATCTCCGGAACTGTTGGACTGATTTGATTAAAATTTTGCATGGTGGTACCATAAATTCCCGGTCAACATCTTAAATACTTTTTACCACGGGAAAATATCTTCTAATCTCATTCTTACGGGAAACTGTGCACGGAAAAGTAAAAAAACAACGCGGGCGTAGCCGCGGGCGGATAGCTAGTTAGAAATAAAAATACTATTTACTCCAGGGCCTATGCCCGATCGTTGTGGACAAAGGTATAGTGGGGACGCCTTCCGGCTAGATAGGTAAAATGTCTTCTCTTTGGACCTACTTAATCTAAGGCCTGCTCACTCTAATTTTGAGTAGACTCGAGCCCCTCAGTGCACTTTTAGTAAAAGAACGGGATGAGTATGAGCTGATACCAACCATTCTTGGACGAAAAGCAACCATTGCAAAGCTTTACGGACTCTCGTAGTCCTTACTGCTACGCCTGCTACGGCGTAGTAACCGTAGCAGCTGCGTAGCTTTTGGCTACGAGCATGCAAAGTTCATCGACATCGCTTAGTAATTTTATTGTTGTAACAATTCAATGTTTGTTCTTGAGAATATTTATGAAAAATTTTTGAGATTATTATGACAACAATAAGTTATAAAACACACAGCTATTACATTTTTATCTGTCTTGGACGCTTGTTCGGTTTAGGTATCATTAAAATACACCGTCAAAAAGAATAGACTATCGTTTTTGGCAACTTGTTAAGTAACAAGAAGATCTTTTCTTCTTTAGCAACTGGTTGCGAATATCAGTTGCCAATGTGGCCGGAGGGATATTGGAAATATAATTTAAAGTGGAGATGCGGGTGAAAAGATATTGTACCACGAAATAAAAAAAATTTGTTCACTTTTGTTTTTTTTTAAATGGTAGGCGTGTTGAAGATCTGGTGAGGGTCGCGGGAAGCCGCTGGATGCGGCCGAGCAGGACTGATCGTTGTGGAGATCTATGGGGGAGACTTTTGTCCAGCGTGAACGATAGACCAAACGAGCCAGGCGGCTGAACGATGTTGGTAATTTTAACAAATTTTTTTGTTAATAAGTATGAATTGTAGCAAATTATAATACAGTTCAAATTATCTAAATAAATATGTAAATATGTAGGACATCTCATACATGGCCATCTGATCCTAAATTAAGTAGGCGAGTTTGTACTATGGGTGTCAGACAGCTGATATACATATTACATACATATTATATAAATATACAACATCCAGACACAAGGCAAACACAAGTGCTCATCACACGAATGTTTGCCCTGGGCGGGATTCGAACTCGCAACCTTATGCTTCGTAGGCAGACACACTACACAATTAGGCTACGGGGCCATCGAACATCATCAAAATCTTTCTGTTGAAAAAGTGGAAAATTATTTAATTCAATCAGGTTACTTTCGCAACTAGATTGTTTAGATATAGCCGTTAACGTGCGCGCACCCTTCAATATACAGGGTGCGTATAAAAAAGCGAGGTGTCAAACATGAGGGTGCTCCAAAAACAGTAGACTGCGATGGATGAGTTGGTGAGCCGTCTGAACTGTTTTAATTAACAAAACTCATTTGTTTGTCTTTGGGCGACCGGTTGAAAAAATGGCGGCTTTGAAGTGAAGTAATTAATTGTTTTGTGGCTCAGCTGGTATTGGGTTATTATTTAATAAATGTTGAAAAAAAAAACCATCAAAACAGTACATATTTTGATAATTATGGCTGGTGTAGTAGCGAGATTCGTTGCTTCCCATTCCATAAGCACAATGTTCAAACCCTACAAATTTCTAACTTATTTTCAATTTTTATATTCACAGATGATCTTACAATAAAAATCAAAATTGTATATTCATCGAAATAAAAGGGAATTGAGAAATCGCCAATTTAAAAAAAATATTTGTAAAAGAAAATTAAAAAACATGCTATTTTGTTCACATCTATTATATTAAAATAATTTATTATTCTGTCATATACATTTTCCCAAGCTACCAAAGGGCTTTTAAAAGACTTCCCAAAATTATTAACTTGTGCAAGAGTTTATTAGTAAATAGCTTAGCTCGCCTTGTATTGTCAAATATAAATAAAAACAATACCAACAATCCTTAATCAGTATTCCCACCTCGTCTCCTCCAATAATCCAGAACAGATGTCTTTTTCTCCAATATCGGTTCACCTAAACAACTAGCATCCCTACTCTAGGGTTGCCACACCCACCTTAGGGAAGAAATACAAATGTAAGAAACGTGATCGGAATAAAATGGTCGATGAAAATATTCCAGAAATTGATTCAGTTAATTAAGGAGCTGCGCTGTCTTATGATATTAGATGGTCATGATTCTTAATGTCTCTAGGGGTTGGATGTATTAAGAGAATACTTTTGTTACGTTTTAATTAGTTACAAACATTTGTATGTATAAAACTCTTTTGTAACATGCTGATAGAAGATTTTAGAGATTTTTAGTAAAAATTATGGTATTAAAAATACTTACTACTTACTTTATTTTTTACAAATTTTATTGATTTTGTTATTGTGACTTTGTTACATATTATACTATAATTTGTTATAATTTCCAAGGCTTTTTAGCAAAACCATTTACCGTGCCACCTTCGAAGTATGTTAATACTTAAAGTTTGAAGTTATTATCCTAAAAACTAAATCAAATTAATTTAATTCAAAACTGCTGACTTACCTGCATCTCTTTCATAACAAAGTTCTTGTCCAATCCAAAGAATCCTTCTATTTATTCACAAACTTTTATTTTCCCTTTTATTTTCCTTTAGTATTTCCTATTTTTTGCTTTTGAATCTATTTGGTGCAACTACCAAATAGATTCTAATTCTTTTTTTTCACTAACCTCTTACAGAAAAGGAGCTTCTTTAGTCTTCTATTCATCCTTCATTATATTACTTTCCCACGGTACTGACTACATCTATCGTACTCACCCTCTCGCACGGCGCCGGCGCATGCAGCTGTCTCGCTTGCCCCCTGCCCAGTGCCTCTCGCTTCCTCTGCGCGCTGAAGAGTCGCAGCTCCTTTCGTTCTTCGTCTGACAGCGCGTGGCAGTAGCGAACCTGGAAATGTTTGACGTCTTTGTTTAGTGAAAATGTCCTCTCTCTCGTTTCTCTAACTTATTTATTTTGATTTTATTCCTTCTTAAATTATATATTTAATTATTCACATGTTCAAATATAGCACTATATTTAAATAATAATTGTCATGAATTATTGGGTCCTATTTTGTTCTTTCACGGATTTTTTTAGTACTCAACCGGTTTTCATATTAACTATTTGGTATTCTGTGATATTATTAGCCTCATCGATTAATTTACTTTTCTTTATTTATTATGAAACATTTTTTAAAATTTATTTAATTTATAATTCTGACACCAGTTTTTAAGGTAGGTTAAACTAAACTCGAAACTCACACGATAAGTAAACGTGCAAGTATTTTTTGGAAAGCCTTATGAAACCTATATCCCAATTATAGCACTAGCTTGATTAAGTTCTTCCACTTATCATATTATGCTCACTTCATTATCTAGCAAAGTATTAACATCGTTTTCTTTTTCCGTACCTATTCACATTACAATATAATTTCGCTGTTGTAACTTTACTTTTTATTTTCTTGTTATCATTCATCCTATCTCATCCTTATTCATCCTCTTTCATCTTCATTCATCCTCTTCCATCCTCTTTCAGCCTCTTTCATCCTCTTTAATCCTCTTTCATCCTCTTTCATCCTCAATCATCCTCTTTAATCCTGATCATCCTCTTCGCCTCACCTCATTGTCCTGTGGGGGCAGCTGCTGCAGTAGCTGCTTCAGCCGGTACCTCTCCCCGACGCTGTTCACATACGGGACCTTGTCTTCCGGGAGCGCTGAGAAGTACAAATGCACCTGGAATCGAGGAAATTACATTTTATCAGTACGACGAATGATAACACAAAATTAAAAAAATTAATAACCCCCGACTCAAAACGGTTACTTGATCCTTTCAACAACTAGAAAAGAGCTGATAATCTTCAAATGGCTGAATATATTTTCTTGGAGCATAGCTAAGGACACTCTCGATTGTGACACCTTGCAAACAAAAAAAACTAGATTAAAATCGGCGCATTCGGTTAGGAGCTACGATGCCACAGACAGACAGACAGACTGACACACACGTCAAACTTATAACACCCCTCTTTTTCGTCGGGGGTTAAAAAAGGTGGCTGGCGATGGCTGGATGAGAGCAGCGGGGGATCGGTATAGTGGCGCTCCTTTGGGGAGGCCTATGTTCAGCAGTGGACTGCTACGGGATAATATGGAGTATGACAAATAAAAATGAATTATAATTGCTTAAACAATATTTTTACACGTAAAGTGAATTAAAGAATATTATACAGAATGGACTCTAAGCGTTAAATTTCAATTTTTTATGATGTAATAATCATTAATTCAAATTAGAAACTAAACGTCCTATAAAAAATAATCCTAAATGTCGTGTCGTGTATCATAGGGTCAAATAAAAATAGGTTTGCAGAAACAAAAGAATTGCAAATGGCGAGGATTGTTATTTTTTTTTTAGTCTTTACTTGAATACTCAAAATGAACTAGACGAAATAAGACCAAACACGACCTGTAATTAATCTCTAGTAAAAGAATGTTACCGAACCGAAACTAAACGAAATTTTGGTACCCCAGTAATATATCTCATAATAATCCGTGGACGTAACGAGACAGTAGCCATTAGCTGGACATGCGCGATAGTGGTATTAAGAGTAATGTGGGTATTATGATATTAAGTTCCGGCAAGAAATTCAATTATATTTCTACCAAAATATTAGTCACACGTTACGTTGAAAAACTGGCTATTACGTGCTTATTACACAGTTATTTTACTAGACATCCGTCTCCAACTGCTGTCAATTGTTTTCCCATGGTCAGTGTCATTCTTCGGCATGGATATTTAATTAAATATTTAATAGTTTAAAAAACTCTAGAAAAACATGCTCAATCTATCTTTGGGATCCTTAATCAGACCCTGGTTAAGTGGTCACCTCACCTCGCCAATATAAAGGTCTTATGAGCCCAAATTCGGGGGGTTTACTAGTAGCCGTTGAAGAGTTCCACTATCCACCTTCCGGCTCCAGCATCAGATCAGCTTGTTTGTGTCAAATTATTGTGTTGTCATCGGAATTACGTATACATATCACAAAGTCTTTGCCCAACTCTCCGGAAAAGAGTATATATAGTAACTTTATGAATGTATGTTTATTCGAATCAAAGCATAATAATTAAAGAAAGAAGAGTCTCAGAAAATGAATTTCACTAGAGTTTATGATATTAATATGGTTAAATAAAGAAAAAAAGACTGAATACAAAGATGTCCGAATTCTGACCTAAATCTACCAAAACAATAAGCTGACCTCATCAGTATGTGTTGTGTGCATTTAGTATAATAAAATAAGCGTAAATCGACTTGGGCGTAATGAGAATTGGACGTGACGAGAAATGATATGGGGCATGACGTTATATTATTATATTGAGAATATTTACTGTCACGTAAATATCCTGAGCATCGGTGGCTAAGTGAGGAATTTTCTAAATTTCGCTTTCCGTCATTCCCGCTTAAGTTTAAATATTTGCTCAAAGTATCGCTCAAACTTTAATTAAACTGAATAATTTACATCTTTCTGGAATTAAGAAGATTCCTCTCTTGAATTTTAACGTTCCGAATTCAAATTCGGGAAGTATTTATAATTGCAGTAAAAATAAAGGCCGAAGAAAGTCGTTGGACGCAGCGGAGCAAAAAATTGAAATGTCTACGAACCCTAGCTGGAGAGCGGAGGAAGTAATGGCACGTATTTACAACGGAGAGAAAATAAAATAATGGTTTGTTTATTTGTGGTTTTTACGCCAAGGAAATGGGAAATATTGTATTTTTTTTCTATTTAAATCTACCTTGAGTTCGAGTGCAGCTCAATACAGTTTTGGCTAGTAATTTTATCATTATTCTGTGGTGTAGGGTTAAACTGCGATATTGGATTTTCTTATATTGACTCATTCATTCTTTAGTTTGTATCTTTAAGAAAGAAAGAAGAAAGAAAACAAATTTTATCAATAGATTGACTGCTAACAGAATACTTCTTTGTTGTAATAATTATTTCAGGACAGGGTTAACATGACCTTTAATATTACAGCGGAAAAAATAGTAATGAGTTTATGTGAGGATGAATGTTTGTTACCTACTTTTTCGATAACAAAGGCTGTATAGGTTTCTTTTACTCTAAGAATGTAAACAATTCTGCAAAACTGCAAATATAATAAACAATGATTTTTCAGTTGACACACAAAACCACGAGGTGTGTAATATTATTTTTTTTCAAAACGTGTCATCTGTTCTATAATCGGATGATCATCACTGGTGTCTACTTGCGCGGGCGCTGGGCGCAGTGATCCGTCATTATTTGTGCATTACTGTTTCGTGTCAGACTATTATTATGCCATTACTCGACCGTCCCACTGTTGGGGCAGCTAACGGGTTAAATTATTTATGAGTCAGTTAGAAATTTTATTAAAGTTGTCTTATTCAGTTTCGATAACATATTTTTATGTGTTTTTCCGTGGGAAAGAAGTATTTTCCCGCGGTTAAAAGTAGCCTGTGTCATTCTGATGTGTAAGCTATATTATTGTAAAGTCAATTAAAATCCATTCAGTGGTTTTTGCGTGAAAGAGTAACAAACATACATCCATAGTAATCCATACTCACAAACTTTTGCTGTCAGCTTTACCTTTTAAAACATACTTAATATGCTTTAGACATATAGTATAGGTACATTATAGATAGATTACTTATTACATCAAAAGAAATAGGTCCAAATAAAAAAATCAAAATAAAATTACATTTGAACAAACGTATTGCGAACGAATTCGAGAGCCGTAAAACACGAAAAAATAGGAAATGATACATAAAAAATACTAACTAACATCCGTGGTTTAAATATACAACCGCTGTGTCTAGACGTAAGCTTTTGTACAAAACATTCCGATTTCGCTTTTAATATCAGAAAAAGCTTGTTTTAAAAAGTACAAAAATAACCATTTCGTCCAGAACATATCAAAAACGGAGGACAAAATAATGCTTCGTCTAGCTGGCTAAGCCATTGTTTGTGGCGAAGTGGTCACTTACGAAAATGAGACGTTTGTTTGTGGACATGCGCAATATTAGGGTGAAATCAAAATGTATTCGACAGAAATGAAAGTAAGAATAATTTGTGTCTGCCTTTGAAATATTTTAACAGATTTGTATCGGCCGAGGCAGCAATGGACTATTATAGTTTAGTTAGTAGGTCAAAACTAGTTGTTTTAAAGATAAAATATTTTTTAACAAAAAAGAAAACGACTTCAAACAGTTAACTAAAAAGCAAAAAAATCATTTACTTCGCTCAAAGTAATACGTATCTTCATTTAGTTAAATAGAAATGATTAAATAATTATTTAATAATTTTGAAGTCGATCTAGCGGGCAAGATTTATTAACATTTCATCACAAATAACATTAAATTCAAAATGTTAATAAGCCCCGACACAAAACAAAACCCTTACTTGATCCTTTCAACTAGAAAAGAGCTGAAAATCTTCAAATGGCTGAAGATATTTTCTTAAATCATGCATAAATAGCTAAGAACACTCGATTGTGACACCTTGCAAACAAAAAAAAACTAGATTAAAATCGGCCCATCCGTTTAAGAGCTACGATGCCACAGACAGACAGACACGTCAAACTTATACGAGTAACACCACTCTTTTTTGCTGGGGGTTAGAAAAGGAATTTGACCCACCTGCTCAGGTCTCAATCCAGGTGGAACCCATGTATACTCCTCCAGCGCGCATCCAGAGTCATCATCACTCTGCGAATGCCGGTGAGGATCCCCCGGCTTCATCAGCCTCTCAGCGTGCTCCAACAAACCCCTGAACTTCCCCTGGGGAACCGGATGGGGGGACAGAGACATGGCCGACTGAGGACTCTGGGGGGAGTTGTAAGACCCTGGCAATTGCGGGATACTGTGAGAATGGTTGTGAGGAAAATCGGGGAATTGATTTCTTCGGAAATTTGGGTAAGAGTAAGGGTGTGGGGAGTTTGATTGGCTGGGGACGGAAGATCCGCTGTGGGAGGGTTGAGGGCTGGGTAGGGAGGGGAGGTGTGGGGAGGGGGTTGAGGGGGCTGGAGGGGGAGGGGATACTTGGTGCTCGTGCAGTGGTGGGGGCGATGAGCTTGTTGGTGATACCACGCAGTTTCGGCAGACGGGCCTGGAAAGAAAGAGAAGGGGATATTTAGTATGCATTAAACTCTGTATTTATTCTTAAGTCTACCAACCATGCAAAAGTCTGCAAGTTATTAGCATTGATGGTTTTGTAAGAAATATCTTTTTGACTTCATTTAACGGAGAGCCTTGTAATGTAAATATATTATGGGAATTAACAATATTTTATGGAAATACTGCGTTTGGTCCGTTTTCGTAATTATGATTTCATAATTGACTATGAAAGAGGAATTATTTTTCACTGTTTCGCAATACTGAGTACTAGCCAATAAAACTCTAGTTACTTGTTTCAATAAACTCAATAAATTATGATGTTGTAAAGGCATGAGATAAAATTTAAAGTTACTTTTCTACAAAATTCGTCACTTTAATTCATCAATGTTAAATTTCTAACAATACAATAATAAAACTGAAGAATCGGCGTGTCTGTACATTGATTTGTTTTTCAAAAAACTGGTTGTACTCGTAGTAGGTCATAAAGGTTGTGTAGCTGAACACAAAATACAAGTTTTGAAAAAAATGTCCGTCTGTCTATCTGTCTGTTTGTTTGTACACGCTAATGAAATGAAACTTTACAATATTATAGCTTATACATCAGAATAACACATAGGCTACTTTTTTACTGCGGGAAAATACTTCTTTCCCACGGGAAAACCTGTTAACGCGGGCGGAGCAAGTATAAAATAAATTTAAAAACCCAAGCAAGTTAGAATACTCCAGTACCTTATTGATGTATGTTATGTGTAAATGTCCTAAATAAAATAAGATACAATATTAACATCAGATACAACATAATTTATGATCTACCGACAATAGCAACGAGGTATAGTGCTATCATAGATCATAGTAGAATTAAGCAATTAATCTTGCGCCGCAACTAACTATGTCATAAATCTCTGTTGGTATAGTTCAATAACTAGATCGATCATTGGGCTAAATTTAAGTTGTTGGTCTCTTTTATTCATATGGGAATCGAAAAGGATGGGAGATGAATGAATTTAATTTTGAATGAATGATATTTAAAATAAACAGCGCAGCTGTCAAATTCAGCTAAATTTAGTCGGGATGTTTTTAAAAGCCTGCTAAACTACGCGTAAAATCGATGTTTGACGTCTCTAAATGTAGGTTGGCAATCACTTGTCCCTTTTCGTTCTTAAGAACGTGAAAGGGACAAATCATCATTAAATTTAAGTTAGAGCGTAATATGTAGAATCGGGCCCATTGTGTTAACGTAAGGGTTTACAGAGACGTTGAAGATCATACCAGTAAAAATGTGTGAATGACTAAGCAGATTTTGATGAAAAGTTAAATAGAGTAGAATCAATTCAATTATTTTATGTATTTAAATGTACTTAGAATATTTTTCCATTGAATAACAATATAGGTAGTAAAAAATTAATAATAATAATGTAAATAAAACTAGTTATATTGTAGGAATCTCTAGCACGTTAAGTAAATTTGCATCCACAACAGTAAAAAAGTACAATAAGGCGGATTTATTGCCAAATATGTACCAGGCAAAGTATGTACAGTAGCCAGCACACGCGGCTGGACATGTTGAATTTGAGAGCGCCCGTATTCTAAAGCGGTAGGGGTGATTTTACTAGTGCGAATATCTAACCGCAAGTGCTGGCTTCTGTACCTATGTATGAATGGAAATGTATGTTGATAAAACAGTAGACCTACTATGTAAGTAGCGACAGGTTCGAGAAGCTGTCAAACGCGACATAGTGACATTAGGGTCATAGCAGTTCTGTCAATATGTCGCGTTTGACAGCTTCTCGAGCCTGTCGCTACTTACATAGTAGGCCTACAGGCTCTGAACTGAAACTAAAGAGTTTGGGTTTACTGTGGAAGTTTTTGGGGTCAAAGACTAGTCAGCCTAAAAATGTATTCTCTTTAATTATAAAAATAAAATCGAATCATTTACTGCATATTGACACTGTAGAGAAAAATTAAACTAACTTGAACATTTGACATATCATACCTTTTCACTTCCTAGTTATATTAAGACTTAAATGGTAACAATTTAAAACAATCTCCGCTCTGGTGGTTCCAAGGGCATTGCCTCCCTGATGCTGATGGTTCCACTTGCGAAGTGCACAACTTCAGCACGACTATGTTCCTCAAAGTACATTTCGCCAACCAACTGCGGTCAGAAATCGCTTCCGTCATATTGTACGCCATCGTCGTCCCGTTGCTGTTTACTTATTGTAATTTTTATTATTAAATTTTATGTACTTTGGAAGTAGATGATTAAATTTTAATATAAAAAAATAATTTATTGTTTTTGTAAGTTCATAATTTTAAAAAACTTCGTATGACGTGAGCTGTAGGCGATGATTTCGTAAAAAATACTTTATTTTACTGGTTTGGTACCAAAGCTTTATGGTTAAAGCAATGTGACTAGAATTTAACTCACATTTAATTTAACTGTCAAAAATCTGTGATAAACCCACCATGTTATTTAAATTTGTTCCAATGGAATGAACAGTTAAACACAACAAAACTGTGTCAGGTCACTCGTGAAATCTCATGCTATCCTACTTTAGTAAATGAAACGGAAATAACTAGGTGTATTAAGGGATTAACCTAGACCAACCGAAGTGATGCACTTTGCGCCGGCGCAGGCAGTAATTACGAGTAAGGTTCGATACCAGTGCTCCGTTTAATTACACGCCGTTTAGAGAGAATCCAGTTAAATTTAACGTTAACAGTTAAAATAGCCAGATGCTGGACTGTTCCTACGGTTTAAAAAGACGCGAAAGTAATTTTTTCTGTCTTATTTATAACTAGCTTTCCGCCCACGTTAACAGTTTTTCCCGTGGGAATGAGGTATTTTGCCGCGGTAAAAGGTAGCCTATATGTTTATTCAGGGTTTCAGCTAACTCCACACCAAATTTCATTAAAATCGCTCTAGCCGTTTAGAGTAGTTTAGACGTGAAGAAGTAAAAAACATACACAGTCACACACTCACACACTCACACATTCACAAACTTTCGCCTTTATAATATGTATTAGTGTGATTATATCGGTTGAATAAGAGAGAAAATTTACGCGCGAATATATTTACGCGTGTTGAATATTTTAGCTGTTTACCTATGACTGTACGATATTCACAGAAAGATTTTGGTTAATCTGAATGTGTCGGCCCAAAACTATGTCGAGAACACCAGAATTCATTAAAAAAAACACAACTAAGCTAAATACTTCTAGAGTTCCTTCCATAACTTCCTACTCCTCAAAAGCTTATAGATACGATCGACAGCCGTCACTCTACGTTCTATCGATAATATCGATAAATGCTCGATTAATTGATCAATAGCGATGCCGGTGGAGATATCACTTTATGAATTTGATGGTCGTGTTTTGTTTTTCGGTATGTACGAGTAATTACTGGTTATCAGTATTGAGTTGTGTGGGAAAGTATTTATGAATGTAAAGATACTTTTGCCACTGTATGTATGGTGAGATAGAGATTAGGTAGATCATATACTGGGTCACAGTAGTATACTATATTAGTACATAAGTACACAGCTGAAGACACTGCTACCTAGCTGCGCCGCAATAAATGTTTTAACAATTTTTAACGATGTACCTTTTTTTATATTAAATTGACCTATGCTTGTGTCGAAAAGGTACGACCAATCAAGATTCACCGGACTTGCGGGGGAGTGGTAGACTCTACCCCAAAAAAAAGTCATGTACCAAGGCGTCTAGGGGCGGCTCAAGGGAGCCTCGGACCACGGCCTAGCGCGTTGATATTGAAAAACATCGTGAAGGAGACGACGCGACGCCTGAGGGTCTCCGTCTCTGATTATCAATTTTGAATTTGATTCTGGCCGCGCCCCCGCTGGCGGGTATGGGCACTGTTACCTGAAGGGAACGATGTACCTACATGATTTTTCGACACCTACAGAAGCCAGCACATGCAGTGCGGCTGGACATTCGCACTACGAAATCCTTTTACCGCGGGAAAATGCCTCATTCCCACGGGAAAAAAATCTGTTAACGCGGGCGGAGTCGTGACGGAAAGCTCAAACGATTTCGCTGAAATTTGGTGGGGCCTTTCGGGGGTGAACAATCGATCTAGATTAGTCTTATGTTTGGGAAAACGTGTGTTTTCGAGTTTTCATACGTATTTCTTTCCACGCAGAATATGGTCGCTAATTTCGTTCCAGCGGGTTAGGACGCAGACGGCAAGAAACATGTGACCAGTAAGGGTTCGAATCCTGCTCGGTGACTTGCTTTTTTTTATAATATGTTCCCGAGCAAAGCTCGATCGCTTTACTAGTAAAATATTAAACCCGTATTGAGGCTGCGGCTCCATTGAGGCGGAGACGAGCGGAGCTGAGAGGAGACGTGTGGGGATCGACCAATCGTATTACATGAAATCCACATCTCGTCTCCGCTCCGCTTCAATGGAAACAGTCAAGCGGAGACGAGCGGAGCTGAGAGGAGACGTGTGGGGATCGACCAATCGTACATGAAATCCACATCTCGTCTCCGACTCTCTCTCTGAGCGGAGCTCCGATTTAATGGAAATAGTCAAGCGGAGACGAGCGGAGAGGAGACGTGTAATCACGGGCCCAGAGGCTTATTTTTGGCTTTTTTTTTACTTAGCACCGACATGACGTGTGCACTCTCCAAATAACTAACTACAAATAAAATTTATTGGGTCTCGACTGCTCGTCCCGGCTCGCTATACACCGCTCCGCTCGTCTCCGCCACAGTTTTTACAGCTCTGCTCCTCTCAGCTCCGCTCGTCTTCGCAGCCTTAACGGTTTAGGCTATTTAATAACTAATATTTAATACCTAATATTTGGAACGTCTCTCTGAGCTGCCATAAAATCGACTTTACTCCTGTATCATAAAATGCATTTTATTAAGATTATAAGAGACTTCTCACATTTGTTTTTATTGGCCTATATCAAGGCCTGTATTGTTTATTACTATAAGTACTCGCAATCGAAATACTACTTTAACTCCTTGTTTTAAAGTACAGATTGTTATGTAATTTTAATTCCTAGTCGTAGCCAGATGATTTTATTCAGCGTTTATTGTCTTACCTCCCAGGGTATAGTAAAGTATTTAATATGGCTGTTTTTCTATTGACTATCAAAATTTAATCATTCTTGCTGTAATAAAAGCTTCCTTATTAATTGTTAAAACTATTTTTCATTAATCTTCTTAATATTTATAGTGGTAATGAATAGGAAAGGGGAATGTGCTTTTTAAATACTAATATACATACATATCATAGGCAGGAAAAAGAGTGAAACAAAAGAAAATTGTGTTCGGAAAAAAAAAGGGTTTCGCGTCGACGCCGCGTTGACGCTGGTACGACGACGACGCCGGAATGTCGCTCGAAAGACGCCAGTGTAGCAGGTATTTTAAACAAAACGTATTAACCCAAATAAACCAAAATTTGTACACAATTAAAAACCACACCAGCAAAACAATGGGCCCCATAACTTAATATAACTCTCGCTATTTGCTATTAATAACGGTTACGCGTTACAGGCCAAATAACCGATATTAGTAATAATTAGCGTTACGTTGACGTTGCATGTTAAACTAAGGTAACACTTTCAAAGCCTGCCTAGATCTCAAGAGTCCACAGTGAATAAAACAAATATAGTCGTCACCATTTCAAAATTCTCCTAAAATATCCACAAAGATCGGTCAAAAATATATTATCATTGTAGAACTCTCCTTAAATTAGTTTGCCGTAATCAGATCAACCCATTAAAAGTATTAAGTATTTTTAAATATTGTACGTAATGTGATAACATATTAGCCAATAATTTATATTTTTGGTAGGAAAATGTTCACTTGTGAAATATTAGTATTATTAGTATTAGTTTTCCTATAATACATTCAATGAATTTGCCGGTTTATTTTCTGTATTACGGTATTTTCAGTTGTAAAGGCATTAATTAATGCGTTCGAAACGCAGAGTTAGTTTTGCATTTAAATAGGAACATTTTTTTAAACAAGTAATGAAGTAACGAAGAAGACTTTTGACTATTAGATAATATTATACTTACCACTCCGTAACCGGAGTTCGGCAGTAAACGTGTTAAACAATGAAAGTGATATAAACACGACATGAATAGAATTGCTCGCCGTGAGATATTTTTAACAGATTTTTTATTTGATCATACGTTTTCTTCTTAATAGAAGATTTATTTAATGAGGAGGTTTATTTATTATATTAAATATAAATAGTAATTCGGACCTTTAGAAATAGAGTAAGCAAGAATAGAGATAGCTTTTTATTTTATAGATAACTAGCGACCCGCCCCGGCTCCGCACGGGAAAATGGTTATTGTGGCTTATCCTTAAGTATATTACGCATGTATTATACATATAAACCTTCCTCTTGAATCACTCTATCTATTAAAAAAAACCGCATCAAAATCCGTTGCGTAGTTTTAAAGATTTAAGCGCACAAAGGGACATAGGGACATAGGGACATAGGGACATAGGGACGGAGAAAGCGACTTTGTTTTATAATATGTAGTGACTAGATTTCCGCGATAACAGTTTTCAAAGGTGACCTATGTTACTCAGTGTGAATGTAGCTTTCTAATGGTGAAAGAATTTTTGACATCGGCACAGTAGTTTTTGAGTTTATTCATTACAAACATACACATATACAAAAATACAATTTTTCCTCTTTATAATATTAGTATGATAAGTTTGACTAGTATCATTTATTGTACACAACAAATTAAATAATTGCGGTAATAATAAGAGTAGCTAAGAAAATAATATAGGTAAAAATAGATGGGAAAAATCGAATAGAAATCAAGATACTAGGGTAAATAATCAGCGAATAAAATTGCTACAGTTATAAAATGTTTAAAGCTAACTGTAAATATATTTCGTTTGATATATTAAGTAATGAGAGGCAGGGGCTGTTTTTAGATAAAGAAGAAACATAATCCCATGGGAAAAATTGTTTTCACTGGCACATCCATAAATGGAACGCTAGTGATAATTTTTTTTTTATTACAGTATTTTCCTTTTAAATAAGTTCTTATACCTACAAAGCAGTAGTTACTATGCACATCACAATCGGCTTAGTCTGTGGGAAGGTCCGCGTCCAAATGCTGTAAAATTACGCATTCTGCGTGTGCGCATGAGTTACTGTTGTCTGAAGGACTTTTATAGTCCTTTTGTGGGTAGTTAGAGGATTATAGAGTCTATGGCGGTGCTTGTTTATTTACTACAGTGATCATCATACGAGTACTAATATTACAAAGAGGAAAGATTTGTATTTTTGTGTGTTTGTAATGAATAAACTCAAAAACAAGTGAACCTATTTCAAAAATTCTTTCATCATTGGAAAGCTACATTCACCTGACTATCTTTTACCGCGGGCAAGTGCCTCATTCCCATGGGAAAAACTGTTAACGCGGGCGTAGCCGCGGCGAATAGCCAATATAGAATAAAATAGATATGCATATGCATATTTACTATATAAGTACTATAATAAAATATACTAGCATAAGTACATAAGTACTACTAATAAATTCGTGAATTAATTAGTGATATTTACTATCTTAGCGTTCTTGGTGATTATTATTTATTATATTGGAATATAGTATTTTTCCTTTGTAAAAGGTTTATTCAAACATGATCCAGTTCATATATAGAACACATACAAAAATTATTATTATTATTTTTTTCTCGACTGTTCATGGAAATATAGGAAATAATTAAACAATATAAAGGAGAGGAGATAGTTAGTTGTGTTGTAGTGTTCGAAAGAATATTTTTTAGGATGAATAAGTACATTTATACAAAGGTAGATAACATCTTTCTACGATATTTAACAATGAATTCTAAATCGTTTAAGTCCCACGAAAATGTACAATCAACCTCATAAATAATTCAAACAGTAGCCATCTAACGTGTAATAATAAGTACCTATAGATGTCAGATAAACAAACATTCTTTGTCACATCAGAAAAAACACGTGTCAAAACACGTTAGTGACAGCTTTGACACGGCGCGCCATGTTTTGACATGTCACGTGGATGAGTCTACCGTTTACTGCCAAGGTAGCATGAGATTTACGTGTGACAAGACATAACTATGGTTTTGTCGTGTCTTTACTTAAATTCTGTTGAAATGAATTCGATATGACCGGTTTTTCACTGAATATTAAAAGTGAGATTTTCTCTTGTCACACTGCTACCAGTGCTGCTTGCCTGTCGCATGACAGGTATTTTCTCATGATTTTATCCTATCGAAGGAAGTTTAAATATTGTTCACAGCACTTTGAGTCGTTATCTATACGCCAGAAGCCACTCTCTTGTAGCAGGCGTAACTATTTACCCTCTAATAATTACAGTACATCATAAATTATAATAGCCCCTATTTAAAACTGACCAATAACTATAAGCATAGGATACAATATTTGCAACATACCTCGTTGTGCTCTCTACGTCATGCCCAGTCTACGCAGACACCTAATATCAAGTGAAATATTAAGCCCAGATGTGTCTATACAAAGTGGTTGGTAAAGGACCAGCATTTTCCAGACGAAAGCGACTATAGCCAGATCTAACTGGTTTTCCAAGCAAATTACTGTAGAATGATTAGTAGGTATACATTTAAAAGAGGTGGAAAGTTTATTTATTGCGAGAGAGTCAAGAAGTCTAGAATTGAATTAGGGACATAGTACAATCTGGGAAGCATACAAAAATTGTTACCTTATATCCTTACTTCGCCTAGTAAGGATGTAAGGTAATTAGGTGGTAATAGTCGTCAGGATCACTTTTCACAGTTATTATTTCCATTGAATAAGGAACAGAATAGCAGTGGGCATGTTCAGCTTACCTTGAAAATTGCCGCAAAAAAAAAGATACACAGTTTTCACAAACACAACCTACTGGAAGGCACTAATTGTAACAGTACCTTAGATGTCCATATGAAACAGCAAACAAAACTCATTGGTCTACGAGGAATGAATGAATTAGGTATACACATAATAAAGATACATGAACGCTTCGAAAACTAAGAATGTATAAAGAATCCATACACTAACATTATAAATGTGAAAGTGTGTTTCTTTGTCCTTCCTTCACGCCCTAACTAAGCAACCAATCGACTTGATTTTCGGCATAGAGTTAGTTGAAAGGATGGAGAGTGACATAGGCTACTTTTTACCGCGGGAAAATACCTCGTTCCCACGGGAAAAACTGTTAACGCGGGCGGAGCCGCGGGGCGGAAAGCTAGTATAAAATAGTTTTAGAGCTATGAAGGGGACAATTAGTGGCTCCAAATGGTTCTTGTAATACACTGCTGTTTGCTTAAAATTCGGCTTGGAGCGACACCGCAGCTTTTAAACCATTCCTAGTTCCTAAGATTTTCAGGTTCGATGTGACCGTAATCCCTAATCCAGAGAAGGATTTTTTCTCACCCAAGGCAGCATAACGCCATTCCGTCCCTTTTGCCCTTTGTGCCTCATGGCACGAACGATTCACTAATGTCAATACCTTAATTGAAATCACCAAAAGAATGGTTATGAAAATCGGATGACCTATTGTTCACCAAATTTCGAACACAATAACAGTGAATAGCGTCTGTTCTATTATCAACCAAGGGAATGATAATACGCAATTTTGAACATCGTTTAGTTCTAATACGGCTTCGAAACTATTAGCTCGCGCCTAAAAAATGAAGTTTTTTGTTTTACTGATAGCGGTTTTAAACATTACCACGGAGGGTCTGAGGAGTTTCGTGTTGACAGACAGCCAAGCTTGGGCATTGAAAGTGAAGTCATGCCGAAACATGGGTCACCGCGAGAAGTACAAAGTTTTTAAGCTGCCACACTTAAACACTCTAGGACTCACATTCAGTGATTTGACATCTACGACATCAATTGTGGCAATAATTAACACAGTAAACTTCGAGACGGACGGAGTAAGATATACGGAGCTGAATCATTTATTTCTAGAAGACTTCATCAGCAAAGAAAATACTAAGGAGTATTCAAAAGCTGCCGGGTATATGGATAAGTGTGCGTATAGTAAGAAGTGCAGGCAGACGACTTTTCTGCAACTGAAGCTTCAGTTTATTGACGATGGTTCAGTGAGGTTCCTTCTGAGCACGTATGCGGCGTCGTGGAAGGCTCACAATTGTGCGCGAACGCAGATAGCAGTTGAAAGTTTCCAGATTGTTGTTTAGCAATTAATCATAATGATGTTAATGATAGTATTAGAATCCTGTGACTTGAATGAGTGTGATTTGATTATGTTTAGTGAGTGATTTTATAATAAGTTATTAGTTTTTTTTTTAATTTACAGTTTATTGCACTCGTAGATGGACAATTATACAATTATACAATACATCTGTCAGAATTTCTAAAAGTGCTGATCCTACAAAGCTTCATCATCAGGTAGACACTGAATCTATGATTCGATTAGATGTTTAACCAATATTTATTGTCACCGTGTCTTTAAAATAAAAGTGATAAAGGATGACGCAAATCTTGGTACCCTAGCTCCAATTGCTATGTGTGATACATCGTTGGATAGCTATTTTTGAATTGTACAGAAATTATTACGGTGACTTCGTCCAAATATTTGTCCGTTCGGATTTATGCTTCAGTAAACATGTGATATTTAAGCTATAGCCGTGCAAGTATTTGAGTATTAATTTAAAAGCTGGCGTATTCAAGTGCATCTCTTTTCTGTTACAAATACGGAATATTGCCTTAGTTTTTGCTATGCAAACAAGCGCAGACGGCTTGAAAAGTGTAATTATAAGTAGACTATTTATTTAATCCAAGAAAACATTTAGTATAAATTATTGCAATAATATCCAATAAACATGTAACTTAGACAGTTATATTATAATTTCTTCTGTTAGCATGTACTTAGTAAATAAATACTGAGTTAAAATACTAAGCCTTTCTTTCCCTTTCATGTTTTCATCTTCGTTTATTACATGAATTAGGTAGATACTTGTCTATAGTTATAATTTTTTGCTGAAGGAAATAAAAGGTCTGAAATTACTCGTATACTTAGTACAAACAGCAACATACTTAACTATACAGGTGATGAACCGGAAGTAGAACAAAACAGAGATTTCCATTTGACGTTGACTGTCACATCTAATAATGGATGAATCACACTGTTACTTCTTTATTTATTCGAATAATAGGGATGTTGACTGGCTAGTTGAAAGAGCTTCTTTTTAGGGTTCCGTAGCCAAATGGCAAAAAACGGAACCCTTATAGATTCGTCATGTCTGTGTCTGTCTTTCTGTCCGTCCGTCCGTATGTCACAGCCACTTTATTCCGAAACTATAATACCTATACTGTTGAAACTTGGTAAGTAGATGTATTCTGTGAACTGCATTAAGATTTTTTTACAAAAACAGAAAAAAAGCATTAGATTTAGGGGGTCCCCATACATAGAACAGAAACTCAAAAAAATTTTTTTCTTCAAACCCAAACGTGTGGGGTATCTATGGATAGGTCTTCAAAAATGATATTTAGGTTCCTAGTATATTTTTTTTCTAAACTGAATAATTTGCGCGAGAGACGCTTCCAAAGTGGAAAATGTGTGTCCCCCCCATCTAACTTCTAAAATAAGAGAATGATAAAACTAAAAAAAATATGTTATGTGCATTACCATGAAAACTTCCAACGAAAATTGGTTTAAGAACGAGATCTAGAAAGTAGTTTTTTTTAATACGTCATAAATCGTAAACCGCAATTTCCCTTTCACTATCACTATAACATCGATCAATGTTACAACAAACTACAAGAACTTTTATATTATGTTACTTGCTGATACGGAACCCTTCATGGGCAAGTCCGACTCGCACTTGGCCGCTTTTTGTTATGAAATGTCAAAAACGATACTCAAAAACGCTCCCGCCGCGGCTCCGCCCGCGTTAATAGTTTTTCCCGTGGGAATGAGGGAATTGTTGCCTATGTTCTTTCCCAAGATCTATTCTATCTTTGTACCAAATTTAATCAAAATCGGTTCAGTAGTTTCGGAGCCTATTCAATTATCTGGATTTTTTTTACATCTTGGGTTAGTTTAGGTTAGGTTAGTTAAGGATCCCTGATTTAAAATAATATATAGCCTTTGTTACCTGGAGATAGTGTAGCTTCCCAACAGTGAAAGAATTTTTGAAATCTGTTCAGTAGTTTCAGAGCCTATTCGAAGCAAACGAACAGACAAACAAACGAAGAATCAAATCAAACCTTCCCTCTTCATGACATTCGTATAGATTCTGTTGACTTTCATAATAAGATGCTTATTTAAATAGCCAGCCAGTCTTGCAAGTAACATTGAGCACATTGCTACAGAATATAATTATAGCTAATGCTCATCAAAAAAATTCAAATAGCGAAGCAGATAATCAGGGAATATCCGGCGATTATGGTAGGGACGTGCGAAGTGCTTCAGCATATTCTTAACATGTTGAAAAAATTAAAAGATACCGAGTTTTAAAATACTACTACCGCCATCTGTCGCACTCGACTACGAAACAATATCGCTACACTAGCGAAGTGTCTTTAATTTCAAGATGTTGAAAATATTTTCAAGTAAAACCTGACCAAAGAAATAAGAAGCCTGCTCTGGGGGCGCCACGTGTATATTTTTACGACAACAATTTCCTTTATAAAATTAGTTCCATTGAAATTCCGCAATATGGCGAGGTGTCTTATTTCTTTGGTCGGGCTTCACCTATTACTAATTTAAGCAACAACAACTACAAACCCTAACCGCCTGCCAAGTTTCCATATTATGGCATCACCTTCACGAAAAAGAACTTATACGCTTAGGTGTATTATTGATTGATACAAAGACATTATGTCATAATATTTTCTGTTTATCTTATTTTAGTTCTAAATCAATATTCCTGCAGTAAACATCTAAATTATGTTTTAAATATAATACAATCATGAACAAAGTAATAAGTGAGTTTTTTTAATACAATGTAGGAACTGAGTTGTGCGTGTTACAGGATTCCCCACAATATAACTGCCTTGCCTATATATATTTTATACGGGCGATGTAACTAAAGGAATCATCACTACATAGTATAAAACAAAGTCGCTTTTTCTGTCCCTATGTCCCTATGTCCCTCCCTTTGTACGCTTAAATCTTTAAAACTACGCAACGGATTTTGATGCGGTTTTTTTTAATAGATAGAGCGATTCAAGAGGAAGGTTTATATCTATAATACATGCATGATATACTCAAGAATAACCCACAATAACCATTTTCCCGTGCGGAGCCGGGGCGGGTCGCTAGTTGGTTATATAACTGTCTTGCCTATATATTTTATACGGGCGATGTAACTAAAGGAATTTTATAGACTATAAAATTTAACTGGTTATTTATCCGCAACAGTGGTACTCATGAAACTCAAATTTAAAACTCAACTTGTCATACAAAGTGGCAGGTCACGTGACTGAAGTTTATATGAAAAGTTGAAAGTTATTTTTTGATATTTCAACCTATGTCTATGTTCCTTGGGGAAAGTTGTTCAGTTTCACGAGTACTACCACTATCACTACATAGTATAAAATAAAGTCGCTTTCTCCGTCCCTATGTCCCTATGTCCCTATGTCCCTATGTCCCTTTGTACGCTTAAATCTTTAAAACTACGCAACGGATTTTGATGCGGTTTTTTTTAATAGATAGAGTGATTCAAGAGGAAGGTTTATATGTATAATACATGCATAATATACTGAAGGATAACCCACAATAACCATTTTCCCGTGCGGAGCCGGGGCGGGTCGCTAGTACTACTTAAATAAAAAAAAATAAAAAAATGTTGCGGATAAACAAACAGGTTTTTCACGGTGTATAAACCAAGCTCGAAAAAGCTTCAAACAACGAATTAGTAGTTATATCATATCATACTAGTATTATGAAGAAATTCAAATAAAAAAAAGACAATAAAAAAATACAAATTCAAATTATTATTTAGAGAGATTCTTTATTGGTGTCAATAAAGAATATTTGTTAGTATTTGTGTAAAGAGGAAAAATTTGTATTAAAATTTGTGTAAAAACTACTGAACCGATTTCAAAAATTCTTTCACCGTTAGAAAGCTTCATTTACCCTGAGTAATATAGCCTACCTTTTACCGCGGGTAAATGACTCATTCCCACGGGAAAACTGTTAACACGGGTTGAGCCGCGGCGGAAAGCTAGTGAGAAATAAAGGTTGTTACAGTTCATACGACAAGATATAAGAAGTGGCCGTAGTCGAGATGTAAAATACTCATTACGGAGGTTCAGTTTCGAATCCCTGAGAAGCACTTGTCCACCTCCTCCAGTATTTTATGATATTGTTCTGTGCTTCGGAAAGTACGTCAAACCTTTGATCCCGTCTAGCTACAGATGTAACTATTATGCGAGCCAAGCCAGAAACATTATGGGGCTCATCACTTCTGACACCAGGTAATGGCTCTACAATCCCCAGAGAAAGAAGATGATAGATACAAAAATATGACTAATTTCTTCATACAAAATGTTCAAGCACAGAACATTGTTCAAGTATTTACTATGTAAGAGAGCAAAACAAATTGTTCATAATTTGTCAATCTTACGAGATTTAATTTGATCATGTCACGCACCTCGCATACACCACCGTCTCTTCTGCAGGCATCTTAACCACAGCTTACATGGAGGTGGTGGTGTAAGGAACAAAAGGTCAGAGTTTTATTTTTTAATTGACCAATGCTTGTGTCGAAAAAGTACGACCAATCAAGCTTCACCAGACTTGCGGGGGAGTGAAAGACTTTACCCCAAAAAAAAAGTCATATACCAACGCGTCTAGGGGCGGCTCAAGGGAGCCTCGGGCTACGGCCTAGCGCGTTGATATTGAAAAACATCGTGAAGGAGACGACGCCTGAGGGGCTCCGTCTCTGATTATCAATTCTGATTTTCGTTATGGCCGCGCCCCCGCCGGCGGGTACGGGCGTTGTTACCTGAAGGGATTAAAAAAAACGTAAGCTGTATAAATAGGATAGAAATAAATGACTATCCTATTGTTCGTGCGGCTGTATTATGGCCGCATCCAGTTGATCGATGTGGAAGAAAAAAGTTCAGCTCGTGTATGTAAATAACCGTGAAAGCTTTAAAAGTACATAACATACATACTTCAGTGAAATTAGTTTCAAAGTCAAAGTCAAATTCCTTTATTCATCATGGGTTTTTAAAACGCTTAATGACGTCATATCAGAAGGAGGCTTTGCTCAAACCAAGACCGGCTCTTGTCTCAAACGAACGTAAAATCTAAGCAATAAAAAAGAAATCAAACATTATAAAAGAGGCGATGCGATATCAGTTTGAACATAACTTGCATTTTTTGACATAACATGTTAATATCTCTTTTTACTTTAATGACATGCATTTGTTTGTAATCCAATTCTTTATGTTATATTATGTGACTTTATTTTTGCATGCTATTTTTTTGTAATGGCGAAACATGCGAACAGAACTGTTATTTAAAATCTTTACTACCATGTTTGATCCAATAAATGATTTCTGATTTCTGATTTCTGATTTAGCGCAATGTGTGCGCTGTTGTGGAGAAGAACCCGCCGAAGAAACTCCACAGTGTCGCATCTCAAATGTAAACCATTCAATGTTTGTCATATCAATCACGCAACTTATTTTGAAATTGTAATTCGTAATTTGCAGCTATATGTAGCGCGGCCCAGTGAAAGTAAAGTTTAGCGCTGATTCCGCCACATTTCATGACTTGCGTCTGACTGGTGAAGGAAATTGCGGGTTAATAACGACTAATAATTGGTTAATAACCTCGCCGCTTCCACAACATTACAATCCCGTTAAGCGGTATATTACCGGGAACCAGGAATGTGTACCCCACGCCATTTTATCTTTAAGCTAGCATTGATTTAAAGAGCAAATCTATATGGCCGGAAAAGGTAGAAAGGCAGTTAAACAAAACTATATTTTAAGTGGCACAAACTTTTAGACATAGAGATAGACATAGACATTATTTATTTATTTGTTATAACACTGTTTATTAAAGTGTCGGACATAAAAAACTTGCAATAATAAAAAATAGTAATTAGGTTATATTTTCTGACAATATTATACCTACTTTACATTTTTAACTTTATCTAGTCATTGTAATGTAAACCAAACTTGAAATCAAACCATACATGTAAAGGGTATTAAAACAAAGCATTCAAAAAATAAGGTTAATGACTAAAATATTTTTTCAAGAATAGTTATCATATCACTTGCATAAGTGAGAAAATGCAATGGACCAAACATGGAACCTTGAGGTATCCTGCAAATTACTTAAATAAACTTTATGGAACGCCGTATTAAGCTAAGCCATCGATGTCTGCGATCCTAACAAACGGCTATGTAAATTCTTCATCCAGCTAATGTTATTTAAACGATAAATTTAAATATTTTAATACTAACAGCGTGTATGAACCACTTTTCGTTCGAAAGCTGTCAAATCGTAAATTGTTTATGTAAGAAACTGTGATGAAAAATGAGCTCAGGAATTGTTATTGCCCTATAGGTTGACTTGTAATTATTATTTAAAATAGAGAATCTGTGAAAGAATATTATGAATGTTTCTATGAATAAATCTTTCATATTGATAGTTTTGAAATTTATATAGGTAGTTAAATTAAAACTATCAAATAAAAATTTTAAGCATAGGGGCTTTTAAGATCGGTCAACGACCTTACAACCATGATCAAAATATTGTGTGTTTTAAACTTTATTATTTACTGACTAAAGTTTAACGTCACTTGAAAATAAAATATCTAAATTAGTCAATACTTATAATTAATATTTTTTTGGTAAATTCTTGTTTATTAAATGCAAATGATGACAAATTAACAAAGATTCTTAAAAACGCGAACGAAAATAAGACAAGAAAACGTAGTCACATTAACAAATTCATCGGTACTAACCAATATGTAAATTCTTACTAATAACTTGATAAACTCGTTTTTGGAAATCCTAAAGAAGATTGGAGATATAAATCATCATTATGAACATTATTAATAAGCGTGACATTGCGTTGGCGTTTACAAAATATATTCCTATATGTGCTTGTGGAGCTTTAACATTGTTAACACTTGTTTTGACATAATAATATTGTTTACCTCTCAATAGTTATTTATTTCTCTAGTTATTTGTAGTTTCTGGTCATTGTACACATGAAATTGACCCTTGTAAGGCATGGCAGGCAGGGAATTACATTCAAAACTTTATAATTGACTAGAATTGCGCATTCCTTCCGCGTAGTCAACGTCCCACGACTTCCCCCGCGTTTACAGTATTTCCCGTGGGAATGAGGAATTTTCCTATGGTAGCCAGGGTCACGTTCGACGCGTTCAATGGAATTTGAACGTGAGTGGTGTGGTAGCTAGAATTAAATTCGCATGTTTGCTATCAGAGAGTGCGCCTTCTGTACCTAACTTAGTACAATTATATATTCTATGCCATGGTAAAAGGCAGCCTTTGTCCTTTTCCAAGATCGATTCAATCTTTGTACCAAGCCTCATTGAAATCGGTTCAGTAGTTTTTGAGACAAAGAAAAAAATCTTTCCTCTTTATAATATTGGCATAGATGAGAAACATCTCTATTTCTATAAGTTGAAGAGTTACAGTTAAACAAGTTACGATTATAATGTAAATTGCTCTATAAAATAAAAAATAAAAGGTCTGTATATATAACAAAATGATATATTGCCAAAACTTAACAAATACAATATAACTGTTTGACTAAGAGCTAAAAGTCATATTTTTTCTGGTATCTTAATTATAATTTGAAATACCAGTATACTGCCTCCATAGGTTACCAAAATAACATAAAAAATTGTCGTTTTATAGTCAGTTAATAGCCGGTGAAGATACAGACGCATATAATAAAGTGTAAACTGACAGATTTTACGACCAATTAAGATAGTTTAAACTCCATACGAGATGGTAACTTTCACTGGCTTTCTTGAAATAATTAAGATAAAGTCTTTGTTATTTTGCAGCAGAAAGGTTGTAAAATTTATGTCAGGTTGAGATTTATGGACATAAGTTGATATTATAAGAGGCCGAATTTTTCGTACTCGCTTTGACCGCTCATCATTTCTGCAGACTCTTCAATCTCTTCGTGTCCCTTTTCCTACTCGAATATCTTGTCTGGTTATGTATACTAGTATTTATTACAAAGCTTTGTATCACTTTGTGAGAATTTCCTCAGTTTGGTTAGGACAAAGCAGGCTGAATCACCTGATTGTCCGAAAAGAAAGATGATTCCGTACAGAAGGCACGTAAAGCCGTTGGTCCCGGCTACTATCTACGGAGGATGTAGTAGTTATATAAGCCATGTCGGAAGCCTAAGGCGGTTCTATAATTCCGACACCAGGGTCTGTGAGGTAGGTTAACCTCGAAACCCACACGGCAAGCAAGCAAGCACATGATAATCAGCTTGGTTTTCGGTTCGGTCACACTCACACCCATGACTCATCTCATCAAATAAAATTTGCATGAGTTAACTTACGTACGTCATACATTTACTTATGTTCGTATTTGTACGGCGCTACTTCAATCACCATTAGGTAGCTCTTACGCAAACCAGTAAGCGATAACTTTTTGGGCAACACTGGCGCCGAGCGTGACGGTTGTCAAAATCAGCTGTGCCCTGTTTTTAATTAAAAATTAATAATTTTCATGATTTAATCATCATAAATTTGTGTTTAATTCACGTTAATTGTATATATCTATGCAATTTGTGTGTGAAATATATAATTACAAGAAGAAACACTCCAGAGGATAGTGGAACTATCTGCACCCAACTGACAGCGGACATTTTTTCAAATTGAAAAAACCAGTGGATAAACCTGGGGAGTATTGTTTTCTTAATTCTTGCTATAATAATTTCTAGCAATTCATACACTACGAACAGACTAATAACACATTAACACTACTTATTCAAAAATCACATAGATCTCATACTGAGTACCTATTCACTCATACACAGTTGAGCCTTTGTGTGGCTTTATTTTGATTTTTACAGTCTAATTTAAGTTTAAAGACCAAAATTTAGTTACATAATAAGAATTCACACAGCACATAATATTAATTTGAAACAATATTTAGCTAGTTTATTAGATACAGCTGTGAGTAGTGTCACTTAATTTGATAACGGTTTAATTGTTTTGAAGATAACAGGAGCTTCACATGTTATTGTTGCAAACACCTTAAATAATTACAGAATTAAACATACAACTTAACATAAATTTACGGATTACAGCACAGGAAATACAGAAGTAATCATTCAATTAGTGTTATTCTTTCCAGCTTAATTTTAGTTGCTGCATATTTTGTTCAAAGAAGAGTACCTACACCTATTATTATAGCTTTTATTCATAGTAATTGAATGTTTGAATAGGAATAGTTAATTGTTATTTGAATTATTATAATTTTTAATAGTTTAATTTTTTATTAAGTAGATTATAAAACATATAGGTACCCACACAAAAAAAAAAAAAAAAAAAGTGAAATTATATTATACAGTTCACTTACTTTCCTCTGTTGCTTACATTTCAGTTAAATCTATCTCCACCATGATGACTCGCAGCAAGCACGCTGAACAGAAGACCGCTCAACTGCAGAAAAGCCTAAGAGAGGCAGAAGATATCAACACTAAACTGCTAACTGAGCTTGATAGTAAGGATGCTGAGATTCGGCGCTTGAAAGCAAAGAATACTCAGCTGTCTGAAAGTGTGTCAACCCTGCGAGTGTCATATGATGAAGCACAGGCTGAAATATGTGAACTGGAAAAACAGGTTGAATTGTGTGGTACCCTCCACAATGACCTTGCCTCAGCTCAGGAACGTGGGAAATTCCTTGAGAGCCAGCTCAGCCATGCTAGGAATCAACTGGATGACATGTATCTGGAGAAAGAAAACACCACATTAAATCATATGATTTCCCTTCATGAAGAGCTGGGGGCTGAAAATATGACCACACAGTATGAGAAAATGGCAAATACAATAAGAATAAAAAAATATTGTAAATTAAATAAATTTTTAAAGAAAACTAGACAAAACTTAAAAATGTTAAAACAAGCTCAGCGGCAACAACCAAAACGGGTTAAATATGTAGCATTGCATAAGGAGAATGAGGAGCTCAAACGCAAGTTTCATGCTATGTATATGGTATTCACCAATACACAAGCAGAAGTTGAAGAGCTGAAGAACAACCTAGCAGACACAGTTTGTAAATATAACGAAAGCGAGATGAGCTTTAAACAACTGTCAGCAGTAACATCCGAATTACTCCAATTGCATCAACAGGAAACTGGACTACTGTGTTCTCTACTGAGCGACGGCGAAGTGAACACAGTCTTAGGCATATCTGGTTCCGACGCGGACCTGGTGGACGACTCGCAGATGTCTACGGACGTCAGCTCACCGAGGACGGCGCCTGCTCCAGCAGATGACGCCGGTACAGCTGGAGCGCCGCAGTCCGGTGCGCTCCCAGATCCGGCCTCCACATCCATCCAGACAGACGAGAGCGCGCCGCCGCCGCCCACTAGAGCGCGACGAGGGCGCCGCGGAAGGCGAGGGAGAGGGGGGAGAGGCGGCCTGAGTGCGCGGCCACCTGCGGCAGCGGCAGTGACGTCACCAACAGCAGCCAGCACTGCGCCCGCGCCGCCGGCGCCATCTCCCGCGCAGCCCTCCCTTACACCTGCACCAGCCTGTGTTCCTGCCTCTCGGGACCCTCCTGTGGTAGTGATGCGTTCGCCAAGTCGTTGTGTAGTAGACAGAACACCTTCTCCGAAAACCATTGTATATACAGACCAAGTAGGAGTAGGCCTAGGTCCTCTATTACATAAATGTTTAACACAACCAGTAATTAATATTTGTAGTCCTAATGCTAGTTATGTGGACATAATAGAAAAAATACGTGCTGAAAATTATGATGAACACACGACTGTTATTATTATGCTTGGCAGTCACATAGGTGTAACTAGGAATGTATTGGAGTCTAGTATACAGAAAATAGTTGAGATCAATAAAACTTCTAAATGTAAAGTTATTGTCAGCTCTTTCCCATACTGTTCTAACTTGACAGAGGAACATAATAGGTGTATTTATAATATAAATTCATACTTATACCAGCAGACGCGTCATCATAGCGATGCAATTCTATTTTTTGATATTAATAAATTTATACATAATTTTACTTTGACTCAGGATACTATGTACCTGTCTAGGAAATTTAAACGACACATAGCTACTTTGTTAGCCTTTAATATACAAGACTCAGTTATAAGAAATATAACGCAGTCACCTCTGATTCAAATTAGTACAGGTACTAATAATTATTATTTTGTAGTGTATAAGTTGATATAGATTTAGCTATGTAACCTATGTACTGTTTATTAGAGACAATATATTCAGTCTTGATCGAGCTCTCGTCGTTTTCGTTCATCTCCCCTACGCACCTCCGTATATGGCGACCCTGCCATACTTGGGGCGTGAGCGCGCGTGCATTGTGCAGTGTCGAATTTAAAATAATGTTTTAAATAAATTTTGACCGGGAGTAGAATATTGCTCGAGTGGAGGATTCGTTTCCATATGTATTTTCGCTAACTAAGTCAACCCAAAACATCAAGATGTGTAATTCCAATGCGCCTAAGCCTCAGAAACAGGACATTACAACTCAAATTGGCTATAATAATCAGATATCTCACACAACCGTCGAGACACACCTTGGAATGATCTCCTGGAGCATGATTGTGATTATTTTGCTGTTTTTGATCGTCGCATTGGTCATCATTGTACGATATTGCACCAAATGTTTTAACAAACGTGTCGAACGTGGGGTTGATGCTGGAATCCTACGTCTCCAGAAATTGTGATGAGATAGAAAAAACGATATCAGATAGCCACCGCACCGATGACTGCCCGCCCACCAAATAGTAAGAGTACTATCGACGAGAAATCATCTTTACTCAGAAAACGTTAACCAACCACCAAAGAATGTCAGATAGCTTTTCCAGAAAGGAAAATACCAACAGGATATGAAGACAAAGATAGCTGCGATGTATACCTAACATCCACATCGGTACTTGGAGCCGCCGCGTTTAGAACTTATTCGAATATCGGTTTACTTTGCAGATAAAATGAGTAGTGCGTAAAATAAAGTGGACATTATTACGGTTCATAGAGTGATTTTCGGAAAAAAGTGTCGTTTATAAAACGGAGTGCGTGGTTAGGTAAAATGCGTAAAATAAGAGAAAAGGACAGCATTACATACAAAGTGTGAACTATGGTATGGTATTATTAATAAACTAATAGTAGGTACATATTCTTCAGTATCAATGACGAGTATTATATTAATTAAAAATATTAAAAAAAAGAGTAGGTATTATGTGTGAATTTAATTTAAGAATGTATTAAAATAAAATTAGTATATTTTAAAGTGCGATTTTTATGGCAGAAAATATAAAATCACTTTGCGATAAATTGAAAAATATAAGAACGTACTTAATTAAAATTGGACCAAGTAGGAGACAAGGAAACATACTTAAAGTAAAATTAAACGAAGCAAATGAAATAGTAGCACAGTATAATAACTTAATAGAATGTTTAAGTAAAATAAAGAAAGACACAGATGAGTCGGAAGTAAAATTAATTAATGACAATTGTTCACTTTTTAGAAGTTTATATCGAGAGATTACCGAAATTTGCAGTACCTCAGACGAGCAAAGCCAGGAACAAGAAGATGTTGTGGTAAGTAATAGCGATAGTGATAGTTATAGTGATAGTGTAAGTGAAACCGTAAAAATGGAAAACAAGGAGAAATTCGACTTGAAAGTTGCCATGAGTCTTTTGCCAGTGATGACTGACAAGGAAAGTAACACGAAGGAGCTAATCGATGGTATCGAATATTACGGCACAAATTTAGATGACGCCTCAGTAAAACAACTAATAACATTTGTGTTAAAAACACGCCTTTCACAGTCAGCCAAATTAAGAATAACTGGTAAATATGACACTGTCTCTGCTTTACTAGATGACATGCGTAGGCAATTATTACCGAAAAAGGCAGCAACAGCAATAATGTCACGACTGCAGTCCGCTACACAAAATGAGAGATCAGTGGCGAACTTTGGAAGAGAAGTAACTGAACTATTTGCTGACTTGACTATTTCACAAGCAGACGGAAATTCCAATCTTTATAATGTCCTCCATCCGCTAAACGAAAAAATTGCTATCAAGCGATTCGCGGACGGTTTGCGAAATAGTCGATTGAGCACAATAATAGCAGCTCGAAATTTCAGTTCATTAAAAGATGCGATCCAGGCAGCCGAAGAAGAAGAGTTGACATCGCGTTCATCAGCTCAAATAAACAGCATGTCACAGACGCAGAGGCCATCGCGCGGTCACTATCGTGGTAGGCCTTATTACACAAGGCCGCGAGGTCATCATGGATACATGTCTAGAGGTCAGTGGAATCGTAATAGACAACCACCCCGCCAGTCACAATTTTCAGGTAGCCCGAGGGGTACATTTCAAGGCAGATCACCAAGAGGTAGGTACCGCAGAACACCAAATATGCAACGACACGTGCAATATGTGCATACAATGACCCCGCAACGTGACACAGATAGGCAGCAAACAAATGATTCGCCTCAGAAACCCGATTTAGACACACTGAATCATTTTTTTCGGATCTAATTATGTATACGTATGCAATAGCTTGAATAGAGTATCGATTCAATTAAACAAACATAACTGTAATTGGCTTGTAGACACCGGAGCTTCGATCTCAGTAGTTCAGAATCAACTCATACAATGTTTACATATTCCGATCCATAAAGAGCGACTACTAATAAACGGAGTCGGAGGTAGTGTTTATTCATATGGATATGTCTATTTGAAATTAAATGTACATGAAAATTATTTCCAGCATAAATTTTATGTATTTGACAAATTACCAAGTCAAACAGATGGTATTTTGGGTCAAGATTTTCTCAAAAATTTCAAAGCTACCATAGATTTCGAAATAAATAAAATAACACTATTTACAGCGGAAGGACAAGAAGTGGTTATTAATGTCAATTACGTACATTCACAAAATTCCACATATTTAACATTACCAGCTCGCAGTGAAAGTATACATTACATCGATACAAATATGCAAGAAGAGTGCGTAGTAGATTCACAGGAGTTATGTAACGGAGTTTTTGTCGCTAATATGATAGTAAAACCAGATAAGGGAAAAATTGCAATCAAGGTCATGAACACAAGGGACGAAGAGGTTACTTTAAATTATTTTAACGTACATACAACAAAATTAAGTGATTATTATGTTTGTAACTTCAGTAAGCCCACCATGAATTCGGATAGAGTTAAATTATTATTTTCACAATTAAAATTAAACGGCTTGAATGAAGAGGAACAAAAGGCAATTGAAAATATTTGTGCAAAATTTCCAGATGTATTTCATCTACCTGGAGACAAGTTAACTACTACCTCGTTATATAAACAAACTATTGAACTTGAACCCAATAGCAGTCCTGTCTATGTTAAACCATACAGGTTGCCATATGCACAAAAATCCGAAATTGATAAACAGATACAAGGTATGATAGATGACGGTATAATAGAAGAAACTAGAAGCGCGTGGTCCAGCCCACTGTTGCTAGTACCTAAAAAACTTGACTCATCCGGAATTAAAAAATGGCGCGTAGTAATCGATTATAGGAAATTAAATAACAAAATAAAAGACGACAAGTTTCCTCTGCCAAACATAGCAGATATATTAGACTCACTAACTGGAGCCATGTATTTTACCACACTAGATCTTTACCAAGGTTTTTATCAAATGGAATTAGACAAACATAGTAGACCATACACAGCATTCACCACTAGCAAAAACCAGTACCAAATGACCAGGGTGCCAATGGGGTTAAAAACCAGCCCCAGTGCATTTTCCAGAATGATTACAGTAGCAATGTCAGGTCTAAATTATGAGCAATGTTTGGTATATTTGGACGATTTATGTGTTTTTGGTAGAAATCTCAATTCTCACAACAAAAATTTAATGGACGTTTTCACACGTTTAAGAAAAGTCAATCTAAAATTAAACCCAGCTAAATGCAAATTTTTACAGAAAAGTATTCTTTATCTTGGTCACTTAGTTTCGGAAAATGGAGTTTCTCCAGATCCGGCAAAAACTAAAATAATAGAAAATTATCCAAGGCCACAAAACAGCGATGAAACAAAGCGATTCGTCGCATTTGCAAACTACTATAGGAAGTTTATTCCTGGTTTCGCAGAGAAAGCTTGTCCTCTAAATAAATTATGCGGTAAAAATGTAACTTTCAAATGGAGTGAAGAGTGCGAAAAATCTTTTCAAAATTTAAAACAAGCACTCATAAGTCCACCCGTCCTCCAATACCCAAATTTTTCAGAAAACAACGAATTTCTCTTACAAACCGATGCTTCTGGGACAGCCATCGGATCTGTACTATGCAACAGTGACGGAAGGCCTATAGCATACGCTAGTCGAGGTCTAAACAAAGCCGAAAAGAACTATCCTACTATAGAAAAAGAGCTTTTGGCTATAGTATGGAGTGTAAAATATTTTAGACCTTATCTGTATGGGCGTAGATTCAAAATACAGACTGACCACAGACCGCTTGTTTACTTGTTTAGTATGCGTGATCCGTCAAGTAGATTAATAAAGTATCGATTACAGCTTGAGGAATACAACTATTATATAGAATATATCAAAGGAAGTAAAAATACAACGGCTGATGCATTATCGCGAATAACTATAAGTAGCGACGAACTAAAACAATTGAATGAAAGTATTATAAATGTAATGACCAGAGCACAAGTGAGAAAGCTGAAAGAAGATTTAAATAAAAAAGAACAAGAAAATTCAGACAAAACGGCTGATAATAATCATTCAAAATCAAGGCCTGATCAACCGAGATTTGTAGAGATTATTAAAAAACCGAAAAGTCTAATAGAATTAAAATTATTAAATAGAGAACGTCAAAGGAAAATAGAAATAGAGGGGTTGATAACTGATAGATCTAAATATTTTATTTATGCAAAAATTAAATCCTGTATTTATTTAGACGGGTGTTCTCGATCGCCATTATCGCGAGTCGATTTGGTGAGAGATTTATCTGATTTGTGTAACAAACAAAATATACAGGAAGTGTGCATAATACGTGACGCCAATAATGAGGAATTCATAGCAGGATTATTAAATGAAATAAAAGCGCAAAAACAATGGTCCGGACCGCGCATATGTATATTAAAAGGCGTCCAAAGAATAGAAAGCATAGATGACAGACGTGTCATTATAAATGACTTCCACCTATTGCCCACGAGTGGCCACGCGGGCATTAGACGCATGACCAATAATATAAAGAAATATTATTATTGGCCAAGCATGGATACTGACATTCGAGATTATGTGACTAAATGTAAGGACTGTCAGACACAAAAATATTCTAAAAAAGTAAAACAACCCATGACAATAACAACGACAAGTAGTAACGCGTTAGAAAAAATATATCTGGACATAGTAGGTCCGTTACCCAAAGATGAGCAAGGTTATTGCTATGCACTGACGTTGCAATGCGAGCTAACCAAATTCGTCGAGGCATATCCCTTGCATTCGAAGGATGCGTCATCAGTCGCTAAAGCGCTAGTAAATAACTTTATACTACGTTACGGCATTCCCCGCGAGATAGCAACGGACCGTGGAGCCGAATTTATATCTAGCACAATGAAGCAAGTGTGTGAATTGTTACATATAAACCAAGTGACGTCGACAGCCTATCATCACGAGTCTATAGGAGCACTTGAGAATACACACAAAACAATGGGAGCGTATCTACGAATAAACTGTGAAAACCAAGCTGATATATGGAGTAGCTGGTTACCGTACTGGTGTTTCGCATATAATAACACCGTACACACAGAAACACAGTACACTCCCTTTGAATTAGTATTTGGAAGGACTTGTAAAATACCCAATAATTTAGATTCGGGTACAGTAGATCCTATTTATAATTACGAAAACTATCCTTTAGAATTTAAATTTAGATTACAGGTCGCGCAGCGTGACGCTAAACATAATTTAGAGCAGAGTAAACAGAATAGAAAGGTAAGTTACGATAGTAAGCAAAATAGTATAAACTACTCTAAAGGTGACTATTTGATATTAAAAAACGAAACGGGAGCAAAACTTGATAAAATCTATTTGGGTCCATTTTTAGTTATTCAAGACTTGGGATGTAACGTTAAAATTATGAAAAATGGTAAGGAAGACATTGTCCATAAAAATCGCACCAAACTTTTTAGAATAAATAAATAGTAACTAATATTATTATTATTATATAGTAACTAAATAAGCATTATTTTAGCAGCAAGACATAGATAAATGCTATAATGTGAAAAATTAATAATAATGCAACCTTATTATAAGTGACAATAATAATCAACATTATTTAGTTTAATACAAAAATGTATTGTATTTGCAATTTCTAAAATTACCTATTCAAAATGTTATATTATAACTAATGTTATATTTAGAAATAAAATAAGAACAAATAGTTCTATTTTATTTTTCCCAAACGGGGAAGGTGTAGTGTATAAGTTGATATAGATTTAGCTATGTAACCTATGTACTGTTTATTAGAGACAATATATTCAGTCTTGATCGAGCTCTCGTCGTTTTCGTTCATCTCCCCTACGCACCTCCGTATAATTTAAACTACTAGACTCGACAAAAGAAGATCTCACTCAAAACATTGTTACCAACAGAGCAGAACAGAGATTTTCTCGCAGAGAATTAGGAATAAAACAGACAAAAGAGAAGCCTGGTCTCCTAAAAATTTTTCATCAAAACATTCAAAGCTTCTCCAGCAAGTGTCTAATTTTTGAATTATTTCTAGAAAAAAATAAATATGATATAGTATGCATAACCGAGCACTGGTTCTCAGAATGTAATATGTATATTAACTTTGATAATTATTGTGTTGCCAGTTCGTTCAGCCGAAGGCCTAATAAAAATCATGTCGTGGGTGGCGGATCCTTGATATTATTGCGTAAAGATATTAAATTTAAAAATCGTAAAGATATTGTTGGACTTACGGTTGAGCGAAGTGTTGAGGTATCTTGTGTCGAGTTGAATAATCATATTATAGTGTGCGTATACAGGCCGCCATATAGTCAAAATTTTGACATTTTCGAAACTGTGTTGGAGGACATTTTGAAAATCACCTCCAACAGTACAAAACAAGTAATTGTATGTGGGGATTTTAATGTGGATATTTTAATTTCAGGCAACTATACAGATAGAATATTGAGTTTATTTCGGTCATTTAAATTGGATTATGTTTTTCTTGAACCAACCAGAGTGACACCTACATCATCCACTTGTGTCGATAATTTTTTCTGTAGTTGTAATTACACCAGTAAGTCAATTTTAAATTCATTACCATCTGACCACTCAGGTCAAGAAGTAGTGTTCTCCGCTAATCGATCTACTGTAAAATTTGAAATAAAAACTAGACCGATTACTGCTGGTCGTGTGGAAAAATTCAATACCGTTTTGACTGAGAAATTGCCCAATATTGAATGTCTTTCTCATGATCCTAATGAATTATATACAAATTTCTTCACCGTTGTATTTGATGAGTATGATAGAATCTTTCAAGTTAAAAATAAAATCATTGGCACGTCTTTCAAATTTAGTGATTGGGCAACAATTGGTATAAGGAAAAGCAGAGACAAATTATTTGAGCTGTACGAAATAAAAAGCTACACTAATAGTGACACATTTAAAGATTATGTTAGGGATTATTCAAAAACTTTCAAAAAGGTCTGCTTATTCGCTAAAGCCAATTATATAAGCAATAAGATTAAAAGTGCGGACGATAAAATAAAGGCAGTTTGGAAAATTATAAATAACGAAACTGGAAAAATTAAACAACGCGATAATGATATTGTTCTAAATTCAGTCAAGGGACCTGTTGCTACTAACATAGAAGTAGCCCAAGAATTTGAGAACTTTTTTTCTAATATTCCAATAAAAACGACAGAACTTCTTAATTCTTCACCTTTTGTCTCTGCTTCGATACTTGAAAAACACATAAAACCTTGTAAAGATGAATTTAAATTTAAACATGTAAATGTAAACACTGTTATCAAAGCTTTTAAAGAAATTAAAGTAAAAGGAACAGAAGATGTATGGGGAATGTCTGTTAAGGCTTGTAGTAAAGTAATTGACACACTTGCTCCATATCTTGCCGCCATCTTTAATACATGTGTTGATGAAGGGGTCTTCCCAGACTTAATGAAATATAGCAAAGTAATACCCTTGTTCAAAGCTGGTGATAAAAGTGATCCTAGTAATTTTAGACCTGTATCTATTTTACCAGTCCTAAGTAAAGTTTTTGAAAAGATTATACTCAACCAATTGCTGTCTCATTTTAATAAACATTGCCTACTTCATAAACAGCAATTTGGATTTACAAAAGGACGTTCTACCACCGACGCAGGTGTTGCGCTCATAAAGCATATCTTTGACGCATGGGAGGATTCTTGCGATTGCATAGGTGTCTTCTGTGACCTTTCAAAAGCATTTGATTGTGTTCAACATGAAACCCTATTGCTTAAATTAAAACATTATGGGGTCAAAAACAATGCACTTAAACTAGTTCAGTCCTATTTAGAAGGCAGGATTCAAAAGGTACAAATAAATGAAATAAAATCAAAGGGGTCTTTAGTTACAATGGGTGTGCCGCAAGGTTCTATATTAGGACCTTTCTTATTCTTAGTTTATATTAATGATTTGCCATGTGTTGTACATAATCTGTCAAACATTGTTTTATTCGCGGATGACACTTCTCTTATTTTTAAACTAAACCGAAGATCACCTCAGTATAATGAGTTAAATAGCACTCTTCAACAGGTTCATAACTGGTTTACTGCTAACAACCTGGTATTAAACGCAAAGAAGACTAAATGCATTAAATTTACCTTACCAAATGTAAATAGCTGTAGGGGTGACATTGTGTTAAATAGTGAGCGGCTTGATCTGGTAGACAGTACAGTCTTCTTGGGTATAACTATTGACGCCAAACTGCAATGGAGTCCTCATATATCTTCTCTGTCGGGGAGGCTTAGCTCGGCTGCGTATGCAGTGAGAAAAATAAGACAGTTAACAGACATAGCAACAGCTAGGTTAGTTTATTTCAGTTACTTTCATAGTATAATGTCTTATGGTATCTTGATGTGGGGCAGGGCATCCGATATTAACACAGTTTTTATTTTGCAGAAAAGAGCCATTAGGGCAATATACCAACTTCGCTGTCGGGAATCACTTAGAGAACTGTTTAAAGAAATAGACATCTTGACAGTTCCGTGCCAATATATTTATGCAAATATTATGTACGTTAGGAAAAATATCCACGAATTTAAAAAGAATTCTGATATTCACAAACGTAATACTAGAAATGGAAATAAACTAGCTCGTGATAACTATAGATTGGCTAAAGTCAGTACTTCTTTCGTGGGGCTCTGTGTACGCTACTATAATAAAATACCTGATGATATTGTAAATCTTCCGGAAAAAAGGTTTAAATGCCACGTGAAACGGCATCTATGTAAGAATGCGTACTATGGATTGGATGAATATTTGAATGATAAGAAAGCTTGGTGTGTAGAGACTTCAGCTCGACACGAGAAACGCTGTGCTTAATCTAAGGTAATATTATTACTAAAATTTGTTTGTAAAAACCTACGTAATTGTGCAACATTGTAGTGCGGTCGACTATGAAATTGGGAAGCCATTAATTAGATTGTCGTGATAACATCTGGCTGACTGAGTATTCATGCTCACTAAAGTGTCCTGACTTGCGGTGGCGTGTGGGCCGGGTCGTTGGGTTCCCTCTAATATGGTTGAGCCCGGCGATGGCTGTCCCATACGTCAAACCCGTGAACGTGGTGCTGCTTGGGGGGACTGGTCTGCTCTAGTCGATTGCCGATTGTTTTATTGTTTATATAGTTTAGTTTTTCTACTTTGACTGGTTGCCTTCCTTTAATTTCATATTTCGTCTGCACTCTTTGTTATATTAATCAAATTGTATAAAATAATAATTACCTATGTAAAAATATTTTTGAAAAGATGCAACGCCTGTGGAGTTTCTTCCGGAGAGTTCTTCTCCACAGAAGACAGCCAAATCGTGAACTCTCCTCGACGTCAAAAAATGATTTTGTGAAATCTTACTTTGAATAAACACTATTTGACTTTGACTTTGACTTAAGAATATTATGATGTTGAAACTGGAAGACTAAGCGAGAAAGTGGTCTGGTTAATTCGAAAAAGTCGCTTCGACCGGAGTCAAGAGGTGAGGATCACTTAAATAACTACTTTGTAATCCAAGTAGTCCTGAGGAAAGAGAACGTGAATTATTAATCACAAAAAACAAACAATAATAAATTATTATTGTTACTGTTGTTATTGTTAAAATTACTGTTCATCGAATATTAACTATTTGATAATTGGTACGAGAATGATTCTATTCAAGAATATGAAAAACTTTACTTTTACTATAATACTAGTTTCTCTGTAAAATTTTTGGTTGGTTTTCAACTTTTCCCGTGGGAATGAGAAGTTTTCGCGCGGTAAAAGGTAGCATATATCCATCTCCTGGGTATATTCTATCACATTATGGTCAGATTGGTATAGATACCAAGTTTTATCAAGTTTCCTCCCCACGACAGCTCCGCCCGCGCTTACAGTCTTTCCCGTGGGAATGAGGTATTTTCCCGTAGTTAAAAGTAGCCTACGTCGTCCGTCCCTAAGGTCTATTCTATCTCCGTACCAAGTTGCATCAAAATCGGTTTAGTGGTTTTGGCGCGAAAGCGTAACAGACAGACAGAGTTACTTTCGCATTTATAATATTAAAAAAATATACTCGTAGTAGGGAAGTAGGGGATAGTAGGCATAGTAGGGATATCTGTAAATAAAGTTATAAAAGAGCTTTATAATTTAATTTTATACATGTAGCACTATATATATCAGCTTGTCAAACGAGTGTGGGAGGAGGCCACGTTAAATTATACCTTCATTTATAGCCCCCAAACTGACAACAGCTTAGTAAGACCACTTGATTGCTACAATATAACTTATAGCATCAAATTAAAAAAGTATCTGCTGGATACCGTTAGATGTTAAGATATTTTAAGACAAATGTAATAACAAATTAATAATGTTTTTTGTTAGGTTTCAGAATGTATTAACATCACTATGTCCAAAAGTTGATTAACCTCTTTCTTCTTATGGATCAACATTTAACTTATATTTTATAATATAATATATAATGAAATATAATTTTTATTCCTAATAATAAAATACATACAAATCGATACAAAAATAATTTAAGTAATAGATGTATTCCATTCGGAAAGCAAACTTTTTTTAGAGTCGAAACCGGTTTTCCATACCGAGTAGTATCGAACTAAAACAAAATTAATTTTAAACCCCACAGTCGCCCGGAGCAACGAGTTACTGCGCTGAATTTGATAAAATGGAACGTAAATAAATGTGACTGCATTAGTCAAGATGGCCGAGATGGGTTGCCGCGGGCGAAGCAGGGTGCTAAACTTGTATGCATTTGAAATGGCATGTAGATGGTCGACCGCAAAATTCGAGTTCTTTGCTTTGATTAAATGAAAGTACTTTGCTTTGATTAAAATGAGAATACTTTGCTTTGATTATGATATTTGTCTTTTTCATTGTGACTGAGCTTTAGTCCGTTTCCTATGATATCAAGTTCTCACCCATGGTTCTCACGAAATTCTCAAAACTGTCAAACCGTGTTTGACTATTGATTTCAACCTTGGTATTCTGTGTTTCAACTAACACACATTTTTACGGGTTTTCTCCACGATTTGGTTTTTAAATTGAGCTTACCGATATTTCGACAGGGTTACACCATTATGGTCACGGCAGAACAATGTGTGTTAGTGGAATTAACAACCGCGAAAATTTAAGAATGTTTATTAATTTCAATTGACTAAATAATATGTATAGAAATATTTATTTATGTAATTTTATTTATCTGTCTGTAAGCTTTTGTGCGCCTGAGACTAAACAGCTGAAAAGGACACTTTTTACCGAGGGAAAATAAATACCTAACAGAAAAATATATAACCATGAATGAAGCTATGGGATTGAAAAGCTAGTAACTATAAGTACATACATACATATACGTATTTAGAATGGCATAACAATTCAAGACTATACCGCCATTTATTCCAAACAAGTTGTATGAAACTTTGACTCTATGCATTATTCTAATTTATACGTCCAGCATTCATACATCATCCAGTTTCCCTTTCGCTTAGAAAGTTCAGACGGAAATCGTCGCCGGCGCATACGATCAACCTCCGGCCATCTTAGACTACCTAAATATGTGAACGACCGATGGATATTGATTAAGCGTCGAATCTTGACCTAGAATTAGCAACATTCCATTAACAGGTTTAGTTTTTTATATTTAACTAGCTTCCCGCCGCGGCTCCGCCCGCGTTAATAGTCTTTCCTGTGGAAATGAGACATTTTCCGGCGGTAAAAGTTGGCCTATGTTCTATCCCAAGGTCTATTCTATCTTTGTACCAAGTTTTACCACAATCGGTTCAGTAGTTTCGGAGCCCATTCAATTATTAGGAATATTTTAGGTATTTTTTTTACACCTTGGGTTACATTATTGAAGTTTTAGTAAGGATCCCTAATTTTTTTGAAAATAAAATATCGCCTATGTTACTCTGGGTGAATGTAGCTTTCTAATGGTAAAAGAATTTTTGAAATCGGCTCAGAAGTTTTTTAATTCATTCATTACAAACACACACACACACACACACACACAAAAATACAAATCTTTCCTCTTTATAATATTAGTATAGATTGATCAATGTTTTAGTTGATAAGTCCACTATAAAAATACCTATCTTGCCTTATTACTTAAACGCCTCGATAGTTGCTATTTAAATGGTCGAAATGCTTCGGGGAAATGTGTTAGATAGCTGCTCTACGTTAAATGCCATCTTCCGGTTGTTAGGTCAATAACTGGTAATCAAGGTGATGGTTATTCGAACGATTTGTATTCTTGGAAGGTTTAGAACGAGGTGTAACTTCACCTGTCTAAAGAAATAAGTTTAGAAAATGGAGAGAAAGAAGTATTTCGATTCGAATGAAACCGCACCAGTCGTACTTGTTCATAATATCGAGGGAGATTTTTATTGAATTTTTAGCGGTCTTGTTATAACAACACTAACAACATTTAGACTAATTTCCACAAAAAAAAAAACACACTTACACACATGGGATGGGGACATCTCATAACCCAATATATAGGCGCCGTAGCCTAGTTGGTAGTACGTCTACCTTCGAAGCACAGGGTCGCGGGTTCTTATCCCGCCCAGGGCAAACATTCGTGTGACGAGCACTTGTGTTTGCCTTGTGTCTGGATGTTGTATATTTATATTATGTATGTATATCAGCTGTCTAATTACCTATAGTATAGGCTCTGCCTAGTTGGTGTCAGATGTAAAAAATAAATAAATACGTATTCTTAGTATAGGAACGAAAGAGAAGCAGAAAAGGGTTGTGTAATCTAGTAGGTTGAGATATGCGCATGAGTGTGAGCCGTGAAAGCGAGTGTAGGATTACAGCGGCAGAAGCTGGAAACTATACGTCTTGTAGTTTAACACCTCTGACCGCAGGTGTGGAAGAGAAAATGGAGCGAAGGAGTCATGTTACGTAAATAATATAGCATTTACTAAAGATTCATTCAAACAGGACAAATATAGACGTCATTCAAGTATTAAGAACAGAGAACGACACATAAGAACATTATAGATTAGATAAAGGAAGAAAAAGATGCAGTGTCACACCAGGAAGGAGAATTAACAGTCAGCAAGAATAAAACAGAATCTACACAGATTCCACCGACAAGTTCGTTAGGGCATGATTTTGGATCTCTTTGTTTGGCTTTTTAAGTTTAAACAATTAATTATCTTATTTACAGACCGACAAGAATTCAAATCGACGTGTTCGGAAAAAACAAAATTGCCAAAGGACGCCAAATTTATATGAAAAATTTTGAAAGACCTAGATTTTATCTTGCTATTTTTTTTACAGTAGACAGATCTTAGAATAACAATAGATTCATGGGGGGAAGCGCGAAAATTTTCCTAGCTATTTTATGAGATCTCTCAACTCGTAGTACTTACAAAAGATAGTCAAAAAATAAAAAATAGCAAGCAAACGAAGCGCGCTTTTCCTAACTCTCTAATCTAAGAGAGATAACGAGATGCACCCTAAGTCCAGTCCAGAATCATTTAAATCCATAGATTTCTAGTACGTTTTACTAAATCTATGTTGAGACTTGAGATAGTCGGATAGATCATTTATTGACTTATATATAACAAGAATGAGTCAGAGTGATATTTATCGATAAGCAATTGACACATCAGATGATTAATCTGCCACCATGGAGGTCGCAGACAAAAAGTAGCTAACACGAGTTATTCGTTCTCAAGCAATTAAGTAACAAGCTAATGTAAGTGAAACTTCGTTGGAACTCATAAAAGGAGGTAATTACTATGAGATAGTATCTAGTCTGTATTGTGATAAAGTAACAAGGCAGATTTATCGCTTAAAACGGACTTTCTTTGTCTTGATGTAATTTTCTTGAGAAGTAGTCACTATGTTTGTTACAGTCTTTTAAATTGTCACAAAGGTATAACTAAGGGTTCAGAATAGGTCAGATACACTACTGTCACTGTCAGAGCTTTTAAATTGACCAACAACTATCGAAATAGTACATAATATTACGTATTGATTCTCCTGAGTAATCAACATAAAAAACAATTGCATTCTATTTCACAATGCACCAAGGGAGGGCATTTCGAAATGCTAAGTACAATTAGTGGTAATAATATGTGTTGATCATAGAATAAAATGAAATGAAACTCAGTATTGGTACTTTCTGGATTGCCTAAACAACTATTGTTATTGTAGTTCTAAGGGGTTGAGAAGGTAAAGGCCTCTTTCTTGCTAGCTAAGCTACTATTGTTACTGCCCAAAACGTTTTTCAGTTTTTCACTAGAGTTTAGCTATTGAATGTAGACAATCGATGAAATTGGAAAACATTGTACTGGAAACAAAGTTTCATAAAAAAAAGAAATGTATCAAATTAGGTAAATCCATGGTCTAAAAAAACAAGGTCTAACAATCAGACTGTCAAACTTGACACAAGCCTACGTCTTCTAATGCGTATTATTCGACAAGGATGAACAGCAGATGACGTAGGCTTGTGTCAAGTCACGTGGTCTTCTTGTTAGACCTTGTTTTCTTAGACCATGGGTAAATCCATAGAATCAGGGTTGCCACGATGATTTTTTTCAAATTTGCCGCGTTTTTTCATTGTCTACTTTTATAGCCAAACTCTATTTCTTATTTTTGGGTTGACCTACGCTTGTGTCGAAATGGTACGACCAATCAAGCTTAGGTACGACCAATCAAGCTTGCAAAACAGTCCAAAAATCTCCCCATAAACTGCCACTTCAGGTGAACAAATTATAAGTCTGGTAATCCTATATTGTCTATTTCACGCTTCACGCTCACGTCCCAGCCCGGATAGCCAGCGGTCGCACGCCCCACATCTATGTCCACGGGCTTGTAAGTTAATCGTGCCTATATTAGCATGTAGCTACTCGAATAGTAATTAGATAGGAATTTTAATTGCAATTTCTTGGAAGCTGGTCTTTAGTATTATTACTTCTTCATGATGAAGGTTTTGAAGATCGTCAATAGCATTTACTATTAAAGCACACGTACAATGTTGAGACATTTTTTAAAGAAGTGTACGAGTATACATATTGAAATAATCCTTTAGCATTATTTTTTTAAGTATTTTTATATCTTATCTTGTTTAGCCCTGTGTATTCCACTGCTGCTGGGCAAAGATTTTTTTAATTTAATAATAATTATTAATAATAAATGGAATATTATGAATTTTAAAAAAGATCTCTTTTTTAAAATTCATAATATTCCATTTTTATCACCAAATTCAGCAGAGTTCAAAAAGTAAGAAGAAAACTGTAAAATACTTTTTAATTTCGCGAAACCTGCTTCAAATGTCTTCACTCTTCCCTATAAAAAAGTAGTTAATGATTTTGCCATGTACGTTGAAAGTAATAAAAACCTCTTCGTTGTCGTCGCTGAACCACCTTTTGCATTAAGTACTAAAATAAAAACAATATTAATAAAGTATGTCAGTGAGTCAGCTTTTATATCCTTGTATCTTGTCAGGGATAACTGTATAGTTATTGAATCGTGTGAAGTGAAACAAAAAGCTATCACACTAGCTTTTTGTACTGTTTATTGTATTGACATAACCATAATAATATTCGTCTTCTAACATTTATCATTATCTGGTGAGGGTCGCGGGAAGCCGCTGGATGCGGGCAGCGCAGGACCGATCATTGTGGAGATCATTGAGGAGGTCTTTTTTTTTGTTTTTATACAGTAGCTTGCACTGTACTACTTTAGTACTTGTGTAGTACTTTGCACTGTAGGTGACAGTAGCTACTTGCATTTATAGTGTATCTATTATACTATGTTACTATGTTATCTGACAAGTAACAAGTCCATGGCTACTTGTCAGAGTGCAGAGACACTCTTCTTTTATATGAAGCCTCATGAACTTGAAAACCAACCTCACGAACTTCTAAAATTAAATTGTCACTCGTATCGTGAAGAAATGGAATTGCTCCAAAATATTGCCCTAAGGTACTTCACCTGTTATAATTTATAACCACTGAGTTCATTGAATATTGAAGTCAAATCATTCTTTAGATGATAACAAATTAGTATAAAAAAATAAAAAAAAACACTATAAGAAAAACCGTCTTGTGAATAAGATTTTCTTTGCAAGACGGTTTGGAGAAGCTTTCTTTACAGGACGGTGGAAGATTTTCCAAAAGCACTAACAAAAAAGTTGACATAGAATTTTGAGAAGCTGTCAAACGCGACATAGTGACACTAGAGCCACAGAATAAGACGACACTACGGTGTTGCTACTTTTTAATTCTATTCTTTTTGGATTGGACAGACTGTAGTTCTGTCATTAAGTCGCGTTTGACAGCTTCTCGAACTCCTGATAAAAATGCGTAGGCGTTATAAAAGTAAGTAAAAAATTACAATCCACTCAATAAGCTATCGCACAACTATTTAATTAATTCAATACCTGTTTGAATTGTTACCTCTATTCCAAGCCGCCCTAATGCTGCTTCCCATTACGGTGCGTCTCCTTTAATTGAGTGGTTACTACGATGCTTATCGTTTTTAGGAAATCAACTCAATTAGGTATTACTAGCTGAAGTAATCTTGTTACTACACCTACTACACATTTATTAAAAAAACCTCCGCACGGCATTTTAATATAAATTGTATGTACGTAATTTTGACTAAATAAAAAATGTTCATCAAGCCACATCATAATAGGTATTTATTTTGATTTTGTTCTATCTGTTTTCAACGGTTTTCTTTGATTTAGATGAAAAGTATTAGTTATGATGATAATAATATACATAACAGACAGACAGACATAGACAGAGATAATTAACATAATAGACAGACATAATTTAAATCATAATAATTATTAATCATCGTTTAAACTAAGAAGTTATTCGTCAAACATTACCAAATTTTGATAATTTTTTACTATTGTAAGAAAGACTCTATAAAAACGCGCTATAATTTCCATATGAAAAGATAATTGTAAGTATGACCCCAGAAATTTTGTATAAACAATGATTGCATATTGGTAAACGATTATTTACTCCTGTAGCTTTGCACTGTAGGTAACAAACAGGTAGAAAATCATAATGAATAATGCATAACTGCACCCGACTGCAACTACGGACTTATCTTTATAATTACAACGACTTTTACTTTTTTCTGGAGTTATAGGGCTTGGAATAAAGCTTTTTAATCTGAACATCTTTTTTAAAAGTAAAATAAAAGGAGATCGCGTATCTTCGCGTGAATCTTTTGGGCTACCACATGCATTTAATAACATAATACGCTTTTGAATAAAATTATCGACGTTATTATAGTGAGAATAAAGCTTATTAATAGTGCAAAGTTACCTTGGTTTTTATAATGAGGATGTCTTTTTTTTATTCTGCCGATGACACTGGCTGAATGGAGGGAAATTTTGTATGGAATCAGGTTTGATATCGCTTTTGCAAAGTTGTTGCGTTCAAGTAATAATCAAGTTTCATTTTTATAACAACTTAAGAGGCAATGGTCAGTAATAATCAGACATTTGTAGGCAATGAGTGACTTTGGACATGATTTTGATAGAGAGATGTTTTGTATGGAGTTCGTTATATCTCTTTTTAACCCCCGACGAAAAAGAGGGGTGTTATAAGTTTGACGTGTCTGTCTGTCTGTCTGTGGCATCGTAGCTCCTAAACGGATGCGCCGATTTTGATCTAGTTTTTTTTTGTTTGCAAGGTGTCACAATCGAGAGTGTTCTTAGCTATGATCCAAGAAAATATCTTCAGCCATTTGAAGCAGCTCTTTTCTAGTTGTTGATAGGATATAGTAACGATTTTGTGTCGGGCGGGGTTTATGATTTTTTTAAATTATAGTTATAATATTTTAGGAATTATGAAAGGGAAGGGAAACAAATGGATTACGCTTTTTAGTAGGCTAAAGTTTCCTTCATATAATATCAATTTAGTTTAGTCGCAATATCTTTTGTTGGACAGGAGGCTATACCTTAATCCCCACGTTAGGCATGTTGAGGATTACATCTTCGTTGATTGAACAGGTGAACGCTGTTCATACTAGACGTTATTTGCGGACACGGAAACCGCAAATCTGTTCCCTATTCACTGGTCTTAAGATCGATACAAAGCGTACGTCTTAACGTGTTGACTGTACAATCTTTTCTTAAAAGTTCACTCTTAAAGCCTTTGATAACATCCAGACATAAAGGCTATTACACACTGGCCATGTAGGTAATTACAAGGGTCTGGTATCGGCGCATCTAAAGGGGCCAATACATTAGCTGGCAGTGTCGCGTTGGTGTTTTGTTCGGACTACTATCGGGGCCATCGTCTCGTATGTAAACGGTTCTCAAACTTTCGGATAATGTGAGTACTTACATAAAGCTATATTGTTTCTAATTTTTGAAATCTATGTTTTCCGAAACAATAAAAAAATCTGTCATAAAATATTTAAAAAAATAACCCACCTGAATTAAATGATTTTTTAATTATATTTCCAGTCACAACAGCTCATAATACCATATTATTTTATTTAAATTTTAAGTGATAAATTCATAATTTCCCTTGAAAAGTCACATACTAGACACAATTTAATCTACATAAAATTAAATTTATTTTTACTCGTTGTATTTCGTCTCAATCTACTTACTTAATTTTAAATTTCTCTCACATAAATTACATAATACTTAGTAATAGTCTTGTTTTAAACTTGAACATATTTGGATTTCACCTATAAATTTATTCTTTAAATTTCCAGGCTTTTTGAGATTTTTAAATTACAAACATTTTGTAAACAATCATTAAAACAAAATAGGATGCAAGGTTTACGGAATTTTATACGCGAGATTGGTCGTTCGAAAGTAGAAACCAATATATTCTGCAATTATTTTAAAATCAGGAGTGTTTTTTGTAATTTCAATTTCTAAAGCTGGCAGCTGGCTGTTTGTTTGTATCTTGGTGTCAATGGAGAATATTTTTATTAACTATTAAGATTAAAAACAAGATATCGTAGTATTTGTTTTGAAAACACCAGTGAAATTTTTTAAAAGTATATTAATATTTTTATTTGTATTTTGAGCACCACTGACCAGACACTCGTGCGCTGCGAATGCGACATCATGTTTGATGTACAATAAGCAAGGGCCTGCCCGCCCCGAGCCGCACTAAACCACTAAATACCGCCGATACACATTTCTGATATCGACTAAACTAACATTAGTGGGTTCTGCCTGGGGGCAGGGTTTATTTGCTAATTAAAGGAAGTTGTATATTTTAAATGATCTAGAGAAAGGGATATAGGTTTAAATGAGAACAATTATTAATATGCACATTATTATGAATGAATATCGTTAGTTGAACTGATAGGAAATCACACACAATATTTTTTACCGAAACGAAATTTATAGGGCCAATTTAAAATTTACTCAGAGTCAGCATTCATCATCATTAACAGCTCATATATGTCGCCACCGAGGGGCTCGAGCCTACTCTAAAATCAAGGTGAATAAGGCCTTACTCGACCACGCTGGCCCAGTGCTGGTTGGTCAACTTCACACACAACCCTTGAATTACTTCGCAGGTGTGTGCAGGTTTCCTCACGACGACGTTTTCCTTCATCGTACATTAACGAACATTTACTCAATGTTATATAGGGTACTAGCGACCCGCCCCGGCTCCGCACGGGAAAATGGTTATTGTGGGTTATCCTTCAGTATATTATGCATGTATTATACATATAAACCTTCCTCTTGAATCACTCTATCTATTAAAAAAAACCGCATCAAAATCCGTTGCGTAGTTTTTAAGATTTAAGCGTACAAAGGGAGGGACATAGGGACATAGGGACATAGGGACAGAGAAAGCGACTTTATTTTATACTATGTAGTGATAGTGATAAGGTGCCGATTCCAAGTATATTTAAGAAGTCACTAATTGGATTTTATAAATCTAAACTAAATTCTGTCACCGAAACTCTACAAACCATCTGTCATTTAAGCTACAGGTCTCTGAAACCCCGTAAATCACAGCACGAAATAGACACATTATCGCGGGTCGTAAATACGTTAAACGCGGCGACAGATCGGTCGTGATAGGCGAACCGCCGCGGCGCCCACGCCAGTGTAGGCGTGCCTTTATTTCCTAACAGTGTTTAGCGTCAACAAAGATTATACTGAGCAGTTGGTTGGACAAGTAGGATAATGCATTTTATTGCGATTCTCTTGGGTATCTTATTGTTTTATGGAAATATTAAAAAAGCATTAGTAAAATTATTTTTTTATTATTTAGGATGGGATTGCGTTTGACCACAATCTCACCTATAGGTTTACTACGTAAGAAGCGACAGGCTCGAGAAGCTGTTAAACGCGACATATTGACAGAACTACTATGGCTCTAATGTCACTATGTCGCGTTTGACAGGTGGAAAGCGACAACGTGGCCGATGATGGAACCACACAGCTCACCCAAAAAATGCCAATTCACTCTCTACTTGAAGACACCCATGTTGTACGATTCCGGGAAAACAGATGCAGGGAGAGAATTCCATTCTCTGGCCGTACACACCAAAGTGGAAGACGCAAAGCGTTTGGTGCGAACAAATTTTTTTCCAAATTTTTTACATAATCTGTACTTATTTAATGGTCTTGTGGAGGAAAGGGGAAAATCATCCGCCGGGCATGGTAGTGAGCCCGGGGACCGCGGTATAACTGTACTTCGTTGGAAACTTGTATTTGTTCAATGTCTTGCGAAAACTTTGATAGCGCGTTTCAGGCCTCAGCTTCTAATTGGTCGCTCTTCCAATGACGTGGTATGTGGCGTGCCGCCACAGTCTCTACTCTACCCACAATTTTCCGATTAATGTGTGTAAAAGAGAAAAAAATAAGTATACAATGTTTTTGTACCTCCTATGAAGAAATTCAAGTGGTAATACTCTCATACATAACTTTTTATGGTATATCGTAAAGAAATTCCTGAGAAAATTATTCAGATCGATATATTGATAAATCGATACTTTGCTATGAAGATCTTATCGATTAAACGTCTCCATCTTTGCGATCTTAAGTATGTGATTAAATTCACATGGAATTTAATTAGGTGGTTAATTAAGAAATGTTTATTGAAATGTATGTGCAAAAATACATGTTTTTATAGGTATGTAAAAATCTATTTCAGATCAAAACTACATCATTACTTGGAACAAGATTTTATAGGTTTTCATTAATCGGAAATGTCAAAACCCGTTTGAAGTACTTCACTACATAGTATAAAACAAAGTCGCTTTCTCTGTTCCTATGTCCCTCCCTATGTCCCTTTGTACGCTTAAATCTTTAAAACTACGCAACGGATTTTGATGCGGTTTTTTTTAATAGATAGAGGGTTTCAAGAGGAAGGTTTATATCTATAATACATGCATAATATACTCAAGAATAACCCACAATAACCATTTTCCCGTGCGGAGCCGGGGCGGGTCGCTAGTTATTATATATAATATAGATAGATAGACAATTGACCCTCGACCCACAGTAATGAGGATATCGACGCAAGGAGGAGGATAGTAGGGTAAGTTGTCATACAGTGGCTATAGCAGCAACAGTGGCGCAGGGGCAGTTTTCGAAGAAGTAAGAATGATATCTATCTGTCCTATTCACTTTCCAAGAGCGTTTGGTATGCAAACTTATCAAAACCAATCGGGTGGCGGCTATGTTGTATATTGTTTTTTATAGAGAAGTTTTAATTTTTTCGTAGGAAAAAGTTGAGATTTTTGATAAGATTTGATTTGTTCCACCTCATTTTCAGTCTTGTGAATGGATATATTTGTTTATTTCTCGCGTATTATGACTAATTACCAGTATATTTGCGCTTTATTCGTGGGAAAATACAGAATACTTTTTTTCTTAAGAAGATTTAAATTTAAAATGGCCGTGGAGTGCACTCTGGCTCAAAACTTGTAAGTACACAGTGAATCATGGTTCACTGTGCACTTTATTATTTTTGTATAGGTACTATTTTCATACTTTTAATACAGCACTGGAAAAATCATCGTTTTAATTTATTAATAGATGATTGTATATTTCTCAAAATCTGGCTGATTATAATACTATATAATGCTAGGTATCGAAGAACTAGTAAATAAGTTCTTTCACATATTTTATACATTTTGTGAGTTCCTGAATTCTAACTATTTACTATGTTTAGTATAATTTTATTTAATATCATCAATATTTTAAACTAACAATGGAGACAAAAATACCAATAATACGTAGATTTTACCCATCGATTACCTATAAATAAATAATGTTCTGATTATAATTTCCTAGTTATTAAATTTACATAAAACGATACTGCTAGATAATATCTCGTTATAAAAAATAATAAATACAAACATTCTAACTTTAAAAACAGTCAATTGTAAATGAATTTTCGACAAAAATTAGTATATATTCTTAGTAACCACTCTGTACTACCCCGATCCATTGTACATGCGGTACTGAGCCACTGTGTCAACCCCTAGGTACACAATGGATCATTTCTAAGTTTTTAGAAAATGTCATTTATCTATTTTTCCATAAGTAATTTAAGAAAAGTGACTTAGCAGCATGAAACTAGGATAACCAAGCAATATAGTTGTCAAATTAAAACTTCCACAATATGTTTTAAAGCAGAGTTACAGCCCTCGGAAAAAAAGTGAGCCACTGTATACCACCTGACCCTATATAAATGGATAAACTAAACTAAATTCAAATCACAACTAAAGGAGAACGCCAGAGTCGGCCCACAGGACCATTGTTTTCAAGAATGCTGGAATATGTTAAAAGGATTCAAGCGAGAATTCTAGTACCAATTAAAACACTTGCACGTAGTGTTCTACCTGTTAAGGGGAAACCAGCAAAATGGTTCAAACAAAAACATATTTAAGTTTATTATTAGAACAAGTTTTACTGGAATTGAACTATAGCTTTAAGAATAGGTATTTGAATTGTAAACTCTCGAAAATATAGACGCATCTACATAATTCCAGCAAGGGATGTTTTTTTCTTCAGTGTCGCACAAATAAATGTCAACTTTGCAACTCATTCCAACATTAATTTATTTAAATTTATCGCAGATCGCGGTTTCGTCCGACACGGCTGTCAGATTGCGCACGGTTCTTTAATTTTACAACTCCGCACTCATAATCGGCTCAGAGTTGTCATCGAGCCATCCGTTGTATCATTTTATTTTAAAGATAATTTCGAGATTCAACTTGTCACGGCATTTGGGCATTCTCCTTTAATTTTCATATTAACGTTTTTTGTTAAGATGCCGAGGACAAAAAAAAATGGAGGTTCTCAATTCGGCGCGTGTGTTTTTTTTCTTTTTTTAACAAATCTTCTCTGATTGTGATCCGAATTTCAATTTTTTTTTTCAATTGACGATTTACTTGCAGGTTGGTCCCATAAAAATTCGCTAATATCGGATGATTAAATTTGAATATGAGGTAATAACATCTCAATTGACGATGCCGTTATCCCCGATTAATAAATTGTTTTGGCAATGTCTCGGCTTCTTCTTATCAATCGATTTTAAAATTTTTAAAGGCACCCTACAAGATGAAGTAAATTACAATGCTATCACAATACATGTTTATATGATGTTACTGTTACTATGTTGTTAATAAGAAATATTAATAGCCAAATTAAATTACATATGCTTTCAGCTGGAATTTTATCTTATTTCTAACCTTCTAGTGTAGAATAGGGTCTTTAAAAGAGGTTTTATATTTTTTTAAATTGTAATTGTGTGTTTTGTATGTGAAGTTTTAACTTAAACCGACCGACTTCATAAACTTTGGTAACTTTCATAATTTAAATAACTTTTTTATTGCTGCAGCAAACTAGCAGAGATAACGTCAAATTCTCTTGGGAAAATTTTAATAGCAGCCAAATTTTTTAAGTATCATCTTAAAAAATCTAGCTCATTTTATAAACATTGCAATCACGATCATCAAAATGTCACAGTGAATTACCGAGACTAGGCACTTCCTGAATCGTCCGTATCTATAATTACCATCGAACCATTAAGAGATTTGTCAGTCATTCGCGTCACGATAATAGATATTTTGTGACGAGACTGTCTTTTTTTTAAGTTAAGTACTTAATGAAAAGACTGTAACGATTTTATATTTAGTGACGACAAAATAAAACAAAAGGTTCATAGTTGACAGATTGACAAAAATGACAGATTTTTAAATATAGAATTGAAACCAATTTGAAACAAAATAAGCGCAACTTGAAAATAAATTATGAATAACATAAACAAAAGCACTGTATTTTAGTCGTAACAGCATGCTTATTTTGTGACAAGTTAAGTTCTAGTCACACTTTATGGGCAAAATATGTAAGAGTAGGTTGTTATTTCCATGCCCATCTAACGATTACAACCCAATAAAAAAACCGTTTTAAAAAACTAGGAGTTTAATGTAAAAGGGCGTTTATTACGCTATTTCATTTTATTGGTCTTGATCGAGTCATTACAAAGTAATGTAACCTTACATAGTATTAAACCATATAAATGTAATACATTGTAAAATCGTCACTTAATATTCTTTGCTATAAAAACTCTAAGATTCTGGATAGACGGACTGAATATCAACTGCGGCCCGACTGGCGAATTGCAGTTGATATGCAGGTGGCATTATAAAATGCAGTACTCTTTTTAGCCTTATACATTATATAAGCGCTGTCTAGAAGATATAGCATTTTTTAAAACCGTACATGTCTGATTTAATATAAATACATATTTTATTTTTGGGGGAGGCCTTTGTCCAACAGTGGGCGTCTACTGGCTGAAATTATGAATGATGACATATTTTATTTATTAAAAGTTTTACCATCATTATAACGTTAACACGGAGAATTACAGTAGTATAAATTTAGCTACAGTTGCTACAGCCCTTAGAGTCTTCTATAAATAGACTAGACTATAAATAATAAGCAAGATATTTACTTACTGTTGTTTGAGATCTCTTATTTATTTGTGTCAATTGTGCACATAAAGTTAAAATACAGTTATTTTGCAATAACATATTATTAAAGTTAAATCAACTGCACATAAACTACAATCAGACTGCATGCATGGTTAGATAATAGTTTATTTATTTATTTATTTATTTATTTATTACAAAGGATCGCCAACAGTACACATATTGATACAATGTAGTAAAGTACATAGGTATGGACACAGTCTGATATGTGGACCAATAACAGGCGACCACAACACTCATATTAAACAGTAGGTAGTAGTGTTATCGATCGATCATGCAAGATCACCAATAAAATAAGGAGTGCTTATTTAAAGCCTTTGAACACAAATTTATAAACAAAATTAAAAAAAATGAATTTAAAAACAGAAGCCGCACTATCAACGTAGGCAACTATAATGAATAGGTTTGTACCTATGTATTTGAAACATTAGGCAATCAGATCATTAACTTTCTTTTTAAAAATTACAAAGTTATCACCGAAAACATCTAAGTCAGCGCTGAAAACATTATATGTGGTACACATACGGAAAATTGGCGAATTTTTCCCTAAATTTGTTTTGAAAGACGGGCGCGCGAATATTGTTTTGATAATTGACCGAGGATAATGAAATGGGACTGATAAGCTAATGCGACTGAGAATAGTGGAGGAGTCTATTATGTTGTTTACAGTCTTGTATAAGAATAAAATATCACGAATCTGGCGTCTATTTCTAAGAGAATTCATTTGAAAAAATGATAAGATAAGATAAGATAAGAAGTTTAATTACAGTCGTTCCACTCGAACATTCCAATTTTATTTTTATTTCTTCGTACCAATTAATTAATTTAGCAGTTGGAGTGCAGTTGAAACGTCCCGTCTGCCTGCACCCTAGGTAACAGCAAAAAGTCGAACAAACATACGATTTTATTAGCGAACGCGTAGCAACCATTAACAAACCAACCAGTATCAGATCGCCATTAACCCTTAATTTGGCAAAGAACAAAAAGTTAGAAAAATGTGTATTTTGTTGTTATAACTATTTAGGAGGGGTAATATATGACTCACAAAATGAAAAAAAAAATTCATTTTTTTATAGTTCATGAGAAAATGACTGTCCGGTGGGACGGACATTGCCAAATTACGGTAGCACACATTGATAAATTAAAGAAAATAAAAAAACAACAATTAATTAAATTTATATATAAAAATAAAAAGAAAAATGCACAAAACTTACGTAAGTATTGTAATTTATTATCTTACTTTACTGGACTTGATAATCAATTAACGCGAGGCATACCTCCACAATCATAATGGTATGTTAGATGATACAGAAGGAATGTTAGACGGATTATTAGGGTAGTTAGATTCTCGGATTTCTTGCAGAATTTGATGTTAATGGGTCTGTATATAATAAAGCTGCTATTGCTTCTTGGTCTTTAAAGGAGGAGGATGGGCAGGTGTCGTAGTCAGCACTTGTGATGTGTTGATTTTCAGAATCTAAATTCTCACTAGTATCGGAAGGGCCATGCTTTCGTGGAATCAAAGCTAATATTTTAGTAGCACGACTATGCTGTTGACAAGCAGAAATAAATGAAAAGTAAGCAAAAAGTGAAAAACATAAACCAATCTAACATCGTTAGTAATTTGGCAATGTCCGGTGTGACGGACAAAGAGTTATCGAACCCAAAAAAGTAACAAAATGTGAACAAATTGTTAGTTTTATTAGCTCACCCCCTCGCTAAATATATTTACAAGCACACAATTGAAAAAATAAGATAAAAACATCGATTACACTATTAAAAGAAAAATAAAATACCTTGAGTAAAACACCCGCTTGACTTTTCGTCGACATTTTGTGTCATGAATGACAGTTGCAGTTTTGTCACAGTCAAATTTATTTTTTTACTAATTCTTTATAAAAAAATAGTGAATTCTATCCAAAAAAAAGGTTTCATGTAGTAGAAAAAATATGTGACAGATTTTTTAAAAGTTTATGTCCGTCACAGCGGACGTTGCCAAATTAAGGGTTAAAATATTAAAAAGTAAAATAAGACACTACTGGCTATCTAGAAAGGCAAGCATAATCTGTAGCTTCGATAAGCGGCGAGCGAAACAAAACGGCTGGGAACAAAATAAAAAGACAAAAAACGCTCAAGCGCAAGTTTAAATCGGGTAAAAAGAGTTCCCTATGATAGGTTTTCTTCGGTTATTCCCATTGTCCCCCACGGCGTCGTCCCCCGCGGGGGACAATTCTTCATTATTCAAATGTTAAGACTAACAGTTAAATTAAAAAATATATATTGGGATTTATAACATCGCGCATTAATTGCGCTACTCATTGGAGGATCTTGTTATTTTCGGTTGAAACGGGAACAAAAGAAAATATAATAACCATGTTGTGATATCGAATTTCATGCAAGTAAGCAAGCATCAAATTTGATCACAACAACCTTATGGTATATTTTATGATACTGTTTGTATTTTTGTTCTACTGAAATTTTCCAATTATTCCGCTAAACTGGCCCCTGCAAATGTCTGAAATGCAATTGTTTTCGTTGTCAAACATTTAGATGAGTATCAAATTGTCGTTGTCAATAATATTGGTCCAGAATCTCAAAGTAAACTAACCGTGATAGATAGACAGGCGGACACGAGTGATTTTACAAGGGTTCCTATTCCTACATTCGGATTGACGGAACCCTAAAAAAGTTAAAAAAAAAGTGTAACGCTCGGATCGGATGTAGTGGCCAGTGCTCCCGAAGGTGGCAGGGTTGTAGATTAGACGGAACATGTATTAGCTTGTAATACGTACTCTTATTATTTTTTACTGAGTTGTTATTGTAACACTACTCGAATTGGCTGGTTTTAGAAAAATAATTTAGATCTGTTTTTGTTTATTTGCGTGTTTGACACAATGTTCGTCGTTTTCGTAAATGTTATCGGTCTTACAACATGTTGAGCGTTTGTGGAATAATCCTTACAAGCTTTTAACGTGTGCGTAATTTTTTGTGGGTAAGAACATTTAAATTTATATAGTACATTCTGCAATTCTTATATAAAAAAAATCCAATAAAACTAAATGATTTATTTATACCGTGCTATGCAGTGTACAATATGAAAATTGTGCTTGTTGCGTTTAATCATCATCTTCATATTACTAGAAGTAATATTGCTTGATAAACTTTCACACACAAAAAAAACTTTTATATAGAAAAACAATAAAAACAGCTTTTAAACAATATTTCTATATTAAATTTATCAAAATCGGACGATACCATATAATTTAGAATTATAAAAAAAATAAGTTTTAGTATGAAAAGAAAATTGTTACATCCCTAAACAAACTTGCATTCGATTGAGACCTAACCTAACATTGCGTGAGGCACGCCACGCGCCGAAAGCGACGTCCTCCAGTCAACTACGACGCTAAGTGGCGGGTGTTGGGTTCGCGTCTCGGATACTCATTAAAACTGATTATTTCTGTTGATTCCTACGTTATGTATATGATCTCACAGGTAAAACATTGTTAAAAATAAAAAAAATATAAGGTATTTAAAAGTATTAATCAATGACTAAAAATATTGCAGGTTTATATAAAACGTAGTCGCTTTCTCTGTCCCTATGTCCCTATGTCCTTATGTATGCTTAAATGTTTAAAACTACGCAACGGATTTTGATGCGGTTTTTTTTAATACATAGAGTGATTCAAGAGGAAGGTTTGTATGTATAATGCATGCATAATATACTTAATGATAACCCACAATAACCATTTTCACGTGCGGAGCCGGGGCGGGTCACTAGTTTATTAATATACGAGGGAGGAATTTTGAACGAAACTTGGATTGCCTATGTTAAGAAAATAGTAAAAACCTTTTGAATATTGACAAAAACAAGCTACTTTTTATTACATTCCGCTTGCGACGATCTTTTAAAAAAATGAGGATGGCAACACTTACGTTTTTCAACTCTTTGCACTGAGAAATATTGTAAACCCCAGTTCACACCATCAACAAATTCTAAACCACGGTTCAGACTAATAACTCTATGTGAACTGAATCCGCTAGGTTAACTATGTAACTACCCTTCTGGGTAAACAGTTAAGACATTTCTAACTACTCCTGACACTTAACTAGTGTATAACGGTTCATGCATATCTAGGACATGTCTTAAGCGTCTGGTGGTTGTCTTTTGTTTTAATGTCAAAAATGAAAATTTTGTCAAACTCGGTACGTAACGAGGTAATGAGAAGAATGAGGGATTTTCAAGATGGCATTTAAGAAAAAAAAAAGGTTCTATTGAATCAAATAGATGGCGTGCATTTCGAATAATATGTCAAACGCGAGCTTGTCAAACCAATGAGGCAGAGAAAAAACTGGCAACCTATGTTACTTAGGGACAGCTGTTCAGTTTCATGAGTACTACCGCTATGTTGCGGATAAACAACCAGTTAGATTTCAAGGGGTATATAGGTGTTCGAGAAAATTTATTATTCGGGGCTTTGATTCCGGGACATTTTTATAGTTATTATAATGAAGATCAAGAAGTAATTGGGCCCGCGGCGAGAACCGCGGCCATCTGACTCTTTTTTTTAAATGATTTAGTTTTTTCTGAAATAACATAAAAAGTAATAAAAACGCACGTAGGTCGTCTTTTACTGACTGTATGAATACATGGTCTTCATAAATATGGCAAAAGATCTTTTGTAATTAATGTATGTCTGTATTCTTTGGCAAACGAATGATTTCTTTCTTTCAAAATTTAATAAGTAACACATATTCAAAAAGAATCATATCCCAATCAATTTATCTGTCACTCCGCGTCTAATAATTATATTCAATGATCATAAAAAGTACTACTACCGTATGACGTCAATGACATGTTCATAAATTACATATAATTACAGTTTGTATGCAACATGTATTGTGCTGTGAGCCGAAAATTACTTTCGGTGAAGTTACTAGCAATTATTACAAGTAAATTGATTTTCGAGTTAATTTCGGTTCGAAAAAATTAGACTTATTAGTTTTTGATTTGATATTTGTGAGACTTGCTTAGGGTTTGTTTCCATTGCTCGTTTTATTATTAAATTGTTTATGTATGTATATCAGATTTCTAACACCTATAGTACAGGTTCTGCCTACTTTGGGGTCAGATGGCCGTGTGTGAGCTCTCCTCACATATTAAAAAATATTTAAAAAATTGTAAAGAAATTCCTTAAGAGTCTAGAATGTGAGTTTTCTTCCATTCAAGTCAACTTGAATTATTGTATTAATATTATAAAAATATTGCTTTTGACATGGCTCGTGTAACGACTACATCGATCCGTAGATAGTAACCGAGACCAACGGCTTTACGTGCCTTCCGAAGCACCGAATCAACGATTTAAGTCAACTTGAATGGAAGTTTCAAGTTAACTGCACGTTTTTTCTGTTTGAAAAAGAATATGAGTGTAATTACTGATATTTGGGGTATGGACATTAAAAGAAAACGTACTTGTATCAATATCACATAACACAGAAATGAGACTAATAAAACTTAAAGAGCCACGAAAACATATTTGAAGATATAGTCCTATCTCTAATTTCGTGTCGTACGTCAATGGAAACATTGTCCAAAGACTCCATCAATCAAATTCGTCTGCTTCCGACGTCACCTCATCCACTGTGTCATGTTTTTTTATTAATTTTCAAATTAGTTATACTGTAATCAACTTTTTATTAATTTATTTTCGGCGGTTGACGAACGCCCCTATAAAAATACGGTTAAGGGTTCTATTTCTGTGCATAATTATGTTCTAACATTAAATGTTAAAAATAAAATGTTCTTATTTCAGACCAAAGATCTAGATTTTGTTAGTACACACACATATTTTATTCATACATACACTTATGCTAATGTTAATAGTAATAGTAAGAAGGTTACAAAGATAAAGATAAAAGAGGCAAATGACTATCATCCTATACCCGCACGTATGTAACATGTAAACAAGTGAATCTCTCCATGAGAAAGGAATCCAATCTATCACCTAGGTACCATTCTCAAAATCCTGTTGGGACTTCGGCGCACTATTTGCACCATGTTAATGAAATTTAATTTAGAAGTAAGCAGCTAGTATATTTTGTATGAGTGCATTGTTTCGCCAATAAACTGTTTGGCGAATAGTATTAGTTATGTATGTAATTTAAAAATAAATAAAAAACGAGAGATTTATTTTTATTAGTTTAATATTCATAGCCGTGTGGACATCTGGCAACATCGAAACCTCAATGAATTGTTATTTCACCTCAGTTATGATTCAATTCACAACTTATTGATTGACAACGATTTTGTATCATAATATGGTATTATTGTCTTACACCAAAATAATATTATATATATATGTGTCACAGAAGTATATAATAGTATTAACCGTACAGAAGGGAAATTCACCTCCCCGCACCAAAACGAGTTCGCCGCCCGACAAACAGGCGCCGCCCCCTCAAAGGTTTTTCGTAGTATTCAATGAAGCTTAAAGACTATTTTCCTTTGATTTTCATTTATGTCCGGCTTCGTCTTGAAAAAAATTAAATAGCGTGGGTTCATTGGAATAGAGTTCAAAACACTTGACTTTGGAAAACGCCATATAACCAAAAATTGAATTGAATTGACACGTGTAGATGAAACGACAAATCTCTTATCAAAATTGCTAAGAGAGCAGTTACGAAAGAAAAACTTACTCAGCATCATTTAAGACAATCAATCAATTTCGATGATGAAATTCTTCGGGATTTAACTTACCTGCAACAAACAAACAATATAAATTAGAATATGAATAGAATGTGAAAATTTTAGACATCAACAGTGCAATAAAGACATCCATAAAGACACGGTCTTTTTCTTAACGGGGTGAGTAGAGTTTTAATAAGTTCAGGACATACATAAACTGCTAATGGTAATCGGGTAGGAATGCTATTAAACCCATGGCCATGACACTAAAAGCACCGCAACGGGTTTTATAATTAAACTATTTTTAAGACCGAAGCACGCTGGCATAAAATTTCAAATTATATTTAAATATTCATAAAAATGCCTATATCGTAAGTGAAATTCCTTAGTTTTTTATCAATATCTTAGCAAATGGCAACTAGTTAAAGCGAATGAAAATATTACCTTGATTCAATGACAAATTAACGCGCTTAGCTAATAAGGTAGTTAATTACTTCTTTTTTTTCACATGTAGATTCAATATTTTATGTTTACGCTACAGCGACTCAGGAAGTTGATGGATACGAGAAAGGAAGGCTTGTATTTTAATACAGAGGTGTTCTATATCAAACACTGTTGTAAAATTTGCTGTGGATATTGTTCCAGATCTCGTAAATTTATTTTTTCAGTTTTGTTTAAATAGATTCGTTCATCTTTCTTCTATTTTAGTAGAATTCCAATTTCCAGACACCCTGCAGACTATCTTTCATAGAAAATTTCGAAACAGCAGCGTTTGTTATAGAACACCTTTATATTTAAATTACCAGCCTTCCTTTCTCGTACCCATCAATTTATCGAGTCGCTCTAGCGTAAACTATAAACAGCTATCAAATCCAAAACTGACGCATCAAATTGGCTAAAGATTGGTCCGAAATTGAGACACTATAGCTTTATGGAGCAAATTTTATGCGGAGACAATCCAAAGACCGTTATACCAAACCAGATTGCTTCATTTAATGAGCCATGTAGTTTAGCAGACGGCCTGATGGCTAATGAAGACTATAAAGGCATTTCGTTTAAATGCGTAGTAAAATAAACTAAAACTACAAGAAAATGCTTACAAACGATAAACGGACAAAGGTACATATAAACTATTTATGGCATAATTTTAATTTAAATAGATGTGACAAGAATATTGGTAAGAGATTAAAGCAAAAATATTCATTTAAGTATAAATTATTTTAAGAATATAATTTCGCGGTTAACGAGTTCTCATTTTTCAATAAAAAGGCTCTTCTTCTTTTAGTGCCTTATTCGAGTGTCGCGACCATTCTCTCAAAGCTTATTTCTTTGTTCGGTTATTCTTCTTAAAACTACTGTTCTGTTTCTGCCGGCTCAGCTTTCAAGTTGTCGCACAAGGAGCCAGGACGTTCTTCTCCTTTCTTTCTCCTCTTTCACCTCAATTTACCACCAATCAATCGGAATTGTTCCTCTACAATTACCTATCTCTCTCTTATTACTCTCTTTGTCATTTCAATTTCATTCACCCCAGTTTCTTGCAGGAAGCCAAGCCTCATCCTTTTCCTGCGCATTGACACGACCTTGTTCGGTGTCGCTGCCGGAACAACGCGGCGGAACCGTCACGCTACTGTTACGCTGCGGAGTTTTTATACTATTTATGTTGTAACGCCTCAAATTTTGTATCGATCGATCTGTTTTTATTGTGTAGATGTTCTATCATATTGTAAAGTGCTTAAGGCATATCATGGGTTTCATCAACATTTGAGATCTCTAGAACTTTATGTACCTACCAGAGTACATTATTAAATAAGAACTGTGTAAGTATCAGATGTGGTATATTTCTTAGTACCAATTTCTTTCAAATTTAATGGTACTTCAGTAGTGTTAATCTAGCTAATAGCTTTCTGAAAATAATTTTGTTTCTTTCTTTCTTTATTAGTAATGTAAAAAGTTAATTTGTTCCAGTTCAATGCGTACTGTCAACCGGTATTTTATTTGAGTTTAATAGCCCATTTAACCTTTTGATATTTTGAATATTCTCAAGTTACCGTTTCAAAGTGTTAAATGCGAAAATGATCCAAATAGAAAACAAGAACGAGTGGAATTCCAAAATTTTAACATAAAACAAAGTCTCTGTTGTCAAGTCAGAATTTATATGGGAAACTATCGCTAAAGAACGGGACCAACCAGACACAGTTGTTAAAATGTTCTAGTTTAAGGTGCTATAAATTTTAGCCTTGAATATGGATGTATCTTTGTTTCTATTTTATACTCAAAATAACCTAAAAAATGGTCGAAGAAAATAAAATGGAGTAATAAAGATACATGTTTTTGATCAGTAAAAGAACGAAAAGAATAATGAAATATTAAATGTTAACGACACAAAAGTAGTCTACAATTTACAGACGATGTGCAATCAGTCAGATAAGATTTTTAGAAAATAGAAAAGAGGATATAAATTAATGAATAATATACTTAACAGGTAACACCTAGATAGAAGATAATAAACTATTCGAAATTCATATAGGTTGCGAATACTTAGACAATGAGCCATCAAATTAAAGCAAAGGTCAAGAGCGAGCGGCTTCTGAAAGATAATAACATTATAAAACAACAGGTGGTCTTTAACAAAGATTTACAACATCAGAATTTGATAGAATAGGGTTGTTAACTTTTAGATATCTTTCGGTGAATTATATTCAAGACTGAGCAGCTTGAAAAACGTTTTAAACAGGGGTTTAAGAATTGTCAAAGACTAGTAATTTCAAACTTTGAGCAATATTGGTTGGTTGGCCATTTGGTTTGGTTGAAATTATTTATGTTAAGATAGCAACCCTGTAACACAAAAAGTATTGACAACCTGACCTCTGACTCGAACGCATTGTATTTCTATTAATCAACTGACTTTACTGATTGATACAGTCAGAAATAACGATTGACTTAATATAGGTTTTTAATAAAGACGTTTCAATTTAAAACTTTTAGAATCTTATATCTCCAAAATGGTTTTTGTGCGACAATTTATGTATTTCATCATTTTGTAATGTATATTTTATTCTTTCTTTTTCAGAAAATCACAAATGTAATAAACCATGTACTACTGCTTATTCCTTCTTTTTCTGAATAGGTACTCCCATTTAACGGTCCTTTACCTTAATTCTATTCGTAAGTACTTTAGTTTAGTATTAACTATGATCAAAAGCTTTAAATACTACTAGCCACTAAATGACCCCAAGCCTTCGTGACTATTTTGCAACATGGAAGCAATAAACTTTGACGTCACTGAAATACAAATTAACTATTATAACAACAATCTTACGTTCAATCTCCGCTATTTTCTATAGGCCTTTGACTAAACTAACAAACTTGTCAATTAGTTGCCGGCAGCGATAATTCTGCAGTTGATTTAATACTCCATTCAGCGTTATCTTAGCAATTAGTTACTTTCACTAGGGCTTTCTATAAGCTAAGATTAATACAAGGTCTTGCAATGAAATTGTTTAATATTAAATTATAATCTACGTTAAGTATCCGGTTTACTATAGTAGAATTTACATCCTTGAAATCATAAAGCTCAAATGATACTTCCTTAACATTTACTTGGCTGCTTTAGTCATTATCAGCTATTTATTTTTTAAGTAGAGTATCATTAAAATTTTATAATGCGAAACTCAGCAGGAGTTTGGAAACTATAACAAAATATTTGCTTTGTTTCTCTTTAGAATGTAAAGAAAGCACTCTGAAAAGATTTTTACTGTAATTCAGAGTACACCTAGTGTCCAAAATACAATCTGTTAAGTAGAACGAATACATTTCCTCAATACTTGGTAGTTGTTTCCTAAACATATCTTCATATCGCATATAAAAACATTGCTTAAACCCATACTATTTAATTTAAAGTCTTCAACTTTTTTTAGACTTGAATTGTATATTTATATTATGTTATGTTATCTTATTGTATGTGACACAGCTAATGTGAAGTAAATTATCAAAATATGCTTGTCATAATTCCTTACACACTAATTAACGAAGCGTAAAACAGCTTATTGTTATCTAAGTGCAATATGGCTAGTTAAGTCGTTAACTATCCATAAAATCACAGATGTATTATTATAATAACTAGTGCATAGTTATACAGAACTTTCAGAGTATTATAGCTTATGTTTCATCACTTGAGTTAGCTAATGAACACATTTTATATCACATTTATCTTACTCATCCCTGATATACGTTCTGTTAACAGTAACTTAACTAATGTCTTCCTTATCCATAAATTCTCTTATAAACCAACTTTCACCCTTGTAGAATAGCGAAACATTGGCAGAACAACCCGCGAAGAATTCCATGTACTCATTCTCATGCATGCCTAACATACCCTCCGTATAATTGGTGTCTTGTCGAGGGTGTCCTACAAGGGAACACCATTGGGCTTATGCTGCTCATTATCGACGCTAATGATCTACCAAGCACTTGCGCATGTTGCCAGTTTAGACAATAGATGTAAATGGGGAAAGATGTTTGAAATTGGTAATTTTATAATTACGAATTTGTATTACGATGTGCGAGATTAGACTTTTGTGAATGTTACTGTTTACAGAATTTAATCCAACTAGAACTTTTATCTTACTTATGATTCTTTAGAAGGCCGAATTTTAGAATTAAAGATTTTATCATTGACGCAGAAAACGAGCTTACGAGCATAGGAGATTATTTTGATTAAAAAATACGAAATATAGGTACACGTTTATTTATGCCTAATAAATATTGACAATTTTAGAGACCGAAAAGATAAAAAAAGGAATAAAATGTAAAGATCTATGAACCACAACCGCCGTCATCTAGTTTGTACCAGAATTAGAAGACCATAAAACTTGGTTCTACATCTGAGGTTAGCAGGTCATTCTACGGAAGGTATAATTGGTACTGGCCATAACTTCTTAGAACTGGTATAAGCGGTCTGAGGCACTCGCCACACGACCAGTAAAGCTACTAAGGCAGCCAGCCCGGTAAGGTTGGTAACGACTCGATAATTAGTCGAAAGCGGCGCTTTAGACGAAGGCTCTAATTTATGGTTACCCGATAGATTAAAATAAGGTAAGATAGACGAAACATTTACTTTTAATATTGTCAATTTTGGTAATAATATAACAACAGATTGTTCTGGTTCAAATATTTATTATTATAGTTTACAGCTGAACAAGCATTATTGGGATCTGGAACTATTAACAGAATATGCCAGTCTTACACAAGTGAATACAAATTTTCATTTTCTAGGTTATTTCACCTTGCGTGTACATCCACTGGGAGAGTTGCGTTAGTTCAATTCTAAACTGGGAAAAATACTAAAATGATGCTCTACAGGAAACGTAATCACAGGATAATTATATACTTAGAAAATTCTTGAACCTCGTAAACATAACAACTTATTATATTGAAGAAAGCATCTTGTCGATAAGCCTTTAAACTAAGGTATGTAATAAATCAAAGAACACTGTTACAGCCATCTCAGAGGATAGCAGAGGTTATAAACTAGCAGATTGTTAGTGTACATATAATAATACTAGAAGATCCTTTACGATCAAGCTTATTTTATAACACGACACTGATAACTACTCGACAGATTGGTAGAAAGTAGCTTCTCACTGCAGATGTCGAAGTAATCACAGCAACCATAGTTGGTGGTTGTAAATCTTCAAGATACAGATGTAGAGATTTATGGGTCTTCTTAGGGATTAAGAAGAGGCTCAGTATTTTTATTGGGTTTTTGATGATTATGGCACAGCTGTATAGCACAGGTATATGAATATAAAATAAAATGTTTTATAAACAGTGCGAACTAAAATTTAAAACATCTGAATAAAATAAAATAATCTTAAATTAATAGAATGAGTTGTTTTACCACTGCAAAAAGGTCACACAAATGTTGTTCCTATTAGATGATCTAGAACTACTATTCTATCAATTATTTTTAATATAAATAGAAAGATAGAATAATGAATATTTAAAGGGGCTCAAAACTTTCGTAGGTACTAAGTTTTTTTTTTCTATCTGACGACTCGATATTCCCTATACAAGATGCCAGACAGGTACTTTAAAACAGTGAATTGGTAAAGTAAATGGTGTCGAGGGCTTGTCAAACAAATCGCATGCTACCGAGAAATTTGACATCTTCCAACACTCTCTGGCATAAGGGGAATCAGATAAAAGGGACGAGGACAGAATACTGGTAAAGAAAGTGTGAACAAACACTCGTGAGCTTCTGATTTTTTAGAACTCATGTACAGTCGACCACGCAGTTGAAGATGTATGTAAACTGATATAGAAGGAATCTGAGGAAGATAAACAAGTTATGATAAGAAAGCAATCTTTGAAACCTACTTATTTGTCATCAACGTGAAAAAAGATACGAAGCTGCTCTGTTCCAATAATTAGATTTTTTCAATATTATCTATAACATATAAATTCAATAAATAAAATAATTAGTTAATTATATCTAAGTTCAATCAGGATGTCAAACAAAAGGAAGCAAACGGAGAATAAAAGAAGACTAAAACTTTTTAAATCATGCATTATTATCAACGGAAGTAGCGCTTTATGCAATGCATCTGAAAGGCGATGAAGTTTACTTATGTGGATGATTGTACGTAATTTTGAAGATAGTGTTTTGTTATGGTGTCTAGTTAGGGAATGTGTCGTCACATCAAATTGATGCTAGTTTGAACGTCATACCTCCACAGTATAAATTGCTCTTGACAATGTGTAGTTAATTCACGGTTACCTGAAGTGACAAATTGCGTATTTACTCACGTGCTTGGCAACCAAATACTGTTAGTTGTAACTTTTTTTTGGGGTAATAAATTGGATGTAATTTTGAATCGATTTTTTACAAATTTGTTGTACCGTTATTGAGATGACCACCTGGAAGAATTATAGAAGAGTATAAAAAAAAATGACAATCATGAAAAAGCTATGAATCCGATTTTTGCACATAAAAAATATTGTAATGTAATGAAAAATAATAATGAAGCAAGTCAAGTAAAATCGATCTATAAATGAACGTAAACTAGTAATAAATCTCTTTAACATGCGTGTATAATCGGTTGTTGACAGGATATACTAACGGTTAGCCAGATCTAGGGCTCATATCTAGGCCAAATACAAGCACTAGATCGTCTAAACCTCATCACTCAGACTAATCTGGATTAATTATCACACCATCATCAGGTGGAATCTAGAATGGACCAGTTTTCTCTAACTATTTTATGTTAGTGGCTGCTTTGGAAAGTATAGCAATTGGTACTCGTACTTTGCATAATAATGAATTTACCTACTGTAGGGAATAAGTGTAATAAACTAATAATAGTGTGAAAATTTAAATAAATAGTAGTTTCTCTATTACAGAACTCAAATGAGAGGTAGTATTTTAGATATGAATAAGCAATGCAGTGGGTAAGTTAGAAAATTTTGGGACATCTTTATAAAAAAGAAATACTAAGAGAAGGGTCCAATAGTAAAATTATTAAAAATGATAAAAAAGTAACAAATTACCATTTGAAAATTTGTAAAAAAAATATGGTATAAGGCGATATTTGTAATCACAGAAGACTATTTTTTTTTTACAAAATATCAATGTCCTTTACATAGGTATTTTAAAGTCATAGCATCAACATGACTAAAATAAACGTACAGCGCAGTTAACTTTGTAATCATAGCAATTGGCTTGACTACTTATACAGCAAGTATTTTCTTATAGCTAACTAAATGCGGAACACCAGCTATAATTCTGCAAAAACAGCATTAACTGGTAGCTGATGTTTTTACTGTAAAACCGTGACAGTGAATGGCAGGCCACCCACCATGATAGCGGGCTTTATTTCTTAAATGTGATAATTGGAAATTGCAGGCACAATTCAATGTTTATTGCGTGGATTTGATTTGATAATTTTATTAAATTCCTTTCTGATGCCGCATTCTAAACTGAAATATTATTGTATTTTACAATCGTCGCGCTTAAGAAAATACCGTGGATGACAACAATATAAAATATATATTCAATGATGAGGCTTTTAGAAAAACGAGAAGCGATGACGTCATCAGTATGCGGGTTTGACCACAAGTTGAAATGCTTCGCTTTGCCAATTTGGATGCAAATGCGAGTCCACTTGTTACAACTGCATAGGATTGGTCGGTTTCATTTACAAAGTAACACAAATTACTTAGCTATACCATTTTGTACTACCTAAGTTTCTCACATATTTTCTTAGATATTAGAACACGTAAACGGAAAGCTTTTAGTTTAAACGATGATAATGAAAAACCCAATACAAGTAGAGTTTTTCACATTAGTGTGAGTAATTGACAAGACAAAAACACTAAGTCTAACATACTTAAAGCACCTCATGCTAGCCCCTTAGTGTGACAAACCAGGCTGCCGTGATCTAATGACATGAGAAAATAGTCCGGGAGCCGAGGGCCTAAACACCTACCTCATCGAGTACCCCAATAGGCTATCTCTAGGTCGTTAACCGTCACTTAAACACTGAAAAAAAAAATAGTCTGCCAGAGCCGATCCTGCCGGGTCATCGAAATTTTTGACGTATTTTTTTCGTGGAACTTACCTCATAAAGTACCCGAATGAAAGTGGTGGCATCAGTTGACCATTGATTAATAATGTATAAAAAAATTGGTCTGCCACTGCGCAACCTGCCGGAAGTACTTGGCAGACGCCCTGAAATGTGCCCATCTGACACCCTTCACTTACCTCATCGAGTACCCCAATAGGCTATCTCTAGATCGTTAACCGTCACTTAAACACTGAAAAAAAAAATAGTCTGCCAGAGCCGATCCTGCCGGGTCATCGAAATTTTTGACGTATTTTTTTCGTGGAACTTACCTCATAAAGTACCCGAATGAAAGTGGTGGCATCAGTTAACCATTGATTAATAATGTATAAAAAAATTGGTCTGCCACTGCGCAACCTGCCGGAAGTACTTGGCAGACGCCCTGAAATGTGCCCATCTGACACCCTTCACTTACCTCATCGAGTACCCCAATAGGCTATCTCTAGATCGTTAACCGTCACTTAAACACTGAAAAAAAAAATAAAGTACCTACATAAAATGTCTTGGCTGACGTGATGCACATAAGAATTTTTTTCCACGCTTATACCGTTATTGATTGGAATGCAGCATGAGAGTTTTTGAAAAAAATAATAGGCGCGATTTTCTATCTTTTAATCTAGATTGTCACGAGGTTTTCAATTCGCAACGAGACGATATACGAATAGACGAGTAAGTAATAGGAATAATAATTATTTTAAAATAATTCTTTTATCCGTGCCCTGAAAATGAAAATTTGGACTCCCTTTGAAAAAATAAGTTAAATATGTATTCTTGTATTCTAGATTTACCTTATCATCTAAAATTATATCAATAACGGGGTAGAAAGAAAAGTAGGTACTGATTCTTTGAGAAACCTTTGGAAGTTCGACAATCAAAGAAAAAAATAAATAATAATACTGAAAAAGTACATACTTCACAATAATGTCATGTAATACCTTTCAACAAATAAACAAACAAAGAAAAAAACAATAAATGTCACTTTAACAGTGAATAACAAGTATCTTTCAAATAAGTTTACATTGAAGTTGTCGAACACAAACAATAGCATATAATGTATTGAATAATTCATCCACCAAGCCGCAGATAATATAATACTTGTTACCAAGCAAAATACCTATTATTAATAAAATATTATTCGGCTCGCACGTGTTCACCACATCAGAAAGATCCAAAAGCCAAAAAGAGACGCACGACTCGGCGCTCGTTTTTTAAACCGACGAAAAAGAGACCGAAAATAAAAACTGAAATGTTTTAATATGAATCATCGACTATCAGAAAATCTCTCAAAATGCAATACATTTTTTGGCTCTGCGTGGGAGTGCCGCGTTTACGTTACGAGAAATCCCGAAGGTTACTCCAGATAAAATAAACCAATTAGTGAAGTAACTACTGACAAATTTGTACTAACAAATTTAAATAAAATTATTGTGGAAAGTTTTGAACACTCTGAACACACTTTCAAATAAAACGATTAATTTATGGCATTAAAATTAAATGAACTCATAAATCTTTGCATACAACAAAACAACCAATGATGTTCTTATTTACAAGACATTACGAGTGTAATCTCGGGGTGAGCTTATTACGATTCAATGCATTGAACATTGCTCAAGAAACCACCTGCTTTAAATCATGAACTAAGGTGTATACCACCCGCTGATACTGCAGAGAAAGTGGTATTGGATTATTAGTGGGAAAATATGGCTTGAGTTTGATTTGTAAATTAGTATCTGTTATTTATTGAAGATCGGACCAAGTGGCGTGCCTTGAGGGATGCCTGTTCCTAACAGTAGTTAGGAATAGTAGTAGCATTGTTATGATGGCAGGCTGTTATGATGACGAAGATTATTATTATTGATTTATAAAGACTTTATTTGTAACTACGGGCTATTGAACTTGTCTTTGAAATTAATATAATACTAGGCTGCAAAGAATAAATAGTCGCTTATAAAATCTTCAATATCTTTAAAACTTCCTGATCTAGCCCTATCTAAAAACTAAATTAGATTAGATTAAAATAATATAATAACTTTAAGCAATTTTTTTCAGATTTTCATAAAGCTAGGTCAAATACTTACTTTTGAAGATATTGAAGATTTTTTTTACGGTGAAATAAATTTGCAACGGTCAACTTAAGACAAATAATACAAGAGAGGATATCGGAAAGTCAAAGCAATTGCAGGTATTGCATAAAAGACGGGAAAAACGATTATACAGAATCCTAAACGGCACATATTTGACGTCGAAAAAAGGCATAAAACCGATAAATAAACCCAAACAGATGTCGACAATATCAGGAAAGGTCTGTCCATCGATCAAGCGGACACAACCCGACATCGATGGCTACAAACAGTAGCTATGTCGATACTATCGCTCAGCTTCGTCCGCTCACCGCACCGGTGGTGCCGCCATTTTGGTTTTTTACCTTTTTATTTTATTTTAAAAGCGCAAAGAAGCGGCGGCGTGCTGCCGGCCAGTGTCATTAAATTGTGCGGAATAAATCGTGGATTACAGATCTCGTGAGAATAAGATATTAATCGAGTTGACGAAATGCGAAAGCAAGGCGTGTCATTCTTTTCCACTTTAAAATCGTGTGATTGCTTTATTAAGAAAGTGATTGTACTGAAAAGAAGACATTGAATCGTATTTATTATTATTTTCTGCATTTTGTGTAGGATAACCTGTTTTAAAATTAACCGTTATTCTGTGTATGATTTTTATGCAAAACCAGAGAATTGAAATAAATTACACTTAATAATGACTTAAAAACAGCAGTTCGGCCAATTTGGATGAGCTGGTCGAATGTTTAATTAAAAAGAAGTTAGCGATTAATTTGTAATAATGCATTTGCTTCATTTTATAAATGATACGATTTTGCCTAGTTTGTACTTATTACTGCTTTTAGAACGATGCTATGCTCAATGTTTTAAAAAAGATAATATGACATTTTACATATTTCAGATCTAGATAGCCGAATTAAAGGTTTAAATTCTTATTTTAAATCTAACAGACGTCCTCATAGGAAACGATTGCTTTTATTTTCGGATCAGATTTTTTGTTTATTTCTCACTTAGTGTCTGAGATCTCGCTTTCCGCTTACGTTTTAATACACATCCAGCTGTGACCACAAGCTCAGCAGTTCTGAGTGGTTCTGAGTAGCCATTATCAACCAAGCGACTGAGCTATGCGTGTGGTTTGACAATGGAAGAGGGAATGCTTGTTCTGAACTGAAGCACTTTCTACCTCAAACAACTCAAATAGTTGTTGGCTGGCTTGTAGCCTATAATCTGAAGTCAAAGTCAAATTTCTTTATTCACTTTCGTTTCTATTTTTTTTTAAACACTTTATGATGTCATATCAGAAGTTCTTCGCTCAAACCTAGACCGGCTCTCGTCTCAAAACGATGTATAAGCACAGAATACCAAATAGTAATCCCTAGAAGTCTAAACAACAAAAAAATATTAAGCAATCTAAAAAAAGGCGATGCGATATTATTTTGAACAGAACTGTTGTCTACTACAATTACCCGGCTTTTAAACTAGTGAAAAACATGCAGCTAGTTGTTTGCTTTTGTTAGAATTTCCCGTGGGAACAAGAATGTTCCTAAAGGTTTATTCTGGATAGCAATGAAAATACTACCCTAATTCAATTACTATGCAGTTAAACCGTGTGTTGATTTTATGCGCAAGCAGTTAGAAAATTTCCTTTATAATAGATATTGTATTAATTTACTATCGTCTTGTGACCATACATATTCAAAAGTTTCTTTCTTTAACATTGTGAGACCGAACGAAAGGAATTTATAGTCAATGTTATTCATAATTTACTGTAGAATTATGGACAATTTTGGTGTCGTATTTTTGCACGATCAACATTTCTATGGATCTGCTAGTGATAAAACACAAAAATATAATAATACAAAAAGTTAAGCCCGTTGAAATGTCTCATAAATGTTTTGATAGTCGTCGTTAACAGCCCAAATATGTCCCGACCAAGAGACATAGAGGCGCTTGAGCCTGCTCTGAATCAGAGTGAATAGGCCTTAGTAGACCACGTAGCTGGCCCAGTGCGGGTTGGTCAATTTCACACACAACACTAATATATTATCTTTGTCTTCATTGTAAGATCGTCGAATAAACGTAATATGAATTTGAAAATCGAAATCACATGGGTACTTGCTGAGGCTTGTCTCGCCTTATGAATTGAAAACAACGGCCTTATCCACTAGGCTACTGACGCCTTACAACAACATAACTACAAATTAATTGTAGATAATATTTTTAAAACTTATTCTAGATACTCACTCATTGCAGCAGGTCACCGTCGTCTGCGTCACGGTCACCGTTGTCGTTGTTTTTGTTGTCAATTTGTCTCCAACACATTTCTTCCTTGAATACTGCTCTACCACTTTATCTTCCTTTACTGGTTGCAACGCCTCCTTCACTTTATTCGGACCTGTCTTCACTGTTAATCTTTGGAATTTCATATTGGCTGTAGTCTTTCCATCAGTAGATATTTCTGTTTCTTCTGTTACCAATGCCCCTCTTTTTGTTCTACATACAGTTTTTGAAGTCTTTCCTACAATGTCGCCATCTCTACGAATTTCTTCTTTAGCGTCTATAAGTTGATTGCTTTGAGGTAGACCGTTTTCGAGCATACTCCTTATACTATCAGCGTTTATACTTGTACCTAGGATTTGGTCTAGTTCGGTTGCGGTCATATAATCTTCATAATTTATAGGTTGTCGTCTTTGGTCTTTCTGCCACGTCGTATCAAAACCGTAAATTGGTTCAGATTCGGCGCCAAAGTATTCTTTTTTATTTTCTTGGAGTATTTTTTCATCTGGCGCAGGTTCTATTTGAGGATTTTCAAAAAAATCGTCTGTTAGTTCTGTTATTTGAGCACCTGGTCGTGGTTTATCCGTCAAGTCAAAGTTTATGAAATTGCTGTTCATGCCACTGGGTTTTCTTCTTCCGTAAAGTTGCCTGTAGTATTTTTCTTGGTCGCCATACATCCAACATACCTTCCACCATTGTTTACACATTAATATGTTCGCAGAGTTCGATGATTTGACATGTTGTGTCGCCGTTGCGGACATTTTGTAGCTTTTTTCACCGCTCACTGCAAAACCTGTTTTATTATCGTGCCTGTTACGATTGGATTGGAATGAAGCAAAGGTTTTTATCAACGAAGGACAAATTTAGGTGCGAATAAAGTTTTTGTATGCATTCAGAACATAGTGAGTTGAAGTCGGACACAAATTGCTTGACACGATATAAGAATGCTGCATAATCCTGTTCGATAAAATTAACTGTGATCATTACAAAACGTTATGGAGCTGGTTTTAAAAGTTATTGACCATAAGTGGACGTATTTATTGTTTAAAATTTCAAGGATATTACTTATTTGTCTCTTTGAACCTTGTCTATATTATTTTACTTTGTTGCACTATTGAAACCACAGTTAAGAGCATTGTAAAGAATTTTCTTACTACAAACTTTTGCAGTTCGTTTTTCCAAATCCAAATCAAATCTAACCGCAAGAAATTCCTCTGCAAACAACCATTCTATCATTCTATTTTGCAATATCTAAAACCACTATGCTTTCGTGACTTCAATCACCAAGATTGCCTTCTGCCCATCCAATCTAACCTTCATCAGCCTACGTTACTATTACTAGAATAAGCCCAGCTTTGCGGCAAGCCTGTAGTAAAAAGATAAAATGTCTCTTTATATTTAGATCATAAATTCAGCTTTAGTTTCATTACCTAGCTTTAACAGACAGATTTTCATAAAAAAAATTGCCTGACATCCCAAAAGGACAGACTTTTACAAAGATTGCTTTGAATATTTGACGTTTATGAGAATTGTGTACGGGGAGCAAAACATTATCTCCTTTTGTACGTACATCCTCCTAAGTTACTCTCTTACTTCTCTTTTTTATTTTCTGTCGATTCTTCAAAAGTCGATAGATCTTATTTTAGAATAAATCAAAATCAGTATTTTATGAATAGGTTGTTTTATGTTTTCTCTTTAACGTTATAACGCTTGTATAGAACTCTTCAACTTCATAATTCAGGACCTTTAATAAGAAATAATTTAAAAGCCACGTCTAGAGATTCATTACAGCTGGGTCGATGGTAGATTGTAGATTTCTTCTACTCTCCAGTGTATTTATTACAAGAATGGTTTGAAAGTATAGATGCTCTGACAGACCAATTACTGTGAGTAATAAGGTTATGGTTTGCTAGCTGATATTTAGGAGCTTAGCTTGTATTTGTTAGAAATTGTAGGTATATAAGTTTCACGACGATGATTACTTTGAGGTAGAGTACTGAAAGGTGCAATATTTTAACAGTTGGTTATTTTTAGGGTTCCGTACCTCAAAAGGAAAAAACGGAACCCTTATAGGATCACTTTGTTGTCCGTCTGTCCGTCTGTCAAGACCCTTTTTCTCAGGAACGCGTGGAGGTATGAAGCTGAAATTTATATCAATTACTCAGGTCTACTGTCCCTTGAAGCTGTGAAAAAATCAAACTTCTAAGCCAACGCAATCAAAAGATACAGCCGTTTATGCCGCAAATTTTCGACACTTGCAAGGGAATCAAAACCTACAGGGTGCTTCCCGTGAACTCAGAATCTTGAAATTTGGTACGAAGCAACGTCTTATAGCATAGATAAAGGAAAAATTACGAAATCCATAAATTTTTAGTTACATCACATAATATATATTTTTTTAATAATTTTAACCTTACTACCCATTTCCTCATAAACGCGTAGAGGTATTAAATTGAAATTCATACCAAATACTCAGGTCTATAATACCTTTAAGCTGTAACAAAATCAAACTTCTATGTCAACGCAATCAAAAGAAACAGCAATTTAAGCTGCATATTTTGAAACTCGCAAGTACTCGCAAGGGAATCAAAACCTAAAGGGTACTTCCAGTCGACCTAGAATCTTGAAATTTGGCATGAAGCAACGTTTTATAGCACACATAAAGGAAAAATTCCGAAAACCTTAAATTTTTAGTTACATTACAAAATATATATTTTTTAATAAATATAAACTTATTACTTTTTTCCTCATGAACGCGTAGAGCTATCAAGTTGAAATACTTACTTAGTACTTAGTTACTTAAACGATAAAGAGATCTTTGTCTTAAATTTATGCTCCTCCATCTTTCCCCATTGTAATGTTATGAATTTCATTTTGCAATAAGATTACCATAGTTATGACTCGATTGTCGTAATGAAAGAACTTTGTAAACCTTGCAGGTTTGTACGGAACCCTCGGTGCGCGAGTCCGACTCGCACTTGGCCGGTTTTTTTACTATATTCTGCCGCCCTATTAAGCACGTGTTGGATATTGTTCGCTATCAGCTCATATTTGTTTGGTTGAGGCCAGAAATGTTAGAGGGTATTTCTAGGCCGGAATTTCGGCGGAAGGTGCTCCGTAGATCTTTGGTTCGAGCCTCTAATCTATCGATCAAATGTGAGTAGGTTAACTTCAACCAAACTTACTAAATAATCCTTAATTTTAATGTGATAATCATTATTGTTTTACAAATATTAATTGCAACATAAAACTAAATTTATAACAAAAGTATACGTTAAACAAGTTATACTTTGTTTTCGTCTGTAAAAAGTTTCTAGACGAATTTCTTACTAGCTTTAAACCAGCACCAGGTCTATAATCTCCCGATCACTATAATATCTGGATACTATTTGAACTGCACTAATTACACAGAGTGTGCGCGGGCGCAGGCAACTGCCCCCGCGCAGCTGCGCGCTGCTGCGCAATTATCGATGTTATCGACGTCGATGCGCACCTCTATTGTATCGATAGATGATTTGTGGACCATTCGTAGGAAGTTGTTAGCGGTGGGGCGAGTAACAGCGTTTGAAAGGTTTTTACCTGAGAGGGCTTTTAGGAGCTAAGATAGAAAGCCTGGATCTGAACTAACCACAGAATACCAAATGACCTGGACTTTTTGGAGTCTAGATTACTTATCAATCAAGTATAGCAACGAAAACCTGCACACATCTGTGCATAAATGCAAAGGATCGCAAAACTACCAACTAGCTGCACTAAGGCAGTTTGCAGCATGAATCACTGTGACAAGAGATTATCTCGCATTTAACCTTCAAAGAGCTGTGAGAAACCAGCCTTATTATTTCCTTAATAAAATGCAAAGTTTAGACGTGATAAAACTATATCTTGATAGTCATGCAACCTGAAATATTTAAATTAAACGCTATGGACGGTAGATAACTTCATTTGTTGCCTTGATTATGAGTAGCTGTAATGTAAACAAACACGAAATTGGAAACAAATAAAGATGCACATTTTGTATGCAACGGTGAATAAAAACATTTTGACTTTTTTGTCTTAATTTTGTCGTTTTGCATCGTATTTTATGTACGTTCTTTATTTTCTGCTGACAAGAAGTGTGCAAAATTTCTCCCTTATTTTTCTTGCTTTTTAGTCTTGTTTGTGCAAATAAAAACAGGAGATACATATTTTTTACGCACTTTACTAATGGGAAACCTAATACCTATTTAGTAGTTGTATACAACACCTCAACTACAAACACATTCCTAATTATATACATAAATGTATTATCCTCTATGACGCAGGTGCATTCAGTTTATCTATTTTTAACTGCTAGCAACACAATACGTGTTTATGCTATGAAGTGGCAACACTGGCTCCCGTTACGTCGAAACACCTTATTATCGTCAATGTATGCGCGCACGCAGGGCAAACAGGGTCCTTCGTAATTTGAGCAAATTAAAATTGACAGTTGAAAGATAACGGTCATTTTAAAAACAGAATATGTGTATACATACTAACAAAGTTAAGTATATATACATATACTTCTTTATTTACTTAACTTTGTTATGTCAGAGTTACATTACATTTACCTCAGAGTCAAGTCAAAGTAAAAAAATTGCAAAATATTGTATCTATACTAATGTTATAAAGAGGAAAGGTTTGATTGTTTGTTTGTTTGCATCGAATAGGCTCCGAAACTACTGAACCGATTTCAAAAATTCTTTCACTGTTGGAAAGCTACATAATCCCTGAGTAATATAAGCTATATTTTATTTTCAATAAAAATAGGGATCCTTACCAAAACTTCAATAATGTAACCCAAGGTGTAAAAAAATACTTAAAATATTCTTAATAATTGAATACGCTCCGAAACTACTGCACCGATTTTGGTGAAACTTGGCACAAAGATAGAATAGTCCTTAAGAAAGAACATAGGCTACGATTTACCGCAGGAAAATTTCTCATTACCACGGGAAAAATTGTGAAAGCTGGCGGAGTTGGCGCAAAGATAGAATAGACCTTGCGGAAGAACATAGGCTAACTATTACAGCGGGAAAAACTATTAACGCGGGCGGAGCCGCGACGAGAAGCTAGTACAAAATAAATCAATTATTATTTAACTCAGTAATTTCTGCAAACTATTGAACCAAAATGTCTTATCTCATAAATGCAATCTAACGAACTTGACATAAAACTTTCCATACAAATAGCCTATTTGAAAATACCGTATCCGTAATAACAATAGTGAACAGTTTAACATATAAATAAAACACTCTCTATATGCTCACACGCCGCGGCGCATGCAAATACGAAACGACCATTAAACATCTCACTCTCTCTTCAACAAATTGCATAAGAGTGAAAGAGAGAGATATGCCCATTATAGTGGTCAAGTGTGTGATTAAGGCAATGTCGAATTTTTTCATGTCTGGCTACCGACTGACATTCCTTGAAGCCCTTGTATGGGATATTACTTAATAACCTTTAATTTTCTTCCACAATATTATTGGTTTGTTCATGAGGAGACGAAGGTAACTTTGAGTGAGCTTTTTTCGAAGTTTTTTTGCAAAGTCGATGTGTCAAGCTTTACAAAAAAAAATTTCTGGTATCTAGTAGGTTCCGCCCACGTTAACACGTTTTCCCGTTGGAAAGAAGTATTTTCCCGCGGTAAACAGTAGTCTATGTGTTATTCTGATGTATAAGCTATATTATTGTATAGTTTCTTTAAAATCCGTCTAGTAGTTCCAGAGTAGTAGTTCCAGAGATTAGACAAACAGACAGACAGACAGACAGACAGACGGACATTTTATTCAAAACTTGTATTTTTGTGTTCAGCTACACTCCCTTTATCACCTACAATCAGTTTTTTGAAAAACAAATCAATGTGAGTACCTACAGACACCGATTCTTCAGTTTTATTATATTTAATTTTTTGTTACACGGAATGTTAGGTTCGTATCATATGTTTTCTTTAAGTAGATAAATATAGACTTCAGCTTCGACTAAGTATTTACTATGGGCAAAATTGAGAAGCTTGCTTTGTTTTTGAAAATCGAAAATCCGGACTTGGTCAGCCGCTTTCCCGGCCGTACATGCAAAAATAAAGTTATTCAAGACTATTGCTCCTTCAAGCGTAATTTAATGCTTTCATCGTCGGGTTAAAAAAATACTAAAGGGAAGTGTCCTCGGAAAAAAGTAATCGATTCTAATTAATCCCTTTGTTAGATTATCGAAAAAAATTTAACACGTTTTTTTTTTTTTCAATTTGACGAAGATTTACCGAATCAAAATGTATGAGAAGGGTACTATGACGTCACTTGTTTCGTACAATTTGTATGGCGGCGTGTCGTTACTGGAAATTTCAAAGTGCTGTATCGTCGGCATTTTTCGTTTGCCAGACGAAAAAAAAAATACGTGTACATTATTTTTTAGTAATCTAACTGACGGACTAATTAGATTTTTTTAGGACACTTCCTCATTGAAGAATGATGTAAATAAAAATAAACGTGTTTTGATAACTTTCATAATATGCGCGACTTAGATGAATATTTCGTTTTGTCTTTCAGTAATATAACATTCACCCTTTGCATTCACCTAAAGCTTTCCATCAGGACCAGTAAATTCCATTCCTACTTCTTCAACTTTCGAACAGAATCTTAAAATTCAAATTTCAAAACTTCAAAATTTCGAGCTCGTTTTTTTATTTTTTACTGCGTCCAATTTCGATTCGTCAGAATGCAGCCATACGAGGTGCCATTAAATATCAATTATAAAAAAAAACAAACTGGAGAATGGGTAGCAGGTTGTAAAAGCCTCGGGCTAGAACCTTCTGAGGCCCGATGGTTCTCGGGCCATATCAATTTTATGGTGCAGGTAGACGTTGGCTGTAGAATTTTATTAAGCTCTTTGATGGTGGTAGACCGCAAATTAGTGGCGAGTCAAAACTGTATCGTATGAAGCTATTTTATTAAATGCTGTGAAATGAAAGATAGCAGCCAAAAAATGCAATGATATTATAGGTAAATTATATTATATACGTAGCACCGCGAAAACCTCGAAAATATGTCATAAAATAAAAATGCATAAGAGCCACAGTAGTTGTGTAATTATGTTGTGTGTGACAGATTCTCGAACTTCTAGCGTGTGTAACTAGAAAAGAGCTGATAATCTTCAAATGGCTGACGATATTTTCTTGGATCATAGCTAAGAACACTCTCGATTGTGACACCTTGCAAACAAAAAAAACTAGATCAAAATCGGCGCATCCGTTTCGGAGCTACGATGCCACAGACAGACAGACAGACACACACGTCAAACTTATAACACCCCTCTTTTTCGTCGGGGGTTAAAAAGGATTGCCTAGGCCGGGAAGTACCCAAAAAACTTAATGTAATTACTTAATAAATAATGTAATTAATTACTAAATATAATTACATTGACCATTGTATATTTTGCTATTTATTTCAAACTAGCTTTCCGCACCGCGGCTCCACCCACCCACGTTAAAAAAATTCCCGTGGGAATGAGGTTTTTTTTAAAATTTCTCTCCGCAAGAACCATCTCTGGACTTCAAGGAACATTTAAAAAAAAGAATTGGTAAAATTGGTCCAGGCGTTGTTGAGTTATGCGCTTACCAACACATTTTGCGATTCATTTTTATATTATACTAGCGACCCGCCCCGGCTCCGCACGGGAAAATGGTTATTGTGGGTTATCCTTCAGTATATTATGCATGTATTATACATATAAACCTTCCTCTTGAATCACTCTATCTATTAAAAAAAACCGCATCAAAATCCGTTGCGTAGTTTTAAAGATTTAAGCGTACAAAGGGAGGGACATAGGGACAGAGAAAGCGACTTTATTTTATACTATGTAGTGATAGATTATTGGACGTCCTTCTACTAATGATGATGATTTAAAAAAGTAACTAAAAATCTTTGCGCAGACGACGATGACGCCTCCATTAAGACGCAAGCTTTCTCGAGGTCAAAAGGTGCGTCTTTCTATCACAGTTACCGGTGCGAAGGTAGCAGCTCTGTGACAGATTGTGATTAATTCCCAGTTAATTATGATGGAAACAGTAAATCAACTTGTCTCGCTGCGTAGGAGTTGAAAGTTGTATACTATACAAATTGTCTTCTTTAATAGTGCAAGGCGCTGGATTTTTCTTTTCAGTTTCATTCAGAAAAAAAGATAGTTGAAATGAAGTCGCGGCGGGGGATCGATATTGAAATGAAAGCCTTGCGGCCCATTTTTGTAAGGTCTAAAATTGAATCATAACGTCTGTAGTTCAACTTTTTGAGACAAAAATCTGATTCACAAAACCATGATCGATAAAATGGATTAATTTCAACTTTGACACTAGTGAATAGGTCATTGTTTATTGCAAGAATAACTTATCGTCGTGTCGATTGTAATAAATAATAATGTAGTAATAAATTACGGAACTTATCACGGAATATAACAAATAACATTATTAAAAAAAAACACAACTGAAAAATGTGTATTTTTATGTCGCCGTGACCTCACCGCGTCGCGCGATGAGTCGCTTGACGCCGCGGGACGCCGCAATAATAATTTGTAACTAACGGCAGATTGATTCTGGTCTTATAGACTCTAACATTGGGCTCATTTCTGCCGTGGCCGCTAAAATCTCTAAATTTAAGTTGCTGGCCTCTTAGGGAATAAATATACATAGAGCATGCGCATCGCTCCGCTGCCTTTATGTCAAACGTAAGCAAATTTTGGCAGATTTTGTATGGGCGGTGAAATCAATAACATTTTTAACCGACTTCAAAAAAGGAGGAGGTTCTCAATTCGACGCGTATGTTTTTTTTTTTTTTGTGTGTTTGTTATAAGATATCTCCGCCAATTGTGAACCGATTTTCAAAATTCTTTTTTTAATCGACCAGGTTTACTTGCAGGGTGGTCCCATAAAAATTTCGCTAAGATCGGATGATTAAATTTGAAGATATGAGGAAATAACTCCTCAATTGACGATGCCGTTAACCCGATCGGTAAATTATGTTGGCAATATCTCGGCTTCTTATCAATCGATTTCAATATTTTTTTGTTTTATAGATAGAAGTTGTACTTGTACTCAAAATGGTTTCATATAAATTTGGATTATAATCTGATGGCGGAGTAGAAGACTAAAACCATGACGGAAGAAAAAATTTTACGCGCCCATATGGAGTAGTAATCATGTCTATATTGTATCGAAACCAATGAGGCCGCTCAGAGGGGTGGGAGGGTAGGGGGAGCGGGAGATGGGGTTTTTCTTTTAACTCTATCACACATCTTTGAATACGGTACGTTAGAAAAGGATAGAGACATTCATGTTATGACATGCCCAACTAAAAACAAAATATCAATAAAGTATGACATTTATTTGTCTTTGTTTGGCATGTAAAAAACAAGAAACTTAATGGTTACTGAATTTAAAAATAGTGATGTGATGTGGTATGAAGCGTAACGTATATTTATCGATTATTTTCGTACATTTTATCACATGGCTACTGGACTTATTTATCGAACTTCTCATATACAATGGTGATCAACTTGCAACTTGCAATAATCTTGGGAATTGCTTACTTCTTTGGGCATTTAGTATTTTGTCTTTTTGCTTTTCCATACATATATTAGGTATATCTTTTATTTCCTAGACAGCAGCGAACTACCTAGAGAGGCATGGGGACAGACAAATAAAAATACAGTCAAAACCGTGCCAGTAATGTAGAGTTCTTACTTAAGAATTCTTCCGTGGACTAAACGGGCGAGCGTCGTCGGTATCGTAGTGGTTTGGTCAGTTGTTCGCTATTCGGAAAACTTAGTTTAAAGTCCAATCAAGTATAGCAATGATTTAGAATTTAAAAATCAAACGTAATACTGTCAAGGAAACATAGTGAGAAAATCTGCATTTAATTATGTACTAAACAAAACAAAGTAAAGTTTTGTGAGTACCTAACTTGTCATGGTAAATTTCCACTAAAAAGGGTAAAATAAAAAGATAATTCAAAAAATATATAAAACCGCCTTCAAGGTCCTAACCTACACTAAAAAGTTACAAATAAAATATAAATCTAGCTGAAAGCATAGCAATTTAATATGGCTATTAATATTACTTATTTACATAAATTGTAACATCATATAAACATGTGTAGACATTGTTATACACTTTATCTTGGAGTCGGTGCCAGCTAATCTCCATCATTTCGACCAAAAGACTTCTACTGCTAGTAGTCATCTATAGTGGGCTCAGTACCTAGTACTCTGACCGCGTTCTTTAAATTTTTTATATTCATCGATCTGAACTTTTGAGATCAGATGTGGTTCCGATTAAATAGCTAGCCTCAACTGGCACCGACTCCAAGGTGAAGAGTATAACAATGTCTACACATGTTTATATGATGTTACAATTTATGTAAATAAGTAATATTAATAGCCATATTAAATTGCTATGCTTTCAGCTAGATTTATATTTTATTTGTAACTTTTTAGTGTAGGTTAGGACCTTGAAGGCGGTTTTATATATTTTTTGAATTATCTTTTTATTCTTTTTTGATTTGTTCCTCGAGTCATGTTTGTAACTTGTCACTGCACATTTAAAAATGTTCTCCTATTAAATTTATTATTTTTACCGGGAAAAAAAATTAGCTCCGATAACCATTTGATACTAAACGAACGCGCTGAAGATATTCGGACTGTTCATATCCGTGCTTACGGTTCATACTCGCATAGGTGTACTCTATCCCTCCCAGAAATTTTTCTATTTATTCTCTAAGGTTGGCCTCTTTTATTCGTATGGGAATTAAAAAGGATAGGGAGATGAATGAATTTAATTTTGAATGAATGATAATTAAAATAAGCAGCGCAGCTGTCAAATTCAGCTTAATTTAGTCGGGATGTTTTTAAATTCCTGCTAAATTACGCGTAAAATCGATGTTTGACGTGTCTAAATGTAGGTTGGCAATCACCTGTCCCTTTTCGTTCTTAAGAACGTGAAAGGGACATATGGTTCTTAAATTTAAGTTAGAGCGTAATATTAGGCTCAACTCACACTGGCACAGAGTCGAAGCGAAGCGACGCGTCATGTTTTGCACGGCGACGCGCGTGTTCGCGCGGCGACGTGCGTCTGCGCGCGACGATGCTCGTTAGCGCGTTCGGATCACAGTGCTGGACAGTGACTTTCGAACATTCGTGAATGGTAGTGGTCGGCGTCTGACGCGTCACTGCGGCCGAGTAACGCGCGGCGACTCGCGAATCCGCTCGACTCCAGCCGAGCGTCGAAGCGCGAATGCGCGCGTCAACGCGCGTCGACGCGCGCTTCCATATTTACATAGCACAAATTTGTACTTAAATAATGGAACAATAGAGATGAATATGCTATAGGCTGAAAAATATGACGCGTCGCGTCGCTTCGACTCTGTGCCAGTGTGAGTTGAGCCTTATGTAGAATCGGGCCCATTATCAAATAATCATTTTGATAGTTGGAAGCGTCGGTAGCCTAGTGGCTAGGGTCGTTGTCAGCCATTCAGGAATCGCGGGTTCGAGTCTCGGCAAGTACCAAAGTGTTTTCGATTTTATATTGCGTTTATTTGACGCTCTTACGGTGAAGAAAACCTTTGTTTCTTTCGTGAGAAAACCTGCACACACTTGTGAAGAAATTAAAAGGTGTTTGAAGTTGACCAACCTGCATTGGACGATTGTGGCCGACTAAGGTCTATTCACCCTGATTTCAGGGTAGGCTCGAGCCCCTCGGTGGGGACATATTTGGGCATTGAACGAACCTTTAACGACGATAGTTAAAATTATTATCCATCCAATAACAAATTTAAAACGTAACTTAAATAATTTTCTTTAAGACAAATCATCTTACGCTGCAGCAGATTAATTTTTAATAGTTTTACTTTTCATGTACTGTCTAGTAATAGTTTTACTTTTCATGTACCTACTACTAATAGCACAATAAGCTGAAATTCCTGAAAGTCGTTATGTCCGTTGAATAAGGAACATAATCGCGGTGCGTGTGTTTACAGCTTACCTTGCACTTGGCCATATTATTAACTTTTATTGCGTTTCAAGGGGTGGTCGATTCTGAATGTTAATTATTTTTGCTAAAATAGTCAGCTAATAGTCCAACACAACCTGGTCTGAACCCTAATATTAATTATTACTCGTAACCTAAAATGTGCTCGATTCTCACTCTACATCATAAAAAAGCAGTTGTAAAAGACACATTATTGCTCAATCATTCATGTTGGCACTTCGTATCACTACAATACGATATTACACCAATATAAACTTCATCACAAGTGACCTTGTAATTGTCAAAATTTAAAAACAAAAACATTTTTGTTTTATTTAGTCAAAAAGCTAAAAGGCTTTGCTCAAAGCAAGACCGGCACTCGTCCTTCTTTTAGGCTAATTTTATTTTGGTAATTGTCTGTGGTAATTGTTAAACTAAGTTAATGGCAGCATAATATTTATAAATAAAAAAATATATAAATATATTAATGTATCTATTTTAAAACAATATTTTTTTCGTAACTATTAAGATTTAAAACTGGATATTTACCGTGGCATTTGTGGTTGTTTTAAATCTGAATAGTTATGTAAACAACCTTAAAATTTTAAAAATAATATTTTTTCTTACCGGCAGATCTTTCCCTTCAGTTAAAATTAAATAATAATTATGTCCTTTTCTGACATTTAAATGTCTCTGAAATGATAATAATTAATGAACAATGTTTAATGTAAGGTCCGTTTATAAATAGGGGGGATAGAATCGGTAACAACAACGCTTAAAACTTTTAAAAGTAAAACACGAAAGAACCATAAAAATGAGCACTTATTCGATTTTGCATTTCTTAAGCCTAATAATAAATTCTTAAGAACTTTTTACTAAAGTTTAAGAGTGCCTATTGGTTTAATAATTATCAGTCTTTTACAAACATAAGAGTGCCTATTGGTTTAATAATTATCAGTCTTTTACAAACAGTTCAGTCGCTAAGCCAATCTTTATGAATCCTAAGAATAGTTTTAGCTGGCACTGCTGGCAGTAAAATAAATACAGCCCGGATAAAAATTAAAAACTTCGATAAATTGTGGAAATTAAATGGGATTAATTGTGTATTAACTATTGTTGCATTATAAACAAAAAAATGCATGAAGCGCCTAAAGAACAGGTTTTTTTTGTCAAGTACGAGTGTAACATAGTGAGAAACGTCGGTGGACAAGTGGCTAGGACCGTTTACTTTCATTCAGAAGTTCTCGGGTTCAAGCCTCGACACGAACGTAGTTATGAATTAGATTTTTTTATTCTTTGCTACGTTTAATCGAAGCTTTTACGGTGCAGGAAGACATCGTGAGGAAACTTGCAAACACCTGCTAAAAAAATCAAAGTCGTGTGGTTAAAGCTTACCCTGATTTCATAGTAAGCTCGAGACATAATATATGTATATGAGCTGTTAACGATAACTTATAACAAGTCCGAAGAAAATCATTGACCAAATCGCACTAAAGCGTGTTCGACTACAGCATATTCACCCTGAAGTCAAGATAGGCATAAGCGAAACAAGTTTTGGACGTATTGTGTTATGAAATCTATCTTCTTCTTCTTCTATATACTAATATTATAAAAAGCGGCCAAGTGCGAGTCGGAATCGCCCATGAAGGGTTCCATAGCAGCCAGTAACATAATAATATAAAAGGTTTTGTAATTCGATGTGACTTTGATCGATGTTTTAATAATAGTGAAAGGTAAATTGCGGTTCACGATTTATGACGTATTAAAAAAAAACTACTTACTAGATCTCGTTCAAACCAAAAGCTAGTCCGTAATATTTTCAAATAAAGTATAAAGTATTATTATTATTATGTGATATTGTACAGCGTTTTAATGGCATATCTAAGCACATAAAATTCTTGAAATTTATTTCTGTTGTCTACGTCGAACTAAAATTTTACAGCTACCAAGTCACGAAGCTATAAAAGGATTATAAAATGCACATTGCACACTACAGGTAGGTGTAATGGCTAAAGTGACTTTTGATCGTTATGTCGAGGTTTGAACCTTGATTGGTGCTAATGTGGAATTTAACATCGCATTATTGGAGTTATTAACGCATTAATAGCAAAGAAACCGCAAGGTTAGATTAGTTGGAAGTTTATGGTAGATGCAGAATAACTTTACTTATACGGCTGGACAGATTGTAATAAAAAAATTCAGCGTGTTTTTATTACATTATGGGGAAGGATAAAGGCAATTTTTTACCACTAACCGTACAAAAACAGAAAATTAAGAATGACCGATTAAGCTACGGAAAATAAAAATACGACCAGATGACCAGAAAAGAGCTTATCTGATGATTTTTTTGTCCCGGGCTGGATTCGAACCCATATTCAATTGGCCATGCACGTACGTACGTGCAGTATTAACCAATGCGAGATCTCAATTTTCATCTTTTAGTAAGTTTTTTTTTTGCTGTTCCCGAGACATTTAGCTTACATGTTCTTCCGCAAGGTTTATCTATCTTTGTGCAAACTCTGCCCGCTTTAACATTTTTTCCCGTGGTTTTTTTATTACATTATAGAAGTTTTAGTAAGAATCCAATTTTTTTTTAAATAACATACCTATAGTCTATATTACTCAGGGATCTTGCTTCTCAACAGTGAAATAATTTTTAAAATCGGTAAGTAGTTTCGGAGCCTATTCGATGCAAACAAACAAACAATCAAATCTTTTCTCTTTACAATAAACTAGCGACCCGCCCCGGCTCCGCACGGGAAAATGGTTATTGTGGGTTATCCTTAAGTATATTATGCATGTATTATACATATAAACCTTCCTCTTGAATCACTCTATCTATTAAAAGAAACCGCATCAAAATCCGTTGCGTAGTTTTAAAGATTTAAGCATACATAAATAGGGACAGAGAAAGCGACTTTATTTTATACTATGTAGTGATATAGAACATCCAGGCAAACACAAGTGCTCATCGCACAAATGTTTGCCCTGGGCGGGATTCAGACCTGCGATTCTGCGCTTCACAGGCAGGCGCTCTACCAACTAGGCTACGGAGCCGTTTTATATGTCCAATATCCATCTCCTAGTCCCGCCTTATTCGTCCACCGTCTATCTACTTTGTACCCGCCATATTTGGTTATAAAGTCTAGCATAAGTGTGAGAAGTCTTGTTATAACGTTTTTGCGGCATTAAATTGGTGTCGGCGTGTGTCCAGCCTTGTAGAGTTGGAATTAGAAATTTGTTCTGTGTAGTTAATTTCTTGTAGTTTTATCTTGTTATTGCCCGTATTTGATTAGGAAAATTCTAGTTTTAAAATCTTACGGTAAGCTTTTTTATAAAGTCACTAAAGTAATAATTATTTTGGGAAAGGTTCATTTCTTGGAAAAGGCAGCTGCTACGTCTGAAAAAAACAACAACTGCAATCCCCAACCTCCTGTGAGGATTATAGCAATATGTTTTAGAGCATTTTAATACAAACAAATTATGTTTTTTTACCTATAGTGTCCTAAGTACAGTCTGTGCCAAATAAAGTTACCGACAAGATGAAGCTCATAATTTAAATTTGTATTCTACCTATTCTAACACTACAAGAAAAGGGCCAATAAAATGCGAGCTTGAATATAAGCCACCGCCCCTGACAATAATATTAAATACACGATATTAAGGTACTTGCACACCGAGAGCATTCACCTGTAATGTAATGTAACAGAGTCGAAATTACATTAGTGAGATTAGGATAAAGAACCGAGCCCTGAAAATGAAAACCTAGCTAACTAATATTGCGGAAGTTACTTGGCTTGGTTTGGCTTTGCTTTTGGAGAATTATCAGCCTACTACGGGCAAAGCCAAAAAGGAAGGGTTTGACATGAATGATTTAGCAGTCTTTGTTTCAAAATAATGATTGTTTTACTATTCGTATGTTTACATTTTGCATGTGTACATTTTTTATCTTTCTATCTCATCATCATCATCATTAATAGCTCATATAATATACTTATAGGTCCCACCAAGGGCCTCGAGCCTATCCTGAAATCAATCAATCAACCAAAATATTTTCTATTTATTTATGTATCAGGAAAAGCGTGATCGAATCAGGAAAGATGAGATCCGCAGACGAACCAGAGTCACCGACATAGCCCGAAGAATCTCTAAACTGTGGCAATGGGCTGGGCACATTGCGCGTAGAACCGACGGTTTTTGGGGAAAAAAGGTTCTTGAATGGCGGCCGCGCCCCGGTAGACGTAGTGTGGGCAGGCCCCCACGAGGTGGGCCGACGATCTGGTGAGAGCCGCGGGAAGCCGCTGGATGCGGGCAGCGCAGGACCGATCATTGTGGAGATCCTAGGGGGCTTTTGTCTAGCAGTGGACATCTTTCAGCTGGGATGATGATTAACTTCATAAAATGTTCAATTGCCCGCGAATACTCCTAGTGAGAGAGCACCTTTATAAAACCCACCAGTCTCTGCAACTCGATACTTTACGTACATTTGTAGTACATTTCTGTCTAACATGACACCTCACACCCATTTTATGGTACATCTCTGGCTAAGTACAACATTTACATTCAAGTCGCCTTTGTAAAGCTGCAATGAAGTGGCAATTTCACTGCTGTAAACGGATACTTTGGTACCGATTTGGAATAAAATTGCGCAGTACGTGGTTATGTGTTTGGAAGATGTGTGAAGTTGTATTAACTTCGCTGTAACCTACAAGAACCTAACTTATGATATAATTTATACATAGATGCATATGATTATAGCTAGATGGATATGATTACAGACAGTTAGATTAATATTTTTCGTTAGTTATTTAATATAGATAACAATTATTACGACGACGACGGTTGGATGGTTTATGAGACAAGTAGGAAATTAAATAAAAATAACATGACCATAATTATTGCTGACCAAATATTTTTTTCCCATAAACTATTATGATGATCTAGAGATAAATAATAATACATAGTTTAAAAAACTAAAAAACACGCTTTCTGTCCGCCACCTTGGACGTCCGCCATATTGGATTTAAGTCACGTGCCTTTTTTTTTCGTATTCCTGACAGCAAACCCTTTCATTTGATACCCATATAATGGGGGTGGATTTCAAACAGCCAGTTCGCCATCTTAGGGAGGCCGCCATATTGGATTTGTAATGAAGTTTCTTAGCTAGTCATGCATTGTCATCAAAACTTAGAGCGTGTGCAAAATTTCATCCTAATCGAAGACCGGGAAGTGGGTCAAATTAAGATTCCAAGATTTTTTTAGATACATTAATGGGGAGGCCGCCATATTGAATTTGTAATGACGTTTCTTAGCTAGTCATGTATTGTCATCAAAACTCAGAGCGTGTGCAAAATTTCATCCGAATCGAAGACCAGGAAGTGGGTCAAATTAAGATTCCAAGATTTTTTTAGATACATTAATGGGGAGGCCGCCATATTGGATTTGTAATGACGTTTCTTAGCTAGTCATGTATTGTCATCAGAACTCAGAGCGTGTGCAAAATTTCATCCTAATCGAAGACCGGGAAGTGGGTCAAATTAAGATTCCAAGATTTTCTTACATACATAGTTACTTACAAGTGAAGCTAATATAAAGCGTGTAAAAAGGATTCACAACTTGAAACGAAAGTTTTGCAAGAATATAAACGCCGCTTTTAGGGATCTCAGTTGTTGTTGGTTAATACTCCGCTTTCCGACCTCACAATGATCTTCTTGGTAATTCTATAAGCTATATTTTTACAAATAACTTATTGCTGTCCGTCAAATTACCTATATAGATTCGCTACGTGATTCTATTAAAAGTTCTGCCTCGCCTACTAGATTCATATCTTCGATATTACATGTTTTATTTTTTCCGTTGTAATACAATACAATTAATTGACAAAAAGCATTCACGATTTCTTTTTAGCCTTCTTATACTTATCATCATCATCATCATCAATCAAAGTTGATCATAATTCATGAGTAAAAACAACAAAAGACTTAATATTACAATAATGAATTAGATACTAAATAATTTTATTATTTCTTCTCTTATTTAAAACAGTTAACGCACTACTACAGCTTGTTCATAACTGTATCATCTACGCTAAAGTTGTCTGGTAGAATCACTTCAAGCGATAAGACCGCCTTTGCACACTATGTTCTCCAGTGTTGTCTTTGTAATTATTTATATCTGTGTATAAATATAGCTTACTTACTATCCCACTGACTTAATGACACTTAATTTAATCTCATTTTTCCACTTACTTAAACAAACAATAGTGCTAAGATCCAAATGGTTTCTCCATGTGAACCGTTCCAAGTATAATGCTTAATTTAGATAATCGATCTGTTTACTATCTGCTAAGATTTATAGCTTAATTAAGGAAGAGAAAATTCGCTTCCAGATTAGGTCAGGTTTTGGTGAAATCTTTATGTTTGAGGCTGTCGATGTTTTTCAATAAGATTAGATAAAATTTATTCTTTCAAAATCTTAGTGTAGTGAATAAGTTTTTTATGTACTACACAAGAAAAAAAAGTTAAATCAATAAAAAGTAAAATAATCAATAAGTCTTAGTAGCCTTCTGAGAGCAGAGTTCTGTTGACTCTATCTTCGTTAGCGACCTGCCCCGGCTCCGTACGGGAAAATGGTTATTGTGGGTTATCCTTAAGTAGGTATATTATACATGTATCACTACATAGTATAAAACAAAGTCGCTTTCTCTGTCCCTATATCCCTCCCTATGTCCCTTTGTACGCTTAAATCTTTAAAACTACGCAACGGATTTTGATGCGGTTTTTTTTAATAGATAGAGGGATTCAAGAGGAAGGTTTATATCTATAATACATGCATAATATACTCAAGAATAACCCACAATAACCATTTTCCCGTGCGGAGCCGGGGCGGGTCGCTAGTTATATATAAACCTTCCTCTTGATACACTCTATCTATTAAAAAAAACGCATCAAAATCCGTTGCGTAGTTTTAAAGATTTAAGCATACATAGGGATCTATGGACAGAGAAAGCTACTTTGTTTTATACTATGTTGATAAGATAAGACTTACTAACTTCATTTAAATTATTTGACGTCGAAAAATCATTTGTAAAATCTTACTTCGAATTAAAACATTTTGATTTTGATAGTGTAGTACCTAATTTTATCCCCTTATACAATAGTTATATTCTGTGATGCGTGCAAATGAATACGGAACTCATGTAAATTTTCTTGATTCAATATGATGAGATACGTTTCGTAATCATTACGTGTCGCTTTTTTGTTAACGCAGAATGTAAACAATGCATAGCGGCTCCAGGAAATACATAATATATTCTGGCTTTTTATACATCATAGTCAATATTGCAGTGTGGTTTGTTAGTCGGAAAGAACACTGGTTTGGTTTGTCAAAATTTTCAGAAGCATCATCAAAATTATTAAAAAAAAAATTATCAAGCGAGGTCCTTTTTTCTCTCTAACCTACTAATTGTCTTTCTGTATTTCCTTACTATTTACAATTTGTGTCCAACTTATATAAAATTAATGAGAATTTTGTGATAGTGTTAAGACTAAGTATGATAAATAATTAAATTTGAACTTCGTTGATATCATTGCTCCTAAATCGAACGTAAGTTTTTAATAGTTTTAAAACTGAATAATCTTATAACATTGGTTTTAGTTATTTACTACCTATTATGTTTGGTTACCAATTATTCAAAAGTTTTCTTAATGCGAAAACAATTGCATTGATAGGGTTTTGTTACACTTTGACATAAACTATACAATCTTACGTGATCCAACAAAATCAATCACTGTAATCCTTTGTGATCAAATCACTTCACTTTCACAGTGACATAAAAACGTCACGACACTAATATTATATCTGCGAATTCATCACTGGAACATCACTAGTCAGTGGCCATAGTTCCGGCCACACCTTTGATAACAGGCAATGCACAAACACCGAAACACGAATCCAATTTGAAAACAGTACGCGCGAAAACTCTTCGAAATTCAAACACAGACGCTTCCCGCGGCTGCGTGTGCGCAACTGAGTGACACGGAGGCAGCGAACCGCGCCGTGCGTTTCGCCTCCGAACGTGAGATAGAAAATTATTTTTCCCACTAGTTAGACAAGGATGCATAGGCAAAACCATCCCTTCTGGTAGCTATTCAAATTTTATTCGCTCCTTTATTTATGGCTTTAATTGAAACAGGTTTTGATGCATATATGTCACGGCGGCGAGGTTATCATAAATTAAGTGTTGCCATTTAATTACAGAAAACCGAAATGAATCAACTAAGACCCGCGCCGGTAGTACTAACTTCCTCCTTTTAAATCTTGGCGATGAACTAATGTTGTTCATTTGTTACTAAGATACTGCCTTAGGAAATATCGAGAATGGACAGGCAATTGATGAATACGAAGAGAAAGCTGGAGCTATTGCTGAGGAAGATGACGATAGCTTTATTATTGTAGCAAGTTTATTGCAAAACCCATAGCAACTATTACTACACACAATGTAAAATACAATGGCTTTTAAAGTTTTGTTACTTAACCTCTACACCTCACAATAGCTTAATAGATTCCGTGAAAAGTACAGCTAAAATTTTACACCTTCATTAAACTTGAGACGGAACTAATGAAGACTTTATCAACTTAAGCTCAGATTGACTTAATAAGCTGAGTCAATCTATTTATGTATGCGTTGATACTGTTACTCAATACTGGGTCAAACATCATGCTTATCTTTGAAAGCGTAGTTTCTTGAGTACCAAAATTAATTGAACTAAGATTGAAGAGACATTAGTTGTACTTGACCATTCTAAAACGGATATTATTTCTCTTACTTTATCTCTGAGAGAAACTTTCCAAGGCAATGGCTAATTTAAATGGAAATGCTAATAAGTTTATGTCTATTAACATCGTTAATGTTGAGATATTATTTATATCGTAGTAATTTAAATGTTTTTTTTTTTTGGAATTTTGATGTTGAAAATATTTGTAACGCCAAAAAAGTTTTAAGTTAGTACCTACTTAATTTTATTATTATTCCATTACTAGGTAATCAGACCGAAAATCATCCAAAACATGAAGCATTGGAGATTTATGTCGGTTAATATTTTGAAATTACTATGATGTAAATATGACATATAGGAACTACTTTATGAGAGATCATTATCAGGTGACAACTCTGCATTTCATAATGAACTAAGGAACTAAGCAAAAAGACCACATAGACTCAGGGATTGAAGGAATGTCTGCAGGAAGAATTGTGTACAATTATTTAGGGCCGGACGGTACGGCGGGCGGTATCATTTGCTACCACGCAATCAACGTAATAACTACACCACCGGCAGATGATTGGACGGTTGGCACAGCTACCATGAAACCAAAAGTCACTATTGAGTCACTTTCAATTAAAATATTCCGCTATAGTAACTACTTAGCGAATTGTTACTGTATTGTTCAAAATAGGTCAATAAAATTGTTATCTGTTAAACATAGCAAAGATCACTTTGATTCTGATTGGTTTTGTTCTTGCTGGTAGGGTACGGTTACAGCAACATCAGATCAACATCTCGTTTTGTTGTTATCTACAGCTGTTTGTCCATATTATCGCGAACCAGATCGGCTTTTGTGTTCGTAGTACCGCACCTGACATGCGCACGCGCTTTCGTTTCTTCAACATCATCTTTACAAATTTCGTCTCTAACCTTTCGATTTAAAGCTTCGTCTCCATTACCCGCGTCTATTTCTTTAACTACTTCCATAAAAGCTCATACGTGTAGTACTCCTTAAGGAATTTTAGTCTCTGTTTCATCATCCTTGTAGTTTAGTTTTGAATCAATAAGGCCAATGGATGGGTTAACACAGGTCCCAAAGGCAGGTGGCTAGAACGTTGTATGGGTGACCGATAGCGGTTACAGATAAAAGAAAATTTAATATTCGTTTCGTGTCGCTTGCAAATGGCGACATGAGTGAGTAAAGTTGCGCTAGTTTATGCTGATTGCCGTATGTTGCTTCGATAAATTGTTGTGCAACCCTCTTGCGAACGGTAAGATAGCATTCTCATATAAAGCATGCCCGCGAGACACGGTAGATAATGAAACAACGTGATTTATATTCTATTGATGTATAATTTTTGTTTAACATAAATTATTAGGCAATATTAGATCGTAGGGGGACTGATTTTCAATTAATTGATATTACAATTCTAAATTATTGATCGAAAATATTTACCATTGGCTTCATTATTTACCAATCTAGCATTTAGTCTATCTTTGATATTTTGTTATAATAATTATGATTTATATTTCTATAGCTATGAGATATTTTTTATGTTCCATTATCTTTTTCGTGTTGTAAGTTCGTGTTGTAAGTTTAGTTTATATTATTAGTCGGTGTCACCATCAGTTTACTATAATTAAATTTTTCATGTATGACTTAAGTAAGTGGTCTCTGCCTACCCCTCAGGGAAAGAGGCGTGGCTTTATGTATGTATGTATGTATGACTTAAATAAAAAAACAGTTTCTGCTGCCTGCCATTGCTCTTTCACAGTTTTCAACATCTCAGCAAGACGAAGCAGTAAAGTTCACCACAACAGCAGATGCGGTCAGCACCGTTACGCGGAGTCCCGCAAATCATCGCCCATTGTCTGCGCGCGCGACGAACAATCCGGCGCAGGCGCGGCTGTGCTCGCTCGTATGATTGCTGGAATGGAATCCGAAGTTTGAACAATTGACGATTTCACAGAAGACGACGTTTACTGGAAAGTGTACACCGACATGAGGTTCGTTTTGAGACTTTATGATCGGAAGTATTGCTTTGTATTTTGGTTTCTTAGATCCAAAAGATAATCCATTATATAATGTATGTACCTACATATATTTTAGGATTTATGACTGATAATAATTTTACTCAAAAATCCTGTGGTTCAAATTAGTTATCCAGAATTTTAAATACAATAGCAATTTGTAAGAGTCCGTTACACCTTTTTTTTAGATTTATAATAACTCTTTGGGGGAGGCCTTTGTCCAGCAGTGGACGTCTTTTGGCTGAAATGATGATGATGATGATGAACTCTAGAGTTACATAAAGAAAAGCAATCATAATTAACAAATTTATGCAATCATTTATCAATTCAAAGCTTACAGGACAGCCTCATATCACAAGAATTACCATGCTTCACGTCTCAATCAGGATCTTTGCATTGTAAATTAATTGATCGGGGTTGTATTAACTACATTACTTCAGCAATTTATTCAACAGGTTCTACTTGTCCTACCCTCGATGACAGTTGCCAGTTCGGTTCAATGCCACCATTATTCTTGTCTAAGTGTGTTGTATCTAGAACAAACACGTTAGCTTCTGGTTGTATACAGGGTCCGTCAGTGTCAGTTCTATCTATGTTCACAACTCATGTAAAGAACTTTCTGAAAGTCATTCTAAAGCAGTGGACGTCTTTTGTCTGAAATGATGATGATGGTGGGTGGATAGCCCAAGCTAAACGTAGTTCAAAAATTCAATAGTATTATTAGTATTTATTTTTCTCATATTTTTCCTAAACCCACTAAGCCCGTTAACAATTCTTGAAAACGCATTTGAGATCAAACAAAAAATTTTGTAAATGTGGCATTCAGCGTAACTAAGGACAATAAAATTACAACTTTGCTCCCGTTCATTTTTTGATCATCTGAGACGTGTTTAAAAAGACATGAGACGCTAATGTATAGTTTATTATCATTTGAAGACCAAGTATACTTCACTTTTATACAAAGTTTAACATTCGAGTGACTGGTTTCATCACCTGCTTCTTACAAAAAAGCAACTCCTCCTTTTCTAAGTGGGTTTTTAAAATGCCCTCAGGTCAGGAAGCAATTAGACGCATTTTTGAATGTTACCACACACAAACAATTATCTCCCTTATCTATTTAGATATAAGGTTAGCAAAGGCATTTGTGTTTAGAATTACTGGTGGTAATAATAGGGGTATTTTAAGAAACGTGGGCAGTTTCATATGCATGCATTTGTTTTTTCAAACTTGTTTATGAAAAGTATGCTTTGCTCAACAATAATCAAAATTCGAAAACACCAACGTACTTATTAATATTTTTAAACTAACATCAGGTACCTTCTTTTGCTTATTTGTTCATCTCTAGCAAGAGTTGTTTTGTTCCAATTTAAAGATGCAAACCACACAGAGCATTATAACGAGATTTTTTAATCTCGTAAGGGTATACATTATATTCATTGTATTTCTTATTGTTAACATTACATTATGTTCTTCATGCATGTCATCGAACAACAAAAACTAATGTCTAAATGACTCTATAATTGCATTAGTCATATTATCGAGTTTATTATTGCTGTTCAGACAATTGTATCTCTTCATTTTTTGTGGTTAGATTAGAATGCTTGAAGCGTATTAACAACAACAGTTTTTTCCACCTTAAGTATGGCCGCCATGATGGTATGCATGTGTTTATCTAATAACCTCATCTCAATTCTGTAGAAATGTTATTATAGTCATGTACTATTACGTCTAGTTTGAGAATGAAATCTTCAAGTTTGAGTGCCTCTTGAATCTCCTCAAACATATTTGTGACCAAAATTTGCTTTGTAGTTACATCATCATCTACAAATTTCCAACCATAAATATCATATGAACTTAAAACAATCAACTATGACTGAGACTCTTCCTTAGTTGGCAGATTTTCTTATAATCCCCACTATTCCCCACACTTAGCAGGTGGGTTGGGTATTTCAGAAGTCGTTACTTTATAGACTAAGCAGATGATGATGGCCGTGTGTGGAATTTATATTTTATTTATTTATTTAATTTATTATGTCACAAAACACATCATTTAGGTTTAAAAGCGAACAAACCTATATTTTTATTGCCTCTTGCAACACAAACATTTGGAAAAAAGAATATTTTCTTAATAGCATCAATCACTTCAATAATAGTAGGTAGGTATGTGAAATCTCTTTCTATATTAACTTCATGTCATGTCACTCGGTAATTTTCTATAAGATTAATACTTATAATGTATTATTACGATTTTCTCTTCCCGTATCCTATTTGCTCGGTATGTAGATTGGTGTGAAAGTGTTGAAATGACATCCCTTGCGTCGTGATCATTTCCTTCTCACGTCAGGAAACTGTATTTCACTTGAACGGTCTCATTGAATAATACTATGTACTTTCTTTTTATTATAATTTACAACTTTGTTTTAATGGCTGAGTATTTGCGCGTGATTTATATATTGTGGTTTCAACTAGCTCATACTTGTAATCTGTATCTCTTTATTAAAGTACATAGTACCTACTTATATGTAGGTATGCTTCAAATATTGTATCTCTAGACCTTAGAGTATAAATAGAAAATTTTCTGGCTCTAGACATATTTTTCTTTTGACACGTCCTCAGAGTTTAGACTCGAAATAGAGACTTCGACAACCGGAAGCTTCCTTTTAGATTATTCAAGACAGTATTTTCACATGTATGTACGTACTTGTACCTACGTATACGTTATTATTTCCTCGTACAAAATATTTTTTGTTGTTATTTTGTCCATTTCCTAGTAAGTATATCTACTACCAACATTCCTAACTTGTCGTATCATTGCACCCAGAAAAACAAATGTGACAACTTTAAATAGCTTCAGGATCGTTTGTTGAGAGCATCTTTATCATTCAGTGTTGCCAGGAAAATGCTCTTTAATAATTTCAACATAATGACTTTTTATTAAAATAATAATATCTACTACCGTTAAAAAAGGTAAATGATGTTTTGATACCTATACGTCGAAACTAAACTAATATGATATAACTATATCGACGTAACGTAACTACGTTATTATATTAAATTATGATTCCAATATGTCGTGAAACACTTACGTGAAAATATTTAATGATGATGATTCAAGAGTGAAGAGGTTCAATTTAACGAATAATTTAAAGTTGAAGTTCATATATTATTTTATTAACATTAATAAACATTTGGATCACTTATGTCTGGCAATACTCCTATCGCTATTACTCTGGATAAGGCACGCAGCACTTACGCCTTATTCAACCTCTTTACCACTTCTATACCACCTCTTTAGCGCCAATTCCCTTTATCGCTTCTATTAGCCTATTTATTGGGCTTTCGTAAGATATTTCCTCCTTATCGAGAGTTATGTGCTAGAGCGGGATAAAAAATGGTACAACTACAAATAAGGATGTGCAAAGAAACATGTTGATCGTAAATCGTAAGTAAAAAGATAGCCATATTTAGTTAATAGGATAGCAGCTTAGCACGAATTAAAAAATTGCGGCGGGTGCTTACAGGAAATTGAAATAACATCTCCTCTTACTTTAAATGAATAATGTATAACTTAATATTGTGGTTTCAGGTTGTTATTGGATCAACCTAAGGGGCTTAGAATTTACCTGCCAAGGGCTAACAAATGACAGCTGTACTCTCGATACACTTGCCAAGCGTGAATATTGAAAAATTTCCAATTCGTAAAGTCAGTGATTTAAAATTGATAATATTCTTCATCAAATGGATTCAAAACAAATGAATTTTACATTTAATTTATAAAGGGTGTTAGATGTATAAAAAGTCAAAGAAAATTCTAATGTAACAAACAATAAACATAGACTCTATATTAACCAGTAGGCAAGGCAGGTTTTCAACACTACCAAAATTACACTCTAACTTTTTAGGGAACTGTTGAATTTTACCAGATGAAAAAGAAATCAAACGTACACAAAATATTTTTTCAAATACAAAACTAGGTAAGATTTTAAACGTGATAGATAATATAACAAATTTCGTTATTATGCCACTAAAATTCTACCATTCCATTAAGTAAAACAAAAGTAAATGACGACAAGATCAAAACTTCAAAGGCCCTGTCTTCTTAAAGTTCAGAACAACCAGCTTGTCTATCATTAGAAGGCATTACGGTATTACCGTAAGTTTGGCCTATACTTAGCCCACTGGTTGAAATTAGGGGCAATTTGAATTGGAGGCATTTGGAGGCTCGGTTTCGACGCCAACGGTGTCTAAAGTTCACATTCCTGGAGTATTGTTTTGGTAAAGGCGCTTCTATAAAGACAATTCTTACTCACTATGAAAAAGTAAATACTAAGGCAGGTATTATCTTAAGCCGCACGTGGGTGCTGGAACAAGCTACGTCATCACATACAGACAAATAATAACCTGTAAACCTGGCATGAACCACAGTGACAAGCGATTATGTCACATTTATATTTCAAAAAGCTGCGAAACTGCGCCTGCGAGAAAGAAACACTTTAAAATATCCTCAAATAGTATGAAATTAAGAATAGGTATATTTATGTTGTAGATATAACGTTTTGCGATTGTAATAAACATTATAGTGAATGTAATATTTTGAGAAAATTATATATTATATTTATACAAAATACAAGTCTGTAAAACTATTCAAACATAAAGTGAACAGAGGGTTAGTAATGCTGACAATATAAAAGTAAAATTTGTGCCCACTATAAAGAAGTTAAGAACGGAAACGGTGAATGAACTGATGAGGGTTTATTACCTGAAAATATATTATTAGGAGAAGTTAACTAGCTCAATCTAAAGAGCAGCTCTTTTATAGGGGATGCATTGCCAATTAACAGTCATCATAATGTAGGTGTTCAACAAAAGGAATTTGATATTACAGGAGATAATTTTTAGCATATCACTACATAGTATAAAACAAAGTCGCTTTCTCTGTCCCTATGTCCCTCCCTATGTCCCTCCCTTTGTACGCTTAAATCTTTAAAACTACGCAACGGATTTTGATGCGGTTTTTTTAAATAGATTGAGTGATTCAAGAGGAAGGTTTATATCTATAATACATGCATAATATACTCAAGAATAACCCACAGTAACCATTTTCCCGTGCGGAGCCGAGGCGGGTCGCTAGTTAATAAATAAAGAGGAAAATACAAAAGATGCGATTTTGTGAAGTTTCTTCGGCGGTTTCATCTACACAGTAAGTAGCTCACACATTTTCGCAAACCTGCCAGTTATGTTCAAACTGATATAGCATCAGCTCTTTTAGAAGTTTAGATTGTTTGATCTCTTTTTTATTGCTTAGACTTGTACATTGTTTGAGACGAGAGCCGGTCTTGGTTTGAGCAAAGCTTTTTAACTTCTGAAATGACGTCATTAAGTGTTGACTAACCCAGAAAATGACGTCCTGCGAAGTTGACGTACTTAGAAGATGACTAGCCTAGAAAGTGACGTCCCTCGAAGTTGACCTACCTAGAATATGACTAACCTAGAAAATGACGTACAAAGAATATGACGTGCCTCTAAATTGACGATCTTAGAAATTGACTAAGCTCGCCTAAGGGAATAAAATAATTCTGAATTTTGATATAAAGTGTGTAAATGATAATACGATGCAACCACTTTTCCACTAAAGAAACTCCACAATCAAACAAATTATTGTGAACGAGCCCGAATGCATTGTTTTAAATCAAAGATTGAAACTTAAAGATAATACTGTTTTCTATTCAATTTCTGTTACACAAATTGAAAGTGGATTATGTTTTGACCATCAAAATTGGAAATGGCATTCTGATAGACCGCACACCTAGTTTAGATGTAGAATATAATGATGATGACAGTGGCTTACCATTTCATAGAACACAGTGAACGTTGAACGTGTTGATATACTTATAAAAGAATTGCTAGCGGGGCTTACCTGTAACAAAAATGAAATTATTTAGAATAAGATATTGGATATTTCACCTTAATATACTCTTCATATCAGCTTTGACCTACCTAATATAAATTGGGTAACTCTTTATTTATAACGAGAGGATGGTTATCAAATCCACAATAGTATTATCAAATTGAAATAGAATTTAAAATATTAGTGTCAAAATACAGTTGAAATACATTTTGGTTATGTACTCGTAGGTCATATTTTATTTTTATTTACATGTCAGTTTTGTCTTCGCAATCAAAAGAATTCAATCTTATTTCTTATTTGATCAAATTATGCACACACAAAGATCAATCAACGCTTGTTAATATATAGGTATTCTGTAAGGTGTGCAATACATCTTTCCAATTTCACACCATCACTTACTTAAAAAGTTATAAATGTGGTTTCATTTATTAAAACGATAAGATGTCGCCTGTAAATAATGCTTCTTACATCCAATTACCTTTTGTCAGAGATAAAATCACAATTTAAAAATTATATAAAAACCTATTAATAAGTAGTTACGCATTCCACAGTCGAGGCTTGTATCTTACACCATAAATTATAAACAGTCAAGAAAACAAGAAAAAAAAATAACCAGATCGTAATAACAATGTGCAGTACCTTGCCAGTTATTGATGAACAAGGTGAAGCAAAACGTGTAATAAAATACGCAATGGATGCAATAGATGATATAAGATGGGGGGGTGTAGTTATCATAGTTGCGTCCAAACTGGACCCAACAGAAAAACTAGTTAGTATAAATTTCCAGTATGTAATGTTAACGTGGCGTGTTCAAGTTACAGACGAAAGCATGTGCGTGTTTGAATGCATTGAAAAATTAATTAAATATGACTTACAATATTATACATAAGTAAGAAATCAATATAAAGAAATTGAAAGAAATAAAGAAAACAATTGCTATTTATTACATTCCTACATTCACTTTTATTGTTTTGAATAAATTGAGTCTCTTGTGAACATCCTAATCATTTATAAAGATGCGAAAATTGAATTTGCAAAAATTAGTTCCAAAGGTAAAGTTCGGTATGATTCATAGATTTTGAAATTTGGACATTAATAATTTAGAAAATGTATTTTAGAAGCGGTGCAGGTTGAGTCACAAAATATTCAATTTAAAGCTTCTACTAAATATTTTTCAAAGGACTTACAATTTCGCTGAAGTATTTTACTTGCTCCGACCATAACTGTCTTACTCTATAAAATGTTGAAGTACTTTTTCTGCCAATGAAAGGTCTCCGGCGCTGTATAATTTGACACCTACAATTTGCAATTTAATGACAGATTGCCTGCGCTTAGTCTCTGCCAAGCTTGAGAAAAAAAACTAAACTAGGTACAACTTTCCCATACAGTTTTTCGTCGGTTCTTGCGGTTTCTTTAAATGTTGTTTATATTAGAAATTCTTGAGTATTTTATGAATGCCTATGTGAAAAAAAATCTTTCAACTTTTCTTTATCAACAAGATGGGTAGATCGTATCTATTATTATGACGTATTTGTGTATTTATTATGAACGGTTTTAATTTTCAAACTCGAAAATATCAGATTCTTACCTATAAATTTTGTTTAATTATTAAAACTATAGTAAGTAAAGTAACGCATAATTTCAAACCAACAGAGAATATTATGCAGAATTCACATTTACAATTTAATATAATAAAATAAACAGATCTCGAAACCCACACGCTAAGCAAGCTACAGAAAAGTGTAAAATACCCAAGTACCTAATCTATTCAAATATAGCGATAAAATAAAATTATTACATCCACCAGGGTTCAATTTTTGGTCCCGTATTCTTCACTAGACACATGAATGATGTCATAGAAATAATAATATGGTAATCTACCGTATCTTAATTTATGAATATTTGCGTGTTATAAATTAAAGAAAATAACTGTCTTAAGATTTACTATCGAATATTTTCTCACACGTGAATCACTGCTACATTTGCATTTAATTGAATATGGAAAATTTAAACGTTATTTAAAGTGGATACCACTATTATCTTTTAGAAAACAGTCATGTTTTCTGTGTTTCATCTTACTTATGTGAAGAACTCAAAATATAAAAAATAAATAAAGCACTGGGGAAGCCGCTGGATGCAGGCAGCGCAGGACCGATCGTCGTGGAGATCTTTGGCGGAGGCCTTTATTTATTTATTTATTTATTTATTTATGTCCAGCAGTGGACGTCTTTCGGCTAAAATGATGAAATAAAGCACATTCTGTTTTCCACATTGTCATGTAAAAGTAATAGATTCTCTTGCTTGGTCAATAGGGGTTGCCAATATTTTCACACTTTGCTGACGGGTTGAGGGATCGCAGTTGATATCTATACTAATATTTTAGAGAGGAAAGGTATGATTGTTTGTTTTTTTTGCATCGTATAGGCTCTTAACCGGAAACTACTGAACCGATTTCAAAAATTCTTTCACTGTTGAGAAGCTACATGATCACTGAATAATATAGGCTAATTATTTTCTAAAAATTAAAAATCCTTACCAGAACTTCAATAACGTAACCCAAGGTGTAATTTTTTTTCTAAAATATCTATACAAAACTGTAGAGGTCGAAAATCTGTACATAGAAAAAAAATGCTAAAAACCGATTCGGGGGGATGTAACAAGCGATATAGAACAATATGTTACCCTTTTTTTTGTTTTTCTGTTTGTCTGTTTGTACGGGCTAATCTCCGAAACTGTTGAACCGATTTGAATGAAATTTTGCATAGTGGTACCCTATATCCCCGGTCAATATCTTAGATACTTTTGATCCCGTAAATTTAAAAAGTTCCTGTTGGATAGTTAAAAAATACTACAAAAAAGACGAAATTCAACGCGGGCGTAGCCGCGGGCAGACAGCTAGTTCCTAAATAGGCTCCTAAACTACTGAACCGATGTTGGTGAAACTTAGCACAAAACTGGAATAGACCTTGGGGAAGAATACAGACTACGATTTACTGCCGTATTTCTCATTCTCATTGAAAAAAATGTTAGAGTCGGCGGAGTTGGCACAAAGATAGAATAGACCGTGCGGAAGAACACAGGCTAACTTTTACCGCGGGAAAGTTCCTCATTCCCACGGGAAAAACTATTAACGCGGGCAGAGCCGCGGTGGGAAGCTAGTTGGTTATAGAGTGGGTGGGTGCTCTACTGTTCATTCTCTGGATATATCTTTAGTCATGCAAAAGAAAAAAAAGATTTTAAGAATTTAAAAACAACGTTAAGACGAAAACCACGTGGAAAGTATAAAAGTTCATAAAAATATTTAATACTTCAAAATATTTACAGTTATAATAATTATTACAATTATAGCACATTTACATTCAAAAATGTGCTGTATAATATATTATTTTAGATAAATGATCAATCTATGTGCAATTCCTTGCCCATGAATCCCCGAGGTGAAACTAGATAAGGATTAAAATAATACACAAATCCGTTTCAGGTGATACAAAAGGTTGTTTATTAAGATTTAAGCAATGAGGTCATTGAACGTAAAAAAATATCAATAGCGAGTTTTAGAAAAACTTACAAACCGTATAGCGCCATCTGTTGGCAAAAGTAAAAACTAAACTATGCTAAGATCCAAACCACCGCTAATACGGACATAGCCAATTATACATTCCGCCCACCAAGGACAAAGTGATCTTTGTCCTTTAACAAAATGCAACAAATGCTCAACACGACCGATAGTAACAAAAGAACTTAATAAAGTAACTGTAGATATATAACATTTCCAATAATAGAACATATTTCTAATGGTTACAATGTTGCTTGTAAAAGAAACACAAACTGTTACTATAATAACAGAACACAAAAAAATATAATATTCTTAAAATATACCCCGCCACAAACTTATCCTAAACAAATAACTAAAAATAAAATATTCATTCCGATATTGGTAGAAGGCATAACTTGGTTACCGGTCTTTTCAACGTGCCGTTTTTTACCTTTAACGTAACTACTCGTACAATATTGTCCAAGCCTGGATGGAGTTGAATCACTCTGCCGTACATCCAAGAAGTTGGAGGTAAACCGTCCTCTTTTATCACGACAACATCATCGATCTTGGGTTGTGGACCCTGAGATGACCATTTATAGCGATGGTAGAACTTAGTAAGATACTCTTGAGACCATTGCCTCCAAAAAATTTGTACCATCCTTTGTGCATATTGCCATCTTCTTAAAGAACTTATGTAAGCAGATTCATAATTCCTTTCCGGAGGTGATATCAGTGGTTCACCGACGAGAAAATGTCCTGGCGTAAGTACCTTTGTTTCACCATTTTCGTCAAAGGGAAGTGATGATAAAGGCCTGGAGTTCAGACATGCTTCTATTTGTGCCAGCACAGTAGACATTTCTTCATACGTCAGAGTAGATTGACCAATGATACGCCTCAAGTGATATTTAACGGACTTCACCCCAGCCTCCCATAGTCCACCGAAATTCGGGGACTTAGAAGGGATGAAATGCCAATTCACATTGTTCGTCGCGAGCACTTCTGCTACCTCATCAAGCATTGATTGTTTCTCTGTTATAAATATTTTCTTAAGTTCGTTTGCTGCACCGGTAAAGTTTGTCCCATTATCGCTCCATATGTCAGAACAAAAGCCCCTTCTTGAAACAAACCGTTTAAATGCTTGCAGAAAACCTTCTGCAGTGAGATCTGTAACCACCTCAAGGTGCACTGCACGAGTCGCCATACATACAAACAAGCATATATATGCCTTTTGTGATTTGTGTCCTCGGCCTTTTGCCGTACGAACTTGGATTGGTCCGGCATAATCCACTCCGCTATTCTTAAAAGCCCTCAAAGGGGTAACCCTTGCTGACGGCAATTGTCCCATTAATTGTGACCGTAGAATACCAGCATTTCTGGCACAAGTCACACATTTTCGAAAATAAGCTTTGACTAATTGCTTAGCTCCCAATATCCAGTATTTGGATTGAATAAAACACAACATTAGTTGTGGTCCCCCATGAAGTGTCTGCTTATGAGCATCACCCACAATTAGATCCGATAGATGTGATTTTTTCGGCATCAATATAGGATGTTTTCGATCATCATCTAATTGAGAATGATCAAGTCTGCCACCTACTCGCAGCACGCCTTCATTATCCAGATATGGATTCAAAAATTTTAGACTGCTGGTCTTCGGTAAAGTTCCACCCTTTTTTATAGTCGCAATATCGTTCTCAAAGTTTTCTGCCTGATTTTGTTTGATAACAAACATTAAAGCCTCTCGCAATTCTGTGGCATTTAGAAAACTGCCTCTCTTATTGCCCTTGTTTTTTATATTGTACAAAAACCGCCTGCAATACGCTAAGACCCGCACCAACCGAGTCAAAGACGAAAATTTATTCCAATGGGGTTTTACCGTTGTATGAAAAGACTTTTGATCTACCCTCTCAACATTAGCGAGTTCTGATCGTTGTTGGCTTGGTTTATGGTACTTGATAGGCTCCACATGTAAAATTTCAGGTCCCTTTAACCACATTTGGTCATTAAGTAGTTCAGAAGGTCTTAGTCCTCTGGAAGCTACGTCAGCAGGATTCTGCTTGGATGAAACATGCGACCAGTTACGTGAATCTAAATGAGTCAAAATTTCTGATACTCGATTGGCGACGAATACCTTCCATCGATTTGGGTGACTGTTTAACCATGCCAGTACCACTGTAGAATCGGTCCAGGCATGCAGATTAGTTTTGTCGACCTTCATAACTATAGCGATCTCTATCATCAGCTTCGTTAACAAAACAGCACCACATAGTTCCAATCGTGGAATAGATACTTGCTTTACAGGAGCAACTTTAGTTTTCGACGAAATCAAAGCGACACGTATGTTACCTTCTGCATCGATTACCCGTGAGTAAACGACAGCTGCATATGCCACCTTAGACGCATCACTGAAACCGTGAAGCTCTACGATTTTATCGCCCGTCTTGAATCCGACCCAACGTGGAATAGAGAAGTTTTCTAACACCTTTAACTCCTCTCTATAGGTAAGCCATTCTTCAAGAATTTCCGTTGGCACCGCGTCGTCCCAATCCAAGCCAGCTAACCAAAGTTTTTGTATCAATATTTTTGGTATTATGATAGTAGGACCTGCCCAACCAATGGGATCATAAAAGCGAGATATATCCGAGATAATCTTCCTTTTCGTTACAACAGTGTCTTTCAAGGGAGGTAGATTTACGGTATAGCGAAAAGAGTCATCAATACGTTTCCAGGTAAGTCCTACTATTTTCATAATTTCATCCTCCTTTATCTTGAATCCATCATTATCAACTTCCTTGATTTCCTTGTTCCCACTTTCCTTCATGGCCTTTAATAATTCGTTATCATTGCTTGTCCATTTTGTTATTTGAAATCCTGCTTTACCTAATAATCCATTCATTTCCTTAAATAGCTTTATTCCTTCTTCTTTTGTTTGACAGCCTGTTAACAAATCATCCATATAAAATGAATTATCAACTTGACTTGCAGCCATAGGATAATCTTTCCCTTCATCCAGAGCTACCTGCTGTAAAGATTTCACCGCCAGATATGGAGCTGATGCTACTCCGAATGTCACTCTTAACATGCGATAGTGATCAATTTTAGCCTTATCGTCATCCCTCCAGAGAATTCTCTGGTAATCGGCATGTTCATCAGCAACCTTTATCTGCCTATACATTTTGACAATATCGGCTGTCAAGCAGATCGGTGAAAGTCTCCATCGCATTATTGTGTGTCGTAGCTCTGGCTGTAAGGTAGGTCCAACAAAAAGATTATCATTGAGTGATTTTTGGTTATTACCTTTGCAGGAGGCATCAAATACTACTCTAACCTTTGTCGTGTCTCTATTTTCGCGCACGACTGCGTGGTGAGGTAAATAGATTGCACTCGGGTTTGCAATTTCATTTTTTGGTACCAATTCCATGTGACCAAGCTTCACATATTCGTTTATTACTTCTCCATACTTAGTTTTTAGATTGGCATCGTTCTTTAATCGTTTTTCTAACGAAAGAAATCTTCTTTCAGCTTTTTGTAACGAATTTGTTACCTCAGGTTGTTCAGATTTGAAAGGAAGATGCACAATATACCGACCTTCTGAGTCCCTCTGTGTAGTCTTTGCAAAAAATTCTTCACAGTATTTGTCTTCTTCACTTAACGATTTTTCCTTTGGTAACTCAACATCCGTTTCGAGTTCCCAAAACCTTTTAAGTAGGTAGTTTTCATCCACTTGACAATGCATAACTTGTATTTCCGTCGCATGCTTGGTTGATTGATTTACCGCACCAGACAGTATCCACCCGAAAGTTGTTGATTGTGCTGCTGGTGAACCAAGTGGTCCCTTTTTTACACCATCCTGGATGACTTGGCTGTATACTTCAGCTCCCAAAAGAATATCGATACGATTTGGCGTATGATACTCTGGGTCCGCTAAATTTATTTTAGAAAGTTCATCCCATTCCATCGGTCCAATCTTATAAGACGGGATAAGAGAGGTGATGGATGTTAAAACGTAGGCGTTTACATTAATCATTACCTTTGGATCATAGCGCGAGATTATAGTTATAGTAACCATAGCCTTGCAAACCAAGCCTTTCTCTCCTCCTACTCCTAAAATTTTACTATTTACAAAAGATTTCTTTAAGCCGAGTAACTGAACTACTGCTTCAGTCACAAACGAAGACTGAGAACCCTGATCTAAAAGGGCTCGAATCGAAAAATGTTCACCAGTTTTAGCCTTTGCTTTCACTAACGCTGTAGCTAGTAAAACCTGGTTAGATACCTTATTGAACGAGAAACATGTAACAACCGGGTCCGAAGCAGGGTTTTGTGTTCCACCTTCGGAATTTTCCGTTTCACCAGTGGTATCACTACGGTGTGTATTATTATTACTATTCTTACTGGAACCCTTACCACCGTCACCTGAGGGATGCAATATAGTATGATGTTTCCCTTTACAAGTACGGCATCGAACATTGAATCTACAGTTTTTTGCAGAATGATTGCTTCCCAGGCAGCAAAAGCAAATGTTGTTTGATTGTACAAAATTGCGTCGAGAGTCAACCAATTCTTTGCCAAATTTATTGCAGTAACCAAGTTTATGCTCCTCCGAACAAAACGGACATGAAGACTTTGCCGTATGAAATGACCGCAATGTAGCGTTTTGTTGATTGTTGTGGTTGAATTGTGGTCTATGAAATTTAGCTTTATTATCTAGAGGCAAAAATTCCATAGCGCGATAGCGATTAGTTAAGAAATCTTTAAATTGAGCAAAAGTAGGCAGTTCATTAGGTGTATTATTATCAGTTACACTAAACTCCCATTGCCTTCTAGTCTCCGGGTCTAATTTTAGTGTTAAAATATGAATAATGATTACATCCCAACTATCAACATCAACGCCAATGTTTTTCAAAGAAGACAAACAATCATTAGTTGTATCAATAAGATCCTTTAAACCGTTCGGTGATTCATTCAGAAGTGTTTTTTGACTAAAAAGTCTTTTCAAAATGAAGTTGCAAATATATTTTTTATTATTATACCGTTCTTCCAACATATTCCAGCATCTATTATAATTAGCTTCAGCAACCGGAATATGTCGCAATAGTTGTTCCGCTTCACCGGACAAATAACCTTTAAGGTAATGCAATTTATGAACTTTATCAATATCATTTCGATTATGTATCAATGAAAGGAATAAATCACGGAACGTATTCCACTCGGAATATTTTCCTGAGAACATGGGTACGTTAATTTTTGGCAACTTGACTTGTTTGTTTTCTACATTTTTAGTAGGCTCCTGAAAAGAATTTACCAATAGCTTAAGTTGACATTTATAGTTAATATATATTTCCTCTGTTTTATCGTATTGATCCTCCACATAATAGGCCGTAGTTTTCAACTTTTTACGAGGTACATTACGTAATAATTCAGAATGACCATTTACAAACACAGCCCACAACTGTTCTAGTGCTTCTAAACGGCTTTCACCATAAGTTTTTGTGAGCCGTTCTTTGGGCGATTTATTATAATTTGTTTGAGCCTTGCATATACGTAAACTTGCATCCTCTTGAAACTGTATCAAATTATCCAGCTCATCATCACTATCAGTATTTTGGGTGGCCATTTTACTAAAGTTAGAAAATCTTTAAAAGGACAGAATTAAAATATTTTTTATAAGTTCAAATTCAACCTCAATTTTACAAAGTCCTATTCCCATATAAAAAAATGCAAAATTATTCTAAGTGTTTTTAAAATACTTTAATTCTGACCGAAATCGGGCATAGGTTCCCCGTACCTTCGTTATTGAGCAAATTATTCTAAGTCCTAACCGAAACATGCAAAATTTTTCTATGTTATAAATTCTTAACACAAAATTGTAAGTTAAAATTATCCTAGTAATAAGGCTTAAAATAGCTCAGTGTATCACTAAAGTTCACAACTATATAAAATCCGTTTGTTGCACTAAGTTGATGTTCCCTTGAGAATAAGGCTCAAAATGTCGAACGAAAATTGTACTCACAGTTTTACACGAACACTTCACATAAGACTTTAAATCACTCAGCTGCTAGCTGCCCGCCCTGTACTATACAGGGCCGCCTCACAAGTAGTTTGACTCCGTCACTCCCTGCGCCGTCTGCTATATCCTTCTCTCTCGGCCCGCTTGCGTCACTCCTTGCGCGCCCGCTGTTATTATGACAAGGTTCTTTCCCGACCCGTCGTTCCTTGACACAGCTTCACCAGTGCTGGTCAGCACCTCCCACGTTTACAACAGCAATCCACTGTCCGTGGGTTCCCACCAACAAAACCTGCACTTCACCAGAGTGCCCTCGGACTGACTTCAAAAAATAGTCATCCGGCTCGAAGGACCATGTGCAATTCCTTGCCCATGAATCCCCGAGGTGAAACTAGATAAGGATTAAAATAATACACAAATCCGTTTCAGGTGATACAAAAGGTTGTTTATTAAGATTTAAGCAATGAGGTCATTGAACGTAAAAAAATATCAATAGCGAGTTTTAGAAAAACTTACAAACCGTATAGCGCCATCTGTTGGCAAAAGTAAAAACTAAACTATGCTAAGATCCAAACCACCGCTAATACGGACATAGCCAATTATACAATCTATTAAATCAATTTGATATCAACTTAAAGTGATCTACATCTTCCGACATTGCTATTCAAAATGCGTACACGCAATTTAAATCAATTTGTTACTTGGAATAGTTCCTGTACCAAGAGTTAATTATTAATAATTTTATGATAGAAGTAGAATTTGCATAATAAAATTGTTATATATTGCATTTTTATTTAATACTAAGACATAATATTGTTAGTAAAGCAACATATTTAAAACATTGCGATACGATGTAAAGTTTCTCCTAGTCTTCATTCTCCAAGACGAAAGTCACCTTTGATCAACCAACCTTGGACAACTTATCTCTACAAAGAGATATCTTCCTGTCAACCTACATAATAGTTTTAAAGAAAAAGATAAGGAATATATTTGAGATAGTAAGAGTACCATCGAAATAGAGTTGAATTGAATCAAACTATTCATCTAGATAAGAAGGTACTTAAACACTATATATGACGTAATCCTACTATGTCCAGCAGTAGACGACTTTCGGCTTTTGGCTGATGAATCCGACTATTAAGACTGATTCTCCATTTCCTCCTAAACCCAGTAAAATAACTAAATAACAATTTACTTCATTCTTTAAAACCAGACAAAAAATAAACAAAATGGCTGGCGGTTGCGTGCGGGAGCCAGAAGATAGTCATTATCAGCCTGAGGGAACGCACAGTGGTTCCGACCAGAACAACGACACAAAAAATAAGCAAAATTATACCACTGATGAAGGTTTCCATTCATCCCACCACTTATTACCCATACATCGCCAGTCGCACTCTACTACACATTATAACATTATGTGAAAAAGCGTCAGTGTATGTGAACTAAAGCAAGTGGTAATATTTTTTCGTTTGTGATTTGCAATGTAGCAGGGCGTTGGTTCGCATTGTAATGAACTTATTACCGGATTCGACAGACGGGACAGTAAGAAAATGAGGGCAGTAATAACTGGGAGTAAAGTTAGTGACAGAGCTTGGGCCTGAGAAAATAATATTGACAGCTTTGCGTGGTACTTTCATGTACAGTAGGTAGCACATGCGGCTAGACATGTCAACCTTGAGAGCCCCCGTTTTCCGTAGCGGTAGGGGTGAATTTCGTAGTGTGAATGTCCAACTGCATGCGCTGGTTTCTGTACTTACTGTAACAGGCCTCTGCTGGAATTGGCTTTTATTTACACGGAGCTACTGATGATATAGTCACCGAATAGAGACGAAAATAAAAAGATAGAAATATAATTGGTTTTGAATTCCGAGTTACTGGGCTGGCCTAGTGCGGTCGACTTCACACACATTTGAATTTTGTCGTAAGGGTGTTCAGGTTTCTTCTTGATGTTTTCCTTCACCGTAGAATAAACGTACATAATGTATTAGAAATTGAATACACCTTGGTAGGAGTGAAATCGATACACTTTGGTGCCGTGCCGAGGTTTGAACCTACTACGCCTCGAATAGAAGATAGCGGCCATTGCCTCTGGCCCATCGATGTTCTTTTCATAGAGAGTTAAAAAAAAATTAAAAGTGCCTTATTTAAATATTTAAATGTGACAAATGTATTAATTCTGTGAAATTTTAATTAGACTATCAATTATTGAATTTAATTTAATTTATGTTTTCTATAATATTTTGCATACCACTAGAACGCAAAAGTAAGAACTGTTCCACCACATTTAATGCAAATAAAAATTTTCATTTCATTTCATTTAGTCAGCCAGAATTTGACGAATTCGCTAAAGCTTCCTTACAAGCTTTGCACATTTCAATAGTCAATTTCAACACAAATAAAAATACAGGAATCCAAAATGGCTGCCGCATTGCTTTAGCACTAAATAGAGGCGTTAGGCGGCATCATCATTAGTTGGTAATTAGCGCCGCCGAGACTGCGCCGGAGATGCAATCGCTGTACTGCGCAGCTTGCGTGCGCTTCTGGTGCGCATGATTCGCTTTACCCGCCAAACTGCTTCGCGACAATCGCGACTCTGAAGTTCCGGGCACAGAAGATAATAATAGTACTAACCCGTACAGAAAAGACACTCACCCCCCTGCACTAAAATGATTCCCGTCCCGCCCGATATAGCGCCCCACGCCCCGCACCCCGCAGCCACCGCGAGACTCCGTGTTTGCGGGACTTCATGTGCTTGTGTATTGTGATGTGGAATCAATTCAGTTGTCTACAAATTGCCGTTGTTTTACCTGATTAATCAGCACCAGAAATTCAGTCCACCTATTACAAGGCCAAGATCCCAACAGTGGAAATTAGCAAGCTAGGAAAAGAGCAAGCTAAGATGACGATAATTTTCACAGTGTTCTTGAACTTTTCGTTCTATATTAAACCCTAATGCATATTTAATAGAGGATACCCTAATTCATAAGTCACGAACTCCAAGATGACCCGAAATATAATTTTCTAAATTATTTCCACGGTAGAATACACAATGGAAATAATTTCAACTTTGTTGATGCGTTACGAAATCACGACACGGCGAAGTGTAATATTAACATCTAATGTCTCTGTAATTGCGTTCAAGATTGTAGTTTGTACGTTAATTTCTGATTAGTTTCAAAAGACAGAAATTTGGGATAAACGATGTTTTTATTTTTGAAAAAAGAAATAAGTTCTATTTTTCTAATCGATTGAGATGTTTTTTACATAGGCTAACCTAATGGTAGATGCCCCACTAATGAATTTTCATTGTTCAGTTTAAAAGACACACAGTTAAAGAACATAATTATATTTTGAAAAACTTTTATTGTTAGGAGTTATTTCCATTGAAAGCCCATGGTCCAATTAATTGGACTGAGCAGTTGGACCAGTGCCCCGGACTGATCGTTTTCACACCGAACACAAGAACACCGACCATCCCTTGGGCGGGATTCGAACCCGCGAACCTGTGTTTCAAAGGCAGACGTACTACCAACTAGGCTACGGAGCCGTCATGTGTACGGTAGTTTAATGAAATGCCTTGGGGTCTATTACAACCGGTCGCATACTTGGTACTGTGGTGTGCATGCATCCTACATGCTCACCGCGTTCGTGCTGGCAGCCTCTTTCCGCGTTTGAGCCATTTAATTATGAAAAGCAATAATGTATTTGAATTTAGTGGCTGCCAACGCAGACGGCCGTAGCTCCAGCTACGAGCTGGTCTTTGTACCATGTTCTTCATCAATAAATAATTTGGAAGTCCAGATCCTCGTTTTATGTGGCGAGGGAAATCTACGACAGGATAATGCTGCTGACGGCGCCTACGTCGTGATATGGTGGAGTGCTACAAGAGCCCCACCTTCCTCGCTAACAGAAGAAGCGAGTGCTCAAGGAAGAAGAAGGACAGCTACGTGATCCCCCAAGATGACGTGTCCCGCACGATGTGAGAAGATGATTTAAACGAAGATGATGGAAGGAGTGAGAAGCGTTGCTGCCGTTATGAAGGCGTCTTTCTGTGGCTGTCACGATGGCGCCATGAATGGACTAAGATGTGTGGAGGAGGTGCATTTGTGATAATAATGCCTAAAGGATGCGTTGATAAAAGCTAAGTCTCTATATTCATTTTATTAGTTGTGTCTAAAGGCTTGGTGAAGTGGCCTTTATGAAGTTTGAAGAGCTTCGTGTGATTGGCTGCTGAAAGCAAATATGTTGATGTGATTTTCCGTTGTGTTATGATGCTGAAGATGCGTTTTAGAAGAGTGCGAAGTGGAGAGACGACGGAAGAGTCGCCGTTTTTGCCTACCTAGTTTGCAGGATTAGAGTAGATAGTGTATTATTGTGTATATATTTTACCAAATTTTTCCATATTAATTCAATTTAATTTAGTTTCTTATTATTTTCGTAATTTGATGTAGTCATGGTGATAAGTCCGTTGTTTGGCAAATAATGTCTTTTTGTTTGTGTCATGTCATGAACAAAATGACTCATGACAGTTTTGACGCAATTCCGTCAAAGAAATTGTAAATATCTGAAAATTTAATTTTTGAAATAATTTCATAATATTATCGATAGAAAATAACTAAAATGTAGTAAATATAGGTTAGTTTCTAATATTTCTTATTGTCTTGTGGGATTGGTTAGGATGTACAAGTGATTTCCTGTGTTAATGCTTTAAAATGTTTCAGATTAACCAAAAAAAAAATCAAAAAACTGATGACGAATTTATTATGATGATCGTTTCTGATGTGATGACCCTTCGAGAAAGCTGGACGACTTAAATCTAGATGACCACACGGTATGAAGAAAGAAAAACGTGCGCGTTTAGCTAGAATTTGGGTAGTTTTTTTGGGGTTAATTGGGATGATGCTTAGTTAGGTGTGTTCCGTGACGGAATATTTACTGTCACTCCACATCAAGCACATAGTGCTGTGGAGGAACTTTGGTTGGGTTCATGACTTTGAGTACTCTCGTTACTGGTACCGCAGCTAGGTGAATTCCCATTAATCTTTTCAGAGGATAGGTTGGAGCCGAAGAAAGAAAATAGCTCCCATTCCCATGTCTTGCCCAAAGCTAGGTTTTGATATTGGTGATAGCCGTGCGCGTTTACTATAAATTCATTTTATTATTTTCTGGTAATATTGTAGTTCATTGGTCGTCCAACTTTTTCAAATTTATTTCTTTAACCTTTCTTAATTGATTATTTGGTGACTATTGAATTATTAATAACTAGTTAATATTATTTTATTCATAGTATCCGACACAGATAGGTTTAGTAAACTTTTTCGAAATTTTATTAAATGTCTATTTGGATTAACTGTAGACAGTCATGCTTGGCTGTGTTGATTCTTTTTTCTGGATGGTTTTTGATCAACTTAGTTGGATAAAAATACAACACCAACTAGCTGGTAGCAGCAGTCAGCTTTTGACATGTCTGTGACTTTGTAATGTTTTTATCCGTCCTTAGGCAGGTAGCTTAGCTTAGGACAAAACTTTGTAACAAAGTATTGTTAAAAAATATTGCAATGGTATTGCAATTTTTTTTTTAACTGTACCGGGCGGGATGTGGTGTGCATGCATCCTACATGCTCACCGCGTTCGTGCTGGCAGCCTCTTTCCGCGTTTGAGCCATTTAATTATGAAAAGCAATAATGTATTTGAATTTAGTGGCTGCCAACGCAGACGGCCGTAGCTCCAGCTACGAGCTGGTCTTTGTACCATGTTCTTCATCAATAAATAATTTGGAAGTCCAGATCCTCGTTTTATGTGGCGAGGGAAATCTACGACAGGATAATGCTGCTGACGGCGCCTACGTCGTGATAGTACACTTTGATTCATTAGTCCACTGTGGATATTAAATGATAACGGTTGTAACGGGTCTGCCCACGCGCGCAGTTGATTTTGGCAAAGATTGCGTTTGCCTAATTAGGTAAGTAGTAGTTCATTGATTTTTCAACAGGTGACGCCTGTTAGTATACAGGGCGTCCCACGGCTATGCCACATGGAGGGGAAGTACCTTAAATATTGTAGGTAGAACATTTTACTGAAAGAAGACATTATTTTATTTCTAAAAACTATTAAAACTGCATTCATACATTTTTTAATAATTACATGGTTGAACCGGGAATCGAACCCGCTACATGAGGAAAAAAAAACACCCTGTAGTTTTATCATACCAATCGAAAGGCTCCTTCATAAGGATTATTTTTTGCTAAATAACATAGTGTCAGAAATAAAAGAAAGATCATGAATTTTAACATTTGATGTGGTCGCCGAGATTTTTTTTATGCATGGGGTTACTAGCGACCCGCCCCGGCTCCGCACGGGAAAATGGTTATTGTGGGTTATCCTTTAGTATATTATGCATGTATTATACATATAAACCTTCCTCTTGAATCACTCTATCTATTAAAATCAAAGTCCGTCGCGTAGTTTTAAAGACAGGGAGTGTAATAATCGAAAGAGTGCGACTTTGTATTCAACAGCGTAGAGGTCATAGCAATTAATAAAATTGATAAATTTTGTATTAAAAATGTTAAAATACATAGTCTTCCTTTTATTTCTGACACTATGTTATTTAGCAAAAAATAACCCTTATGATGAAGCCTTTCGATCGGTATGATAAAACTACAGGATATATTTTTTTCTCGTATAACGGGTTCGATTCCCGGTTCAACCATGTAATTATTAAAAAATGTATGAATGCAGTTTTAATAGTTTTTAGAAATAAAATAATGTCTTCTTTCAGTAAAATGTTCTACTTACAATATTTAAGGTACTTTCCCTCCATGTGGCATAGCTGTGGGACGCCCTGTATACTATTAAATTATAATCGAAGCGAAAAATCGAGGTGAATTTTTCGCTTCGATTATATTTTAATAGGTAAGTAGTAGTTATACATCAAAATGGTAATGGTAGCAGCAGCAATGGTCGAGTGGTCAAAAGGTCGCCTGACGTTACTGAGGTTCCGGGTTCAAATCCCGGTGTGGACTCGTCGAACAAATATCACTTAGTGAGACTTTCCCCAGTTTGGTTAGGACATTTCAGGCTGAATCAAATAAAAAAGCTACAATCAAAACTTTAATGAGAAAGCTGACTACTTGTCACGCCATCAATCGTGATGGGTCAATCAACGACGGACAAAATTGATTTTATCACACTACCAGCGTTATTAATCGATTCGCTAAATTATTAACAGCTGTTTTTTTTTTCTTCTACTGAATTTGAGGAATGTATATTGAGAAATATCAGGTGAAGGTATGTCGTGATTTAAAATTATTATTGACTTTAATTTTATACCTAAACTAGCTTCCCGCCGCGGCTCTGCCTGCGTTAATAGTTTTTCCCGTGGGAATGAGGTATTTTCCCGCGGTAAAAGCTAGCCTATATTCTTCCGCAAGGTCTATTATTTTTTTGTGCCAACTCCGCCCGCTTTAATTTTTCTCCCATGGGAATGAGAAATTTTCCCGCGGTAAAACGTAGCCTTTGTTCTTTCCCAAGGTCTATTTTATCTTTGTGCCAAGTCGCAGCCGCGCGAACCATCCTAAATCTATGGTTTTACCAAAATTGGTTCAGTAGTTTCCGAGTCCATTCAATTATCAGCAGCCCATTCAACATCATGCATTATTGTAGTTTTAGTAAGGATCCCTAATTTAAAAAAAAATATTGCCTATGTTACTCAGGGTGAATGTAGCTTAATGGTAAAAGCATTTTTGAAATCGGCCGAGAAGTTTTTGAGTTTATTCATTACACACATACACACACACCAAAAATACAAATCTTTCCCTTTATAATATTAGTATAGAAGTATAGGGGCGCGTTCAGTCGCTTCGTACGAGTGCACTCGAGCGCGCTCTGGTGCGCGCTCTAACCGTTCCGTGGCTCGGTGAAATTTGACCCTGACAGCTGTCAGAGCGTAGTTTCACCCGTTCCGTGGCTCAGAGCGAAACAACCAAACAACCGTCTAATGAGATGGTTAATTTTTACTCTGACAGCTATTTGACGTTTAAAGCTTGCAATTTATGTCAAAGTCAAAAGACTCAAAAAGCCCGCCATTTTGTTTCGTAGTTACTAATAATTTTATTTAGGTGTTCGAGCCTTCGCTTGAACCACTTGAGATTACGCTTTCCAAACGAACATCTTTTGTCTCTTTCTAACCTAGTACAATGAGTTCTATCGCGCTTTTCCAACGTTGTGACGTAACGGTGTGACGTTAGCGCTAGGTCTCTTGCAGCGCCGGGGCCATTTTGTGATCAGTACGCTTTTAATTCTCAAGCGAATAACACGTTTCTTTCTAAGTGAAAATTTATTTTTAATTATATTTCTGTCGTCTTGGTCGACGACAAGTACGACAACAGATGTCGTCTCAGTCGAGGCGTCGAGCGTCGTCTTGGTCGACCAAGTACAACAGATGTCGTCTCACGAGGCGACGAGCGTCGTCTTGGTCGACGACAAGTACCTACGACAGAAAACATTGGCGCATGCATCAATCGTCCTCGACATTATGCCGCCCAACGTGAGACGACGACGGTGTCGCCTCATTCAACCTGCAAAGACTAAGTCTTTCGGTAATTTCCGCTCGGCGCCCTTGGCCCAGCGACGAGACGCATGCATCCTGCTGAAGCGTCAATTGGCACAACTAATGCCACTTTTCATGAGACATCGGACAACAGACAACCGATGTCGTCTCAGTCGAAGCGACGAACGTCGTCTTGGTCGACGAAGTACAACAGATGTCGTCTCAGTCGAGGCGACGACCGTCGTCTTGGTCGACGACAAGTACGACAATAGATGTCGTTCCAGTTGAGGCGACGAGCGTCGTCTTGGTCGACGACAAGTACGACGACAGATGTCGTTCCAGTCGAGGCGACAAGCGTCGTCTTGGTCGAGACAATGGATTTCGCGTCGTATCATTGAGACGACAAGTACGACGACGGACGTCATCTTACAAGACGAAGTTTCTTCATATTTTCTTAATGCCGTTTTAGATTGAGCCATACAATTTTTAATGGACTCCATGTTTATTTTTTCAAAACATGACTGCGAAAGTCTCAACATTTGACGAAATAGCAGCCTCTGCCTGATTGCAACAAAAGGGCTTGGATATCGATATTGGACTCCATCGGAGACAACTTTCCCAGTAATTGGTGTGGACGGTGTATTCCCTCGAAGACCTTTTCGAGGAAGAATGCTTTTTCCCGGCATTAGAGGCCAATATCCGTTTTTCCATTCCGACAGAAAACCTCATAAGAGCGTTTGAGCCCACAGAAACTTCAGTATCGGAACGTTTGTATCGCCAGATCAGGCGTACATTTCAGATCTGGCCTTTAGGACGGGCACGTATTTATTCTCCTCAAAAATTGCAGGAAACTCCATAAACATTTTTATTAAATTTTGCGATGCAGTAGTATCCCTTAAACAAAGATTAACACTGAGGAGGTCAACTCATCCGAGTCCGCACACAATTGACAAGTTACAATCAGCTCCCACTGTAGCCAGCCCTAGTAACTACACAAATCTAAGCGTCTACAGATCCTTCTCATAAAAGTCCTTTACGGAGCGAGAAGTATTTTAAGAAAAGAAAACCATTCTTCGAAGAAGCGGTGCACTCGTAACACCAGTGACGTAGGGCAGCTCTAATCATTTAAGTATTAGCCGCAGCAGTCAGCCAACAATTGCAATTGTGCAATAAACTTATAAAAGTATCTGCTGATACAAATACGAGTATGTCTCTGAAAATGGTTGGTGGATTTTTGTGTTCGCAAACACAAGTAATAAAGAACACATTCTTTTGAATGGATCCTTAGCTTCGGTACCAGACGACACATAAAACTCTGAGGTTAAACTAGTTTTGAAGCTCACTAATGGAGAACTGGCAGAAATACGACAAAGAGTATTTCGAGCTAATTGCAGTCGCATAATGTGAGTTAGCACAGCTACAGTCATATGAATTAACCTACCTAACCTAACATATGACTTCATTCCTATAATTACCGAGAGAGAATTCAGGTTTTCTACAGTAGATCCATATTATCTAGTAATGTAAAAGTCCAGAAGCAGTTTCAAGCTTTATAAGTAAATAATATACTAATGTTAGCCAATGTTAGCCAAACTGTTCCTAAACAGCTCTTTCGGAGAAGTTTGATCTTACTGCGGGTGCCATCACCAATGACTTGCTTCAACAACGGAAAATCTTCACAGCACTTACAGATGCTCTTACTAGCCACATAGTTGTGGGAAAATGAATTCTCGGACATGGATTCTAAATTCAAAAAGGACACGAATTCTTAATATTGCTACATGTTTGTGGAAGTATAAAAAAGGCATCGAAACGAAATGTCTATAAGCGATGTGTGTTATATAATATCCTATACGATATTCCACCCTAAAACTCAACTTGTTTGACGATAGTAAGTTCGTTGGCCATTCACAAGTCCTTTCCCTTCAAAAAGAGGGGGGGGAGAGGGTGTGGTAAAGACGACTGGATATTTGGTAGGAAAACCTTCCAGTCACCTTTCCCAATTTCATCCAACGATCAATACCTACCGGAAGCAACTGAAAACATAACAGTAATTTTGATCTATAGATCAGATACAGTCTATAGAAGAACAGGAAAAGGAAATTTTGACCAGGGATGAACTATAAAATTTCACAGCGGAGTTACTAATAAAATGGAAACTTTTATCCATATGCTCCAATAATAAACCATCTACAAGGTTACAAATCCCATTCTTTAAGAGACCGCCAGAATCGGATCCTAATCCATTTTGCTCAAAGAAACATCAAACAAAAAACTCAGAATTGTCATGGTAAACAGAAAAAATTTTAGGTTCTGATGCGCTCCGTCCAAGTCGCAAATTCCGTAGTTTCATTTCAACAAAAGTCAAAACCCGTTCGCTCGAATCGCACCATATTCAACCTCAAAAGGCTCGACAGTTCTACAGCAACTTCTCTTGAATTATAGAGGTATCTTTTTAAAGAAAAACCAATTTTAAATGAAGATCAATACCTCTAAAACATTTATTACCAAGCCCCAGTTTACGAGAGTCATCGTCGATATCTCTTGCTCGCTTTCAAGGGCGCAGCTTTCGAAATGTCTTGCCTTCTGTAAGATAAAGATAAATTTATTTGTCATAACATGGGTATTCTGTTCGGTCTTGCTAGCGCCCCGGCTGCGTTTGCCAAAATAGCCAATTGGTTGGCACTTATCTTTCGTCTGAATGGTCTGAGAGCTATAGTTTGCAAAAACAGGCCAAATAAGTAATCGGAAATGCTCATCAAAACCTTCTGAATACCTAGCAATAGTTTGACATACCTACGGCATCAAATTTAAAAGGTCTGTCGAGCGCAAAATCGTTTTCCTTAAAGATCTCAATTTCGAAGGTTCTAAGAAGAGGCTACTGGAGTTGGCTTGATTCCAAAGTTCTGCTAGGGAGACTTAGCTTTGCCTCTTTCGTATTTCCGTTAGGTCAGCAGGGCCGGACCCTCCAAGAGTTTTAGCTCGACTACCAAAGTCGCTGATACACTACTACTGTACAAAGTCGCTTTTTCCTCTCAAGCCGCAGCGGATCTATCGCGGTGGCTGGACTGTTTCATAAAAGTTCCCTGATTCGCCACCCAAATCCATCGACATTCTTATGAATATGATAGGGGCGCCGCCGTAGTGAACTAACAGAATCAATAGGTTCCTAGTTTCTATGTCAACAACTATGGCGCAGCGATGCCAAAAGGCTTCGGACGGTGATATAAGAAGTTCTAAAGCAATAACGCAACCAACTACAGAACCGATCAATCGTGTGCTAAATTGACAATTTGCACCAGTGACCAGCGCGGTGTTAATATCAAAGCTTGCTTAGAACCAGATCTCTAAATCCTTTGACCATAACAAAGCTCCTCCTCCTCCTCAACTTCTGAAAACGCAAACGTTTTCATATAACTGCTCGCTATATACCGTGGTACAACCGCCTAGAGGAAAGCTTGTCTTGATGCAAAAGTATTCCAGAATGGTGTCTCAGCAAAGAAGCTACTCCAATTATCTTTCTATCAGGAAATAGACATTTTTGCGTCTGTGAAGTCAGCTGTGCTTCCGGTCTATGTAATTGAAGATAATTATGAGGACAAGAACAGCCAATTTACGAACGCACCAGCAAAGGGTGGCAATACGAATTAGGTTGGATTTTCCCCTAACCTATCTCTAATGACTCATGTCCTTTGTCGCCTACAACCTTTAGAAGGAACTTATCAGCTACTAACACTGCTTTGAGGAGGCAGGAATTACTTAATCGAACGCTTTGCCCGCCTTTGTATATACTGAACCTAAGAACCCACCTTATCGACCTTCGTAGAGGCCTACCATTCCCGACGGTAGACGAGTATAATGAGCGGCTAAGAAAGTACGGGCCCCTTGAGTTAGAAGGTTGGATTGATTTCGATTTAGTTAGATTGCAGAAAATTTTCCCTGAAAACTTATAAACCTGCAAGGGAAAGATGAAGGAAGTGGTCTTCTGCGAACGGATTTTCTTGAGACAACCCAGACCCAAGTCTAGCCAAATTCTATGCCATTTAGTGTCGTGAAATTGTCAGCACGAACCATCGCGGTGCATAAATTTGTAGTTGTTCACTTTTCTAATTCAGTCTATTTCATCCTATAGAGAATATTTCAGCTCATATCCTTTAGTGAAACATGTCTTTAATGGCATATTAAACAAATGTCCTTCTCTGAAGTAACTCCTGTCCTGGGATAAAGAAGATTTGCTCAGATATCTGGAAATATATTCTTATAACGAAGATAGTGTATTAAGTCTATTTGCTGTGTCATTGCGTTGTGTCCATTCTTTACTTCTGGCATCTGGTCGCAGAGCCCATGACCTGACAGCTTTGAGTAGGTATAAGAAGTAGGTTTCGTTGAACATAAGAATGACGAAATAGTGTTTGGTCTAAGTTTGAATCCAAGTTATACCTATTTCTCAAATGCTCGGCAGTCAAGACTGGTGTTTGTTGGTAGATCATATGTTCCAGAGAGGCTAAATACACTCCTTCGGATTAGGAAGTTGTTAAGCAATCCATCGGAAGTAATCGGAACGGCGAAGTGTAATAAATCTCTTTATTACAACGAGGAGTCGGTTAGAGCAGCTTTTCGGACCGTTATAGGGGACTGGATAAGAACTTCGTTAAAGGAAAATCAATGTAAGAAAGGAAGAAGGTACCTACCTAGGTATTTTAGACTGTACGGGTAGCTTTAGAAGTGCAGTGGCAATTGAATCTTAGATTGCCAGGCAAAACATTGAGAATTTGTATAACGCCGGATACCCGCGTTATGAAAACACTGTTTTCAATCATTATTCTCGGAATGTGGCTCTTCCGTCCGAATTCTCTAAGAAAAAGTTAATTGATGGTTTTGTCCCTATTGAAATCATGTATAAATTAAATTTAAATAATACGTATTTTATGTTTTGATGATTGGAGATGTCTTTAGTTTCATGGTTTTACTACATCTCATGGATTTTATTGATATTAATATATTTGTCACAGTACGCAATTTGCAGCGCCGGCAGATAGGAAACACGTCTCAAGTGGTTCAAGCGAAGGCTCGAACACCTAAATAGAACCGTTTTTCCCCCGAAGGGTATAAAACGGATATTTAGGTTTCAGCCGTAGCTTGAACCACCATTTCAGGCCTTTGCCGGCTTCAAGTATAGGTACTGATCACAAAATGGCCCCGGCGCTGCAAGAGACCTAGCGCTAACGTCACACCGTTACGTCACAACGTTGGAAAAGCGCGATAGAACTCATTGTACTAGGTTAGAAAGAGACAAAAGATGTTCGTTTGGAAAGCGTAATCTCAAGTGGTTCAAGCTACGGCTGAAACCTAAATATCCGTTTTATACCCTTCGGGGGAAAAACGGTTCTATTAAATTTGTATATCACAGGCGTCTAATACGTCTGTAATGTATATAAAAGTGGAAAAAAATAGAGACAGGAGAAGAATTTTCTCTCGTTAAATATTTGAGGTTATAAAAACAGCTCGATCGTTCAGTGGCTCGGTTGCAACTCAAACGGGTTAAAATTTAACCGAACAACTACGCTCGAAGCGACTGAATGCACTCTAGATGAGTAAAACCTTCTAACCCGGTTAAAGATGTGTCTGAGTTCATTGTGTATTTGGATTCATAATAAAAGGTTGTGTGTGTACAGTAGTGTGTTCTACACACACAACATTTTATAGACATGTTGACCTTGAGAGGCACCCGTATTCCGTAGCGGTGGGGGGTGAATTTCGTATCGAGAATGTCCAACCGCATGTGCTGGCTTCTGTAGGGTCAGGTGGTATACAGTGGCTCACTTTTTTTCCGAGGGCTGTAACTCTGCTTTTAAACATATTGTGGAAGTTTTAATTTGACAACTATATTGCTTGGTTATCCTAGTTTCATGCTGCTAAGTCACTTTTCTGGTATTACTTATGGAAAAATAGATAAATGTCATTTTCTAAAAACTTAGAAATGATCCATTGTGTACCTAGGGGTTGACACAGTGGCTCAGTACCGCATGTACAATGGATCGGGGTAGTACAGAGTGGTTACTAAGAATATATACTGACTTTTTGTCGAAAATTCATTTACAATTGACTGTTTTTAAAGTTAGAATGTTTATATTTATTATTTTTTATAACTTAAGAGATCGTTCGAGCAGTATCGTTTTATGTAAATTAAATAACTAGGAAATTATAATCAGAATATTATTTATAGGTAATCGATAGGTAAAATCTACGTATTATTGGTATTTTTGTCTCTATAATATTGATATAATATTGATGATATTAAATAAAATTATACTAAACATAGTAAGTACTTAGAATTCAGGAACTCACAAAATGTATAAAATACGTAAAAGAACCTATTTACTAGTTCTTCGATACCTAACATTATATAGTATTATATACAGCTAGATTTTGAGAATTATACAATCATCTATTAATAAATCAAAACGATGATTTTTCCAGTGCTGTATTAAAAGTATGAAAATAGTACCTATACAAAAATAATAAAGTGCACAGTGAACCATGATTCACTGTGTACTTACCAGTTTTGAGCCAGAGTGCACTCCACGGCCATTTTGAATTTAAATCTTCTTAAGAAAAAAAAAATTCTGTATTTGCCCACGAATAAAGCACAAATATACTGGTAATTAGTCATAATACGCGAGAAATAAACAAATATATCCATTCACAAGACTGAAAATGAGGTGGAACAAATCAAATCTTATCAAAAATCTCAACTTTTTCCTACGAAAAAATTAAAACTTCTCTATAAAAAACAATATACAACATAGCCGCCACCCGATTGGTTTTGGTAAGTTTGCATACCAAACGCTCTTGGAAAGTGAATAGGACAGATAGATATCATTCTTACTTCTTCGAAAACTGCCCCTGCGCCACTGTTTCTGCTATAGCCACTGTATGACAACTTACCCTACATGATTAAATATGGATAAATATCGTACATTACTGATATCTAGGAATTAAAATGCGACGAATACTAAACCATTTTATTTGCCATATATAACAATAACCTAATATTTAAGCCTAGATGAAAACTATATTAGAAGTGGACTTAAGAACTAACACACTTTTTCATGGGTTTTCTCCACGATTTAGTTTTAAACTGAGCTTAATAAAAATTGGTCTAAAATCTGTATTTGTACAGATTTTAGACCATTTTTTTATTTCTACGGACACTGTGATTGCTTACTGTCGAGGTGACTTTCGAGTGAGTTCTAGACATGTAGTTCTAGTGGTAGTGAAAAAAGACTGAAAGAGGGTAGACAGATATATTTGCCCTTAGAAGAAATAAGTTTCTGCAGTCCTAGGTACCCGCCGCTTCACCAGTTTTGCTGTGACCCTGGAAGAGATTGCTAGATCACCAATAATGCCGCCGGTTGAAACTTAATGTTTTCTTTGTTTTTGTTATTTATCTGTATTTCTTGTTGTCAATAAAGAATATTTGTAATAATTTGTATTGTATTGTATGATGGCTTTGTGGGAAAACATCTAATCGGTTTAACCCGGTCGAAATATCGGTAAGCTCAATTTAAAACTAAATCATGGAGAAAACCCGTGAAAATGTGCAATTAACAACCGCGAAAATCTAAGAATGTTCATAGACTTAGGAACTTAATATACGAAAACTTGTAAAGTTGGCAGGATTCAAAAAGTAGTTCAAAGATAAACACACACAACATTTTAAGTTTAACGTATACCTACCCACTGCCTTCTATCATAGAATTCCACATCCTCGCCCAATTTGGTGCTCCGCCGTGGGACCCTAGCATTATGTGTTATTATGTGTATCTGTGGAGATTTATGGCTAGAAGAACCATTTTTTTATAAATACCACTTACGAGGTTCTTACTGAGGTACCGGATGGAAAGATTTAAATACGTGTCGAAAATAAAGGGTTGTGTTTGTAATAGTTATTACAATTGGTATGGGAAATGTAATTTATTTGTTTTTTTGTAGTATTTTTGTAATTACGTTTGGTGTCTTATTTTGCGTAACGTACCTGTTTGTTTTAACCAAACGGCTAACAGTTTTATTTAGTAGGTATAAACTCGTTTTGCAAATCAAACAAATTAAACTTTATTTATACACGTCAAACTTATCGCCCCACTTTATCGTCGGGGGTTAAAAATAAAAATGCTAGTTCTCCTTTAGGGTATTGTAGTAAGTAAGATCTCACCAAAAACATTCTGTAAAAAACTAGCCAACTCTCGATGGAGCTGCTTGTTTATCTCTAAAAAGTAATGAAATCTAGACAAAGTCGTACCAAGTCTAAGGTTCATTACCGCGATTTCTTTATTATTATAGTTAATGTTGTGTGACTGGGCCGTTGATTTTCCATCGTCAATGAGTAGTGGTTCTGGCAACAGATTGGTGCAATGGAATCATGGAGCACCTGGTTTATAAAACTCCTTGTGTACCCTTCAACAGCCAAGTAACACAACATTAACTATAATAATAAAGAAATCGCGGTAATGAACCTTAGACTTGGTACGACTTTGTCTAGATTTCATTACTTTTTAGAGATAAACAAGCAGCTCCATCGAGAGTTGGCTAGTTTTTTACAGAATGTTTTTGGTGAGATTTCACTTCTTTTTGTAGAAACGTGGTATATTGATTTATTTTATTAGATTTTCTTATTTCACGTAGTTTTTTTTTCTTTTTAGAAGTTGTTTTTTTATTATTACAAATCTTTCTTTTCTTAAGCGCGTTTTAAAATACAGTCAGCGCCATCTAACGACGTGTGCGGGTATCACCTCCACTCCTCCATCATATTTTTATAGAATTAATATTTTAGTTTTTTTAGTGTAAGTAATTTGTTTATTCAATTTGTATAATGTTTGAGTAGAATAAAGTTAATCGTTCGATCTTTCGACTATTTCTTCTTGTAAACTTGTAAGTATAAGTATAAAAGCCAGTCTAGTCTTTTCCATAGTTTTCCTTTAATTTTATTTATATACGTATTAAAAGCAGAAGGGGAGGTATTTGCCCAGCAGTGGGACGCTTTAGGCTGGATTAAATTAGAAGATGTGTTCCACTATGCTGGATTTTTGCAATGACAGTCGATTTTTTTAAGTACCAATAGCAGAAGGGGGCGTTAGGTACCATATCTCTAATACAGCTGAAACCAGCCGAGGGTTCTTCATCAGATACTTCAGGCCTTCGATTTTTGACATCAAAAGAAGCGGCCCACCAAGTTGAATATTTTTTGTAAATGCGGTATATCTCGATCTCTAATAGTTTGGTTGGACTCTTGTGTTTTCTAATCAGGGTCACCAGGTACTCCAGATCTTCGATTATCCTAGTTTTTATAGTTTTCCCTTTATGTAGCCATTAAACCCTAACTCTGTACCAAATTTCAAGTCGCTGAGTTTATGGAAAGTACTAGTTCTATTTTGATGATCATGAGTGAGTGTCGAAAATGCGAAACTTTGCTTTCGCTTAACTTCGGAGCTAAATGACCTACAGACTTGAAATTTCGGATTTTTAGTTTGTGATCATAGCTTAGTGGATGACGCAAATTTCTGCGTTCTGGTCTTATCCAGAGGTTCTCAAATAGGGGCCTGAAAATGCGGCGAAATGGTTCCAGTAAAGATGGTACGGCAGTGTTGCTTCGCGCTCGACTTGGCGGGGGCACTCCCGTGCCCCCAGATATTAAGGTGTATCATCTCGCATTGTATTTCTAGTTCTGTTACAGTTCTTAGTAGTGTTCTCTGCTCTCAGATTGCCTGGTAGAGATCGCTACAAGCGATAAGGCTGCTTTTTACGCATTCTGACTACCAGAGTTGTATATTTAAATGTTTCTTTTGTTTTTCTTACGTACTTACTAGATCTGAAAAAACAAAGAATAATATAACGTTAACTTTTTCCCATCATCACTTGTGCAAGCCGATTGCAGTTACGAAGCGAGATTGCATGGATTGCATGACAACTTAAATGCAATTTACATGCATTTTAGCGTGCATGTACGTAATGCCTTATACCACATGTGCATCCGGCCGATCGCGCAATCGACAGTCTTCGAAACGATCCTGCTGATTGCAATCATTGAGAAATTACGTTCGAGTAGGTACTAATAGAGAAGACACCTCGAATATTCTATGCGCCAACATGGCGGCAGCGGGCGGAGTGCGCGGCGAGAAGAAAAACAAAACACAAACGACATAGAAATTGGAGGTCGCGACCTCCAATTCATATTACTATGAGTGCGGTTTGCGGGTGTCGTTTCTATGTACGTTAGTACAGTAATAGTTCAATGATTGCAATGTTTTTTTTGTAATTCTTCTAGGGCCAATAATATAATCATTGTATTGAATGAATAGAACCTTAAGAAAGGTTTCTGTACAACAATGGAACAAACTCTAGAAAATATCAGACGGTTATGACTTGTGACATAGACCCCTCACTAACATTTACGTTAGTGTACTACGTTGTAGCACAGGTTGTAGTACGGGGTCCTTAAAATTGTACATTTGTTAATAGTCGGAAAATAAAGATATTTATATATTTCTTAGATCTTGTGTAGAACCGACGGCCGTTGGGGCAAAAACGTTCTTGAATGGCGAACGCGCGCCGGAAGACGTAGCGTGGGCAGGCCCCCCACAAGGTGGGCAGGCCCCCCACAAGGTGGGCCGACAATCTGGTGAGGGTCGCGGGAAGCCGCTGGATGCGGGCAGCGCGGGACCGATCGTTGTGGAGATCTTTGAAGAGGCCTTTGTCCAGCAGTGGAAGGCTACTGGCTGAAATGATGTTAAAACATTTATTTATTGAAATAGGATCTACATCTCAAGCTTCATTCAACTTTACTGGGGCAATCGAACTGGCATACCAGTTACTGGCTTGCCAACTGGCATGTTAATTACTTGCTTGCAGGATTCTCATAGTTTGATTAGCATAGTTCTGTAACAGGCCGACTCCATGCTGGGTTAGTAAGAAGTTACTTAATAAAACTTCATATTTTATCGTATGTGGTCTTCATAATACTATCATACTAATATTGGAAAGATTTAATCAAAAACTACTGTGCCTATTTCAAAAAATATTTTACCATTAGAAAGCTACATTCACCCTCAGTAACATAGGCAACCTTTTACCGCGGGAAAATGCCTCATTCCCACAGGAAAAAATGTTAACGTGGGCGGAGCCGCGGCGGAAAGCTAGTAATATTATAAATAGGAAAGATTTGATTGTTTGTTCGCATTGAATAGGCTCCGAAACTACTGAACCGATTTTAATGAAACTTAGTACCTACAAAGATATAGTAACAAAGGCTACCGTTTAAAGCGGAAAAATCCTCTTTTCCACGGGCAAATTTAACATTTAGCGGGCGGGCTAGTTTGTAGTAAAGCGGTAAAAGTACAAATAATTTGTGGCCAGTTTTAAAACTCGCTACTGTGCTCGCTACATTCGAATAAAAAATAAAATCCCGCCACTCGATTTCAATTTGTATCGGATTAGTTTGCGAGTGCGCCGAATTTTGGTGATAAGTTTTTATTTTACTGCCACAGAGCTACCGCATTGTAAAAGGTGAAACTTAGAGCTTTTGTTGATTTTTTGAGGATTTCGTTGTTGGAAATGTTTCCTGTACCCAAAGGGTTGCCTGGTAGAAATTGCTACCTTAGCAATAAGGCCGCCTTTTGTACACCTGTGTTGCTTTAATTATGTTTGTTTTATTCTCTTGTGTGCAATAAAGTATATTCTATTCTATTCTATTCTAAATGTTTATTTTTATCGTCACCAATGAGAATATTTACCTAAATCAACTAAAAAATCGTAACTTTATCGTGCCAATCAATTGTAGTCCTTATTTATTAGGTAGGTATATAAAAGTTTAATTAATTATATTACACTTTAACATTTAATATTTTGACCAATTTGACATTTAAAGCTAATTCTACTTATACCTATTACAAACACGAAAGTTTGTGAGGATGGATGTATGTATGTATGGATGTTTGTTACTCTTTCACGCAAAAACTACTTAATGGATTTTAATGAAAATTTACTATAATGTGGTTAATATATAAGAATAACACATAAGCTAACTTTTACCGCGGGAAAATACCTCATTTCCACGGAAAATTTGTTAGCGCCCGTATTCCGTAGCGGCAGGGGTGAATTTCGTAGTGCAAATATGCTACAGCATGTGCTGGCTTCTGTACATCAGAAATTGAGTTGCTCTAAAGATTACTTTTTTATAGAATGGAATAAGAATGCAACGAAAATTAAAAAGTCATGTTACGAATATTGCACCGAAATCTTCTGTATGTGAAAAGTGCTCCTGCCAATACGCGATCGAGTTATATTGTAATTGCCCACAGATTAAAACGAATGTCAATGGCAGTATGGCGGCCATATTTTCATTCATTGTTCCCCCTTTACTGCCCTGCGGTTCAATTATTGGCTGGCACCTTTAGAACGACGACATTTTAGTATTCAACAGCAAAAGACTTAAAATAATCCAATACAGATAAAAACATTCATGATTATCATTAACAATTCATATATGTCCCCACCGAGGGGCTCGAGTAGGGACTACTATTTGGTATTCTGTGGCTCGAGCCTACCCTGAAATCAAGGAGTAGCAAGTTAAGGAAAAAAATCCTTACAAAACCGCTCAACAGATGGCGCTAGTGAATAGTGAGGTAATAAATACCGAAGTATTGGATTATAAACAAAACATTCAAATTAATCAACTTAATTATCATAAAATTAATCTCAGTCAGAAACATAATAAATGAATGAATGATTAAATGAAACATGTACAATCCGACAAAAAAAGTCAATTAAAAGTCATTATTATTATTATTATTATTTTTTTCAAGTTACGTTACTAATGAAAACGAACCCCAAAATTTGAATTAGCATTAAACAGAACTAACCCAGAGTCATTATACCTTCGGCCAGTCGACGTTCAAAAACGTTAACGTTAATAATAACGTTATTGCACGTCCATTGACGTTATTGTGCTAAAGCGGCGGCAATAAGCGGTTATAGAGCTATTATTTAATTAATTAATTGGCATGTCGACTGAAGAGGCAAGGGAAATTTTCAGTTTTTATTTTGCTGCTTTTTACTAGCTGTCCGCCCGCGGCTACGCCTGCGTTGTTTTTTTACTTTTCCGTGTTTCCCGGAATGAGGTATCTTCCCGCGGTAAAAACTATCTTAGATGTTGACCGACGATACCACCATACAAAATTTTATTCAAATCGGTCTAAAAGTTTCGGAGATTAGCCCGTACAAACAGACAAACAGAGAAACAAAAAATTTGAAATAAATCTGGATTATGTTCTACGAGTATGTAACTTCTTACATCCCCCTGACTCGGTGTTTAGCTTTTTTTCGTACAGATTTTCGGACTGTACAGTTTTATTATATAAAAATTAATTAATTTCAACTTCGGGGTTAGTTAGGTTGATGACTTATGTCAGCTTAATAATATAATAGTCGTCAAAAATGGTTTTGTAAAATGTTATTTTAAAAACAATTATTTGACTCTGACCTTAGAACCTATACGAAGAAGATGAATATAAGATTTTAAATTAAAAATTTAAAAGACCCCCGCCACAAAATCATTACTTGATCCTTATTATAACAGTTCCTCTCTCTTTTTCGTCGGGGGTTAAAAATGTTTAATTTTAAGCAGAAAACATTACGAAATTATAATCAAATGAGTGTTTTTTCATAGTTGAATAAACAGCCCGCTTCATGAATAACAAACATGTTTAATTCCTTAAGGGAGCCATGACAGTCGTGAACTTTATGCTTTATTGCACCTACCCTCATATTCATGTCACATAAGTGTTGTAAAATGTCTATACTCTATGAATATATTAGTACCATATTAGAATATGTTAATATATATAAACATAGAGCACGCGCACCGCTCCGCTGCCTTAATGCCAAGCGTAAGCAGTTGTATGGGCGGTGAAATCAATGACATTTTTCTTTTTGGATTTGTTCCTTGAGTCATGTTTGCAGCTTATCACTGCACATTTCACAATGTTCTCCTATTAAATTACTTATTTTCAGCGGAAAAATCAGCTCCGATAACCATTTCCTACTAAACGAACGCGCTGAAGATATTCGTACTTACGGTGCATACTTGATAAGGCGTGATCTATGCCTCCCACATTTTTTTATTTATACTCTAAGGCAAGGATCTTATAAGTACTATACGTAGTACTTATAAAATCCTTGCTCTAAGGTTAGTTAGTAACTATGGTATAGAGTTCAGACACTAGTAGGTAATAATTATTAATATTCTCATTTAGATTCGTATTGGACGGGATTTAATCAACTCAAATGACATAGAGCGTCGAAGGTACATATTTTCTCGTATGAACATTTCTAGAAATCGAATAAACATAATTTGCTTCATAAAAAACATTTTTTTTGGTATGTGGCGAATGTCCAGGACAGAAGGTCATAGCCCAACCACTATGCTACCGGAGATCCAAGTTTAAAAGCTTGTTTGGATGGAAATAAATTATCATACTTGTGGTAGAGCCTGTTGATTCTTTACGAGCAAGTGTATGTAACATGTTGCTCATTATTTTTCAACAGGCGTACGTTACATAAAACATGCATGAGATAACTAATTATATGGAAATATTTTAGACTACAGACAATTTTTATAACACGGTACACGGGACTGGAATTTATACTTACACTTTTTACATAGGTACCTTAAACTTCGACTTATTCGTACATACCTGAAACAGAAAAAAACACTTTTTACAAAAAATAGAGAATAAAATAGAATATGCTTTATTGCAAACCAGTAATAAATTACAAGAAATACAGTTTACAAACAACCCAAAACGTATACAAATGGGCGGCCTTTTTGTTAAGGTAGCAATTTCTGCCAGGCAACCCACGATAAAGGAGAGGTGCAACGATAAGTGCGAGAGAGTGCATTTTATTCTTAACTAGCGACCCGCCCCGGCTCCGCACGGGAAAGTGGTTATTGTGGGTTATCCTTAAGTACCTATATTATGCATATATTATACATAATACAAACCTTCCTCTTGAATTACTCTATCTATTAAAAAAACCGCATCAAAATCCGTTGCGCAGTTTTAAAGATTTAAGCATACATAGGGACATAGGGACAGAGAAAGCGACTTTGTTTTATACTATGTAAGTAGTGATTTACAGAATAATATCATGCAAATAGACTGTTTACAATCGAAGCCTTTGGCACCAAGGGGTAAAATCGGACACCCAAACCCACAAGAACAAAAATTTCAATAGAACATTTTTATGTTTTGGTAATTGTAGATTATGTTAAAGATTGTGAAAGATCGGATATACTCCTTTATAGACTCTAATCTTCTGGTATTAGAAGTGGGTTTCAATTTCCATCCCTAGTTCCCCCTTGATGGTAAAATCTTCACCATACTCGTAAAAAAAATTGCTTTGACTTTACATACGTACAAATAAAAACCATTGAGTTTACAAGAACAAAAAAATGCTGTGTTAAAGTTCATTAAACTGTTAACAATTTGCGTTAAAATATAACCATGAAATCTTAAAGAATCCAAGGAAAAAAAATATTCGCGTCTCTCTTTCAATTAGTCGAAAATCTCTGTCCGGTGTTACCCCAACGCACCTTATCTTACTAAATTAATTTATAAGTTTTCTGACGTCATTCTATTCGATCATCGTATCGTACGGCCTATAGTAATTTTGTTTGTAAATAACATTGCGAAATTCAATAGACATTTGACTCAATCAATATTGTGAAAGTATCACAAATATTTGTGTTTTATTTGAAAGCAATATTTAAATATTTTACAGCCAGAAAAATTACTTTACGGCAGCAATCCTACAGATTGATTAACCCTAATAGGGCTCTGTCTACGCTTTAGCGAGCTGAAAAACAATATTTTTGAAATGTCTCAATTCTCGAAATCCTACTTATCCAGCCAGAGGTACCTATAATTTTCTAAAAAGTCGTTACAGTCTTCAATCAATAATCGAAATTCTTAGAGTTAGCCTGAGCAACGACATCTTGGAATAAAAACAATGGACAGACAAAAATTTTGTAAACATAACATTCCACAGTCGCACGCGCATCAAATATATGGCAGTTGAGAAAAAGAAGGCGACGGAAACGCATCCTGTGCTAAATTGACATAATAAAAAATATTATTTGAATATCGAAACTAAAAACAGTATAATCTAAATGGTAAACGAAGGATTTAATATAATTGCAAAAACTGAATTGGAAAAATATACTTTTCTTATATGATTTCGTCCAATAATTTGATTTTGGATGAAATACCTTTATCAAATCATCAGTGATCAAGATTACGATGAATCTATAACCAAAAATAATAAAGAAAGATAAAAACAAAATGAACCAGCTCAAGAATTAGTGATTAAAAAAATCTAAGATGGAAGATCATCGTTGAAGATCTGAATGGTAGTAAATTATAGATCGATGATCCAGTACTCTAACTGACATGAGAGAAAAAAGATGCCATGACAGGTAACGTTACCGATGAGCTTTGCAAGATATGTGACGGAAGAATAGAGTGTGCGCCAACCGCTATTCTTCTCATCTCCCTAGTTCACACACTATATGGCCACATTGGCCCTGAACCTGACTATTTTGGAAAGAATCGAGATAGGGTCGTTGCACATTTTGGGAGGAAAAGTCCGAAGTTTGAAGAAGATGCTATCCCAAAGTTTAAGTCATTTAAATACCACGAAGCACTGGCGGCGGATGAAGAACCTCCGATGGAAACGCAGAAAAGCTCGGAGTATGACTTCATCATCGTAGGTGGAGGAACTGCTGGATGCGTCTTAGCAAGCAGACTTTCTGAGAATAGGAAATGGAAGGTAACACTTCTTTTTTTTCTTTTTTTTATAATGATGCAACTATCGCCACTACCACCGCTAGATTTTTGTAAATAGATCTATCTTTACCGTGATAACCTTTACTATAGTTTAGTCTAGTAATTAATTCAGAAATATGACATGATTATTTGAACCATAACGTCCATTGATTGACAAGGCCTCTTTCGTGGCTATGAATTTGTTTTTGAATTTAGTAAAAATAATCTTCCTCAAATTATGATTGTAACATTTTTTAAAGCATAAATAATTTTATTGCACTGTATACATTGCCCGTCGCCGTAATGACTGATTTATTTGTATTTTATACCTATAGGTACTGGTTGTAGAAGCTGGTCCTGAAGAGCCAAAGATGGCATTGATTCCTGGACTTACTAGTGAATTCCGAGGATCAGCTTTAGATTGGCAATTCAGCATGCGACCTAAGAAGGGGTGAGTCTTAAACCTTATAGCCAAAAAAGGTCCGTCTAAAAATATTAACAAATTTGGCTCAAACAACAAAGTCTAAGCCATAACGATGGCTTGTAAGAAACATAAGTTAATATTGTTAGACGGACCTTCAGACTGTTACAGTATTTGTTATCAATCGTATAGTTAAATCACGTTTCAGCTTCTGCCAGAATCGCATGGAGAGAGGATGTGAAGTGGTCCAAGGAAGAGTATTGGGAGGTACTTCTTCCATCAATGATATGGCGTACCTCCGTGGCAGTCCTGCAGATTATGACGAATGGGCTCTTAATGGAAATGACGGGTGGAACTTCGCAAATATTCTGCCCTACTTCAAATACTCTGAAGGAAATTATGATAAGGACGTTTCGAAGAATAAGTTTTTCCATTCCACGCAAGGACCCTTAGATATAGGCCGATATCCCTACGTTGATGTAAATGTTGACGTGCTACTCAGTGCATTTAATGAGCTGGGCTACAACTATACAGATGTAAATGGAAGAAATCAACTTGGTTTTATGAGAATACAGACAATGTCTTATTTTGGTGAAAGAGTTAGCGCATATACTGCTTTTATAGAACCTATTAGAAAGTTACGAACTAATATTAACATAATCACAGAAGCACTTGTTGTAAAGATTATATTTGAGGAAGACGGTAAAGATACTAGAGCTGTAGGTATAGAATATATTAAAAACGGTACAATGTACAAAGCATACGCTACAAAAGAAGTAATAGTGAGTGCTGGAACAGTCAACACGCCCAAAATTCTTATGCAATCTGGCGTTGGCCCTAAAGACTATCTAGAATACTTAGATATTAAAGTGAATTACGATCTTCCTGTAGGTGGTAATTTTCATGATCATTTATCCGTTTGTCTTCCTGTGTTAAGAATGACGAAGACTGCTACAGTTTCTAAGTTTACTGAAAAATTAAAAGATATCACGACATATTATTCGAAAGGAATAGGTCCATTATCAGCAAACTTTCAAGTGGTTGCTTTTCTTGAAACAACTTTATCGGATATAATTGGCACACCTGACATCGAAGTAAGATTCAAAGGCCACGATTCTAACATGTATTATGATAGGATTGATATGTGCATATCTTTATTAACGCCAAAAAGTCGCGGGCAAATAGTTCTAAATGCTTCAGATCCAATTTTCGGAAAGCCTTTGATTTACCCAAATTTTCTTAAAGATCCTTCTGATGAAAAGAAACTTCTAGAAGGCGTACAAGAAATAGTAAAGTTATTTGACACAGATGTATTCAGAACAGCTGGTGTAGATTTTGATCCTAGACCAATACTAAACAATGAATGTAAAGAACACGAAAGAGTATCAGAAGATTTTTGGTCGTGCATTATTCGTCATTTTTCTGCGCCTTTACACAACTATGTTGGCACTTGTAAAATGGGTCCTACAAGAGATCCTGAGGCAGTGGTAGACAATCATTTGAGAGTGTACGGTGTAACAAACCTGAGAGTTGTTGATGCGTCAATAATACCTAAAATAATAAGAGGATCTACAGCTGCAACTGTTATAATGATAGCTGAAAAGGCAAGTGATTTAATAAAAACGTCTTGGTATTAAATAATTATTTTATTTCAAAATTAATATGCAGAACTATGCTATCGTCTATTATAGTAAAACCCTTTGTCTTCCTTCCAGTCTTTTGTTATCATTTTTGCTGCTTTCTCTGCAATCATCAAAGTTGGAGCAAATATTCCTCCTCTAACATGAGTCGGCATAACAGACGCGTCTACTATTCTAAGCCCTTCAATACCATGAACTCTAAGTTCAAAATCTACTACAGAATTAGTAGCATTTTCTCCCATACGACACGTCCCTACAGGGTTGCCTACAGCTTTAGTATAATGTCTTGCTATACAATTCCACTGATCTCTTTTCCTAAGCCTATCACAAGGGAACAAATCAATTGGAGCAAACTTAATTTCAGCTTTTTTTATTTCTTTTTTATCGAGCAACTGTAGAGATATATCAATTGCATCAACGAGTGTTTCCAAATCTTCAGGCTCCTTGAGTAGGTTCGCAGCAATAACTGGTCTTCCATATTTTGGATTTCTTTTATTGAGAGTAACTTTACCTTTACTTTTTGGCCTAAGTAATATGGGGAAAACATTAATTAAATTATAATATGGATATGGTAGACTAGATTCCTCAGCTACATGTACACTTACATTTGTTAACATAAACTTATCGCTTCTTATAAAATTGCCTTCTAATGTAATTTCTGCATCGGGAGCATTATTTTGTTCATAAAGTTGTACAAAAGCAGACAATTGATTTATTCCTCTAGAAGCCAAAGGTCCAGTACGACTTTGAAACCAAGTTTTGAAATCATTTATAACCTGAGTCTCACTGACTGGTGCTACATCAGGTAAAGAAAATGCAAGACCGCCCGTAGTAACTTGGTCTTGATAGTTTAGGCCTACTGGCAAATCCATCAAAGCTGTAATATTATATTTTTTAAGTTCTGCCTTAGGACCTATTCCAGACATGTGTAACAATTTAACATTATTGATTGCACCTCCAGTAAGAATAATTTCTCGCTTTGCATAAGCCGGCCTTTCTTTACCCTTATCAAATTCATAAATAATTCCATCAACAGTTTTTTCAAGTTTATCGATAACGATTTTGACAGCAGTAGCTCCGGTTATGACGGCAAGATTTTTTCTATGTCTAACGGGCTTGAGGAAGGCGGAATTGGTGCTGAGTCTAGTGTTGTTATGGATGGCGAATTGGTGGTTGACGATGGCTTCGGGGGCATTGATGTTGGCGTCAAGACTGCGTAAGCCCATCTCGGTAAATGCAGCGGTGAACACCTCGAGGTATCGGTCGGCGTACTTGAATCGCTGCACATGCATTTCTCCGCCTCGGGAGTGGTAGTGTGAGTTCATCAGTATGTCGTAGTCACCTACAAAATTTGAAATACATATTTTTAAGAAAATAGACAATTCATACTATAAAATTATATTTTTATGCAAGTAGAAAGAACGCGGAGTAAACGAATACGTATAAAATATCTACATAATTATTATACTATGGTTCTTCGTCCTATTATAATATGATGTATTAATTGCTTACTTGCATTTAGTGACTAAGCATTGGTTTTAAAGGGGTTGAAATTGTCATGTTTGGTTGTACAACAAGTGATGTTAAGATTTTAACTGTTTGTATTTTTTAGATTAGATTAGGTTCTTTCAAGAGGTTACCTTAAACTTTTAAAATCTTTAAAGAGGTTTTTATTCAAGGCTGGAAATCTCCCAACTGAAATGAATGATGAGGAAATTTCAAACGACGTCTTTCTCACCATTATCCTCGGAATGTTTAAAGAACTCAAGCAGGTTTCCAAACTTCCAGTCAATAGAGCTGATCTCCCCATTTTTGTGCCAAGAGTCGTAGTCGGCTTTGGTTCCTCTGGTGTACTTCATGTCATTGGTGACTGTGGAGCCTCCCAGGACCTTGCCTGTACGCACTTCGCAACTGCCTCCAGGTCTATAGGAATTATGACGAGAAAGATCATTAATATTTCAATCGGAAATGAAAATATTACTAATGGTGATCACCATTACTAAGATTTAGCCGGAAGACGTCAGTGCTGGACAAGGCCTTCCACAAAGATCTCCTCAACGATCAGTCCTGCACCTTCTGCATGAAGCGGCTTTCAACGACCCTCATCGGTTCGTCAGTGCATTAACTAAATTGTATGTTTTAATTTAAGGTTTAATATTTTGTTCTTGATAGCATGAAGATTGAAAAAAATCCTAAATAATCCTAATTCTATTATAAACTAAAATGCGCGGAGCTCCCAGAAATTTTTCTATTTATTTTCTAAGACGCGGAGGTTATTTATATTGATTTTTGATTCATAAAATTTAAAAAAGACTTTCATTTGTGAATATTGCTGAAGTGTGTATCTGAAATACAGTTAAATTCTTAATAAAGTCTTCTCTGCTACGAATATCTACGATTTTTTCTGCAAAACCTGACAACCTAACTAGAACATCTAGATGACAACACAGAAGAATCAGAAAGAAGACCTAGATGAAAATAATTAACTATTATGATTTAAAACGGTATAATGTACCGTGGTATTTATTGTTTAATTTTGAAAAGTACAAAACTTGTTACCTGGATAGACACGAATATCCGTTCCTCTCAGTCCTGTAGTTCCACATAATCGGTCTGTAGTCCTTGGTAGGCACTCCTGGTATGTCATAGTCTATATTCTCTTCCTCCCCTGCTTCTAGAAGGAGAACCTTGAAAGAACAAGTAAATATAGCTCTTTCTAAGTCTATATCACCCATGTTAAAAGATAGAATTGAAAAATTGTAACGTGAAAAGTTTTCTGCGGTTTAGGTGCTAGTTTTAACAATTTTGAGGGGTCAATAAAGAAGTGGTTACAGCAGTTAAATTCCATTATGAAACGCTGCTAGTTCGAAACCCGCAAGTAATCAAAGTGTTTTAACTTTTTTCTACTTAAAACATTATTGCGAAGAAATTCAAAGATGCCAATTTAGCAGGCTCTAAAACAGGGAAGGAATCATTTAAAAAACTGAAAGAGCCTACAAATACTGAATACACTATGAAAGAAAATTTAGTAATAATTTTACAGGAAACAAAAAATAATCGAAATATTAGAAATATCAACACAGAACTATTTCATCTAAGGACACTAACAAAATCAAACCCTGAAAAAGGAAATTTCGCCAAAGGAAGGAAATAACAGTGTTACCCTGATTACGACTCATAATTACTATCGGTGCAATTATTACGAGTAAAGAATGCAAGTAGGTAATACCAACGCAAATTGTGGAACTAATCTAACGATATCAACATGAAACTAAGCTGAATATGAACTAGTTAATGTATTATTATGAAATTTAGATTATGTTTTAGGAATGATTGACGATTACGCTGCTGAAAATCAATGCACTTAAATTGTCATAAATTTTCATACAAAATTACAAAACGATTAAAAAAAATGCGAAAATGTATACGATCACTGGTTTCAATACATTGTAAATGTGGTATAGCATTAGTTTCGTTCGTTAGAACCCCACATATGGGGTTTGAACCTATCCTAAGGGTGAACAGGCCTTAGTCGACCACGCTTACCCAATGCGGGTTTATCAACTTCACACACAAAATTTGCATTACCTACTTCAGCAAGTTTATTATACCCAAAAATCAAAGCATCGCCTAGTTTGGGGTTAGATGACAAATACGAGTTGGTATTACATCCCACTTTTTTTTTTCTATAAGTTACCTCCTCATATTTATTATTAACTAGCTCTCCGCCCTCGATTACACTCGTGTTTCGACATTTTTCGTGGTAATGAGATATATTTGCGTAATTTTCATTACGCTGCCGCTGAAGCGGCTCCCAACTCTCTGATCCACTAGAAACTTTCCCATCCTTTTGTTGGTCGGGTAAAAACAATTCTGAATCATCAAATATCTGTACACCTACGCACTATCTAATCACCCTCTCAACAGAAGCATTCCAATATTAACTCTATGACGTAATAGCACTCTTACAGGCGCCGTGACGTCATTTTCTCTTGGCGATTATTGTGTGTTACGTCATAGATCGTCGAAAACCGTCGATGGCTAAATGGATAGGGCCGTTGTTTAAAAAGCCACGGGTTCGACGTACCAAAATAATTTGATTTTCGAATTCATATTATTATGTACCTACGTGTATTCGACGCTAAAGGAAAACGTCGCAAAAAAACCTGCACACATCTGCGAAATGGGTCAGCGTGGTTGACTATGGCCTATTCAACCAGTTTCAGGGTAGGCTCGAGCCCTTAGCGTCTGCAAGTTTCCACAAGATGTTTCTCTACACCGCAAGAGCGTCGAATAAACGTACATTAAATGAATTAAAAAACATTGGTACGTGCCGAGACTTGAACCTCCTGAACTTCCAAATAGAAGACAACGGTCCTAGACAATAAGGCCAATGATAAAAATAGCAATACGTACATTCATACACACAGTCACGCCTCTTTCCCGGAGGGGTAGGCAGAGACCACTTCCTTCCACTTGCTACGATCAAAACACACTTCTTTCGCTTCATCCACATTCATTAATCTCCTCATGCATGCTAGCCGGTTTAAAGTACTCCTGACCCGACTCTTAGTTACCCAATTTGATTTTGGAACGTTCGTCTTGGTCTTCCCCTTCCAACCCTTTCTTCCACTCTCGTCAAAAAAGTTTGCGTTCCCATTGAGGGACCACATGAAATTTTAAGCTTTTGAATGTGTCAGCCTTTAGTAAAAGTTTTGAAACAATTGTAAATTCAGCCATTAATTTGTAACTATTTTGAAAACTTTTACTAAAGGCTGACACATTCAAACGCTTAAAATTCCATGTGATCTCAATGGGAACGCAAACGCCAACAAATAGCATGAATAGTAAAAAAACTACTAAACAAAATGAAAAAGACAGACGCATCTATCTATCTCTACATGTCTACCTTCCATTCCGGTACAGCTGACAGTCTATTCGCCAACAAGCAACCTGCCGTTCCACCGCCAACAATGATGAAGTCAAAGACGCTATTCCTCAAATCCAGTTCATCCTTCCTCGACTTAGTGGCTTTGGAGTAAAGATCTGGAGTAGGGGCGGCCGGTGACCACAAAAAGAGTAAGAGTAGGAGGTGGATTGGGCTGAAAGAAGAGTTTTAGGTTTTAGGCAATTCTATCATCATCATATTGATAAATTTTTTGACGATCTAGTCTAGTTAGTAAACTGCTTTGAAGCAAAGGGTTATCGGATCAAACCCTACCAAGCTCCTGTAGCATGAAGTGTTATGACAACACATTTAATTTTGTCAAAATGCTGTGAGAAAGCCGCCATATTGAAATATACTTCAATAGAATTATAAATGAGAGTATACGCACGATAAAATTATGTCTCTTACGCGTGAAACATCGTGCTAGCATGTGCGATGAGTACTTTTGTTTGGTTTGTGTCTGTATGTTGTATATTAAAATTTATACACCGTGAAAAACTAGTTGTTTATCCGCAACATACTCAGTGGTTGTACCTACTCATGAAACTAAACAACTTTCCCCAAGCAACATAGGTTGAAATCTGAAAATTAAATTTCATCTTTTCATGGCCCGGCACGTGACTGAAGTTTATATGAAACTAGCGACCCGCCACGGCTCCGCACGGGAAAATGGTTATTGTGGGTTATCCTTCAGTATATAATGCATGTATTATACATTAAACCTTCCTCTTGAATCACTCTATCTATTAAAAAAAACCGCATCAAAATCCGTTGCGTAGTTTTAAAGATTTAAGCGTACAAAGGGAGGGACATAGGGACAGAGAAAGCGACTTTATTTTATACTAGCGACCCGCCCCGGCTCCGCACGGGAAAATGGATATTGTGGGTTATCCTTCAGTATATTATGCATGCATTATACATATAAACCTTCCTCTTGAATCACTCTATCTATTTAAAAAAACCGCATCGAAATCCGTTGCGTAGTTTTAAAGATTTAAGCATACATAGGGACATAGGGACATAGGGACATAGGGACATAGGGACATAGGGACAGAGAAAGCGACTTTGTTTTATACTATGTAGTGACTATGTAGTGATAGTGATAGTGACTAGCGACCCGCCCCGGCTCCGCACGGGAAAATGGTTATTGTGGGTTATTCTTGAGTATATTATGCATGTATTATAGATATAAACCTTCCTCTTGAATCCCTCTTATCTATTAAAAAAAACCGCATCAAAATCCGTTGCGTAGTTTTAAAGATTTAAGCGTACAAAGGGAGGGACATAGGGACAGAGAAAGCGACTTTGTTTTATAGTATGTAGTGATAGTGAAGTTGAAGTATAGAAGAGTTTGAGATTTCAACCAAGTTGTTCATTTTCATGAATACTAACCACTATTTTGCTGATAAACAACAAGTTAAATTTCACGGTGTTTATGAAGTATTACAATAAAAATGTAAACAGCTATATGACTTTGGACTTTTCACCGTTATTATTTCCATTGAATAAGGGAGATAATCGCGATGTACTTCATCAGCTCAACGTGCTCATGACAGTACCTATAAACACCGCGATTTACACTTACATACAATCTATTGTTAGGTTTCTGTAGCACCAAGGCTAAAGAAGCCCAGTTAATGTGTTTGCATCTTAAACATGTGTGAGCATTTCCGTTCATACACATAAATACATACATATGCAAAGCCATAAGCAGTTACAAAGACTAGTTCATCATTTTGTAATCGGACGTTCCTCGTCTTGCGAAAGTCGAAACGAAAATGAAATATTACGATTTCTATTACATGGTTTTCGTCTGGAGGAGACGCATGTCGGTTTTATTGAAATTTTTTTAGGCACAATATTTTAAATTTTCGGCCTGATATTTTTTTTATAAGCCTTTGGTTTTTTTATGTTTAAGTGCACGTGATAATATGATAGCACTTGTGAATGTGACTGTACCTACAAACAATTTCAAAATTCTATTCTTTTCATTAAAAGAATACAATTTTCATTAAAAGAATACAATTTTGGAAGAATTTCTGATCGATATAAAATATTTTTAGGATCTATTTTGATTAATAGAAACGGAATAATATGTGCCAAGTGCAGAGAGCAGCAGAGAGCATTAGAAAAATTTGGGGGGAATCTTTACTCAGCAGTGGGGTCAGAATAGAAAATTACTCTCAGTTCAGTATACAAAACATAATACTTTTCAAACCCATATCCGAAACACCCGAACAAACTTGAAACGGCCAAAAACCCTTTAAATTTCGAACACAAATTAAAAAACATTAAAAAGAAAACACGCACCTTAATGTCATTTTTACACGCGGCCAGTAACAAAAACAAATGCACTACAATAAAACAACAACAGTTGTAAGTCCGTCTGTGTGGATTGACCAACTGAAAGGAGTGGAAGTCGATTTGGGTACCATTTTAACGAATCCACAAAATTACAAGTGCATTTCGATATCCATTGCGTATAAAGTACAGATAAAACATAAGGGTTTAAATTAGAGGCTAAGTGGGGACGCATTGGATATGAAATTGAACGTAGATTGTGAATTGTGAGGTCTTGGACACGCTTGACAGGGCACACGCATCCTGGATTGCAAGCAATGTTGCAATGAAGGATAACGGTCATGTTTCTCCTCAGGCAAAACTACGTCTTCCGGTTGATCAGTTTGGTCTTTTGAAGGTTGAGGGAAAGTTAGTAAACAGCCTATAAATAGTCCTCTTCCTTACTTCGCGTATTGTTGTTTCAAGATGTAGCTTGTATTTTTTTTTTCTCGTAAATGCGTTACCTCGCTGCGGCTGTTATCGTTGCCTCTCCTTTGACATTATGGTTACCTGGTAGAAATTACAACTTTAGCAATTAGGCCGGTTGTAGACTGTATTTTTTTGTTATTCCTGGTTTGCAATAAAGTTTCTATTCTATTCTATTCACTTATCGTGTGGGTTTCGAGGTTAACCTACCTCACAAACCCTGGTGTCTGAATCATTGAGCCGCCTATGGCTTCTGACATGGCTCATGTAAAGACTACATTCGTAGATAGTAACCGGGACCAACGGCTTTACGTTCCTTCCGAAGCACGGAATCATCTTTCTTTTCGGACAATCAGGTGATTCAGCCTGCAATGTCCTAAACAAACTGGGAAAAGCTGGGAAAAGTCTCACAAAGTGATAATTTTTCGACGAGTCCCCACCGGGATTCGAACCCGGAACCTCCATCACACCATGACCACAGAGGCTGTTAGCTGTGTCCTCTTCCTTATCAGTATATGGAACTTGACATATAAGAATTCACTTCTGGACTAAGCATTGTCGTTGGTCCAAAATGTAAAAATGAAACTACTTTTTTATTGTATTTAAAACACAACAAACGTACAGGTTTACAATACTTTTGTTTGACACAATAGTGCCTAAGTCCTCAAAACATTAATAATTTTTATTTAGTGATCCCTAAGATCTTACAAAAGGAGAGCGTCTATGGCCTAGTGGGTAGGACCGTTGTCTTCCATCCGGAAGTTCACGGGTTCAAAACTCGGCACGGCATGATTTCAAATTTCAAATTTATTATGTATTCGTACGTTTATTCGACGCTCTTATGAAGGAAAACAACGCGAGGAAGTAATTCAAAGGTTCAGTATGAAGTGGACCAACCGCACTGGGCCAACGTATTCGACTAAGGCCTAATCACCCTGATTTCAGGGTAGGCTCTAGCCCCTCAGTGCGAACATTTGGGCTGTTAAAATATCACAATAAGGATGAACTCTTATTACAGTACAATTAAGAGCGTCGGTGGCTAAGTGGCTAGAGCCGTTGACTCCATTCGGAAGTTCACGGGTTCGAACCTCGGCACGTACGAATGCGTTTTCGCTTTTCGAATTCATATGAACGTTTCAACGCTTTTACGGTGAAGGAAAACATCCTTAGGAAACCTGCACACACCTGCGAAGTAATTCAAAGGTTGTGTGTGAGTGAAGTTGACCAACACGCACTGGGCCAGCGGGGTCAACTAAGGCCTATTCACCCTGATCTCGGGTAGGCTTAATCCCCTCGGTGGAGACAAGTATGAGCTGTTAATGATAAACTAATGAACTAATTTCCCTTTACCAAGTTTTCCTCAAAAACCGTATACGACCCGCTGAAGGGCTCCAACCTATCCTCAATTAGAAAAAAATACGCGATTCTTTCAGCAAAAATTGTATTGTCGTTATCACAAATCTTGCAATGGGTATACAGTACAAGGCAAGCATTATATTTGCAAATTATCTACGCTTCGTTAATATTAACATACGTTTATGCAAGAAATTTGTACTGCTATGATAAAATGGTTAAAGCGTACTGAACTCACTGCGACAATGTTTTTTTTTTAGTTTTGTTATATTAATCAAATTGTATAAAATAATAAGTACCTATGTAAAAATATTTTTGAAAAGATGCAACGCCTGTGGAGTTTCTCCCGGAGAGTTCTTCTCCACAGAAGACAGCCAAATCCTCGACGTCGAAAAGTGATTTGTAAAGCTCGAGATGACGTCACAATTTTCGCGTCTAGATGAAAACAGAGTTGCAAAGATCTATTTGTGCATTGAGCATTTGCATTGAAGTGATTGAAGTGCCGTCAAACTGGCGCGCCGGCGGCGGCGGCGCAGCGCTTGCTATAAAAATATATTAATAGATTTGAACAGTATTTTTTGCTGTTTTCTTAGTATTTTGATGATTTATTACATCACAGAAACAATCTGTCTTCAGAATTGTTTGCTTATCGTGTGGGGTTTGAAGTTAACCTACCTCACAAACCCCGGTGTTCGGAATATTGAGCCGCCTTAAGTTTCTTACGTGACTCCCATAATGACTATTTCCGTAGATAGTAGGCGGGATACGGCTTTACGTGCCTTCCGAAGCACAAAATCATCTTCTTCTTTTTTGAACAATCAAGTGATTCGATCTGCAATGTCCTAACCAAACTGAGGGGAGTCTGGTAAAGCGATGAAATGAAATGAAAATGTCCAAAGTTAAAATACCAAATGATTATTTTAACTTTTGGACATTTTTTATCACTTAGTTAAGTCAAATAAAGTTACATTTAGTGGCGAGTTCAGCAAAGCAAAATGTGCGGTCTTTTGTGGAGAAGAGCTCGCCGAATAAATTCCACAAGAGTCGCATCTTTTAAGCGTTAGCGTCGATATTAGTTCGATGAGTGTCTCACCGAGATTGGAACCCGTAAAGTGAGGCGAGTTTTACCACTCAGCCATGAAGGTTATAGGTAGATTGATCGTCATCATTCTATCAACAAAGGATATTATTATATTGGGACAAAACTTAGTTTTTATTAGTGTAGATTCTATTTTATTTATGTTATGGTGTATGTATATCTCGTTGGCAATCTGTTTTATGAAACTAAAATGAAAATAAAGGTTTCTTTTTCATTCTCCTTCAGATTTTCAGTAATAAGTCTAGGATTTTGTTTCTAAACTGATTATATTATAATCATTTTAGAAACAAAAAAAATCCTAGATATTATTAATAATTTATTTATTTACTAGCTGTCCGCCCGCGTAGTTTTTTTTTTTTCCATTTTTTTTTTACCTTTTAAACCTTCCCTGGACTTCCACGAATATTTCAAGACCAAAATTAGCCAAATCGGTTCAGCCGTTCTCGAGTTTTAGCGAGACTAACGAACAGCAATCCATTTTTATATATAAGATTCAGTAAAGCATAAAAACGCCTGTGGTAGGTATTATTAACACATTTTAAAATAAATATAATCTTTATTAATAATATTCTGTTATCTTATTTACAATCTTATATGTATGTGGCATTTAATTTTATATACAATCCATACCTTATTCAGTCATACAGTTTGCAGTCAATAAGAAAATGTTGGACGAATTAGAACAAAAATGTCTCACAAAAAAGTGTCACACATACCCACCACATACCTACTATTAGGTCCTTACCTATGAAATTGCAGTTCAGTATCAAAAAAGTGAAACAAGTTTTTTTTAATGAAATTATTATTTAATCAATCGAAGTATGCGCCGTTGTTATCGATACACTTCCGCCATTTTATAGGCAGATCATTGATACCTTTGGAAAAAAAATCCTGGGAGCGAGAGTCTATGAACTGTTTGAAGGCGGTTTTGACTGCCTCATCAGATTTGAAATTTTTTCCTTGTAAAAAGTTATCCAAATTTTGAAAAAATTGGTAATCGGTTGGGGCAAAATCTGGAGAGTATGGTGGGTGACGCAGATCTTACCCCAACCGATTACCACTTTTTTCAAAATTTGGATAACTTTTTACAAGGAAAAAATTTCAAATCTGATGAGGCAGTCAAAACCGCCTTCAAACAGTTCATAGACTCTTGCTCCCAGAATTTTTTTTCCAAAGGTATCAATGATCTGCCTATAAAATGGCGGAAGTGTATCGATAACAACGGCGCATACTTCGATTGATTAAATAATAATTTTATTAAAAAAAACTTGTTTCACTTTTTTGATACTGAACGGCAATTTCATAGGTAAGGACCTAATATTTTGAAGAGAAGCGAAAATAAATAAAAATGTTTGATCACTAATCAAACAATGTCACATTTGGTAATGTGCTTGTTTTGGCCAAGATTTCATTTTTTTTAATTTATTCATTTTCGCTTTTATATGAAAATAAATAGTATTTATACAGCTTATGTTTGTTGCTTAACAAACTATCAATAGTTTTTCACTATTGCGCTATACACATTCATATTTTACTACATAGTTCACTCCTCTTTTTTCTGTAGGTAGCAAGACTAGCAGGGTTGTCAAACTTGCAAACTACGCAACAACGTACGTACGTATGTGTAATGTGTGGTGAAATAAACGGTTTAAATAGTTTCAATAATTTCCTTATAAATGCAGAGATTTTTCCAATTTGTCCAACACTCTCTTGGCTATCTCATACAATCGCATATATTGTAATTTATTTGTAAAACAAATAATTTCATCCTATTTTATCTTATCACTAGCTTTCCACCTAGGCTGCGCAGTTTTTCCCGCGGGAATGAGGCATTTTCCCGCGGTAATAAGTAGCCTATGTTACTCAGAGTGAATGTAGCTTTCTAATGGTGAAAGATTTTTTGAAATCGGCACAGTAGTTTTTGATTTTATTCAGTAGGTACAAACATACACACACAAAAATACAAATCATTCCTCTTCATAATATTAGTATAATAAATAGCCAGCAATCTTTATTTACAAGAAATAGGTATAATAATTTAAGTATATAATATAATGGTACTTATATGTTATTTTTATGCTGCTCAAATAACCAGACCGACACACATACATTTTGCTAATATATATATTTTTATGACAAGTTATTATTGTCCTAACGTGGCCTTCGCTATAATTTATCAGTAACAGTTTCAGTTTGTAAATAATGTTTTATAAACGTACACTTGAATAAACTTTGTGCTCTTATTATCAATACAACGTGTTCATCAAATTAAAATCGGAAACAGTAAGGTTTAAGGTTTTTTGTGTATACGTGTATGTGGTTTGTGGTTTTGGTATATTCTCATTTTCTTTTTTTCGTTTTTGTGCTGCTTCAAAGTATTTTTTTAAACTTTAAGATATTATAAGATACATCACTTAGTTAAGTCAGTTATTCTTTTGTAGCGAGTTAAGAAATTTGGCTGTCTTCTGTGGAGAAGAACCATAAGAAGAACTCGCCGTAAGAAACTTCACAGGCGTTGCATCTTTTCAAGGTACAACGTGTTAATCAAATAGGTAACGCAAAACCTCTCAGGTGATAACTCAGCACATGAAACTGGACTACTTTTCATAACTATTAAGATTTAAAACGGGATAAAAGTTTTAAAAAGATTTAATTTATTTTTCCCTGAAATTGCATTTCTTCAGTTTCATGAGCTAAGAGGTTTCATTTTATTTGATTAACACGTTGTATAATCTAGAAAAATTGCCCAAGTGCCTTAAAAAATACTACATAGTAATTATATTTATTGAGTGTGTACCCTGCGTCTGTCTGTTCCCCTCTACTCGTCCAGGCCGATTGACATAAGGTCGCCATTTTTGTGTCTCTCTCGCGGGAACTGTGCTAGCTCCCCGCGACAACCCCGCGAGACAGGCTCTACGTCGCGTTTTGACAGCTTCTCGAGCCTGTCGCGGTCTTACATGCTTGCCCTGCAGGGCACGGCAGAATAACAGCGCCCGCCTTTTCTAAGGTTGGCATTATGCTGAGCCGAGCCTTTTCACTGCTGTGACCAACACCACACATGTTATATTGATTTTCTTAACTTGTTTTTTTTTTTTTTTTAGTTTTAAGCCACAGCTTAAGTGAATAAACGTCTTTCTTTCCTTACTATTTCCGATTGAGGTAAGTAGAACAAATCCACAACATTTTCGAAGTGTTATACCTTCGCATACACACTTTCAGTGAGAAATTATAGATGGAAATCTGTACTAATATTATAATATAAAGTATAATTTATAAAGAGGAAAGATTTGATTGTTTGTTTGCATTGAATAAGCTCCGAAACTACAGAGCCGATTTTAATGAAACTTGGTAAGAAGATAGAATGAACCTTGAGGATACAGGCTACCTTTTGCAGCGGTAAAATTCCTCATTCCTACAGGAAAATCTGTTGACGCGAGCGGAGCCGTGGTGCGGAAAGTTAGCACGTAAAAAAACCTATGGTATGTGTTAATCGTGTTCCACAAATCCAGTAATGTAAATAAATGACTAGACCAAAATTTAAAAAATATACCTGAATCTTTTACTCTAACGCGTATCTGGAAAAAATAATTTTCATTTCTAATATACCTTTAAAAGATCGTTTTTATAGTAAGAGTATTTAAAATGTAAAAAGAGAAACTACATAGAAAAAGAACAAGTCCGGTGAAGCTTGATTGGTCGTACGTTTTCGACACAAGCAAAGGTCAATAAAAAAAAAAAACTTTTTGCACTGGTTAGACTTTTGTTAAATTCTTCTCCACAACAGCGCACACATTGCACGGACCTGCCAGTTTTGTTCAAACTGGCATCGCATGTTTGATCTCTTTTTCATTGCTACATTTGTTTGTAAGTGTTTTTAAGAAACCTACGATAAATAAAACATTTATGAATTTGGAAATTTGAACATTAATATAGCATACAAAAAGCCTAACCTAACCTATTCATCATGACCAAAACCAGAATCTAAAACCAGCAAATTGCTGTGCTGTGGATATTATCTCCAGTGACATTGTTATGATAATGGTCTAATTATTATTGTAGTTTAACTCAATTTATTTTAATTTATATGAGATGTTATTAATTACCAGGAGAACTGATTATATAAACTGATTTAAATTTAAACTTTATGACAAATAACTGGTACTATTTACGTGTAACTATGTCAGTAAAACCCTAAAACCATAATTTTGCTATTGTCATAGATTTGTAAAATATAGTGTAACTATGTTCCATAAGTACATATAATGGCGGAGAGGATGTTTACTGCCAAAATAAAAAATACAAGTATATAGCTTTAAAAATGTGCTACTTAGATCGCGAGTTAGATAATATAATATACAAGGTTCAGTCGATGTTACTCTGTATATAAGTCAAAAGTTTAGGGCACACAGAGGCAATAGTTTTCAGGTGAAAATCTATAACAAATCATGCACAGCCTTAATAATATAATATTGTTTACAAGTTAACGACCAATCTTGAAGACTTGTTATTGAAGATAGAATATCGAACAAGATACGCAAAACAGTACCTACATAAAAGAACAATGATCTAAAAAAATTAATTTTTCGCTTTTTCTTGTAATAATTTTGTTTCCTTACTGTTTTACAAATCTTAAAAAGATACGGCGGAATATTACATTATAAATACAAATACAATAACATCATTGTGTTTTTGTCAAATAAATATTGTTTTGTCTATAATTAATGAAAAAAGCTCTATCCAAGTAAATATTTACCATTGGGCTATGCAATTTTCATTGAGTCAGTGTATACCTGCCTAACTATTGACCTGTAGCGGCTAAATCAATATTTTCTATCAGTAACTTTTATATCATCAAGGTAGACTGCAAGGTCAAATATATCTGCTATTAGGTATTCATTAATCAGCCCTGGGACAGTGGCCTAAGGCCTATTCACCCTGTTCCAGGGTAGGCTTGAGCCCCTAGGGGCTTGTAATATATCTGGGCTGGCAACACAAATGTACCTACAGTAGCCAGCATAAGCGACTGGACATGACCTTGAGAGCGCCCGTATTCCGTAGTAGTAGGGGCGAATTTCGTAGTGCAAGTGTGCTTGCTTTTGTACTTTCGATTAAAATTGGTGCTAATTACCCAAGAATAGAATTAGTTTTTGTATCACCATGTATTTTGTATGCCCAGCAAAAAATAAAAACGGATGGAAATTTGAACATATTAATTGAGCTTTTAGGTCACACATTGAATTAGATTTTTATTGACTAATAATAATTTATAATTTTGTAAAATATTTTGAAAAGATGCAACGCCTGTGGAGTTTCTTCCGGCGAGTTCTTCTTCACAGAAGACAGCGAAATTGTGAACTCGCCTCGACGTCGGAAAGTGATTTGTAAAATCTTACTTCGAATAAAAACTTTTTGAACTTTGAACTTTGACTGAGAAATTTTAGGGCTTTCGTAAAAACTTGATTTGAAACTTATATCATTTATTTTAAAGGTCATTATCAATTGGAACTTTCCTATTTTATTTAATATTTGAGTTCCTTATATGGCCACGGTCATTAAATTCTTTGTGGTCTGTATCTTATCCTTTTCATTTTCTAAGAGAACGAAAGAGAGAAGAGACTAGATGATTTTGATGAGTTTATGGATTGTAAACAGCCAATCAATGTATAAAAAAAATACAATTAAAGACATATTTCTGAGAACAACACAACATAACAATACAACATAGCCAAGTTAGAAAAAGCGGAACACTTTTAAAATCGATTTTTATGTATTGTATATTTAAACTAGTTATTTTTATCATTAATCTAATTTGTTTCAAATTGTATTTAAACCATGATTAAACGAAACATATTGTATGACGTACTATTTTACAAACAGTTTTTTTTTAAATGGTAACATTATGCACTGAAATGTACATGTACTACTTTAATATAATTTTTGAAGCTTAATTTATTACATCATTGGCATTATAATAACTCTTTTGTGTAGACTAAATAACAAGATTCATTTAGCTTTTTCTGAATAATAAATAAGTTACATATATTTTAAAAATTTGGCTAGAAATCTAAAAACAGTCTAAGCTCATATTTACCTCACAGACTTTATAACAATACACTTAAAATAAACAATAAAACTATCTTATATATGAATAGTTTCGCTCTTAGAGCTTTTTTAAAAACGAAATCTTTTTTCAACGTGGCAACGAATTTCACTTTTATTTTTTTTATTTTGAAAAATATACTTCACTAACTAATGCTTACAACTAGAGTTGCCAGAAGTTTTAATTTACTTAATATCATGAAAAATACATCTCAAAATGTAAAATAAATGGATTTGACTTTTTTAGGACTATTGAGAAAAGCAAGTATTATTTGTTGAACACAAACAAATTATTTATGAAATTATATCTTCTCCTGGTTTTTCACAATAAATTCAAACAATATTTCAGTACATAGCAGATATTATTCGTAACAATTAAGGGACAAAAAACCGTCGTGTGCGACGAATAAAATTATAAAATGCAAAGCGAACATCTGGCAACGCTACTTATAACAAACATTAAAACAAAAAGTTATACTTGGAATATAAAGTCTTTGGTATAAACATTACATTTGCTTGTATAACATTTCGAAAATTTGTTACTTTATATTCTTCTTTTAAAGAACCCAGATTTCACAGCCCTATGTTTATGCAAATGCCGACACAGACTGCACAAACCAAATTCGTCATTGTCCAACGACATTAGAGTCGGTTCTTCATCACAACCTACCAGCTTCTTTGTAAGGCAACTCCGCGGTGTGTCAATCACATAATGTTTCTCTGGGTACATTACGGCACTATTCAAAACCCCTTTATCTCCATAAACAATAATGGCATCGAATTCGTCAAAAGGGACGAATCCTTTGTTATTGGTTACAAAACAATAACCGCAGTTTCGGAAAACCTCTGCGCCATCCAAGTCTGAAAACTGCGGCACATCCGTCATTAGATACATCAGCACATATTTGTCGCCAACCCTATTGTCGTCACTCACAAAATTGTATACAGATTTTGGTGTCATCACAACAGAAACTATTATGTACACTGTGGGGTATGATATAAAAAATAGCAGTAGCTTTAGGAACTTTGCCGCTTTCCGACGGTGCATTGTGTGGGGACGTGAAACTTCGCGAAAATTCGTCGTCCGTCATAACCGCTTTAAACTTTCACTGCCACGCCGAGTGCTTAAAGTCTTCACCGGTGACAATTGGAAAAAAAATATTATGCTTAGCGGACATGATGCGACTTTCTGTTCCCGACGCCCGGAGGCCTCTGAGAGAGCGAGACAAAATACGTTCAATACCACTACCCCTCCACCTTTCCTCCTTCGCCGATCCACTAGCAACCTTATCTACAAAGTCACATGGCTTACGTTCCGTTGAAAACCGTACTATTTTCTGAACGTTAATCCTATTTTTGTATTTTCAGGACGCGATATACACTGCTGGTCTACTTCAAAATTCTGCTTGAACATTTTCTTTGAAAGCTGTAATGTAACGCAAACTAAACAGATACAGTGATGTATTCTTCTAAAACAATAGCAGAATAACGATCCTTTGAAAAGTCGACGGTAAATTTTCAGCATTATGTAATTGACATAAAATCGGAAATTGTGTGTCAAAACTTTTCTGCAGAAGCTTATGACGTGTTTGTGACGAAGCGGCTACGTGTGTGATAATAGAATTTAAATATGTATGCGAAAAAAGATCATCCTTGAAATTTTAAAATAGGAAGCAAGCAAGCAGATTGATTATGATTGGCTAGTCTTTTAAGCTTAATTTGGAACGACGCGCAGCGTTGCAGCGTAGCAACCGTAGCAAGAGACTACGAGTTTTATAACGTAGCAAGAGATCCGTAGACACTACTCTTGCTACGCCAACGCTGACGTAGTTGTTTCGTAGGCGTGTCACATTTTTTTCTTTAATTTTGTGATTTTTATCACGCTTCATGAATGGATTTTTACCAAGCAGTTAGTTTAGTAGTTATTACTACTCGATTTTATTATTTAAGGTGGTGTTTCTTTTTTTATATAGAAAGATCAGTTTCCATTACGTCCTAACCAAGAGGCTCGAATCTTTAGTCAACTACGGGTTTTTATACTTTTTACAAGTGGTTAAAAATTTTCTCATGACTATTTCTTTTACCGTTTAGAGTATTAATTAATAAACGTTCACTCTAAACTAAAATTTTTATTCATATTACAAATTTTACTTTGCGGGCATCAAACCAGTGGCGGCCCCTTCCTTTTAGGTACGGCTACCGTGCCATGGTATGATATCACTACGTCACTCAAATAATAACACTAAATTAAAAAAAACAATAACCCCCGACACAAAACCGTTACTTGATCCTTTCAACAACTAGAAAATAGCTGATAATCTTCAAATGGCTGAAAATATTTTCTTGGATCATAGCTAAGAACACTTTCGATTGTGACAACTTTTTAACAAAAAAAACTAGATCAATATCGGCGCATCCGTTTAGTAAGAGTTAGAAGCTGCGATGCCACAGACAGACAGACAGACAGAAACACGTCAAACTTATAACACCGCTCTTTTTCGTCGGGGGTTGAAAAATGAGTTATACAAATTTTATTGAAAAAGTTATTGCACATGTCTTTTCAGTATTTTGCTACATTTGCTCTCACAATAAATATGATACTAACAGGGCAAACATTTTGTGTGATGAGCACTTGTGTTTGCCTTGTGTCTAGATGTATTTATCTATCTATCTCTGTATGTATATCAGCTGACACCCATAGTACAGGCTGCGTCTAGTTTGGGGTCAGATGGCCGTGTGAGGTGTCCCCACTTATTTATTTTTTATTTTAATAAACATGTAGGTATGCTATTACAATCGAAAATATTCAAAGTTCGAATGTCAAGTCAACCAAATCGTACTGGTCAATGAGGTCAACTAAGACCTAATCACCATAATATGTATAGGGTAAGCTCGAGTCCACGGTAAGGCTCACATTAATATGCTTTATTAGCTTTAAGTCTTATCTTAAAAGGGTGGTACAAAATATGGGACGGATTTGGACTTGGCCGGAAATTAAACTGACCATAGATAATGTTTTATGAGAATTGGACCCCATAGCACCCCATAAATTTTGATTCCTGGTATGGTATCTTCCTATTATTATAAACACGAAAGTTTGCGAGGATGTATAAATATTTGTTACTCTTTCACGGAAAAACTTAAATCGATTTTAATAAAACTTTATAATAATATTATATAGCTCACTAGCTTTCCGCCGCGGCTCCGCCTGCGTGAACATTTTTTACTGTGGGAATGAAGAATTTTCCCCCGGTAAAACGTAGCCTTTGTTACTTAGGGAATGTAGCTTTCTAATGGTAAAAGATTTTTTGAAATCGGTTCAGTAGTTTTTGAGTTTATTCATTACAAACATACACACACACAAACTCACAAAAATACAAATCTTTCCTCTCTATAATATTATTATGATACAACTTCAACTGTTGAAGTAGCTAGGTTCTGGGCCAAAATTATCTAAGGAATTTGTCATCGACACGATAAGAAGAAGATTATGATACATCACACAGGCCGTCTTTACCGCGGGAAAATCCCTCACATCCCACGGGAAAAACAGTTAGCAAAAGACAAAAGCTAGTCTACTAAATTTTATATTGTAATTTTTGTTAAGGTGCAAATAGTTGGGGATCGCAGTTGTAATTAATTACACTGTTAACCAGAGAGTTCCACCTCCCTGTCAGGATGCTTAATGTTCTTAGTAAATAATTTATTTATTTATTTAACCATTTACAAACAATGTACTTAAATTACACTAAAGCCATCTAACTATTACTGGCAGAACTAATTTATGTAACTCCTCCATGAGTTGAGTCTCATCGTGTATCAAACATTGAACGGGTTGTGTAGTTGCGACCTATCCTCGACAGATGGCGCTACTTGTTACACAAATTCTTGTTATAAATATAAAATATTACAAACTCTTGCTGCTACACTCTACAATAATAATACTGCTTTTAAATCCATAATTACCGTAAGTTTACAGTACAATTCAATTTGAACATGAATTTTGAATTTTGAACTTGACACTGCTGCTGGCTGCATTATGCCGATTATGTCCTGCCTTTGTCCTTAAAAGAAAGTTTAGATGTTTAAAATCTTCACTTTGGCAGTCTTTGGTGATCGTAGTCGTTATATATTATAAGCTACTGCAAGATGTGTAAGTTCAGTCACTATGACACTTACAGGAGCTTTCCGCTAACAGTTTTTCCCATTGGAATGAAGGATTTTCCCGAGGTAAAAGGTAGCCTATGTGTTATTCTGATGTATAAGCTACATTGTTGTTAAATATCATTGTGTTATCCAGCGTTGTTTTTTATGTTCATGATGTTTTGTGTAATAAAGTGTTATTATTATTATTATTATTATCATTAAAATGAATTTAGTAGTTTTTGCATAAAAGAGTAACAAACATCCATCCTCACAAACTTCACGTTTATAATAATCTTTCTTCGCCTTTGCTTGAGAGTCTTCTGACGGCATTAAAAGTGATATATTTAATTAATGAGACTTTGTGTCAATCAATCAATCAATTATTTCAGCCTGTAGACGTCCACTGCTGGACAAAGACCTTCCCCAAAGATCTCCCCGACGATTAGTCCTGCTTGGCCCGCATCAAGCGGCTTCCCGCGACCCTCACCAGATCGTCGGTCCACAAGACATGCCCATCAAACACACATAGCCCAGGAGACACTGACATAGCCCGGCGATTCTTCGGACTATGTCAATGTTTCTGGTTTGCCTGCGGATCTCATCATTCCTGATTTGATCACGCAAAGAAACTCCCAGCATAGCCCTTTCCATTGCTCTTTTGGGTAACTAAAGAACTTTATGTATGACCAGCCACTTTCCCACAGTAAAATTCTCAAACAACTCGCATCGTTTGTCTGCTTAAAGTGTACATTTAAACAGTGTTCATGTACAGTCAAAGCCGTATATCATCTGTACCGGTAATTACCGATAACCAGCGCTCACGGCGACGGGAAATTTATCGGTGCCGTAATTGCCGTCCGATTGCAAATGTAAACCGATTTTTCGAATCAGGCAGAATTAACCGGTTTTGTGATTTCTAGAATGCGTTCCATTCCTTCCATAATATTCATGTGTTTAATTCCTTTTGGTACTTAATGTCTACTAAACCAAAATGACCGCTTTACCAAAATGACCACTTTTTCATAAAGACTACGACATTTTTCAAAATGACCACTTTACCAAGTTGACAACTTTTTTTAAATGACCTCTTACAATTCATTCGACGCTGTTATGTTCAGAAAATGGAGCAAAACTTCAAAAAACACCTTGATTTCAAAGTGAGTATATATGAAGACTCGTCTTGCTGATTTAGCTACTTTGACTGAGGCACTAAGTTTGTACTCAGTAGTTCATATTAGACTCAAACGCTTTGGTAAAGGCGAATTAAGGCTGATAACCATAATTTTATTCCCAGTTATCGCCAGATGTAGCGCCAGGCGAGTGTAGATCGTTCACGACTATTTTTATAGTCGTCGCGCCAAACCGCGACATATTTACGACATTTTTAACTGTTATGGGCGGTTTTTAAAAGCATTGCGATTAACAGTGTCGGTTTTTGGTTTATGTTACACTTAATAATAATGGTGCATTTTTGATATTATGCTAAAATTCAATGAGTAGCTAGCTACTTACTCCATTTTATTTAATGTACATATATTTCAACTGAATTATAAAAATCCTCAAATAGAAAGGAATAATTATATTATTAGGTAATCATTGTAGGTATTTAAGTTTACATTGCATGAAGTCAGTTTATATAAAATACAGGAAAAAATATGTGGATGAATGTAGTAACTAAATTCACATTAATCCTAACCCTCAAAGTAATTATTCCGCAATAAGACTACATGAAAAATATAGAACGTCATTTACTTTTAAGTGTTTTTACTTACATAATTATTATATCGCTTTGTACTTCCAAAACAGAACACTACAGACATAATCCTCTAAGTCCAGGACTTAAATCCTGGTCATCTTGTCTAATCCGATCATCAACATAAATGTCTCCGGCGTCCGTCCGGTGTCCGGTGACCGTTCCGGACGATTTCACCGGAAAATGGGTTCCGTCAGATCGGACCAACGGTTACTGATAACCCGAATCTTAAGAAGGGGGTAGTACGTAAAATATAGAGTTGGTTAGAGTTAGACTGTCCTTTTTTAGAATTTAATAACTAGTACCGTGATATATATTTTTTTATTTATTCATTTAAATATAAGTATAGATTCACTGCTATATTTAATAACACTATACATACATAGCCTAGCAACATTATACCTAAATGCGAAAGTAAAAAACTCTTTACTCTTCCACGGATAACGAGAAAAAAATAAAACGACATATTTTATTTTTACCGCGGGAAAATACCTCTTTCGTACGGGAAAAAAGCTAAACGCGGTCTCGGATGCAAATAGCTTTAATAAGTAAAATTTTGAAAATAAGTACCTATTTCTGTCTATCTGTCACGTTTTAACACCTAAACAGGTTGCGTCAGTAAGAGATGGCAACATAGTAACAGATAAACATGATATACTCGTATTTTCAGAAATTAAAGATGATACTTTTGTCGTTCTCAAATATAAGTGAAAGCTTTTCTAAATGTCCATAACTCTACAGGAAAATCTTAAACTTGTCTTAAGATAATCGACAGAGATCTCTCATTGGCGATAAGGCTGCGGACACAGCTGATGTTGCCAATCTGAACGCGCCCTATTAGTAGGGTCAAAACTACCCCTAGGATTAAGGGCAGGTGGACTGAGATTATGTAAAATGTCTTCTTGAGCGTTAAGGCGGCAGATGGCCATTTCTAAAAAGGGCAATTAAGCTGTTTGTCCAATTCTAATATAGTATTCTGCCATTATTTCGACGCAACTCTACAGATTGCCAATTCTACAGATTTTTGATTAAATGCGAACCATTTTTAACACACGCTTTTATTAGTTCGACCTGTATGTAATCTAACTAATTTAACCATCTTCCAAGGGTCGTAGCGTAATGAAAATTTGCAGCTGTATGTAGTTCTGATGACATACAGTAATATGGTACTGTCGAACTAATGATGATGATGATGATGATGATGGAGCCGGAAGTAAAATAGGTACATAATAATATCAGTTTTTGAAAATATTTGATCGCACCCCACACTTTTCTCTAAATAATACCTACATTTTTTGTTAACCATTTTGTATCTGAGCTCAAAAATTATTTTCCACTTTTTAGTTTGATCTACCATTAAAACGTGTTTTTTTTTTAGTTTTGGCCTGGCTAGCTAAAAGGTTGCCTGGAAGAAATCGTTTAAAGCGATAAGGCCTCCAATTGCCTTTTACTTTTTTTTCTGTACCTATATGTTTTATGTGCAATAAAATATATTTGAATTGAATTGAATTGAATTTAGTTTTTTAAAACTATTATTTATTTCCTCATAATATATTCGTACATACCTAAAGCAACAAGTCCGCTAATTTGTAGGTGTTTAATTGTTGTGGACTGTGTTTCTTGTTAGTCCTGGTATGCAATAAGTTATATTTGTAATTCAGATATAAGTATTTTCAGGTGTAATGTAAATATTATTAATAATATTCTTACAACTTCAGCGGTAGCAATTTTGTTGTTTCTGAAGTAGATGGTTACCTGCAAAAAAAAGAAGAAATATTAGAAACTTTCCTGCCTTTAAATAACAAGTCCGGTGAAGCCTGATTCGTCGTACTTTTCGACACAAGCATAGGTAAAAAAAAAACAATAAATAAATAAATTCAACAAACAATATTAAAACCGTTCTACTGTCCATTATTTGCCTAAAACAAATACATATCAGTATAAACAGCTGGCGATGAAAACTGATGTGGGCGATAGATTTATAGAGGGGCAGAGGTTTTTAATTACAGCTCGTAAAAGGGTTGTGAATGAATATGAGCGCAGCCGAGTAAAATGTTGGTCATTGTCCTTTAGTAACATTACATACCAGCCCTTCTAGCATGACAATTTTGTCGTGCGTATTATCTTATCTTGTATTGGAGGATATTTCAATATAGCGGGTTTCTAGTTTCTCGCAACTTTTTGACAGTTACATGAGAAATAATATGACTCCGTTAGTGAAATAGTGAGAGATTTTTTTTTTTTTTTTTGAATTGACCTATGCTTGTGTCGAAAAGGTACGACAAATCAAGCTTCACCGGACTTGCGGGGGAGTGGAAGACTCTACCCCAAAAAAAGTCATATACCAACGCGTCTAGGGGCGGCTCGAGGGAGCCTCGGACCACGGCCTAGCGCGTTGATATTGAAAAATATCGTGAAGGAGACGACGCCTGAGGGGCTCCGTCTCTGATTTTCAATTTTGATTTTGGTTCTGGCCGCGCCCCCGCCGGCGGGTGCGGGCGTTGTTACCTGAAGGGTAATTGTTACCTGAAGGGTATTCACTACCAGAAGGGCATTCTGTAAGGTGTAACCTAAATTCTTTGACTGCTTTAACTGCATCAGTGATTTCGTCGTCACGTTCGGAAAGGAAAATAGTGAGAGAGAGTAGATTAGTGCTCTACTGTTAGGAAAAAGAGCTATTTATACAAAACATATTGAGGTAAAAATCCTGTGACAGAAAAGATACCGCAATTCTCCGTGCTTTCTGTAACACCCATTTAAACTCTGCTCACCCCGTTAGGGATAAAAGCGTGATTCTTTGTACGTAATTAGAGTAAATCGCGTGCGATTACGCATGTGCCGGCGACACGACAATGTGTTCAGGCGACATTAGTCAGACGTGGTTAATGTGATGTGACTACGGGAGTGCACGTTTCCACACATTATATAGGTACGTGTTTTTTAGGGTTCCGTACCTCAAAAGGAAAAAACGGAACCCTTATAGGATCACTTTGTTGTCCGTCTGTCCGTCTGTCAAGACCCTTTTTCTCAGGAACGCGTGGAGGTATGAAGCTGAAATTTATATCAATTACTCAGGTCTACTGTCCCTTGAAGCTGTGAAAAAATCAAACTTCTAAGCCAACGCAATCAAAAGATACAGCCGTTTATGCCGCAAAATTTCGACACTTGCAAGGGAATCAAAACCTACAGGGTGCTTCCCGTGAACTCAGAATCTTGAAATTTGGTACGAAGCAACGTCTTATAGCATAGATAAAGGAAAAATTACGAATTCCATAAATTTTTAGTTACATCACATAATATATATTTTTTTAATAATTTTAACCTTACTACCCATTTCCTCATAAACGCGTAGAGGTATTAAATTGAAATTCATACCAAATACTCAGGTCTATAATACCTTTAAGCTGTAACAAAATCAAACTTCTATGTCAACGCAATCAAAAGAAACAGCAATTTAAGCTGCATATTTTGAAACTCGCAAGTACTCGCAAGGGAATCAAAACCTAAAGGGTACTTCCAGTCGACCTAGAATCTTGAAATTTGGCATGAAGCAACGTTTTATAGCACACATAAAGGAAAAATTCCGAAAACCTTAAATTTTTAGTTACATTACAAAATATATATTTTTTAATAAATATAAACTTATTACTTTTTTCCTCATGAACGCGTAGAGCTATCAAGTTGAAATACTTACTTAGTACTTAGTTACTTAAACGATAAAGAGATCTTTGTCTTAAATTTATGCTCCTCCATCTTTCCCCATTGTAATGTTATGAATTTAATTTTGCAATAAGATTACCATAGTTATGACTCGATTGTCGTAATGAAAGAACTTTGTAAACCTTGCAGGTTTGTACGGAACCCTCGGTGCGCGAGTCCGACTCGCACTTGGCCGGTTTTTTTTTTTAACGGACGTCAAAAAGAAGGAGAATCATAATCTGATGTGGCATCGGTTATGCCGTCTCTTTTACTTTCGATACTGGCCGCATGTTTGTTCGAAATTTAAATCATTTTAGAATTGATTGATTTTGATAGTTCAGTCAGTTTTTATCTGATTCTTTTCGGGAGCTGTTATAAAACGCTCCAGGAATTTGCTTTCAGGTTCTGCTTATCACTACATAGTATAAAATAAAGTCGCTTTCTCCGTCCCTATGTCCCTATGTCCCTATGTCCCTCCCTTTGTACGCTTAAATCTTTAAAACTACGCAACGGATTTTGATGCGGTTTTTTTTAATAGATAGAGTGATTCAAGAGGAAGGTTTATATGTATAATACATGCATAATATACTGAAGGATAACCCACAATAACCATTTTCCCGTGCGGAGCCGGGGCGGGTCGCTAGTCTTTTTATATTATTAATGTGAAGTGCGATTGAGTTCAGAAGTAATATAGTGTTAAAAACAGTTTCCGTGAGTTTTTATTTGTAGTACTTACAGATTACGTCCATATTGACGATATTTTTATATAATTCTAGCTGTTCGCCCCGCGGCTCCGCCCTCGTTAAACGTTTTTCCCGTGGGAATGAGACATTTTCTGAGTTATTCTGATGTATAAGATAGATTACTGGAAAGTTTCATTAAAATCCATTCAGAAGTTTTTGCGAGAAAGAGTTGCAAACATTCACGCATCCATATTCACAAACTTTCGCGTTTATAATATTAGTAGGATACTAGGATTTATGATTGTCGTTTTTCGAAATGAAACTGGTTTCAAACTCTCCATACTTTCTCAAAGAAGCGGCTAGTCACTAGTTAGAAACTAGTCACGTTGTATGGGAACTTCTTTGAGAATTTATGGGAGATAGTGACGCCAAAGTAACTTGAAGTTTGTAACCCTGGTCTATTTCAGACGTTCCGTGTATGAAGGGTTGGAAAAATCGAGTAAAAATGAATAAAGTGAGTATTTTTAAGAAACAAAAACACATTCATGCCTGGCGGTTTTCAAGCCTGTGCTTTCCGGACGGAAAGTAATAGCTCTAGCGACCACACATAGGTATGTGTAATGTAATAAGGTACTTAACTTACTACATTCAATAATTTATTTGCCCCTGTGCCCTTCACTTTAGTTAACATCTTGACGAATGCTCTTTAAGAGCCGATACGTAGTAACTGCTCTCATTTATAAAGATCTGTAATATCGTACAGCTTAACGATATCGTACCGTATCTGAGTATGGAAACGGATCGTATCGGAGCTAAATCCGCGTCGGTGAGGATTACTCTTCATTAGGATTATTTAGCGCGCGTATTTCACGCTAATTCCTCAGCGGGTTGCATAGGCCTTATGCAGAGATAGCTAGTGTACGACGACATGGAAGTAGATACAATATTTTTGGAGTTAAGTTCACCTTGGTAGTGAACTTTAGCACCTTGGCTACTTGGCAGCTTTTTTGTTCCTTGATAGGTTTAATAACCTTTTGAAAATAAAAGTGTTAAGTGATAAATAAACTAATAGGGTTTTTGAAAACAGAAAAATTTCCTTTTTAATGCGTTATACTCGTAATACTATTTTACAATTTTAAGGTCGTTGTGCATCCGGCCAACGGCCAGTATCTGGCGATGAAGCTAGCATATCAATGATCCTAGACAGTCCAGGGTTACACAGAGAATGTAAATTGATGTAAAATATTCGGTGACTACCACAAAAAGAGCACACGTCAAACATGCTTATATTATCTAATGTGGACTAAAATATATGAAAAGGTTTTTTTAAGAAAAGCTAGGAAAAGTGCGCGCTTTGCGGATTAAAAAACAACCCTTAGCTTTTGTAGTACTCATGGATACCTATCCAACGAAGTATAACGCATAGTTATTTAAAGGGTGTACTACAAATTTGCCGATGCAATTCATTCATTTGAAGTAAAGCCAAGAGCATGTCTAGCTAAACACTTTTTATTTTACTTTGCCTTGTGTCCATTGAATAAGTGAGAGAATCTCGAAGCGCGTGTACGTACAGCCAGTTTTGGGTGATTTATAATGCTATTTAATGTAGGTAAAATGTAATGTTTTTATCTCAGTTAGAATCGAAAAACCACTAATACATACGTATCCAAAAGCTTTAACCGATAAATTCCTTGCGATTATTCAGACAGTGCACATCAGAACTAAATACTTACCTACCTAGACTCTTTATAACACCTTTATAAAAAAGGGTATAATTTCACCAAGGTTGCTACACCATTCAGCCTGCGTGTGATCATCTAATTAAAATGTATCACCTTAACAGTAGCACACAAACTGCAATTTAAAAAATCACTAATAACTGGCCACACACAAAGCCATTAAAGAATGAGACGATAAAAAGTAAAACTCAACTGTCAAATTGACACTCGTGGTTCATGCTTGCACAAGATGGCGGTGTTCGTAAAATGGCGCGTGTTCGCCATTTTTGTAATTGCGCTTGCGATCAAAGTCGATAGAGTGACGTCATCAGCTGAAATAGTGAAGAAAATGACTTTGGGATTTGCTAAAGTGCTCGAGGATTGTAAGAAAGAGGTAAGAGATAACACAGATAATTTTTTTATTTTTAGTTTCACCCAGAAAGGTTGGAAAGCCGCGAGTAAATTCGTTATTCCACAGAATAAATTATTGGTTATTCTGAGGTTTCACCCTTGCAAGGTAACACCTTCACTTTGCACCTGCAGATTAACAGTAGCTTATTTATTAAAAACTACATTACTGTATTTCTTGTAATTGATTACTGGTATGTAACAAAGTTTATTTTATTTTAATCTACATTGCTGTGTTTTATGATGATATTCTTAAGTGCAAGTGTGCAAGTATATTTTTTCTGGTTTAGTGTTTGATTTTAGTGTTTACAATAACAGTTAATGTAAACACCTATAAAGTTAGTTTAGTCCAGTCAATAGGTATTTATGCTCTGCAAAAGGTGGCGTACTTAAAATGTTTTGAAACAATATTGTTTAGGTATGACAGGTTAATAAAAATCCAAGTTCTCGACCTTGAAGGACCCAGGCGTTAGCCGCCATCTTGAATTAAAGGTGCCAAAATTAGGTATATTTTAAATAACTTCTCAATTGTTTACTAAATCACAAAAGTCTATGAGAGGTATAAAGAAGACAAAACTGTTTACATTTTTTGAATACATGTTTATTCTGTAAGTCTTAAAGGTAAGAAGTTACAAGCGACGGAAATAATAATATTTACAAAAATCATTAATATCATTTTAAGTTTGTTATAAATTGTATAGCTATTATTTTTTAATTCTTTTTGATGGCCCGGTGTGGTTAATGGTGCCTTCTTCATTATCGTCGCTGAAATTGTGTTGTTTTTCGAATTCTCCATAGTGATTTTTAAGCCCGTACAATGTGCTGAGCCGTATGAGTTACTATAGTTTTTAACTAACCCACGGGAACTTTTGAAATTTCCGGGGTCAAAAGTATCTAAGATGGTTACCAGAGATATAAGGTACTACCATACAAAATTTCATTTAAATCGGTCGAACGGTTTCGGAGATTAGTCCATACAAACATTTAAAAACTCAGAACATTTTACATTTTTTACCCGTTTCCCGTAGGAATGAGATATTTTCCCGCGGTAAAAACTATCTAAGATATTGAACAGGAATATAAGGTACCACAATGCAAAATTTCATTTAAATCGGACCAACAGTTTTGGAGATTAGCCCGTACAAACATGAAAAAACTCAGAACATTTTACTTTTTTAACCCGTTTCCCGTAGGAATGAGATATTTTCCCGCGGTAAAAACTATCTAAGATGTTGACCAGGAATATAAGGTACCACCATGCAAAATTTCAATCAAATCGGTCCAACAGTTTCCGAGATTAGCCCGTACAAACAGACAAACAGACAAACCGACAAACCGACAAACCGACAAACAGAGAAACAACAAATTTGAAAAAAATCGGGATATGTTCTATACCACTTCTTATACATTCCCCTGACTCGACAACACTTTGACCGTAGAATTTAACGCGCCGTGTAATTAAATTATTTTTTGTAAATATTATTGTATCTGTCGCTTGTAACTTTTTACCTATAAGACTTACAGAATAATCATGTATGCAAAAAATGTAGGCAATTTTGTCTTCTTTGAACCCTTCATAGACCATTTTGTGATTTAGTAAACAATTGAGAAGTTAATTAAAATATACCTAATTTTGGCACCTTTAATTCAAGATGGCGGCTAACGCCTGGGTCCTTCAAGGTCGAGAACTTGGATTTTTATTAACCTGCCATACCTAAACAATATTGTGTCAAAACATTTTCTACGCCACCTTTTGCAAAGCAAAGGCTTTTACAGTTCCCTATTGACTGGACTAAGTTATCGGCTAACAAGAATAATCATTCCTGTCAAAAATAGTTTTTTCCTAATTTTACCTGAATCCGACTCGGTATAGCGACAGATATAACTGCGACATACGTTATAGCAACAAATACATCATATTGATGAACAAATATCGTTCCTTTTGTTTTATAGGTGCTACTAATCTTTAATAAAAAAAGTACTTTGATAGTATATCACTATTCTGCTAAAAAAAATCCTATTTCCCACAGATGAATCTACCAGACCACATAATGCAGGATTTCTACAACTTCTGGAAGGAAGACTACGACCTCGTAAACATTGATGTAGGCTGCGCCATCATGTGCATGGCTAGCAAATTTGACCTCATTTCCGATGACAATAAGCTTCATCATGGCAATGCTCATTCTTTTGCTAAGAGTCATGGAGCTGGTAAGGATATTTAAGCTGTTTTGATACATTTTGGAACACTTTAGGATTCGGGAGATGTGTTTGATATGTTTTCGAAAAAATTACATGTGCCCTACATGAAAGTTATCATGCGGGGAGAGATTTTCAGAAGAGGTTTTAGTTCCAGTGTAATATTTGCAGCAAAAAAACAGCATTTAGCAATGCAACAGCCTCCGTGGCAGAGTGGTAAAATACTCTCTCACTTCTAGTTCTAGTTCTAGGTTCAAATCCTGGTGGGGCACTCCTCAAAAATATCACTTTGTAAGACTCCCCAATCTGGTTAAAACATTGCAGGCTGAATCATTTGACTTCTCATGAGAAAGATGAGAAAGAGGAAGATGATTCAGAATATGCTTCAGAAGGCACGTAAATGTGGTCTTGGCAACTAACTATGGATGTAGTTGATACATCAGCCATATCAAAAGCCTTAGGCGGCTCAATAACTTCTGACACCAAAGTTTGAGAGGCAGGTTAACTTTGAAACCCACACGATAAGCAAGCATTTAACAATACTTTTCCTTCCAGATGACGACATGGCAAAACAGTTGGTGACAATAATCCACGAATGCGAAAAGACCCATGAGTCTATCAAAGACGACTGCACGAAGACCTTGGAGATAGCCAAGTGCTTCCGCACCAAAATCCATGGCTTGAAATGGGCTCCCAGCATGGAAACCGTTCTTGAGGAGGTCATGACGGAAGTAAAGGCATAAACTGATTTGATCTTGATCGAGATATCAATGTCATTTCAATTTAAACACGTCTACTGCTTGACGAATTTCTTCCCTAATGTTTGAGAATGACCGATTCTGCACTGTTATGATTTATCTGGTGGCAAGTAGAGGTCATATCTTGTACCGCTGTGCTATAGCCAAGATATAAGTTTTATTTATCCCAGCGATAATGGCTTTAAAATAAATTTGCAGCTTTTTTAAAAACGCTTCAAAGTTGTTCTACCTTCAATATGGTCCAATATCCGATGGTTTTTGTATAGTATTTATCTTATTATTTTTTATGGAATCAGGAAACTCCTTTTACTGCTGATAGTCAAGGTAATTCAGGTATTAACTTCGATTGCGGATTAAATAAAATGAAAACTCAAGCATTGGATGGTATTAATTATATAATTTAGCTTAGAGATACTATTACAAGTCCTTATCCAATAAACGCTTAGTCAAAATTATTCCTAGCAGGCATTCAATATTTATTATGTTTACGTAATAAAAGTGGATTACGATACGAGTAATTCGTAATTACATTTCCTCAAACGCAAATAAGATTTTTTATTAGTCTTGTAAATTCTTCATTTTCTTATTTTGTAAATTGTATGGTAGAGAAGACGGAATTTAAGTCTAGTGCGATTGTTAAACCTATAAATTATTTCAATGTGAAAATATTGCACCTTTTCTACAATTTGTTTTAAATTATAGTGATGCACTAACATTCATAATATTCTATGACAGTGCTTTAATGCTACCTAGAGGCACTCTCTTCAAAAATCGATGTTGTCTCTAAAATACCATCTACCAAGAGAAAATGCCATCTGAAAAATGTTCTGGGTCGCAAAAAGCTACTAAATTTTTATTCGTTGGGAGTGGCCATCTTTGGAAATGGACAAATTAGGAACGGATGAAGGTCGACCGGAGGGGTTGTAAAGATCACTGAATTCTAGATCAAGTCGAAAGTTTGATCTTAGTTTTTCGACACAACCGTAGGCCTATAAAAAATATTTCTAGAAGGTCTTTGTAAAGCAGTGGATATCAACAACTTGAAATGATGAAAAGACAAACAACAATTTACAGAAGATGAAAAAATTTTCTAAATGAAAATGGCTTTCCTAAAGGTTCCGGTTGGTGTTAAGTATTAAGCTTCTCTCAATATTCTTGTCAGTGAATTAGTATGATAATATTTTAGTACCTAGTTGTTTTATTTATCTGTGGTGGAAGATTGATTGTTTTTATTCTAATAAAATTACGTTCTATACCGACTTTTTACATTTTTGTTTGCAAATATCCATTCGTAATGGATTTCCTTACTACTATTACAAAATAATGAAAAAATATGGACATTGGACAGACTCTCTCCGTTAGAAAAAAAGGGAGTCTGTAGAACTTCATTGGGAGTAAAAACTGTCTTTATGCTTTGTATACCTACCTATCCAGTTTTCATCTAACCGAAGTTTTTTTTATCTCGCTAAACACTTAAGTTAATTACTTAGTACTTCTCTAAGTAATAAAAAAGCTTTTTCTCAACAATGTATTTTAATTTTTAACTATCATAAGATAAAATATAATTGGTGGCAAAATATATTTATAGGAATGATAGGAAAAAATAAAACCATTCAAGAACATGGTGTTTATTTTGGAACAAGGTTTAGGGGGTCTGAAGATAAGGGGTGAACAAATGTAAACAATAGTGTTGGGCAACTTTAAAAAGCGCGATGAAAATATTTTTTCATGAGAAAATAAAACACAATTCAGACAGAGCCATGGCAGGCAGCTGGTAGATATCATCCTACTAACATTATAAACGCGAAAGCTTGTGAGGATTGATGTATGCATGTTTGTAACTGTTTCACGCAAAAACTACTGAATGGACTACAATGAAACTTCACAATAATATAGATTATACATCAAAATAACATAGGCTACCTATAAATTATAAAGATATTGTGTAAATGGTCAAAATCGATACTACATTCACATTAAAATACATAATATTGTTTTGACGTGGTAATATCACTAGAAGAAAATCCAGTAAACAAAGCGAACCATTCTTGCGAACTCTACAAAATCTTTTTTGTCGAATCGATGTCGATATTTTATTTATTTTACCACATCACTAGCCGTAAATACCAAGGCAGGCTCAGGTGGCGGAAATAAAAAGGGACGGCTTAGCGACAACCTGTCGTCTCTTTTGTTTTGAAATCATTCGGGATTTTCGATTTTCTAAGCATTTTACGGGTAGCATAAGCTTTGTAGTTGTAGGGTAGTTGTATTTTTCTTTTAAGTTGATTTCGGAGCACTATTTTGTCTATCTTAAAATTATATTTTTTACCATTTTCTGTCACTTGCGTATAGGTTGGCTGGAAGTGATCTCTGTGTAGAAATAAGCTCGCCTTTGCTGTAAACTTTTCGACAGTTGTTTTTATAAGTGCAATAAAGTATATGATATAAGTAACAGCTTAGAAAAAGAATTATTTTTGTACAAAAACAGAAAAATTCGGCTTTCCCTTACAAAATAGTAATTTTAATCGGACGAATTGTATTAAGAAGTGAATATTTTTTTCGTTTCTCCAAAAGTTGATATTAAATGTACTCATTTAATCTGATCAACTTTTGAAGTATCAGTTTGTCCTATCAGTTTTTTCTAAGCCGTCACTTATTAACACCCTGTACTTTGATCTCCGTAATACGAGTATCTTCGGGTTATGCTTTACGCTAGCTATCTATTCCTATCAATGCTCAAATAAACCCTTCCTCCATAGACTATCATCCTAATCTAGTTAAACCCAGCCTATTCATTGGCTAGACGTTGCACTACCTACCTTCTGATTAAGTCGTATGATAATAGCCTTAAATATAGATTGGTAACATAGAGTTGTGGAGATAAACAGTGGATTTTCAACTTAAAAGTAGATGATGCTAAGCAATGTCTTATTGAAACTGAAGTAGTTTACAAACCTATATATACTTAATTATCTTCAGTAATAAGGTAATTTTTTGGTGTTTCTTCGAACGTTATTCTCTATAGAGTATGAATACCATCTTGTTAGGGATATTGGAATTTACATCAACAGCCTAACTTCAAAAATCACAAAATGGCATTCCAGTTTGACTTTATTATTACAACACATGGCTTGTTCTTCTTCTTCTTATCGATGTGTTATTTACATTGTAATGCTTGTTTTGGCCCTATTTGAAACGAGCTGATTTGAATTTTATCCCCATGACTTTACAGTTACAAACCATGTATGGCCACGTCTCCTTTCAAATCCGTTTACTATGCAGTGTCCCTCTGACGTACGAGACTCTCAGATTGTGTCGCGCTAATAGCCAGGTTGGGCCAACTTATGGCCACGTTGGGCTGATACCGCCAAGTTATGGCACAATTAGGGCCAAGTTTAGCCAGGGACTGAATGGCAAAGGGGTATGTTGGGGTTATCGGAGGCATCGGAATAGAATTGATGGCTATCGACACTTGCAGGATTTGCATGTGGCGATTTAATCTTCAGATCGATAATTGACGGGAGAAAATGATGTAGTTCATAGTTTATTTGACACTTCATTTACAAGTTTGACATTATGACCGGGGGACTGAAGATTAGGTACAGATATAAGAGCATAGAGACAAAATACATGTCCTGGTTTATAGATACATTATTTTGAAAATATGTACAAAACAATTAATTATTGTTGAGATTATGAAAGCCATTCTTACGTTTATTACTTTTTCCAAGTTGTTTATAACTAACCTAAAATAATTGTAGGCAAACGCAAGAAGAAAAATTGAATGTTGCCAAGAACCTGGAATTGAAGTATGAGATCTTAAAGAAACTGAAATTTATTTTGAATATGGTTAAAAATACCAACCAAACCAAAGAAAAAAACAAGAAATAAACAGGCTGGATTACTTGTCTTTAAATAAAACAAAAACGGTTTACAGTCTAGATTATATTTCACAAAAACCAGTATATCCTGCCCTATATATCAGTCAAGACTTCAGTGAGGACGACATCCATCTTAGGGGTCCAGTTGAGCTGGTCTATGGAAGAGCGGAAGCACTTTGCTATTTCCAATGCCCTCATACAGTTGTCTTCCACTTCTGTGTGTTGACTTTCACATGCGTGCAAATTTTCTACCAATTTCCCGGCTACATCATCACCTAGAAGAAATTATATCGGTTGGCATCAAATTAAGTAAATATAAAAAAGTCGCTCATGCATAATAATATGCAAAATCAGTGTTAGCGATCTGGTTGAAACATTAATAGTATCCATGGTAAGTAAAAGAGTACATTATGATTAAAAAATATCAATAAATGTTCAGTATATGCATAAGAACTCGTAAATTTATAATTTTTGGAACGCACTGCTCGCATTATTTATACTAGTATACATATTGCTTATAGTTACAGGTATTGTATTATTAAATATATGCATAGTATTGCCTAAACTGGTATTATAGAACTAAAAAGATAAAAATGTTCAGTAGGAGACATAAAAGAAAACATATAAATAAAAAGAACTTCACAATATGAAAGTTAACAGAAATCTATTCAATCATACCAGCACCGTTGCTCATGGCAAACTCCTTAGTATTCCCATGGTGGATCTTTCCACTGCTATCGAGGATGTTCAGCTTGTGGCTCATGCAAACGATGGCGCAGCCGGTCTCTCTATTCAGCATTGTGTAGTCTTCCTTCCAGTAGAAGTACAAGTCTCTGAGGACGTGGTCGGAGAAATTCAACTGCACAAAGCAGAAATACATAAAGATGAAGATTTTCAGATAAAAAAAAAATTCATTTATTGATGTAACCAGGACTCGAAAGCTTTTTACACGCTACAAAAAAATATAAGTAAGGAGTCATGGCGGTGGTGTCGGTCGAAGAACCAGATCATAATTAAATACGTAAATAGGTATGTAGAGACATCTCACACACTGCCAACTGATCTTATTAAACTAGGCAGAGCCCGTAGGTACGGTTAGTACTATTATTTATCAAAATATTATTCATAATATAATAAAAAAAATATTAAAAAGACGTAATTTTAACTGAAAATTGTTTACTAACCTCATGTCGACATTCATCTAAGGCTTTCATGAAACCAGCAGTGATAGATTTCATCGTATCGGCATCACCATTACAGCTATACACAGCAAACGTTAGAACTACTAAAACTACTGTGAAAAAAATCCTCTGACTGTCTGCCATTTTCAAACAAGCTCCAACAACAATACGACAGAAATTGTATCTTCAGTTGCTCTTATAAATAACCGTACATCAAGTAGACCACATTTTAATTGTATACTAGGAACTCTATCTAACTAGGAAGTAAAAGAGGCGACGGCAGTTTAATTATTAACTAGAAATGATGCTTACTGATGATCAAAAGTTTTAATTGGCAGGTGAACTGTGGAGAATGAACGGTTGTTAATGATATAAGTTTCACGTCATCTCCTGCCTGTGACAACCGCAACAAAGTATGACGCAAAAGGCGAGTCAACAATTTCATGAAAAATTTCCATAATTTTTTATAAACATAGGTACTGGCATCTCATGTGATTGGACACTTTGATCTTGAGAGCGCCTCTAATTTGTAGTAGCGAAATTCGTAATGCAAGTCTCCAGCCGCATATTATGCTGCCAAATGTACGTTGTTATACTTTGTTTTAATACTTCTAATATATTTTTTCTCGTAGTTACACACAAAATGACAAATAATCTTAATACTAACTTAAATACATCAAATGCAATATTATAAACATTTCAATTTGTCATTTAATTTTCATGAATACGAATAACTACTACAATTTAACAATTTTTCCTTCTAGCATCTATCCCATAACTTGTTTTACTGCTTTTATTATTCGGAATGGTGTTATTATAACGATTTGGATTTGTAATCCACTCAAGAAAATTGTAGTTTTTTGATTTACTGTATTCTTTATTACGTAGTCTAATGACAGTTTCATTTGTACTAGTTTTTAATACATCACTACGCTTTGTTCTATTATTTTCATCTTTAGGCTCAGTTAAATTCCCACTATAATTTAATAATTCCATTTCTTCAGTTTGAACGTTGGGGAAATTTCCCACTTGTGATGAATTATCTTGTAAAAGTCCAGCATCAGATCTTCTTTTTGGTTGACTACGGAACTCATCGTACTTCTCAAGTATAGAAGGCATCATCTCAGATACGTCTGGATTCCATTCCATGTCCTCAAGCCCATCACGAAAGCATCTCGTGAATTCTAAAACCATCCAACATGGCTCAACCTGTGGTTCTGGACCAATTGCTTTGGCTATTGTTTTCCGGCAGTAAACGTATAGCTCTATAGTAATATTTATCATATCAGCATCTATAAAAAATAAAGAAATATCTCTTCTCTATATGAACATTTGAATAGCAATATAATTTATTCTTATCAGAGAGAGAGCACGTTTATTTTACCTAATTTGAGCTTATACCTATATTCAACGATTCTATTATATTTGTAATAATGAATAATGTAAAGCTTTGTTGTTAACACCAACTTTTATTATAACGTATATCGTAAATAAAATAAAACTTATTCCGTTTACAGTTTTGATTAAAATGTTGTGTAATAATATGTACCTATTTTTAATACTATTTCTGAATCATAAACGCAAAGACCCATTAAAAAGAAGCTATATTTATATTTTTATCATACCTCATGCCAGAGCAGTTTATGAGAAGATGAAGAAAAGGTAATAAAAAATCTTACCAGCTCCGTGTAGATCTAAGAGGTAGGTAACATTAGGAACGATGAACTCCAAGTTATTATCAATCATTTCCATTTTCATGGCCACGCAGAGGATGGCACACCCGTACTCTGAATGCTTAAACTCGTGCTTAGTATTCCAAAATTCTAACACATCAGTAAATATTTCGTAATTAAACAGGAACTGAAATTGGAAATGAATTGGCGGTAGCAAAATTACCTAAATTATAGATACAGTTTTTAATGGATATCAAAATGGTTATAATTTTGGTATTCTATATTTTATTTCTAATATTGCAGCCTGATTTTTTAATCTCACAGAAACTATATTTATATTAAACAACTTAATGATTCAGTAACGCTGACAGAAAGGGCTAAATTATAAAACAAACAAAAAAATCATAGGTACCTACTTACCTTTTCTTTACACGTGAAAAACATTTCCACTAATGACATGGTAAAATCTTTCCAAACTTTTCGCCTATATTCTTTTGTTATGTTTGCTATTTCTTGATCTACTATCTCAGCAAATATTAAATCTACACTAATTATTATTTTAAATACTAAAACTTTAAACAGTAGCATTGTATGCAAACTATTTCAAATTCTTTTTAACTCTTTGCAGTTTTTCCTTGACTTTCATTTTAATTTTTAAGCGATTAAGTGACGTTTTAGTTGAAGCGTTAAAATTTTTAATTGTTTTCTTGTTTTGTTAATTGTTTTGAAATAAGAGGTTACTCGTATGTGGCGTTTCTAAAAGTATGAATTTTATAGGTAAGATTTTAGGTATATTCTAAAATATTGAATAGGTGTTTTAAATTATATAACGCCTTCAAAATAGGACTGGACTGTGGAGTAGAAAGTGTAAAGAAATAATAAGGGAAATGCGAAGAATGAAAAAAAATCTGAGCAAGTAGTTTTTAATAATACACATTAAAATCAATGTAACAACAGGAATTTAATTTGGTACTTTGCAGCTCTCCTCCGAATACGAAAGTGTTTAGAAGTGAGTCCATTAAATACACCCACACCATTACAGTTATTACAATTAAAATGCTTCAAGTAGTTCCTTGTTCATTATCAATTGTCTCTTTTTTTAGTTTCTGGAGTTTGAATGCTACATTTTAGCCTTCTTCTGCCAGAACCTCAGCAACTACTAAGTCCATATCGGGTGCCCAGTTGAGCTTGTGGATCTCGGCTTTGAAACAGTTCGCAACCCCCAGAATGAAGACGCAGTTATCTTCGTTAGGAGTAACAGATTTCTCGCAACCATGCAGCAGATCCATCAGTTGTTTTGCCATAGCTTCATCTAAGGGTTTAATTAAACGATAAGTTTTATTAGAATATGTTTTAATAAATGATTGCGAAACTTACTATATTCAGCATCTTCGATACCAAAAACTACATCAAAATCGGTGCATCCGTTTAGGAGCTACGATGCCACAGACAGACAGACAGACAGACAGACAGACCGATAGACAGACAAACAAACAGACACACACGTCAAACTTATAACACCCCTCTTTTTTGTCGGGGGTTAAAAATAAAGTTTGTGACTTAAAAAAAAGAAAACTTTGCAGAAGAATAACTCTTTAGCTAATTTCAGTTAAATCTGAATGTGCAGAACTTCCATTATAAATAAATACATTATTGAAAAAAAATATATTTGAAAGGAATTTTTACGCAGCAATTGTAGGTTTCACGAATGAACGCTGTTGCCAATGCTCTGGATTTCATTTAATTGAAATGAAATGAAATGAAATGAATTTATTTGTTTACAAAAATTACAATTCGTGATGCACTAGTCCCTGCACTAAGATACCCATTTGATACATTAGCCTTGTAGTATCACGAGTATTGTATACTAGGTACATTCTGTGCATGGCTGCCAATTTATCATGTAGCAACCTGAACAAAAATAATATCCAAATAAGGACACTAACCAGCTCCGTGAGTTTTCGCAAACTCCTGAGTGTTTCCGTGATGAAGGGAGCCATCTGGTGACACTAGGTCCAATTTAGTGCTCAGACACATTATAGCGCAACCTGTAAAACGATTCGTCACCTCATAGTCAGCTTTCCAGAAATTTTTGAAGTCCTCGTAGATACTGTCCGGCAATTCCATCTATAAGCGAAAATAATTAGAATATCAATAACTATAGTTGCTGAATTGTTAAATTAACATTTTAGAATAGCTGTTTTTTTAATTTAATGTGTTGATTGAATATCTTAAGAAAAAATTAACACAAAGCTCTAATAATATATTATCATGTCACCTGTATTTCCGTAGTTAAATTTGAACCTACTCGTACCATGTAACCATAACTTTTTCATAAAGAAAACCAAAAAGCTTACTTCCTTTTTACACACTTCCAATGCCTTTCCGAAATTCAGTGTCATCGTCTTCATGATATCTTGCGATCCATCTACCCTGCTGTCGATAGCTAAGCAGACCACTACTAACACGGTTACCTTCCACATCTTAAGGTTCTTCTCATACTGAAACCTCAGTGTGACCGTCCTTATATTCTGCGTTTAATTATCGCGTAAGTTTATTATTAATTGCTAGCCCTGATTGACACATGTCAACCTTTTTGACAGGTGTGTCATTAGAATGTTAACATGCTTTGTTAGCAATTGTTGAGCATCGGTAGTTTCGCTTCAGCTTGGTCGCCGATTTAATCATTTACTCTTGATAGAAGCCGGTCAGGTTCAATTAGTGCAAGCAAACTTAACAACCTATTGTTTTTAACTGACAAAAAAATGGAGGAGGTTCTCAAGTCGACGCGTATATTTTTTAAAGTATGACCACGCATAACTTTTTATAGAGTACCTATTCCGATTTTGAAAATTATTGGAAAGGGAAATAAATCCAACCCTAAGGGTAAGAAATCGGGGGATGATTGAATGTAGGTATCCTATGTCCAAGGTCTATTCTATCTTTGTACCAAGTTTCATAAAACTACGTTCAGTGGTTTATGGGTGAAAGCCTAAGAAACAGACAGAAATGGTGTTTTGCTTTTCTGTCTTTTCGGTGGTTTTTCCTAGTACTAATAAGAATCACCTATTTTTGTTAAATTGTGCAATAAAAAATAAATTACTAAACTAATTTAAATTTTGTGTTGAAAAGTGTTCTTATAATTTGTTGTGACAATAAATACTGGGAGAGAAATGAACGTGATTTTGTGTCTCATAGTCGGGTTCTTTCTCACAGCATTTAACAGTTAAATGTGAGAAGATATCTTGTCACAGTGCTGCATGGTACAGGTGAGTATTCAAGAGTATAATATACTCTTGAATATAGGGCACTCGCGCTCGCAGTGGTTCGAGATGGGGCTCTACTCTTGAAATCAATATAAATCCTGATTTAAACCCAATGCAATACCAAAGTCATTTTTAGACTGCTACGCTAGAAAATCTGCCCGCCAAATGTTGACAACTGTCCGATTTCATTTAGTTCACTCAATATCCGCCCAATATGAAACCAAGATGGTGTTAGTGTGGCATTCGAGAGTACGAAACGCCCGATCTCAATGTCGACGGATCGGAATCGCTGTCCCGTCGCTGTAGCTGTGTCTGGTCCGAGATTATCGTATCGGTGAGCGGTGTCTATGTGTGCGTTTCTCAAACGTGCATTGTATGTAGCTTGCTTTCTGTACGATAAGTATTTTGTGCCTGCGGTCTAACTTGCACCTTATGTATGTGACGAGTTGCTTTGCCACACATTTCCAATTTTTCACCTCATTTTTTATTTCTTTCTCGTCTAAATTCAAACATTCAATTTTGGAATTCTTTCGTCATTCATACGTCATCCTCATCCATTCTTCTTGAGTTTTTTTCCCTTAACTACCGGCCTTGACGGCCGTATTTCTTACGATGTTTGTAATTTTGTAAAAAAGATATAGGCTGCTTTAAAGACAGCTTTAAAGGCTGTTTTTTATACTGCCGAGTTTATACTTGTTTCGTATCCATATAAATGAACGTAAATAAACCAATGCCAGTCAGTTCCTCGTGTATTTTAGGTACTACTAGTGCCTAAGGAAACCCTCAATCTTCAGCCGCTTCTGACGGTTTGCCAAGGTCCTGGTGGTCCGCAGGCGCGACGAGTTGTGCCTGTGCATTAGCATGGTCACTGTGTTCGATGTTTATGAATTGTGAAAATTACCAATTTGTAGGTAAATCGAAAATATTTGATTTAATATTTTTAGATTGGTATACGAACGAAGTCTATATTATAATCTATGTGGGTAAGATTATCATCATCATCATTAACAGCTTATTATATGTCCCCACCAAAGGGCTCGAGACAACCCTGAAATCAGGGTAAACAGGCCTTAGTCGATCACGCTGCTGGCCCATGAATAGGTAAGATGTACCTACTGCTATGATTATGCAAAAAAATTTCATTGTTGTAATTTTGCAAATAAGATTTATTTAAACTGATAGTTTACTGCCATACAAAAAAACAGTAAAGTGTAGGTAGTTCAATTAAAACAAGTTTATCTCAATAAAATCAACATAATTTAATTGATTCCTATTGATTCATATTCCCAGACTTGTCTATAAGTATTAAGCATAATCGGACTATCCATAGTTACAAACCAAAGTCAAATTGTATATCGGATTAATAATACTGTTGTTTTAATCTAAACGTAACTAATTTGTCAATGGTATTATTAACATAATTGACATTACCTTAAGATTAAGGACAATCTATTTACCAAGAGATATAGAAAGAATCTAACTATCAATATAAATTATTTGATGAAATTCTTAAAAAAATCTATATAAGATTCAATTAAATACTCAATATTTCGTGGAATACAAAAGTGCTTAAAACCATAGAACTTTAGAAAATAGTAATTACAATTTGATGAATGATATAAATTCTAGGAAGATAGAGTTATAGAAAGAAAACTTTAGCTCTTTTGTTATTTTAGCATTAATAGTGTTCCATGACAGCCTCAATCATGGCGACTTCTGGAGCTATGCCGTCTCTCTTTGCGTCCCTTTTGAAGCATGCAGCCGTCTTGACCACCCGATCGCAGTCATCCGTGATGTCATCATATTGTTTTTCGCAGTTGTGAATCAGTTCTACCATCTTTGCTGCTAATATCTCACCTAAGGATAAAAAGCAGTTTTAAAATCTAGAATAAAACAGTCACGCTGAGTAGCTATACTTCGCTATCGCTACTTTAGCAATAAGGCCGCCTATTTGCTTCTTGTTTCACGTTTTGAAATTTTAACAGTACTATTTATTTCTGGTGTCAATAAAGAATATTTTTATCGGTAATTCTATTTCTTTTAAGTCAGTAACGATTCTACATAGTTTTTTATCTGTAACTTTCTTTTACATCTACGAGTAGGTACTTATATAATATATTACTTACATGTAGGATCTGAATGACATCTAAGCAAATAATAAAAGAGCATGTCACTTACCCAAAGAAGCTTATCTCAGAAAAAAAGATTAGGTACCCTAAATTACTATTTTGTATAGGAGTAGGTATCGTATTTGTTTCTTGTTTCCGAGAAAAGTTTCTCGGGAAAACAGTTCAAAACTATTTATCTGCGCATAGTGTTTAACAAACTATACCAAATTTATGCGACCGAAATTCGGCATGATTACGCCCGCAATCCTATTTGAAATACTGACGACGCATAGTGCTGAAATTACGTTGCGTATTAGCGTACTCAATGGCCTTGCGGGCGTAATCACGCCGAAATTCGGTCGCGTAAATTCGGTATACTATGTTCAGACACTTATAAGTACTTTAGTATTTGCAACTTATACCCTGCATACATAGAAAGTATTACATACCATTAGGGAAGCCCTTGATATATTCATCCATATTGAGATGATGAATGCGAGAATCATCCTTCATCAGGGAGAATTTCTTGGACATGCAGATGATGGCACATCCCAGTTCCCGATGGACCACCTCGAAGTCTTCGTGCCAGAAGTGTTTGAACTCTTCCATTATATCGGACGATAGTCCTGACTGATCAAATAGAATCGATTACAATGTCGCATGATTTTTCTTTAGCAAACTTTCCTTTAGCTCCAAGCTCAGGATTAGAAATCTACTGCACAAGATCGGGACAAAGTGGTGTTTTCTCGTTTCGGAAATCAAGATTCATTTTTGATTGCTGAGCCAGCGGAGTAAGTCGTAAATAAAACCTTGAATTGCTATGATAACTCCTAACAGCCTACGTTCCTCCGTTCCTAGCCTTTATCATCATCCATCACAATCGTTTCAGTCGAATGACGTCCACTGCTAGACAAAGGTCTACCTCAAAGCTTTTCTAGCCTTAAGAGAGTCCTACGACACGCTTGGCAGGTATTGCCAGTATTAAATAATATTTATGCATTTTTAGGTAACAATATTAATATAATATTATTAATGTGAATTCATAATGTACGTTATTTCGGCGCTCTTATGGTGAAGAAACTTGCACACACCTGAGAAGTCATTCAATGATTGTGCGTGAAGTTGACCAACCCGCACTGGGTCAGCGTGTTCGAGTAAGGTCTAATCACCCTGATTTCAGGCTAGGATTGAGCCGCTTAGTGAGAAGGAACCACAAAAACGCTAGAAAATACATTTAAGCATGAGTGGCTCTATAGCAACATAACAAACAAAAGAGAGATGATGATGAGATGAGATGATGATTCAAAAGAGAGTGAGCATTAAATTACCTTAAGCATTCAACAATAAAATTCTGAGACAACATACATATTCATTTGATGACTTACCTCCGCACGACATTCTTCTAAAGACTTCCCAAAATGTGCAGTAACATGACTCATCACACCAGCATCGCCTCGTACCCTCGAAATGGCTAACGCCAATCCAAATACTAAATAACGAAACATCATTGTAAGAACAGCGGACCGAGAATGGAACCCTGTGGTAGTCGACGCATGTTATATCGCAAAATATTTTTTTTGGTAGCATATAATATAATGTTACTTTGTAAATAGAGACATTGGCTATAATTTTGTGTGAGTACTTACCTATCGCGGATTAGGATTGTTTCATATGGGCAGTTTTTTGTTGTTAGTGACTCAAAAATCAGGAAATGCAAACAATGACTGTAGATTTAGGTTTTTGATATAAATTATTAACGACTACGTATAAGTAGGTCGCATATGGGATGGGACTAAAGGCGTTACGTGCCTTCCGAATCACGAAACCATCTTCTTTTCGGACAAAAAGTTAAAGCAACCAGCAATGACTTAAATAAAAAGAATGAAGTCTCACAGTGTAAGTACCTATTATGTTTGACGAATTTCTAGAAATGGATAGGTTACCACTCGGCCACAAAGGCGGCGTTTTACATAATATTGTTATGAAAACACACATGAGCCAAATTTTCTCTCATCACACAGAATATAGCCGTGTGTCCCACCACAACGCATTTATTGATTTATTCATTTGTTTATTCTACACAAGCCTTTACCTCAAAAACCTTGACAGAAGCGATGATACCACTGATTCAGCACACCTATGATTGCTGGATGCAAGTCATTTAATCACAACTTGCCTTCTGATTGGTGACTATGTGAGATAATTTTCGATTGGAACTGACAATTTGCGCGAGAGATACGTCACGTCGCGATTCGTGCGCAGTGGCATGTCATAATGTCGCATTAATCATACTAGTCATCATATTATCAATAGATACTAATATTATAAAGAGAAAAGATTTGTATTTTTGTACGTATGTTCGTATTTGTAATGAATAAACTAGAAAACTGCTGGACCGATTTCAAAAATAGTTTCACCATTAGAAAGCTACATTCATCTTGAGTAACATAAGCTACCTGTTACCGCGGGAAAATGCCTCATTGCCACAGGAAAAAACCTAGTTTGTAAAGAATTAAAATTTGGCTTGGTTTAGCCGCGTTGAATGTGATATGAGCTGTCTTGAAACTTTTAGTTGGAAACAAGTTTGTGTGTTTTGTCCTTGGGCTTGGCCTAGAACAGTAATGTAAAGGTAATAATTTTAAGGGTAATAAATAATCTTAGAAACTTATTGATATATTTTGTGTTATTTGTTTTTAAAATACTATTGTTTTATTGTAATTTGAATTTTATTAAATTTAGTTTTAACTAATTGAACATTTATATAAATTAATTTTATCAACTGACTTTATGTACTATTTATGTCATTTACGGTTCGTAAGTCCACTCACTTGCATTTATAATATTATAATAATTAACTTTTTTTGAAAAATATTGAGTTGAGTCCCGTATACTGTATTCAAACCACACAAAAATAAGAACTGCACTTATGAGGTTGAATGTACATTGGGAATATCTTGAAATAAATTATTACTATAATTATTATTACTTTAACATGTTATTTATACACAAACTATAATTTTACTGCATCTGGTAAACAGACTTATGATGATAAAATCGTTCCGTCTGACAATAAAACGAAAGAAAACATGACATGCAGAAATCACGTCTCCACTCGCGGCACCTTTGCATTTACTTGCAGAAATTTCCAATAAAAATTCAGCGCAGGCATTGGAATCAGTTAGAAACGATGCCATTAGTGTTTCCACACGGATTGGCTGGACCGAACCACTATTCGTCAAGCTGATGGCTAGAGCAATGGCTCGAAGAATGGGGGACGGGACTGGAATACTAACCATTGCAGCCAAAGGTGAAGGCTATTGATAATAAATTTTGAAATGTAATTTAGGATCATATTGACCAAGTTCAAAAGAATCAATCGAGAATAGAGGAATCAATAGTTCTAAATGCAATTTTATCGTTTTAGTGATTAATTATTGAGTTTTAGTATAGCATGTTTTATAAGCGTTAGATGAGTGCAGGGCATTCAGATAGGAAATCCTGCGTTAATAGAAGATGGTAAGTAATACTGGTGAGTTTGTTTAATAAATAAATAAAAAAACATATTTCCAGACAGATATAACTTGAAACATTAATTTCATCATAACTTTAGTAACATTACATTTATTAACGTCTATGATGACCAAACTTTCAAAACTATCATTAGAGCTCAGAATTTTTCCCTTTTGAACCTACAACAGTTTTATTCCTTCAGCAAACTTTTACTATCAATCTTCTTCACTAACATCATCAGAAACATTCTTCCCTTCATCACTCACCATAATGACGTCAATTTTGGCAGTTGTTGACAGCTCACGTAGGGTGGTACCTGAATTTGTGTAGACATATACTGTAATTGGTTAATTTTTCTTTGCCTTTGACGTAGCTTCATCCGTTAGCCGAAGTTATTTCATTAATCATAGCAACGTATAGGGGAGAAAAAATTGGTGTAGATTCTATATTTTGCAACTGCAACAATATGCAGTATATGTTGGAAATGATAGTTATATTTTTTAATGTGAGCAAAGGTGCTGAAAAAAGAGACAGGTCAATAATCCATACTTACATTATAAAATGTAAATGAATTTTGTTGACATGCTTCTCAATTGCAACTAAGAGACAGATATTTATTTATTTAATAAAACTGACGAATTTTATTATGCAATAGAAGAGGGGCTGAAATGAAGATAGGAAATTATTTTCAATAAATATAATAATGGTATAGACGACAATGGTATTCACTATAATAAAACAAGTCATGTATTCTAAAGTATGAGTCACATCTGGCTTACACAAACACATCCCAGACTAAGCTATCTAACCAACCCAAAAATAAACAAAACAGAGAGAAAGCATCTAAAATCCCTGTAAACAAAATCCCTACGAATTTGCTTATTTACAACCTTTACAACGCACATTCAATTGTTTTCCATCAGACGTTCGCAGCGACACCTGTGCCCCGATCCCTTAACAATAAAAATAAAAACACACACGACTTTATTTGTCGTGGCAAGTATAAAACGTATGAAAATTTCCATATAGAGGAATGGAGATATTTATGCCTCCCCTGGTATCGCTACGTGATATGAATCCGGGAATGCTGAGGTAGATGGTAAACCACATGACGATTCTTCATTGTCCCCGAGTTTCCCTTCAGACGAACTGTACTGTGATTTGATTTGATGATAATTGATGACAGAAGTAAAAAAAGGATCCTTAGTCCAATTTGATGGTTAAAAAATTACTCGAGCATTGTCAATTATGAGCAAATTGAGTGATTTAGACATGCCTTCAAAAGCAAAATTTAATAGTAAAACCGAAGTTTGTTATTAAAAAGATAGAACGCATAAAAACAATGGTTATTTATTTCAATGGAAAATATGAGATTACAAAAAAATATCGCTAAAGGAATGTCATTTCGCAAGATTTAGAATTTTATATGATGCAATTTAGGCAGGTTGAAAAGCTTTTTGTATCCGAGTCGTACAATACTACAACAAAATATTTACAAAATCTGCAAGAATGGTGCAATCATCCATCACTCTTGCAGTGCAACTTTTAGTCCAAAAACAGTGACAATATGTTTCCAGTGGATAACTCAGAAATAAACAAACAACAGAATATTCCAGACGCACACAACTGTATAAGTACTTCAAGGATAACAGAAAAAGATGATAGGTCTCAGCTTTCGTCATAAATAGTCGAACTTAATACATATATAGTTAATATTATTGTAATAGACAATACTATTGTTTTTTAAAATAATACCTCCTAATCAAAAGAAGAAAAGAAAAGTGTATACTACATAGGAGTGAAAAATAGCAATGAAACAGGTCATTACATCAGTCTTGAATTTCCAAATGTTACTAAACTTTAACTTTGTATACGATTTGTAATGACATTGAAAAATCTATGTTGATTCTTACAAAATAAATACAAAAACAAAGTTCTTAACTTAAAATACGAATAAAAATATTCAGTTGGCAGAAAAAAATGGTTTTCTGTTGTAACAAAAGTCTTAGGCGCTTGTAATAGAGTCGAAGATTAGTTGACGTTAGTTAATGATGTAAAACAGAGGTAGTCCCTTGAAAATATATTCCATTTCCATTGAGACTTGGGAACCATTTTTCAAAGGAACAACGTTGTGAATACTAATGCGAAGAAAACAAGGTAATAACGCCCTCAAAAGATTCATGAATGAAATTTTCTATAATTTTATTTCAACTTGTTTGCGTAAATAACTTTATGGGTGATTCAAAGAAAATTACATGTAGATGTCAATTAGATGTTTGGTTGTTTTATTTCCAATATAGAATTAGAATTTCATTCTAATCATTAGTTTAGCTAAAGCTAGTAGAGCTATTGGTGAAGATTAAACTGAAGGATTTGCTTTAACAATAGGGCATAATGGACGTGATTGTACCTTACGCTTTGAAGTAAAATTTACAATATGTCCTAAAGGTTATTGCAAGACTAAAGATTACCTTTTATTTATGTTATTCTTCAACTAAGGAGCAAAATTTAAATTAACGTGAATATAAAGGGGAGCTTATTCACTTCACTCAAAGTGTTCTGTCTAATATTGTTATCTTAGTACCTATACGAAAATCAGCAATTGCAAAAAAGAGTAAGACACTGTATCGAACAATGACCATGGGCTGATTTCAAATGCACTATTCCGTAAGTACAGCGCGCGCGAGATTTGACAGCGGTTTTGGTAAAGTATAAACCTTTCGAGTTGGCGTAATGAGGACCCTATTGATGGCAGCGTTATGATTATGAAAAATAGTAGAAAATCAATAAAAAAATCCCTTACCTGGCAATGGTGTGTAAATGAGCGCTGGTGGCCAGTTTGACGATCGGCCTGTGTGGAGGTCTACTTGGCCTCGTGGGGGGGCTGTAAGTATACTCCCCCTCCCCTCCCCCCGTCAGCCAGGACCAGTGTTCGGTCATTGTTACTTCACTGACACTATTTCACTATTTTGGCTCTGGCTTCAAATAATCGAAGAACGTCTTATCTAAGACGTGAAGCAAAAAAACCTTTTCACACTGGTAGAACTTATTGATCACTCGGTCGATACTGTTTTAGTTTAATTTTGATACAACACATTTTAAATTTTGATTTTAAGAACAGAACACAAGTCTCAGTTATAAGTAGTTATAGTTTGCAAATTTTGAACAAAAAATATTTTATATGATCAAATCTTCGAAAGTTTTATGAGGTGAGGTTCCTAAAAATCCGAATATTACATCAAAATATACTCTTAATATGAAATAGAGATTCCTCAAAAAAAAGTGCAGCTTGTGAAGTAATACGCGAGCAATTTAGCAATATAACATTCATAAAATGATGTAATAAGTCACAAAGCAGATGAAAGGTGCCAATATAGGAAGGGTGAAAGTTTCATCACAGCTGAACGTCCGCCTTTCAAACGAACAATCTTATTAAATACAACAACAATGATTGATAATGGGTAAAGCAGACAGTCTGCAGATGGTGAACAAACATACTTTTACAAGAGATTGTAAGTATAACCAACCTTGATAGGAAAATCATAAGGATCATGAAGCAAGCAATGAAAATTTTGCAGACGGCGAGAAAATACCAGCACGTTTTTCAGGTGAAGCGATAGAAATTGAACTTTAAGATTTAATAGAGAAAGTTGAAGATGGATGTAAGGAGCGCGTGCACTTGAAGTGAAGGGATGCATTTAGCGCCCTTCGGAAAATGGCGTTATTAAACCTCCCTCTAACAGGATTATTCCGGATCAAACTGCTTTAAACAAGTTTTGGTGCTGCTGTGTTAGAAAAACTTTCCTTAAAACTGCCTATTCTTGTTTTTTCTATGATAAAAAGTATAATTTTATTGCAAAATAAACAACTAAATATGAGGAGTTAAAATTGCGTAGAAAAACAAAAAGCCAAGTCTCGCAGTTGAAGCAACTAAAGCACATAGGAAACACTTAGAGAAATTGTAAAATTATGAAAAAATACCATATTAGGTACTAGTAAAGTGTTTAGCGTCAAGTAAACTGGTCAGAGAAACTATTAAGGCTTTTTTGTCACTGCACATTATTTAACATAACCTGAAGGGACCAGTTGTAATAGACGCAATGTGAAACCGTAGAAAAAAGTGTAGAGTGTGAGAATTGCTTTGCGCAGGAGTATTTTACTAAGTAGGTACTTAATTTTTTTTTCTGGAATCACGACACCTTTCATATAAGCAATTAAGTCTTAAAAACTAGATTTTTTCTAATTTTCATTAGTAGTCCGGTTCATTTTCGACCAAAAGTGCTCTAGAACATGAGTTTCATCTGTCACTCCTGTAAATGGCAACGACTCCTACCGTTGGATTCGTCTTGATGTCCTGAGCATGAAACTGTCGGTCGTCAAGTGCTAAAGTGGTGGAGGGATGAGGGGGGGTTTTTCATTTAGTACTGGCGCGATCCGGACTATAGTGTTTCTGTTCCTCTTTTTTCTTCTTCAAAATAATCTATTTACGAGTACCTAATTCAACTTAGAATCTAAACCTCTTTTCGCATGAAACTCGGGTTCGACGCTCATAAATTCAATTTAATATTTCGTAGTCAACCTAATTTCAAGCTATACAGACCGTTAAAATACTTTGATATTTATGTTCACAAATAAAGATTTACGAGTATTATCATGATTTTCACGTAATTATCCAGGTAATTTTAGGTAGCAAGTTAAAGGCCTAGCATCAGTGGACTGTTGATTGTAGTAATAGTCGTAATAATTAGTTTAAAATTTGTTTATAAATACTGTGATATTACTCGATTAAATGATTTTTATTCATAGTAAAATAAAACCAGAGTAAAAGAATAAAATATTATCTTTCAGAATACTGCTATCTGGCGAGTGTGTAGCGCCTACAACCGCTTCAGAGCAATAAATCTTAAAACCCCTTGCGTCGCAGTTCTTACAGTAAGTGGCATGAGTGAGTAGTGGGTATAAAATTCATAGCGACACTCCACTACTGAGATATAGAGGGCCGCTTTTATAAAAAGAAAGTAGTAACATACCTAGCAGCTGTACCTTTGTATTTTGTAGAAAGAAAAAGTTTACAGACAAAGAAATCTTTACATTGATTACGAAACAGACTAATATTATTTTAGAACAATTGCAATTTGAGGACAGTAAAAATTTCAATTTTGAAGTATTGCAAGTGTTGCAACCACTTGATACCATTCCGTTTTTAGTATATTTATTTCCTCTGAATCGCTCCCCCGCAAGTCCGGTGAAGCTAGATTGGTCGTACCTACTTTTTCGACCCAAGCATAGGTCAATTAAAAAAAATCCTCTGAATTTTCCATTATATACATACATATCATACAGTAAAAAAATGTGAGGCCGAATATCAGTCCTTTTTAGATCTATTTATTTATTTAGTCATTTATTATAAGCATCATACAATAAAATACACTAGTAGGTACAGAAGCCATCACGTCGTTTTTCTACGCACTACGGAATTCGCCCCTACCGCTACGGAATACTGGCTCTCTCAAGGTCAATATGTCCAGCCACATGAGCTGCCTACTGTACACAAAAAAAAAAAATAATATGCTGAATCATAATGTTACAGGGACAGAAGTATAAATAATAGGCTCTTCTCTCTATCTTTCATACATATTATGTACTTGTACAGGTTGGGCTTCTATCAGTAAATTAATGGCTACAGACAGATTTTATGTTTTGTTTTGAACCACTGAAATTTAACAGCAAATGAGCAAGTGAATGAGGGTGAGGGTTGAGGGTTAGCTGGGTTCACTTTTGTCGACAATGAGTTTGCAAATATGGAACGCTGGACTATGAGCAAGCTTTTACGGAAATAAAATAAATTTAGAGTTTAAATGATGCAACGCCTGTGGAGTTTCTTCGGCGAGCTCTTCTCCACAGAAGACAGCCAAACTTTTGAACTCGCCAGAAAAGATAATTTAAATGACTTAACTAAGTGATAACAAAAGTTAATAAATAAAAATTTTGAACTCTTTTCTTTGATCTTTTACCAGCTTAAAGGTAGGTAGCCTATGTCCTTTCTTAAGGTCTATTCTATCCTTTAACCAAGTTTTATCAAAATCGATTCAGCAGTTAGGAAGCCTATTCAATGCAAACATACAATGAAATATTTTCGATAGATAATAAAGTTTATTCCACGGAATAAGATCTCGCCCATATGGTATGAAGAAAATTGCCGTAGCCCCCACACTTAAAGACGAGTTGGGGATTGCAGTTGTTATTGGTTACGTAGACACACCAACCTGACACCAACCTCTATGGCAATAGAAGATAAAATACTAACAATTGATCACCAAATTTTATTACTTTCATCTCAATAGCATCTCATAATACCACAATAGCATTTTCTCTTAAGATCATTTCCTGTAATGTTTGTCCCATCAATTTGATAAGTAGATAGATCTTCGTTCTCAACGAAGCAAGATGTCCCACATATCAAAATGCCTTCGTTATTAAAAAAATGCCTTATTCGATAATTTGTCTAAAAATACAATAAAGGCGGTGACTTCTTCTACATCTACAGCCTTCCATAGCTAGATTAAAAAGAATCTCCCTTAAGAGGGAGTGATATGATTCCCACGCTTAGCAGGCTGATTAGGCATCTCAGTTGTCGGTTACACAGGTAAACACCGCTGACCACGACCTATAAAATTGTTTTATAGTAATGTTTGTCCATTTCGAAGCCGTGAGCCACATCTCAAACTCAAAAACCAACTCAATTTTCTTTATAGGTCACATAGTTGACAAGTCTCCTTACTAATAAAAACTACATTAATAATACATATTATTCATGCGAACTCTTTCTGTGTGCTACACTGTCATGCTTAAACGGATGGACGTAACACGATGAAAAATGACATGGCGATGGATAATCAAGTCCGGTGAAGCTTGATTGGTCGTACCTATTCGACACAAGCATAGGTCAATTAAAAAAAAGGCTATGGATAATATCACGTGTAAGGAAATAAGCTACTTTTTACCGCGAAAAAACCCAGTTTTCCCCAAAGAAAAAATATGTAACGCTGGAATAGGGCATAAACCTAGTATACAAATAATCTTTACTTACAATCGTATGTTATCTGACCACCCACTGTTTGATGAGGTGTTGTCATTCTCACAATAGGTAAAACTTCCCTCCCAAATTCACCGTCACGTTATTTCGATCCCTCCGAGAGGGTATAGCCCTCTCTACTAGTGATTTATCGCTAACTATAATTTGAAGATATGAATAAGGGAGGATTTTTAATAAGGTAGCGTCTAATTGTTTCTTAAGGTCTATTTTGGATATTGTATCTATTCAAACCATCTAAGTAATGAATATCGTCCAAATCTGTATGGCTTTAAAAGCTCAAAAACTCACTGACCAACAAAATAGAATACAAAAAGTAAAATAGTTATTGTCGTGTTGCTTTTTTTTTCTAAAAACTAGCTGTTAGTACGGCTTGCTAGCTAAAAAATATAAGGATATCGGTCCCATCTGGCAGAAAGTACGAAACTTGGCATGAATGTAGCTGTCATATATGTGCTTCAATATCGATATGGAAACACTTCGATAAATTATTGTTTCCCCCCTTTCCCCCCCCTTTTATCTCCCTCATTGTTTGTTCGCTCGCATTGTTTTTCGACATTTCTGTAGTATTTTTTACCTATCCCACGGGAACTCTTTAATTTTCCGAAAAGAAAAGTTTCTGCTAAGATGTTGACCGGTGATCGGTAAGACAGTTTCGGAGATCAGCCTGTTCAAACAGACCAATAGACAAACAAAAAATTTGAAAAAAAAAACTGGATAATTATATGTTACATACCTATCGCTTCTTACATACCCCTGAATCGGCTTTTTTTGCTATTTTTTCTACGAGTATGTACAGATTTTTGACCTCTACAGTTTTATTATATAGATTTAAAATGATGTAATAAAATTTAAATGCCTACACGCATAAAACATAAATTAATTGCTCAATAAAAATGTCATCACATATACCAAACTTGCGTGCGTACGTTAAGGTATGCACTCATTGCACACACCTACTACAGTATGCGGTCACGTGGCACCTAAATATTAGAGTGCACCGGACGTCTGCGGGGAAAACTTTTATATAGAGTAATCGTTTTTTGTGGGTGTTTTTATATCGATAAAAAATTAACGTTTAGAAATGCAGTTTGCATTTTTGGGTTATTTATCATATTATTAAGATATTTGTGTGTGTGTGTGTATGTGTGTGTGTGTGTGTATGTTTGTAATGAATAAACTCAAAACTACTAAACCGGTTTCAAAAATTCTTTCACCATTAGAAAGCTACATTCACCTTGAGTAACATAGGCTACCTTTTACCGCGGGAAAATGCCTTATTCCCACGGGAAAAACCGTTAATGCGGGCGAAGCCACGGGGCCGAAAGCAAGTCTTTAATATACGAGTATATTTAAATAATTAGTTCAATGTTCCATTAATGTAGTATTTCTGTGTATTAAATACATCAGGTCGAATTTTAGGCCAACTCTAGTTCCATTCAACTTATTATCGGGAAAACGCATCAAAACAGTTCCAATGCCAATCCAGTCTCAACTTTATCACATAAAAATACAGTACCAATTCGAGTGGCAAGTTCGAGAAGGGGTTAGATCCCCTAATACAGTGCCAGACTGTATAATCGTTTTGTGCTGATAAAATTAAAAAAGCGCACATTTGCACTTTCGTGTTTTAGGCCTTTTTAATATTACACAAAAAAGAGTATGTGTGTATGTGTGTGTGTGTATGTTTGAGTATTGTGTAATATGTAGGTATATGAAGTAATTTTACATGCTTAGTTAGGGCGCAGGGTTGATTGAGTTTGCTGGTTTATTCAATCAAATTATGGAAAAAATTACACAATACGAGTATTACAATAAATACTCGTAGATTGTATAGGAAAATTGGTTGTAATTTTCCAGATTTTGCTTCAATATACAGATTATTTTTGTAAAATTATAAATTATTATACAATGTTTTGTTTTTAAAATTGTTATATATGTTCAAAATCTTAAATACGTACGTAGGTACAAGGATATGAAAAAAATATGTATTTCATTTCTCTTTGCATATTTATCACTTTTATTAAAATAAATCATTATATTCATGACTAATACTCTGAAATAAAAATAGGTTTCCATGACTCACTAAGAAAAATAATACGTCAAGTTCCAAACTCATCTCCCAAATGTAAAGCTTCCTAGTTATGTATATAGAAGCAATTCCGAAAGTCTGTTCGTCCGCAGTATGACTCATCGTAAAGCCCCACTCACAAACGCAGAATTTATACTTAAACACAACCTACAAACTGAAAAATGTAAGCTTACGAATACATTGCCGCTTTGGTTCTTTGTAAAGTAAAAATTTACAGTAGAGACGCAGTAATGGTTGCTAAAAAAGTGCGGTACCAAATATGGCGCGGAAATTTTTATTTTGACTTTTTATAAACAGTTTTCGGTACTATTTTAAAGAGCACAACAATATTTTTAATAGCATAAAATCAAGAAAAAAAAATTAAAGTATTCTTTCTAAACTTCAGTAGGTATACCTAAATTCTAGCTGTCTTATCAATGCTACCAACAGCAAAATTAAAATTTCACCCCTGTTGCACTCCACTAACGATAACAAATGACAATATTTGACACGTGCGCCCCCCTCTCCACCGACAATCCCCTCGCACACCCCGCCTTCGCCCTCCGGAGTCAGTTTATGTGAAATCGATGCAACTGTGTTTGTAAACACTTGCACTTTGTATGTGGTATGAGCGATCGATACCTCTAAACTTCTGACGTCCTAGTACTTTTAGTAGATAAATTATTGAAAAAAATAGTTTAAAATCTAGCTAGAATCAAATAGGAAAAAAACAGTATTGAAAATTAAGGAATCAACAAGTTGCACTTCTTTTTTTAGATTTTTTAAGTTGATTTTTATTTTGCAAAACTTTCTGTACTACAGATTAGCATAACAAAAGTAGACTGATAGACTAATTGTTAAAATACTTGAACAAAATAATAATATTCAAGTATTAACACCACTAAATAAAAAATCCCGAACTTGCACTAAAAATCAACACGACACGTTTGAAACTAAAGGTTAACACACACTACACTTTAAGCCGCTATAGTATCTCACACTTTTTAGTCAAAAATATCATATTTAGTTCAAATTTTGTGTTCTTTTTTTGAATATTATTTGCGCGGAGGTGGCGCAGCAAGGCGACCACGTTGCGAACTAACCTAACCTTGCCGCGTGCACCCGCCGCTAGTAAACTTTACTGTGATTTGCTTTTTTGATACTTTTACCCTTTGGAACGCTGTTTAAACTCTATTCTTTGATACATTTTTATGATTTTTGTCATCATTCATCATTCAATAATTCAGTATTTAATTTTTGTCTTTTTTTTCTTTTTTTGAATTGACCTATGCTTGAGTGAAAAAGTACGACTGATCAAGCTTCACCGGACTTGTATTTTTTATTGTTATTATAAAATAAAACATCATCAAAGACTTACATGTCGTCATGATCATAAGCCACGATCCCAAAAAAAGGTAAAAATTGTTCAGAAATTGTTTTATTCATTTTTTCCACACAATAGTAAAATTCAAATAGAAAATAAATTGTAATTGACAAATAAATAGGAGTATTTAAAAGGGATATTTTGGTTTTTCTAAGAGACCATGGACTATAGCAACCATTTTCCTTATAAAATTAGTTCCATTGAAATTTCGCAATATGGCGAGGTTTCTTATTTCTTTGGTCGGACTTTACAGCAAGCAGAAAAGCAGTGGAAAGTATCAAAACGCATCAATCCCGTATGTGGAAGCCACCCCGTTGTCCGGCGCCCCTCGCCCATTCATCCGCGCGTACTACGAACAGGAGTGGGGAGGACCCGACACTCGACATAACCTTGGCCTCTTGGCATGTCAAAAGACTTTTTTTATTTTCTCTTCTCATGACTCCATATAGAAAATATAATGTTTCTTCAGCCTCCAGCCAGTACTGTTTCCACTTTTTATTTTCAAAACGTTCAATTTTTTTGACGTAGTTTGTCAATATTAGCAGCAGGGAACAGTATCTTTACATGATTTTTTGCAAGTAAATATTTTTAGTGTAAAAATATGACAAATTTATTTATTTCCAAGTTAAACCTAAACCTAAATAAACCCAAACCAAAACCCAAATACCCAAACCATACCACCATACCATATCTAAACCTAAATATTATGTAAAAATGTAAATGTATTTTTACTATATTAGGTATTTTATAACGAAAAGTGTTTAATATAAAGTCATATTAATTATTAAATTGCCTTAAATATCACTTTTTGTAGTTTTTCCAATATTCAAGATCAGTTTTTGCACCACTGCGCGCGGCCATTGCATCCACATCATTTATTACATTCCTTTTTACCTTTTACATTTACGATTGTTCATCTAACAAAGGACCTCTTTTAAGCTAAATTACTTTTCACAAATCTCCTTATTCTCGAGATCCAGACACAATTTTCTAATTGAGTACCGCCCCTAGTATCGCGTAAACATTAAACACGATGCAGGGGTTCCCTAGTGAAAGTACTAGAGTCGTCGCGAATATGTATCTAATGTAATGAAAATTCAGGATATCGTTTGTCAATGATTAGAAAAATATATTTTACTAAATAAAAAATGATTTGGATGGAAATTAAATTAAAAAAAATTCAATTCAATTTAAAAAATTTAAAAATAATAATTAATAATAATTAATAATAATTAATAATAGTACATTAAAAAAAACTCGTATTTATAGTACCTATAATAATATTAGGTCTAATGAATATGCATTAAAAATATTATGTTCTGTAAAATTAACGTAACTGAGTTTGCAACCCAAACATAACTTAAGTTAAAACAAACTTAAGTAACTGGCACAAAAAATATAATATCTAGTGCCATAAAGAAAAAAAAATAGTTAATAGATTGATAAATTAGGTGAAGTGGTAAAGTGTAAATAAAACTCAGTACAATTTGTAAATAAATATTATATAAAAAAATACAAATAACTGTGATGTAGTATCAACTGCGATCTCTATCAAGTACTAGTATAAACTGGGGCGACGCACGGCGGTGCAGTGTGCGCCCTCCCTTATCAACATTTCTATTGCATCTCTCTTGTTGCACTCACGTAATTAATTATTGATTTTTTGGTTTTTTTTGCCAAACGTTAAACCCTACCTTTCCGCCGCGGCTCAGCCCGCGTTTACAGTTTTTCCTGTGGGAATGAGGCATTTTCCCGCGGTAAAAGGTAGCCTATGTTACTCAGGGTGAATGTGGCTTCTTAATGGTGAAAGAATTTTTAAAATCGAGTCAGTAGTTTTTGAGTTTATTTATTACAAACATACACACACAAAAATACATATCTTTCCTCTTAATAATTATTAGTATGATAATAAAATATATTATCGTATCATACATAGGTAAATTTAAAAATTAAAAACAAAAACTGGCCTGACATTTAATTTTGTTTAAAAAACTAGCTTTTCGCCCCGGGCTAACAGTTTATCTCGTAAAAATAAAGTATTTCTTTGCGGTAAAAGTCAATTGCGGTATAAGTCAACCTGTCTGTCTTATCTCTCGACCAAGTTTCATCAAAATCAGATCAATGGTTGAGTTCAAAGTTCAAAGAATTTATTTTAACTTTATGTTTATCTATAACTTAAAGATGATAATTTCAAATTGTCTATATGAATCCATTCCTTAAGTAAATGCTCGAACGGCATTGCTACGCCTCCGCCGCCGTAGCAATCGTAGTAATGTGCTACAAGTTTCCGGTGCTACGACAGAAAAAAAAGAATCGTCTTTTACGTATTTTGGGTTTATTACCTACCAACTTTTATAAACATGTTAGCAATATATCTGCCTGTCTGTTTTGTATTTTGTTTTCAATAAAAAGTTCAAAATTTTTGACTTAAACCTTTTTTTGGACACTTTTATTTATGATCATGTTTTTTTCTTTTCTTGTAGTTTTGTATGCAATAAATTGCATTTTATACCTACTGTTCTTATTTTTAATTGTGTTCCTTAGCAAGGGCCTTTACCAACAAAAACCCCGCCAAGTTTATGAGCTTGGTTGATACCTTACCTTTTACGATGCTGAGGGTTTTGACAGTAAAACTGTCACCAGGTTATCAGTATGCTAAGTGAACCACCCTCGCGTGACCAATCTCTGATCTCAACCCTTCACTGGTAAACAGTAAACTTTTAATGTAAACAGTGAGTTTTATGCTAACAGTTGGGTTTTAATGCTAATATTATTAAATTTAGGCTGAAAGCGTCGTCGGTGGCCAAGTGGCTAGGGCATTTATTTTATTTTTTTTCGTGAAGGAGACGACGCCTGAGGGGCTCTGTCTCTGATTTTCAATTTTGGTTCTGGTTCTGGCCGCGCCCCCGCCGGCGGGTGCGGGCGTTGTTACCTGAAGGGTAGGCTAGGGCCGTTGACTTCCATTCGGAAATTCGCCGGTACAATCCTCGGTGCGTATCAATGGGTTTTCGATTTTCAAATACGAATATTCGACGCTTTAATGGTGAAGGAAAACATCGTGAGGAAACTATTTGTGAAGAAATTCAAATGTTGTGTGTGATGTTAACCAACACGCAATAGGCCATAGCGTCGACTAAGACCTATTCTCCCTTTTAGGGTAAGCTCTAGCCCCTCGTTAAGAATATTACATTGGTATACGTGCCGAGGCTTGAAACCGCGAACTTCTGAATGGAAGTTAACGGCCTTAGCCACTTGGCCACCGACGCTCCGTAGATATTATTTTAAGTGCCTTTTGACCACCGACGAAAAAGAGAGGTGTTATAAGTTTGACGTGTGTATCTGTCTGTCTGTCAGTCTGTCTGTCTGTGGCATCGTAGTTCCTAAAACGGATGCGCCGATTTTAATCTAGTATTTTTGTTTGCAAGGTGTCACAATCGAGAGTGTCCTTAGCTATGATCCAAGAAAATATCTTCAGCCATTTTTGAAGATTATCAGCTCTTTTCTAGTTGTTGAAAAGATCAAGTAACGGTTTTGTGTCGGAGGTTATTATTATTGTTTATTTAGTGTTATTAAGCAAGTACTTAATTATCTTTTGTTTTTAGACAATGTAATAACCTAAACAAACTGAAGAAATTTTCTAAACGAATTTTTGTTAGTCTCTATGTAGATTGAATATTTGTAGCGCCTTTGCCGTGATGGCGAATTTTAAGACTAGGATGAGGTGTTTGTTCGTGATTTTGCATAAATAAAGTCGAGGGTACTCACAAGCTTCGCCCATTATTCATCAGAGTGAGAGACTGCTTGGAATTAATTAGCGCTTACCTGTAACAAAAATGTTTTAGTTATTAGTTTTATTAATACTACAATCGAAAACAATAGGTACCTACGCTTTATTGCACATAAAAATGCGTTGAAACAATATACAATTTATAACAATAGAAGGGAGTAAATTTGCTCAGCTACCATTTTCTACCAGGCAATCCTACAATTTTGAAGTTTGTTAAGGTTCTTTTACATATTATCTTTATCTAGGTCCGTCGTACCTTTTCGACTCAAGCATAGGTCAAATAAAAAAAAATAAAAAAAAACTTTATCTAGGTTAGGCCCAAGAATGAACAGTATCGCTAGTTAAACCACAATACAATTAAAAAACCTTTGAGTATCTTTACTTTTAACTGGGTGATTAATAAAAAATAATCTTTCACTAACATTATTGTATCTAAAAGAAGATTATCAGGTGAAACTCTACCGCCATCTTTAAAACTATACCTAGATATTAAATTAATAGCAAATAATTATACAAAAAAATACAAATGGCAACGATCGATCACCTGAGTTTATCTTAAAACAGCTGCACCTATAAGTATTGCCAACGCAATCATGAGCTAAATCTCTACAATACTGCATTAAATGAGAAACATTTTTAGAGATGTAATAAGTGTTATAGATGATTAAATATTTAATTTTTTTTAAAGGAATGTATAGGTAAGGAATACTACGGAATGTAAATGTATGTTTTTTTCTCGTGTCAATAAATAATATTTGTATTGTATAGACCACCCGCCCCGGCTTCGCACAGGAAAATGGTTATTGTGGGTTATTCCTAAGTATATTATGCATGTATTATACATATAAACCTTCCTCTTGAATCACTCTATCTATTAAAAGAAATTGCATCAAAATCCGTTGTGTAGTTTCAAAGATTTAAGCATACATAGGGATATAGGGACAGAGAAAGCGACTTTTTATACTATGTAGTGATAGTAAATATACACTAACAGACGACATCCGTTGAAAAAGTAATAAACTAAAAATCGCATGTTGTATAAGTCAATATCGATACTCGATAAATATTTTCAAACTGTGCCAGCACTATAAAACACGAACTATTTCTTAAGTTACGCAGCACGGCGCGCGGGCGCATTCACCTGCTCTAAAAATACGCGCACACGCGGCGTACATCATTATAGTGCGGTTTACTGCGGTGTACTGCACTCCAGCTTGTAATTGCAAACTATATAGTACTAGCTTCCCGCCGCGGCTCCGCCCGCGTTAATAGTTTTTCCAGTGGGAATGAGGTATTTTCCCGCGGTAAAAGTTAGCATATATTCTTCCGCAAGGTCTATTCTATCTTTGTGTCAACTCCGCCCACTGTAATATTTTTCCCATGGGAATGAGAAAATTTCCCGCGGTAAATCGTAGCATATGTTCTTTCTCAAGGTCTACTCTATCTTTGTGCCAAGTTTCACCAAAATCGGTTTAGTAGTTTCGGAGCCCATTCAATTATACATTGCTACTTAGCAATAAGGCCGCCTACATGTACACTTTCTATACCTTTTTTGTAAATTTTTCACTGTAATGTTCTGTGTGCAATAAAGTGTATTGTATTGTATTGTATTATTAGGAATATTTTAGGTATTTTTTTACACCTTGGGTTACATTATTGATGTTTTAGTAAGGATCCCTAATTTTTTTATAATAAAATATACACACACACAAATACAAATCTTTCCTCTTTATAATATAGTATGCTGTCTCACTTCTTTGACTTTTAGCTCTAAAATTTAAGTAACGCTGGTCAACTTCTTTGACTTCCTAGCTCTTAACTCTAAGCACTGAAACCATTTAGCACTGGCTGTTGTGTACCAGTAATTCTAGGTCGTGAGTGGGTCCTATCGTCGTGATCTCTGGGTCGTTACTCATCCGACGATCCCAGATGATTAGCAGGGTCTAGCTGCACTAAACTGCAGTCCCGTTTGCTGGTTGCACTTTTATTAACTGCAAGTGCATTTAATGCATTTATATTTTGAGCGAGCTGGGACCTAAACAATTTCTTTACGATTTTTTTCGGGGTTCTACGGAAGTAAACTAAAAGTCCCGCTTCAAGCTAGAAGGGCGTAGTAGACGAATTACGATACTAAGGTGGAGATGGGCAGGACACGTGGCTAGACATGATGATGGACAGTGGACCAAACTAGGTACCTACTCCGTACCTAGTGGTGGCCAAGGGGAACTGGAAGACCACCAATATCACAATAATAAAATCCGACAATATCACAATAATAAATAATAATAATAATATTTATTTAATTAAGCTACAAGAACCGCCCACTTTTATTTATTTATTTATTTATTTTATTGGGAACAGCAAACAACTGTATACAGAGGTTTCAGTTAATAATATAACATAAATTAGTTGACGTTTGTCTACGATCGCGATCTATGACACTTTCTTATTTCATGTCTCTTTAACTGTTTTGTAATTTTGCATACATTCATACCTATCTATTAGTGTTGTATAGAATCATTTCATACTATAGGCAGGTAAAGCTATTGTAATGTATAAAAATCACCTCATTTTAACGTCATACGAGTACTAGCCAATAGTAAATCAACATTTGTACGTTTTGAGTTTGGTAGGAGCAGTTACAGTGTTAACCTGCGCTTAGTTAACTATGACGGAGAGCTTATTTCTATGTAAGTAAGATCTATTTTTGATTTATATAACTCTTTGCAAATTTAAATATTATTTTGGCATTTTTGATCTCCGCCACTTCATATCCTGATCTCGATAATCGCACACGGTCGCACTGTCCCTGTCAAATACAATTTTTCTTATAATAGAGAGTTTAAAATTTAATTTATATTTTATTTTCTCTCCCCTTGTTCCCGTCGGGAACAAATTTTTGGCGACCGTGACAGGACAGTACCATTTTTGAAGCGATTTTGGAGTTTTTCCAGAGCTCTTTGTCTGAGAACGGACAAAGGACTGCCACGCATCCAGCCGCACCGAGCTCCCGAGGGTTTGGAAGCCTACAGCCAGCTGTTCCAGCCTCATCCTGTGCAGTGCGTGCCGACGTGCAGTGTGTGCGCCCTAATTTCCTTCGTGCACGCTTGAGAAAATTGACGAGACCCGTGACGTCATCATCAACGGAGCAGCACCTACCTAGCAGCGAGTATATCTGGACGTGGGACGCCTACGCATCCACCTTCTCCTGCCTAATTATCAAGTGAGCCCGTTCCTATACATTTTCCGTCTAATTTCCTCCTCGATTTGCTAATTCAGAGGAATAGTTCCTTAAATAAAGTGCTAAGCCTATTTCCTACGTGCTTTCTAGTCTTTGTGTGCCTATTCACTGTTAACTAGATAGGTTACGTGGCTATTTTTCACACAAGCTGTTAATTTAAAGTACGCCTATTTGCTTACGCAGACAAAATATTCGCTCCCTAGGTAAAGAACCCAGTTAATTTTTAATCTAATTGCGATTAAACAACGTGTGTGTGTGTACAATTTCAGTTTTAAAGACTTACATTCTTGCTAAATCATCATCGCATTTCAACTATCACCTTGCACTATATATATATTCACTCACTTTCACTGCATTTTGGCATTTTATTACGTCTTATCACAAATACGCTAATCACTGCATTCCTGTCTTCGCGTTGATGGCGTGAGCCTTGGCCCTTTAAAGTTTTTTCTAATACTAATTAGATTGGCACGCGCATTCTATTATATTGAACTCGCATCGATCCTTATCTGCTTGCCCCGTGCATTCCAGCCATCCATCGCTGCGCTTAGTAGCTGCGCTTCCTAGCTGCCGCCTGCTGATTGCGACGCTGGCCTGCTGACTTGGCTCGCGCATCATCACATCAGCTGACGGCCGAGCGGTCCCGTTAGCTACCTATCTACGCTGCGCCGGCCGGAACAAAACGAGGAGCGTATCGTATGCGATTTTAATTTTATTTTAGTGTTCTATTACTTTTATTTGACTTTGTTGCATACTTAAATAAAATGCCTGACACTGAAGACGTGAATTCGGACATGAGTGATAAGTCCATTAAAGAATTAAATATAAAGCGCGGTTCCATAAAAGGTCGTTTGACAAAATTTAAAGGTTATTTACAGCCGTTTTCGACTGCGAGTACGATTCCAACTTTGGAGCTTCTTAAGCTTAAGAGTAAATTATCTAAAATTGAATGCTTATTTATGGAGTTCGATACAGTGCAAGGTCAGATAGAAATATTAAATAATCCTTCGCTTGATTTAGAGTTAGCCGTAAGGGATCTTATCGAACAGGATTTTCATGACTGTATAGCCTTGGCCCAGCAGTTAATTAATAGTCAAGATGATGATGATAAATCCAGTACATCTTCTTCTTGTCATCACGAGCATGATCCCCTCGGGTTTAAATTACCAGTCATAAAAATCCCTAATTTTGATGGCACATACTTTAAATGGCTTGAGTTTAAAGACACCTTTATATCGCTTGTTCATAACAATAAGAAAATTCAGGACGTTCATAAATTCTTTTATTTAAATTCTTATTTGGAAGGAGAAGCGGCGCGGGTTGTTAGCAATTTAGAAGTAACCGCTGATAACTATGTACATGCCTGGAAGTTATTATGCGAGCGATACGATAATAAACGTCAGCTTATTAATAATCATTTAAAGTCCTTATTGAGCCTTGAATCCGTGCGGGAAACAGAAAAATCTTTACGATTTATTATAGATCATATAACTAAAAATTTACGTGCCCTTCGCTCTTTGGGGTTGCCAACTGATAAATGGGACGTATTAATTATTTTTATAGTCGCTGAAAAATTAGATTCAAAAACCTATTTTAAATGGGAGGAATATCGTAATTCGTTAGGTGAGATACCTACGCTCGATGATTTTTTTAAGTTTTTGAGAAGCCGTGCTGATGTGATTGAGACGGTGAATCGTAGTAAACAACAGCCACCATCTAAGCAGGCCTCGCAGACTAACAATGCTACTAAGTACAAGGCACAAGCCAAGGTCATGTTAGGCACCTCGACAGGTGATAAGGAGGGCGGGGGCGCGTCTTCGTTCACGTTGTCTTGCCTGGTTTGTAGTGGTACGCACCGAGTGTATGAATGCCCTGCATTTAAGGCGAAGTCTAATGAAGATAAAATGTCGCTTGTTACTTCTTTAAAATTATGTCATAATTGTTTGAGACAAGGTCATAAAACGCAGCGCTGTCGTCTTCCTGGCGCTTGTAAAATATGTAAACAGCGCCACAACTCCCTGCTTCACGAGTTGCTACATAAGGGCGCGGACAGCTCTTCGTCTCAGCCTGTTAGTATGTCTGCATTGTCTTCATCCGAGGTGCTTCTTTGCACGGCTGAAATTGATATTATTAATCCTGTGGATAATAAAACGTACACTGCGCGGGCGCTGCTAGATAGCGGGAGTCAGTCTTCGTTTATTTCTGAGCGAGTTAGAAATATTTTACAATTGACTTCTCAGCCTTCAAATACCAGTGTAGTTGGTATAGGCGCCATGCCATTGTCAGTCAAGACTGAGCGCTGCTCAGTGCGCATTCAGTCTAGGCAAGAATCTTTCAGCGCTGTCATTTCTTGTCTTGTTTTGCCCGTGATTTCAGATAATCTGCCTAAGGTGCCGATTAGTATTGGGCATTTAAATTTAAAGAGTTTTAAATTAGCCGATCCTCAGTTTAATAAGCCGTCGAATATAGATATGCTTATAGGCGCAGACTTATTTTGGGACGTGGTTGGTTCGGAGCAACAGTCGCTAGGTGATAGGAATCCAGTCTTGCGAAGCTCTAAATTCGGATGGCTTGTGGCGGGTCCTATCTTTCCCGCGGTAGTTAGTGTTAATAACGTGCACTGTAAGTTATCGCGAACTGAAGACGAGGCGGATTTAAGACAAGACTTAGCTAAATTTTGGGAATTAGAGAATATACCTAACTTGCCGAATCTGTCAGAAGAAGAGGTATTGTGTGAGCAGCATTTCATCGCTAACACTACTCGTGATAGTGACGGCCGCTTTATTGTTAAGCTTCCACTTCGTAGTGACAGGGATTGTCTAGGTGATTCCTTTAGGCAGACTAGGACTAGATTTTTCAATCTCGAATCCCGACTTAATAAACAGCCCTTATTGAAAGACCTTTATTTTGATTTTATGAGAGAGTATGCTGATCTCGGCCACTTGTCCGATTATGATGACGTGAGGTCGTGCCCTGAAATTCAATTTTATCTGCCTCATCACGCTGTAATGCGAGAAAATAGCGAGTCGACTAAGCTTCGCGTTGTGTTCGACGCCTCGGCTCGCACTACATCCGGCTTTTCAGTTAATGATGTGCAGATGACAGGGCCTACTATTCAGGACTCGTTGTTTAACATTTTAACTCGTTTTCGTTTATACAAGTACGTCCTCTGCGGTGACATCGAAAAGATGTACCGTCAGATTTGGATTCACCCTGATGATCGTAGCCTTCAATTAATTTTATGGCGCGAGACTGAGTCTCAGCCTTTGCGCACGTTGAAGCTCAATACGGTAACGTATGGGTTTTCAAGTGCCAGCTTTTTGAGTACTCGTTGCTTGTGGCAGTTAGGTGAGGAGGCTAGTGATCCTACTATTAAAAATATAATACAAAATGATTTTTACATCGACGATTTATTGACGGGGGCCCAATCGAAGGGTGAGCTGCGTAATATCCAGGAATCTGTTGCTGAAGCTCTCGCCAAAGGTGGTTTTCATCTCAGAAAATATCGATCCAATTTATCTTCTTTACTTGAGTTGACTAATGATGCGTCGTCGGGTGATCTCACGATCAGCAATTCAACAAGCACCTTAGGTATAGGTTGGATGCCTGAAACAGATGAATTTCATTTTCCTATAGAGGTGCCCTCGTTAGATGGTGTAGTGACGAAAAGGTCCATATTATCGTCAACTTTTAAGATTTTCGACCCCCTCGGCTTATTATCGCTGGTAACAACAAAGCCTAAAATGCTTTTACAAGAACTTTGGTCAGTTCATAATTTAGGATGGGACGAGCCCGTGCCTGAGAAAATAAAGTCAGCTTGGTTTAGTTTTGTAAAAGGTTTAGGTACGATTGAGAACTTAAGATTGCCTCGCCACGTTCTAGTTGACGAACCATCTTATGTAGAAATGCACTGTTTTGGGGATGCCTCTCAGAAGGCTTATGGAGCCTGTATTTATTTAAAATCTGTAAACGAAAAGGGCGAGAGTAAAGTGAGTCTGCTCTGCTCCAAATCGCGCGTCGCGCCTATCGCGCCTACCACTATCCCCTGTCTGGAGTTGTGTGCTGCGCTTCTTGTTGCCCGTTTAGCTTCAGTAGTTACACAAGCTTTACGGCTCAAGGTGGATCGCCATATTTACTGGTCTGACTCGCAGATAGTATTGTGTTGGTTGCGAACTGCGAAAGCTCTAAAAGCTTTCGTGGCAAATAGAATCGGTGCCATAAAAGAGTTAACAGAGGTGCATTCTTGGCGTTATTGCCCAACCTCTCAAAACCCGAGTGACCTCGTATCACGTGGTCTAGACCCGCAAGATTTGGATACTTGTGAGATGTGGTGGCATGGGCCGTCTTTTCTGTCTCTTGACGAATCTCATTGGCCAAACGCGGACGTTACTGAGCGTGACGAGCTTGTTCATGAAATTAAAGCTTCTCCAGCTTTGGTGGGGGAAGACCCTTTCGATCTTTCAAGGATCTCTAGGCTGGTTATTTTGCAACGTGCTTACGCACGAATCTTGAGATGGTTTCATAACGCGAAATCGGTAAATAAAAATAATAAACTCACCGGGTCCTTACAGGTTTCAGAAATTGACAATGCCTTTAAATTATTAATAAAAATTTCACAACGGGAATCATTTAATAAAGAGATAGATTTGATGTCTCAGAATAAGCCTCTTAAAGCTAAATCTGATCTCGCTTCTTTAGATCCGTTTGTGGATAAGGATGGTATTTTACGTGTTGGTGGACGCCTCTCTGCCTCTGAGTACGGGTTCGATAAAAAACACCCAATCTTATTGCATGCTCGTAACCACTTAACTAAGCTCATTTTCAGGCAAGAACACATTCGGCTTATGCACGCCGGCCCACAACTTCTTCTCGCGTCTATAAGAGACCGATTCTGGCCTGTGGGCGGCCGAAATTTAGCTAGAAGTGTAGCCAAAGACTGCGTGGTGTGTCGTCGATTCAAAGGGCAGAATATGGTTAATATTATGGGGGATTTACCGTCCGAGCGCCTTAATCCTAATTTTCCATTTATAAATGTAGGAACAGACTTCGCCGGACCATTTTTAATCACCGATCGCAAGGGCAGAGGGTGTAAAATAACTAAATGCTATCTATGTATTTTTATATGTTTAAATTATAAATGCATTCACTTAGAAGCTGTAAGTGAGCTTTCTAAGGATGCTTTCATGTTGTCACTTAAACGATTTATTGCTCGTAGAGGGTGTCCAAAGAAAATTTTCTGTGACAACGGTACAAACTTTGTTGCCGCGGCTCGTGAAATTAACGATTTCTTTAAGTCTAAAGACAATACTAATGCCATTTTCGACTTCACGGCTCAGCAAGGCATCGATTTTAAGTTTTCGCCCGCATACGCTCCTCATTTTGGAGGTCTTTTTGAAGCTGGGGTCAAGTCAGCAAAATTTCATTTGCATAGGGTTTTGGGGAATGCACATTTGACATTTGAGGAACTATGCTCTTTGTTTTCGCAAATTGAGGCCATCCTCAACAGCCGACCCCTTTGTCCTCTCAGCCCATCGCCCACAGACCTTCAACCTCTTACCCCGGGACATTTTTTAATTGGCAGGCCACTCACCGCGCTTCCAGCTCCTTCACTAATGGAGTGTAATGCGCTGCGCCTCGACCGCTACCAACGCCTGGAGCAGATTCGCCAGCATTTCTGGAGACGTTGGACCCAGGAGTACGTCTCTGAGCTTCAACAGCGTACGAAATGGAGGACTCGCTGCAAGGACTTGCAGATTGACGACCTAGTCCTGCTGAAGGAGGATAACGTTCCACCCCTTTGTTGGCGCCTTGGAAGGGTCGCGAGGATATTCCCGGGCCCAGATGGTGTTCCACGCGTCGCCGATGTAGCCACTTCGCGCGGCCCCGTGCGCCGAGCTCTTAATCGGATTTGCCTTTTGCCAGCGGACCGCAAGGAAGATTCTTGAAGGCTTCCCTTGATGCCTTCAACGCCCCGGAGGATGTCTACGATCGCGATCTATGACACTTTCTTATTTCATGTCTCTTTAACTGTTTTGTAATTTTGCATACATTCATACCTATCTATTAGTGTTGTATAGAATCATTTCATACTATAGGCAGGTAAAGCTATTGTAATGTATAAAAATCACCTCATTTTAACGTCATACGAGTACTAGCCAATAGTAAATCAACATTTGTACGTTTTGAGTTTGGTAGGAGCAGTTACAGTGTTAACCTGCGCTTAGTTAACTATGACGGAGAGCTTATTTCTATGTAAGTAAGATCTATTTTTGATTTATATAACTCTTTGCAAATTTAAATATTATTTTGGCATTTTTGATCTCCGCCACTTCATATCCTGATCTCGATAATCGCACACGGTCGCACTGTCCCTGTCAAATACAATTTTTCTTATAATAGAGAGTTTAAAATTTAATTTATATTTTATTTTCTCTCCCCTTGTTCCCGTCGGGAACAACGTTCATATACAGTCCATAACACTATTCACGGGTAGAAATAGATTTATAAGTAGGTAGTTGCGAGGCAAAGCAAGGACGCCCTCTGTCCTCTGTCTACACAGCGATTCTACTAATAAAATACTACGAGTATTATGAGTAGTATGAGTAGTTCTTTTTCACTTTGTCATGAGTGTTTATAACTAAAGCATGTTTTGATTAAACATTAGGCTCGCCTTGTAAGCCAGAAGGCATCCCTGTCAGTCACAGTACAACAATATAATAGTAGAACAAAGAGTGAAAATATAGAACCACAAGACGTGCTATAGTAGGTTCAGTTAAGAGCACGCCAAGCCAAACACTCATATATACATAATTATATGATAAAACTGTAGTTTAAAGTAATCTAAGTTTATAGTTTATAGGTTTATACTCATGATATTAACACCAAATAGTATTACTGTTAGTATCATGTGTATTAATTCGAGTAATATATCCATTACAAAAATAAAAGGTGATAATAATAATAACAACACAACTTACACAACAATAAAATTATGAAGTAAGTTAAGTTACAATTCCTTGCTTTTCAATTCAGTTAAAAGCAAACTCTTAAATCGATGACAAGAGTGTATAAACATGTCCAAATGAGTAAAATTAAAGTTATATGTAGCAGTTATTCGCCTGATCGGAGCACGCAATCCAGCGTTGGTGTTGCAAAAACTCGTGTAAAATAGTTCGTGCGGGTGTGCTTCACGTTGAGGTCGTAAGGGAACATGATAGAATACTTGCTTGGTAAGGTCTGGGCAGTCCAACATATTATTACATATTTTAAAGAAAAACATAGTGTCTAACAGGGTTCGTCTCGATTGAAGCGAAATAATAGAATACTTACTTTTTAAATTATTACTATACGATATCTTTTTGCGGTAACATTTAAAGTGCATTGAACGATAGAATTTTCTCTGGACGAGATCTATTTTTTCAATATACTTATTATATATAGGGTTCCATATTTGGGACGCATACTCTAGATGAGGGCGAACCAAAGAATTATAAAGTTGTATAAAGATTGACGGCTTTTTAAAATCGCGACAAGTCCTCATAACGAAGCCGAACATCCTATAGGCATTGTTTGTAATTTTCTCGATATGGGCATCAAGATGAAGCTGGCGATCTAAAAGCACACCTAGGTCACGAATGGTCGAAACTGTACACAAAATTGTGTTAGACAGTTTATATGGAAAGTCGATAACATTAGTTTTTTTTGTAAAAGTAATTTTGTTACATTTAGGTAAGCTTAAACATAGTTTATTAGTAACACAGTAATTTGATAATCTATCAAGATCGCTCTGAAAGTTGAGACAGTCAGACACTGATCGAATACCCAGGTACACCTTCAAATCATCAGCGTAAAGTAGAAATTTACAGTGTTTAAAGCATTCACCTATATCGTTAACGAATAATACAAACAGTAGGGGCCCAAGAATGGAGCCCTGTGGGACACCAGAGGAAACATTAACAGTATCCGAATGGAACCCGTTTACAACGACTCTTTGAGTCCTGCATGTGATATACGATATAAACCAGCGTAGCAAGTTACCTTTAATTCCGTTGTATGCAATTTTGTTTAATAAAATTCTATGGTCCACCTTGTCGAAAGCCTTTTTAAAATCTGTATAAACGCAATCAGTCTGTACTCGAGCGTCCAAATTTTCAAATAAATAATTCGAAAAAAGCATTAAATTCGTAATGGTGGAGCGAGATTTGACAAAACCATGTTGTTCGGGTAGAATAATATTGTGCAAGACAGGATAAATGGCGTTGTGAACAAGCCTTTCAAAAAGTTTCGACAAGGCGGACAGTATAGATATGGGGCGATAATTCTCTACAAAATTCTTATGGCCACTTTTGTAAACAGGAGTTATATTCGCCAGCTTCCACACCTGAGGAAATATACCCTCAAGCATGCACTTATTATAAATAAGATACAATGGCTCAGCAATCGCGGCCGCGGTAAGTTTTAAAAACAAGGGTGGAATTCCGTCTGGCCCTGCACCTTTGTTACTGTCTAAGGATTTAAGTTCTTTAAGCACTGAGTCACGAGAAAAATATATTGTATTTAAATGCAAATCATGCTCAATGGTGGCGGCAGGAGGGATCCAAGTATTTGCGTCAAATGAAGTATCATCGTACACCGAATGGAAAAAATTGCAAAACATATTGCAAATAGATTCGGGGTCACAACTGGTGACACCATTGTGTTGCATCGAGGCAGGTATCTTCGGCTTTATCTTACGGTATTCAACATAATTCCAAAAACATTTCATATTATTATTCATTATACCGCTTTCAATAGAGGTAATATAATTATCAAAACATTTTTTGCATTCGGTTTTAAATCTATCGCGAAAAAGGGAAAATTGCTCATAATCGGAGATGTTGCCGTATTTTTTCCATCTGATCCATGACTTATTTTTGGAATTAAAGATATGTATCAATGGACGTGAAAACCAACAAGGAAAATGACTGTCTCTTACCGCTACCGTGGGTACATGAGACTTTATGGTGGCGTACATACGTTCATAAAATGTGCTAACCGCGTTCTCCGCCGTTAAGTTAGATAATAATGCATTCCAGTTGATATTATTAATTTCATTATTAATAACCGTGTAGTCAGCTTTATGAAAACAGTATTTGGTGCGTTTATTATTTGCCAAAAAATTTGTGTCAACGTTTAAAAATGTAGAAACAAGAATTGGGGGATGATGGCGATCTTCCGGAAGTAAAGAGTCGGGGGCTACTATACAAGAACAGTCTGTGTCTGTAATGAAGAGATCTAAGATACGTTCATTAGAATTTTTATTTAAATTAAATTGTGAAGAGTTTGTAAGCGAAATAAAATTTTGTAAGCATTTACTAGTGGGAGACAGGGCGGAGTCGGTGTCTAGGTTAGTAGAGAGAACATCCTCCTTTTTCCAGGTTATTTCCGGTAGATTAAAATCACCAACAATAAAATGATGCTCAAAGCTGTCGCTCAGCAATTGATCGTATACAGCGTCAAGGTATGCGCAGTAGCTATCATGCGGCTGCTTAGGTGGTATGTAGACAGCACTAAGCAGGATATGAGCGGCACCGCTGCCGCCGTTTGGCCGGGTCGGCAGTTGAACCATAACGTGGTCCAGGGCGGCGGGCAGCGGGGCGGCGGCGGGGAGCGGGCGCAGCGAGGGCCGCAGCTCACGGCGCACCGCCACCAGCACCCCGCCACCGTCCCGTCTGCCGCTCGCACCGCGATCCCGATCGCACCTAAAAACAGCGTACCTATTATCGATAAATTCATTATCGCCTATACTTGGAATAAGCCATGTTTCAGTAAGTATAATTATATCGTAGGAGTGTGATAAAATGTTCATATACAATGTGTTAAGTTTGGTACGCGTGCCACCACAGTTTTGGTAATAAATGACTAGTTGGTTACCGTTAATTGAAGCCATGACTGATGGGAACTAATTAAAATAATATCATTTAGGTAAGCGTACTGCTTAATTAAAGTCAGCTTCATATAAATGCACGCACAACCGATCATATTACACCGTGGCAATAGTAACTGAAAAGTACCTGTCCGCGTGTGTTCGACCGTAGCTAGCTCAAAGCATCGAGTTGCGATCACGTCCAGTAATAATAGAATATACACAAGAATTATGTATCTAATTAAATAAATCTTATTAACGCTCAAATTATGGAGTATTAGAAACATAAATCGAGTGTAATAATATATGAAAAATGCGATATCTACTAAATAATGAGTGTAATTGTTATAAGATATTACACACATATTATGTGGAGAATATGTATGTACACGAACCTGTAAATAAAGAAGCATACATGAATAATATCTAGTTATTTGCAGGACAACAGCAAATATTTTCTCAGATTTAAATAAAAATATTATGTAAAACTTATAGATCAAAATGAATTATAACGAGAATAATAAAATATATATACATATATTATATATGTAATATAGGTATATGTAAATGTTGGACGCAGTAGTGGGTAGGCGCAAGTAAGCAAGCATTGTGTAGTTTCACGTTTTATTAAGTAATTTGTAGCAACAAAACCAGGCGTTAAAACTATTATTTTCGGATTAGGATAGTAATAGTAATTAGAAGCAATATCATTGAGGTTCATGTGTATTTGTGATGTTTTGGACATAAGTTTTATTAGACATACAGCGTAAGCGCTGCTGTTAGGAATTTTCGCAGAGTAATTAAAAAACAGAAGTAAATAGACTTGACACTTTTGCATCGGTGTAAGAGATTGCCATACACTATTTAACAAGTAAACAATGCGGAATCGAGAAATAGATACAAGTAAATACGTTACAATTACCTTAAATACTTTATAAGAGTGCTTACAAAGGAAGTAAATTGAACAAAGTATAGTTGCGTTAACCGGTATGTGAGTGAAAAATAAAGGGAAAAAATCACTTTGACTATCACTTGTTATTAATTTTAGAAAGGTCACTGACAGAGCGAATGGCAATAACGGGAGAAGTATCACTTTTGCGTACCAGCACTGAACCGTGCTTAATCCATACATAACGGTAGTCTTTATTTTTGGCAATCTCACGAGCTTCACGAAATAGTCTCTTGTTATCAAGTGTGAGATGTTCATTTATGAATACCTTCCTGGGGTCGCCACTGATATTAAGCTGGGTAGTTGTGATTCCTTTGGCCAAACGAAACGCAGCAAGGATATTGTCACGTTGAATACGAGAGTGAAATTTCACTATAATATTTTTGGGATACGTGCTAGTAGAATTAGCGTGTGGAACGCGGTGTACTGCTACAATATCATTACGGGCGACAGGATGGTTAATCGCATTACCAAGTTGCTCCATAATCATGATCAGATTTTCGCTCCGTCTTTCAGGTATGTTACAAATTTCAATATTGTTTTGACGTGCTTGTTGTTCTAGGGATTTAATCTTTGTATCAAGCTCTTCAATGCTGGCCTTATTGTTCTCGATGGCAGCTACCTTAAGTTCCAGTTGGCTCACCTGCATTTTGGTGTTATTAACCTCGGTCTTAATCTCATCAAATTTATTGCTTATAAACTCGACAGATTTAGTAAGTTCTGAAAATTCACTAACGATTTTATTGAATTTGTCGTCCTGTTTATGACACCATCCGTCTAGTAAACGAATTATCTTTTCTTCGAATTGTAAAAAATCGTTACGGTATGTGTGATTGTCAGAAAAAGTGAGATTAATATTTTCGTCACTGTCTTCTCGAGCTGGCTTTCTGAATAAGCGCTGGCTGTTTACATAGCTTTGCGGGGGTGACTCCTTTTCTAGGAGAGGAGCGCCATGTGTAGAAATATCCGGTGAGAAGTAGTCCTGTTTGGGTGGTGAGGATTCGTCCGAGGAGATTACAGCATTATCAACGGACATATCGTTATGGTAGGTGGTCATTGCACTGTGAACTGATTACACTGAGTCGCAAACTACTCTGCGCGCAACGCGGTGACGTATGGATAGATAGCACACGCGTACGAGCGCTCTTCACGCAGGCGCGAGACGAACTTTGTATGACTAGTTTAATTTTAATTTTGATAATTAAACCTATGGAAAAGTTGTTCGGTTTCATTAATACTACCACTATGCTGCAAATAAACAACCAGTTAAATTTCACGGTGTATAAACAAAAAAATTCTTCACCTTCAAAAATGAAACATATTTCCTTATCCTATTATACTTCAAAATCAAAAATAGGAAATTGTGATCAACGAGAAATTGTAAGCTATTTCCTGCACCCTTATTCTGTCACCCCACACCTGTTTTACCACCTTTGGGTGTGTGTGCCTCTGGTAAGAACGCCGGCTTTCAGTCATTGACTCCTCAATATCTCACCGAACACCTTCCAATAACAATCTTTCATATTTTTTACAAGACGCGCCTTGAGTTAAGAATATTTAGAACAGTTGAAACAGAATATTTTGATTAATATTATTTAATTTATTAAAATATATTGTACCTATAACATTACATATTAAAAAACATAATTATATATTTTTTAAAAGATGCGACGCTTGTGGAGTTTCTTCGGCGAGCTCTTCTCCACAAAAGATCGCACATTTTGCTATGCTGAACTCGCCACTAAATGTAACTTTATTTATAACTTAATTAAGTGATGTAAAATGTCCAAAAGTTAAAATAAATTATTTCATTTTATTCCCTCGTAATGTTATTAAATGCAAGATTATGTGAAACTTTGGATATTTTTGACGTAATAATACAATGGCTAACGCTATAGTTGATAACAGGCTGAAGAAGGAGAAGAAAGTTTTCAGGCATATGTTATACCAAAATAGCACACAAGTTACTTTTTCTAAAAAAAAATAGTTCATTTTCATAATAAAGTGACTTTTTGTAGTAAACAACTTTTTTTTTTATCGGGATTATTGCTTTTCTTTTTACAATACATCCCTTATTAGAACTTTTAAGGTGAACAAAACATAGGCTTTGTATAAGCTAAGTTATTTCAGTTCTTAGACTTGCATTAGTTGCCGCTTAGATTGTAAGTTACGATTGCTAAACACTATAAACATTTTATTTTACACGTGTCGTGTCTAACCTATTCATAGAGCATATCTATTATATTTTACATTGACAGATTCGCGCGATTGACGAAAATATGTCTAGCCGTAATAAAATCGTCAGCAACGCGCTATCTTAATAGAATATCGAACGTTTTGCATACAGGCGGAGCAGCGGGGCTGCGGCTAGGGATGGGAAGACAGTTCATCGATTAAAGATATGTTCGTTTGATACTATTGTTGTCGTCTTAAAATCGATGCTCAAAAATATAGATATTTACAATGATGATTAAAAAATACCTTTTCATTCAGTCATCTGAGCTGAGCCTACCCTGTAATCAAGGTTAAGGATACTTTCAAAGAACTTACATTTTTAAGTTGCAGTAAATAGATTCTGTTTGTCTTGTTATTATGATCGTGAAAAATAAGATAAAGTTGCTTGTTTTTGCCACGTGACAGTATGTATTATTATCTAATGCCATATTGGACAAAAAACAAATGTTTGTTTATCAATAAATATATACAACTTAAAATAAAGTAGTCTTTGTTTAAAAAATAATAATAATACAAACTTTGTAAATCTAAAAACAACAGAATGTTTACCGTCCACCTTGTAGAGGCCTAACCACTTTCCTCCTCAACGCCTCTTCCAATATCGATACAGTTTTCATCGACCTCTTCACTTCACTACACACAAAGTTCAACGGGAGGTGTTTTGCATAGAAAGCGGTTTCCTGAAGGCTCCTGCAGGATCCTGTCGTTTATTTTGTTGGCTACAGCTCTACCGGGACTTGAGAGTCCAGATTCAATTCGCTTCACATGTTCCTGTACTTTGACTATTTATATGAGTAAGCTGTTTCCGACAGCATTTTGTGTGCAGATAGTAACACGAATGAATCAGGAATGAGGAAGTGGTTGAATTTAGAGAAAAAAAGAAATAATGTTTAAAACCTTAATCCTTGTAATGACTTCTCTTCGTATCTATAAATAAAATTGCGTGAACTTTTATTATTTTACTACTAACTATTAACAGCCTCCGTGGTCGAGTAGGCAATACCTCGCCTGGCGTTACGGAAGATCCGGGTTCGAATCCCGGTGGGGTCCGAAAAGAAAGATGAGTCCGTGCTTCGGAAGGCACGTAAAGCCTTTGCTCCTGGCTACTATACTATCTACGGATGTAGTCGTTATCAGAGCCATGTCGGAAGCCTAAGGTGGTTCTATAATTCCGACACCAGGGTTTGTGAGGTAGGTGAATGGACCAGTCTAAGCAATAAAAAAACGATCAAACAATCTAAAAGAGGTGATGCAATATCAGTTTGAACATAAGTAAAAATGTATTTCCGATTTTAATTTCATATTATTATGACTGCTTATTCGACTGTAGACCGCCTTTACGCACTAATTTCTCTACTGATTTTTATCCATGTTTATATCAGTTCCTACCAAGAGATTTTTCTTTTCTTTTGTTTATTTTGTACCTCAGCACAAGTAACATTTTTTTTTTTTTTTTTTTCGTCGGTAATTTTGTCATAGCAAACAAATAAACAGCCGTACAAACGGTACGGTTCCATATCCGGCGCACGTGCGAGCGGGGCGAGTGCTGGAGCGTTCACTTGGGCGAGTTACTGGAAGACAGTGAATAATAGGAAGGACATCAGTTACTAAGTCATAAGACTGTAGAATTAGGTTCAACCATTTTGGAAGATAGATAAATACAACAAATAAAAACTGCGATGCATCGCAAAATTATAGGCTAAACTTGAATTTATTGTAAAAGAAGGTCTGGAATTCACAAATTCGCAAATTCACATTTACATCTTCTGCGATCCACGAGTGGGCAATAAACAAACGCTAAATCGCTAAAACTCATCGCAGAAGATGTACGGGACGAAACAAATAATAAGTAATAATAAAGTTATCATAAATAAACAACATACAGACACATATTTTAAACAAACAGCTCACACTGACCACGATAAGATTAATTTTTATTATATATCAACATTTAAAAAAATTTCATTGGGTAATTTAATTAATCATTATAGTTAAAATGTATTAACTGCCTATTAATTTGATAATAAAAGTGGACTGCTACTGAAAACTTTTAAGTAATGGTTAAAATAAGAATATCTTTATTTTCTAAGGTTGCAACACAGAAAATTAAATGCAAATAAAATGAGTTTTTATACATACGTAAAAAACTAAACAACGAGCAATAAATTTCTTATCAGAAATTGTTTTCTTTTTCATGACACCACACCACGTGTTAAAAATCATCTTAATTCCCAACTGATTACAATTATAACGTGATTTAATAAACTATCTTACATTACTTATCATCATACGAGATCAATAAAATGAAATCTTAAAAGTTTATTGAATTAACTTTTTCGAAATAAAACGAAAGTTTAAACAGCTGAAATTTCATATAGTAAAATGAGCTCATTGAAGCCGAGAAGGCGAATATAATAAGGAAAATAATTTCCTACTTTTATTTTTTGCAATGTGTGGTGACAAAGAGAAATATCAGAGTTTACAACAGTACGCCATCTACAACAGAAACACGGCAGTTTAAACTACACAATACACTACATTTATACAGTAAATAGCGCAAGTAACTCGCCAAATGCAAACACAGCATCGCGTGACTTGAAGCTTGCGACAGATTTAGCGTTTGTTTATTGCCCGCTCTCGCGTCGGGTATTTTTAGTCGCATAAGTAAAACAAACCAGCAGAACAAGTAAAGGTGCCGCTGGCGCAACTAACTGGCATAGCGTGGAACTTGTACTGAAATAGTGAAATTTACTGGTGTTGTGCGAACTAAAAATAATTTGAGTGTAACTCTACTTATTTCTAAGACTATCATAAAAGTGCAGTAATTAAATTAACTCTTTTGGTTACTGCGAAAGCAATTTTGTGTTACTGTCTGAATGTCTTTTACGTTTAGAGAATAGATAATAGTAATGGTCAGGCAATAGCTTTATAGGTAATAATAAAATTCATAATAAAAATAAAAATAAACGATTCCTGTATAAATATTTTTTTCACTTAATACAGACACACACACATAAAAGTTATCTCTAAATCTCTTAAAACCAAAAGGCGAATATTAGTTTTTTACTTGAAATATCATCAAAAAAAAATTTTTATTCTTTGACTGCAAGGACATTTATTTTACGACGCAAATATTTTGATTGCCTCCATTAAAGTTCTGTTTTACAGTCATTATTAAAGAAGCATTTAACTTTTTAACCTACCGATAGTTTATGAGCGAATAAAATAAACTTTAACTGCATTATAATACGCTTTGAACAACCCTCTTGACTTTTATATAATTTGGTAACAATTTTGGAATTAGTTACTTTTTGCCTTTTTATTTTTTTATTATGGCGATTAATTTCCGATTAAGTTTATATGTAATTTTGTTTATCATGTTTAATCAGTTTTGAGAATCATACAATAACATCGGATGACCTTTCAACATTTAAGTAGTCGCATCTTATTATAAAACTAGCTGTCGGCCCACGTTTTTTTTTATTTCTAGTTGTAAAAAGTATCTAATATGTTGACCGGGGAAATAAGGTGCAAAATTTAATTTAAATCGGTCCAACGGTTCCAGAGATTAGCGTATACAAACTGACAAACAGACAGACGGTTTTTTTTTTTCAAAACTTGTACATTTGTGTTCAGCTACACTGCCTTTATCACCTACAATGAGTTTTTTAAAATCAAATCAATGTACAGAAGACACGCTGATTCTTCAGTTATATTAAGGTATAGATTGTTATAGAAATATTATAATATTTCTTCTATTTTTATATATTTTAGTACGAAATTACTTATCGCTTAGTTAATATTTAACTTTGAGTTTAAAACGGTCAATGAAATTGTTATCACAAAATCATTAAAAAAATAACGACAAAATTGTTATTCTTGCAGTAATTGATTCTTTATTAGAATATAAATTACCAATAAACATCAAAACATGCAGAATGCAATAAAAATAAACAGAAATAATGTTCCAGATCCCAGCGAATTTAACTTTATTGACAACTTACAAATTAAAGGATGCGGCTGAATGTTTGTTTTATTAATGGCTTGTTTATTACCCTATTTAAATTATATCTGCTTGATTTTAGGAAAAAAGTGCTAATAAAGGAATGTATTTTTTGTAGAGTCAATGTAAACGGTCAAATGTCGAAAAATATAAGGTGGATATTATCCTGTTAAAGAAAAGAGTACAGACTTCAAACGAGTTGAAACTACCTGCATTTAAATTGAATTAATTAAAGTTTTCTAAGAAATCTGAGATCGCGATCTAATTTATGATATCTGATCAAATTTTTACCTGTATATTTGGTTTTGTTTTGACTGATCAATACCTTTTAATTTTTTTGGTTTCCAAAATGATATGAGGACTATTTACATAAACATTTCTCTTTTCAGAAATTAAAAAATAATTCAATGTTGAACATATATGTAAATGTTCACCATGGTATTAAATGTAAGACTTATTTTTTACGTCATAGAGACGGAATTCATTTGAAAGAAATTCTGCTAACTAGCTGAGGTACGGGGGGGGGAGGTTGTCTCGGGGTTATGATTGCTCCAAATATGATGCAACTTTCTACTGGTGACTTTCTATTGGTCGAAACTGACGAAAAAATAATAATATCAGTACTAGCTTTCCGTCTGCGTTAACTGTTTTTTCCATAGAAATGAGGTATTTTCCCGCGGTAAAAAGTAGCCTATGTTACTCTCCATCTTTTCAACTAACTCTATGGCGAAAATCAAGTCGATTGGTTGCTAAGTTAGGGCGTGAAGGAAGGACAAAGAAATAAACACACTTTCGCATTTATAATATTAGTATGGATTAAATCACATGTGTGTTGACAGGGTCGGGTCCCCTTATATTACGTCTCTATACTACTCAAAACGATAAATAAATAATGCATATTACTTGCATAATTTGCATAATAGACACTTAAAAATTAGTTTGTAAAATAAATCAAAACGCTATGTTATTTAGAGAGTACCGCATGGTTCCCGCTTAATAGGATCCTATAAAAATCTTGTAATTTCAATTTCGTGTTTGTAATTAACATTCTATAACTCAAAAACACATTCAACAAGTTCTTAATTGCATAATTATATTTCCACTTGAAACGCTACTTAAGTATTAATCAGTATTATGCCATTACTTAAGATTACCGACCCAAGACTTAAGATAAGTTCTTACCTTTATTTTTTAGGATTATCTTTTTCTATCCAGCTGTCAAAACACCTTATTAGCTGCTAAATTAAGCATAATTTTTTGCTTGTATTTCACATTCCACTTTATTAAAATTCTGGTATTTAATTAAACAGTAGCACAGGAATCTTTTAAATTTTGGCGTACATTTTATTTTACAGTCTGTAAAAATCATGATATAGGTATTTATGTTTTGATTTGATTATATCACAGATTTCGATGTTTAATATTTTGCATGCTTTATTTAATAAATAGAGTGTTAAGATACATTTGAAGTTTATCTTTTAAAACTGGTAGCAAACACTTAAAGTGATTTTACATTGATAAATAATTATTCTTCACACAATCATTTAAATTGTATAGCCTAGAGTATCTTTTATAATTTACACTTTTTCACAATAGGTACTACGCATAGTTAAGTCACTCTGAAAAAATACTGAAACACTTTTCACGGCTGAATTTGAATCACCAGTATTTATCCCTTAAAAGTTTACAAAAAACATCCATTTTGACATTACAATTCAAAAAACATAAATTTTCTTCGCCCTCATTTTAATGATTGTTTGATTTGTCACTCCCAAAACATAACAAGACATCACAATCCTTACTTCATCACTTACACCGTAGTTTTACAAAAAGTTTGCAATTTTATTGTCTGTACGTAATTGAGTTCGCGGTAAGAACATTGCGGTGTGAAGGCGGGCGGCACGGGGCGGGCGGTCGCGTAGACAGCGCGGCGGCGACTGACGCTACGCAGTGCTACGACGTGCTACAGAGGTCTACGAAGCGCTACGAAAGTTAGAGATAAGATAGGCGCGTAGAGATATTTGGGCTTTTGCCTTTTTCTTACTTTTTTATTTTTAGATATGGGAAAAATATATTGTGGCATTTTTTGTGCTTTCTCCTTTTGCGCGTGTCTTATTTTTACCTGTTATTTTTTTTAAGGTTTGTCCATATTGCTATTTTGTCGCATTTTTATGTTCGTTTTAACGGTATTATAAAAAAGTAAGTCATATTGGTAATGTAAGCTTAGTCATGATTGGTCTTCATAAAATAATTGTAATAATATAAACTCAGATAAACATCATCATCACATCTATAGGTATATTTTGATTTAAAAAAATTGCTAAATTTTCATCCTACTAAAATTAATACTAAACTGTTTTTAAGAAGCAATGTGGAAAAATACGTCTACTACTTTTAAAAGAACCAGAGCGTCAAAGAATACCTAACATTTCAAAGGCGGAAGGAGACGGTGTTAAAATCGGCGCCTGTTAAATTACGGGTTACCGGGTTAGTTACCGGTTATTAATTACGTAACCGATAATATTTATGCCTGGGCAGTAAAAGCGGTGGTAATTCAATTTATGTCAACATTACAATCTAATTTCCTAGATGCTTTTACGAGACTTGAAGTAAATCCAAATACTTTACTGCAAAGCGAGCTTTATGAGCTTTATAAAGAGGAAAGATTTGTATTTTTTTGTGTTTGTAATGAATAAACTCAAAAACTAACGAACCGATCTTAATGAAATTTGGTACAAAGATAGAATAGACCATAGGGAGTTTTTTTCCTTATTTGCGGAAAAATTATCATTCCCACAGGAAAAAATGTTTACGCGGGCAGAGCCACGGCGGAAAGCTATAGTATATTATAAATATACACTTACGATATGAAAATGCATATCAAATTAAAAAAACTAAGTCCCGTACTAAATTGTAATTTTTTTTTTTTAGTTAACCTATGATTGAGTCGAAAAAGTACGACGGATTAAGCTTCACCGGACTTTTACACAAAATATTTAAATCGGACAGGTTTTTACAGTTTGACAGGAGAACTCCAAAATTATTTTATTTATGGGGAAAGTTAGTTTCGAAAGTATTTTAGATACGTATATGGCATGTCTTTTTAAATTTAACTCCTACTTTTTTTATAAACCAACGTTTGTGTAGCGTAATCGACTTATTAAGCTTCACTGGATTTACTCTACATCAACTTAGCATAAGTATACTATACACCCCGTATAAGTAAGTAAATGCTAATAAATTAATTTCACTAAATAAGTGGGTAGAACCAGGAGTGAAAATGGAGCGTATCTCTCAAGTTAACACTAGAACTGTAACGAGCTGTCAATGGAATACTATTATAGAGCTATGCTATCAATTAATTGAGCACGCAATGGACACCGCACTATGTAGCTCGATTCATTGTTTGTCATTAGATTTATGTTGTACATTGCTGCGTTTTTATGATGATACGATTCGGTTCCTGTTGTCAATCATTCATTACTACGTTTCGTTTGCGTTAACAGTTTTTCCCGTGGAAATGAGGTATGTGAATGAAAGGTGAATGTAGCTTTCTAACGGTGAAAGAACCATGGACTTAGTAACATAGTTACAAGTGTAACTATGGTAATTCGTCCAAGGAAAGAACTTTTGAAATCGGCACAGTAGTTTTTGAGTTTATTCATTACAAACATACACACAAAAAAAAAACAAATCTTTTCTCTTTATAATATTAGTATAATTTCAGCCTGTAGACGTCCACTGCTGGACAAAGGCATCCCCCAAAGATCGGTCCTGCTCTGCCCGCATCTAGCGGCTCGGGACCCGAGCGATACGTTGTTGTCAAACTAATTAGTAAAATAGAATTATTTTTGGAAACTAAAACCGAACTCCGACAGACACTACTCCGACAAGACACTACTCCGACAAAATATATAAAACCTAACCTAACCTAACCTACCGAACTTGTCGGAGTAGTGTCTTGTCGGAGTAGTGTCTGTCGGAGTTCGGTCCTTAAACCTTATTTTTGATATGGATGAAATTTATTGTGCAATGAAAACTTTGATTGAACACTTGTGATTTTAAGAGCAATTACATGTTGATAATGAAATGGTGTAGTATTCGATGCTATTGCTTGCTTATTGTGTGAGTTTCGAGGTTAACCTACCTCACAAACCCTGTTGTCAGGACTCAGGAATATTGAATTAACCCACCTAAAGCTTCTGAAATGGCTCTAGTATTTGAATAAATCCGATTAACCCAAACTCTTCTTGTGTATACTTAATCATCACTACATAGTATAAAACAAAGTCGCTTTCTCTGTCCCTATGTCCCTCCCTATGTCCCTTTGTACGCTTAAATCTTTAAAACTACGCAACAAATTATGATGCGGTTTTTTTAATAGATAGAGGGATTCAAGAGGAAGGTTAATATGTATAATACATGCATAATATACTTAAGAATAACCCACAATAACCATTTTCCCGTGCGGAGCCGGGGCGGGTCGCTAGTTACTAATAATTTTCCCTCATCAATATTTTTTTTAATACAAAAACAATGCTCTTCATTTAATCAAACTAAAAGAGCAGTGTAAATAAAACTGTCGCCAATCTAACTAAACCTTAACCGTAATTCAAACAAACTTTCGTAACCCAGTAAGTGGTAAATGGTAAACACGCAAATGTCCACCATTGGCGATATTGCGCGGGAGCAGTGTGCAATTAACGCGGACGCGAACCTAGGACCGGTCGGCGGCTGCTTAGACAAGCCTAGATAATAGACAGCTCAGATACCAAGGTCTCGTTAGAGGCGGTATTGTGTTTTAGACAGCTGCATTGTTTAATTATTATTTATAGCTCTAATCATGGTCTAAAAAAAAGGTTTTACTATTAGACCACGTGACTGACACGAGCCAACGTCATTTATACGTCATTTTGCCTATTCATCCTTGTCGAATGCGTGTAATCGACAAGGATGAACAGCGGAAAATGACGTAGGCTTGTGTCAGTCACGTGGTCTAACGGTTAGACCTTGTTTTCTTGGACCATGGCTCTAATAATAGGTTTATAGCTGTGTGGTAGCATTAAGGTTATACGAGAAAAATTAACTCAAATAAATTTTAACCCCCGACGAAAAAGAGCGGTGTTATAAGTTTGACGTGTGTGTCAGTCTGTCTGTCTGTGGTATTGCAGCTCCTAAACAGATGCGCCGATTTAGATCTAGTTTTTTTTTGTTTGCAAGGTATCACAATCGAGAGTGTTCCTAGCTATAATCCAAGAAAATATCTTCAGCCATTTGAAGATTATCAGCTCTTTTCTGGTTGTTGGAAGGTTCTGGAAAGGTAAAAAATAACAATAATTTAAATTTACTTAAAATCTGTAAAGTAAATTTCACTGTTAAGGATTCCTCACAGCCCTTTGACATAGATACGAGACGAGATATATATCTTATCAAGTGCTTAACATTCTTCCAAAGCTGAACACAAAATTAATCTGTTAAGAATAAAAATTGTTGCAAAAAGTTTTAAGCTGAATCTATTTTATTATTATTTGACTGCTTTTAGTATTGTAAAACTGAAAAATAAAAAATAAATAGATAAGTGATTTATTCAGACATTCATATAGCGTAAACATCTGAGCTGCAGCCTTTTTGGCATTGTAGCACACACTTTTTGTTCTTTTTCTGTTTGTTTTTTACTTATTCCTGTTTGTTGTTTTGTTTATGCTAATTTTGTATTGTGTGTGTTATATGCCAAATAGATAATTGTCTATTGTCTATTGTAAAATAATTAATTTAAAATACGTAAGTGTGAAACCATACTATTTTAAATATCGAAGCCAATTCTTACCCGTCGCCAGCCAATTACTGCGCAATAAATCAGAGTTTAGCTTGTCGCGTTTTGCGCTCACGCAGGTCAGTAGTTGATGTATAGTAGCCGCGGGTTAAAAGCGCCGCCATTTCTTAGTCATGTCTAAGAATTCTTAGTAAATCCATGCATAGAATATAATAATATAAATATGAATGTTACTCTATTTTTCTGACACGCTTTCACGTCTATATAACTCAATAGATTGCGATAAAATTTACAGCTTTACAGAAAAAATCGTGAAAAGGGAAATAAGATACTTTTTTCTGCTGAGAAAAGGCCTTATCGCGATTGAAAACTAATAAATAGTTAGAAAGCGATAAATATTCTTTATTTTCGTTTAAATTGCATATTAGGTAACTTATTTTTTTAAATCTGAGTACAGTTCAATGTCCATAACGGTACATGTACAGTCAACAGTTGAGACGATATTCAACGCAATGAAAATCAAAATAATATTTTTACTTGCAACATTGTTGCTTACTAATATGTGCTCCAGGTAGTAAACCAAGATAAGGTATCTGTGCCCGTTAAACCCGCAGGCACACACTAAGTCCTCTTGTCGTTTGTGTGCAAATGTCCCAGTAGCAGATGGTATCCATTCGCATTTGGCCCGCTCGTGAACTTGCGCCAATTTGCATCGTGGGAATGCCAACTGCTCCTATATCTGCTTTAGTTACTGTTTTAGTAGCTGATATGGAAGCGTCGGTGGCCAAGTGGCTAGGGCTGTTGACTTCCGTTCGGAAGTTCGCAGGTTCAAGACTCGGCACGTACTAATTGTTTTTATATTTTTGAATTCATATGTACGTTTATTCGAAGGTTTTAAGGTGAAGGAAAAAATCGTGAGGAAACGTGCACACAGCTGCGAAGTAATTCAAAGGTTGTGTGTGAAGTTGACCAACTCGCACTGCCACAATATCAATAAAAGAATAAACAGAAGTTGAGGCTAGAGCAGGAGGAGAAACGAAATATGTAATTTATTTAGTTATTTAAGAAAATATTTCATACTTACATCAATTAATTTACTTACATCGAAAAAATATAATACAACAAATAAATTAATAATACAAAGAAAAAAAAACAATTTCTTCTTTACTCTATGAAAGAAACTTACATATTATACGCCTGTCTTTCAACTGCCTTTCTTTTTTAAACTGGATACCAAACCTTTTATATCAGCGCAACATTGTATCACTTTGCAAATACACGACTGTTTAGGTACCCTAGAGGCGTCTGCGGCGTATTGAGGATTCCGATCAGCGCTAAGATAGACCTATCTTTGTGACCGCTGCCACTCTCACGGAGGTGAGTGAAATTAGGGCTGACACAGGTAATTCCTTATCCTTACTAGTAACTTTTTGTGTCCGTTCGTTTGCCAAAACCACAGAACCAATTTTGCTGAAACTTAAACAAAAAGTAGATTTTACCACGGGAAAATACCTCATTCCCAAGGGAAAACTGTTAGCGTTGATAGTGCCGCATTGCGGAAAACTAGTTTTAATTACAAGTGTAAAACCCGCATTCACCCAGAGAAGTTAAATTGTATTTTAATTTTAGTACCATTATAATATCTAATTAAATAAATATTGCGACCATCTTTAATGAATTAGCGACAAAATAAGTAAATAACATTAATGACTATCTGTGTTAGTGACAGAAACATCGTTGTTTTACAAACTCATTTTTGTTGCTCTTCCGCAATTACAGAATCTAGATGGAAAGCTGTGTTCCAAAATTTAAAATTGTTAATAAAAGAAAAACTATCGTAGTTTATTTCTCCAATATATTTTATTATATAGTATTAATGGAACAATCTACTTATTTAAAAAACTAATATTTCTACCATTCGACAACCCTAACAACAGTCGCACGCGCAGCGCCACAGCCTCTAGATCATCGCGACAGACAGAACGACAGCCGCTTTCTAGGGGGTAGGCAGAACCTGAAACGACTCCATCTTGATCCAGTAACATTTAGATCACGGATGCTGATTGATTGTATGATATGAAATCTTCATAACATTAGCTACATAGTAAGATACATTTATCAATCATTGTCACTGTAATGTGTCTATAAAAATTATAAGTGGCTAGAATGGATCAATAAATGTATGACTTTGAACTTTTTGCTACATCTGTATTCTGTGTCAGTTTTAGTTCTGCTACTATTTAGATATTATCAATCAATTCTGACAGTCTTTTGTTTATGCAGTCGGTGCATAAGAATAAAAAAATTTCTACAGTTAAAATTTCAACAGACAGTCTTTTCAGTTTTTAGTTGGGGTACACAGTTGTTTTTTATTTATTTCATGAACAGTATCACATGCGGCTGGACATGTTAACCATGTTGTAGCGGTAGGGATGAATTTCGTAGTGCGAATGTCCAACCGCATGTGCTGGCTACTGTACCTTCTGTTGCCTCGTATGACACTTACTTAAAGAAAAGGGTTATAATATAATAAATGGGTAAACAGACAGTTGGATATATAAAAAGAAAAGTACTCGTGACAGGGCTGATTCTGGCATATCTTTTAAAATTAATTACATGTAAGTTAAATGCAAATTGACATTCTTTACCATCTCTGTTCATAAGCATCAAGCATCTTCACCTATCCAAACTAGTTCTTCCCATGTTGTTTTGCATTATGTGTTCAAAGAATTATTAGCCTTAATAGACAATAAATACCAGCCCATAAAGCATTGATTCCCATCCGACTAGTTGTAAACACGAGATAAATTGCAATTAAACCAGTATAAGGTGCCATCTAGCGGCGCGTGATCGGATTACGATAGGGTTTTGCGATTGGTGGCCATTTTGGTTTGAACTCTGACAGTTGATATTCGAAATATTTGATTGTTAAGTGTTTTGTTTGTCTAATTCTGAATATATGTGTCTACTGAGTGCCGAGTGCGAGTTTTGCAACCAAAGTAAACGCGCTCGAAATCGAGAGCGTAAACGCGATTTAGTATGGAATTGAAACTACGCCATCTGTAGACAGTTAGCTGAACTAAAATTTCTCCATACTAAATGCACGTTTACGTCGTCGTAGTTATCGAGCGCGTTTCGTGAGTAAAAACTCGCACTTGGCACTCAAGATAAGTCCTGCTAACGTAACTTTTTGATTCTAAACTGCCTGTTCTTACGTGAAGCTACAGAAATATAACAGATTCATGCTGCTTATTGTAAGTAAATTCTTTACTGTCACAGTTCTATGTTTTGTTCATTCGAATCTAGTTTTGATTCTTATCTGCCGATTTTATGTGTAAAACATTATTCTCATCAGGAGATAAGTCTCATTACGAAATTCACCCCTACCGCTACGGAATACGGACGCTCTCAAGGTCAAATTTTCAGCCGCATGTGCTGCCTACTGTACCTTTTGGACATGCGTGAATCAATAAAAAATAGCCATCGTTTTATCAGATTTTTCCCGTAGGTATTAAATCAATCCGTAGATTTAAAAAATGTGACTTTGATATAGATCCGTCTAGGAATTTTAATTCTCAACTGATCCTAATTTTTCTACCTACAAACTATTATATATACTTCTTTGTGTACAGGAATGATATCCTAAAATTGTCTTGAAAAAGGTATTTATACGTTTTCAGAATGTTCGAAATCTAGTTCCTACGTGTTTTTTCCATTCAACACCTTTTATTTAGCAATAAAATTGTCCTGGCGCCGCCGCCGTTAAAGTCTGCATAAATATCCTAGTACAGTCATCACCACGTCAATAGTAACACGTCTCCTTTAGGTATAACATTATTGTAAACTACAATAATTAACAAAAGTATAACATTAAAATAGTAACATATTAAGCTATTATTATGAAAGAATTAAATTACTGAAAAAAAATATTTTGGTCGTTATACCGCTTAATGACTATTTTTATAAAAAACTAGCTGTCCGCCCGCGGCTATACGCCCGCGTTGTTTTTTTTTTTTCATTTTTTTTTTACCTTTTAAACCTTCCCTGGACTTCCACGAATATTTCAAGACCAAAATTAGCCAAATCGATTCAGCCGTTCTCGAGTTTTAGCGAGACTAACGAACAGCAATTCATTTTTATATATAAGATAATAAAGAGACGTGGATTTTCTTTCGATTTCGAGAAATATTTCTTAGCAAAAGCTGCTTCAGTATTTGCTAATTTAAGTCAATAAAGCGGCTTGTAAGTGCCGCCATCGCTTAATTTCGATTAAACGCCATTTGCATAAAAAATATGTGATGACAAATAAAAAAACTATAACTATAAAACTCTATTTATATATTTTTTTTGTAGGTTTAGTTTATAGCTTTGTGCCAGTGTCAAGTAAAAGGTAGGGAAACAAAGCACGTTAAATAATACCGGATTATCTTTAAATTACAAGAGCAGTTAGAAAATGGCGATGATAATAATAATGATGTAGGTGTTGTATTAAATAAAAATAGTCTATGAAATAGTCTATTAAACGCAACTCAGTACGAAAAAATACGAAACGAAATTAAAACACAACAGAGTGCGTGACAATTGATATGACAACAACAGTGTTGCCAGTTTTTTATCTGCCCTGATTGGTTTGACAAGCTCGCGTTTGAAATTTAAGTATTCGACGTGCATGCCATCTATTTGAGTCAATAGAACCTTTTTTTTAATGCCATCTTGAAAATCCCTCATTAAATTTCTTATTGTATGGCGCTTCCTTAGTGATTTCGCCAATGTCAAGTGTTTATAAACTCGACATGTAATAAGGCTTCGTGAAAGAAATGGCGGGACCAACCAACCTCCAACCTCTTTGTTCTGTAACCTTATTTCTTTCTTTACAGTTAATTACACACATAGACATTCAAAAGACGACTATAGAAAGACGTTCTGCTTATTTTATATCTCTAACAGCAGACCCAATAACCATCTAATATTCTTTGATTTTACGCTGTTGAATGTACCAGCCAAGTTCCTTTCAAGTTATGGTGTCGTTACGGCGAGAGCTAGAGTGCCCGGAACGGAATTTAGGTGCCCAGGCGCAGATTGGAAATGTTCATCTGGTTAATAGGTTCCCTGATCTAGGGGTCACTGGATGTACCGGGGATGTAAACCTTTACAAGGCAGTGGTCACCTTAATTTTAACCTTATAGCCTCAACATAAAGTCGAAAACGAATGTATTTTATAAAGTTGTTTGCCTTATTAGCTTTCTTCCTCATTGTTCTTTAAGTTTGCGTATCTCAAAAAACCCCAAAACAGAAACAGAACGCTTATAGGATCACTCGCGTGTCTATCCGTCCATCTGTCTATCCTCTAAGTCCATGAATTGCTCTGACGGAAAAAAAATGAAAACTTTTTTTTCAAATTTTTACTCTATATTAAGGAAGACATTTTTGGTAGTATACGACAAGGATATTATAATAAGTACCTACTACTGTTAATACTTTTAGCATCCTTGGTATAGATACTTAATATAAGGGTACCCCATCCTGTCAACACATTATGATTTGTGTAACCATGATGTTGTATAACCATGCAAAATTTTATTCAAATCGGTCTAACAGTTTCGGAGATTAGCCCGTACAAACAGGCAAATAGAGAGAGAAACAAAAAATAATTTAAAAAATCTGGATATTATGTTCTACAACGTGTTTCATAAAGTACAGAAATAGCTAATATTTTTCATCACAGTGACTTAGTACGACATTCCCAACTCTAGTGGTCAGCTGTGAAAATTTGACGTCTGAGACATAGAGTGCCTACTTTCAGACTTGACAGCATTTGGTTACTCAATAATACCTACGTTCCCGAGAAAGGTTAAAAAAATATTAATAGTTTAAATAAAAGCTGCTTTTAAAAACTCTAAGCGGTTCAAATAGGTTAAAGAACATAAAAGTATGTTTTTCTTGAAATACTTATATCGCTATACTATAAACATTTTGTTTTTCGTTTCTGGATTTTGTCTTTCACAGGGAATAGTACTAATATCCAACTTAATTATTGTAAATTATTCTTAATTAACTATAGTAATCTACAAAATTTAAACGACATGAAATGACATAATCTGCGGAAATTAATTGCCATTATTCTTTGCCAGTACCAGTGCTTCCGGGAATAATAGAGCTGGGTTCATATGATGAAAAAGAAATATTTTTAGTTAAAAAATGTTACTTTTTTTTATCAAGTCAAAATGTCTTACTACAGGTCTCATACTTGGTCAGTAGACTCCTTACAAGCAACCCTTTTACCTCTTTTAAGCTTTACGGGTATTATTGTAACACCCTGTATATCACATTTTTTACATCCCCCTGACTCGGTTCTTAGCAATTTTTTTCTATGTACAGACATTGTACCTCTACAGTTTTATTACATAGATTTTTATATTTTATTTTTTATATTTTTGTTTTCCTTCAGTTTCCGCACCTCAGCTAGTTGACAGAATTTATTTATTTGATTTGCATGTATTATTACAACTATGTACATAATGTTACATACTTTTTGTGTCCGAATAAGTAGTAAGTAATAAGAATATTTAAACTCAACACAGTTGTTATAGAAAAAAAGATAATTAAAAAAATATATAAAACCGCCTTCAAAGTCCTAACCTACACTAAAAAGTTACAAATAAAATATAAATCTAGCTGAAAGCATATCAATTTAATATGGCTATTAATATTCCTTATTTACATAAATTGTAACATCATATAAATATGTGTAGACATTGTTATACTCTTCACCTTGGAGTCGGTGCCAGTTGAGGCTAGCTATTTAATCGGAACCACATCTGATTTTAAAAGTTCAGATCGTTGATAATAAAAAATTTAAAGAACGCGGTCAGAGTACTAGATACTGAGCCCACTATAGATGACTGCTAGCAGTAGAAGTCTTTTGGTCGAAATGATGGTGATTAGCTGGCACCGACTCCAAGATAAAGTGTTTAACAATGTCCACACATATTTATATGATGTTACAATTTATGTAAATAAGGAATATTAATAGCCATATTAAATTGATATGCTTTCAGCTAGATTTATATTTTATTTGTAACTTTTTAGTGTAGGTTAGGACTTTGAAGGCGGTTTTATATATTTTTTTAATTATCTTTTTATTTTACCCTTTTTAGTGGAAATTTACCATGACAAGTTAGGTACTCACAAAACACAGAACATTTAAAAGAGGTCACAAAACTTTAATTTGTTTTGTTTAGTAATAATTTAATGCAGATTTTCTCACTATGTTTCCTTTACAGTATTAAGTTTGAATTTTAAATTTTAAAACATTGCTATACTTGATTGGACTGTAACCTAAGTTTTCCGAATTGCGAACAACTGACCAAACCACTACGATACCGACGACGCTCGCCCGTTAGTCCACGGAAAAATTCTTAAGTTGTTACCTTCACTTGGGGTTTTTAAATCTTTAATCTATGACTAGTTTACAGAATTTATGAACCAAAACCGCATATTTCTTGTTATTTCAATTATAACAAAAGCAACGCAATGAGTGTGCTGTTGTTTATTGAAGAGTTTTCGTTTTAGTCATGAAGGAAGAAAAAATTTTACGCGGGTATTAAGCAACACTTCTGATAGTATACTGCTTACTTGACGGATCAGGGATCACAGTGGTTGCTATTGACTACCCCGGTAATAAGGTATGAAGGACGCCGCCTTGTGGTTCCGGCGACTTACCAAAAACAATTGCGCCTCGCTGGCGTAAGGGTTGTGGGTTGTGATAATAAACAACCTAACATCCATCCATCCATCCACTGCGGGTTTGCTTGCTTGCTTATATTTAAATAAAATAGACGAATGTATAGTTCCCGGCGCGTAACCTACAACCATTGTGAACCCCATCTCAATTGCCAAGCAGTGATGGAAACAAACAGCCTGAAACAGTCCCGCTGCTGGACTAAGGTTCCTTCAGGAGGCTTTTGGAAAAATCTTTACGGTTAGCAGGCGGGTTGTTGTTAGTTGTCCATTCTCACAGTAAGACCCACTAGAAGACTTTGGTTGATGCTTATTTAAGCGGCTATAAATAATAACTAATTAAATAAACAATTTAATACAAATATACACAATAAATAATACTAAAGTTAAAAATGCTAAATAACACACTTGATTTTATTATGTTACACTCTAACTTTTGTATCGAATGGTAGAAGCTTTCAGGTTTCCCACCAAATTATGAAAAAAAAATAACTCTACATTACTGGCACGGTTTTGACTGTATTTTTATTTGTCTGTCCCCATGTCTCTCTAGGTAGTTCGCTGCTCTCTAGGAAATAAAAGATATACCTAATATATGTATGGAAAAGCAAAAAGACGAAATACTAAATGCCCAAAGAAGTAAGCAATTCCCAATATTATTGCAAGTTGCAAGTTGATCACCATTGTACCTATATGAGAAGTTCGATAAATAAGTCCAGTAGCCATGTGATAAAATGTACGAAAATAATCGATAAAATATACGTCACGCTTCATACCACATCACATCACTATTTTCAAATTCAGTAACCATTAAGTTTCTTGTTTTTTACATGCCAAATAAAGACAAATAAATGTCATACTTTATTGATATTTTGTTTTTAGTTGGGCATGTCATAACATGAATGTCTCTATCTTTTTCTAACGTACCGTATTCAAAGATGTGTGATAGAGACTGATAGAGTTAAAAAACAAACACCGTCTCCCGCTTCCCCTTACCCTCCCACCCCTCTGAGCGGCCGCATTGGTTTCGATACAAAATAGGCATGATACTCCATCTGGGCGCGTAAAATTATTTCTTCCTTCATGGTTTAGTCTTCTACTCTGCCATGAGATATTATTATAATCCAAATTTATATGAAACCATTTTGAGTACAACTTCTAACTATAAAACAAAAAAATATTGAAATCGATTGATAAGAAGCCGAGATATTGCCAAAATAATTTACCGATCGGGTATAACGGCATCGTCAATTGAGGAGTTATTTCCTCATATCTTCAAATTTAATCATCCGATCTTAGCGAAATTTTTATGGGACCACCCTGCAAGTAAACCTGGTCGATTAAAAAAAAATTTTGAAAATCGGTTCACAATTGGCGGAGATATCTTATAACAAACACACAAAAAAAAAAAAAAAAAAAAAAAAAAAAAACATACGCGTCGAATTGAGAACCTCCTCCTTTTTTGAAGTCGGTTAAAAACGATTCCTTGTTTTAGACACTTTAGAATCTTTACCAGTTTTAAGTATTAACTTAGAAACCGCTTAATGCTTAAAACTTACAGAGAATTATTTTCTGCGTGACTCTTACCTGAAAACAAATAAAAAAATATCTTTCAAAAATCTTCCGGAAAGTACCTATAATAAAGACACAAAGGATAATACAAGAAAGAAAATGTAATATAACTTAATAAAGTACCTACTTTAACCAGATTTTATTTTTATTTCATTAATATTTACCAAAATGATGTCTCTCAACTTATTGAATCAACAACTATTTAAATTACTTTATGAATGTGATTTTTATGCCAACAGTAAATACGTTTACAACATAAGCTTAGATTTCCTTGAAAATTTACAGTAATTGATAATATCAATTATTTTCTGAACAAATGTCAATGCGACAATAAGCTCCTTATAGAAAACGATGATAAAGATTATTCGACAGTTAAATATCGATCCCATTATGAACAAGAAGATCATAGGTGAGATACGATAGTGCATGAAGAAATAAGAAATGATACATTTTCACAAAGAAATAGAGTTATTCAATCAGATATAAGATAAGTTTGTAGAAAAATGAATAAAATTAATAAGTAGCATGTAAGTATACTTTGGCTAGAAAAGTGAATAACCATTTAAAAATGATAATATTTAAAGAACAAATAATACTACCTAGAATAATATAAAGTATGATTATCCATTCTTGGTCAAATTGTTTCTTTAAATTTTGCCTGTAATAAATTAGGTAAATCTTTTCTAATGAAATAAGAAGAAGATTAAATGAAATTGAAAACCCTTCCTATCTAGTTATAAACTGCTTAGGTAGAAAGCAATTCGTAACAATTCGAAACACTAATGGACAGCTGTTGAAAATCGCAAGGAAGGAAACACATAAAATTGAATAGAACGGACTCAATTAGGGACAGTAAATCCAATTGGAAATTACACCTTCATAGCAGAAGAGCTACAAATATCACACTAAACAGAACCATATTACAATACAATAGTGTTGATTCTGCAATAGATAACATTGAAACGAAATAGGAGGCAAGAATAGGGGAATGCCATCGCTTGTTTGCAAATTCGATTCTCCTGTTCACACTTTGAGCCGGTATCAGTGATAGAATCGAAATGTGATCATATTCAATTCTGTGTCAGCTATAGTAATAGAAGATTCAATATTGCTGATGTAGAGATGAGATCTTCAAAATTGATAATTCACTGTATAAAGATTTCAACTGACAGCATTCTACAACAGGCTTTTAAATATATTTTATGTAATATTCTTGAAATTGTTATAATATTTGCATAATGTTATGTGAATTTACAATGTGTATAGACTACTTATGTCTTCATAATGTTTCTGTTTCACGTTAAACATTCTCACATACCAAAAGCAACGTTAAGCAGTAAAAGGTGACAGCTGTTACTGCTTACAAGTACCTAAACCTCAGCTTGGCAACATTTTATGGCCAACAATAGCTGCGTGAACCCCGACACAAAGCCACGTGACAGCGCTATGTTGATGGTTTTATTATTCAAAGTGTCTTAAGGGGGAATTCTTAAGCCGAAGGAGGTGTTTTGGGTGCTACAGGAAAGCGAGCTGATAATAGCTTTATCAAATCACCGATAGAACCGGATAGAACCGGATTACCTCCACATTGTCGCCCCGTTGATTGTATTGGAACATTGGAACCTCTCCAGGAATTCAAATGATGCCATTTTCCTAAACGAATCTTGTTGCAGTTTAACTAATGTACAATCGATAGAGATTTGCATAGAATTTTCCGATGACCAAATAAATCTTTTGCGAATGTTTATTACTTCAAACAGTCGACAGAATTATTAAGATCTGTTAAAACTCATCGTCTCATTGCTATTTTACACGTTTTTAAGGTATAAAATTATGGATATAAAAGCAAATTTAGGACTCTTACTTCTTAGGTGTATCATAAGAATCATTATTATTAGCTAAAAACATGTTTTTTATTTGTTTTTATATAACTATACATTAATTTATGAATTTCATTTATTGTTAATGTGTGAAGAAACTTAAACGAAACTATACATTTCACCAGTTTTATATTCCGTAAAAACACACCAGATAGACCAAACGAATTATTTCTAATAGCATTCCAGTCAACATTAAATGCACGCGGCATACAAAATTATTCAAATAGCTCATAAAAGCCATCAGAATCGCCTCATGTTTGCCCTGAAAACATTTCCTTTACCACCTTTACAGTCATCGGGAGGTTTCGTAACAGTAATTTCAGTATCTTTGTTACTATCGTTATAGTTATTACCAACATTAACTGCCCTTGAGGGTGCATTGCGACTGTCAACAACTACGACTTTATTTACGAGCATTTCACATGTATAACCAACATGCGACCATTGAAGAATTACGTAAAAGTACTAGAGAAGACACCTCGAACATATTTTATGCGCCAACATGGCGGCAGCGGGAGGCGGGCGGAGTGCGCGGGGAGAAGAAAAAAAGCAGCTAAGTGCGAGTCGGACTCGACTAGCAGCAAGTAGCATAGTATAAAAGTTTTTGTAGTTCGTTGGAACTTTGATCGATGTTTTAATAATAGTGTATTCTTTTAAAATTAACGTTTATTATGAAATTAAATGATTTTTTATTTATTTAAGTTGATTGAATGAAAGGTAGTTTTTTTAATACGTCATAAATTGGAAACCGTAATTTACCTTTCATTCAATCATCTCAAATATTAAAATAAAAACTTATAATTTCAAACGGAACTCTTCATGGGCAAGTCCGACTCGCATTTGGCCGCTTTTTTGCTATTAGGCTTCGGTACCCTAATAAAAGACAAACGCCATAGAAGTGGAAGCTTGCGAGCTCCAATTTCATATTACTGAGTGCGGTTTGCAGGTGTCGTTTCTACGTACACTAGTACAATAGCACACAATAGGTAGTTCAATGCATGCGACATAGTTATGTTATCATGCTTTCGGTGGCAGTTTTGAGGTGATGCTAATTTGACGTCATGGTTTGTGAGTTATGTTCCCTAAGGTTTTGTGTCTTCTAGACTTAGAGACGCATTTGGCGACATTCGCTTGTAATATTTAGTGTAAAATAGGTATCTTATTGCGCAAATTTTAATTGCATGAAAAATAAGTTGGTATATTATCAGTGGTTGATCTTAATTTAATCTCGATCAAATAGGCCGAAGGCATCAGTCATATAATCTGAAATGTCTAATTTAATCTGAGTTATGTAGTAAAATGTTTATTTGTACAAATTAAGTTGAAAAAAACCTTAATTAGGTATTTGTTGAGACTTGTTTCTCTTTAACATCATTGTACAGTCATAATATTCAAGAATAATTACTCGTAGTTTACCTGTCTAAAAGAGATATTTGATGGTATATATTATTACGGAATCCAAAAAGCTTTCGAATTCTTGGTCAAAGAGTTTTTATTTGTCATTGTTTCAAGGATTAAGACCATTGTGTTATCCACTAGTGCCACAGTGGATATAAAAAGCGAAGCACGGCTTTTCCACCTCTTCTCTGATGAATAGGTACCATGCCGGCTACTTATAAACACCTCTTGAACACAGATTACAACAAAACGAAATGACCATAAATTGCTACACGAACAATAACTTTTCCAACACGCAACAAGATTCAAGAAGCCAAAAACAATGCTCACTGAAAAAGAGGCCATTTCAGTAGAAATAAAGGAAGGCATAACAGTAACATTAACAGGTGGATCGGTATAGCGGAAAACACAATCCATTTAGATGGTATATCTCCTGCTGTATTAGTTTGCAGCACGCGGCAGGCGGTCCCGTGCGATGGTAACATCCATCACAGGTGTGGTAGCTATGTGGACTACAGGACTGGTTGGTAAATTTATATGGATAGATACATTGTAACAGCTTCGTACCAATGAGGTATCATATCATAAAAAGGTAAGTATTTGATTAGTATAATATCTATCGTCTAACAGATCAGACTGTGATATTTGTCTAAATATGCAGGTGAATTTAATATTTTTTCGTAGCCTTGAAATTATTTTGTTATTAAATATTACTATTATAAAACCATTACTTGATCCTTTCAACAACTAGAAAAGAGCTGATAATCTTTAAATGGCTGAATCTTTGGCTGAATACATTTTCTTGGATCATAACACTCTCGGTGACACCTTGCAAACAAAAAAAAACTAAATTAAAATCGGCGCATCCGGCGATGCCACAGACAGACAGACAGACAGACACGTCAAACTTATAACAGCCCTATTTTTCGTCGGGGTTTAGTTAAAATAGAAAATCCAAGGATGTTTAGTACTTATATCATCCCTGAGAAAATCACACTGCAATTCTTAAACAGATGAGATTTTTTTACTCTTGTCAAGTAGTGTCCGAGTAAATTGGCGTTGACAGATAGACGAACGGACAGACAGACACACAAGTGATCTTACAAGGTTTCCGTTCTTACATATCGAGGTAGGTTCAGCATCCTATAAAACTAAACAAAGCAAAATCAATTCTAAACAACACGTATTTCCACAAGCCCACTCCACAAAAACCAACCATTATCCAAAATATTTCCACACAGGCTGCATAACTCATACAAACGTTATCAGCGGCTACCCCCAGTACCCTTACTGACCGCTGGCTACCCATTACGGATTAAAAAAACACTTCGCGCTACATCTAGATACCAGTAAACATTCACCACAAAATTCCAAAAAGACACATCTACCAGCAGAGCCTGTTGTTGACAAACTCATGGATATAGAAGACAATAAGGTTGAAAATCAAATAGAAGGTAGAGTAGCTTAATAAGGGTGTTTTAATTCGGAAGGCTGAAAGTGAATTAGCGATGGAATTAAGTGGCCGCACGGGACAGTTTGGGTCGCTGTTGCTAGATATTTAGGAAAATTAATTTGGGCTTTGTTTTTGAGCGAGCCTTAGGCTGTATTGAAAAAGCCCTTTGCAATACAGTCATATTATTTTCTCTGTGATACAGCTTAAAGTTCCTTATAGTCATAACATCCCACTGAAGGACTAAGGTCTGTCCTTTAAAAAGAAGTTGATACTCTTCGTTGTTTTTTAGCTAGGAACTATGAAAAAAGCGGAACATCATTTTGTTTACTTATTTCAATAAAATTTTGACAGAAGCCTTTTAATACTTTAAATATTTTCTGAGGGCAACTGCCTTTGATATAATCAAAAGCAACTGCCTTATTAGTCCATGGAATTGGTACATTTTGAGTTGCATCAAATCGGGCAGTTCTGATTTTTTTATATGTTGTATATAACGAGGTGGTAATGACAAATATAATTTTTCCAACTCGAAAGCCTTCCGGAACATTGTAAAATTCATGAAAAACCATTAAATTTTTCAGTTTTTGCCATTTTTTACCACCAAGGACCCGTTTTACGGTAGAAGTCACTATAAATTATTTTAAAGTAGACTAAATTTGCAACAAAATGAGAATAGTTGGGTCTCGATAAGCTGAATAGTTTCAAAGATACAGCTGTTCAAATGTTTGCAAAAAATTTGTATTATGGTTTTGTTTTTTTTTATTATAGATAATTATATACCCTATACTATATATAAAAATAATAAAAAGCACACCTTTAGTAGAAAAATATTTTTGACAGACACCCTAAACTCTAAATTGTATTATTTAAGAAATTTTGCAAACATTTGGAACAGCTTGTATCTTTGAAACTATTCAGCTTATCGAGACCCAACTATTCTCATTTTGTTGCAAATTTAGTCTACTTTAAAATAATTCATAGTGACTTCTACCGTAAAACGGGTCCTTGGTGGTAAAAAATGGCAAAAACTGAAAAATTTAATGGTTTTTCATGAATTTTACAATGTTCCGGAAGGCTTTCGAGTTGGAAAAATTATATTTGTCATTACCACCTCATTACATACAACATATAAAAAAATCAGAACTGCCCGATTTGATGCAAGTGAAGACCCCTTTTATGGTACGATTTCCATGTATCATATCTGTAATCTTTGATTTCGATAATTATAATCTATTGTTGTATTTTTGAGTACTTTTTTTGGATTTTTAATAGTGTGCAAACTAGCAGATGAATGGCTTTATTTTTAAACAATTTGTTAAGAAAAAGTTGCATGAAAACCAAATAATTAAAGAACAAGCACATGAAATAAATCATAAAATATTTTATTAACAGATGTTAAAAAGAAAGTAACAAATAAATTATCTATCTAGACACACAAATATTATTTCCCATAAATACAATTCGCAATAAATATTTGTAATATAATAAACTGTGAAGACATTGAAAACAGTATAAGATGCTTGCAATGGATTTTTATCGTGATTCAGTTTTTGATGATGATTAGAGAAATAGCGATATGAGAAAGAAAGAGAAAAAATTAGATGACAACCTAATGCCTTGGTTACACGGTGCAAGCTGGCATGCGAGCTGACCTACGAGTAGTCAGTTACTGAAGTAATAGTGAGGTGCTGATGCTGCTTTGTCATACGAGTACACAAGCACAGAACTATCTATTGTCACATCAGCAGCTCGCACTGTGTAAACTATCCTTAACTGACTAGGTAAGCTCGCATGCCCGCTCACACCGTGTAACCAAGGCATTAGGGTACTTACATAGCTATACAAATAATATTATAGGTAAATGTTTAGTTCATTTGGTTGTTGTTACCTATGATGTTTGTACACAAAAGTATGACCCTTAACAGGGTGAAGTGTGTACCACTTTTAGTTTGTTATTCTATGTTTTACTACAAGATGTAACTAACAATATGGCTGACAGGCTGAATCACGATAAGAGTCGCAGCACACAATACAATTCGGAAACGGAACGTAACCGTATTGCCTTCCACCTTTCCGCCAACCAGACGTCAACCTTCTTAAACCTTTACAAGCAAGTGGCCACTATATATCCACCTTAATTTTAACCTTAACATAAAGTTGAAAACGAATGTATTTTGTAGAGTTGTTTTGCCTTATAAAGGGTTAAAGCGCGAAAAAATTGCATTAGTTCCATCATGGAACTGTTCGATGGAACTAGTGAGTGCAAACGACCAGCTCAGCTAGGTGCGGCTAGGCCGGTGACTCGGCTACGGCACTGGGCGGTCACTCCATACAGAAAACGCGTTTTGACAAGCTACTTCTTTTTGATTAACAGAATATCAACTACTACAAGTCAATGGCGCTAGGCGCTATGTAAAACACCCCCAAATATCACCGGCGGAGTCCCGCGGTGCTTGCGGGGTGCGGGGCGTGGGGCGCTATATCGGGCGGGCGGAAAACTCATTTTGGCGCGGGGGAGTGAGTGTCCTTTCTGTACAGGTTAGTACTATTATTTTCTTCTGTGGCTACGGCTAGGCGGCTCGCTGGCCTCTGGTTGACTGTTAGTTTGTCCCAAACGAGGTTTTTTTTTTAATTGACCTATGCTTGTGTCGAAAAAGTACGACGAATCAAGTTTCACCGTACTATTGGGGGAGCAGAAGGCTCTAACCCATAGTAGTCATTACCAACGCGTCTAGAGGCGGCTCGAGGGAGCCTCTAGGCCTAGCGCGTTGATGCGGAAAAACATTGTGAAGGAGACAATGCCTGAGGGACAGGTCAGGTCAAAGGGGCCACTCTTGACAGCGATTCTGATCCTTCGACATTGAGATCGGGCGTTTCGTACTCTCGAATGCCACACTAGCGGCAAATTGGTTTCATATTAGGCGGGTATTGAGTGAACTAAATGAAATCGGACATTTGACAACTCTTGGTGGGCAGATTTTTAAGAGTAGCGGTCTAAAATTGACTTGGTATTGCATTGGGTTGAAATTGGGATCGGTATTGATTTCAAGAGCTGCAGGTCTCTGATTTTCATTTGATGACGTTACGATTCCGATTAGTGTGCTTTACAATACGGAGTTTCAGTCTTTATCTGAACGGCACGAGATGTGGGTGATGACCCGTTTCCGAGTTAATACGTGTGCTGTGTCTCTAACAGTTTAAATGGCTCAGGTATCAATAGCTATTGTCCTCAACACATATATCAAAATGTAAGGGATGGCAAGGACTGGTAGATTTGTTAGGAGATCGGAAGTAATTAGGCCGCCACCCATTGAGTTTTTTCCTGCAAGTGGGGCAGCAACCGTAGGTTTTTTGAAGTGCCCTCTGAAGACATTTGCCGCAAAAAACATGCCCGCACTCCGTCGACCAGACTTTGTTTTCCATAATGTAGTCGAGGCATATTGGACACCTTATGCGCAAATACCAAACGGGTGCATTTTTACGCTTTTTCTGAAAATTTTACTAAAACTGTTATTTGTATCTTTTGACTAAAAACTTAAACATCTATCTTCAGGTTTGTGCAAGATTCCTCGCGGTGTAATTACTTGTACTCATCGTGTTGGACAAAATTCATGTTGGACAAAATTCTTCGTTGGACATTAAAATTTGTAGTGCAAACGATCTCATCGACTTGTTTTCGTTTCACTGATACTTTAAAAAACTTCTCACATGGTTTATGTAGGAAGGTACTGACCGATATCAATGACCTAAGAAAGTGTCTATTGAAGCACAAACATTATTACAATATTGAGCTATAAAGGTGCTCCCTCACCGGGAGCATTCGCGTGTAATGTAACGTTACAGATTTGAGCATTACATCAGTGAAGGAGGAGAACCGAGCATTACAATGCGCACCTTGTAATGATACAAAACGGGCATACATCAGTGAAGGAGGAGAACCGAGCATTACAATGCGCACCTTGTAATGATACAATGTGTAATATCTTGATACAACTTGTAACATCAATGCGCTTCACTTCCCCTAGCCCCCCGCCGCTATGAAATGCTCAAAGTCGAATCTATAATGTTACATTACACGCGAATGCTCGTCAGTCAGGGAGGTATTATTGGGGTTGACTATAGTAGACTGCCGTACGAATTTGTTGGAAATAAATATATTGGTAGTTAGCTGGGGGCTGTAAGATTATAATTCTAAAATATTATCGTGCGGAAAATTGTAGTTTTTTAGACGGTATTTAAGCCCCAAAAATAGGTTCCGAAGGCTCAAGGCGGGAACGAAGCGAGCGCAGCGAGCGTAGAGCCCGCCTTAGCCATCGGGGTGTTCGTTCTTTTTTTTTTTTGCCACCCAGAAAGATCTCAGGGGGGGAGTAGTATGGTGGGGCCCCTAAAAAACTACAAGTTTCCGCACGATAATATTTTAGAATTATAATCTTACAGCCCCCAGCTAACTACCAATATATTTCTTTCCAACAAATTCGTACGGCAGTCTACTATAGAAACCCCTATTATTGTAATGTAATGCTCAAAGACGAATCTATAATGTTACATTACACGCGAATGCTCGTCAGTCAGGGAGGTATTATTGTAATGTAATGCTCAAAGACGAATCTATAATGTCACATTACACGCGAATGCTCCCGGTGAGGGAGCACCCTAATATCCAATCTGAACCGAAATGGGAAGTGTTTTTGGTAATTTTTCTTCCGAGATTCGAAACTAGATACAGACTGAAAGTGTGGCCACTGGACCACAACCTTTTGTCATCAAAATAGACCGTCCAACTAATAGGTAGACCTATAAAACACCATGGGATTTATTAAAATATCGATACCTCTGGGCTCAAAGGGCGTAACCACCATTTTGCCGAAAATGACTTTTAAATGCCATTCTATTTCTTTTTTTCTGCTCTATCGGTCCCTATATTTAAAATTTTGATAACTTTCAAAAAATGGTTTATACGACCTAAAATTTCAAGGTTTCTAATCGTGCATTTTTTTATTTTTGGGTCGTATATTCCTTTACCCTCGGTCATCACAAATTTGTAAGACGTAAACACCATTAATGAAAACACAATGGCGTTTACATGAAGAGTATTTAGACTGTAATTATGCAAATAAACGATCTACATTCAAGTGGTTTTTTATATTTTCATTGCAGGATCCCTTTCAATAAACATAAAAATGATAGAAATTTAATATTTAGATAAAAATTGGCTCATTTATAATAAATATTAAAGTTTACAAGAAATTATGACATACAAATAGATAATGCCGCTTTAAAGTAGGTTTTAAGAATATCTCCTTTTGTATTTTTCTGCTCACTAGACTCTCACTAGAAATTATGTTACGTGTAACTGTGAAAACTTTACTGGTTTATAGAAAATTGTTTTTTTTTTTTGTTTTTATGTTAAGAAAACGATAGAAAAACTTGAAGTTACTTGAAAAAGGTAAATTAAACGAATACAACATACAAAAATGTAACAAACAGAATCTTTACTATCAAAAAATTGGTGGTTACACCCCAAGTTTGTTCAAAAGTAGTCATTTTTCGGGGTGTAAACGTCACATTAAACAAAAAAATTAGGGCGTAAAAGACATTTATTTTTGTTATTATTAGACTTGCTCTAAATATGATTTTACTATCCTATAAAGCAAAGAATTCTAAGGATATGGCTCTGGGTTTCATTTTTATATCTATAAAAACAAAAAAGTTATGCCAAGAATTTAAAAAATATTTTTGTTTTTTGGCTCTCCTGAAAAGTCGTGTTTTGGTGATTACGCCCTTTGAGCCCAGAGGTATCGATATATTAAACCTTGCCTTTCGCTTTTCTGGTTTCTCTACAGTTGCTCCCGATTTTTTATTTTTGGGGGTAACGGTTTCTGCATTCGGTGTAGCCGTTGGTGCCATTATTAATATTATACCTAGATTTGATTTTGATTTTAAAATATAATTTTTCAATTTTTATCAATAAAATTATCACTGAACAAACATTTGTCAAATACTGACAGTACAGTAGTAATCATAGATAACATTAAATATACACGACAAAGAGGTTGGAAAGCTGCGCTTCGCTTAATCCCACCTCTCTGATACTCGAGGAGTTTTCAATAGTATTTATACATTGCCACTTTAAAAATTGCCACAAACATTTTGTTATGACAAAAAAATGCTACGTAGAATTTTATTAAAACGTTATTTATACTCAATTAATCCTATTTGGGAAAGTTTTCCAGATAGATATCATTCCTATGAGGTCAGATTAAGCGACAATAAAAGACATCAAGCGGCGACATAGCGCTAGTGGATTTACGAAGCGAACTCCTCAGTCAAAGGACAGGTTCTCTGCACCGGGCATTCCAGATCCAACAACCGAAGAGAAACGACTCCACCGCCGCAAATCGTCAAACAACTACCGACTCTACCACCAACAAATTGAGACGTAAACAAATTAAACAAGGAATCCCAAGATACAACCTTGCGACAACAATAAGTACTCCAGTTTTTGAATGATATAAAACGTGACAAGCCATGACCGATCACTCAATAAAATGAGTTTTATTTCAAGACTGCAACGGATCAATGTCCATTGGGTTTTTATTTCAAGTTTGCATAGCTTTCTTTTGTGGCGCAGTCAGTCGAATTCTCAAGTTGATTCTGCATAGTATTGCAGTTGTACGAAATTGAAATTTAATGGGATCAAAGTTGGGTTTGTTTTAGTTTGATGTGGTTGTTTCTGGGTCGTTACGGGGACCTGTCGGACGTCAATTAGTGCTGTTAAAGGGACCGGTTGGACCCGCATCGCCAACGTTCGATGTATATCACGTGTTGCTAAACTGAGCTTGTCACTGACTAACACCCGCATTTCACTTGAACCACTATCTTATGCGTCCATTTGATTTATGTAGATAATCATTGGTGACCCAACTATTGCAAGCGGAGCAGTAACAGGTGTTTTGATACAATAACTTGACGGTGATTTTTATTTACCAACATGGTCTCCAACAATCGAAGAACGAGCAAGGTTTATTCAAACTCAAACTCAATTTAAATATTGCACCCATAAAATTTGAACCATAAAAATGCCAATCGTTTTATGGACCCTGTCATAGGGCACAGCAAATTCTAGAAAGTTACTTGTACTAATTGTTTATTGAAATATTATTTACATAGATATGCAAACCAGATGTGAATATAAACCTCTCGACTTGTTTAAAACTAGCCAATGATTAAAATAAATTAAAAGTTTTCCTCCAAAATTTGGAACGTAGCGATCGGGAAACAAGATTCGTTTACCTTGCATAAGTCATATAAGAACTCTTAAAAATGCCAGAATACGAGACGGATACAAATGATAAAAAAAAAATCTTTTAAGAAAAATCTTTTTCACAGAATGTGCAATCTAAAGGTATCCAATTTAACTTTAAATTGAATCCCTCTAAACAAGAAAAGAAACTTCGATTTTCAGTTTTTCGTTCTACCCCCAAAATATTCGTATTCCTCCCATGTCCGGGTATCCCCCGAACTTTAAACCGATTTGATCGGATCTTAATCCGGCAATAACTGGCGGTGAGCGGTTTCACCCGGCTGTACCCGGCCATAAACGTCTATTAGAATTGCCAGAACTAGGTGAAGAAATAACTGCAAAATCGCTTAAATTACGATAGGTAGATGTTCGATTGCAACGTCACTATGAAAGAGCTCAGTAGACTGTAAAGTATTTATACTAACTATTCCAACTAACTCTAACTGATTTATAGTTAGTGTAACTTGTTTTGCCCTGTATGTTAAATTCAATGTTCGATTTTTACAGTTATAGAGAAACCTTATGTGACTTATACATTAACTAGCGACCCGCCCCGGCTCCGCACGGGAAAATGGTTATTGTGGGTTATCCTTAAGTATATTATGCATGTATTATACATATAAACCTTTCCCTTGAATCACTCTATCTATTAAAAAAACCGCAGCTAAATCTGTTGCGTAGTTTTAAAGATTTAAGCATACATACATTAAGGACATAGGGACAGAGAAAGTGACTTTGTTTTATACGATGTAGTGATTTAAATCTTGAAAATCTCTTCTTTCTTCGACCGTTTTTCCGTCATGTTAGTAATTTGGGTGCTGGTGTACGAACCTGGAAAACTTTATAATAATGACTAGTTTTACCTAGAAAAGTTATTTCCGCGGGAAACGTATACAAAGCAGACAAGAGCAACCTACAAACTGTTAAAAAATAAAATTAAAAAAAACATAACGTATATAATACGTAGTCAAACTAGAATCAAAATGAATGTAGACTAAGGTGATACCTACAAGAGACAGTCAAAAATGTAGTTTTGTTTGAAGGTTGCTTCATTTTCTGGCCACGTTTATTTAAATTTTTGTTTGTGGTTGTTTGGTCTGATACACCACCTAGTTTGATACACTTTTAGCCTGAAAACAGCTATCTGGCAACCCACCAATAAGCGGAGGTCTTTATCTAAGCCCGGCAATAACGCGAATAGACAATCGAGTCACGTGCGCGCGTCATCTTGCGACCGCTTTTGTTTTGACGAGACACGCCGCCGCAGTTAGGGGGTTAAATCGTCTGAAACTACAGCAATTTGAAGTGTTCTTTAAGGGTTGTGATTTATTTTCTTCTCTACAGAAGAACGCCAAGTTGATAGTGAAAGTCCTCTGTCTTTGCGTGGTCGTTGAACAAAAAAAACATAATAAATTATATAGCAAGGAAAATTTGCGCGCTTCGCTAAGAGTCTAGGACTATTCTTAACAATGTCGAAATTGCACAAAAACGGCCAATGAAAGACAAAACCTCACATTTAACTGTTTATTCCCTTTTGAAATAAAATACCAAGATCTTCTTGTAAAATACATACTCATTAATTTGTCATTTCATAATAACATTGTTGTTGTATACTCTGTTGGTGATCTTTATAAATAAAATAAATAAAAAATAAATAACATTAAATTGAAAAAAATAAAATCCCCCGCCATAAAACCTTTACTTGATCCTTTCAACAACATGAAAAAAGCTGATTATCTTCAAATGGCTGAAGATAAGTATTTTCTTGGATCATAGCTTATAATTTTTTTGATTGTGATACCTTGCAAACGGACAAAACTAGATCAAAATCGGCGCATCCGTTTAGGAGCTATAATGCCACAGACAGACAGACACGTGAAACTAAAAACGTGAAACTAAAAACATCCCTGAAACCAAAAACAACACACGTGAAACTAAAAACTTCCCTCTTTTTCGTCGGGGGTTAAAAAAGGTCATAATGACTGACAAGCAGAGTACCAAATTGATGATTTTTTTGTTGCCTTTTTTATTTTTTATTGTTTGAGTTGTTGTTTAGATGTAACCTTCAATTTATAGAAATAACGAATTCTCAAAGAAATTTCTTGTTTGCTAAACAATCAAGAAAAAAAAAAATAAGTTAATAAGTACACATCGTTACCTATCGTATATTATACTTTTTTCTGTGTTTTAGATTAATTTTATTGAAATAAAGTGTATCTTATCTTATCTTATCTAGTATAACAAAGCGTGGGGTGACATGGCTAAAACCGCAACAAGGAAATCTAGAAACTCAATAGAACGCTTTGAATGTAACCACGAAGCTCTCAGTAAGCAAAACCCGATACATTTAATACAGTAACATGCAAAGGGCGGGGCAGAGAACTTACTCCCAGTACCCATGGGGAGGGGGGATACTAACTCAGACAAATTCGTCTGCAAACACTCCCCAGCAAATGAAATTGAAGTACTTCTACTAAGATTTTGTGGAGAAAATAGAAGTTATCCTACTTAATGAATATTAACAGCATTAAATGGATTCTTCATTGTACACAAAAACTTAGGGAAGTAAGTAGTACTTTTCAGAGGTAGCACACAAGGGCGAGCTTATTTTAAAAATAAATCTCTTCCAGCCTACCGATTCGATATCGATTGTAATAAATGCAAGGCTGTGTACATATTTGAACATATTTTCGGAAAGCGTACGTAACATAAGTAGATTAAATCATGTAAATCTTTGAACTATTGAAAAACATAATTTATGAACCTTTAATACAAATAACTGCTAACATTAATAAATTAATTTGCAATTGAATGTAACACTGCGGAATATGTCGGTCAGGGTTTGACGACTCTACAACCAAAATTATAGTCTCCTGTCTCTCTTGTTCTTATAAGCCTGAAAAAGACATAAACATACTTTTTTTGAGAATCAGCCCCATTATACACAATTTTTTTTTGTGTTGTTTGAAAGTTTCGCAAACTGAAAGGTTTTCTGAAACATACCTAAATACATAAATGTGATTTACTGCTATCTGCATCAAAAACTCAAAATCAAAACAATGTCAGTTAGGACAGTTTGGTTCTAAGTCAGTTTAAATCTACCTACAATTTGCTATCTCTAACGTTCACAACAGTGAGGCGTTGTCCTAATAGAACGCGACTACGCGATTATCGCGCGAGTAAGCGACGCGACCATCGCGTGTTCGCGCGATCAAGAATAGGTGTCCTAATAGACGGTCGCGCGACAACACGATTTCTTCATACATTTGACAGTCGCGAGTTCGCGCGAACTTGCGATGGTCGCGTAGTCGCGTTCTATTAGGACAACGCCTGAAGGGTCAAAATGCTAACAAAATACTATTAAAAACGCGTTAAATCTCAAATGTGTTAAATGAATACTCATGAGCACGTCACATTTCCACAGATAAAACATTAATATTAATAGTATCTACTGTAAAAGGGCCATTAATTTTTAAAACTTCGATTTTAACACTTCAACTGCTCGGTGCTAGCCTTGAACGGACAATAGTGACCATTATTTAAATATTCTGCAGACTGCGCTAGAAATTTAATAGCATGGTGGAAATCAATTAAATTAAAAATTTAAAAAACCCCCGCCACAAGACTTGTTGATCCTTTAATGCGACGGGGGACTGCTAACTAACTAACTAACTAACTTAAACTTCACTTAAATGAACGTATCTAAACATAATAGAAACGATTAAACAACGATACCATATTATACCGATACGATAACAACTTGGTTTTCGAAAAAATATATTATATGGGAATATAATTTTCTGTTAACCAAAAAATCGAATCTTAAAACAAATATATTATTCGTGCACTAAAAATACTAATCTTGCACCAACTATCCAAGAGCGTGAACGGAAGCGGGGGACGGGGGCCGCAGCCCCCCACAAGGGGGGGTTCGGGGGGCGCAGCCCCCCGCTAAAAAAAACCAAATCTACCCAGAATCAAATCGGTTGGTTAGGTTAGGTTAGACTGATGTCAATAACAGAGCGGAGGAAGCCGAGCGAGCGGAGCGAGCGTGCCGCGGCAGCGGCCGGCGACCGCCGTAGTTTTGAATTTTTCAAAGTTGATAACTCAAGAAGTCTCAAGTTTGCATGTTTTGGTGCACAATTAGTATTTTAGGTGGAACAAAAGTATAATTTGGTGAAGATATTTAGGTGGAACAAGAGAATAATTTGAGGTACGGTTAAATACTATCCTATTATATGAAACCGCAACTGGTATAAAATCAAGTTTACTATATCTTAATTATAATTCATACCGTCGTAGTATATATACCTATATATAGTCATTGATACCGTTCCAATGAGTCCAAACACGATACCTCTGCTCAAATTTTATGACGAGTTGGGTACCTTGTAGGCTCCTGCATCAGGTCCAGAATATCACGGTTGCTATATCTCAAATATAATCTAATCATTATACCGTTCCAATGAGTCCAAACACAATACCTCTGCTCTAATTTTATGAGGAGCTGGTTATCTTGTAGACTCCTGCATCAGGTCCAGAATATCAAGGTTACCATATCTCAAGTATAATCTAATCATGAATACCGTTCTAATGAGTCCAAACACGATACCTCTGCTCTAATTTTATGAGGAGCTGGGTATCTTGTAGGCTCCTGCATCAGGTCCAGAATATCAAGGTTACCATATCTCAAGTATAATCTAATCATTCATACCGTTCCTTAGAGTACAAACACGATACCTCTGCTCTAATTTTATGAGGAGTTGGGTATCTTGTAAGCTTCTGCTGCTGCATCAGGTCCAAAATATTGAACATGTTCTTACAAAACTATTCAAGTGACAGTATATCACAGTTCAAATCGTTTACGAGTTGTGAAAGTTATATAAATCCTTTCAACAACTAGAAAAGAGCTGATAGTCTTCGAACGACTGAAGATATTTTCTTAAATCATAGCTAAGAACACTCTCGCTTATGGCACCTTGCGAACAAAAAAAACTAGATCAAAATCGGTGCATCCGTTTAGGAGCTACGATGCCACAGACAGACAGACAGACAGACACACACGTCAAACTTATAACACCCCTCTTTTTGCGTCGGGGGTTAAAAAATGCTACTTTACACAGCGTAAGAATACATCAAACGCACGAAAAAAAATAAAAATACAGTAAAGGAAGGCTGACCTAACCTAATTTAACCTACACCGTAATTTTTACTGCGAGATTACCAACCAACCACCAACCAACCCAACCAACCAACCAACCAACTTACCCTGAAGTACTGAAACTAGCCCCTCTGAAATCTATAGCTTATCTGTTGTACGTGGAACAGAACAGACTTAATTTTTTCACGATTACTGTGGTTTTCATATTTTTTCCATTTAAAAAAAAGACGTTAGTCTCGACAAATCCTTTTCGGTCACACCCAAAACCGTGTTTCGGAAACCGAATTAAATTTCAACTTCGAAACCTGAAAATTGACGTATCTAGTTTCACCGGACTTGGAAGTTTTTCTAGTAATAACATTTGCTTATATACATGAGTTTCTACTCCACATCCAAACATTCAATTGCACAGTTTATGTTCTAGTCAAGGGCCTAGAACTATACTAGCCAATACTAGGCATCAGCTGAAGTGTTAAATAATATGGAAGAGCTGACGAATTGATAACGTGTGACCCACAGCCGTGTCACTAACTTGGAAGAGGCTTTATTTTATTGGTTTTTAATGAGGAAGATACGGGGAGATACGATCACCTTTGAAATTTAATCGATTTGCCTTAGTAGTAGAAATCAGGTAAAAATTTAAATACAAAATAATAATAAAATTGTAGTGTTATTGAGATTTAGTCTTCTGCTTCATCCAACATGCAAATTAAGAGGTCAATGACCGACCATAAAAGTTATGAATGGAAATTCGAGTTTTCCTCAAGATTTTTTTTATTTTAGTCAAATGCCTGACAGTCTCATAAGACCTTTTTTGGCAAAATGTTTTTCTTCTTTTTTTCAAAATCCTTAAAAATAGATTAAAATAGAATCAAAAACCACAAAACTTAAAAATACTAAAATCAACTACAAAAACGATAAATCAATACAAAAATCTGTCATTACTCGAACTTTTGTTTAATTAACTCCTGTTACTCTTTTCTCTTTTTTAATTTAAACTATTTTTTTACTGCTTCCAATATAACGCGGCAGGACTAAAACTACCTCCTTAAAAGCAATAATTACAACACCAATACCTGTTTAATAATCCCATAAAATTTTAAAAGTGAAAGCTCATTGGACAAGGTATAATAAAAATAAAATTGTATGCATGTCTGTCTACTAAAGACCCGATCGTCTGTATTGCGCGCTTAATGACAAGCGAACCCAAATCTAATTATAATTGGATCACTAGAAGCTGATTTTCGACTTCTTCGGTTAGTGATTCGATGATAGAAAAACTAAAGATAAGTTAGACGCTAAAGACAGCTTACGGTATAATTAGAATAACCCACAGACTACACCCAATCTGTGAAAAAAAAACTTGACTTATAATTTGAATTGGCTGTATATGCATAAAGGTACCAAGGAAATGGACAGCAGCGCTCATCTGTAACCAACTGTAATAACTTATTTGACTATAAAACGTAAGGATTACAGCAAAACCTCGCAAGGAAGTGTAGCTGAATTTAAGAACCGTATTTTATTTATTCGATGTCAGTCTGAAAGTAAGTGCTAAGTTCTACTTTATATAAACGGCAAGTCGTTTATATATTTCAATGAAGTCGTTTTTTCTAAAGCAAGTACTTTTAGTTTTCAACTTTTTATTAGTCTTCTAATCTAACGCACCCGGATGAAGACTGATACTGTATAATCGGGCTAAAAGTGTTAGGTTGGGCCGATTCTTGGCCAGGAAACACATTTAATTTCTGGTGTCAATAAGGAATATTTGTATTTTTATTCATGTACCTAACTTTGAGTAGGTACTTAATTTAATTGTAAACTTAGGTTGCATTGAAAATAAACCCTGACATTAACTTTCAAAACACATAGTAATATCAGAGATACATTAAAAATTCCCTCCGAGGTCGTGGGTGGTTTCTGTAAAGCAGTAACTATTTAGTAATCTGTGGTAAAGCAAGATAACGTAACACATCTTCCTGTTACTTTGATCGATGCAATTTTAATTTTATTCACGTCTCGTGGTAATTAACGCGGAATATTCGTGCGTCCATTAATGATCGTAAATCGATAAAATTTATACTAAAATGTCGTTAAATCGTTCGGCGGTTTCCCAGAACATCGCGTCTTGAGGCGGCGCTTCTCAAATTGCTTATAAAAATTAAAGTATATTTGTTGAAATAAAACGATTACTTTACTACTGGTATTAAAGCTCTAAACAGATGAACATTTTGCAAAGAAAAATGCAGTAAGTAAGTATTTCACTGCTTTTAAGAGAACTGCTCACACCGTTAAGGAAAAGAGCGTATCTTAATTTTATGACTTAATACCAAATTTTCATGAAAAAGCACTTCATCTTCGAAAGTCTGAAAGTTTTCTGATAAGTTTTAGAATCACTGGCTTGTATTATCGTAAACATGGCCGCTTATCTAAATCGAGATAGTTCACACGAATTTAAATTACCCAAAATTATTTTCAGATAAACCAAGTAAATTATTACTTTTAAAATTAAAATTAAACAGTTTAAATTAGAAGACAAACTATATTATTCCGCTGTAATAAGTAGCTATGGTTTGTTTCATATTAATCCGGATTAAAGGTCATTAACGCCTGCATACAATGCGCACATTTTTTTCAAACGGTGTTACGTTAAAACTATAGTAAATTATCGCAAAATACGTAATTTGGCATACCGTAGTAGAAGGTGGGGTGAGCTTCTGACTTTGCCAGACATTTTAGCGATACATTATTTTTAATAACTTTCAAGAAAAGAAAGAGTTCAATGAACTTTTGTCCGGATTTATATGAAACGGACCATAGATTTCTCTATGTTTCGACCGATAGAGAGCCCAGCAGTGGACTGTGCTGTTTTAGTTCATCAGTGAAATAGAACCAGCAAATCTAAGTAAATTGTTAAAACATTAATCTTTTTTTTACTTGGTCGATTCCATTGATATCGAAATAATATTACTCATAATAATTAGTGAATCGCACAATCGCACTACGAAATTCACCTCTACCGCTACGCAATACGGTTAATATGTCCAAACGCATGTGCTGTCTATTGTACAGTCAAGTTCATAAGTGCAGTCAATCACGTGTTTTTATACTTTCAAATAACTTTTTTCCCAAAGGCTTGATATTCTTATTTTCTTATGTTACTTATACAGTGTAAGGGACTCAATATTTTGCTTCAAATGATTTGTCCTGAATGCTTTTGGAAAAAAAGTTAATTTAAAGTATAGGTGCACGTGACATGACTGGACTTATGAACGTGACCGTACCTTCTACAAAAATACAATTAAAATATCCTGAAAAATCCACTGTATTAAAGAAATATGAATCGTATGGTTATTGAAATAAGATATAATGACAGAAACTGTAAGTTGGATTGCGAGTAGTTTATCGATGGCTTCATCCCGTCGTCATGGCAACGGCGACACGAGTTCAGAATTCGAAGCTCGGAATTTGAACGTGCTTCAAAATGTACCGCAAATGGAAATCTTGATACTTGATTAAATCAAGCACAAATTATCATGGGAGGGTAAAATAAGTAAAATAATTTAATGATAAACAGTACTAAATTTCAGTTGATTAATGCCCATGAAACATTAAAAATTATACTTGTTAATTTCAATTTCATACATCCCCAAGTCCAATCTTTCCACTTCATCTTTTCAGCAATGAGTGTCAATAGGTGTGCTGTTATATGAATAACTAGTTTCCATCCCGCGGTAAAAAGTAGCCTAGATTATTGTAAGGTTTCATTCAAATCCACTAAATTTTTTTTGCGTGATAGAGTACAAACATCCATCCATCCGTAAAATCCATCCTTTATTACCTACTAGCGACCCGCCCCGGCTTCGCACAGGAAAATGGTTATTGTGGGTTATCTCTAAGTATATTATACATGTATTATACATAATAAACCTTCCTCTTGAATCATTCTATCTATAAAAAGAAACCGCATCAAAATCCGTTGCGTAGTTTTCAAGATTTAAGCATACCACAGAATACCAAATAGAGCATACATAGGGATATAGGGTAGGGACAGAGAAAGCTACTTTGTTTTATACTATTGTAGTAATAGGAATACTATTTACTTATTACTTACTTATTTATTTATTTTCAACGCATCAAGATCATGAGATCAGCTCTTTAGCGCCAGTACAAATGGCAGAAGCCGGGTGCAAAATGCAGGTCACGTTTTAGCGGCGAATTCAATATGTCCTCCCAAAACTCCGACCAAGTCTGTACGGCAAAAAACATCACAATTTTTACCTTTTTAATTTTGTACATTGATGCGAAAGCAAAGTAAAATAAAGCCAGGCCAAAGAAATGAAAACCTGCTATGGGGGCGCCACGTGTATATTTTTACGACTATGGCAACAATTCCCCTTATAAAATTAGTTCTACTGAAATTCCTCAATATAGCGAGGTTTTTTATTTCAAAAATGAAAATATATTACGAAAATTGTTGCCATAAACATAAAAAAATACACGTGGCGCCCCCAAAGCAGGTTTTTTATTTTTCTGCCCATGCTTTAAATGGTAAAGTACTTATAGGTACCTGTTCCATTTTACACTTTGGACGATTGATACAAGATAAAGAGGCTTTCATATAATATTTAAAATTAAAGCCTGACCAAAGAATTAAGAAACCTATTCGGAGGGCGCCACGTGTATATTTTTACGTTTATGGCAACAATTTCCATTATAAAATTAGTTCCATTGACATTCCGCAATATGGCGAGGTTTCTTATTTCTTTGGTCAGGCTTTATAAAGTTTATAGTCAAGTGCGATACAAATACAACTACGTTCTTAAATTTCATTTAATACACATATCATGGGATGAATATTAATTGTAAAATTTTCTCACCTCGTAAAACAGCAATGTACTCAGAAATACTCAGAATATAACAAACAGCGCCATCTTTCGATTTCTATTGCAACTACTGCATGTCTCAATGGAATGTTCCGGAATTCCTTCCCGCACGTGGTGATGCAAATGAAAACGGTCTGAAAAATTGGCTCGCCATGAGCTGGCAGGAAATTCACAACACCATGACTTACCATTTAAAGCTAGAAAGCCATGAAGTGGGAAATTAAAAAAAAACACGTGTTCAAAATACGTAGAATTTATTATGGTACCAAAAGATTAAAAGAAAATCGTTTATACCTACTTATATTTTTTATAAAACGTTACTTCATGGATGTTTATTACTTATAAAGAAAGGTATAAAAAAGATGAATAAAAAATATGATTAAAAATTTCCGCCAAAAGCCGGAACGCTCTTATCTGCTCTGTCACAAAAAAATGCTTTTACATCGTAAGACGCATACATAAAGTCACGTTCTTTTTTCAAACGGGGTGAGCACAGTCTCATCATAAGCTACTTTTTAACCCCCGATGAAAAAGAGGGGTGTTATAAGTTTGACGTGTGTGTCTGTCTGTCTGTCTGTCTGTGGCATCGTAACTCCTAAACGCATGCGACGATTTTGATCTAGTTTTTTTTTTGTTTGCAAGGTGTCACAATCGAGAGTGTTCTTAGCTATGATCCAAGAAAATATCTTCAGCCATTTGAAGATCATCAGCTCTGTTCTAGTTGTTGAAAGGATCAAGTAACGGTTTTGTGTCGGGAGTTATTAAATTTTTTAATTCAGTGTTATTACAAAACTCATTTCAATCACCATCATGCTGCCACCTGGAAGCATCCGCCACATGGAGCTTTATTTGCCTATTAACCAATTTATGACCCCATCACTCCAAGTCCTCGCTTTCACCTCGGACCACCAGGTCGCCAATAAAACACCTTCGAATAAAATATTTCTAATTATTAATTTATAACGCCGCCATAAAAACTCAGCTTTATTAAAATCTGAACAGTGTTGGACATACGACTGATTAGGTACAATGGGCCGATCGTAAAATGTGAATATTTTAAATTGGTTTTTACGCTAGAATTGGACATGAAATTTTACATGATCATGTATAATGTAAAAGGTTTATTGGTTGTAAAATTTATGACGAAGTGATTTCATCTTGTTATATTATACGTTTTCTTGGTGCGACATATACCTACTTACTCGTAGTGAAATTATAATTAAATTACGAATAAAATAGTCACGTAAAATTAACATAATAGAATTTTGTTTTGATACAAACACAACAAACGTACTTTAGAAACTAAAGCTATGTATGTTTTAACATCACTTCTACCACTTCACCTTTTTTGAGATTAGCAGTTTTTCTTCCCATAAAAAATAATTGTAATCTTCCCACGGAAACCAATTAGTTGACTAATGAAACGATGATCCAGTCAGTCAAAGTGAAGCTTCAAAAATGCTGATTGGTTGAAAATTAATGACCCCATTAGCGACATTAACGCTGATTGGTGTTTCACCATCTTCAAAGTGAACCCGCTTATTGAAAGGCGCCTGTGACTTATCTGTGCTTACGATAGTTTACGTTCTAAGATAAGTATTTAGACATTATTTTTATCAAGCTTTTGAAAATACGGCGCCGGCAATATTGTCTATCACTTATTTACGGCGCCGAATGTTTTGTCTTTTGCATTTTTAATTCTTTTTTTTAATCTGAAATAAAAACTTCATAAATATTTTAAAAAAACTATGCTTTTATAAGGCTGCTCTTTGACTCTTCTGTTTTGTTCTGTTTTTCTGTATATGTTTGTATTTCTGTTTGGTATCAATAAAGTATAATATATTTGTATTGATGAAAGTCTACATAAAATATGATTAAATAGAGTAAACATAAACGCGTAAAACAAAACCCAGTATTCTTAAAATCTCAAAATGATTCTTCAAGTAAGAAATCAAGCGTAGATGTGATTAAGTTATCAATGAAGTAGCTCTAAATTATATTAATGTCCGTTTCGGGTCTTTTTTTTTTTTTTTTTTTTTTTTTTTTTTTTTTTGAATTGACCTATGCTTGTGTCGAAAAGGTACGACAAATCAAGCTTCACCGGACTTGTAACGTTTCGGGTCGTAATGTCGGTTCATTAATGGTAACTGCGTTTTGACACGAAAAAGAGAAACGGAAATGGTCACGAACTTTGTTGGGGTTAAAAGATGTGGTTGTTACGGCCCATGGTCTAAGAAAACAAGGTCTTCCCATTAGACCACGTGACTAACACAAGCCTACGTCATTTCTACGTCATTTTGCCTATTCATCCTTGTCGAATGCGTGTAATAGATAAGGATGAACAGCGCAAAATGACGTAGGCTCGTGTCAGTCACGTGGTCTAACGGTTAGACCTTGTTTTCTTGAACCATGGTTACAGCCTATCGAGCCTGACTGCTGGACTAAGTGCTGCAATAATTTCAACAAAAAAAGGGGGGATGCTATAATTCCTACTCGTGGAAAGCTGTTTGCAATATGACACCTAACAATAGTTAAAAAAAACTAAAAAACACGCTTCCTGTCCGCCATCTTGGATATCCGCCATCTTGGATGTCCGCCATATTGGATTTACGTCTCGTGGCTATTTTTTTCCTATTTCTGACAGCAAACCCTTTCATTTGATACCCATATCATGAGGGTGGATTTCAAACAGCCAGGCCGCCATATTGGATTTGTAATGACGTTTCTTAGCTAGTCATGTATTGTCATCATCAAAATTCAGAGCGTTGCAAAATTTCATCCTAATCAAATTAAGATTCGAAGATTTTCTTACACACATAGTTACACAAGTGAAGCTAAAGCGTTTTAAAAACGATTGAGGGGGATGCAAGAAGTGCTATAGAACATAATATAAAAAAAAATTTTTTCTCTGTTTGTCTGCTTGTACGGGCTAATCTCCGAAACTGTTGGACCAATTTGAATGAAATTTTTCATGGTGGTACTTTATATCCCTCGTCAACATCTTGGATACTTTTAATCGCGGAGAATCAAAGAGTTCCCGTGGTATAGTTAAAAATTACTACAGAAAAGTCGATAAACAACGCGGTCGTTGCCGCGGACAAATAGCTAGTAGGTAATGAATATGACAATCGAAAACACATTGTTACGTGTCCAGAATTGAACCCGGGTCTCCCGTATAGAAGACTACAGCCATAGCCACTGAGCCACCGAATTTCTTAGAAAAAACATACTACTGGATAAATCTAAAGAAAAAGAATAAGTTAAACTTAACTTATCTGTCAAATGACTATCATTACCTGTTGATGTAATTTATTCGAAAATGATATCGAATTATTATCCCAACTTGAACTTAATTTAACCCACTGATATCTATAAACCTACATAATAGCACAGAGTTACCAGTGGTAATAGGTTCTTTTAACAAACTCAACGAGCGATTCGGGGCCACTAAGTTAGTTTGTTCACATCTTATGTTAATTAACTTTGAAGGGCTTGATTAGTTCAAGGTTTTTTAAAATCATCAATTTTCTTAAGTCTACTTAGATACCATAATTGTTTTAGTTTTATTGTCTGTAAAAGTATGCCAGTTTAAAGGTCACAACATGGGTAAACAAAATTCAACTTATATTTTCAATCTTCAAATGGGTACGCTTAAAAACATAAGCTCTATAAAATCAGGTTTATTTTAGGTCATTTTTGAATGTATCATATTATTTTTCGCTATAAAAAAAACTCATTAAAAATAAAAATAAATACCTCGTGCTTTACTCAAACTGAAAACCGAAACCGTATTTTTGGACGGTTCTCATCAAAACTTATTTAAACTCTTATGAAGAACGCTAACTTTATGGCTTCATACAATTTGTAGATACGGCATTGGAAACTTTTTAGAGAAATCCCGTAAATAGTTGTGAGTAGTCCCGACAACCGGTGTCTACATCTTAATGTGTCACTATTCTGTTGAGATTACACTTATCTTTATGCTCGAGAATGCTTCCTTAGCATTTATTTATGTTTTAAAGTGCTTTTATTTAATTAAATGTTAGCTGACCTACACACACTTGCAAAGTAATTCAAAGGTTGTGTGTGAAGTTGACCAACCCGCACTGGGCCAGCATGGTCGACTAAGGCCTATTCACCCCGATTTTAGGGTAGGCTCGAGCCCCTCGGTGAGGATATATATGAGCTGTTAATGATGATGATGTTAGCTGACCGTAATTTTTTTTTACTTACGTGGTATCCGTATGATGTACCGATTTGGATATTTCATTTTCTTTGTGTTTACCTATTTCAGTTAAGAATGGTTAAGACCACCTTTGTATGAAAAAATATAATGCAGGTAGAGGTTGTAGAGCAGACAAAAATCTTCTTGTATAGTGTCGTTAATATTGTTTATTGTATGTATGTTATATAAAAATAATAATTATATTATACAGGGCGTCTCACGGCTATGCCTTCAAGAAATCAATAATTAAGTTAATCTTCCTTTTTTTTTACACTATGTTATTTAGCAAAAAATTATCCTTAAAGCCTATCGATCGGTATGATAAAACTACAGGGTGTTTTTATTCTCGTGTAGCGGTTCAACCATGTAATTATAAAAAAATGTATGAATGCAGTTTTAATAGTTTTTTTAATTAAAATAATGTCTTTTTTCAGTAAAATGTTATATCTACAATATTTATGGTACTTTCCCTCCATGTGGCATACCCGTGGGACGCTCTGTATAATAATATGTTATTTTTATCATGTTTCTATAGTAAAAGTGATCTAACGTGCGTGCGCGCCATCAAGGAAGCAGTTGCATAATGAGATTTTCCCGATGGATCGATATTCCGAAGTTACATCAGACAGATCTAGACTAGACGAGAGCGACACGCCTCGGAAGTCTCTATCTAACATATCGATCGATTGGCGCTTTTCCTTATTGATTTCCTTTGAATTGATTTGTGTCAATCTGGATAGAATTAGAAGATTACAATTCCTGTTTATTTATTGATAATATCCTGTATTATAGAGTTTGTCGGTGGCCAAGTGGCTAGGGTCGTTGACTTCCATCCGTAAGTTCGCGGGTTCAAGTCTTGGCACATACCATATAATGTGTTTTTACATATTATTATTGTAATAAATAAAATTATAATCTTATATATAAAATTCTCGTGTCACAGTTTTCGTTCCCATACTCCTCCGAAACGGCTAGACCGATTCTCATGAAATTTTGTGAGCGTATTCAGTAGGTCTGAGAATCGGCCAACATCTACTTTTCATACCCTTGAGAGCGGGCGGAGCCACGGGGCGAACAGCTAGTAATAATATAAATATTCGGAGGAAACCTACCCACACCTAAGAAGAAAATTCAAGGATTGTGTCTGAAGTTGACCAATCCGCACTACGCCAGCATGGTCGACTAAAGCCTAAGGCCTATTCACCCCGATTCAGTGTAGCCACCTCGGTGAGGACATATAAAGGCTGGTAACGTATTAACATGGCTGGGAAATATTTTATCCACAACGATGCAGTCACGTAAAAATCCCGTCAAGTAGAGTATTGCGACACGTCAAATGTCGTTACGCCGAGCGACGTGATAACTCAAAACTCGTTATCGTAACTACAGAATACCATAAAAAACCTCTACTTAAGAATCCCGTTTCTGCTTCTGTTACATGTTATTCAGTTTAATAAATTTTATAAAACAACAATTTTTTCCGACTCTTTTTCGGTTTAAAATAAGTGTTGCTGTCAAATAAGCGTAAGTAATTTTAAATCAGATGTTTTTGCATATCAGTTTCTTTCATTCATTTATTCGAAGTAAGATTTACAAATTCATTTTTCGACGTCAAAACTAATAAATATGCCAAGGAGCGGGTACCTACGTATTACAATGTCAAAAAAAAACTGACTTAAAAAACCTACGTTCAAAATATCCCTTTTGGGTACTTAATGTCTACTAAACCAAAATGACCACTTTACCAAGATGACAACTTTTTTAAAATGACCTCTTACCAAAAAACTGACTTAAAAAACCTACGTTCGAAATACCTACCTACAATCTAAGTACCTAATAATGGTTGTTTCACTTAAATTCAAAATACCGAAAGCTTAAAATGTCAAATGGATATGTTACCGAAGTTCATAAAGCTAAAACTTGAAATTCCTGTGTACAAAGTTCCTAAAATTAGTTTACCTCACCTTTAGTTGACCAAAATACAAAATACCGTTAGTCTTTAAAATATTCAAGGTTAGCAGGCATGGGCAGGGTCATCATGTAACCTAACCCCGAACCCGAAACCTCCGTGGTAGGCCGTTCAAAAGTGGCGTTCGTCTGTGGGGAAGAACGGCCAAAAGAAACTCCACATCGCGTCGCATCTTTTTAACTATAGTTGTTTGTTTAATATAAATCCGAACAAAAGTTCACTGACACAACCTATACCAAGTATGAAACAAACTATAAGAGCGAAACGACTCTCTCACGACTCAGTTTTTTCCCAACTCTTTAGGTGCAATGTGTAATAGACGCATAAAATAAACGCTCAAAAATTTAACTCTCTTATCCCTTTTTGTTCTAAAAATGAACATGTACATGTACATATCAGTCTACACCTTTATTAAGAAGAAGAGGTACGCAAACTATTAGACTTCTCTCTTTATTCACGATATTAGAGAGAGTCAGCTATCCAGTAGTTGATCCTTGCTACCAGTAGCTGTAATCATGATTGATATAGACGTCAGATCCTCACCCAGAAGGTATTCACCCGATAATCTGCATATCTTAAACCGCTAGTATTTATTTTCATATCATTACTGTCCACCATCGGCATCCCGTCTTTCAAGTGGCCTAGCCAGTAGCTTGTCTTTGACAAATATACTAGATCGTGTACTGGCATGCTAGTCGTACTCTATGTATTACGTTAGATATTTGTAAAAATGCAATAGGTACTATATTTCCAGTCATTATGAAAGATACACGAAATAAGATGGATTCATAGCCAAGTTGGTGGTACGCTTGCCTTCAAAGCATAGTGTAACGAGTTCGAAATCTGCTCTCCTGGTCAAACACATTTGTACGTAGGTACATAAAATATTTGAGCACTTGTGTTTACGTTATACCTGGATGTTATAAAGTATTTTTTTAATATGTATGTAGGCATTCATCTATTAGTATTAAGCTTAAATGTTTGTTTGTTTGAGGTGTTTGCTTTTTACGTTTATTTTCAGCTGTCTTGCACTAAAGGCTCTGCTAAGTTTGGGATCAGACAGACAACCAGGTATAAGATGTTCTTTCATCAACACAAAAATTTCATTGTAACATGTACATCCTACATTCCCTACAATCCCAAAGTCTAAAACCCCTCCCCCTTGTGTGACGTAATCCCTACCCGACCCCTTACGCACGGACAAGATGGAGTGCACTATCTGTGTGTTCCATCGTGAGAAATGGCTGCCAGTGACGCGTGCATCCTTTACTACAGATACAATCGCACGCACATCTACACATGTCTTTGGAGTTCCACTATCAAAGGGATTCTAGAACTTTCCTATCAGCTAGCATGCTTCTTAACTATCTTACTCTCTGTCTGGTTTTACACGTAGAATGTACAGATTGCGCTAAATGTTTAGAATGGTAGGTAGATACCATAAAAATGTAATTTGTTGGCAATTATTGTTTCTAAAAAAATCAAAATAAAATAAAATAAATATGTGAGGACATCTCACACACGGCTATCTGACTCAAAACTAGGCAGAGCCTGTACTATGGGTGTCAGACACCTGATATACATACATATATAAATATACAACATCCAGACACAAGGCAAACACAAGTGCTCATCACACGAATGTTTGCGCGGGATTCAATCAAACCTGCGACCCTGTGCTTTGAAGGCAGACGTACTACCGACTAGGTTAAGGAGCCGTCAAAATCTCAGTATAACTGAAAATAAAACTAAGTAAGCACATAGGAAGACATCATAGCCAAATCCATAATACATGTTACCTATTTTTTTAACACATTACTGTTAAATCAAAACGCGCAGAACCATTTGCTCTCAAATTGAACTCAATAAAATTTATCTTTTTTTTCACCAGTAAGGTAGAAGTTACGTAAAAACACATGTTGCCACGCTTGTTCCCTGTATCGTGTCGTGACTTATTCCCGTTCGATAACATCTCCACGATCATAGTGATTAATAGGGCACTGGTCACAGAATAGAGGTCATTCATGGGACAATATCATGGTCTAAGAAAACAGGTCTAACACTCCGACCACGTGATAGACACACATCTACGTCATTTTGTCCGTTCATCCTTGTCGAATGCGTGTAATAGACAAGGATGAATAGCGCAAAATGACGTAGGCTTGTGTCAATCACGTGGACGGACTGTTAGACCTTGTTTTCTTAGACCATGGACAATATGATGAAGTACTATTATTTATTCTGTGGAAACGTTTGGAGTTATGCTGTATTATAATAGTGTTTCTTTTTATACCCATATATAAATTACTGTCGGAAATACCAGTATTAACAAATTCATAAAACAATTTGTCCTTTTGCCAGGCTAGTTAATATTCAACGCGCGTTGACCGCGTGTCGGAATGCGCGTGCGACTGTGCTCTACCGTCATTGGCTGGTTTATGTTTGGTTCCATATTTGAAATTGTCTTCTGAAATTTTAATAGGGATGATGATGACTGGTTGGTCAAATTAGCTTCTTTTTGTGAAATGTCAGTAACAATAACTTACATGGTAAGTCTATGGAGTTACCAAGGATGTTATAAATAAAGTTCTACCATAGAGTACTACCGGTAGTAACATAGTTGTGACGTCACGCCTTTGTAAACCTACCATCATCGTATCATTCTTTTACTTTAGTTTTTTTTAATAACTTATAAATGTAGTAAAGGTTTTTTAATAAAATAATCGAAGTTTTATGAACATTTTGAGATAATTCATTTACCGGATAGGCTAAAGTATAAATTTTTCTAATTAAGTACATACTAGTATTGACGATCATACTACGGATGTCCTTTTTATAATGATGTTAAAATGTGTGCAATCTTGTAATATGAGATAAATACAACTAAACGAAACTATATATTTTTTATTTAGTCATCCATAAGCTTTTTTCATTGCAGAATTAAAACTTTATAAAAATGAATAAATAAAGAAAGTACTTGGCGACTTAACCCAGAAAGATTGAACAACAAAACCCAGAAGTAATTAAAACCTCCGTATCAATTTTAATCCGAATCAAATCTATCCTCACCATCACTCTTTAATAACAATTTAAGTAAATCTACACGATATTTTCTCCGTATGGAATGTATATTATTAAGTGATATATTAAGTATAGCGTTTAGTTCACGTGCGCGGTAATAGAGTGGGCGTGGCTTCTGCGCGAGAGTCGATGCCGTCGCCGTCGCCGCCGAGCCCGTATCTTAATGGAATCCGGCACGGGGTTTACGCCTATTCTAGTTTTAAAGCTTTTCAGGCAACTAAATACTGCCAGTACTCTTTTTTATATTTTATTTTTTAAATTAAATAATAATAAATGTGTCGGACATCTCACACACGGTCATCTGACCCCAAATTAGGCAGAACCTGTACTATGGGTTTCAGACAGCTGATATACATACATTACATATATAAATATACAACATCCAGACAAGGCAAACACAAGTGCCCATCACACGAATGTTTGCCCTGGGCGGGATTCGATCCCGCGACCCTGTGCTTCGTAGGCAGACGTACTACCAAATAGGCTACGGGGCCGTAAATTGACCTATGCATGTGTCGAATCGAGCTTTACCGGACTTGCGGGGGAGCGGATGGCTCTACCCCAAATTAGCCATGTACCAACGCGTCTAGGAGCGGGGAGAGGGAGCCTCGAAATAGGCCTAGCTCGTTGATACGGAAAAACATCGTGAAGGAGACGACGCCTGAGGGACTCCGTCTCTGATTATTAGTTTTGATTTTGGGTTTGGCCGCGCCCCTGCCGGCGGGTACGGGCATTGTTACCTGAAGGGCTGCCCGTACTCGTACATCATCATCATCATCACACCCTTCATCCCTGCTTAGGGAAATAGGCCTCGCAGCATGCTCCTCTAGTTTGACCGATCTTGTGTTGCAAGCTCTAACTCCGGCCAGCTCATGCCATAGGGCTTCCCTTCCGACCATGCCCCCGACATACTATCAGAAGGTGCCAGAAGGGAAATTCACCTCCCCGCACCAAAACGAGTTTTCCGATATGATATCTCCCTCACGCACCGCACTTGCACGTTATATTATATAATATCTCGTTTTTTTCCATCCTGTTACAAATCGTTTAATTTCTCTATGTGATCACTTTTTCTTTGAACTTTGTAATTATTATGTACTTCTACAAATATAAATTATATTGTAATTAAGCTGTAAGTTCCGAAATATAATTAAAAACAAAATTACTGCTATTAAGCGATTCTGTTACCAAAAGCTTAAAATTAGCAACAGCTATTAATGAATCTCAGAATAAGGACTTCGCGAATCGAAATGCCAACACGAAGGAAGAACTCATTACTCGCCGATAAATCGAGGGTAAAATTAATTGATGATATTATTGCGATTTATGGTGCCAGAAATAAAGGCTATAATCTTCTGCACTATCTAGGGCAGGCTAAAAGTAATACTGGCAATGTATTTTTAGATTAGACATATTTATTTACGAGTAAATTTGTTTTTTCTTTTTGTTTTTCATTTGAAATTGTATTTTGACAACAAATGAAAGAAGTTAATGGTCATTTACAAAATCCATTATTTTTTTTAAATAGCAATGATGAGGATGGTATCATTATAAATGTAGAACCTCCTGAAATGTTTTATTTTAACTCCTTCGGCAACTAAGTACACTGGTGATTCTTTTTGCGATGTATTGATCATATAAATATAAATAAATAAATATGTGGGACATCTCACACACGGCCATCTGCCTCCAAACTAGACAGAGCCTGTATAATGGGTGTCAGGCAGCTGATATACGTACATACCTACCTATATAAATATACAACATCCAGACGCAAGCCCATCACACGAATGTTTGCTTTGGGCGGGATTCGAACCCGCGACCATGTGCTTTGTAGGTAGACGTACTACCAGCTAGGCTACGAGGCCGACTAAGACCGTTTTACCACAAAAAATAAGTCATTTTTCATATACTTAATAGGTGCTACAGCAAGTAAGATAATGCCAACATTTAGTCGTGATACTAAAGTGCTTACTTCGACGCTAGTTTCTCTCAAACAGAAACAAATGATAGCCATTGACTAGATAGTAATAAAATAGTAATTCTAGAGGCTGAAGAAAGTCTAGTTATAATGTTACTAGCCGTAAATAACGTTACTAACAACGAGTAACGGTTTCCAATTATAAATTATTGTTCTGTACTGTTCACTGATAAATGGTATATTGAATTGTTTAAGAATTAAATCTATATCTGTGTTTAAGAAGAATTTGACTTACGATTTTATTGAAAATCATATTTCTGTGTACGTCAAATTGCATAAGATCAAATACTTAAGTATCTCAGTTATGTGTTCGTATTATTCACCTATATTTTTTACACTGTTATGTTGTGAGTCGTACACATCACACATAACTAATTGTGTAGAATAATAATCATAGGTAATATTTCATATATTATAAATAATATACTCAAATATTACTCGATTATGACTCAAATATTATTCTATTCTATTCTATATATCGTCATATATCTTCTGCTTCCATCTTCTATGCTATAATAAAACTGAAAAATGTCTGTACCCCCTACATTGATTTTTTTTTTCATAAAACTGATTGTATTTGATAAATGGATTGTAGCTGAACACAAAAATACAAGTTTTGTGACGCTGATCTCTGGAACTACTGTACGTATTTTAATGAAACTTTACAATAGTATAGCTTATGCATCTTAATAACACATTGGCTACTTCTTTCCGCGGGAAAATATTTCTTTCCTACGGGAAAACCTGTTAACGCGGGCGAAGCCGCGGCGAGGCGGAAAGTTAGTTATGAAAAAAAAAACAATTTTCCCTATGGCGAAAAACTTGCGTTGATGTCTGCCCGAGATTAAGTTTTAATTTGAAAATCTGTCTAATTATTACTTCTTCGATTTCTCTAAACGGTACATTAAAATTTCATCGAATTCAATTCATTCTTTCTCTAAACAATAAAAATAAAAACAAGCTTTACCAACTGCGATTATATCAGCTGATGTCGTCGCTCATTTAAATATTTCTTCGTAATTACCGTCTAATCACCCCGACCCACCGTGCACTCAGATGCACTCAGAGGAAATCACTACTACTAAAGCACGCTGACTTGTTTGGTACACTACGTTTGTTCGAAAAATATCATATCACCTTGTTTACGTTTCTTATAACATTCAATCAGATGGAATATACACTGTTCAAGTCAAGTCAAAAGATTTTGTTTTATTCGAAGTAAGATTTTACAAAACTATTTTTTCGACGTCAAAGCTCTTATATGTAACTGTATGTGGAACGGATTTTTAAAGGGTAAGCCGGTAGGAATCTGCTTGTATGGACCTTTTGCCACTAATAAGTACCAAGGACTAAAGCACTGAATGCTTTAGACTGATTGAAAGACTTAGACTGGCTGATAAGCATTAATTTTATGTCTACATCAACAGACAAATGCGTTTAAATGACTTTTAGATTTTCAATGTTGGCATTATGATAGTTGTGAATTAGATCGTAGTGACGTGTTGTTCCCTGCTAAAAAGGGAAATGCCTTATTTCTAGATAGACTGTTATATTGTTACTTTAGCAAAAACCATATTGATTGATCGACCTTATACCCACACGAAAAAAAAAGCATATTGATCGACCACACGATGTACTCGTAAAATGATTACGAAAAGTAAAGTTCGACGGATCGTCATCAGAGATTATAATTAGAGGAAATGTAACATCAAAATCGTGTTTGGACCCCAAAGAGGAAGCTCCCACGACAAACGCCTGCGCATATTTAGATGCTATCTCAGATATGAACTATTCGTGTAATTGTCAAAGAAAAAGCTCGGCCGAGCGTCTTGTAAAGCAAACATTCTCTCAAACATTTCTTACTCCGCAGGGCGCATTCCGGCTTTGATAAAAACGTTAACAACGCTTTTTTTATACAATTTTAAAGAAACGTGCGGCTACTTTTTTAAATTCAAAACTAACAAACGTCAACATGTTGTTTGTTTGTGCCACAACATTATATTATACGAATATCAGTTTCAGGTTACATAATAAATATTAGTAAGAAGATTTTACCTATTTCTAAATTACCTATTTCTAAACATTTCAAAAAATACGATAGGTATAGTTTTTACGGAGTGTTGCCAATTCATATCGCTGTACAGCCCATAATTATTTCCTCACCGAGGGGTAAAAACCTACCCTGAGTCAACGTGAGGCCTTAGTTGACCAGGCTGACCCAGTGCGGGTTGGTCAACTTCACAAATAACTAGGGCCGCACCACAGAATACCAAATAGTAGTCCCAAGTCGCACATGACTAGGATCGTTTTTTTCCATTTGGGAAGCGTGAAATCAAACCTCAACACTTACCAATGTGTTTTTCATTACCAATGTGTTTTTGATCAAACCTCAGCACGTACCAATGGGTTTTTTATTTCCGAATTCATATGCACCATTTTCCGATGCTCTTACGGTTAATGATTAAATTGATGGAAAACATCGTAAGGAAACCTGCACCTACGAATAGTAAAAGATATAAATATGACCCATTCCTCATATTTACAAGTATACAACCATATTTATGGGATAAATTCTAGTACCCACTAACAAATGACACTAAAACCGTGTGATAGTAAACAGGTTACGACATCCCAGACAGGTTGTCCTTAATAAAAAGTACAACAGGAGCTTATAGTAACGGGATATGACCACATTTTATCACACGATGATGGTCCATTGAAAAAAATTACACTTATTGCTAGAATATTTAGCACATGCAAATGCTTTTATAGTATAATTTCTTTTATCAGTTTCTCAATTCAGTTTTCATCAAAAATACTTAAATATTTTTTTATAAAATTTGAGAAAGGATTTGTTCTCTCTTTTTACAAAACACAAAGATTAAAAAGTAATTATTAACTCACGGGAAATATCGTAAAGCATTCTGAGATCAAAAGAAAAAAAAGTATATATACGGTCGAATTGAGAAACCTCCTCCTTTTTCGAAGTCGGTTTAAAAAAGTCTTGAAACTAGATGTACTTATTGGAAATAAAAAAGAAAACTCTTATAAATAGCTTCCAAATTGAGTAGCTTTTTTAAATTTCCCATTTTTGTATGGTAAACATTCTTGCATAACAATTTTGTGTGGACGTGCGTAACAAGCTTTTTGCTGGCGCGATGTTGAGTTCGTTTATCAATTGTCACCACTGTCACACTAGTACAGACAAAAAACCAGATAGCTGACCCCCCTGCCGAACGCTGTGCGAACGCCATCGAGGGCGCCATCTATCGCTCCAAAAGGGCAGAAAAGAACGAACCAACGGCCAATGATACTTCTAAAACAATGCCATCTGTCTTACACTTACAATAAACTAAATTGTTACAAGAATGTTGTCAGTATAGCTAAGCCAATAATTAGGAAGGTGTAGCCTTATTTCGGAAATGTCGCTAAGTCACAGCGTGGCGAAGTTGCGCACGGGTTGCAAGCGCGTGGGTTGTAGATCGAGATTTAACTGGATCGATCCCGCGAGCGCATATTCATGTTTTAGTCTTTTTTATTTTTTATTTTTTTATAAGAGACGCAGTGTTTGCTATGGGGATTTCATTCTTTTAATAAAATTAGAATCAATACAAAATATATTTATAATTTATGAATGTTATGTCTGCATTTTATTATACAATATTTCATCGATTAGAATCGTCGTCATCTGCAGAGTAGATGATTATGTGCCTACACTTGCTTCACAAGAAACTAGTTATCTCGACCGCCGCGCCGGGCGGCGCCGTCACTATTGTATATCTTGATTTTATAAATATTATAGTGAGAAGTCCGTTTTTATTAAACAGAAAAAAACTATGTTGAATAGTCAACGGATTTGAACCGCGTAACTTAGCATTCACAAGCTTCACAGGTAACGCTAAACCACTGCGCCAACTGACAAGTTGTCAAGTGTATCGAAATTTGATATCATACCACACTTTGCTATGACTCATAGCTATGATGTATTTTTTTTGAAAGAGAATGCATGCAAAATAACACGAACAAATTATGTGAGGGTAGTTACCTACTTATTATTTCAAGTTTTACACTTTAAAGAAAACTAATGTTCGTGGCAAGGTATTTACTTTACGTCGTCGTCGTTACGTTCATGCACTCTCCGGTTACTTTTATTTAAAATAATCTGTTACCAATTTTCATTACTTTTCATATACCTAAATGATTTTATGAAAGCAAAAACAACAGTGCGTTGTAAAGATAACCACAGTATTAAAAGTATTTTTAGAGAATTAGGTGTCACGGTAAGTAGATAATACGTATATGAATACCTATTTATAAAACCTAATTATAAAAATAATAAAGAATAATATTTTGTGGAATGTGATTTCGTGACAAAAATTATATCATAGTATTTTATATTGCAGAGAAATACAGTTCGTTTATGGATTCGGCGATACCAAGAAACTGGTGATGTGAAACGTAACCGCTCTGACCGACGACCACCGGTAGCTTATACTGCTGCATCAGAACGTCATTGTGGAATCGTAAGGCTTCATAGCGAAGTCCCATTTAAAACGACTTGGTCAACTGCCATAACATATAATATATCGCTTGATATATGATAGATAAATACTCCAAGCATGTGAAATACATAATTATAAGCCAATTATAAAAAAAACAACCATCGGAAGCCCATTGTCTAGCCAGAACAGAATGAGATTCGCATCAGAATATTTAAATTTTGATTGGGAGAACGAAATTGTAATTTTTACTGACGAAAAGAGCTTCAAGTCTGATAAAGATGGAAGAAAATTATTGTGGAGAAGACTTGGGGAACGTTTCAAGCTTCAAAATAAGTATTTTGCCTTTGAGAACCAGCGGTTATGTTAGCTACTTTCCCTTTCTTTTTTTATTGTATAACTTACCACTATTTGGCCTAACTTTGTTTTTATATAAACTAAAATCATCCTGAGATTGAAACAAAATTAAGAGAGATATAAATTGTTACTTTATAATTTTAAATGTAATTTAAATTATAAGAGTAGCATGTTGGTTCTCTCTCCTAAAAAATGCCAGTTTGAATCTCTGGATATTACATTTTAGTCGATAAAATATTAAAGAATAAAATGTAAACATATTTATTGTTATATTTTGTTTTATTTCAATCTTTAATGTAAGAATCAAATCCTCATAGCAGTGATTGCATCTTTTTGGAAAAGTAAAAAATAAAAAGACAAAATAATTAAAATGCTCTCGTGGATTTGATCCAGGCAAATCTAGATATACAGCCATACCGTGCACAACTTCGCCACACTGTAACTTAGATACACAATCGAAATAAGACTACACCTTCCTAATTATTGGCTTAGCTATACTGACAACATTCTTTTAACGATTTAGTTTATTGTAAGTTACGAGAGATGGCATTGTTTGAAATTTTAGAAATATCATTGGCCGTTGGTTCGTTCTTTTCTGCCCTTTTGGAGCGATAGATGGCGCCCTCGATGGCGTTCGCACAGCATTCGGCAGGGGGGTCAGCTATCTGGTTTTTTGTCTGTACTATTTGAATTAGGACCGGGAAAATGATTTTTATTATAGTATGTCCTAAAGGTCAAAATGCTTTTCCTTCTTTTCGTGAGTGTTGGTTGTAATAAGAACCCGGACAAGTTATAAAATTGTATGTTTCCAATAATTTTATCACCCTTATTTACATGAAACAAGGAAAACATCGTGAGGAAACCTGCACACGCTTGCGAAGTATTTAATTCAAGGGATGTGTGTGAAGTTGTTTCTTTTTTTTTTAATTGACCTATGCTTGTGTCGAAAATGTACGACCAATCAAGCTTCACCGGACTTGATGTGTGAAGTTGACCAACCCGCACTGGACCCGCGTGGTCTACTAAGGCCTATTTACCCTCATTTCAATGTAGGCTCGAGCCCCTCGGTGGGGACATTTATGAGCTGTCAATGACCTTATTTACTTACTTCAGGCAGTTTAGTTAGTTAGTTAGTCAAACAATAGTGGCAGATATTGATTTTATTATTAAAATTTTATTTTATTTTATAGAATTTTTATAGGGAATAATTGGATTGGATATGATACGGATTTCATGTTCAAGTCCGGTGAAGCTTGATTGGTCGTACCTTTTCGACACAAGCATAGGTCGATTAAAAAAAAAGGATTTAATGTATTTTTTATTACATAAATATGTAGTTTTTGTCAGCAGAATCCTATAACTATGTGACCATAAATATCTGAGGTGCAATCATTATGCTTCGTAACTTAAAATTTAATACTGAAGGCGTGTTAAATATTATTCAATGTAATAAATAAGTCATGTTCAGTATTTACTGCGTCTAATAACCGCTTACTTAGTCTCTCCTCACAAAAGGCGCCCCATAAAAGTTTATGTGATTGCTTTTGCATATTTTAAGGTTAACAGTCTCCATGGCCGAGTGGAAAATCGGTCGCAGCACATCGAAAGTTCGGGGTTCAAATCCCGATCTGTACCTATCGATCGATTTTATTGTTAAACTAGCTTTTTGTCCCGCGGCTCCGCCTGCGTTTACAGTTTTTCCCGTGGTAATGAGGCATTTTCCCGCAGTAAAAGGTAGTCTATGTTACTCAGGGTGAATGTAGCTTTATAATGATGAAAGAATTTTCGAAATCGGTTCAGTAGTTTTGGAGTTCATTCGTTATAAACATACACACACACAAAAATACAAATCTTTCTCCTTTATAATTAGTATGATAAAATATGGGTTTGCGAGTGACCACAGTCCTGCAGACGCAGAAAGACAAATACGTACTTAGACCAACGAGGATGACAATCATTATAATCACGCAAAATTACTAAGTACTACTAGCACAGAATACCAAATAGTCTACTAGTAGGCGAACAACCATTGGACTTAGAATAGTAATAATAAGAAGGATTGATTAAATGAATGGTTGATGACAGCCTCTGTGGTAGAGTTGGCAAATACTCGCCTCGCGTTACGGAGGTTCCGGGTTCGAAACCCGGTGAGGACATGTCTAACAAATATCACTTTTGTAAGACTTTCCCCAGTTTGGTTAGGACATTGCAGGCTAAATCACCTAATTGTCCGAAAAGAAAGATGATTCCGTGCTTCGGAAGGCACTTAAGGCCGTTGGTTCCGGTTACTACCTAATCTACAGATGTAGTCGTTACATGAACTATGTCAGAAGCTATAGGCAGCTCAATGATTCTGACACCAGGGTTTGTGAGAGGTTAACCTCGAAAACCCACACGCTAAGTAAGTAAAATGATTTATTGAACCAAAAGACAATATTTAAATCTAGAATACAATTTTATGCATCCACGATAACACTATAAAGGGAATCATTCATTTTGGACGAAAAAAGTAAAAGTGCCGGCCAGCAAAAAAACGTGTAACTTTCGGGTAGAACACACAAATCCTATATTCTTTTACTTGAGACCAATCCTGTGCATCTAGTCATGAAAGAGACTCGAGACCTTTAGTCGTTTATAATAAGACTCGCCTCTTTTTACAAGACTGTAGTCTTAACTAATACGACTCAGTCTGTTAACGTATAAGACTAGAGACTAAAATACTCTGCTAAAAGTTAATATAATGACTTATAGGCCATTCAAGCTGTGGATTTTAGCCACTAGCACTGTCCAGTACTACGGTTTCTGTATAATAACATTCTGATTGACAGACAGATCAAAGAACTCGAGACTGCGCAAGAGTCGCGTTTCCACGAACCACGGTTGTATGACATAAATATGTATGGGGACATGGAAGAATCCGAAAGAGATTCGGATACCTTTCTGTAGACTTTTTTTTTTACGTTTTATTTGACGACCCTGTAGCACTTTTTGGTACGGTAGTACTTTGAAGGACAGGGTCTTGGGTTCAAATCCCGCTCAGGGCAAACATTTAATTCCGTAGCTTAGTGAACAATTCGCGATTTAGTACTAGTCTCAGAATGTGCATGTAGTAAGATATACGAAATTGCATTGTGTCGAAATGCCATTTTTTAAAACTTACAATATCAAGTTGTTCTGACAGTTGAACACAGTTGACTAACATTCATACATACCCTCTCATTACATTTTTGTTTAATTTCATGCAATATCAGAGTATTCGAAGCTTATATTATGGCTCATGTAGAGCTTTTAGATAAGTCATTCAGAGGTCAAATCATGGACGTAAAGTAGAGTGTAACTATGTTACTAAGTCGTCATAGTCATCGTTACACTCTAAGTCCATGGGTCAAATTAACTTCAATTTTTTTTTTTTAATTCTTTCTCCCTTATGTAAAAGGCAAAGGGTTCAATACTCAATACTCAATATTTTAAAAAAAGCCCAAAGGGTTCAAAGCCCATACAGCCTAGTCTTTAGTAATGTTAACAACGATAAAACAAAACACAATATTTTTTTATAGCACTAGTTATACTTTGTGCCAGTGACAAGTAAAGAAACACAATCTTTGGTTTTATGACACGAACCTAATCAAACATGTTTAAGAATTTGTATATCTCGAAATGTTTTTGATTTAAGAGTAACAAATCAAATTAAGCATTCTAATTCCCTTAAACGTTCTTTCGAAACAAAACACACATAAAATGGGGATTAAGATGGTATCGGCCCATACCTCCCCGGGCCAGCATCCTCTCACTCATTATACCCCATTAAGATGCCCGTGGAGGGCAACTAGCAAAAACAATACTGATATTGGGGCAATTCTAGCTAATAATGCTAATATCTAATACTAGTATTTTTAATTTTAATCATTCCCATAACTTTTTTTTAAAAGCACCCGACTTCGTGAAAGTTTTTGTTAGATTGACGCATTTTTTAAAAGTGAAACTTCGCAATTCCGGTGAAGCTTGATTCGTCGTTTTCGACACAAACATAGGTCAATAAAAATAAAATAATCGTATTTACATTGCAACAAAATAAGTGACGTACCTACATTTTTGTAACCCTTACTTATAACCCTTTATTTTGTTACATCACACGTTAAGTTCTGATAAAAAAAAATAAGAACACAGTCATGTCATGATTTGCCGCCAAGGGTTATTCTCCGAGATTACCATTCCTCCAGGCCTAAGCCGATTCCTGATGATGATGATGACATTGATGACGATTAGAAAATCGGGAACCTCCGGGAAGGTGGCCTCGTAGAATGGTTACCTCGAGGAGTAAGCCGACACCAAACATCCGCCATATAGATTTTTAATAATTTTGATATACCTAGTGTCACTCTCACTATTAAGACTAATATATAAATACATTATAACCACACATCAACTAGTATAAAATCAACAAATAAATCGTGTATGTCAGAATCAGCACTAAGTACATACCGGTTAAATTTTCGCCAAATTAGCGACTAACTAGCTTTTTATAAGCGCCTTCGTGGAAGGTTCTCGAAGAATAAAAACTTGGTTGAACAGCAATAACGTGAAGCGATTGATTCATTGCCATTTTATGAGCGTCCATAAGTACAGTAAGCAGCACATGCGGCTGGACATGTCGACCTTGAGAGCGCCCGTATTCCGTAGCGGTAGAGGTGAATTTCATAGTGCGAATGTCCAACCGCATGTGCTGGCTTCTGTACCTACCCTACGTATTTTATTATATATACTTTTATGAGTACTTAGTTTATTAAGAGAAATGATTTGATTGTTTGTTTGTTTGCATTAAATAGGCTCCGAAACTACTGTACTGATTTCAAAAATTATTTTACTGTTGGGAAGCTACACCATTCCCGGGTTATATACTTAATAAAATATTTAAAAAAATACTAAGCCTACGTCATTTCGACGTCATTTTGCCTACCCTCTGAAGCTTGATTGGTCGTACCTTTTCAAAACAAGGATAGGTCAATTAAAAAAAAAAATTGCCTACCCATTCATCTTTGTCGAATGCGTGTAATAGACAAGGATGAACAGCGCAAAATGACGTAGCTTGTGTCAGTCACGTGGTCTAATGGTTAGACCATGACTAGTATGATGTTGTAGCCTCGGTGCAAATGAATCATTACGAAGAGGCTTTATTTAAATACTGGACTTTTAAAGTCTGAAGTGGTTTTGTAGATACTAGATCTAGATAAGGAGGGTGTAAGAGAGAATTGCGAGTGGGAATGTGCGATGTTATCTGCAGAAGCTGCCGCCTGCGTTTGCGCATAAAGATTTTGTCGTCGTGTTAAACATGTGTTCTTGCTACGCTTTTTTCACATAATTAAAGAAAGCTGACTAAATTACCCTCTATCTCGTGTATGAGAAACGTTATAATGAATTAACAAAAAAACTGAAAGTTGCGTGCCTAGATGATGATGAAAGTAAATGCCTATAGAAGTTGCCTGGTGAAACTTGCTACCTTAGGATCAAAAGCCTACCCTGGATCAATGTGAATAGGCTTTTGTCCAAAATTTCAATTTCCTTGCAAATGTACCCATGCAAGTTTTTCACGACATTTTCTTTGACCGCAAGAGCGTCGAATACGAACAGACGAATTCAATTAGCTATATTCAATTACTTATAATATTATAAAGAGGAAAAATAAAATTGTTTGTTTGTTTGCATTGAATAGGCTCTGAAAATACTGAACAGATTTTAGTGAAACTTGGTATAATTAATAATTAAACCTTGGAAGTAACATGAGCTACCTTTTACCGAGGGAAAATTCCTCATTCCCACGGGGAAAAACTATTAACGCTAGTGCATAATACTTTAGTACGGCTCCCGAAAAGAATACAACGGCCATGGTCTAAGAAAATAGGGTCTAACACTCCGACCACGTGACTGACACAAGCCTACGTCATTTTGGGCTGTTCATCCTTGTCTATTATATGTATTCGACAAGGATGAACAGGCAAAATGACGTAGAAATGACGTAGGCTTGTGTCAGTCACGTGGTGGGAGTGTTAGACCTTGTTTTCTAAGACCATGACAACGGCCTTAGCCACGAAGCCACCGCCGCTCCTTGTCACCTTCCTTGAAATTTAATATTTCCATCCTACTTTTGATCATACCAAGTGGAATCCAGTCAAGATTTCACAGGACTAAATGAGGAACGTAGGCATAAGTAGCCATGGACAGCTGCCGGACAACTTTATACGAGAGGTATGGAGTTTTTGCTCATTAACTTACCAAGCCTTACCGACCAGTTAAATAAGGGCTGTCAACTCTCCGATTGAATAAAATGGCGCAATCATATTCGAATTTTATTATGGGTTGATTATGAAAGAATATTTTCTCACTGAGTGAGGAAGGAACGATCCTACAATAATTATGACGTATTCATGCGTAATGGAACTCGATTCTATAATTGGACGACGTTTTACTGAAGGATCGCACAATTGGTTGCGTATTTTATGTGTTTTGATGTTAAGATGATGATGAGATGCTAGGTAGGTTAACATCAACAAAACACTGACACCAGGGTTAATGAGGTCATTAACCCTGGTGTCGGAACTATTAAGTCGCTTCAGGCTTCTGAAATGGCTTGTTTAACGACTACGGCTTTATATGCCTTTAAAGCACGAATCATATTTATTTTAGCAATGTCCTAACTAAACTGGGGAATGATTATGATTATGATTTGGATGGAGAGGGAAGGGCAATACCCAAGACCACTAGGAACCATGGTGGATTCATTGTAGTCAACCCTAGTAGGCTACATAGCCTCTTCCAAACCGACAGCTTTGAAGAAGCTGACGGTTTCGGTGGGATTTTGGGTTCTGGCTTCTTGGGGGGCAAGCTTGTGCGCTGGGAAAAGTCTAACAAAGAGATATTTGGTCGAAAAAAGCCCTACCAGAATTCAAACCGGGAAATGCCGAATCGAACATATGTTTACCAATCGACCGCGGAGGCTAAATGTTGTATTATTGGTTAAATATGTAACAGTACATAAAATATTGGTACTTATAATAATTCACTTGCCACGCATATTGTTGAGTTTACCTGCAACAAAAGAAATTAAAAATTATATAAGCATGAATTTTAGTCGGACTTGTGCCAAAAAGTCATCACATCACACAAATGACATACAAATCAAACAGTCAAAGAAACATGAGAAAAAATGGAGATAATATTAACCAAGGCACACTTTGGGAAACGGACATTGTGGAAAAGTATCTTGGTAATGAAAATAAATGTATTCATCCAGTAATTTTGATAACCCTAAAAACTTAGCTATACCTCGAAGCCATTCATTTCACTAGTCTCGGGCCTAACTAGTCTTTAGTACAAAATACGTTTTTGCTTGTCATAAATATCGTCTGCAATCAGATAAAAGTAGAAAAGGATTTATTGCACAATCAAGGACAGCGCAGGCGCGATAATGTTCATGCAACTAATACAAATGAGTGCTTTAGACTGTGCGTGGTACAAACATCTCAGGAATGTGCGCGCCTATGATCTTTAGATACATCTGCTGTTTATTTTCTTGTAAACCTCGTTATAAGCTTATTTTTTTGAACTGACCTACGCTTATTTGGCTAAATTCACGTTCTCCCGGACTTGCTTTTTAGTACCATTCTCCATTCTTTATGCCTCATCATCATCATCATCTCAGCCGAAAGACGTCCACTGCTGGACAAAGGCCTCCCCCAAGGATCTCTTGGTTGTGTAAGCCATAGGGGGGATATTGCCATAATCGCCACGCTTGGCATGCGGGTTGGCGATCAACAGGGTGGTCTTAAATACACAGAAGGACGCTGCTGCCCATCCTCTGGTACGACCCCCACGGGAAGAGAGGGGGTGACACTATTCTATGCCGGTGCCACACGGCGAATGCCTTATGCTTTATGCCTGCTAAGTACAAAACAATGGTTTTGTTTTGGAGGTCTTTGGGCTACGCCTTTGCCCAGCAATGGACGTCTTTCGGCTGAAATAAACGAATACATAATGATGTTGATGAACACTAAAAAGAGGTCTCATTATGAAAATTAATACTCGTATGATGAGAGTCGTAATCGCAGCAACAAAAATATTGTAATGATTGTATACTAATAATGTTATGTTATCTCAACTGTAGACATTGTAACACCGCATGTACCCAAATCTAAAGCAAAAAAGATTTTTTTTTTCTTCACAAAAGTTATTTTTAATTTTCGATTGAAATCCAAAGGTGATTTTGGACTTCATAGTCATAATTTTCCTCATAACAAGGTCCGCGGCGCGTACGCACGCAATGATTGAATTGTCGGCTGTCTGTCAGGCGGTTACCGGTAACGGTACACGCAGTGAAAGCTCAACTCTTGCGCCTGGCTGTACTACAGTAACTTATACCAGGTCTTACAAAACGATTTTATTTTAATTGACCTATACTTGTTTCGAAAAAGTACGACCTTTCACCGGACTTGGAGCTTACAAAACGAATAAAGTAGAGAAAAAATATAGAGTTGAATCGTTGTTTGTTTGTTTGTTTGTAAACACTTTATTGCACACTAGCGACCCGCCCCGGCTCCGCACGGGAAAATAGTTATTGTGGATTATTCCTAAGTATATTATGCATGTATTATACATATAAACCTTCCTCTTGAATCCCTCTATCTATTGAAAAAACTACATCAAAATCCGTTGCGTAGTTTTAAAGATTTAAGCGTACAAAGGGAGGGACATAGGGACAGAGAAAGCGACTTTGTTTTATACTATGTAGTGATGATAAAACATAATAGAATATACCATATACAGAACAGTAGAGCAAAGGCGGACTTATTCCAAAAGGGATTTATTCCAGTCAACCTCTAAGTACAGAAGGAACGAAAAGTGTTCGTACAGTCACAAATTACATAATTAAATAACCAACACATAATATAAAATGTAAACTACACTTAATAAACCAACTACTTGTATATAAAACTAACTTTTCACCGAGGCTCCGCGTGAATGGTTTTTCCCGTAGGAATGAGGTATTTTCCCTCGGTAAAAGTTTCGTATATTCTTGCGCAAGGTCTATTCTTTCTTTGTGACAACTCCGCACGTTTTTTTTACACCTTGGGTTACATTATTGAAGTTTTGGTAAGGATCCCTAATTTTTTTGAAAATAAAATATTGCCTATGTTACTCAGGGTGAATGTAGCTTTCTAATGATAAAATAATTTTTTAAACCGGTTCAGTAGTTTTTGAATTTATTCATTACAAACATACACACAAAAATACAAATCTTTCCTCTTTGTAATATTACGAGTAGTATGATAATTAATGAAAAGAATAACCCCAAAAGGCCCTGTATAGCCCAGTAAAGGCTATAATAACAGTCGGAGAGATGGACGGTTCGTGAGTAATTCTCAACGTAAAACTCGCTTTCTTCCACCTATAGTATAATAACCAAGCTAAATAACGCATTTACTTACTGTAATTTAAATAAACGCTCGCTTTTTGCGAGCAGTATGGGAAAATGCCATGATATTATATAGTTATGTTTACGTACACACATGATTGTGCTATTATTAAAACAATAGCTTGTAACCAGTCTACTGCCGCTTAGAGTAGCCTAGGCACAGAAGAAAATAATAGTGAATGAATAGTACTAACCCGTACAGAAAGGACACTCACCCCCCCGTGACCGCTTAAATGAGTTCCCTGCCCGATATAGCGCCCCACGCCCCGCACCCCGCGGACACCCCGCGGGATTCTGACAGGGATGTTCGTTCAGGGGTGTTTTATATAGCGTTTCAGTGTTTGACTTGTAATTGATATTCAGTTGCTATTCAAAAAGCAGTAGGTTGTCAAAACGCGTTTGCTGTATGGAGTGTCCAACCAGTGGCCGAGGGACGAAAGGCTAAAGCCTTCCGAAGCACGGAGTCATGCTTATTTTAGGACAATCAGGCGTTCAGCCTGCAATGTCCTAACCAAACTGGGCAAAGTCTCACTAAGTGATATTTGTTCGACGAGTGCCCACCGGGATTCGAACCCGGAACCTCCGTAACGTCAGGCGAGCTTTTGACCACTCGACCATGTACGGAGGCTGTTTATAAGAAAACTAGCGACCCGCCCCGGCTCCGCACGGGAAAATGGTTATTGTGGGTTATCTTTAAGCATATTATGCATGTATTATACATATAAACCTTCCTCTTGAATCACTCTATCTATTAAAAAAACCGCATCAAAATCCGTTGCGTAGTTTTAAAGATTTAAGCGTACAAAGGGAGGGACATAGGGACATTGACATAGGGACATAGGGACAGAAAAAGCGACTTTGTTTTATACTATGTAGTGATGATAAAAATATACCTATTCTTATTAGATATAATATTTTGTATGTAGTTTAGGGTCAGATTTAATATTCATTTATAATATCTTTTCGTATAATAAATCTTAATTATCAGAAATAAGCTTTCCGCCCCGCGACTCCGCCCGCGTTAACAGATTTTCCTGTGGAAATGAGGTGGGGAGCGAGGGGCTTGTTGTAACAGTTTTCATGAAAACTAATATATCTTGAGATCCATTGATTAAATTGCTACTAAATAAAGATGGATGGATGCTATAACTCTTCCTCTACCTAATCAAGTAAAAATAATACCATAACCATTGGTTATTATTTTACAATTAATTATTTTCTAGAAGAAGTGCGGTGTTACAACTTACCTCGTGCTTGGGGCAAGTTGTAACGTCTACCGGGGCAAGTAGTAACGACAAAAAAAAACAACAATGATACCTCTAATCATTTATTCTTTGTTTATTTTTAACAAAATTGGCATGTTTCTAAAGTAGGTATTATGTAATTATTTTAAAAATCTACTTATATACACTTCTAAGTAATTAACACCTAACAATTTAGTAATTAACAGTTTTATTTAGATAAACACTACTTTTAATCATCATGGCACTTATAAATTGCATTAAATAATTAAATTATGTATTTCTGAGGTATGCTTCGTAATTTCCTTATATTCCTTTTGTAAAGCTTCTTTTTGCCTTATTATAACACGTTACAACAAGCCCCGGAATTTCGTTACAACTAACCCCAAGGTATGATTTTGAACATTTATCAAGATAACTATTTAAACAATTTAGCAATCTTAAAAACTGTTACACATTATCAGAGATAGATAAATTTGAATATAAATAAGATATAGAAAGTTTGAAATTAGTCGATAATAATAACGCAAACCAAAAATTGACGACAGTACAATTTTATATTACCTGGCAAAAATGAAGCTCATGCACACTTCAGCTCATTGCGCTGGCCGGCGGGACACTCGCTATGGCAACATGATGCGGCGCGGCTTATAGGTCAAATCGAGTCAAAGAAATACACTAAAAAAGTTTAAGATCCTAGTGAAAAGAGCCTGTTACTACTTACCCCTGCTACAACAAGCCCCTCGCTCCCCTATTTTCCCGCGGTAAAAGGTAGCCTATGTATTATTCTGATGTTTAAACTACATCACTGTAGAGTTTCATTAAAATCCATTCTGTAGTGTTTGCGTGAAAGAGTAACTAACATCCATACATATATCCATCCTCACAAAGTTCGCATTTATAATATACTAGCGACCCGCCCCGGCTCCGCACGGGAAAATGGTTATTGTGGATTATTCTTAAGTATATTATGCATGTGTTATACATATAAACCTTTCTATTGAATCCCTCTATCTATTAAAAAAAAACGCATCAAAATCCGTTGCGTAGTTTTAAAGATTTAAGCGTACAAAGGGAGGGACATAGGGACATAGGGACATAGGGACAGAAAAAGCGACTTTGTTTTATACTATGTAGTGATGATAAAAATATACCTATTCTTATTAGATATAATATTTTGTATGTAGTATAAGGTGAGATTTAAATATTCATTTATAATATCTTTTCGTATAATAAATCTTAATTATCAGAGACTAGCTTTCCGCCCCGCGACTCCGCCCGCGTTAACAGATTTTCCTGTGGAAATGAGGTATTTTCCCGCGGTAAAAAGTAGCCTATGTATTATTCTGATGTTTAAACTACATCACTGTAGAGTTTCATTAACCGCTCACGTGCCCAAGGCCGCCATCCCAATACCCAGTTGCACGGCCACGCCCGCCGCCTCAACCTACCGTAACTCGCCCGCGATCCATTTGTTTATTTTAACCCGAGCGCGCGCCGCGTCAAGTGGCACAAAAACGCTCATTGTGCCTTGGTTTCTTACAAAAACACTATCAAGTGTTGATTTATGGGTTGCTGAATGTATGAGTCATGCTACTATGGCTTATTTTATTTGAAAAGCGATCCAGTTTTTGATATATAGAGTCGTGAAAATGGAGATTATGAATTTTTAGCGCGACTTTTGCAAAATTGTTCAAAACTCAAAAATTAAAGCGATGACATATCGTTTTTTCATTAGAAATATCTTAAAACATTAATAATTAATAAGAAAAGCAAAAAAACAATACCAATGTTAGTACAATAACTTGCGTTTATAAAAGTTTGAATTTTCGGAAAATATCGGCGGCGCGCATTGTGAAACTCTTAAGACTTTTTTAAAGAAATAATTGGTCAATTATTCCCAAAGTATTGCTTCAATACAAAGTTTATTTCATATTCAACCAAACTGATAAAAATTGTAGCATAACTTTTATCATTATTGAGAAATATGAGAATCAATAATTATACACCCTTGTTTAAAGAAAAATGAACAGCCGTTAGAAAGGGGTTTGGTAAAGTACTGAAATCGAGGTGAATTTAGTAAAAACCTGTGACAACTTGTAATAAAATAGATTAAAGTGTGTACTTACCGAAAAACATGTGTATTTTCTCCAGATTATCACTAAAAAACCCACAAAACTTTTCAATAACACGCGACGTGACGTACTCCGTGCGGTCAACTGACAGACTGCACTTTGACATTGTTTTTTTTTTTAATTTTGCTAGTGGTGGACTTGTGTTGCCGGTTTTTTCTAGACGTCAAATTTAATAGAGAATACGAAGCAAGTACGATAACAATATTAGACTTAGTTATTTAGAAGAAAAGGATCATTTTTCAACAGCTGTGAGCAAAAATGGCCTTGTTAACCAGGAGTTTGCAAGGTCAATCAACGAGTGTTTTATATTGTTAATCGTTAGTTTACATTGCCGATTAACGGATGATTTCATTTGTTAATCCCTGGTTAACTGGGTCACGTGAGCGGTTAAAATCCATTCTGTAGTGTTTGCGTAAAAGAGTAACTAACATCCATACATATATCCATCCTCACAAACATTCGCGTTTATAATATAAGTAGGATTGGTAGGATTTATCGCATATTTTTCTAAGCACTTCTTACTTCGTACTTCTTTTTACTAGTCTGTGACGTCAAGAATCACGATTCAATTTACTAGCTAATGGAATGTCACGGAAACTGCCAGATGAACCAGTTTATATAAAAAACAAAGATTACCCTGTGTCACTCGCCAGTCGTATTAAGTCGCAGCGTAATTATAGAGCTGTAACTTAAATCCGAGAGAAGTTGCACAGATTGTTTTTATTTGACGCAAAGGGATCAGAGCTTATGCAGCCTGGTCATATACAATACGATGAAAATAAAGGTATATTGCATTTACAAATTTAGTCCCAAGTTTATAGCACAGACAGAATACATCTATATATAAAAATGAAGTTTATAGCACAGAATACATATCACTACATAGTATAAAACAAAGTTGCTTTCTCTGTCACTATGTCCCTATGTCCCTATGTCCCTTTGTACGCTTAAATCTTTAAAACTACGCAACGGATTTTGATGCGGTTTTTTTTAATAGATAGAGGGATTCAAGAGGAAGGTTTATATGTATAATACATGCATAATATACTTAAGAATAACCCACAATAACCATTTTCCCGTGCGGAGCCGGGGCGGGTCGCTAGTATTCTATAAAACATATAAAAATAAATCCCAAAATGTGTTGGTAAGCGCATAACACAACAACGCCTTGACCAATCTTACCAATTCTTTTTTTTTTAATGTTTGTTGAAGTCCAAGGATGGTTCTTACGAAGAGTTTTTTTTTTAATACGTCATTGCCACGGGAATTTATAGCAATAAATAGTAGAGTTCCTAACTTTTCTATAGAAAGGACTATTCTATTTATTTACTATCCTCTTGCACGAGTAACAAATCTGAAAATTAATTTCATGTCGGACACAATATGCTATTAAGGACACAATATGCCTATCCTAAGGTAACTTTTTTTACTAAATATTGTTTTATGATATATACTGATGCAATTCTAATTTACACTGATTGATTTATGTTATCTGATCTTAATACTTAATATCTAACCACAACGAAAAAAAAAAGCTCATTTGACCGGCCAGTATTAATACATCCTAATATTAAAAACGCGATTTTTTGTGAAGATGGATGGATGTGTGGAAGTTTTTACTCTTTCACGCAAAAACTACTAAATGGATTTTAATGAAATTTCACAATAATATAGTTTATACATCAGAATTACACATAGGCTTCCTTTTACCCCGGGAAAATCCCTCATTCCCACGGGAAAACTGTTAGCGCAGGCAAAGGCGCGGGGGGAAAGATACCATTTCATAATTCTTTTTATCTATGCCGACAATCGCAGTCCAATTTCTCCAAAACAAAACCATATTTGATTGTCGTCTTGTGGCTTCCGTTAGAAACAAATTGTCAATCAAAAATGGTGGCCTAAGTATGAGAACTCGATTTATTAGAATTCCAATTGCAATGAGTAGTTCCCATCGAACTGTCTGTAAAACTACGTGGGAGAACAGAGCTGCACTCAGGAATATATTTTATGTATGTGTATGTATAATAGGTATGTATAATTTCTGTTTCATTGAATAGCTACATTCTTATTCAATAGTATTTTAAATTTTACACTCTTCTACACGTAACACACTTAGTAGAAATCCGTGGTACCTACTAAAAAGGAAATTACTGCAGTTTTCTATATTTAACAATCGTAATTGCAACCGTAATTGTATTGTAACTGAATACGTCCCTGGCCGCAGACAGTGACCGCCACCGCAACCGCAGCCGCAGCCGATGGTGACCGTCGCTTCCTAATGGAATTGTCTGCCATAGCTCACTGCCACTGATTATCCGAACATGACGAAGACGGATGACGGACGGTGAATACCATCTACCATCTTTCATCAACGACGGTATTTGTATGTATTTTTAGGTATGAATAGCTTTCCGTTCCGCGGCTACGCCCGTGTTCACAGATATTTTCCAGAACTCAAAAAATTCAAAATCGAAAATTTATTTATTCATTATTATTATTATTACTTATTATTTATTTAATATTTATTGTACACAAGAAAATACAAAAATACAGGCACAAAGAAGAAGAGGACACAACAGGTACTGCTTATTTCCAAGGAAATGTCTTACAGCAGACCTAGGAAGGATAAGAAGTAAACAGAAAAGCGGAACAGACGTGCACAATAAACTACAGCATTAATTACATACAGCAGAGAGACTCAGAAGCAAAAAAAATCAACTCAGAACACTTGATGACGTCATATGAAGCTAAATAGCTTTGCTCAAACCAAGACAGGCTCTCGTCTGTCAAGTCTCAAACGAATTACAAGTCTAAGCAATAAAAAATAGATCAAACAACGTATAACATTAAATAAAAAAAATTAAAAGCCTCGCCACAAAACCGTCACTTGATCCTTTCAACAACTAGAAAAGAGCTGATAATCTTCAAATGGCTGAAGATATTTTCTTGGATCGAATGCCTTTTTATATTTTTACTAGCGAACCGCCCCGGCTCCGCACGGGAAAATGGTTATTGTGGGTTATCCTTCAGTATATTATGCATGTATTATACATAATATAAACCTTCCTCTTGAATCACTCTATCTATTAAAAAAAAACGCATCAAAATCCGTTGCGTAGTTTTAAAGATTTAAGCGTACAAAGGGAGGGACATAGGGACAGAGAAAGCGACTTTATTTTATACTATGTAGTGATACAGGGTGTTAGTCTGAGAAAGAACGTGCTTAAAACCTGAACAACCGTATTTGAATAGTGCATAAGAATAATTACAGAAAATACAAAGCAATGCAAGAAAAGGCATCAACCGAAATGAGCCTCCATCTTCCTTAAAGGATAGTGGCAGCTCTGCTATAAGACGTGGCTGTAAGAAGCCTGTTCGCCATTCTCGCCACCATTAGAGTATTGCGGCTCGAGCCCATAAACAATGCTACTCTAAGAAATGGCTTTTCCTACACCTATATATAAGCACAGAAGACAGTAAGTTATCGTCATACAAACGTGCCACTGACAGTTTGTATGTGTGCGTCCGAGCGCTGTGTAGGCATGCGCTGTCACGCACACACTATCATAAAATAAGGGGGAATAAGGGGGCGGCAGCACGTATGAGCTAAATGCAAGCGTGTGCGTGGCGGCGCGTGCCTACACGGCGCGCTCACATTCAAACCGATGCGGCCAGTTGGTATGCAGATAACTTACTGTTCGTGTTCTGTGATATAAGTCTTGAAAAATAAGTCTCTGATCATATTGAGTCGGTTTTTTTTCAAGTTTGATTGTGATAAAATTTTCTATGTCAAAATTAATCACTTCAGAACGGTGACTAATAATTTGGATAATTCTTTTTTGTTCTATTTATTATTTATCGTTTCGGACGGTTGGTTCCACCGCTAGGTTCCACTAGTGGGTCCACCTGGATTTTCAAGTACTATTTTGGTAGCGGAACCAACAGCATTAGTTTTAGCCAGCGTTTTTAGTTAGCCGGGATATTTTTTTTTATGAAAATTATACAGTAGGAAAGCCGGGGAGGACGTAACCGTACCGCGGGGGGGGACAGTTAGTAAATCCTACAAATTATTATTGAACGCTAAAATTTGTGAGTATGCATGTATGTTTCTTACTCTTTCACGCAAAAAGACTGAATGGATTTTAATAAAACTTTACAATAATATAGCTTATACATCAGAATAACTGTAACCTATCACATTTTCGAAAAACTGAAAACCGAATTTCAATATTCCGTAAACGATTCATACATTTTTCAATTTCCATTGTATGACTTGACATATTTTTAAATCACCACAATAACACTTTACAGAATTATTCTTTTTCCGCACAACGTTATTCCGTTTTACGATTAATCTTTTTTACTAAATACCTACCGTAATCTCACTTGGTCTTTTTTTAAACGCTAGAATTTTTTTTGTTGTGTTATTTTTATTATTCCGAAGTAACAATTAATATTTTTTATAATTACGACACATAATGTTTTTGGAGTTCGGGGCACCCCGACATCTGTCGGTTAGGTTAGAAGGCTTCTGTTAGGTTTGACATGTATGCATGCCTGCTTGTGCTTGGTTGCATGCTTGCTTGCTTGCTTGCTTGCTTGCATACTTGCTAGATTGCTTGCTTGCATGCATGCTTGCTTGCTTGCTTGCATGCATGCTTGATGGAGTACAGAATGTAAAATGGAGAAATTAAATTTTACCTTGCAATATAATGGCTCAATTGGCTATCGCACATGTAAAAAAATGGTTAACGTTGTCATGGATTTTCGGTATACTGGTAAATAGTTTAGCGGAAATTTGAAACATCGGTGAACAAGTAAAAAGGTAAATTAAAACGCGGAAACATGATACAATGGAAAATGTTATTTCGGATAATAAATAAATTTTCTAACTGATAAATGTCAAAAAGTTAGCGGAATAACAATATTCGGAACAAAAAATATCGGAAATACAATAGGTAACCCAGAATAACACATAGGCTACTTTTTAGTGCGGGAAGATACTTCTTTACCACGGGAAAACCTGTTAACGCGGGCGGAGCCACGGGGCAGAAAGCTAGTGAATAAAATAATACTTACTTTGACTTCTAACTTACGGAATAAATATAAATTTTCAAACTAAGACTAATCCTACTCATAATTATTGGTTTTATATTTCAAACAATAGTATATTTGGTTCAATAATTTTAAAATAAAATGACAGAATCCTCAAACACATCATGTAAAAATCATGCAATTTAATAATCGCACTTATCCTATCCCTACCTAATATTAAAAATGCGAAAGAACTCTGTCTGTATGTTTGTTACGCTTTCACGCCAAAACTACTTAACTGATTTGGATAAGATTTAATACAGAGATAGAATATACCTTGGGAAAGATCATAGGCTACCTTTTACTGCGGGAGAATATCTCTTTCCCATGAAAAACGAAGGCGAAGCCGCGGTGCAGAAAGACAGTAATACATTTTACATTCCAGCTTTGCTATTAATCTTATCCTATAATATTTGAATCTAATACACCATAATATCTTTCTTACAGTATAAAGCAATAAAATATCAATAAAAGTAATCTTTACTTCATTCACAATTCGTTCTACCCAAGCACTGTTCGGCCTGCCCAACCGTGAAATGGGTAAATCGTCCCACTGTGGGAACTGAATTAACCACTGACTACTCATTACCTTTTGCCCTGTCTACCCTGTACACCTGTTCAGATTATACAACTTACTAAAAAGTAAAATCCGACTGCATAAAAGAAGGACGGATTTACTTACGAGCACAGGTGAAAAAAAATTCGGCGGTATAAAACTCCTAAAGACATACAATATGACAGACAAGAAAATAAAATTAGCAAGTTTAATTTAAAGCAAATTTAAAATGGTTGAAATAATTAACAGAATGTTTTTTCTTTCTTCAGAATAAAATACCAATAATTTAGATATTCAACTATTTTTTTATTATTATTTAGACACATTCTCTCGTTAATGAATCACATTGGTGCACTTTTAGTCGTTTTGTTTGAACGCAATTGAAAAATACACTAATATGAATACCCGCTCACGTGCCCAAGGCCGCCATCCCAATACCCAGTTGAACGGCCGCGCCCGCCGCCTCAACCTACCGTAACTCGCCCGCGATCCATTTGTTTATTTTAACCCGAGCGCGCGCCGCGTCAAGTGGCACAAAAACGCTCATTGTGCCTTGGTTTCTTACAAAAACACTATCAAGTGTTGATTTATGGGTTACTGAATGAATGAGTCATGCTACTATGGCTTATTTTATTTGAAAAGCGATCCAGTTTTTGATATATAGAGTCGTGAAAGTGAAGATTATGAATTTTTAGCGCGACTTTTGCAAAATTGTTCAAAACTCAAAAATTAAAGCGATGACATATCGTTTTTTCTTAGAAATATCTTAAAATATTAATAATTAATAAGAAAAGCAAAAAAACAATACCAATGTTAGTACAATAACTTGCGTTTATAAAGGTTTGAATTTTCGGAAAATACCGGCGGCGCGCGTTGTGAAACTCTTAAGACTTTTTTAAAGAAATAATTGGTCAACTATTCCCAAAGTATTGCTTCAATACAAAGTTTATTTCATATTCAACCAAACTGATAAAAATTGTAGCATAATCTTTTATCATTATTGAGAAATATGAGAATCAATAATTATACACCCTTGTTAAAAGAAAAATGAACAGCCGTTAGAAAGGGGTTTGGTAAAGTACTGAAATCGAGGTGAATTTAGTAAAAACCTGTGACAACTTGTAATAAAATAGATTAAAGTGTGTACTTACCGAAAAACAAGTGTATTTCCTCCAGATTATAATTAAAAAACCCACAAAACTTTTCAATAACACGCGACATGACGTACTCCGTGCGGTCAACTGACAGACTGCACTTTGACATTGTTTTTTTTTTTTAATTTTGCTAGTGGTGGGCTTGTGTTGCCGGTTTTTTAGACGTCAAATTTTAATAGAGAATACGAAGCAAGTACGATAACAATATTAGACTTAGTTATTTAGAAGAAAAGGATCATTTTTCAACAGCTGTGAGCAAAAATGGCCTTGTTAACCAGGAGTTTGCAAGGTCAATCAACGAGTGTTTTATATTGTTAATCGTTAGTTTACATTGTCGATTAACGGATGATTTCATTTGTTAATCCCTGGTTAACTGGGTCACGTGAGCGGATACTAGAAATTATATTAGAAAAAATTGCTTATTCAGTTCTGTATCCTTTAATTAAATCGAATGTGTCAATGTTCCGTCTTCGTGTAGTCGGTTAAGCCACTGTTGGAGGTACAAAATTATTATTAGTTTGTTGTTTGAGATGCTGCAAGTCATTTTTAGTGGAAAAATTGATTAACTTTTTTAGTTACAAGATCGGTAGCCTGCGTTGAGTCGTGAACTTGTGAACTAATTGAATACTTTTGTATCCTGTGTTGAAGTTACTTCGGATGTGAATTAGATTTTCAATGTAATTAAATCACTACATAGTATAAAACAAAAGTCGCTTTTTCTGTCCTTATGTCCCTATATCCCTATATCCCTATGTATGCTTAAATCTTTAAAACTACGCAACGGATTTTGATGCGGTTTTTTTTAATAGATAGACTGATTCAAGAGAAAGGTTTACATGTATAATACATGCATAATATTCACAAGGATAACCAACAATAACCATTTTCCCGTGCGGAGCCGGGGCGGGTCGCTAGTTATAATATAAATTAAAATATTTACCTGTATGTGATTTTGGGTAAGTTTTTTTTTTAATTTCGTATGTTCAAAAAAAGTTTACAACTTGTACATTTTTAAGTCCGTAAGACTTCTGCATCAGCTGATATTTCTAAATGAAGAAACTCACTAGAACTCAGCAAACAAAAAAATGGCCGCCGCCGTTTTAAAATAGTTAGTAGTGTGTGAATTTGACCAACCCACATTGGGCCAGCGTTGAGGCCTATTCACCCTTATTTCAGGGTAGGCTCGAGCCCCTCGGTTGGGGCATATAAGGGCTTTAAAGAACTTTTCCTCTAAGAGCCCTATCAAGGGCGAGTCAAGTTAAACGAACATGTCTTTCGCTAAACCTATCCTTTTTGTATGAAATCATACAGATTCAGAAACCTTTTAAATTAGTTACAGTCAATGAACCGCGGAAGCGCTATATAATAAAATTCTCCATAGAAATTCTCGTTTATACCGAGTAATACGATGATTGCCTACCTAGTTGGTAATTCTAGTCACTTATCGTACCGTATTCAATATAACATTTAACTGGAGTTTTGCTCATAACCAACCACCATGGTTATTGTTATAGCTTTTCGTTAAAAAGGTTCCGGCTTCGAATCCAACATATATCACATTTCATTTTAAGTTTAGTTAGTAAGTGTCATCAAGTGTTTCGTGTAAGTTTAGTTTAGTTTTTTATTTGTTTTATATTTTTTTAGTTTTTTTTTTTTTTGTTTTTTTTTTTGTTTTGTGTTTTTTATATGTTTTAGTTGTTGTATTTAGGCTTGGATACTGCAGGGTAAATTCAGTTTGACAAAAGACAATACCGTGTTTCGGAACGCACGTAAAGCTGTTGTTGGTACCGGCTACAATACTACTACAAACGTACGAACAATGCGCGTCAATAATTCTTCAATCTTTTTTCGCACAAAAATCCAATCTAGAAACAAATCATTTTCCCACGTAAAATTATAGAGATATCAACTATTCATCACAAAAAACATACTAATTTGTATAATTACGCGTTCGCACAAGATTATGATGTGTAAAAACAGTCTACAGTTCGAAGTCTTGTGTAAAATAGTATAAATAAAGTTGTCTGGTGCAGTCGTTACGTTACTGGTTAGCCTTGGACTAAGAATCGTGTTCTCAATCCCAGGCTAGGCATGAACTCTTCCAGTTTTTGTTAATAACACACTTGGTTGGTAACACAGTTGGGTTGTAAATTTTTACCAAGTGGCTAACGGATTTGCGAATTTACAAGCTTCAATTATCATCTTTGAAAACTACTTAAAAAAGTACTATGAATTTATCTTATCTATTAATAGCTTTTCAATTAAAAAATGTATATCCATTGTAGAAAGACTGAAAAAAATATAAAAATTCGCTTTTGACCCCGACGTGATTTGAACACGCAACCTTCTGATCTGGAGTCAGACGCGCTACCGTTGCGCCACGGAGTCATTGAATGCGCGCGCGAAATTACGCGCCACTTACTTGTTCTATCGTCACTGACGTCATCTGTTGACGTAGACGCCGAAGCCAATATTATCACAGTCTTTATATGACGCAAAAATTTACAAATTACATACCTAATACATTACGTGCTCGATTTGACATAAAATATTGATAGAAGAATTAAGATTAGTTAATAACGCAATGAATATCAACTTGTTATTATTGAATCTTAGCTTCGTGAATCGCAGGCCAGACGTAGAGAGCGTGGGCGGGGTTTGTTTTGTATTGTAGGAAGGGGATAAATTTAGTTTGACAACATTTACTATCAATACGAGTATAATATGTAAATGCTTTATCTAGATAAAGAATGGGTTAAATTGTGTTGTTTACAAAATTTACAATCTTGTCACAATTAATGTTTATGTTACATATAGTGGCATAGTAGATGTTAGTGGTATTTTTAACCGACGAAAAGCAGAAGAGGTTCTCAAGTCGACGAGTAGGTATATTTTTTTTACATTATGCATCCATCCTCTTAAACTTTCCCGTTTATAATATTAGTATGATTTCACTGTCAAAAATCAGTGAGAAACCCGCCATAGGTATGAATTCACATTTCTTCCAAGACACTCACGACAAAACTATGTCATTCGTATAGCCTTATGCCCCAGCCTTTATTTTTCCTAATAATTTTAGCCTGTCACATTCAAGCGACAGTAAAACTTGTAACACCAGCCGTTTTACATTTGAAAGTATGAAAAACGATAAATCTCGTGAATTAAAAGCGCATTCCTTGTTCCCCGAGACCATTTTTCACCAAAACCTAACTTACCCACTTACGGGAGTCGTTTGAATAAAACATTTTTGAAGTTTTCCCTCGAATTTTAAGAGGGTGAGTGTCCTAGAGGCATTTTTTTTCCGAGCGTTAAGTACAATCGCGGACAAACTTTGCAAGCACGCACGGATTTTTTTACGTATACTTGTAAATTGGAATAGAATAATACCTTCCATTGCACACAAGTACACTAAAAAAACGGCAACTAAGTTGTACTTAAAACCGGCCTAATTGCTAAGGTAGCAATTTATACCAGACAACTTTGATTGATGATTATATGTACGCCTAATCGAAATTAGGTAGATTATTCAAATATGTTTCTATATTCAAAACAAAAGTCATAATTATTTTAAAATAGGCTAAACTAATTTTAATATTCTTTGAGTAGTCTGATGCCTCAACTATAGCTGAATAACATAACTTTCAAAAATTCAAGACAGGAAATTGAAAAGATGCAACGTCTGTGCAGTTTCTTCCGGCGAGTTCTTCTCCACAGAAGCCAAATCGTGAACTCGATCGCCTCGACTTCGAAAAGTGATTTGTAAAATCTTAGTTCAAATAAACACCTTTTTAATATTGACTTTTTTAAATTTTGAAATACTGATTAAAAAATCATAGTACCTAATACATTTTTTATCAACGGCTTCATCAAGAGACAAGACATTTCTAAACCGGATTGCAAACAAAACAATTAGTACGTAATCATGTCCGCAAGTGTACAACGCATAGGGCGCGGTTGAAAAGAAAAGGAGGATAATCCGTGTTTAAAATAAAGTGAGGGTAGTCGTTTATCGCTCTAGTCGTTGATCCCAGTAACAGCCGACGTAAGGTCTTTTACAAACGGACTGCGGTCCGACTGCACCGCAACAGCGAAATCTTGTTACACCAAATGGATTGGAACTATGATGGGACAAACTATAGAACATGCCATTGAAGTTGTTTCTTTATATAAATCAATACTTTTTTTTACTTTTTACTGTGGTAAAACTACGTGGTTTAGCTAATGCTTTAGTTAAAAACTGGTATGTCCGCGATTTTGATACCTCAGAGCGTTTAATTTTAAGTAAATTAAAAATCTAGAACCAACATCTTCTGGTGCTATTGGTGATTGCCAAATTATTTGTTTCTACGTGGTATATTTATTTAAGCTCTCATGTATATTCTGATTTTGGGCATGTATTTTGACATTACCAATAAAAACTGCAAATTATCAGTCGTATTGCAGTTGATGTGCAGTTCGTTTGTTTTGATAGAGCCTTATGGAAACTGCCATCACAGCTATCGATAGCGCCGCAGTAATGTATGGACGGGTCTCCCCTTAGAAAAAATAAAATATTAACCATTATTTTGTCTAATTTACCTACTAGCTTTCCATACCGTAACTTCCCTAAAGCACAGCCTAAAGTTAGTTACTTTTTCCTGTGGGAATTTGGTACGGTTACGGTTTGGGATAAAAAGCCCTACGCTTAGTCGAAAGTTTACTATCAATCAGTTTCTATAGTCACCATAATTAAATAGTACGGTGAAGCTTAAAGCTTGATTCGTCGTAGTTTTACGACAAAAGCATAAATCTATTAAAAATAAAGTGCGTGTTAGTAGCTAGTAACATTCAAAACTGACCATGATGATATAATTTATCAAAAAAAATAAATTATTTTACGAGTTATACTTACTGATTTTCGGTAACATATAAATCGTCACTTCCCATGTTCGCCATATCATTTTCAAAGAGAGACATTAATTGTATTCAGTCGATTTTTGCAGTTTTCACATTTTAACATTAAAATTACAACATTTATTACAATTACAACATTAAAATTTAACCAACACTAAATAACCTATCTGTATAAATCTGTATAAACCTGAAATTTTAATATCTGTATCTGTATCGCTATTCTTGAATCGAAGGACTGGGCCAATGACATTAATAATAATAATTTAATTCTGTTTTTCCCGACCCAGATGCTCTTTTGCTCGCTGTATGATATTAAATTAAATTATTCAATGTAATAAATTTAATTTAATTTAAATTTAATTTAATATAATGTTAATGTTTTTTAACAATAACAATAATAATAAAATATGGATGTAATGTAATGTCTGAAATGAATGGATTTTATTTATTTTATTTTATTTTTTATAAATTTGGGATATTTTTGGAAAATTTGTTTAGACGTTTAGATTTTTTAACGCATTTCCTATTCCTTGCTTGTCTGGTTGTATCTATCTATAAATTGTGTAATATTTGACAGGTTTTTACCGCCCCAGGTCACAGGGTATAAAGTAGAAGTAATGATGGAATTCGTACTCCCTCAGGACCCGAGGCATGTAGTCGCCCCAGGGGTGATGGGAGACTGAATTTACTTCCCAGGATACCATAAATAAGACGCGAGGTCGTGTAGCTTGGTAGTAGTAATTTAATAAGACAATGTTGGACTTGCAAGCTTTTTATTGGATTACATGTGATGAACACTTGTCTTGTGTTAGCGTTGTGTCTGAATGTTGTATATTTATCTTTATCAGCTGTCTGCCTTATCGTGTATTTATTTCTCTGCCTAGTTTGGGGTCAGATGTGTCTGTGCGGATATGTCCGCGAATACATTTTTTTAAATAAAAATCATTTTTTATTTTTTATTATGTATTTTTAAAGCCGTTTTTGAACAGCTAAACTAATTATTAATTTATTAACCAACCTATAGGCAATCTTTACTTGATCTTCGAGTACCAGGTGACATAACTTGAAAAGGGCAGTCTCCTAAAGAAGAGGGTGACGGGAAGCTTATGCACGCGAGTTATGGGGCCAAGAAATAAACGCCTCGAGCATGCCTCTGAGATGGCACTAGTCCGAGAGCCGGCTCACAAAAATTATAATTAACAATATACCTATTCCAAAACCATGACTGATGATGACAGATGTCAAGCAAGCATTAATATTCCATATTCAAGGGCAAAAATCGTTGGGAAGTATTTTAATTACAGTAAATATCACAAAGGTTCCAGTCGGATACTGTGACTATAATATTGACGACACAATACTGAAAATAAGTTATTAATTTTATTGACTCGATTAGCTAGCAATCTAAACCTTTTGTTTTTAAAACGTTTAAAGTGTGTTACACTTTTTTTATGATAATACCTTTTTTTCAGAGTCTGACCTATATTTATTTATTTATTTATTAAACTTCATTGCACAAATACAATAGGCGGGCCTGATGCCATTCGGCAATCTCCACCGGCCAACCACAAGGCAAACAAGGAAAATCAAAGCGAAGCACAGTAATAGAGGACTATTAAATCCGGCGTAACTCGCGGCCGGGAGTCGTAAATGGGACTAACTTTCTAGTTAGTGTGCGAGCACCCGTTTTTATTTAATAGTCCTTTATTACATATGTTGAAGTTGAAAATGTGAATATATCATATTTTCAACTCCCGGCTCTCAGTCTATCCCCCGTCCCGGGTAGCGATCATGCCGCGAGTTACGACGCGCTCCCCCGCCCATAATCTGGAGCCATTGCCATAAGCTCCCAGGACCATTGTACGGGAGACTTATGTACTCTAAGTCCTGGGGGAGCATCCAGGGAACGATCTACAGATTTTCGCCTGTCACTTTTATTTGATGCGATTTATGGCAGTTCAATCAAATGATACGTCCAACGTGCGTCCAACTATCCATAGAATAGAATAGAATAGAATAGAATATACTTTATTGCACACAAGAGAATACAACAAACATAATTAAAGCAACACAGGTGTACAAAAGGCGGCCTTATTGCTAAGGTAGCAATTTCTACCAGGCAACCCTTTGGGTACAGGATTGCATGAATAAGTAAATAACTGCGAGGCAGTGCGTTAAATACAAAAGGAAAAACAGATACATACATAATCTACGTTAAGCTATATGAAACAGGAATAAAATAATATAAGCATCTTAAACCTACACAAAAATATCTACAAAAATAAATAAATAAATATAAATATATATATATATATATATATATATATATGTATAATATAATACATAAATATTCATACATAGATAAATAAAATAATAATAAACCATACTAATAAACCATACTCCATACTAATATTATACATGCGATAGTGTGTTTGATTGTATGTATGTGTTTCCTTCACGCCCTAACTAAGCAACCAATCGACTTGATTTTTAGCATAGAGTTAGTTGAAAAAAAATATGCAATAGTCGACTAGAAGATTATTTATACCCAATTCGATACTCAATAATTTTATTATTTATTAATCATAGACGAATTTTTATTTTTATTTTTAAAACAGTTTCTTTGGGAAAGCTGCTCAAAACTGTTGACTAAGTTACTATTTTCAGTATTTACTTAATTCCCACTTATTTTCCTACCAATACCAATCCTATTTCTGATTTTATCGCGCAGCGCAGTGCATGCAGGCATGCTCCAGACATGACCAATTAAATTTTATTAAAGTTTAGAATGTTAATGGTTAGTCCAGAATCGGGAGCAACATTTCCCTAATTGTGTAAAGAGACATGCAAAAGCGATAAACATCTTTATAGTCGCTTGAAACTATTTAATAGTATTAACACTCAACAAGGAGTAACAGACGTCGATTGAGGACGGACAACTGTATGAATGTTTGTTTAATAGAAATGTAATACCGCATTTAATAATCGCTTACGTAGGTAATGCATCCTACCTATTATTCAAAATCTAAAATCAAATTGTATAAAATAATAATCTTTGTAAAATATTTTTGAAAAGATGCAACGCCTGTGGAGTTTCTTCCGGCGGGTTCTTCTCCACAGAAGACAGCCAACGTGAACCAAACCGTGAAGCAAAAAGTGAACCTGCCTCAACGACGAAAAGTGATTTGTAAAATCTTACTTCGAATAAAACATTTTTCATTTTCATTTTCATTATTTCAATCGCAGCTAAATGTATATGAGATGTGGGCATCGGCTGAAATGTAAATAACACTAAATTAAAAAATATTATAACCCCCGACACAAAGCCGTTACTCGATCCTTTCAACAACTAGAAAAGAGCTGATAATCTTCAAATGGCTGCAAATATTTTTTTGGATCATAGTTAAGAACACTCACGATTGTGACACCTTGCAAACAAAACTAGATCAAAATCGGCGCATCGGTTTAGGAGCTACGATGCCACAGCCAGACAGACACACACGTCAAACTTATAATATTAAAAATATATGAATTTAAAAGACAATCGCTTCGATTTCACTTTTCCTTATCCGCATCAATCAAAATTTATATTTCATTGATTTTTTAACTTGATGTGAATCTCGTAGGGTAAAGATTAAACGTGAAATATTAACATAGTCCACTGATCATCGCAAAACAATTTTTTTTCAGTCATTCGATTTTAGGGTTTGCAATTCAAGGTTTTGCTGGTAGAAATAGCTACACCTTGACAATAAGGCAGCCTTTTGTAATATTATTTTCTAAATTATATTCTAATATGTAAACATACAGACTCAAGCTATGCAATATGCAAGACAATAACACCACAACAAAAAAACCCATAGCTAATACAGACATTAACGAACAATTCCAACATTCTACAGCGTGTAACAACTAGCATCTATATTTAGAACAATGAGACGAAAGAAACACTTGCTTGTTCGACATTCCTCGGCCCTTCGACAGCTCGTACTGACAGCTCCCATGTCACCCCGTGTCAGGGATCGGAATTTTAAAACACCCTCGTTATTGAGACTGGGCTGGACACTGGACGGACACGTCTTAGGTCTAGACTTGAATAAATACATACACAAACACAAACACACATACATTACGCACACACACATTGCCATCATCATCATTAAATCTAATCTGTACAAATAAATAAATTACCTAAAAGTTTGAAGAACAAAATGGTATTCAATAATGATCAGAGATCGGAACAAAGCTTTTGTTTTGATGCCCCATTCGCTAAGTTACGAATAGTTATTTTCTTTTTTATAGAGTCCGTTATATTTCTTTTTATCATTTTTAATACGCATAGGTGCCCCTTGTCACTCTCACTATTAATACAAATCTAACAAATACCTCCGCCGTATAAAAGGACGTAGACTTTTCATTTAGGTTAGAGCGTAATAACTTTAGTTTGGCAGGACCATTGCGTTTTGTTGTCGTTCGTTAGCGATTTCAATAGAAAAATCGCCTTACAACTCGGAAGTTCCGGCTTCTAATCCCCTACATTCCTAGATTATAGCCGGGATCAACGACTTTACATGCCTTCTGGAGAATCGTCATCTTCATTACAATCATTTCTGTATTCGTACAGTTAGGTGATTCAGCATGCAATGCCCTCAACATACTGGAAAAAGTCTCCCAAAGTGATATAGGTTCTACAAGTGCCCCACCGAAATTCAAACCCGGAACTTTCGTACTGTTAAAGTAATCGGTTTGCCACTCGGTCAAGAAAGCTGGGACTCTACGTGGGCTCTTCTTTTGAAATCAATATCGATCCCGATTTCAACCCAATGCGATGATACCAAAGTCAATTTTAGACCGCTACTCTTGAAAATCTGCCCGACAAGAGTTGACAAATGTCCGATTTCATTTAGTTCGCTCAATATCCGCCCAATATGAAACCAAGGTGGCGCTAGTGTGGCATTCGAGAGAACGAAACGCCCGATCTCAAAGTCGACGGATCGGAATCGCCTTCAAGACAAGCTCCTCCGTTATATTCACATACTTCTATTTTACTACGTATCAAATAAACTTTACCCACCAGCTTTTTATGAACAGAGGCCAGTGCGGTGCATGAGATATGGTTAGGGATGAGTGGAAATAGCACTTTAAAAGTTTTATGGCCACTTTCCCAACGGCTCTGTGATTTCTAGCTCCAATAACGCTTTTAGGCAAGTGTCTACGGATTTAGGGATGAGGCAACCCTATGAAATGACTTAGATATTAAGAAACGTATGATGTATAGGTAAAGGTTCTATTCTTGACATAAAGTAGGTAATAGAATGGGTGGATAACAGAACGTCGCGTCGTTTTAAATTACTTTTTATCTTTTATTAAAGATTAAGAGTTAACTTCTACATGCTTTAGATCCTGAAAAAGTAATTGGAAATTGTTAGGTAATTAATAAATAAATAAAAAAATATTTATTGTTGAAATTCGGCGACAGGATCTAAACCCCATTTTTAATTGTGTTTTGAAGAAAATCATACTGTTAGGTGTGGTGTAGTTTAACCACAAATATACTATATAAATATATACTATGATCGTAGTATATTTTGTGATATACTAGCGTAGTTTACCCTTAGTTTATCACTAGCTTTCTGCCCGTTCAGTTTTTCCTGTAGGGATTTTCGCCAGGTAAAAGTTAGCCTATGTGTTATTCTGATTTATAAGCTATATTACTGTCAGTAAAGTTTCAACATATTCCATTTAGTAATTTTTGAAAAGTTTTCGAAATTGTGAAAGGGTAACAAACATCCATCCATCCATTTAACCATCCATACTTACTTTCGCGTTTATAATATAAGTAGGATTCAAATGTTAGTACTTAAGTACATCAAGTATGTAACGTTCATTCTTCAAACAGCAGTACAATTTCTAAAGTCGGTTTAAACAATATTTTGGCTATTGGTGTCTCAACTAGCCCATAAATAAATCGACTAAGAACAACTAGGACAGGAATAATTTAGCATTATTACGAACGGCGGTGAATTATTTTTGTGGTTGGCCTGTAATTGAACACCCTGAGACCCTGACCGCAGATTTTTTGAAATCGCCGACTGTCTGACGTGTTTTCAAACTATCATCAGTCGTAGGGCTCTGTCACAAACCTTTTGGAAAAAAACTGATGTTTTCATTGTTTTAGAAATTGACGCCTTCGTTTTGTTCAAGATTTTTTGCGGAGCCTTAGCAAAATATGCCTAGAATTTTAACTTGCTTGGTTTTTCGTATTCTTCTAACGTGTACAGCTGATTAATAATGTATAAAATAGATGTTCCTTCCTCTTCTTCTTCATCAATAAAGCATTGAAATTTGAAGCTAATTAGTGTGCCCTGGCTGGACCTTTGGAAGGCATTATTTTGGTTTTTTGTTCTTTTTTACTATTTTCTATGTATTATATTAGGTATTGTTACTATTATTTTAATTTACGGATTTATTTTTCATATAAGTGCTAGCAAGCAGCCCTATTACCGCTACAGTAACGCATCTGTTTGCGAGTCGCGTCGTAAACTCGGTCGGAAATAACTAGGAAATTGATTTTGACCGCAACGAAGACCTTTTGAGAATACGGCTATCCTGAAATTGGTTTTAACCTGAAGCAAAATAAACCAAGACACTTCTGTTTTACTGTGGCAGCAGCCTCCGTGGCCAGTCCAAGTATATCATCAGCATTTTGTGCTTACCTCCACAACTATCAGTAATCCTTAGCCCACATAGCGGCTTCCCACTACCTTCACTGACCCCCGCAGCATAAGCACTGCGACGAACTTTATACTACTCTAATCTGCCAAAATACCATGGAAATCGCTCCATATTGAAATTATTTGAAATAGAATATACTTTATTGCACACATGAGCATACAAGAAAACACAACTTACAGACCCCCACAAAGGCGTTTTTCGACACCGTCGCCGCCGCCGAGTGTAAGGGGGTCGTCGTTGGCCGTCGCGCATTGTACAAACTTACCCACTCTATGATTGACTGTAGCAACCTTCTGAGCCAGGTGAAGCTTTCTGTTCCTCGTCGCATTCCACGTTATCCCTCTATTCAAACTTTTCACATCCCATTGTGCCGAACCAATTTATTTCGGCACTCTCCAATTGTTCGCTTGTGTGATAAATTTAACCAAATTAATGAAAGAGCACAGGATCTAGACGTTATATTATCCATAAATCTTTACCCCGGTTTAAAAAAAAGCCATTTTTAACGCAAACAATTAGTTATTATATGTTATTATACAGATTGTTACTTCTTACTATTGTTAGAGTCAGGTAGGTACTGATATTAAATTCTAAATTGTCTATTTTGCGAATAGTCCACTGTACACAAATGCTGTACGCACCTGTAATTGGCATATGTATCAGTGAGCGTACCTTAGATAATATAATTACTTTTAATGTTTAAATATGTATGCTGTTGGTGTGTCTAATAAATAATAAAAAAAAGTAAGTAATAGTCCGAGTTATTAATCGTAAATGCTTTTGTAGTCATAGCAGAGGATCATCTGACTCATATTCATATCTATTCGACTATACAATCTCTATCGCCTCTAAGATTGAATCGTAACCTGTACTTATTCAAATTGGTATGCTAAATGCAACGCCGTATTTATCTTTGTGAGCCATCGAACTGACACGTCGAAGCAAATATCTTCCACACCAACAGACAATAGAAACAATTTGTAAAGCCTGACCTATAAAAATAAAAAGTGGTCTGAAAATACAACACAACATTTACGTTTCTGGAAAAATAAATCTTTTGAACTTCCCCAATATGACAATTACCCGACTACGGCGCAGCCGCGGCGCAGCAAAACTGACTTGATTTGACCGGTATGTATGTATGTATGTAGGTACAAGCGTTTTGCCCAGTTTTTCCCGTGGGAATTAGGTATTTTGCCGCGGTAAAAAGTAGCCTAAGTTACTTTTCATCCTTTCAAATAACTCTATGCCGAAAATCAAGTCGATTGGTTGCTTAGTTAGGGCGTGAAGGAAGGACAAACAAACAAATACACTTTCGCATTTATAATATAAAGTACGGATGTATGTTTAATTGCCGGCAAAAAACTGACATAGTTTTTTCGTCATTTTAGCCGTCTTCTTCTTCTTCTTTCTCAGCCCGTTTCAACCCACTCCTGGGCTCTCCTCTGTTGCGCCACTCTTGACTTCTCCTCTGTTGCGCCACTCTTGACTGTCCTGTGCCATATTATTTAACTGAATGAAAGTCGCAACTAGTTTCACATTTCCACCAATTCACTTAAATAACCCTAGACTTGTCACTTAGAAGACTGACGAATAGGTTGTTCTAAAGTGTAGTTCGGTTTTTATCTCTGTGAGCCATCGCCCTGACTTGTCGGAACAAATAATTTCCTCACCGACGGAGATACAATAGTGAATATCAAGAACGATGATCAAGAACAAGAAGTTGGACTACTCCAATTACAGACAAAACTCGAGTAATTTGTTCCTCAAAATTCGACACCTTGAGTAAGATAATAATACCTTATTTATCCTATCTATAGACTTCATCCAACTTTTTTCAAAACCTATCGCAATTATTACAGTAAAGTCAAATATTCCTAGTAGTTATATTGGTCTAGTCTAGATAAAGGCTTTCAGAAAAACATATTTGATTAATGACACATTAACATTTAAGTCTGCTTTGGTGATCGTAAAATAATTACATCACACACTGTCAGTCAGGTAATATTATAAGCAAGGACATATATGAACTGACAGACAAATAATTTGGCACATAATGCGTTGATATACACACACATACCTACCTAATTTTGCAAGCGCAAATATTTGACACTTATTTCACACGTACGTGACTCTGCTACGCGCTTTAAACGTGACCAGAAATTATAAATTCCTTTGGCTACTAAAACCCACTACCAACAGTCTATTATTTATCTACACGGCTAATAAAATAGATTCACAGGTCAAATATTTATAGATCTTTCATATTAAATTCTTATAGTCAAAATCCATACTTCGGGATTGTACAGAAGCCAGCACATGCGGCTGGTCACTAGCACTACGAAATTCCACCTACTGCTATGGAATACGGGCGCTCTCAAGGCCAACTAGTCCAGCTGCATGTGCGGCCTACTGTACTGTACAACCACGTTATACCTTTACCTGAAAAGTTCACAAAATATAGTAAGCTAGCTAGCAAAATATAGTAGACAGCTGTCTGCCTCGCAGATCCGCTTGCTAATATTTTCATTTCAAATTTTGGATACTTTTTACTTTTTTGCACATATTCCAATCTGTAGTAATGTGCGTATTGGCTAACTCATAATTAAGTTTACTTCCTATGTATACTATCACAAACTACAATAACTTACATACGCTAGTCTAATAGATATGTCAGGCACAATATTTATGTAGCCAGATCATTAATTGCAACTCTGTAATAATGACACTAGGACCACCATCACGACACTACAATTAGGCCTTGGGCTTGTCTCCAGGTCTTGAAATTAACTAGTGAGGGGACTGCATATCGATAAAGATTTTGAAAATAATTTTGCTCAGCTATTATGTACCTAAATGTCTTGTAATAGTGTGTTTTAATATATAAATACTTAAAACTTTAAACCTAGAATTCATAGAACATACTTAAAAATTTAATTTGGTAGACATTAAAAGCTTTTCTTGTACTTTAAACGCGACAATCATGTTTTAAGACTTATCCTTGGTATTTTCCTACAATTTAAATAGAGTTGCATGAGAAATTAATCTAACACAGCAATGCCATTCCGTCATCTTTACGTCATTTTGCGATGTTCATCCTTGTCTATTACATGCATTCGACAAGGATGAACAGGCTAAATGACGTAAAAATGACGTAGGCTTGTGTCAGTCACGTGGTCTAATTATCAGACCTTGTTTTCTTGGACCATAGTTGTAGAGTATATTCCTGTCCATCACATGAAAAAAAATTATATCATAAAATCTATAAAGCAATGTTTTCTTAGTCCACCAAGGCTACCAAAATCATCAATACATATTTACTCATCATAATTTCAGCTTAGAAGTCCAATGCATTATAAAGGCTCCCAAAGATCTCCACAACGAAGGTTCTGCGCTGCTCGCATCCACCGTACAATTAAATTATATAATTTATCGATATTATGTCCAAGTGTCCAACACTAACCGCGCCGCCTGTAATGGTCCGTATAAATTGCGATTATCATTTGTGTGTTCCATTAGATATTATTTTTACACATCACAAAGCATTTTTAATAAATTACATACATTAAATGTTGTTTATAATGTATTAACATGGAGTCGTATGGTAATCTATTACCATGAATTAGAGATGAAACGGATAGTTGTTTGGCCGGATACCGGATACCGGATATCCGGCCACTGAGAAAGCCGGATAGCCGGATATCCGGCGGCCGGATATCCGGCCGAACATTGCCACTTAAGTGCTCGTCTTGTGATGAATGTTCAACTAATAGTGGTTCTCGTGATCCATCACCAGCATCAAAAATAAGGAGAAGAGATGACACCAGCTCGACTCTTACTCGCGAAGCTCACGACACGTTTTGGAATTGCTTTGATGAGGTAGCAAATGAAGATAATAGCAGTCAAAGTCAACAAAAGAACAAGATTGCAACCGAGCTTGACTACTTTTCAAAGATTGCCCGAATCGATCGTAATCGTGATCCATATGTTTGGTGGAGTGCTAACGCGTCACAATATCCAACTCTCACCAAGTTTGCGAGAATCTATCTTTCAGCGCCTTGCAGCAGTGTATACAGCGAAAGACTTTTTTCTGAAGCTGGTATTGTTTACGAAGACAAGCGCAAATCGTTTGTTACCTCTCAATGCAGAAAAATTGGTATTTATACATCACAACCTTCCTTTAGTCAACTTTGATTACTAAATTGTTAATTTTTGTCAACATAGTTATTAATTAATAAACATAAGACATTTAATTTTGCAATAAAATGTTGTTTTAATTTAATTACATAGCTATGCTATAAAATTTTGATAAAATTGTCGTATATTTTTAGTATCCGGTATCCGGCCGGATAGTCACCTAATATTCGGTATCCGGCCGGATAGTAAAAACTAGGCCGGATAGGCCGGATACCGGATAGTTGCCGGATATCCGTTTCATCTCTACCATGAATATTAAATTTCATTTAAAGAAATTTTGAAAATACAGTGCGTTAATATCGTCGTCGTTAACTGCGAATAAACACACATGTCAAATTAGTTGTAAATTATTATCCACTTATTTGTAAACTTTGCTTAAAGTAAAATAGGTATATTCTGTAAATGCGATTGAAAATAGTAAAATCATATATTTTATCCCTTTCCGATATTTAAATCACTACATAGTATAAAACAAAGTCACTATCTCTGTCCCTATGTCCCTATATCCCTTTGTATGCTTAAATCTTTAAAACTACGCAACGGATTTTGATGCAGTTTTTTTTAATAGATAGAGTGATTCAAGAGGAAGGTTTATATGTATAATGCATGCATAATTTACTTAAGGATAACCGACAATAACCATTTTCCCGTGCGAAGCCGGGGCAGGTCGCTAGTATTACAGTAAGTATAGACTAGACCATTAGGACTAGACCTTTGTTAGAAAACTGAAATAATGTTTAACTTATCGATAACTATTCGAGTACGTATACAATGAATAACTAGCTTTCCGCCGCGGCTCTGCCCGCGATAACAATTTTTCCCGTGGGAACGAGGCATTTTCCAGCGGCAAAGTTTCTTCGGCAGATTTTTTTTTGTGGAAAAGTAGTTATTTACCATTCAATTTCCTTCACTAGAACACTAATATAATCGTATTCAAAGTATAACCGCACTAAAACGCACTGATATTCACTCGGTCGTTAACTATATCAGTGTTAAGAATCGCCGACCATTCTTCCCACGTTTTTTCTCGAGGTCCCAATTCCCACAACCGCGCTGTTACCCACTATTACCGGAGTTATATCACTGACGGATTATTATGCATACGGAAATATCTAAGTTGCTGTCATGGTGAGGAAACGGGATTTTTTGGAAATGCCAAAAAAAGTGAGCTTTTTCGCAGTAACATGTATGAAATATCAGAGGGGTGCGAGGAATAAAAATGCTTGCTTATCGTATCGGTTTCGAGGTTAACCCACCTCATAAACCCTGCCCCTCTAACCTGCCCGGTCCACGCGTGACAGACATAATTTTGTCGTGCGTATTCTCTTATCCTATTGGAGGATATTTCAATATGGCGGGTTTCTCGCAAATTTTGACAGTTAAATGTACGACAAACTTTTGTCATATCTCTTCATGTTACGGGGGCTGGTGTCAGAATGATTGAGCCGCTTAAGAATTCTGACGTGGCTCGTGTTAGTACATTCCTAGATAGTAGCCGGACAAAACTGATAAATATAGTCATAAATCGTCTTTACGTGAAGTTAACATACAGTAAAATCTATCAATGTTAAAAGACATAAGTAGCTATAGCGTTCCTTTGTATAATAAACAACAACTGATATCCCCGAGTTTATTTTAAGGCGTTCGTCCTGTAGTAGCATACATACATAAAGTCAAGCCACTTTCACGGAGGGGTAGGCAGAGACCACTTCCTTCCACTTGCTACGATCCAAACACACTTCTTTCGCTTCATCCACATTCATTAATCTCCTCATGCATGCCCTGCATGTCCTGTAGTAGCTATACTTTTTATTATTACATATTAGAATAAATCATAAAATAAAACCAATTAAGTATATATATTTTTACTTTATAGATGACCAGGCCAATTACAAAATTATCTACTTACAGACTTTACAAGTAACATTTATGCGTCATACACCTTGAATGAATTGACTTAATGACAGAATGTCTCTATTAAGATATCAAAGACGACGGAATTAACCAAATTCACCTGTACTTGTACTAGTTATTATTAAAAGAAATAAACCAGTTTCTTGACCCTTTAATTTAAATAATATCTATTACAAACGAGGTCAAATTAATCTGGCGATATGTTAAAAAAAGTAATTTAAACATCTGACAGAACTAGATTGAGAGCTACTAAAAAAGTGCTAAAATTGACCCTCGTAAGATAGCCGTGACTGATTAATTGTGAAGATTAATTAAACACATACATTTTAACTAGCTGAATTCCCGCTGCTACGCCTGCGTAGTTTTTGACTATCCCCGTAGGACTAAATAAATAACATATTTTCAACAAATATTTTCAGTAAATGACATATTTTCAAAACCAAAAATATATCAGTATTAAATCACATATAAATGTTGACAAGATTGGATCGTATTATATTACGTCTTTTCTACCAATAAAAAATATTTCTTCCTTACTCTATCATACTAATATTATAAAGAGGAAACATTAGTATTTTTGTGTGTGTGTATGTTTGTACAGAATAAACTCAAAAACGACAAAACCGATTTCAAAAATTCTTTCACCATTAGAAAGCTGCATTCACCCTGAGTACATAAACTACCTTTAACCGCGGGAAAATGCCTCATTCCCTCGGGAAAAACTGTTAACGCGGGCGGTGCCGCGGCAGAAAGCTAGTGTAATATTATAAGTAAGTGGTTATTGCAAAACTTTCAAACCATATCAATCATAAAGTTCCATAAACGAATTACAACCTAAAGCATATTGTTAACAGTAGGTCAGTTCAAAAAATGAAAGAAAGAAAAAATATGCCCAATTTTACTAAGCCACGATTTACAAATTTACTGGTTCTTTCGCACTACATTACGCGGTCTTTATAAGAAAAAAATTATGTTTTAAATTTGAGTCTAGTTGCCTACGCATTGTACACCGAATTGTGGTTATAAATTTGTAGATTCGTCTAATAGTCTTGAATGGGTGCGATATTTCATAGTTGATTTTTATCTCGCGTGCGTGTAGGTTTATAACTATCGGCTTTATTTTACCACACATCTAAGCGAACCATTACCGCAACGTTATAAATAACAGCCACAATTCGGCCATATAACCTGTTATTATTATTATTATTATTATACCGCACTTTAGAATTTGTAGCAGTTCGTATATCGAATTTCGAGTATTGCTGTTATAGTGATGTCGTGGTTTGAAAAATGCATTCATAGAATAAATTGATTTACTTTGTAACAACAAGAAATACTGTGCAAATGGATGGCCTTATTGACAAGTTAACAATTTCTACCAGGCAACCAATGGTAAAGAAAAAGCGCAACGATAAGTGCGTGCGCTATATACTAAATATTATATTAAAATCACATCATATACACTGTACACAAATAATAATAAAATACACATCCCTCTAATACATTATTTAATTTAAATAGCCAATCAGACATAATGTGAGATGAATATCGCGCCTAAACTGAGAGCTATAATAAATTTTGCTTTGATAAATCGGATTCCATAGCTTAGGTGGTAAAATGCCTACCTTTGAAGCACAGGGTTACGGGTTTGAACGCTATTGCCCTGAATTAATTTCAATGAGCTCTTTCTTTTGTTGTATCCTTATTCATATGGAAAACTTTAGCTCAACCATTCTAATTTGCAAGCTATGTTTCAAACAAACATTCATATTATTTGCATACATTGAAATCTTTTAATTAATGTAAAAGCACGTAAGCATTCACTTTACTAACCATTATTGAAATTAAATTTAAAGTGAGTAGAGTTGAGTAATAGATAAATAGTAAATCAAATCCTGATTGTTTATTTTTAACTCTTTATGCATTTTACACCACACACTAGCGCTAAACTATTCTAACTTGCATTAATTCTATTATCGTACTAATATTATAAAGAATAAAGATTAAAATTTGTATTTTTGTATGTTTATAATGAGCCGATTCCAAAAATTATTTCACCGTTAGAAAGCTACATTCACCCTGAGTAACATAGACTACCATTTACCGCGCGAAAATTCCACATTCCCACGGGAAAAACTGTTAAGAAATAAAGCTATTTCACTGCTTTTGTGCATATAAAACCCTCAATCGTATACATATAATATATAGTAATAACAACAAACGAGCAATAATTATTACGAGCTAGAGGTTACGACCAAACAGACTGACACACTTGATTAACTTATTATTAACTTCTGGTTAACTTTAGGTACGCATTTAGGTAATAAAGTAGGTACACCAAGAAAACAGTAGGATGATAATATGATGTATAGGGAAGATTAGTTAAATTAAGAGAAAATTGCTTCCAATAGTTCTGCCCAGAGAGAAGGGAAAAGCGCGGAGGTTCTGCCGTGTTGCATGACAAGAAGCTTCATGCTTGACATAGTGAGATAACGTCACAACACTTCTCGCTACCATACGGGCGAGCATGAGGTTTCATATGATACGACGGGTTCTTCTCCACAGTAGCGCACACATTGCGCGAACATCCAGATAGGCATATTCAAACTGATATCGCATCGCCTCTTTCAGATTGTTTGATCTCTTTTTTATTGCTTAGACTTGTACAGAAGCCAGCACATGCGATTAGACACTCGCACTACAAAGTTCACCCCTACCATTACGGAATACGGGCGCTTTCAAGGTCATAATTTCCAGTCGCATGTCCTGGCTTCTGTACATTAATTTCAGACGAGAGCCGGTCTTAGTTTGAGCAAAGCTTTTTAACTTCTGATATGACGTCACTAAGTGTCTTAAAAAAACCTATGATGAATAATATTACACACACTGGAATAATTAGTTCGATCTTATTTGCCAACCACACTTCGAAACGACTCTTAAACTAAAACTACTCATCTAATATATAACGTCAAAGAGTAATAAAACCTTATTACTGCACAATATGTCACTAGCGCCGCGCCGCTTGCACATATCGAGGGACCATTTTACGAGCTCGCTTTGACTCGTAAATACTCGTAAAAGGGTTATGGTAGAAGTATGCCTCCTTTGCCGTTAGTTTCATTAGATTTAGAAGGATTATGTGTATGCCAATACGATCAGGAACTTGTAGGATAAAGACGATCACTCTAGCCGGGTGGTGTGGCCAGGAGACTAAAGTTCAACAGGTGTAGGCCCAGAAATATTGGTAAAAAAAAGTAATTAGAGCCACTTTTACCTTACCTACCAGTTTTATATAAGTTTGTATTTAGCATTATATTTTGATGTATAGTTCTATTAAATGAAACTGTTATTTATCCATGATATAACTTTGACATAAACATAACCATAGTACTAATTTAATTCATAATCTTTTAAACAGTCAGGCGAAACATGTGAATCGCGCTACAATACTCGTAATAATGTTAACTTCTTATCATGTTTCAAACAAATAAAAGTTTCATTTCGTTTCGTTTCAAATGTGTAAATATGGATAGTTACAAGAAAACGTTTCCTAAGTAACATTTACTGGTTCATTCATCGTTATCATTTCAGCCGAAAGACGCCCACTGCTGGACAAAAGCTTCCCTCAAAGATCTCTATAACTATCGGTCCGGCGCTGCTTGTATCCAGCGGCTTCCCGCGACCCTCACCAGATTGTCGTCAATCCAATGGGGCCTGCCCACGCTTCGTCTTCCGGCCGCCGCCACTCGAGAACCTTTTTTCCCTAACGGCCTAGCCAATTGTATACTGGTTAATTGATATAGTTGCAATTTGAAAAAAAACTGGGTCGTTATTCTAAACCTTACCTGTCACTGTGATTAAGATCACCCCTCACCCACGCTGCTCCCCACTCGTCGTCCCGGGAATCTTGAGGAGCCCCATCCCACTCTTTCCGTGACAGCTCCTGGGGGCCCCACTCCTTGGGCGCTGGTTCTTGGGGGCCCCAGTCTTCGTGGCCCGCAGGCTTCATGCCCAACAGGCCTGAAAGCCACGTGTAAGACTTGCTACGTTTCATTTCACATCACTCTTTTACATAACACCTCTTTTTTGCACTTTTCTGAGTCACTGTTTCACTGTTACCTCCACTGTACACTTCACTCTATTGCAGTTTATTGTATTAATAATTTCGTTGTGTCAACTCTCCTACGCCAAATTATAACACTATTCTTTCCTGATTGATAACTGAAAGACGTCAATTCTGCAAATAATTAAACCAATCAAACAGCTCCGTCACTCCCAAAGCAATTCCTATTTCTCATAGAATTTATTCTTTGGTAATATTCACACAAAAAGTGTTTGTTTCGCCACATCACCGGCGCCCGCGCACCCGTCAAAATACCAATTAAATCTCCTCATTAAAATTTTCCTACTCTAACTATGGAACTTCACACATTGTTACTTTAAGTTGCGTTCAGCAATAATAACTTGCTTAATAACACCTACACTAAACTGTAAATCATCGAATAAAATTGACGTTAACTATTAGTGTTAAATAAAAAAATCGTTAATAAAATAATGTAATGATAAAGTGCGATCAAACTTAGATGATGACGTGGTTCCGTCAAGGATGTTTTAAGGGCATCTCGAACATGGGTTGTTTGGGTTCCGTATTTCTAACTTGTAACTAAATACGTGCTCCTGCAAGCGTGCCAATTCTAGCAAAGTAATTGAAGGACACTGATATTACAGCTGCTAAGACTCTACACACGACAAAAATCTGACAAGCAATCCAAACTAGTTAGATTAGATTAGATTAGATTTTGTCTATTACTAAAGACGGGATACAATAGTGACTGCCGATTTCATACGTACCTTGTATTAAAAGAAAGAGCTTGTCTATATTTGGATGGTCCAATTCAAGAAATCCCTATAATAATAATTTACTTTAAAACATTTACAAGCCAAAATGTTTACATTGAGATACAGTAGGAGCTAGGTAGGTAGCTATTTAGATAGTGCTTATGGCTAGTGGTAGTTGTGTCCGAATTTAAACTTTTAAGAAAATGTAAAGATAGATTTTAATTTTGATTTTGTAATGCTACCTACCATATGGAATATAAATATATCTGCGACACCAAAGTGTTCTCTTTAAGGTCTTCTTTCTTAATAGTCTGAAATTTGATATCATACTCTTTTTAACTTTTTTAAAGAAAATTTTCTATAAATTTTGAATCATTTCTGTCTTTAAATGAAGTCTCTTCTGGCATCGCACAATCCTGCGGCAAGTTTCCTAACGAAGCCACTCTAAGCGTTAACTAGCATAAAACTTGCCCTAACTAGTTTACACATTTGCGGTAGTCGGGTCCAGCTCATTCCTTTCTGTAACAGGGTCCTTATTTCTATTTTCTTCCTCGTGTACGTAAAAACGTTAAAATATGCTAATTGAATAGTTTAGATTGTAACGCTCTGGTTTTATAACCAAGGTATGAGAGAATCTACTTCATCTAAGTTTGTTAAACCACATGCGAGTATTTAATGATCTTTCTCGATACTGGTGTTAGGAGAACCTAGTTTGCAACTTTGTATGAATTAGTTATTAAAATATATTGCTGCTAGGTCGACTTTCTTATCAATTTTGTCTTTATAGTTATAATAGTGTTCAGATACGCTTTTATCATAGTTATCAAGTCGTTAACTTTGCGGTGCGATTCGAGCCTTCCCTAAATTAGGAACAGACTTAGTGAGTAAGTCATGTCCTAAGTCTTAGCCGAAAAAGCTAGCCTAATAAGTCGACTTTACTAAATTGTGGTTCTTTAAACATTTCCTCATGATATTTTTTTATCCTAAGAACATCAAATGCGCTTCCTTAAGAATTTTGTCACAATCTCGGCCGGGAAGCTAAGGCACTAACACTGCAAAGCTCTTAGATATGCTCTACTTCAAAAAATCATACTAGTATGCAAAGCTCATTGTGAAAACCTTTTAAACATTCAACAACAATAACATTTTTATTAGCCATGCCAACCGTTAAATCCTACTTTAGCGTTATAAAATCGTGACGAGAAATGTTGAAAGTGTGTCATCTATAAAATCCGTCACGGATCTCCAAACTTCGGTCAGTTTTGACCCGCGGTGACCTGACCACAATAGTTGATCATGGGTTATAAGCGACTGATTTGAAGGTCACTGGTGGCGGTAAATAACGCTTGATGATCGTGGGAGTCTTAATTTGGCTGGATTTGCTTGGGAGTTAGGAGGCGAATGGTGATTCAATCCTTCCTGGGTATACCTGAAACAAATCAAAAGACAATTTTATGGTACTCTGTGAGTATTTTGCAAGTTTTGGCTACGACGACGCAACCACCACAATTTTGTAAATCATGAAGTGATAGATATTATGTACTATTTAATTATGATTTTGAGAATTGAATAGTACCTACAGCCAGGGCCATCGACATTCGAAAGCATTAAATCGTTTTACATTTCCGGACGTTTAGATAAGGTGAGGTTAGGTAAATCAGTTTCCAACGTTTTAATCTTAACAAAAATCGAGACAGTTTTTGAACCTCTACCTGAATTTTAATCTTTGTGGCTAGCGGCAAACGTTCTTTTGTTTAACAGTTAACACTTTACTTCCACTTCAACATATGAAGTCCTATCAATTTGTTTTGACGTCCACTTGAGAAGTTTGGTTTCACCGCATTCTTCCTACCACCAATCATCAACAATCATCGACATTGACGCAAAAACCGCAAGTAACTGTTGCTTTAGCCAGGAAAGGTGTTAACGTGGTGTGTACAGGGGTCAACTCGGTCAAGGGGCTCGAGACGAAACGAGTGTTGACAATGACTGAGTGATCCAATAACTTGGACATGACTTGGACCGACACCTCGCACTTACACAAAGTTTACAAACTTCGTGTACACGAATGACAAAGAACTGCTAGAGATCTTAATAGAGGACTAATGTGCATTTTGCCAAATAAAAAGCTATATTTTTCATGTCAAAGCTGATTAGATATGAATTTTTAAGTTGACGTGTTTTCCTTTAAAAACTCTATTAGAGAGTATAGAGACACATAATATAATAGAAAATCTTTCTCCTTTGATTTAAAAAATAGGTAACAAAATCTGTCAACTTTTCACTACCAACTAAATTCCTACGATTTCCTTTGAAACTCTTAAAATGAATGAACAATATTCCAACTCGACACATTCTTGAGTGTTATTATAAAAAACCACTTTGAAAGTTGAAGAGTTTCATTTCAACGTCAATCAGAAGCGAGAAGCTAGCGTGAGATGAGTGTCGTACCACCCATGACGTCTGGCAAGTCGCTTCCTTCAAGAGGGAACAAAAACAGACCAAGAAGCTTCCCTGAGGAACTCAACTAAACAGTATGTGGAGTTTCACGAATGATAAAAAAGTAACACAATTTATCATTCACGATTTGTGTCACCCACGCGAATGTTATGTATGAAACTCTAGGATTAAAATTAGCAGATATTGTCAATCATAATGTAAGTATGTAGAATGTAAATAAATGAGTTCTTCATAGACATGATGTATAGGTACTAAAAAAACTGAATACATATGAGAACAAATATAAATTACTTAATACCTACATACAAGTTATAATGTAATAGGTGTTTACTTTTAAAATGAAAATATTTCGATAGATTAAAACCTGTTACTCTATCCGCTTTTTTTGTAAACAAAATGAATCTTTCATTTACTGTATTCAGAAACACTGTAAGTACCGTATTCAGAAAATAATAAACAATGTTGAAAATCCTGACAAAGAAAGACAAACAACATGTAGTATTTGGATTAGAGCTACTGCACAAGCAAATCTTATCGACCTGTCGCCGCCTGTTCACCGTTACTCGACAAAAAGCCCGACGACGGGAGAGTTTAATGAGTTTACTGAGAAGTGCAAGTCACTAGCACCTCCTCTATCTGAGATAATCTATTGGTTTACTGCACGAGCCACTGCACGGTAGCGAAGGGTCATGTACTGTTGTTATAAATGTTTACACAAGGAAATGTTTTTGGTCCTGTTCCTTTAATTATGTATATGAATGACTTTACCAAATTGGATCAAGTTATTGAACATTATATTTTCAGGTTTATATGCAAAGATTATTAATATCACTTATTATTATAATGAAAATTAATATCACCAACAAGTTAGCATAAAAGTTACATAAGTCTGTGAGATCTTATTTACTTTGATTACAGCAAGAAATTTTCTACCAAAACCTACGCAGTTTCCTGTTGGTTCAAATAATATCTTCCTAGATTGCTAAAGTCCTGAGAGTTTATTTCCCGTTCTTAACTCAGTAGAGTTTCTGTTTGTAGAGACAACGTCTGTGTTGTCGTAGTCAGATGCCTCTTCAAGGTCTAGATTGCGATATGGCAAAAATCTCATAGAAAAATAAAAACATATCCTAGTTTGATAGTTTTTGAGTCGAGTTTAGAGCGACCTGTCGAAATTTTGTGGGACTTATTCTATTTTAAGACGATTTTGGTGCTTAATCTCACGTGTCTATGAGAAATTTCACACCTCACTATTACCTCTGAACAGATGTGTAAGTAAGTTTTTGGTAAACTTGTGAAATCGTCGAAATACAGAAAGTATCTACGTGCTGTTTTACCTAATAGCTTGACCTTGAACTGATATTAGGTTAAAAATATATCAAAAATACACATAGAGCATCGGTAGGTACAAGTCGTTTAAATCTTAAGTAGTGCAAGAGCTAAGTGGTAAGTAGTTTTAACCCTTTTGCCCAAAAAGAACCACGAAGATATGAATTTTCTTAGTATTCAGAATGTTATCGTAAGCATACCGCTCTCCAGAAAGTCTGGTCAACCATACAATCTACCATGCATAATCCATCACTTCACAAAACATAGTCACTTGAAATATAAGCTTAATTAAACCTAATTTTATGTAATGAAGAACTAACCTGAACAGAAACAATGACTTTGATTTTGATTCCAATTCAAATCTTAACAGACTTATCAGAAGCATTTCATCAAGAATTTCAATTATCCTATTAACAGCACCACATTCGACTTGTTACGACAAAGAATGGCCTAACAAAAGCATCGTCGCTAGTCATTCGCCATTAGAGTTGAGTCAATTTGACATCCAGTGATCGTGACACACGCGTGGCTTTACTACGTGCTTCAGAGGCACAGAGAGAAAAACACGAACTCAAACAACGAGACGACGTGACGGTTCAGAGGGCTAAGAAAAAAACTACTAAACGTAACAAAGTTTCAAAAGACTGTGAGTAGGAAAAAGGTAAGCTTGGGAATTGGTTGAGTTACACAGAAGACATATTTTAAGTAAGATCATTTACTTATCATCCTTTGAAATGGTTTATGATTTCAATACCAAGCTGTTATAGGTAAATAATCGGTTGACATCTTGACATCGAATGGTATACAATTGTGAATGTAAAACATGAATAATAATTAAATTGCTCTCAACTACCTACATTCAAATAAATCAGGTAATATTTAAAAACAGCTACAGATTATTCACTTGTTAGGGAAAAGTTCTTCATAAGTAATTCAGTATTATACTTAAAACTAGCTCTCCGCCTCGCAGCTCCGCCCGTATTAACAGTTTTTCGAGTGAGAATGAGGAATTTTCCCGCGGTAAAAAGTAGCTCATGTTACTCCCCAAGGTCTATTCTATCTTTATTGGTTCCGTAGTTTCGGAGAATATTCAAAATTCAAATTAAAGACCCTTGCTGACCATTCAAACCATGTAAAGCCTCATACATAATAGCTTTTGTCAATATTATGTACCTACTTATAGTCTCAGGCGCATGCAACGCTTCGCTATGCGCGCGCAAGGGCGGGGCAAGGCCGGGTCGTGAACCCGAGACGCTGCGAGACACAGCCGCCCGCGCAACGTGTCACTTGCTAAACCTGTCGCGCATATTACGTAATAAGTATACATAAAAAGTCACGCCATTTTCCCAGCGGGGTAGATAGAACCAGAAGAAAGAAAGGAAAAAGACCGAGGAAGTAGCAGAATAGGTAGGTTGTACTATTTACTGATACTTTACAGTGGGACTCTGTTAATAAATACCATCAGACTTATTCATCGATCTAATTTTACATGTTTATTGACACTTTAACTGTCCATGCATTACATGTAATATATTGAAGATATAACTCGGCACTATTAAGCTCTAAGAATAGTGTTCTTTACGAAAAGCATAACAAATCGATGTTAAATTTTATTCGACCCGAGTCTGAGGTTTTTGAACAACACTATTGTTTGGCGGTTGAAGCTCATACGTTGCATATAATGCCCTAGGCGTATGGCAATTGTATTGAAAATTGCCTTGAGAGTCTTGAGAGACACATAAAGTTTTAAAATCTTTCATAAAGAAAAAACAGTCGCCATACGAATAGGTACATAATTCATAAACAAAACATTCTTTCGTACACTTATAAGGCGTAACACTGGCAGTAATTGTTTTATAAAGAAGTCTGTCTTTATAAAACAAGCAAATACTTATAACGCAGGTTATACTTATCATAATGATAGCAAAGTTTACTGTTACAATAAGATAGCAGACGCATTGCAGCCACACATCTTGATATAAAGGATTAAAGAAGTAAACATTATTTTAAGCAGTTATTGTGTCTCCGGCTTAGAACTGGACCGTAGGTACGTATCACACCTTGGCAAATTAATATAAAAAAATTAAAAATATCGAACATGACAAAAAAATATACCTAATGTGGTATAAGTACTAAAAACGTTCTGAAGTAACACAAGTACTACTCGTAAATTTAAGCAATGTATTCTTATTAATATACATTTACTAGTCAATAACATTAATGTAAACTGATGAAGAGACACAGAAGTTCTTTTGACCATTTACGTAATAAAAAAAGCTACTAGCTTTATACAAAGCGCACCTGTCACCAAAATGTACCAATCTTTACATTACATTATTCCATGAAACAAACAAATGACAAATGTCTTGCAACCAACTCATGCGCCTGCGGACTCATGTTACATACATTAGTATCATTCTGCAAGGCGCCACCTCTAATGGCACAGATCAATCAAACTCTCATCACTGCATTCTTACGAATCCCTGAGGCCCTGAACTTTATTACTTACGCTATTTACTAGATGAAAAAGCTACAATGATTGTTACAGATGGAGTTTCCTCAGATCATAAGCAAGCAACATCATAGAAGACCCTAAAACTTTACTAACTATGGAACCAAATTTGTGCATTCAAATAAACAAAGCTACTAAACCTCTTCACACATTAAACTGATTCTGCAAGCAAAAATAAAGAAACTTTATTGCTAGAGTTTGCAGAGAACTGAATGAAGACTGAATTATCGGACTTCAATCTACTGATGACACAAGTGAAGACGAGCAATATCATTACCGCGCTACTGTGCAGCGCTATGCCAGGCCTGCTGATTGACTTTTGATAGACACGCAATTATTAACACATAGGGATCGACTGCATGCGGCCATGTTAATACCTTTACATAAATTACAATCCAATCTTCACCATCTTGATGAGAAAGATCAATCAACTGATGAGAATCAAAGTCCTAATCCTATTATTAAATGAAAATGTACCAACAAAAACACAAAGCAGGAAGATATAAAACTACAGTTAATGTTAATTAGAAAGGAAACACAGATTTATTGATAAAGATAAGTAAAGGATATTAGAGAGAAGTACGAGTAACATTTACAAGTACTGCAGTATCCAGACTGTCATAAATTACAATCAAAGGCCAGTGCTAACATAACAGCCACTTTCAAACGCAAGTTAATTAAGTGCTTGGCTGCTTTAATTGAATTAAACAATAACTAGCCAAAGCATATTTAAATCTACACCAAGTCTTCATCAGTAGCTCAAGATACATTATTATGACGAGATAAATATTTAATTGTTAAGAAGTTCAAGATAATTAACCTAAATAAAAGATAGAAGACAAAATACGTGTACCGACGACGGCGGTTAACGCGTTGATGCTAACTCAAGATTTCCGGGAACAAGTACCTGTGCTTTTGGGTCAATCGTGACTTTTGAATTCACTCGAGACAAGTGTTTCTTCAAAACAAGACCAGAAAAGCATCAGCCAAAAGAGCATCACAAAAAAGACCTCGTTGTTTATTTTAAAAATTAAATTCTCTCCTCCCGAATCGGTCGCGAGACGGACCGGTCCACAAAAAGTTGTTCAAAGATCGCTCGGCTCCAAACCACTTACTAAATCTCTTGCAATTTTTTTCTACACTCATTACGCTGTTAATGGAGCTTGAAATGAATATGATTAAGGTGAAACGACATGGATAATGTGACGGCTGGCAAGATTGTAATGATAATTCAATTTGTTCACATAAATATGACATGCTCAAGAATACCACATTTTTTACCTACTGGGAATACTATCAGAAAACCGTGCCTAATAAAATAAATAAGTATTTTGCGTCAGCAATGCTATCTATATACTGAAAGCCGGAGTAATTAAACATTTTAAGCATCTGTCACGCGTGAATAAATATAACTGCCTTTTCTTCATTACTAAGCATTTGAATTTTAATACTAAACCGGCTTTTCTTGTGTAACGACGTTGTCGTCTAACTTATCTAAGCAAAAACAAAGACAAACAAGTTGTATTTTTAATTGATCTTTTTAAAATTCATTAACGTACCTAATAAGTCTTATTTTACTTAAAAATCGTTCAAGCATGTAATTGTAATGGTCTTGATATTAGTCGTGTCAGGCCAGTTAGTTTGAAATTATAGGATAATAATTAAAATTAACAAATGAAGAGTGTTAAATAATGAACTGTAAGGAAAGGACGTGATACTATCATCATGGAAATAACAGAAAGTAAACGAGTACATCTAGACGAAGTATTGGAGCAATTAGGAGCATTCGGGAAACATCAGATCCTCACAATGTGTATGCTTGCTCTTGTGTACGCAACGAACTCTATTTACAATGTCAACTATGTCTTCGCAGTTGAAGATATCAGCTACAGGTGGGTGTAAAGCTTTAAATTGAATGCTGACAAAATATTTAGGATATAATAATATGTTTTTTAAATACATATTATCCATCATTAATTTATAATTAAATTACAAAACTATAGATTTTTACTTTTTAACAAATAGCATAGTACATAAGATTTAAAGTACTCGTATCTTATCAAAACTGCGAGCCAAATTTTCAATTGGGGAAGGCCTTTGTCCAGCAGTGGACGGCTTTCAGCTGAGATGATGATGATAATCTAAATCTTTTTGAAGCCCATTTATGTAGATAGGTATGGCGCTCGGAAAATTATTATAGGCAGTTCGATAGCAAAATAAGCATTTTACTGCTAATGATGTACACCCAAATAATTTTATTATAAAATTGTTCTAAACAGATGTAAAATCCCGAGCTGTGACTCCCCAAACTCGAGTTTATCTATGGATACATCTTGGTTGAAGTATTCCTCTCCTACTAAATTAAGTGATGACGGTATTAAGCAGTGCAAGAGTTACAAACCCATTGAAGACTGCAAATTCGATAACTCCACTATTGAAAACTGCGAAGAATGGGTCTACGAAATACCGAACAGTTTTGTAGCTGAGGTAGGTCAAGTGTCAAGTTGTCTTAGTTTTCATTTTGATCAGTATTATATGGTAAATTTTTAATATAAAAGAAACTATTATTAGAACGAAAATAAACAGGTTATATCAATTATTCGATCTGTGTGAAGTTTTCTACCTAAAATATTTCCTAATGCTTTATCTCCATTTGAAACATTTATATTATTGATGCCATGTTTTTTGCGTGACAGATCTCAATTTTTGAGAAATGGTTGATGATCACGACAATTTGTTAGCAATGGCCAGCACAAAAGCTGGAGCAAAAGCAATTTACATGTTTTTTGCTGCATTGAACGCCCTGAATGCAGACTCACGGCTAGATACTAACCGGTCGCCGGCAGGTCAGCATCGTCGCATAATACTCGCATTATACGTAATACAGACTCTAATACCTTGCCAGCGGACGACACATTAGAATGCATTAGATAGGCTTTGTGGAATATCTTCGGAAGCTATAGCCATTGACTATTCAATGATATCTTAGATCATATTACAAGATAAACAGAAATATCTTAGATGCAACAAAATGTTTGTTCAAAGTAACTTGTAACCTGGTACTGATACGATATCAAAAAGTCAAAAACCAATGTACTTATGATGTTCAAATCAGAAATCATTTATATTGATGTAGTTGCTTGCATAAATGCATTATTGCATGTCACAATTTTAGATGTTAACTTTGATCTTACGATACTGGTACTTTATTTGTACGGTAAAATATGAGTCTTGTGGACTTATCAAAGCTTTGTTGATTAATATTGCAGTTCGGATTGGCCTGTCAAGATTGGAAGCAAGCCATGGTAGGCACGGCGCATTGTTTTGGTGGTATGCTAGGTTTGCTAGTACAAGGTCAAATATCTGACAGGTAATTGACTTTCTTTTTTTAGATTTCATAAGTTTCATCCAGCCGTCAATAACCTCATAAAAAATAATTCGAAACCAATATGTTTTTATATTTTTAAGTTTCATTATTTTTGTAAGATTTAAGCCCTGTAATAAAAAAACTATACAGTTACACATGTCATGAATCATTTTGTATCGTATCATTGTATAAATAAAGTGATCGAACCAATCATGATACAATACAGGTTTGGACGTAAAACGGCAGCCGTATTTGCCGGGACAATGGGAGCCATTCTCGGTATTACCAAAAGCTTTGCGACATCTTATTGGCTGTACATTTCATTAGAAACCTTAGAAGCAGCTGTTGGAGACGCGTTGTCGCCAATGTTTATGTTGAGTAAGTAAAAAGAGTTTCAAAATATACAATTATAATTGAAAAAATATAGTTCCCTCCATTTCTGAATAACAGTGACTCTACTCTTCCCTAAACAAGTATGTTATTTGTGTAGTCCATGATATAATTTAATTTCAGGTATAGAGATTGTAGAAAAGAAGAAGGCAGTTCTCTTCCAAATGATCCTCTTGAATTGCTACACTTGTGGTCTAATATTAATGCCATTTATTGCCTGGGCTGTACCCTACTGGAGGAATTTCCTCAGAGTTATCTACGCACCCACGCTCCTCATTCTCACATACTCCTTTTTCCTTGACGAAAGTATTCGCTGGTTGTTCAGTAAAGGAAAAAAAGAAAGAGCTATAACACTTATACAGAAAATAGCCAAAAGAAACGGAGTGGAAATTGAAAAGTCGACTTTATATAAGTTAGATTACGTGAGTGAAGATGAAACGAATTTAATTAGTGACAGGAAGTTGTTGATGAAGACATTCAAGTCAAAAGTGATGATGTTACGATTCTTAGTCTGTATGGAGTGGTGGTTCACAATCACACTGATCAACTATGGGATGATGATCGGATCAGTATTCATCGCTGGAAATAAATACATCAACTTTGCCTTGCTGATGATGTGTGATATACCATCAAACATATTCTATTGGCTGGCGTTGTCGAAGTACAAAAGAAAAATTCCGTTGCTTGTTTCCTTCACCATTGGAGGGATTTTCTGTATAGCGCAACCTTTTGTGGGAAAAGGTAACACTGTATTTTTTTATTAGTATTTCAAACACTTTACTGCCAGGTTTCCCATACTTTTATTATTGTTAAGTTACATACAATGCAATATTTCGCTCATTCGAGAAATAAAAGGTGTCCCAAAATTAGCGCAGGATTTTTATAAAAGAGAAAACCCAGTTTTTAGTCTTCTTATTTAGATTTTTTTGATTGAGAAAAAATATAAGTTAGGGTTATTTATTACTTATAAATTTTATTTACTAATCCTTATAGAACTTTAACATCGGGCAAATGGCCTCCACGGCTTTGGCTTTACTCATAGCACAGAATACAAAATAGTAGTCCCTCATAGAGGTAGTTTTTTTTTTTTGCTTTACTGATACAGAAGCGCACTCTTTTATCTTTTAACCATGTTTACTATTTATTTCAAATCGTGCGTTAATTTTGGGACATTCTTTATATTTGAAAATGAGAAACATCTTTACAAACGAGTAAGATAATGCGTTAACCATGAAATTATTTGTTCTAAAGTGTTGACTGTCTTTGAAGAAATAAAACACTTGTCGCTGCTTATCTTCAATGCCATTCAAGTACTTCTGTTTATGTTATTACTTAAAACCAGAACGAATTGAAGGCTTCTGTTTTTATATTATTTATTTTGTATATAAACAGGTTAACTTTTCTTACGTAATTGGCCATCTAAGGCGTATAATATATTATCTCAAATACGATGTGTGTGTCCTTATGTAAACAGTAAGTCTAATTCAAAACTGTGACCTGTCTACTGTCTGTTTTTTTTTTATTTGTGATAACTTACTCATAAATCCAGTCAGAGAGATCAAGAATTTCTTCTTAAGTATTATGATGTATCTTAACATATTCTGTTGATTGACATTTCCTTTCCAGAATACGCGTGGGTCGGCTTAGCACTGTTCATGGCATTCGAGACATTAGCAACGTTCTCATACAACATCGTGTACATGTACACATCAGAATTGTTTCCGACATACACTCGTAACTCGATGCACGCCATCTGTTCAGCAGTGGGCCGCGTTGGATCCCTAGTCGCACCGCAGACGCCTCTACTTGTAAGCAGCTTCTCTGTTTTTTTAATTCATTTACTTGCAAAATTATTATCATCATTCAACAGAGATACGTCCACTGCAAGACAATTCTTTCCTGAATATAATAGCAGAATCACAGACATCTTAATTTTTAACCTATTGGTAATGTCTAATTTGCGAAATTTTGGACACAAGTTTACAATGTAAAAGATGACTAAATTTGACTTTTTGATCTGGCTAATGAATGACTTTAAACGAAGGATGTTATAAGTACTTAATATCCTTGCTTTGAACAACTTCTTAATGAGTCTAATATTACAATAATTTCCCTCATTTCATCTCATTCAAACCTCTTATTTCAACTTGTCAAATATTATTGATTATTATTAAATCTTCCAGATTTCTTACTGGTCGGGACTTCCACCACTAATCTTCGGGATAACATCCCTTCTAGGAGGTACTTTAACATTGCTCATGCCAGAAACAGCTAATTGTGAATTACCAGATACTGTGCAGGAAGCAGAACAAATTGGAAAGAAACCTGATAAACAATATGAGGCAAAAGCTCTTGGATTAGAAAATGGAACTGAATTAAAGAAACTAGCAGTACCACTACTCAGTACTGATGAAAGTAAAACGTGAAATTGTATTACAGATATTCTGAGCCAGGGTGCTTAATAAATCATTGTGAGTCATGGTCTTATTTCACAGGGTAAAATTAAGTAGATTAACAGTAAAGATACTTGAGTTGTTGCGCTTGAGTTTAATGCTACTGAACTTTTAAAGCAATGTTGCAAATTGCACTATGACGATTATTTATGTAATAGTGTAAATATTTAAGTAATTTTAAAAGTTTTTGTATTTTAAGGGTAGTTAAAAATATTTTCTCCTAAATACTGTAATTTTTTATTCGAAGTCTAGCTAGTTTCTAAGTAGCAACCTGACACAATCTTAATAAAAAACGAAACGAATCAGCTAGCCGTTTAATCGCAATGAATAGGATTTGTGAGACAATAGTTATGCAATGAGTTAACAAAGACATTTCACTCCATATTTAACCAATTACACACGTGGTGCCAAGTGGATATGGTAAATTATCTCTCGGGTTGGATCAGAGAGGGATCCATTATATGTTTGTGGACAAATATTGGCCAGTACCGGTGCGACCGTTTGCTTAACATTAACGGTGCATGTCGTGATCGTGAATGCAAACAGGCGCGGGCGCATGAGGTTACTTGACTATCACTGAATGTAGACACAGTTAAATAAATACTAAATATAAACCTTAATTTTTAACGATTCCATCAATGTACATTTTTGGTGCAATGGCAACGAGGTTTTTCAGTGATTATTTTAAATGAATGTGGTACCGTGATATACTTGTTACAGAACCCCTTACAGGTCATTTGTGTGTCTGTCCATCCATTCATCCACCTGTCACAGCAAATTTCCTCCAAAGTCCAAAACTAATTCATCGATTGAGTTAAAATTTGGTATAATGTATGTGTTTCTTTACGGTTTTTATTTCTTTATTTATTTTTATTTTTTTAAAAGCTTTTATTTAACTTGCAATGTATGTATGTATGTATGTTTGTTCGGGTGGAATCTTTGAACTCAATTTTGAAGTAGATATCTTCAACCGATTGAGCCGAAATTTCGTATACACGTTTAGTTTGGATGACAATGCATGATACTGAACTTATAACCACATTTTATATACAATTCATATGATCATAAAAGCTTGTCGCAAGGTTTAATTACCTACCCATATTTAGTAAATTGTAATTGAAAATAAAATAAACTTAGGTACTATTTTATTTAAAAATCGCGCGACAAGCTTTTATTATAATATTTATTGTATCTAATGAGGTTATAAGTTGATAGTTAAATTTTTTAAGAATAAAATTATTTTCTTCTTTTTAGAGCGTTGAAATAAAAGCTTATTTTAAAAAAGTGCTTTTGCATTTAATTTATTATTTATTTTACTGTATTATTGGTTACTAGTACAGCTATAACAGTCGATTGTAAGACAAGTCGTTCTCCTTTAGTTGGAAGATTTTTCTGTAATCTCCAGGTAGAGATCGCAGTTTTTGTTGGTTATTCGTATTATGAATGTTGATCACATTCTAAGTTAAGTGAAACGTTAAAATAGATGAAATTATCGAGAAAACTAAACCGGCTTAGACTCCTATTAGTTATCAAGAGGTTATGGCCAATCCATTAGGGATTACAAAAAAGGAACTGGCCACGAAGAAGGGCGTGCAGACATCTTGGACGGTCGCGACCGGCCCGCATGCGCTAGCGCACCTGCGCCGTCAGAACGACGACCTTGCACCTTTACATCACACGCCCTCGCCTTATTCGAGACACGTTGGTTTCTCTACTCAACTTGAGTGTTTGTACACGGTACACGTAGTGTTGTGGCTCAAGTAGTTAGTGAAATAATATTACATGCGTACTAGCTGACTAGAGAGAATAAGTCAGTCATGTCAAAATAACCGATTGAGATATATTTTTTATGTTTACCTACCCGAAGAAATAAAACTTTTCAAACCATTACGGAAATAAAATTTAGAAAAAAGTTTAAAACCCAATGCTGCTAAACAAATGAAGCAAGACAATACAATATTTATAATAAAATATTTATTTAGCTAAGCTACAAAGGCTCTTGGTGTTAGTAACAAACAGACAACCTATACTATTATTATATTATATAATAGGAATATAAAATAGTAGAGCAAATAATTATTCACAAAACAAATACATTGTTCTTTTTTTCAATTTAATAAACTCGTCTCGTTACTTTCTTTTGGTTCAGAAAAAAGAGGAATTTCAAGCAATTTGGGCAAATCCATGAGCAGATCTTACTTCTGTCTTTGTATGTATCATTAAAATTATACTTTAAGGTGGTATAAAATAAATTATCTCTTCCTTCTTTTCTTAACATAGAGCTTTCATTTCTTTTTAATAGTCTATTGAGTTACTTCTTACAAACAGCAACATTCTTTCAATTATTTTGAAGTTGACCTTTAGAGAAGTTTTTGCTGATGAATTCCTTCAACAGTACTCATAGTTACCTTTCACTTCTAATGTCAATATGATTATCACATGTGACTTGGCGCGATTGGAGTCGCTTTAATTGGCGGAGGCTTGCTCAAGAACAACTTTAGATAGAGATACAGATATTTAGTTGCATGTTCAATTTCCACGGTCTCGACTCGTAATGAAACAACCAACGAGAATTCCTACAATTTACCATCGTTAATCTTGGTTCCGCACCATATGAAACTAAATTGTGAGAAGTTCGCCTCCCAATTAAATTTAAAAGTTAAAAACCCTTCGTCTATTACCAGTCCAATTAAATGTAATACAATTCTAACCGGTAGACTTTTTGAACGTATCGTTTGAAAAATGAAAGCGAAGATTCAATTAGGATAAGATCTTGAACTAAAATTTTAAATGAAACTGTCACTTCATAATTACTCGTCGGATAAGCGTCGCTTGATAGATTATCTTCAACAAAAAGCTCAGTTGGAAAGGCGCGGGCGCTTTGAGTGACTATGCCCTATTTAATACAATGTCGGATCGTAAGTTTAGCGGCAGTTAAGCAGCACTTGAGTGCCGTAATTTTACCCTATAAAACACTTCCTCATTTGTTTATCTTGCCGCTGGCGACTGTGCTTGTTCAACAATCACTGTCTCCTTTACATCGATATTGAACATCGTCATTGGTTGATGGCTGCTATCATTATCCGCACCTACAGATTTCACGTCGTTTTGATCAAAAGTTTCTGTTACAGTTGCATCTTTCGTCGGATATTTGTTGATTATAGTTGTTTAGAAGATTACTTAATTTTACTATGTCAGTTTGAAGGTTTCGCCTGTGATTTGGTGTCATTTTCATCACTTTATGTTAAAAAGATACCTAGTTATATTATAAGATATTTTATATTCACAGAGATTGAGATTACAACGCTATCGTATTTTTTTACAATCTGCATCAATCCATTTTTTCCATCGATTCAATTTTCTCTTAGCAAATGGGTTGTGTTCTCATAGAATAACTGAATTATTATTGTCGAGTTAAGCAAGCAGTATACCTGGAAATTTTCAGACATCAGACCAACTACGTTCTCAGTTGCCACAAAATATATCATAGATACCTAGACACCTACTTAACTAAGCCATGGTTACACACACGGTTATGGATATACACTTGTTATGTTATTGTACTGACTACAGACTAATCTCTTCCGCATATTTTAATGAATGCGTTATTTCGGCAACAAGAACTCAGCTCTCAAATATAAAGAAGAGAAGCGTCATTTTAGCAACTCTTAACTTATTACAAGTTCTTATAAGAACATTCAGAATTTAATTTGGTTTTCATGTAACTGCTGTTCTTTGACAAGCTTAGGTTACCTATTGGTGGTGGGTATATTTAATGACTGCAAGTCAGTTAACCCGAGCTAAGCCGTGCCATGTTTCGTATAACGGACTTGGCTGTTCGCGAAAGTGTGCGTGATATTTACGACGCTGCAACAGAGCTTGCAGCTTGCATTCAGTGTTACAAACTCCCGGTATTGCAAAAGTTGGGAACTATCCTGTTTTACTTACAGCTATAACTGCCTATAAGGTGAAGGATTAATATCTCATTCCATGCGAAACAAACATATCTAACACAAGCGATGATGGTTGAAAAGTGAAGAAGCCCCTATTAATAAAAGTTTTGGTAATACGAACATAATCTATATCGGTTTTATATTAAAGTAAATAAATAAATATGTGGGGACATTTTCATACATCAGCATCTGAAACCCATACTATAGGCATGTGTTTTGCAATAATTTCTCACTCACTTACAAGACCTCAGTCATTTTGGAAAGAGCTTACATAAATACTTTCTACCTACTATATATTAGAGATATCTAAAAATCTCCAAAACAAAAAGGAGAATGAAAATAGAAGAAAAGAAAGTTGTGAACCAAACACACATAACTACCAAGTTCCATACAGATACGATAATTATGTATTTATGAGAAGTATTTTGTACTAAAGGTTGTATGACTCACAGTTTATCACCCTATATCAAAACAGGAGCAGTTACTCAAAGTATTTATTTTTAACTATAGAATACTTACATCACTTAGTTAAATACTAAGGTAAGAGTCAGCAACACTATTTGCAATGCACTCGCTTCGGGGAAGTCGGTTAGTTAGAAGCTCGCTACTTGTAGGTGCACACCTATAGTTATATATTTTACACCCGCCTTTCTAGTTTGCGCATCCGGCAATGCAGAACCACTATACCTTACAATCGCTTTATCATTATCACATTTTTATACTTTAACAACATCATCTGTGTCTACAAGAACTAAATCGTTATAAACCTATATTACAGCTTTTGTACATTTTGTAGGATACTCGTATATCCTAAATGTTTTACTAAATGAGACTAATTCATTTTAATACAAATTTCGATATATCGATTGCGGTGGAATGTTCTAGTTCCTGTTTCTATTACATAGGTTATTATTATTATCATTTAACAAAAATATTTAATAAAAACAACCAACGACAAATTTAACAAATACATAAAAGTATGTATTATATGTCTTTCTTTAATGTTTTTTTTTCAACTAGATATTTATCTTATCTGTCCTGTTTTAGTCGTGATTTTTTAACAAAATAGAAACACGGAGCTACATTCGCATTAAGGTCCACATGTAATGTTAGTAAAATAAATATTATACATTAAATCCAATCAACCATCAATCCAATAAGTACCACTGCTACATTATTACGTTACATATCTTCATGTAATCGGATTTCTTCGTTCTCAACAACGCCAGCTCATAAATTACTAGCATCGTCTGTAGTAAATGGTTTCATTCTATCGGTATGTTTGTTTACAAGATCCTATCCTGCAGTGCACGTGTGGAATGCACTGAGCTTTAATACCGATTGCAGTGAACCGAATGCTTTGGCAGATGCAGTCTCGAGTCTATATCTGGGCAAGGATGCTCTCTCAGGTGGTTTTATGGTAGAGTTGTAGCTTCAAAGACTTTTGTTAGTGCCTTCATCAATTTTAACTGTTTAAGTTCATCTGTTTTTGTGCGTAATTTGTTATTTTTATTTTTTATATTATGTTTTTTCTGATGGAGTTAAAAGTAAATTTTATAAGGAGGCAAATATTTCAAAACACATCTACCTCAATAATGGCGAATGTCATTTGCTATCTTTACCTCAGATAATACCTACTCAAATTCTAGCTTAATTAGGCAAAGTTTTATCACCAGTCTACCCTTTTTGTTACAATATTTCAGGCAAAATCATATTAAGCGAGACTGCTACCATGCTGGCTAAAGTAAGATAATGAAAAAGGTTGTTGACAACTCAATTGTAATTCATTTATTCACAAAATGGCTCTTAATTTTTTTTCTTGCTTTTCAGAAAAAATATATGACAGAAAAGCGTTAGCTCTCCGCTTAAGGAGTAATAGTGTTCTGTATACACAATAGTAAACGCAATCAAGAGAACTATTTAAAAAAATCTGTTCTTTGCTAGTAAACTGAAATATTTGTCAAACTCTACATAAAGCTCCTACAAAATGAATTCTATCCTGCCAGCCGGTTGCAAAATAAAAAGTTGATCGTTTGTCTTGACTTGAAGTTTTTTGCCAAACCCCTGCAAGTGCTTGGGGAAAGTGGCGCAATCCCGAAACCGGCTTCCTGCCTTCAAGTGGACAGTAACCGCCACGGTATGTCGCCCTAGCCTCACAGTCATTGCAATAAAATGTTGCCATTATATGTCATGCCATTTATATGTTTAATGGTATTACCGTTTAGAACACAAATAATCCAACCGGCCGTTGAACCACTCCCGGCCAACGCACCAAGATTTATCTCTTCATCCACTGCACCAGCCCTGCAGCCCTCATTTAAATGAAGCCACTATGTTTTCATGCAACTTTTTGCCGCACACATAGACACTGCACCGGATACGCAAGTACACAAGCACACACGGCGAAACAGTTTAAACTTGAACTCAGAACACAAGTTTCGGTAAACTCGCGGGTGGTTTTGGCGGTTCGGTATTTGAACGGACGAATGGTGAGTCGCGGCGGGCGCATGCGCGGACGTGGGGCGACGGCGACCGGCGCGCGAGCACTGCCCCGCGCGCGCACTCAACCTGCTCCGGAGCTTTTTGCGGTAAAAAGCTCGAGATAAAAGTAAAATTATGGCGCTCCCACGACGGCCGCCGCGCCGCCACCGCTCCGCCCCAGGGCTGCCAGGGCTTCGGGATTGCAGCAAACAAGTTGCAGTGTTTCGTTTTATTTTCGAACTGTATCTCAGAACTTTACTTTGGTTAACGTGTGCAATGGTTCATGTATGCGCAAGATTTTCGTCTCGCTACTGTTTATATAAGCCTCCTCACCGTAAAGACCTCACGCATCTTCGTTATAAAACAGAGAAGCCTTAACACAGCTTTACGTCAGAACCAGAAACTTGGTACACCTTCATATTATACAGTCAAAAGATGGGAACTTAAGGAAAAAATATAAGTTAAGTACCACATATACATACCGTACATTGTGCTCAGTTTATTTGTACCATAAACTGAGCACAATGGGAAAATCCCATCGATGCATACCTCACGTAAAACAGCGGTTTTACTAAGACTAAAAAACAAAGAAGGAGAAACAAAAGCCTGAAAGAGAGAGAATAATATCTCAATCAAAGGGTCAAATCTTAAAGTAAGAAATTCTGACATCTAGCCACAGAGAAATAAGGTTTCTCTGTGCATCTAGCTATGGTGCGGGGGTTGTCTCGGGGTAGTATAACAAGGTAGTAATTGCTCCACATGCCATGCAGCTTTCTATTGGTGACTTTCTAAACTGACGGAAAACAAAATATGATATCTGTATCAAACAAGGATATTATAAATTTATAAGTAGGCTCGGTAGTATTTGTAACATTCTTGGTATCAAATTAAGTGTTGATTCCTATCAACCCTATCCTGATCCTTCAGATCGCCTTATATTACCTACGTCTCTATTATGCAGCATCCTACCCCGAAAAAAATTCTTCCGTTTACTGCAGTGGATCTAAATTATTGATTTAAAAGAAAATTTTCATAGTTTTTTCACCTAGCAACCCTATTTGTCCAGTGCTTGGCAGCAGGCGCCATTCTAGCTTCCGATTCTTCATATTATAGTCATTTGATTCTTTTAGCCCATTAAGCAGATGGATTATGATTAACGACGCGACCGTCTTGTTTTGGATGTCCATTGGTTTTGTTATACTGAATTGGAATGTCATTACTTGTTAGGTTGTTACTTTTGACAGCCGCTTGATGAAATTATCTTAATGGATCACGATCACTTCCGTTTGTTTTTGTTTTTTAAGTTCTAATATTTTTTGTCTCATTCCATATTAGAAAAGTTTTTTTGTAAGTACTAGCATTCCGATTTCCGCCTCGCGACTCCAGCCGCGCTAACAGTTTTTCCTGCGGGAATAAGGTATTTTCTCGCTATAAAAGGTAGCTATGTCCTTCCCCAAGTTTTGTTCTATATTTGTACCAAGTTTCATCAAAATTAGTTCAGTGGTTTTAGCGTACCTAGAAGCGTTTATTATTTAAGTAGGAATTTGCTGCCTTACTGTTCGTCAGTTAAACTATTTTAAAATGTAAAGCGTTTATATTATAGCAACAGCTTTGGAGAAAAAGAAATTTTAATACTGCAGTGGACGATCGGTTACAGTGTAGTTTCAGCATTAAAATTTAATTTTAGCTTTGCACTTACAATGTTTGTGAGTTTTATCACTGCCAACATTTTACTCATTTATAGTTTATACTTTTAAACCGTTTGAGTTTTAATCCCAGCAATAATTTCATAAAATAAAAGCAGTTTTGCAATTTTGTGGTACCCTGAGTCAGGAAGAAAACGTCATTGTGCCTGAAGCTAACAATTCAGAGGAGACTTGTCGCGACTGACTGAACACAATTTTATAGCAGATTTGTATCAGTTTAGGAGAAAATCGTCTATGTACGTATTTGTTTTGATTTTTGAGACGTGTTTTGCAGTTTAAAAAGCAACGGAAATATGCGAGGACAATATACAACAAATAAAACTTATGGGTGTGATGCCAAATCGGCATTAATTGATTAATTGTGAAATTGGTAGCGCACGCGCAGGACTGATCATTGTAGAGTTCCTTATGGATAACTTTTTTCTAACAGTTGCAAGCTAAGGTAATAATGATGACATTTTTTGGCTGAAAGAAGACGCTAAAATCAATAAATATGAACATGTTAAAAATACTAGAATAGACCTAAACTTCATAAAACTAAAGCAATAAAAAAGAGTCTAAAATAAAAATGCAATGTAAATAAATATTCAAGTAAGTTGATGAATGCGGCAAAAGTAACCCCCACGCGGCGCCGTATGGGTAACCCGATATGGCGCGGGTTGTATTATGTTGTAAGTACAGTCCAACACACGATAACGCGACGTGACAGCTCTGAATAGCGTTGGGTTACCTTCAGATAAGAGAGACAGGTGCTGAGCGGAGAATAATGGACCCACCTCACAGTTGACAACGTTGTTTATACGGTTTTTGATGTTTCTATCAATTTGGTTAGAAAATTTTGAACGACAAGCGATGATAAACTCTTTAAGATTATGTTGAGGCATCCGTGACGTCATTTTTTCCAGTGGGAATGAATATTTTTTCACCCAAAAAATTCCAAGTCCGGTGAAGCTGGTTTCGTCGTACTTTTTCGACACAAGCACAGGCCAATAAAAAAAAACTGGTTTTTTTCATTACGCCATTTAACACTTTACTATTTACTGTCGCAAACAATACAATTCTTCAACGCGGTTGTGATAAGCAAACATCTAAACTTTCACATCTATACGTAGAATAACATCATCATCATCCAACCGAAAGATGTCTACTCCTGGATAAAGGCCTCCCCCAAAGATTTTATTAAGGATTGGTCCTTCTCCGACGGATCCAGATCGTCGGTTCCTGCCTGACACGTAAAGTAGGACGGGATTTTTTTTTCTTTTTTTTTTTTTTAATTGACCTGGTACGACGGATCAAGCCTCACCGGACTTGGGACGGGAAATTTCATCTGCGCTCTGAAAAGAAAGAAAGAAAGGAAGAAAGATCCCTTTTTCATTCGTATTCGAGACTAGCTGTCTGCCCACGGCTACACCCGCGTTGTTTTCCGTGGTAAAAAGTATCTAAGATGTTTACCGGGGATATAAGGTACCAACCATGCAAAATTTCCAACATTTTCGAAGATTAGCCCGTAGAAACAGACAAACAGACAAGGCAAGAGAAACATAAAAAAAGAAAATTATCTGGATAATGTTCTATTTCACTTCTAACATACTCCTCCTTTTTTTTTCTATATACACAAATTTGACTTCTACAGTTTTATTACATAGATAGATAGGCTGCCTTAGAACACTTAATGACGTAATTTCTGATGTTAATAAGCTTTGCTCAAACCCTCATAAAAAACAATATCTTCCTTATTTTAATTGCTTTACTATGTAAGTAGTCATTCCCATTAGGCATGCTCGTAACCTTATACATTGCAAAATAATCTAAGCCTTTCTAAGCCAGTTCCAGGTGGTCCGCAATTAAACTAGTTGAATCAATAAAATGTAACATTGTATCAAATAAAAAATTATGTACTTACTTTTATATCAAACTAGCTTTCCGCCGCGGCTCCGTCCGCGTAATAGTTTTTCCTGTGGGAATGAGGTATTTGCCCGCGGTAAAAGGTAGCCTATGTTACTCAGGGTGAAGGTAACTTTCGGTGAAAGAATTTTTGAAATCGATTCAGTAGTTTTCGGTTTTTATCATTACAAACTTACATACACACACACACACACAAAAATACAAATCTTTCCTCTTTATAATATTAGTATGATAGTATAATAAAGATAAAGATGAAACTTATTCGCTAGGGGTATTAGTGCAGTAGCCAGGAAATTCATCCTCAAAAGTTAAATAGTTTTGCTCAATCAAACCAAGACTGGCTTTTGTCTTACTTTTGTACCTAAGTTTCTATCAAGGGGCTTAAAGCTATCCTAAATCAGGATAAACCGACCTTAGGCAAACTCTCGGACTCACAACCATTAATTTTAAGAAAAATGTTCTTTCGATATTTTAACAACAGACTAAATCACTATCACTACATAGTATGAAACAAAGTCGCTTTCTCTAGCTGTCCCTATATCCCAATGTATGCTTAAATCTTTAAAACTACGCAACGGATTTTGATGCGGTTTTTTCAATAGATAGAGTGATTCAAGAGGAAGATTTATCTGTATAAGTAATACATGTCATGCATAATATATTTAAGGATAACCCCCAATAACCATTTTCCCGTGCGGAGCCTCTATTGGTCGCTAGTAAATAATATCTTAAAATCGGTATATCAAAAAATATGTTTCAAAAGATGATTATCATTGGCCGCGCATAATTATGTATATTAATACAATTTAATTAAAGTTATCTTGTAATACTATCATTAAATAATCACCTGAGATATCGGAACATTTATTTTTTTCCGCGGCTAAAGTAATATCAATTAATTTTGAGTGGAATTTGAATTGCCGTGTGATAATTTTGGAGTTCGACTCGATGATTAATTTATTTCTCATTTGAAGATAAGTATAGAAAAACTGATGATGTTAATTAAGGTCACTTAAAGGTCATTGGGAGTGTCGACTTGGTAGCTTAATGTCTAGAGCAGCAGTCTTCCGTTCATATTCATATTCATTTATTAGCATTCAAATGGTATACATACTCGTAATATTAGGTCTTATAAAATAAAAGTTACACATTTGATACCTTATAACTTATAAGGTGTTGCATGATATCTATTTATTAAATGCTACGCCCGCGTTGTTTTCCGACTTTTCCGTAGTAGGTAATTTCCAAAATGTCGATCGGGGATATAATACATAAGGTACCACAATGCAAAATTTCATTCAAATCGATCTAACAGTTTCGGAGATAAGCCCATAATATAATGTGCTGAGCCGTATGAGTTACATAGTTTTTTTTATCCTACGGGAACTTTTTTATTTTCCGGGTTTATAAGTAATCTAAGATGTTGATCGGGGATATAAGGTACCACCATGCAAAATTTCATTCAAATCGGTCTCACAGTTTCGGAGATTAGCCCGTACAAACAGATAATGTAGAGAAAAAAAAACTAGATATGTTATAAATCACTTCTTACATCCCCCTGACTCAGTTTTTAGCATTTTTTTTCTATGTACCTACAGATTTTCAACCTGTACAGTTTTATTATATAGAGAAGATAGATTACTTCAATCCAAGGATGTTATTAGTCTTCCATCATATTTATTTAAAGGACTGGTTACCCCATTGAAAGATTTTAGTTTTAATGATTTCCGTCATAATTGTATGTACGAGCAACTGAATGCTACCGATGTAGGTCGCACCGTTGTTTCTTTCCTACTCACTCCGTTAATTAAATGAATAGACCAAATGCAGATATATTTAGGAATATAATTTTTTAAATTTAAACGTGTGGATCCCGTCTTAGGAAAACAGGACAATTCTTGGATATTATGCTACTCAGGGCCGGTAAATTGATTTATACTTAATGGATTATAATTATTGGAACCAATCAGACGAGTTTAATTTCCTGCTACAGCTTTTGCTTGGATCAAAATTGATTTACTATCAAAAGATAGCTAGTAAACCGCCTTTCATTCAGAGCCCAATTATCAAATGACATTGCAGTGTACACCAGCTTCATGTATCCAAGTTTATGCAAATTATAACAATTCCATGCAGGATGAAAATTTTCATTTTTCACTTTAATTTAAAATACCTATTGACCTCAAAATAAATTTGCTCTTGATTAAATTTTACAACAAGAAAATTGCGAAAAGTTTCAATAGGTATGTTATGTGTTCACATCATCATCACTGGCAGTAAAAATTCTTTAAAAACTGAAAAAAAAAACAACAAAATTCGGGTGCACGTCAGGTGACGAAACTGACTTCAAAGAGAAAAATAACAAATAACACTTACGTGCCTTTTCAACAAACTTGTACCTATTTACATTTATGAGTTGTTTTTTTGTATTTTAGATTGAATTGAATAAAAATGCAGAACGAAAAACCTGATGCAAAACAGCAAAAGCCTTGGCGGCAATTTTGTTATGAAATATTTGTCCAGTGCAAAGTGGTATGGGGAACATTATATTGGATTTTCAATTACCCCTTGTTTCGACTGCGTATTCCGTATTTGTACATTGTTCCCATCATAGTACTCACCGGCTCGATAAGTAAACTTATTTTTCTCGTGACAACATACCTGAGAATCATTACCAAGGTCCTGGAGTTAAACACTTGGAAGCAAGCAGCTTTTGTGAACATCATTGTTTTTTTGACAGTAAATATGATTGGAAACAGTTTGCAGAATTGGAGATATTTTTGTCACGAACTTGAACTAGAGGAGACGAAAACAACTGTATTAAAAGAAGAGTCTACCGTTCAGGGTACCGAAAAAGATTTTAGAAATAAAGAAATATCTGACGGTGAAAGAAGAACAGCCAAAGAGCAGACAGAACGTTCGAGAATAGATGAGATTTCGGAGACTGCTTTAATGAAGAAAGTATCACCAAAAAGTCAACCAACAGGTGCTTTCCAAATATTGATGGCTTGCTTCGTAACATGCCACAAAAGATATGGCTTATTAAATTTGTTTCACATCACCATCTTCACTGCGTTTCTCAGTTTCTGTACGTACCAGTACCTTAAGTGTAAGGTGAAAGGGTTCAGTATCGTAAACGAATATTTGAGATATTTATTAACAAACCATTACTACTATGACTCTTTTGTGGAGCACCCCGAGTGGCCGGTACAGAAACTACTGCCGTACCTGACCTTCATGCTTACGTCCTTCATAATAGTTTCCTGCATTTTCTGCAAATGTGCGATGGATAAAATTGTGGAGCATTCAATTCCTTGGCATCCGAAGGACTGTGTCGAATTTCTCTTTGGCACCAAATGGTACTTGGCTATGGTTTGGCCTTTTGCTGAGAGCCCTGAACCGCGATATGTTCGAATTAAGGGTTCTTAATTACCTACTTTGTTTACAGTAATTTTTGTCTCTCTTCAATATTGATGATTTCTCCCCTTTTTCGCCGAAACTAGTGGTAAAAAGTTTTGATAAAGTACTGAAGATAGATTTTACCTAGACTCTACGCGTTTGCTCTTATATTTAAAAAATAGCCTATTACTTTGAACACCATAGACATTTCATAAGTTTTCTTAATTTATTAAAAGTAAAGAACTATGTTCCAGTACTTTTTCAATATTTTAGGCAATAAGGACTGGTTGTATATTAAAGTTTCAAAGTATTTTATTTCCGAAAACTCTGGTTTTATTTATTATTTCTGTTGTTTTTCAATAACTCTACTACCGCATTCGACTAAGATGAAGCTAGTCCAGCACTAGACGGTCTGGTTCTGGGCTTGTAGTACATCACGGCCACGTAGGTACTCTACCTTTCAAAGAGATTGGAGAGCCGCTTCAAGCGGCTCCCATCTCTCTGCTACCTTTACAGGATGCGTGAATACGTGTTGTATGCATTTTGCGTTTTTGTACATTATTCTGCGAAGGGAAAGAGCAGTTTCGCAAATACTGTAAGGAAATGCTCTTGAGCAACTAAACCAAATAAACTTTTTACGGAAAAAAAAACCGACTAGTCACCCATGACATGACAAAAAAATAATCGGTAAGACAAGATGCCTGTTACACAGTTATTTTATAGTTAGAACAAGCTATACCTAGAGCAAAGCCTAGATCTATTAACGTCTTTTCCTTTTACTTTTCTATTTATTACTCCTAATGTTTTACTTGGCTCAAACGAGCCTTTTACTAAGCCTTCACCTATTATTTTCTTCTGTGCCTTCACTACACCCTGTATGTATACCATTCTTTTTTTTTTATAAATGGCTTCTGCTGTTTTGCAATTCAGCCAGAGTTGTTTACCATCCTTCTGTATGAATTCTACACACATCATTTCTGTACATGTCAAGCTTAACCAATGAGGACTAAAATGCTAGATGTAATGTAATGCAAATTCAACATTATATGTATGAACACGAGAGATGACAGTGACATGATGTGTATCTTGTCCGCTAAGCTTGTAATGCAACTTTTATGCCCCCGCAATGTTCATCATTGCGCACCATGGTCTAAGAAAACAAAGTCTCGCATTCTAGCCACGTGACTGACACAAGCCTACGTCATTATGCTGTTCATCCTTGTCTATTAACATGCATTCGACATTCATTCATTTCATTTATTCAATCATTCGACAAGGATGATCAGCATGATGACGTAGGCTTGTGTCAGTCACGTGGCTAGAATACGAGACCTTGTTTTCTTAGACCATGATTGATTGCGCAACTACAGAGACTGAAAATAAGAATATTTTTTTTACCTATGCTTGAGTCAAAAAAGTACGACGAATCAAGCTTCATCGAACTTAAAAGAAGATTCGGACCCTGATTTCTTATTTGGAACTAATATTAATTTCATTTCTGTGCTTTAGGTAATACCTAAGCATCATTAGATTACCGCACGAATATTTAACGTCTATGTAATTTTCTTGTGGAGTTCGTACACTTAGTGAAACTATACAGAAGAAGCAATCAATTGCTTGGATGCGATACTTACAGCAGTCCGGAAGTCGATATAGACTCCTTACTGTTTAATTAGATTGGATAACTGCCGGTTATGCAGCTGCTGCCTTCGTAGACTCGTTTACACCAAGCCAGAACAGTTACTAACAGTTTTGTTTTGTTTAAGTATTTTTAACAAAACGGATGGTATTCTTAATCGACGAAAAACGGAGGAAGGTCTCAAGTCGACGCCGGTCGACGCGTATATTTTTTTTTTATGTATGCATAATCCCTGTTGCTAAGTCTATGAATCAAACTTCACCGAATTTGAGTGTCATTCTTCATTAATTTTATCTTCCACTATTTTCTAAGCCCAAAATTTAGATGAAAGTTGAGTAGGTACAGACTAATTAAGTTCTGAGCGTAATTTTGCAAGTAAATGTTTGAAACATGGAAAGAAATATTTGGGAAAATAAGATGCTTTGTTTATTGTGTGGGTTTCGAGGTTAATCTACCTACCTCACAAACCCTGGTGTCGGAATTATTGAGCCGAGGCTGGAGGAATAACATCCATAGATGGGACTATTCAAAGCAGAAATCATCTTACTTTTCGGACAATCATAATAGTTGAAATAGGAACAGTCAAGAGCAGAACAAACTGAACACACGGTCGCTATTTTCTCTCTTTTTCAGCCGACATAAGAACGGTAAAAAGGTAAGAACAACGGTACAAAGCGTTCAACTAAAGAGCCCATAGAATACCAGCGTCGCGTCTTCGCGGTTCACGATTGCGGCATTAGGTGAATGTGTAATTTTTATTATGACGTCATAATGCATCATTGGCACTTCGTTTTTCTATTGTTAACTTGTTCATTTTTTTTATTACCTAATATTGTTTCTTTTTACTTTTTATGGCGTCATAAATAATAAATGTATCTTTCTTCCAGTCATATTTTTTTGCTTTCAACCGCACTGTCACGACTTACTAGCATACTGTAAACGAGTCCAGAGATGCAAGGATTCATTATTGCCAACTGTATTTATGATTAATCAGTGCTGTTGTGTTCTAAATCGATGTAACCCATTCATTTTCTGGTTGGAATCTAAGTTCCTGGTTTCGAAGCTTGCTGATAAGTGATTAATGTCTTAGTTACTCCTAGTTAAAGGTTCTTGTATACAACCCACAGTTGGATTAAGCACCTTCCTTGAAAGGCAGGTGTTGTCAGAATCCCCAAACTCGCTAGCCGGTTTGGGGATCGCAGTTGTTATTGGCTACTTCTTGTTGTTGTTATTGGTTAGAGGTCAAAACGAATGAATTTTATAAAGTTGTTTTGCCTTATAAAGGGTTAAACAAGCGTAAGGGCCTTTTCCTGTCACGCGGATTTACGCCTACTTTCCCCTATTTCCTTTTTTTGGTACAAACAAAATTTCCTTAAAATCGTACTCTGCACTTTTAAATATTTTAATACCGCATACGTAACATCACTACGTTATTCAAGATTGCCATATTCACGGTCAAGTCATAAGTTCATAACGATGAAGAGATGAGGTCATCGCAAAAAATGGGTACCTATTATATAAAAACTCATTTGTTTTTTAATGGTTTTTTGTGACACCGTGTGTATATTTATCGGACTGTGATTGGTCGTGGTTTGGATGTCAAAGGGGGCGGGAGGGGTAAGAGGCGTGGCAACGGCGCGCGCGCCGCCTTCGTCTTTGTTACTGTGATTGCTTGTCCTATTGTTATTTGAATTTTGGCCAGCACCTTCTTAACAAAAGGACAAAGGCAGTACTTACTGGAGTCCCGTCCCAACTTTGGATAATGATTGGTAATTTTAGATTTGTTTTAAAGTGAGTCTTATTGTAAGGGACACATATATCAAAATGAATGTAGGTAGTAGCAATTTATAAACACTTAAAGTTTTCTACTTGTAAAGTTAGTTTCGCATCTGATGAAGCGAAATATAACTGTTTGAAACAAAAATCACTATACTTTTTGAGATATATATTAAATAAGGCCCCAGCAAAGCATTGCTACAGTCTTGAATAATAATCGGGACCCGGGACCAAAGCTTTAGGTGCCTTTCGAAGTACTGAAGCGGTCATCACAACATCACACTAATCACACTTAATATTATAAAGGCGAAAATTTGTAAGTGTGTGAGTGTGTATGTAACAAACTTTTTCACGTCTAAACGGCTGGAGCGATTTTAATAAAATTTGGTATGGATTTAGCTGACACCCTGGATTAACACAAAGGCCACTTTTTACTGTGGGAAAATAAGTCATTACTACGGGAAAACTTGTTTACGCGGGCAGAACCGTAGCACAGGTGCAAACACTACCTATAGGTAGAGTTTTATCAGAATAACGTAGTCTTGTGCCACCGGCTTTGAAAGAAGACCTTGTTTCCTTAAAATAAATAAAGATATTCCTTATTTCAACAAACTTAACAAAATACCGGCTCACCAGCAAATTTTTTATCCATCTTCACTTGAGACACGCTGAGCGTCATTCCTTTCCCATCACACACCAGACACATGACAAATAGCCCCATTACAGTCAACTACCTTAAACACTCCATATAATTCAATAACCTGCCCTGTACAAGCCAACACACATCACGTTGCCACTTAAAATGCAATAAGCGACTTTATTATAAGGTCGGAGAATGGTTGAAATTGGTGGCGTGTGTTAGACTGTTTATAGGGAAGATGGATTTATTTACATCACGCAAGCATTAGTACCGTATCTACCTGTATTTTAATCAGGCGATTAGAATAAGTTCCCATAATGCCGGTAATATACGACGTGGTATGTAAACACTATTAAAAAACATCGTTGTGGAGACCGGAAGAATCTTCTTTAAAGCTGGTGGGAGGAGGGTAAATTGTGATGATTTCCTTTATAGATAAACCAATGACTAGCTCATTCATAATCACCATAGCTATTACAGGCATTTCACTGGGCTCTTTCAAAGCCCATTACTCTACCGAAATTCAGCAACTAATTCAAAGTCTTGCAGTCATCATCAAAACCATTTCAGTCTGTAGACTGCTGGACCAAGGCCTCTATAAAAGATCTTCACAACGATTGTTCATGCTCCTGCGCCGCCTGCTTCCAGCGGCCCCTTCAGAACAATGCCTGTACCCACCGGCGGGGACGCGACCATTGTCAAAATCAAATTGAACAATCAGAGACGGAGCCCCTCAGGCGTCGTCTCCTTCACGATGTTTTTCTGTACCAACGCGCTATACTAGGCCTAGGTCCAAGGCTCCCTCGAGCCGCCCCTAGACGCGTTGGTACATGCCTTTTTTTGGGGTAGAGTCTTCCGCTTCCCTGCAAGTCCGGTGAAGCTTGATTCGTGGAGGTTAATTTGAAGAAAAAAGCTTTCAGCGCCATTTATCTATGCAACAGTGGCCCAATCTGCAGTAATAAATTAACAGTGCGACTCAAACACAGCAACCGTCAAACTCGTGAACCGGTGCTGCTTGGAAGGACTTGTCTGCTCTAGTCGATTGCCAGTTGTGCTTGTGATACATTGATTGGTTATATAGTTTAGTTTTTATACTTTGACTGGTTGTCTTTCTCGAATTGTATAATTCGTTTGCACTCTTCGTTATATTAATAAAAATGTATAAAAAATATAATTTTGTAAACATACCTATTTTGAAAAGATGCAATGCCTGTGGAGTTTCTTCCGGCGAGTTCTTCTTCACAGAAGACAGCGAAATTTCTGAATTCACCACAAAAGAATACGAGTATGTCACTGACTTAACTCAGTGATGTAAATATCCTAAAGTTAAAAATAAGTACTTAGAACTTTGAGCAAAGTTCGAGGTAAAATACGTCACTGAATCTATAAACTCAATGGCCACTTGAACTCAAATACTGATTAATTAAGGCATAAGTGACGGCTTAAAAAATACTGATAGGATATCTTCAGTCAATAGTTTTGAACACGATGGGGACTTATTTCGGCGAGGAGAAATAGATGATCATTTGGCTGAATAAAAAGACGTATGATATTATAATTAAATTCTAGATAAGAAAACATCCGGTGAAATAGCAAACTATGGTGACGAACAAGAACTCTACAATCCATGAGGGAATTTAAGAAATAGAAGTAATTAGGTCCACAAAGGGTCGTGAGAAAGCAGTTATGAGCAAGAGGGGAATAACTGGCATATCTGCGAGTGAAGTGGACTACAATCAGGGTTGCCTCACATGCGTTACTGCCAGGGTTTCACTGTAGTTCGAAGCGCATCAGGCTTTTGAACTAAAATAATTAGGCTATACGGGTTAGATTACCTAATCGGAGGTAACTATAAATACCGCCTCAACACAATACAATTAACAAGTGATCTGTACTTTGCATGCCCATTCTTCTCTTTTTTTATACTAATCTATTTAGACTTTATGCGTGAAAGCGTAACAGATAGACAGAGTTACCCATAATAATATGAATTTTGATTACATGTGACAATAAATATAGTCGATATTTTGTTTTGGTCTAGTAAATTCTTTAAGAAAATAACTCCCAATTACCTAATCTTCTTCTTTGCGATTCGACAACATATCGATCTATATGTTTGCGGCCCAGAATCAAGCCATCTTGTCCATTACCTAATGTTTTTTAATGTAGTTTCATAACTATTTAGCAGTGGCAGCCCTAGCTACGATTAACAGAGTCAAGGAAGCCGAGTTGCGCGCGCGCCGAATTCCCTCGCTATATGCTTTACTGCCAGGATGTCGGTCTTTTTGCACTGACAGCGCAAAGCAAATGGGGTTTGTGTGAGTGAACTGTTATTTTAAATTGTTGTTAAGTGTTAAACATAGCATAATGTCATAGTACAGTAGCCAGCACATGCCGCTGGTCACTATGACCTTGTGCGCTGTAATTTCGTAGCAGCATGGGCGAATCTTATGAAGCGTGTGTCCAGCCGAATCTGCTGTCTACTGTAGTGGTAGCAAAGAGTACAGGCCTGTTGTAAATAACTGCTGGACTTCTTTTTCTTGCTTTGTCCTTTTTCTAATCGGGGTCGGCTCTCTTCTTTCTCCAGGAAAAGCGCTTGTGGGTCGTCAGGTTATATTTGCGAGGTATTTTAACTACTGATATAATACTATCCATGTTGTGTGGGGTCTACGTCGGCGATATTTTGGTCTTGAGCTAAATTGTAAGGTTGTCTGGTAGGAATTGCTACTCAGCAATCAAGCCGCTTACAATGTGCACTTACTATCCAAATAAACATTACATTTGGATAATTACATCACTTAGTTAAGTCAAAAAGTCCTTTATTATACTGTACATACTTACTGTTCTTTCTAATTGCTATTTTATTGTGTCACTTCACTATAATACTTTATATTATAATGCCCCAACAAGTCTGGGAAAGCCTGATACTTTGTTACGTCGAGTTTGCGACATATTAGTATGCGTGTTAACTAAAAAAATAATGATTAAGAATTTGTATTGCAATCGTCTTCTTTCATCTCGATTGTAAGATCATCTCAATCCTTTCAGCCGTAAGAAAATAAACCGACAGCCAGAGTTACTTTCCCATTTACACTATCATACTGTTAAGCAGAGGAAAGATTCGTATTTTTGTGTGTGTATATTTGTAATGAATAAACTCAAAAACTACTTTGCGATTTCAAAAAATCTTTTACCATTAGAAAGCTACATTCACCCTGAGTAACATAGGCAACCTTTTACCGCGGGAAAACCATGGGAAAACGCCTCATTTCCACGGGAAAAACTGTTACGAGTAACCGGAGCCGCGGCGGTATGCTACTTAGTTAGTAATATTCCAATCCCTGGGTGGCCTTATTAAATGCTGACATCTCGAAGCCTCATCCATCAATCATCATGACATCTCTGTCTTCAATATACGTACAGAAGCCAGCACATGCGGTTGGACATTCGCACTACGAAATTCACTCCTATCCTACCGCTACGGAATACGGGCGCTCTCAAGGTCAACATATCCAGCCGCATGTGTGGCTACTGTACATATTAGTATTGAATATTGAATACGAGTATCTAAGACAGATAAATAGTAAATCTGAATCGTTTGTCAATCTGTCTGTCTCGCTTGGCTGTCGTAGAGGTTTTCGCAGTAAGTTAGTTAGATAAATATGTAGTTTATTTACTTACGTTATGTTAGTGCCATCAATCCGCGGTACATAATATTTATGCAATTTCCTTCTTGGTTAACTGGAAGCATTTGCTACTTCAGCAATAAACCCTCCTTCTTATTTTACTTTAGAAAATGTTAACAGCCTCCGTGATTGGGTGGTCAAAAGCTCGCCTAATGTTACGGAGGTTCCGGGTTCGAATCCCGGTGGGGACTCGTTGAACAAATAACACTTTGTGAGACTTTCCTCAGTTTGATTAGGTCATTGCAGGCTGAATCCTGATTGTCTGAAAAGATGGTTCCGTGCTTCGACAGGCACGTAAAGCCGTTGGTCCCGGCTACTATCTGCGGATGTAGTCGTTATAGGAGCCATGTCGGAAGAGGCGGTTCTATAATTCCGACACCAGGGTTTGTGAGGTAGGTTAACCTCGAAACACACACGATGATCAAGTAGAATAATTTTAACCTCCCTATTAATTACTGCAGGTTTACTAAGTAACGCCTAGCTCGACATGCTGTCGAACGCGACATGATGACAGAGCTTCTAGAGCCTACGTCTTACAGCCTGATGGTGTCATTAAAGAATATTTGTATAAAAAGCTTGGCAATATAACAGAAACCACTTTACGTTCCCGCTTACAGACTATCGATTACTCGCACTAAAAAGGAGAAGCAATCTAAATGCCCAATGAAGAACTAAACAATCTTTCGTATTTACATCTGTTTCTGAAAATGGCAATTGAATGTGCGCCGGCGCTGAGACTCACCAGGGCCGTAGTTAGGTGGGGGCGATATAGTCAGTGGAAATAAGTCTTTGTGTAGCACTGTATAAATTTGTTTTTGCCTTGAGATTTATGTTATATCACTTCACTACACCAAGCTCTATAGATATGTATACTTTTCTGTCAAATTGCATTACAATTATATATTTAGCGTAAACTTTCAGACGACGTGCCAAATTGTCAAACGTGAGAGACAGAGAGACAGACGCACTTTTTTTTTAAATCTTGTAGATTTGTGTTCAGATAATACTCCCTTTATCACCTAAATTCTGTTTTTTTTTTAAATCAAATCAATGTACAGATACGCCGATTCTTCTGTTTTATCATAGTAAATAGATTTATAAACATTTGCTATCTTTTTTTTTAATTGACCTATGCTTGAGTCGAAAAATTACGACGGATCAAGCTTCACCGGACTTGCGGGGGAGCGGAAGACCGCAAAAAAAATCATATACCAACGCGACTAGGGGCGGCTCGAGGGGGCCTGGGTAACAAGGCATAAGACAATGTGCCCACATACTTAATACCATTCTAGTATTTTCAGTTCCAACTCCACCCCTGTTAGGTCTCTGCGGGGGGCGTGGCGAGTGCGGGGGGTAATTGAAGGACTCCTCCAGTTCTCGGAAGTGGATGCGTGCGCGCCTGTGCGCCGCATGACGGTGAGATACCGACAACGTGACGGGAAAAACGAGGCTTCTTGGAAAACATTAAATGCTTTGTGATTTTCATGTGAGTACGCGAGTGTATGACAGTTTATAAAGGTTTTTTTTATTGACGTAAGCTATGCTTGTGTCGAAAAAACAAATCAAGCTGTACTTTGTATGTACTTTGGAGAAGAGCCATCCGCTTCCCTGCGTGCATAGTCATGTACCAACGCGTCTAGGGGCGGCTCAAGGGAGCCTAGAAATTAGGCCTAGCGCGTTGATACGGATACACATCGTGAAGGAGAGGGGCTCCGTCTCTGATTATTAGTTTTGATTTTGGTTTCGGCCGCGCCCTGCCGGCGGGTACGCGCATACCTGAAGGGTGTTTATAAAGGTACCACATACGAAGCACAATGATAAAATTCATTAAGTAACATCACGGACAGACAAATCTGGTATTTTTTACCTTTGTCGTCAAAAATGGCTTTTGTAAAATCTTTTTCGCATTTGGAATATAATCATCATGGTATAGCCTGCACATGCGGCTGCAGCGTAGCGGTAGGAGTGAATTTCGTAGTGTGAATGACCAGCCGCATGTGCTGGGTTCTGTACTTTAAACCTGGTTAGGGACAGGAACATAGGACTCGCAGCATATTTTTTCGACCAATTATGCATTGCAATTTCCAACACTTGTCATGAGCCAACCAAGGGTCTGGGCTTTTCCTTTACTTACATCAGGGAAAAAATGAAATGGTCGAGGAAGAACACTTCCCTTCAGGTCGTGATTTAAAAGACTGAAGGGTTTTTTTATTAACTTATACTTGTATCAAAAAAGTACGACCAATCAAACTTCACCGGACTTGTGTTTGATGGTTATTGAATAACTGACTCATGCTCAAAAATGGTAAAGAAACATATTATGCCTTTACGACCTCTTAAACCTCTTTAAGTGACTACTGTACGTCGTTTCCTAGTCCTTTATCTTACTATAATAGATAGCTGTCTCCATAAACAAACGGACGTTAATAGGAGATTTAAGAAGCCCGTTTAATTGGTGGCAGCGGTAACTCCTGCGCAGCCCGCTGTAGAGCTAGGGCTGTCACATACAAAACTGCATGCAATCTTCTTTTACCTACCTCAGGGCCAGATCATCATCATCATTTCAGCCTGTGGACGTCCACTGCTGGACAAAGGCCTCATGTCTGCAACGATTGGTCCTGAACTGCCCGCACCATCGCATCCAGCTGAATAACAAATATGTAGTTTAAGTAAGCAAGTGGAAGGAATTAGTGGTCCCTGCCTAGCCCTCCGGGAAAGAGGCGTTACTGTATGTATATATGTATGTATGTATGCAAAAGTGTCGAAATTTGAAAATCGAAAATATATATTGGTACGTGCCGAGGCTTGAATGAACCCGCTACCGTGAACTTCCGAATAGAAATCAACGGCCTTAGCCACTAGGCCACCGACTCTCACCGCTCCATTTATCTTCAGAAACCAAAAAATGAGTATTTTGACATACGCCCCTTGGTACATTAGAAATGACGACCTTCATCGGGATCTTAAAGTTGAAAAAGTTGACAGAATTATAAAAAAGTATGCCGAAGCTCACGAAAAAAGACTTCACCATCACGTGAACATTGAGGCTATCCAGCTCCTCGATAACACGGATATAGTGAGAAGACTGAAAAGGACAAAACCCTTTGAGTTAGTTTAGTGAACGCTAAGAAAATGTAGTGCAATCAGTGCTTACTTACAAAGTCACACGAACAAAGTGTCTTCCCCTTAATACAGACAATAAGAAAAGTGTTAATGGACACGTTCTTGCATAATATCTCTTTAGCAAATTAAGTTAAAATTAAATTACTTATTAGTCTTAGGCTAGATTGTAATATCTTTAAAGAATCTTATTCGGTTCTTTAATTTAAAGAAAAAAATAATAATAATTTTGACATACGCCAAATTCAAATTACTATTACAAATTTTAATCTACTAGCATCCAAATCCGCAACAATGCGCTGGCAACCCTATTGAATCCTATAAGGAGATACTTTCTATAACTATCCTTCAATACAATCACCTCTATTACTTGAGTAATGAATGCAATGTAATTTAGACAAGGTTTTAAAAGCTGCGCCCTGTCGATACCTTATGGAACTCTGTCGCAATAAAGTGCGTGTGCGCAACCTGCACGTAAGGCTGCGTCCTCGACGCCAGCGGCCAAAGCGGGCGGTGCGAGCGGTGGCACGCGCGTCTTGATCAAAATCCATAGATTTATATGAAAATGTTCTGGACGACAGCGGGCGGCACGCGCGTCGAGCTGTAGGTTACCGCCTACACCGCCCGCGCCGCCCGCGCCGCCCGCTCCGCCCGCGTGCGTGGAGGACGCAGCCTTAGAAATAGGCTCATTGGATCCGAGCTGTTTGAGCTTACCTTTCGCCTGGAATTGCATTTGAACCGTTGAACCGATTCTGGATTTTATCAAATCTAGTCAAATAAAAATAATTTATTTTGAACTTTTAGATATTTTACATCACTTGGAAAGTAATTTACATTTACTCACCTGAGAAACTCCACAGGCGCTGCATGTTTTAATTATTTATTTTTTATTGTATTATATAAATTACTAACTATATTTGGTTTATACTTGGTTGTTTATCGTGTGGGTTTCATGGTTGACTTATCTCACAAACTCAAGTGCCAGAATAATTGAGACGCCTAAGGCTTCTAACATAGTTCGTATAACGACTACATCCGTAGATAAACGACTTCATGTGCTTTCCGAAACACGGAATCATCTTTCTTGTTCGGACAATCTGATGTTTTGCCCTGCAATATCCTAACGAAACTGGGGACGAACCTCAGTATTGAGTGACTATACCAGGGTCTATAAATCCCCACTCTTGGCACTTTGGCAGTTTGGGGATCACAGTTGTTTCGATAGAACTTACTGTCGAACTATCTACTAGTTTTCAGGCATATTATCACTATTAACCCTTTTTATTCTAGGTAAATTAGGATAGGTACCTAATATATTACTTTAGTTCAATTTAGCCAGATAGATACCGTATACAGATGTTTTATCTCAGCTGTTAGCCAGCAGCTTGCATAGTGTGATCGAGCGAGGAGAGTCGAGCTACTGTCATGCGAGTACACAGGCTTTTTTATCCTATGGTTGAGTCGAAAAAGTACGGCGAATTAAGCTTCACCGGACTTGCGGGGAAGCGGAAGACTCTACCCCAAAAAAAGTCATGTACCAACGCGTCTAGGGGCGGCTCGAGGGAGCCTCAGACCTAGACCTAGCGCATTGATACCGAAAATCGTGAAGGAGACGATGCCTGAGGGGCTCCGTCTCTGATTATCAGTTCTGATTTGAATTAGTACGGGCAATGGCATCTGAAGGGTATTCGCTACCAGAAGAGCATTCTGTTAGGTGTAATCTAAAATCTTTTGCTGCTTTAACTGCACCAGTGATTTCGTCCTCAGGTTCGGAAAGGGATTACACAGGCACAGTAGCTGTCTACTGTCACATCAGATCCTCTAACATGCCCGGTCCACGCGTGACAGACATAATTTTGTCGTGCGTATTCTCTTATCCCATTGGAGGATATTTCAATATGGCGGGTTTCTCGCGCGACAAACTTTTGTCATTACACTGCATGTTACGGGGGCAGCTCAAACTGTGTAACCTATCACTCGCTTCCTACGACCCCCAATCTCTTTCTCTCTTTAGTGCAGTGCGTATGAGTCTATACTGTGATACTATAGACACATGCTCTTGTGTGTGTGCACTGTGCACAAAGACATTGTGCACACACAAGTATGGCTCGCCTACCCTCGTCAGATAAAAATCTGTACCACACGGCATGCATACTTCATGACACCACTATTATTCTAATTGTTTGATATCTTGTCAATAAAATCTGTTGATATTATTCTATTGCATGAAATCACTAACTAGAATCGACGCTACTTGTCTGACCTTTTAAGTAATTACAACAGAACAAGGATTTATTTTAATGTGTTTTGTTATGATCTAAAGGTAAAGGTAAATTAAACCTTATTTTCTTACATTTAATCAATATTTCGTTAATAAGTACCTAAATACAAAAAAAAAGAACTTTATATAACCGTTACTCGCAATTTCCCTAACCTGTCTGGCAAGTAGACGTTTCGTGTCGGTCACAAGGTTATCGACCAACCTAAGCTTCTGACGTCATGGCTCTTGTAACGAGTAATCCGTATAGCACCCAGGTGCGCCTTTACGTTCCTTCCGAAGCACGGAGTCATCTTCCTTCATCATGTCCTAACGCAACTAGAAAAAGTCTCACGAAGTAAAAAAAAATTACACCCCATATTTCCTTCATCCAGAGTAAAACTTGAGTCAAGTAGCTAGCTAAGTATTTAAAATAAGACGCGAGGGTAGGCAGACCGCGCGGCGACTGTCAAAGGCCTGCTCAGCCCTAATTGCTGGTAATGACCGCGATAATTGTAGGCAATATCACCATTACTGCGTATTCTCACTGATATTTGTGGGAATTATAAGAGGTTTGGACATTCTGTGCTGCAAACTCTACACAAAAAAGGCACTGTATGTATGAATCTTATTGGCAATATTGTTTCATTCTCATTTGCGTTGGAATGTGCAAAAAAAACTGTTACTTTGTTAACTTTTTCGTTCTCACTTCTAAAGACGTGCACTGCTAGTCAAAGATCTCCCTCTAAAGATCTCCACAACGATCGGTCCTGCTTAGCCCGCATTCAGTGTCTTCCCGAAGCCCTCATCAGATCGTCGGTCGAACTTGTAGGAGGCCTGCACTAGGGTGATTAAAGTTTTTTTTTTAAATGACCTGAGTCGAAAAAGTACGACGGATCAAGCTTCACCGGACTTCCGGGGGAACGGAAAACTCTACCCCAAAGTAGGCATGTACCAACGCGACTAGGGACGGCTCGAGGGAGCCTCGGACCACGGCCTAGCGCGTTGATACTGAAAAAAATCGTGAAGGAGATGACGCCTGAGGGGCTCCGTCTCTGATTATCAGTTTTGATTTTGGTTATGGCCGCGCCCCCGCCGGCGGGTACGGGCGTTGTTACCTAAAGGATTAATGAATATATTTTGCGAGTTTGCAACACTGTCGGCATATTAGCCGGTCGTGGCATACCCACATGTCCGCCAATATTCAGCAACAGGAAGCAGAACTGGGATCGAACATTGATTGAAGCCTTCAATTTGGAGCCATAATAAAACAAATAGCCTTTTATACGTACAAGCTGGCAATACCAACATACTTTTTTGGACGCTTTGATCAGGTAAGAGCATTCCTTTTCCTTCGTTAATCTCTGTTTCTGATTTCTACTTTGACTGGTTGCCTTCCTCTAATTGCATATTTCGTTGGCACTCTTTGTCATATTAATCAAATTGTATAAAATATTAATTGTATAAAAATATTTTGAAAAGATGCAACGCCTGTGGAGTTTCTTCCGGAGAGTTCTTCTCCACAGAAGACAGTCAAATCGTGAACTCTCCTCGACGTCGAAAAGTGATTTGTAAAATCTTACTTCAAATAAACACATTTTGAAGTTTTGAAATCAGGCAGAGAATAGCTTTGCGCGTGTTCAGCTTACCATGCACTTGACTGTACCACATTAACCTTTAAAAGCCTTTTAAAAATAGCCATACAAAAATTACTAGGTAACCTTTTTTACCTCAATCAACATAAATTCACATTAAAACAGCATCGAAACGTTAAAGTCACCAATAAGAGGTGAACATGGTTTTAAATAGCGAAATTAAAAGAACGCGTGCGCATTATTGTTGGATTCGAGCAATGCTAATTGAATGTCGGTAAACGGAAAGATTAGCATTAACATAGCATTAAAATATCCTTCAATATTTACCAAGGATCTTATAAATACTATGGTCTGTTTCATATTAATCCGGACAAGAGGTCATTGACGCCTGCATACAATGCGCACATTTTTTTCAAACGATACGATAAAACTATAGAAATCGAACTATTACTATATAAAGTTCGTTCATCTTCAGCTGTCTTATTTTGTAAACAAACCACTCACCTCGACAAAATCTCAAGTTTACGTGCTAATCACACTATAGAACTAGCTGAAAATACACATACACCTCACGCAAACACTTATCAAGCATTCACTCACGATTCTGTTGGAATTAATCATCAAAAACTTAAGTATTTCGCAAAATTATTAACAAATCGCTCTAACCTCAAACCATATTTCAATCGGTAATTTTTAGACTGTCTGTGGATTTTAGGGATGAGGTATAATCATGCACTCGTACACAATTCAATTAATTTATCGGAGCTGCGTTCCGATCTGCGCTTAAATTACTTTCGAATCAAACTGTCAGCGCCGTCAGCTCAAATCTAGTGGAAATAAAGTATCGCGGAAATATTTGGCAGTACAACATTTGCAAATATGATAAACATTAAGTATTATTACGTAATATTACATTTCATTTGTAAATAATGATGACAATAATAAATCTCAATTGCTGTATTCCTCATTTTGTGACCACCCTAGCATGTTTCTGTCATGCCGCGCTCGACGGCAGTATCGGACGACATCAAAGGCGTTTGACCACTGTATGAATTGATAACACTGTTGTAGTTCGGTTCGCGCTTTGAGTGCGCTCAAATCGATTTCAGCGCGTTTCGGAACGCAAGGTAATTGATTTTTTCAGAATTGAAATTAAAATATCATAATGAATGAATGACATCGATTCCTTTATTTGCGCGACTTCTTATATCAGAGCTGCCAGATGAAAAGACATGTTATATGATATAATCGTACACTTTTTATTACCAATTTATAGGATAGGTATTCCGAAATGCTTGTAATTACCAATTACAATCATTCACAAATTCAATTACATTCAATTAATTCAATGAAATTTATTATTTGGCAGCACTATTTTGTATCCATGGCCTCAAGATGGCCGCCTTATCGCCATGTTTGTTTACAAAATAAGACAGCTGAAGATGAACGAACTTTAGGTAATTATCGCAAAATATGTAATTTGGCATACCGTAGTAGAAGGCGGGGTGAGCGTGTGACCTTGCCAGATATTTTGGCGTTACATTACTTTTAATAACTTTCAAGAAAAGAAAGAGGTCAATGAACTTTTGTCCAAATTTATATGAAACAGATCATACCGTACAACAGTATTTACAAGATCCATGGTAAATATTTACGACCTTATTAATTGACAATTCCACTCGATTTTTATGTAGGTCATGAGAAGTAAGAATGAGACCATAGAATGACCAAACCCTTAAAAATTACGATTCAACTAATTAGAATAATTTAGTGTATCAATTTATTATATGAATCGTAAAATACTTTGGACCTCCCGCAGAGTAAGGTTTTTCTTTTATTTATTCGTAACTAGCATTCCACCGTGGCGCCTCCGCCCGAGTTCACAGTTTTTCCCGTGGGATTGAGGAACTTTCCCGCGGTAAAAAGTATCCTATGCTACCCGTCAAGGTTTATTCTATCTTTATACCAAGTTTCAACAAAATCGGTTCACTACTTTCGGAGCCTATTCAATGCAAACAAACAATCAACCAATCTTTATACTCGTAATATTACTAGCTTTCCGTTTCCCGTTGGAATGAGGCATTTTCCCTTTACTTTTTTTTTTAATCGGTTCAGTAGTTTATTTTTATTCATTACTAACACACACACACACGCACAAATACAAATCTTTCCCCTTTATAATATTAGTATGAATTGTGATTATAGTAGGTATAGATTGAATTACACTTTTCCAGAAGTCATATTTTTTAATTTTGACTAAATTACATATTTCACGATGTTTTCCTTCATCGTAAGATTGAATAAATGTTCGTTTAGATTGGAAAATCTAAAACACATTGTAGTTGCTACGGCTTGAACCTACGACCACCAAATGCAAGGCAACAGCCCTAGCCACAGGGCTGCCGATTCCTACACTACTTGTATTACATTTTGAATATTTCTCGCTCATTCCGGTTGCATCTCCGGTATAAGATTCTACATAATTAATTTTATAATTAGCGACATGGGGAATGCGCGGCAAAATGCAACAGTTCAAGCATGCAACCCTCCACTGCACAAAAACGAGAAAAAAGAACATTCTTATATACAGCGTGCTCCGTTCTGCTCGGTTAAGACTTCTACCCTAAAAGGGATGTGTCTCGTAAAGGATAAAATCCGTAATGAGATCATCCGGCAGAAAACCAATGTGTTGGATATAGTCCAAAAATGTAGCAAGCTGAGTGGCAGTGGGCTGGTCACATCTGTCGCAGAACGGATGAACGTTGGACTCGAAAGGTTCTCGAATGGAGATCACGTCCTGGCAAGCGTAGCGTGGGACGCCCCCCTGCAAGATGGACCGACGACCTGAAATGGTGGCTGGCGGTGGCTGGATGAGAGCAGCGAAGCCCTACGTCGAGCAGTCTACTGTACGCGGGCTAGTATGTAAAAGGGGTTGAAGCTATAATCTTCACGTTTAGCCGTTAAGCTATTGCTTACTATCGTAGGTTTTCGTTTCGAGGTTCACCTACCTCACAAACCCTACTGTCAGATATTGAGCCGCCTAAGCCTACTATTCTGACATGGTTAGTATAACGAATACATACAAACACGGAAACATCGCTTCCTTTACAACCTTTTAAAGGTTGTGTGTGAAGTCAACCAACCCGCACAGGTCCAGCATAGTCGACTCTCTCTCTCTCGGGTCAAGCTCAAACCCCTCGGTGGGGACATACAAATACAACACATACATCCCTTTTAGGGTAGAAATGTTATACCTACATATTGACATTGTATATTTAATACAAAATAAAGAATATGAATATGAATATAATATGAATATGAATACAAAATACCTACAAATATTGGACATGACTGTGTAGGCTGTTAACGATTTATGAGTAAAATTATTTCCCAAAGACTCTTTTTAACCCCCAACGAAAAAGAGGGGTGTTATAAGTTTGACGTGTGTGTCTGTCTGTCTGTGGCATCGTAATTCCTAAACGGATGCGCCGATTTTGATCTAGTTTTTTTTTTGCAAGTGTCACAATGGAGAGTGTTCTTAGCTGTGACCCAAGAAAATATCTTAAGCCATTTGAAGATTATCAGCTCTTTTCTAGTTGTTGAAAGGTTCATGTAACGGTTTTGGGTTATTAAATTTTTTAATTTAATGTTATCTATCACGTTAAATTCGGAACATCCTTTGTTTCTTGCATATTTTCCGCTCCGACCTTTTTATTTGTCCTTCTTGCGCGAAGTCGCTGGGTCTGTCTTTGCCTCTTTTTACTGCGGTAGAAATGTAGCATTAATTAGAAGGCAAACGCAATGAAATGTCATTTTAATGTGTCGCCCGCCCACGTGCTGCTGTCTACCTGTTGCACTTGCAACTTGCAGTGTGCAACTGTGCATCTCAGATTAAAAAAAGCGGCCAAGTGCGAGTCGGAATCGCCCATGAAGGGTTCCATAGCAGCCAGTAACATAATATAAAAGTTTTTGTAGTTCGTTGTGACTTTGATCGATGTTTTAATAATAGTGAAAGGTAAATTGCGGTTTACGATTTATGACATATTAAAAAAAAACTACTTACTAGATCTCGTTCAAACAAATTTTCGTTGGAAGTTTTGATGGTAATGCACATCATATATTTTTTTAGTTTTATCATTCTCTTATTTTAGAAGTTAGAGGGGGGGGACACACATTTTCCACTTTGGAAGCGTCTCTCGAGCAAACTATTCAGTTTAGAAAAAAATGTTATTAAAAACCTAAATATCATTTTTGAAGACCTATCCATAGATACCCCACACGTATGGGTTTGGTGAAAAATTTTTTCTTGAGTTTCAGTTCTATGTATGGGGACCCCCTAAATTTATTGTTTTTTTTTTCTATTTTTGTAAGAAAATCTTAATGCGGTTCACAGAATACATCTACTTACCAAGTTTCAACAGAATAGGTATTATAGTTTCGGAATAAAGTGGCTGTGAAATACGGACGGACAGACAGACAGACAGACAGACATGACGAAAGGGTTCCGTTTTTTGCCATTTGGCTACGGAACCCTAATAGACAGAGACTGACTTCCGATTAAGGTATCAAAGTCAAAGTCACAAAGTCAAAGTCAAAATAATTGACGACCCCGTAGCCTAGTTGGTAGTACGTCTGCCTACGAAGCACAGGGTCCCGGGTTCGAATCCCGCCCAGGGCAAACATTCGTGTGTTTGCCTTGTTTCTGGATGTTGTATATTTATATATGTATGTATATCAGCTGTCTGACACCCATAGTACAGACTCTGCTTAGTTTGGGCACGTTTGGGGTCAGATGGCCGTGTGTGAGATGTCCCACACAATTATTTTTATTTATTAATCGTACTTTACTTAATTAGCACGCATAAATACAAAAGACACGCCTATTACTAGAAATTTCTGAAGGAATTTGATTATTACCAGTCTCATCTTTTCTTGTTACTTAGGGTGAGGCCACACGAGCGTAATTTTGTGAGTCGTGAGCGGCAGAAATTCGGTCGCGCAAATTCTGCCGCGTTCGGTTTCATACAAAACCCCTGTTTCATTCACACGGACTCAAATTTTCAGTCGTCTGCCGGCTCACACACGTTATGACCGGCAGAATTCTGCCGGTCGGGTGGAGCGGGCAGAGGGGGGCGAGGGAATAGACTAGTGTTGCCAATATCGATAATTTTTTTATCGATGGCTTGGGTTTAGTTTTTTTTTAGATTACTTACTTATACGAAATCTCGTCGTAGATATAGATTTTTTTTGTTTCTGGTCCGATTGCTTTCAAAATCGATATCTGGGGTCCCCAGTCGACTCCAATGACGAATCTGACATCTGATTTTCAAAAAATGGCCGCCATTTTAAACTTTTTTGTTTCTGGTCCGATTGCTTCCAAAATCGATATCTGGGGTCCCCAGTGGACTGCAATGACGAATCTGACATAATAATATGAATTGCATAAAATGGCCGCCATTTTGAACTTTTTTGTTTCTGGTCCGATTGCTTCCAAAATCGATATCTGGGGTCCCCGTGGACTCCGATGACGAATCTGACATCAAAATTGGAAAAAATGGCCGCCATTTTGAACTTTTTTATTTCTGGTCCGATTGCTTCCAAAATCGATATCTGGGGTCCCCAGTGGACTACAATGACGAATCTGACGTCTGAATTGCAAAAAATGGCCGCCATTTTGAACTTTTTTGTTTCTGGTCCGATTGTTTCCAAAATCGATATCTGGGGTCCCCAGTGGACTCCGATGACGAATCTGACATGAGAATTGCAAAAAATGGCCGCCATTTTGAACTTTTTTGTTTCTGGTCCGATTGCTTCCAAAATCGATATCTGGGGTCCCCAGTGGACTCCAATGATGAATCTGACGTCTGAATTGCAAAAAATGGCCGCCATTTTGAACTTTTCTGTTTCTGGTCCGATTGCTTCCAAAATCGATATCTGGGGTCCCCAGTGGACTCCGATGACGAATCTGACATCAAAATTGGAAAAAATGGCCGCCATTTTGAACTTTTTTGTTTCTGGTCCGATTGCTTCCAAAATCGATATCTGGGGTCCCCAGTGGAATCCGATGACGAATCTGACGTCTGAATTGCAAAAAATGGCCGCCATTTTGAACTTTTTTGTTTCTGGTCCGATTGCTTCCAAAATCGATATCTGGGGTCCCCAGTGGACTCCAATGACGAATCTGACGTCAAAATTGGAAAAAATGGCCACCATTTTGAACTTTTTTGTTTCTGGTCCGATTGCTTCCAAAATCGATATCTGGAGTCCACTGGAAACCCCATTTTTTCCAATTTTGATGTCAGATTCGTCATCGGAGTCCACTGGGGACCCCAGATATCGATTTTGTGGGCACAACACGCTCTTTTCCAAAATAAATAAAAAATTTAGCCCCGCCGGGGCAACAACATGCAACAGTTGTCGCATGCCACATAATTAATAAACAAATATTTTAACAAAAGCCAGGGCAACACGCCGGGCCAACACTTTTCGCAAGTTAAATCTGATGATATGATGATATGCTACAAATTTTATTTTTGTTACTTGCGGCATTTGTTGCATGCGGCAGCCTATTTTACGCCGAGGCAAAATCGTGGCTAAATAAATTGTAAAGCATTAGTGCAATATTTCCCGCGGATCGTTATCGATATTGTTTACTATACAATCACCCCCTATAACCGACCGAAAAAATTGAGCTCGTGTGGCGGTCCCGACTGAATTTCTGCCGGCAGAATTTGCGCGACTGAATTTCGGCGGCTCACGACTCACAAAATTACGCTCGTGTGGCCTCACCCTTAAATTTAAGTGGTGGTATAGGTACCTATATAACTGGGTAAAAATATGTTACAAATGATTCTACAAAAATTTCGAAATATTATTCGTTTTTTTCCCTTTCAAAAGAAATATCTGAGTCTGATAATAAGTACAATCTAATTAAAGCAGTCCGTTTTGTAAAAAAATGTAATACGGTTTCAGGCTGTTTTTGTTGCACGCTAGGCAAAAATTCAGCCTGCCTTACTTTCTTTCAATCTGGCTACCCGTCTCACGCTGAGCTTTTATTAACCTGGCTTAAATTTTTTGTTCGTGCGGAACCTTCTATTACTTTCTGTTGATCGGAATATGCCACTACATTGGCAGTGGCTATGGTAAGATTGCAGTCACTTGCAGTGATTGCAATCGAAGGTGCATTAACATAATGCCCGCATATTATATAATTTTTGCAACTATGCGATCTCATGCTTACATTGGGAATTCTTTAATTACGTCCACCGTGTAGTCTATTTTGGTTTTGTTTACAAAAAAATCCGTCTCTTTTCGTTTTAAATAGGTAAGTGAGGGCTGTGGAATTTCAAACATACTTATGAAAATAAATGTGGTGTTGTGTAAGTATACCTATGGAACGCGCCTGAACGCGCATACCAAAAAAATATTTTGCAGATATTAAAAAAGAAAAAAATATATAATTATTTTCACCTATTTCTTATACCGAACAAGGGATATAAGATTCTATAATCTATTTGAATGAAAAAAAATTAAGTGTATGTTTTCTTGTGTTTTAATACTTCTCTTTTCTGTAGAAACTTTACAATAAAAGACAAAATTATCTATATTACTTCAAAACAGTATCATATTATCCACAATGATCAGTCCTGCGATGCCGGCAACCAGCGGCTTTCGCGACCCCCACCAGATCTTGCGGTCCACGGATCTTCGAGGGAGACCTTTGTCTGCCTGTGGACGTCTTCTGGCTGTGATGATGATGATGATCTAGATGATGAACATCATAAAAACAGGGTTGCTTTACTTGCTCCCCTATTCCACATATTATGTGTATAATTTCTACGATATTTTGATAATAATATCCGCGACTAATGTCCAATCATGAAAAGTTACCAATGGTCGAAAAATGTCCAATCATAAAAAAGTCTAATCATAAAAAAATCCAATCATAAAAATATCTAATCATAAAAATGTCCAACCAAGTGTCCAAATTGTGCCAATCATCATTGGCCTTTTCGTCTTGTCAGACGTTTTAAGCAGCGTCAATTTATGCTTCGACGACACCGGCGTTCGTGGCTAAACAAGCCAATACGAGAGCGGCAGAGACGACCGCATTTTGGGCACTTATGTTGCGAGTTAGTTGGTGCAGGAACCCGCTGATTCTTGAAACGTGCGTCTCGTTTTACAGCGAGGTGCTGAAACCATGCAGCGTCATGGGTAGTACGCCCTTCAGCAATGGCTTTTCGCCACTCTGGTCGATTGCTAGCCAGGCTTTCCCAGGTTTGGGGGTTGATACCAAAGGTCACCATGTCGCGTGTGCCAATACTTACTAAATAATAACTTGGGCTTACTATTGAAAAATGCCAAAGTGCTTGACGGGCTGATAGCTAATGGTTAAGATAAATACGATTCGCAGCGAACCCATTTCCTCGGAATGTGTGCGTTATAGCGATTAAATGCGTGCGCGCTGCTTTTGCGCTTATCTCACAACTAAGTAGGGTGACCATAATTCATCATCCCTCACACACACAATATATTAGTGCATCCAATGATTTTCATGTTCTACAAGTTGTGTTTAATTTTTTCAGCGTGTGTCACTCCGCTGTTTAGGTATGATCGCTGCGCCCCGGGGAGGTTTTTAATGGGTAACTTAGTGGTAGATTTATGTGCCTTCCGAAGCACGAAATCATCTCAATGACAATTGAATGGTTTGATGTAACTTTTGTATTGTATGGTATCTATTCTAAAGAAACGGCGCAAGACCGTGACAAGTGGCGAATTCTCGTGTCGGAGGCCAAGACCCACTTTGGGTCGCTGAGCCACTCTAGTAAGTAAAAGTTTTTACACTCCCACACAAAATAATATTTTAGTAGGACAGGGGAGAAGTCGATACTTTTTTTGTTTCCGGGAAATTTTATAAGATCCATTTCTAGATTTTCCAGTTGTCTCAAAAAACATGGAACGTGTGGCCATCTCCGTGGAGTTAAGATGCGAAACCTGTCGGTGCTCATTAAAGTCGACCCTACAAATTACTCGAACTCGTTCACCGGCGATCGAGTGCTATACCTGTACCTGTATGTATATTCTTGGATACCGATGAATAGCTTGCAAAGGAAGAAATTAAATGAGATGGTTTATTTTAAACTTTTGAATATTTCTGCATCACTTAAGTCCATGGTCTTAAAACAAGGTCTTCCATTCGGACCACGTGACTGACACAAGCCTACGTCATTTTGAGCTGTTCATCCTTGTCTATTAACACGCATTCGACAAGGATGAACTGCGCAAGATGACGTAGGCTGGTGTCAATCAGTCACGTGGTCCGAATGAAAGACCTTGTTTTCTTAGACCATGGTTAAGTCCAAAAAAGTTAATATAGGTACTTACCTAGTAGAGAGTTATCTTTTAAATTATTCTAAGTGCCACATTTAGACACAGAAGTAGATATAATTTATAATATTTTGATCGTTCAAAAAAGGCTTGTATTAAGCTCGCGAATCGAACCTGGAAGTTTTGAATTGAAACACTATTTATATTTGCATTTTATTAACACTTTTTTATTAGCATTTTATTCATTTTATAAATCATAGTAACATTTACTGCTTGAAACCACCCAATCAATATTTAAATACAAATAGTTCGTTTCCAGAGATGAAATAAATAGCACTCTTCAACAGGTTCATAACTGGTTTACGGCTAATAACCTGGTATTAAACGCAAAGAAGACTAAGTGCATCAAATTTACTTTACCAAATGTAAACAGCTGTAGGGGTGACATTGTGTTAAATAATGAACGGCTTGATCTGGTAGACAGTACAGAAATAACTATTGACGCTAAACTACAATGGAGTCCTCATATATCTTCTCTGTCGGGGAGGCTTAGCTCAGCTGCGTATGCAGTGAGGAAAATCAGACAGTTATCAGACATAGCAACAGCTAGGTTAGTTTATTTCAGTTACTTTCATAGTATAATGTCTTACGGTATATTATTGTGGGGTAGGGCATCCGATATTAACACAGTTTTTATTTTGCAGAAAAGAGCCATTAGAGCAATAGGTATACCAACTTCGGTGTCGGGAATCACTTAGAGAACTGTTTAAAGAAATAGACATCTTGACAGTTCCATGTCAATATATTTATGCAAATATTATGTACGTTAGAAAAAATATCCACGAATTTAAAAATAATTTTGATATTCACAATCGTAATACCAGAAATAGAAATAAACTAGCTCGTGATAACTATAGATTGGCTAAAGTCAGTACTTCTTTTGTGGGGCTCTGTGTACGCTACTATAATAAAATACCTGATGATATTGTGAATCTTCCAGAAAAAAGGTTTAAATGCCACGTACGTGAAGCAATATCTATGTAAGAAAGCGTACTATGGATTGGATGAATATTTGAACGATAAGAAAGCTTGGTGTGTGGAGACTCCAGCTCGACACGGGAAACACAGTGCTTAACAAAATTTGTTTGTAAAAACTACGTAATTGTGCAACATTGTAGTGCGAATCGACTATGCAATTGAGAAGCCATTAATTAGATTGTCGTGTCAACATCTGGCTGACTGAGTATTCATGCTCACTAAAGTGTCCTGACTTGCGGTGGCGTATGGGCCGGGTCGTTGGGTTCCCTCTAATATGGTTGAGCCCGGCGGTGGCTGACCCATGCGTCAAACCCGTGAACGTGGTGCTGCTTGGGGGGACTGGTCTACTCTAGTCGATTGCCGGTTGTTTTTTGGTTACATAATTTAGTTTTTCTACTTTGACTGGTTGCCTTCCTCTAATTGCATACTTCGTTTGCACTCTTTGTCATATGAATCAAATTGTATAAAATAATAATTTTTGTAAAATAGTTTGAAAAGATGCAACGCCTGTGGAGTTTCTTCCGGCGGGTTCTTCTCCACAGAAGACAGCCAAATTGTGAACCCGCCTCGACGTCGAAAAATGATTTGTAAAATCTTACTTCGAATAAAAAATATTTCTTTCTTTCTTTCTTTCTTTCTTTCAGAGCTGAGTACAGTACCTACAAGTTTTTTTTTCTAACGAATGAATGCAGTTTTTCTTGTTACTAAAATCTGAACAGATGTTTGTACGATATTTAGAACTCACATTGTAAGGAAATAAGAAAAACAATAAAATATATTCTAATAAAAGCTTTCTGCTCGTATTCGACAGATGGCGCTAGTAGTATTTTAAAACTCGCTAGCGTTTCATTTTTCAAGAACGTTTAATAAATTTTTTTAATACTACTGTGTTACCTACCGATTTCTAGTAGCTGTGCTTCTTTGCATTAGGTAATTATTAGGATCACTTAATTACTCAACTAATATCGCATAGCTTCTTTTTGTGTTTCATAATTTTATTGTTTTTGTGCTTGTAATGTACATTCGTAGTTTGAGCAAAAGTTTAACTTCTGATCTATTCTGACGTCAATAAGTTTTTTTTTCAGCTTTAATTATTCGTTATTAACCCGCGACAAAAAAGAGAAGAGTTATTATTTTTTTTAATTTAGTGTTATTATCTTTCTATCTTATCTAATAACTAGCGACCCGCCCAGGCTCCGCACGGGAAAATGGTTTTTGTGGGTTATCCTTAAGTATATTATGCATGTATTATACATACAAACCTTCCTCTCGAATCACTCTATCTATTAAAAAAACCGCATCAAAATCCTTTACTTATTTTGAAAGATTTAAGCGGGCAGCGCGAGATCGTTGTGGAGATCTTTGGGGGAGGCCTTTGTCCAGCAGTGGACGTCTACTGGCTGAAATGATGATGATGATGAGGGATGTAGGGACAGAGAAAGCGACTTTGTTTTATACCATGTAGTGATGAAGAAGCCGTTGTTTCATCTCTTCGCCCTCCGTACCCCTCTACCTATATTTGAATAGAATTGAATTGAATTATTTTGACACTAGTTTCGTAATTCTATCTATAGTTAGTTACACGTACACAGACGTGCAAATAAACAGGTGCAAAACAAATGAATGCTCCAGTCGGGGCCCGTGGTGTGATGTGTGTGAGGTGAGCTCACAAGCATTTCGCTGACCTAGCGAAGTGAGTAAAAGACCAGTTATATTCACAACAGTACAGATTTACTTGCGCTCAAGTCAAATCTTCAAGCTGCATTTAGATTACACCTAATAGAATGCCCTTCTGGTAGCGAATACCGTTCAGGTAACAATGCCCGTACCCACCGGCGGGCGCGCGGCCATAATCAAAACAAATAATCAGAGATAGAGCCCCTCAAACGACACAAGCATAGGTCATAAAAAAAAGCTGCTACAATGGTGAAGATTTTCCGTTACTAGTAGATCATAAAAAAAATAAAAGACAAAAAGTCAGATACTTATATACAACACAAATTATGTGTTACTGACGCCAATAATGTAAAAACTGTTACAATTTTAGAACAATGAATCAAAATTCATTCAGGATCATCAAACGGGACTTACTCCGAACGGCTTGCCTGTCAATGTAAGTATTCGCACTTCAATCTTTGATGTTGCAATAAGAAATTGAACTGACCTGACACTTTACAATAAAATCTTGTCTCTACTCGTCTCCGTCGTCTTATTTTCCTTCTGACCCCAGTACAGTCTCCTACTCTCTTGTGTCTCTTCTTTACCCTCACTTAAGAGTAAGGCGAGGCCCGCAAAATTACCTAAAGGAAGATAATAATCGTTATTTGTGTACTTTTATAAAAGTAAAGGGTGTTTCTTGTGAAGTGTACCTAGAGGTGAAGATCTCGCTACAATTAAGTGGAGCGAGATTACAGGAATTACGTATACAGGGGGATCAGAGGGATAGGCGAGACATGAGCACGCCAAATTGCGACGCAGGCGCAGGTGATTCCAGCTCAAGACAATTTTGTACCATTCTGTACTCAAAATCCTAGATATTCCTTAGAGTTAGGCTATTGAAATTAGACAATGAAAAACGCGGCAAGTTTGAAAAAAATCATCGTGGCAAACCCCAATTCTATGGATTTACCTAATTTGATACTTTTTTTCTATGTAACTTTGTTGCCAGTACAATGTTTTCCAATTTCATCGATTGTCTACTTTCAATAGCCGAACTCTATTTGTGATATTTTCCATTTTACATTAGTTATACAAAATGCCATCGAATGAAAACCACCACAACTCGGCTATTCTACTGCCTAATCAAATTGCCGGTAGAGCAAGAAAACGTCCTTAACCTACGAAATGATCAATTAAAAATATCATTCATGAATTGTTGTACATTTAAAAGATAAATATAATTTACCCACTAATATCTTTACCTAGTTTTTAAGTAAGTACCTATTTTAAATACCTAATTTTTTGTTTTATTTCACAAAACTATAATTTACTTTCGTTAACAGCAATATGTTGCCACCGACAGACTCCAATAAAGCGCCGATAAATTTACGTACCTATAGTACTTTCGCGTTAGCTTGGCAATAGCGAACATTGACAAGACCGGTACCAAAAAGTAATATTTTTAAACGATAATTATCGCTTTCCGTACTAACTGTTCTACTATTCATGTACTATTCATATGTACTATGTACTATTCATATCGTATACATTTACTAAGGAAAACGATATAATACGAGTACAGTGGTAGTAAATGTCAACGCTCGCTATTGCCAAGCTAACGCGAAAGTACTATACCTACTTTTTTTTTCATATGGAACCTACTGTCAATTCGTAAATTGTAACTTATGGAACGCTGATTAAAATAAACAGAAATAACTCAAGATGCATTTAAAATAGCCTCAGATTTACCGAGAATCAGTCGGATGCGCCTGCACATACGATAATGCACCAATTAAACGCCATTACGTTCCTGGCTGCGCAGATTCCGCCGCGCACGCACTGGGTTGCCAGACGCTGGAAAATATCCCAATTCAGCAACTTGAATTATTTATTTAACAGTTTATTGGACACATGAACAACAAAGGACAGTCACATATTATAGAGAAACGACACAACGGAAAGAAATATCTTACAGTAAACACACTAAACACATCAAAATTTCTTTCTATGATTCTAAAGGACTAAAATAATTCAGCTTAAAAGGTTAGTTAGAACTCAAATAGAAGATGTTTTATATAAAAAAAATATATTTATCCTGAAAAAAAATAGTAAAATGAAGTTCAAAATCGAAACAAGTCCTAAAGATTTGACTTTGTTTGTACTTACAGAGGATTCCAAAATGACAAAGGACATGGTATGACAAATAAATGAGTCTTGCTTAGTGATTAGACCGCCAAGCTGAAAATTTGATCTGTAATTATTGTAGTTGGCAATTTTACTTTTCATAGTTAGCCCCCGACGAAAAAGAGGGGTGTTGTAAGTTTGATAATGTATTGTGTTTGTCTGTCTGCCTGTCTGTCTGTGGCATCGTAGCTCCTAAACGGATGCGCCGATTTTGATCTAGTTTTTTTTGCAAGGTATCACAAATGTCACAATCGAGAGGTTCTTCTATGATCCAAGAAAATAATATCTTCAGCCATTTGAAGATTATCAGCTCTTTTCTGGTTGTTGAAAGGATCAAGTAAAGGTTCAGTGGCGCGGTATTTTTAATTTTTTAATTTAATGTTATATTTGAACCTTGGCAACACTGGACTGCGTGCAAGGATCCGATAGCGCGGGCGGCGGCTGAATCCAGACTTAGCAAATAAAACAAGTTGCTGATAACTTTTAAAATCCTTGAACTTAAAAGGTTCTCATTTCAAAAAAAAAGAGCGCTTGATAAAAGACTCTACCGTGTATATTTAATCAAGTTTTATATGGTCGTAAAGACGTAATAAAATAGATTACTATAAGATCAAGATCACAGACTTAGTATAGTACCTAACCTAGGTATACCAACATGATATTTAAGAAAAAAGAACTTTCTAAAAGGGGTCGCCGTCGGTCGGTGACTTAATGGCTAAAGACGTTGCTTCTCATCTGGAAGGAGCTGCTTCGATTCCCGCCTATGTCAGACAGTCAGTCCAGGCCCTGATTAAGTCTAGTTATTATACCCTAACATACAAATTATATATAAAGATTGTCAATGTAGTTTTAGAGATGTCAAACATCTATTTAACGCACCAATCGCTGTAGTTTTAGAATGCATGCATCCGACTTAAAAATGACCTACACTTTTTAACAGCTGCGCTTATTTTAAATATTATTGGTTCATCTCCCGTCCTTTTCGATTCCCATATACCTAAACGAAAAAGATAGCTACTCTTAATTGTAAGTAATTAAAGAAATACTCGTAGATCGAAACAACGACATACTTGATGTAGTACCCAACCAGACAAATTACAGTTCATTAGTTAGAACAACACAAACAAACATCAAATTAAAGACATAATAACGAGGTCGTTAAATGAAAACGAGTACTAAATGGCACCGGGTGGGTGCCAATCAAATAGCAAATACATAAGAACGTCTCACTCCCTTCTATAATTTATTGCTTATTAGAGCTACTTAATGTCTGAGATTATTAAAATTATATGAGCTAGAATTGAGCTAGTAACATTGAACATAGGGCTGTCAAAACTAAATATTTCTATTCAAATATGAAAACAAAAAGGATTAATCTCCAATTTATGTTGTTGTCCTAAGGCGGGGTGCGTAGGTGCAGAGAGCCTTCGTCAATTTATGCTCCAAAGAAATGAACAGTCCTCTTTTGTTTTCCTGTCGCTCGAAAAATTGTTGCCATAATCCCACACTTATAATGCGGTCTGGCAACAAAACGTATGAGTTTCATCCAACGAGAATAAAATGTACAAAAAAAAGAAATGGCTGCAGAGTTCTCCTGTGAAACCAAAACAACTGCAATTTCCAGCCTGCAATTGAAGCTTCCCGATAAAGACAGCAGGCGCCTAATAAAAGCAGTTTTTATAGGTTTTTGTAGTATATAGTAGAAAAGAGAAAATTTCTTTCGCAACAAAAAAACTGCCTGTTAACAGAAATACTTACTAAAATTTAAGCAACAATTCGGAAGCTTAGTACTTTCGGTTTAGGTAAGAATGGAACTTTTAGATTTTTATTCGTAAGTCAGCATTAGCAAGCAAAATTATTACAATCCGTAAAAAATGGCACAGTGACAGCCCTGTGACACGTGTTCACATTAAGTATACAAGAGGCTATATCAGTGGATTTTTTATACGGCCTGCTCACACCAAAGGTTTACACAATGGAAGACTGGCGGATGACCACAGTTCTGCTGGCAGGATGTCTCCTGCTGCCAAGTGGCTGGACCAGCGTAGAGGTGATGAAAGATGTAACCCTTGGCTTCGGGGAGGCTTTGAAGCATTGTCGAGAGAAAGTAAGTTGACTGACTTTTTGATGCTCATTATTCTGCTATTAGAGGACGATCTATAAAATAAATCGTCTTCGTTTTGTAACAATTCGATGGTTGCTTTTTGTTTAAAATTGTATTCCTAATGATTAAATGGACTCTTTTTTGGTACGAGTAAAACTTGTCACAAAGATAGAATAGACCATGCGGAAGATTATAGGCCAATTTTTACCTCGGGAAAATACCTCATTCCCACGGGAATAACTATTAACGCGGGCGGAGCCGCGGCGGGAAGCTAGTTTCTTGTAACAAAACTATCATCACTTTACTTTTTAGTTCTTAATTAATATATCTACTTACACTTTATTAGTGGTATTTACAGAACTGTTTCCTTTAGTAAATAAATTGTGGTGACCGACGTGAGGCCCGCTCGCCACGGTCGCCACGCCAATAATGATCAGAGTTTCCCCTCACCTAAAGATATTTCACACCAAAAAATATCTATTACTGGGTTTGCCCACTGCCCCGCGTTGCCGCTTTAAGTAATTTGTGGTTTACGGAACTTGTAACATTCACTCCCAACCCGTGGTTCACCCCATTAGTAAAAGTGTGTACCAAGGGCGTTTATTTCTTCCCATAGTTCACCTCAAAATTGGGTGGACCAGGGGTAATATTTTTTTCCCTGTGTTCTAGAGTCAACTGTCAGAGGAGAAGATGGAAGAGTTCTTCCACTTCTGGCGCGAGGACTTCAAGTTTGAGGACCGGGAGCTGGGCTGCGCCATCCAGTGCATGAGCCACCACTTCAACCTGCTGACTGACTCCCATCGCATGCATCATGACAACACACATGAGTTCATCAAGTCCTTCCCCAACGGTCAGTATAGAATTTTCAATTTTCGTTTTGAGATACCTAACCGGAGGGATGCTCTATTGATGAATCCGTCTCTGATTATTAGTTTTAATTTTGCCCGCGCCCCCTCCGGCGAGTACGAGCATTGTTCATCATCTCAGCCGAAAGACGTCCACTGCTGGACAAAGGCCTTCCCTTAAAGATCTCCACGACGATCGGTAATGCGCTGCCCGCATTCAGCGGCTTCCCGCGACCCTCACCAGATCGTCGGTCCACCTGCGCACGCTACGTCTTCCGGCGCGCTGTCGCCATTCGAGAACCTTTTTGCCCTTCTACGCGCAATGTGCCCAGCCCACTGCCACTTAAGTTTAGCGATTCTTCGGGCTATGTCAGTGACTCTGGTTCGCCTACGGATCTCATCATTTCTGATTCGATCACGCAAGGAAACTCCAAGCATAGCCCTCTCCATCGCTCTTTGGGTGACTTAAAGCCTTCTTATGAGGCCCATTGTAAGCGACCACGTCTCGGATCTATAAGTCATCACTGGCAACACACATTGGTCAAAGACTTTTGACTTGAGACACTGCGGTATTTGGGGCGAAAAGATATTTGCATTGTTACCTGAAGGGTAATTATTACCGTCATTTGTCCAGGTGAGATCCTGGCGGCCCAGATGGTCTCCATCATCCACCAATGCGAGCAGCAGCACGAGGCTGAAGAAGACCACTGCTGGAGAATCCTCCGAGTCGCTGAGTGCTTCAAAAACACATGCACTGCGAAGGGCATAGCCCCAACCATGGAACTGCTTATGGCGGAGTTCATTATGGAGGCCGATGCGAAGTGAAGTTTGTGAAAGACGATAGGTAAGAGGGATGTGTCCTGCGTTCAAATTCAAGCCTTTTTCCAGAGCTAATGTTTAAATGGTTTTAATCTATTTTAAATTGAAGCCTAAATAAAAAACTTAATTCGTCATTTATCATTTCCACTGCGATTTAATAACGTAAACTTCCTGATAAAAAGATCGACGGCCCCGTAGCTTAGTTGGTAGGTACTTGTGCCTTCGAAGCATAGGGTCCGGAATTTGAATCCTGTCCAGGACAAACATTTTGTGCGGTGAGCACTTGTGTATGCCTTGTGTCTGGATGTTGTATATTTATTTATGTAAGTACTTATTATCTATTCATATATGCACGTTTATCATAGAGCAGACTATTTCGTCTAATTTGGTGCTAGAATTATGTACCTATGAGATGTTCACATATTTATTTATTTATCCTCCTTTAAATAGCCAAGGACACGTCCCTGTTACAACGGCCATGCTTTTTTGTTGACTTTTGTAATCCTATGTAGCTATATAGTGTGCTATACTTTAATTTAAGTACCTATCAATACCTAAGTAAGTTTGGAGCGCAAAGTCATTCTGAAACATGTTTAGAAATAAGGGTTAATATTAATAAAATCAATTTAACGAATTCACAAATAATATGTTTTAAATTTTTCCTCACAATCACAACATTCACAACATACCTATTGTAAGCTGCCAAAATTTTGTTGTTGTACCAGTCAAGCGCACGCTAAGCTGATTGACCTTTTGGGCGTTTTTTATTCTTTTATATACCTATTAGGTACGTCAGCCACATCGTAACCTATCCTTAGAATATATTAGATTATAATTTCTGTTAGGTATATATTATAATACAAATAAGTAAGTTACTACTATTTGGTAATCTGTGTAAGAACACCATTTTTGCTTCCGCGAACTTGTGGATGATTTGTTTGATAATCATTCCATCGAAATATAAGTACGTACATAGTTTATTTTATTTCTATAGCCGACAGCCATGACCGAAGAAAAACTGTTTTTTCCTTCATGCCGATCGATAGCTTATTTATAGGTAGGTAGGTATGAGCACGGAGTAGCTCTACTCCGTGGGTACGAGTACGAGAGAGCACGCATGAGTCATGAATTCAAGACAAGACGTGGACAAGACCACCAAGACGTTGATAGGAAGTTCTGTCTACGCGCAATCACGAATTTCGCCGTCACTGCCGACCGGGGATGTAGCTCAGTGGTAGAGCGTTCGCTTTGCATGTGAAAGGCCCCGGGTTCGATCCCCGGCATCTCCAAGCTTTTTGTCGTGTTTTGTTAATTACTGCGTATTTTCCTTTATTATTTCCCGCAGAGAAAAATATTTAACTGATCTTGCACGTCTATAACTTTAAAACTTCATACATAATCTACAATTAAAAGGTCTATTTTGTATGGGTCGTCCACCCAAATAAAATTTTCGTTTCATAGATATGATAATGTTATTATAATTTATTATTCTGGTATGATTATAATGATAATCATCATCATCCAGTTCTAATAAATCCTACTAATAATTACCTATTAGTAGGATTGTCAGGATGGATGTAAGTATGTTTGTTAGTTGTTACTCTTTCACGCAAAAACTACTAAGGTAGTGTCGCCGAAGATAGCCCGGCTCCTAAGATAGCCCACTTTAAAAAAAATACAGTTATGATTATTCGAAACATTTGAAATTACGCGGGTTTATGCTACTAGTATCATAGACAATAGTGCAAGTGTGTTTCATTACCGGGGCGTCACCTTTTTGAAGACAAACGACAGTTTGCTTGGTCATGTCAGAACGATACACGTTTTATAAACTCCACGATGTCATTTCTTTTGAAAATTTGCAAATTAAAAGCAAATCTGTTTGCTCTAAACTGTGAAAACTCGTATTTAATTTATTAATCAACGAAATTACAGATGAGTTTTATTATTTTATTACCTATTTTGTATTTTTACGAGATTATACTTATACTGGGGGTCATTTCCTATCATGGCCCATAATATGATCCCCAACATAGCCCCATTCGCTTTTCAGATTATTTTGGGATAATTTATTTTTTTGTTAAGAATACACGCACATAATTAAAGACAATAGCGTCTTATTTGTTTTTACTACTATGTACACTTATTTTGATTGATCTCAAAGTTAATTATCAGTATCCCTTAGATAGCCCACCTACTAAAACAAAAATGTTTTAGAAAAAAGAATTGATTTCTTTATATTTTCGATAAGTTACTTTCAAAGTTAATTTAAAAGTAAAATATATTTTTATTTAGTAGTTAGTTTTTATTTTATAGTTGATTTATATTTTGATAGATTTAAGATGGCCCACATTTGAATTTTTCGTTAACTATTTTACCTTTTGTGAATAATGTTATGAGAAGATTGTGTTTCATTTTGATATTTTATGTTAAAAGTGTTAAAATGTTTATAATGCATATATTTCCATTAATATTTTTCGGGCCATCTTCGGCGACCAGCTTCCCAAGATAGCCCAATACCAAGTTTATAAAAAGTGTTTATCTTTGTGTTAAAATGCCAAAAGCTGTACTACTTTTTTAGGTATCTTGCTTCCCAAATAAATATATTATAATTTCCATTATGTTTTTTCTTTACTTTACTTAACTGCAAGATTTTACAAGGATTTGAAATTAAGTGGGCCTTCATCGGCGCCCGTACCTTACTACCTTATTAAGTCACTATCATTACCATGGGAAAAATTGTTAGCGCGGACGGATGGCTACCTTTTATCGCAGGAAAATAAAATACCTACCTCATTAAGTCACTATCATTACCATGGGAAAAATTGTTAGCGCGGACGGAGGGAGCCGCGGGGCGGAATTAGTCATGACATGGAATGACAGAGTACAGACAGACGACTGGGCAACTAACCAAATAAATAATAACAATTTGTTTTATATTCAGATTTTATCATTCATGTGACCAACAATACAATAAAAAACCTTCAGAATAACAATACATGAAGAACCAAAAAGCAACTCATGACCCCGACGTGATTTGAACACGCAACCTTCTGATCTGGAGTCAGACGCGCTACCGTTGCGCCACGGAGTCGTTACAGTGGCTTGCGAAATTTATGGTTATAACACACATGACTTTTTTTACTCTGATAAAATAAACAAGGCCATAAATAATTATAAGCATCACGTTTATTGTTTTTGAAACGCATACGACACTTATTTCAAAAAAAAAAATTTTACAACCAAAATCGAATTTTGTGTTTGTAGCGACATCTACACAATATTATAAGAACTACTTACGTTAAAAGTTTCAAGACTTTCTCATTCCAGTGTGCTGTCGAACAACAAACAGAAGTTAGTTTCTTCAATAGTTCAGGCTATATGGTCAAGATGGCGCTGTTAAAATGTGAGGTTTTTTTTTGTAAATAACACAGAATTAAATAATAAAATTCATACAGTAAAGCCTGACCAGAGAAATAAAAACCCTGCTCTGGGAGCGCCACGTGTATATTTTTATGTTTATGGCAACAATTTCCATTGAAATAAGGATACCTTACACATAAAATCTACGAGGAGGTATCTTATGCACAAAGCATCACAGTACGGCCATTTGTTTAAAAAAATCTGCCTAGTGAAGCTTGATTCGTTGTACCGTTTTGTACCTACCTACCTACATACTTTTTCGACTCAAGCATAACAATTTAAAAAAAGCATCATGAATGATGGAACGCTATTGGCCGATGATGACCCAAGGATTGATCGACTAAAATCAGAATCAGAGAAGTCAGAAAATATTAAATAAATTTTTATTTATTTATTTAAATCGCTTTCCTATTTCCTATCGATCGTAAAATCCAAACCACAAGACTGATGTTATCGTTTTGAGCACACACAAAGGCCTTGGCCTGCCTGGTTGACTGGGTTTGCCCAGGTTTGCCCGCATCGCATATAAACCTACATACATACCTTGTCAACTCGAACAAAATGTATTCAAGCAAATTTTATTGTAGGCATTCAAATGTTAAGAAATTTATAACTTTTTTGGCCTACGAGTATTAGGTACAGTCCACATGCGCCCTCATTTGTTATTTCTTAATTAGGTACTGAATAAAAATGGAAATTAATAAAAATTGTGGGCCGCTATCTCACATAATTATCATTGGGGACCATAGTTAGACACATATTACATTATAAAAGATCTAGGATCAAAGATCTATGAGTCAAAGATGAGAAAAGGACGCAGTTATACGTTAGAATGAGATACAAATACACCGCGCTCACTCTTGCGCATAACTGCGTCTCTTTCTCATCTTTGACTCATAGATCTTTGATCCTAGATCTTTTATAATGTAATATATGCCTTACAGCCGCTTATCCAGGGTCACCGTAGCTGATCTCAGATCCCTGAATAATGTACATGCGGCTGCACATGTTGACTTCGAAAGTATCGTTATACCGCAGCAATAGAAGCTAATTTTAGAGCCCGAGTGTCCAGCCACATGTGCTGGCTACTTACTGCACCTTTAGTCGCCTTGAATGACGACACCCACAGAGTAAGATCGGTCTAATTTTAAGCCAGAAAACACACGGCTTCTGTATCCTGCTATTACCTAATTCTAAGCTGCAATGCAAGTTTTTCGTCGTTAACAGCTCATAAACGTCCCCACCGAGGGGCTCGAGCCTATCCTGAAATCAGGGTGAATAGGTCTTCAACTTCACATACCTACAATCTTTGAATTACGTATGTGCAAGTTTCCTCACGATGTCTTCCTTCATCATAAGAAAGTCGATTAAACTGTGAATGAATTCAAAATTTGAAAGCACCTACACATGCCGAGGCTTGAATCTGGGAACTTCCGAATGAAAGTCAACGGCCCCAGCCACTTGGCCACCGACGCTCTGCAAGCTCGTAAGAGCTAGTCACGAGTTATTTGTGACTAGCTGTCTGCCCGCGGCTACGCCCGCGTTGTTTTCCGACTTTTCCGTAGTAATTTTCAACTAACACACAGAAACTCTTTAATTTTCCGCGATTAAAGGTATCCAAGATGTTGACCAGGGACGTAAATATTTTTTTGCATGGTGGTTACCATGCAAAATCATTCAGATCGGTCCAGTAGTTTCGGAGATTAGCCCGTACAAACAGACAGAGAAACAAAAACAAAGAAAATTGTCTGGATATGTTCTATTTCACTTTTTACATGCTTCTGACTCGGATTTCATCTTTTTTTAACCCCCGACGAAAAAGAGGGGTGTTATAAGTTTGACGTGTGTGTCTGTCTATCTGTCTGTCTGTCTGTGGCATCGTAGCTCCGAAACGGATACGCCGATTTTGATCTAGTTTTTTTTTTTTTGCAATTGAGTTTTCATAGCTATGCTCCATGAAAATATCTTCAGCCATTTGAATATTATCAGCTCTTTTCTAGTTGTTGAAAGGATCAAGTAACCGTTTTGTGTCAGGGGTTATTTTTTTTATTTTGTGTTATTTCTATGTACAAACATTTTGACCTCTACAGCTTTATTATATAGATAAGTCTGATAACGAGGTCAGGTTATCGCAAAAACAAGCACCAGCTTTATATTTTCCTCACTCAATAGTTGCACCGGGGAAATACACATTTATTAAAAAGGCGTACAACAGATAACAAAACAGTATATAAACTGTTACACATAAATATTATTTTCAATTAACCCCTAACCTTAGTTTTAGATTGTTTTTCAAGAAAGCTTTAAACAACAAAAACAAGTACGGGGTATAACATCTTGACAAAAACAAAAAAACAAATAAAATTAGGGTCATTTTTTCTAATATCCGAGAAGTGTTTGATTGTAAGGTCGGTGAATTATTTTTTTTAATAGCTCAAATCCGTTTACTAAGCATTTTCCACAGTATTTGCTCTACCTGCATGTGCTTTTATACCTCTTCATAATATCTACACGAAAAATATCACAAAATTGTGCTCATTCAAAAAACCAGGCTTGAAGGACTTTGCCTGGCATTGCAGTAAGTTTAGTTGTTAACTAGACGAATTTCTATTTTGTTGCTATAAAAATTACATTCAGCTTGCATATTTAGAAAAGAATAGAATAGAAATGAAAGGCGACGACCCTAACGACTGCACCACTGATGCTCATATTAATTTCTTATCTTATCTTTCTAATTAAGAAATCAAAGTTTTGTATCATCACTACATAGTATAAAACAAAGTCGCCTTCTCTGTCCCTATGTCCCTATGTATACTTAAATCTTTAAAACTACACAAATAATTTTAATGCAGTTAATAGAGAGAGTGATCTAAGATGAAGGTTTATATTATGTATAATACATGCATAATAATATACTTAAGGATAACCATTTTCCCGTGTGGAGCCAGGGCGGGTCGCTAGTATTTTATACTCACCTATACATCATTTGTTAAAGACTACACAACATAATTTTAACCCCGACTATGCCTGCGCTACATATTTGCATTTATTGCCATTGCTGATATTTCTCCTCAATACCACAAAATACAATACATCCTCTAATCCTCCATCAGCTCAGATATTTCTTACAGCATCATATTCTTACTTGTAGGCCATAACCATAGAGTAAAAAAATAATTTTGCAGATTTTTTTCTATTTATACTCTAAGGCCATAACATAATTAAACTCATGCGCACATTAGGATTTCCTTATAAGTGCAAAGTTTAACCGTATAGGGAAATTCTGTAACAAAGGAAGTATATATTATATTTCTGCTTAAAACCATAATTTATTACGGAATATAGTTTTTCTGTTCATTTCACTTCTTATTATTATATGTGGAAGAGAGTTCATTTTCCTGCATATTTTATCATTACATTTTTTTCTAGTCATTTGAATGATAAATATTAAGGTTTTAAAGTTGTACATAATACTTATAGAAGTATTATCATGTTTATAGTAGGTAAATGACCTTACAATCACAACCCACACAATAAGAAAAAAAAGCGGCCAAGTGCGAGTTGGAATCGCCCATGAAGGGTTCCGTAGCAGCCAGTAACATAATATAAAAGATTTTGTAGTTCGTTGTAACTTTGATCGATTATGATAATAGTGAAAGCTAAATTGCGGTTTACGATTTATGACGTATTAAAAAAAAACTACTTACTAGATCTCGTTCAAACCAATTTTCGTTGGAAGTTTTCATGGTAATGCACGTCATATATTTTTATTAGTTTTATCATTCTCTTATTTTAGAAGTTTGAGGGGGGGGGGGACACACATTTTTCCACTTTGGAAGCGTCTCTCGTGCAAACTATTCAGTTTAGAAAAAAATGATATTAGGAACCTAAACATCATTTTGGAAGACCTATCCATAGATACCCCACACGTATGGGTTTGATGAAAAAATTTTTTTTGAGTTTCAGTGCTATGTATGGGGACCCCCTAAATTTATTGTTTTTTTTTTTCAATTTTTCTAAAGAAATCTTAATGCGGTTCACAGAATACATCTACTTACCAAGTTTCAACAGTATAGATATTATAGTTTCGGAATAAAGTGGCTGTGACATACGGACGGACGGACGGACAGACAGACAGACAGACAGACAGACAGACATGACGAATCTATGAGGGTTCCGTTTTTTGCCATTTGGCTACGGAACCCTAAAAAGTATCGTATTCATACAATAACACTAGCAACATGACGATAAAACAGAGACAAAACATCCACACACAGTAAGTGAGTACGCGAGCATTTAAATTTAGTATCTTCATAGTGCGCACGTAACGAAAATAACAAAATAAACGCAAGTGGGAAAATCCACGACACCCGACCTGATTTCGTTGTTGGGTCCCTTTATAAAGAAGAACAGAACGGTTCCAAGACAGAATCCAAACAACTTTCAAGATGTACACTCCTGTAGCAGCCACTCTTACTGTTCTCCTCGCTTTGACCTGGAATCAAGGTCACTGTCTTCCCGTGGATCAAAATCACATCAGCCAGATGCTACCTGTTTCTTTACTTCAAGAAGAGAATAAGGCCAACAGCGAAGAAACTCCTCAGGTTATGAGCAATATTTTACCTCAAGTCACACAATTAAACGAAGATGAAGCAATGAAAAGTCTCTATCTGACTCCTCAAATTACTAAGTATAATGTGCTACCTAATGTTCTGCCTCAAGTCACACAATTAAACGAAGATGAAGCAATGAAAAGTCTCTATCTGACTCCTCAAATTACTAAGTATAATGTGCTACCTAATGTTCTGCCTCAAGTCACACAATTAAACGAAGATGAAGCAATGAAAAGTCTCTACCTCACTCCTCAAATTACGAAGTATAATGTGCTACCTAATGTTCTACCTGAAGTTACAAAGTTAAACGAAGGTGACGAAGTGATAAGTGACAATACAGCTCCTCAAGCTACGAAATATAATGTTCTACCCGAAGTTACCAAGTTAAACGAAGGTGACGAAATACCAAGTGTCAACATCGCTCCTCATATGCTCCCTAATGTTCGACCTGAAGTTACAAAGTTGAGCGAAGGTGATGATGTAACAAGTCTCAAAATCAGTCGTCGAGAAGTTCCTCAACCTACAAAGTATAATACTCTTCCTAATGTTCTTCCTCATGTCACAAAATTGAACGAAGGTGGTGATTTGACAAGCCTCTTTGACGAAAATGAAGAAGAAATTGAAACAAATGCATCTACTGAAGATTCTGCCGACATTCCTTCTTTTAAAGATGAAGCATATTGGCGTTCTAGAGGGTATCACATGGTTGATGGCATACCTGTGAAAGTTACTGCTCTCTCTGGTTTAAAATGGTAAATAAATAGGAAATATTTAGGTGTTTATTTTTTGTGTAATAACTACTTATGCCATTAAAAAATTTCGTTAATTCAGATTTCTTATTTAAATAATTTGCAAGTTTTTTTAATATAATTACAGTCATCGTTACTCACGTGAGTATTTCTTTTATAAGCGGGCCGCAGCAAGTCGCGTTTTCGTACAAATTGTATTCAGAACTAGAAAACTAAATCGAACTAAACTAAATCGCGGAGAAAACCTGTGAAAATGTGTGTTAGTGCAATTAACAACCGCGAAAATCTAAGCATGTTCAAATTGTTTTGAAGCTATTTTCCTCCGCCCCGGCACGCTGCGGCCCAGCATAAATTTGCGTGTAGCTTTAGTGCTAGCTACAATTTTTTTTACTTATACACAAATAAAACAATAACTTTTCTCATAATAATTGTGATCATAACATATTTATAAAGTTATATTTTTCTAAATAAGCAAAAATATGAATAAATTGACTGTGAATATTCAGATACACTTCTAAACTTTATGTACCTACACATTTGACCTTTCTCTTTCATTTTTCATACTTGTATTATGTAAATGAAGCCCGACCAGAATAATAAAATACCTCGCCATATTACGGAATTTTAATGGAATTGATTTTATTATGGAAACTGTTCACAAAAACTTAAAAATATACACGTGGTGCCCACAGACCAGGATTTTTATTTTTCCGGTCAGGCTTAAATAAATTAGTTTTTTACCTAAGGGTCTTACATAATATGCTCAGGCTTAAATTAGTTTTTAACTTATAGGGCTTACATATATTAGGTATGCTAATTCGAAAAGTGCCCCTGATGATGCTCATGTGAGCGAAACTAGTTGAGTTTCCCAATAAATATTAAATAAGTGAAACAAGTACAAGTGTTTTTCAAAAAACTATCAAGTTTATAATAAAGTTAACAACAAGATATGTTGTAAGTAGGTAATGTTAGTTTTTTAAGCATTAGCAGCATCGCTATTTTGTTTTCTATAAATAAACAATTCCTTATTTCATAACAAAACACAAACAGACAAAACAACAACATTTTACGTACTAAAATGTGATCTTATTATAAGTTTTTTTTTAATTTAGGTTTTTTAACAATGCTAAGGCTCAATTCTGCGTGGCCGCTGAAATATCTAAAAAGTTGTTATGTCTCTTTCACCTTCTTAAGAACGAAAAGGGACAGATTTAGACACTGCTGCTGAATTTGACAGCTGCGCTGCTTATTTGAAATAACATTCATTCAAAATTAAACTCATTCATCTCCCCATCCTTTTCGTTTCCCATTTGAATGAAAGAGACCAAAAACTTAAGGCCACGGCAGAATTGAGCCCAATATTATGTTCTCAACTAAACGCGAATACAGTTCGTAACTTTATGCACATTTTTGACCTTTCTCTTGCATTTTTCATGTACTTATATAATTGGTTTCTTTCTTTATGTAAATGTAATCCTTCCTACATCACATTTTTTTAGATAAAATTGTTTCATGTGTCTCAATCTAAGACTATTTTAATGGGTAAGTAGAGTTAAACCCATGTAGGTACTGAAATATAAAAATAAAACACAAATACCTATATTACTTACGAAACTTAGTTTTTTTACAAAATTACCAAATGACCACGTTCATATTAATACTGTGGCGTATTTTACTTGTTTTTATTTCTTTATCAGGTTTTCCTTCCTTATTAACTCAGGTACAGCTCTTAAGGAAAATAAGAAACTAGTTTATTTGGAGCCATATAAGAATGATACAATACGAACCAAGTCAACAAGTCAGATCTTTAACATCGTCGAAGATGTACGCTTCTGCATCAGCCGTATTCACCTTCCTGCTCATCCTGACCTTGACTCAGGGTCTACCTGTGGACAACATTACTCAAGATGAGAATAATTCAAGAACCGATGCTGAAACCGTAGCTAATATTGCTGAAGAGACTACCACCATATTTCCGGAAGTTACCAGCACTTCTTCAGAGAAACCTAAACGTAAAGGGCCTCCACCATTCATAGACCCTAACAAACGCAGGGATGAAGATTACTGTCTCGAGCGAGGGTATCAGAAACGTAAAATCCCCACCATAATTCCGGAAGTTACCAGCACTTCTACAGAGAAACCTAAACGTAAAGGGCCTCCACCATACAGAGACCCTAACAAATACAGGGATGAAGATTTTTGTCTCGAGCGAGGGTTTCAGAAACGTAAAGGTCCTCCACCATTCAGAGATCCTTACATTCGCAAGGATGAAGATTATTATCTCGCGCGAGGGTATCAGAAATACAACGGAAGGCTATTCAAAGTTGAAATAATAGACACTAACTTTAACGAATATCTGGATTGGCTAGCTTCTATGACGACCACGGAAAGTGATAGTGAATTAAAACTTTAGTTTACAGTCAATATTCATAACAAAGTCCTAGTCATGGATTTAATAAGTGTTATCTGTACAACATCCTAGTTTTCAAAGTTTAGTCATTTCTGTCTAAAACATCTAAAAGTTAAAATTTAAATTTTTATTTCCGATTGAAAATGGTTTCTAGATGAACATTGTAGTTATTTTTTATATAATTTGCATTTTAGTGCAATAAGAATAACAATAATTATCGTTAATTCAAAAACATAATAATATTGTGGCTGTGCACTTTGTATTTAGCACATAAATAATGTAGGTATCGTTTATAGCATTAGAAAAAATCTTAGTAATATTTGTTTTTTATTTACATCCCATTGATTATACCTACCAATATATTTATTATACCTACAATCTTCAAATTGTTACAGTTATCCAGCAAATAGTTACTCAGTTACACATGTGAACATTAATGAGCGTTGTACTTGTCCTACCCAGGTTAGTCTGACATTTTTCTTTATTTATTGCATAAAAATTGTGTTCATTATTTAAAAAAAAATCAACGATCCCAGCATCTTTAATGATTGACTGAAAAAGCTGACATATATTTACTACACGAGTACCTAGCTTTGGTTATGCAAATGTTGATGTAGTATGCGAACAACTATTACCAGTTTTATTTTTACATATCTATACTAATATTATAAAGAGGAAAGGTTTGTATTTTTGTGTTTGTGTGTGTGTGTGTATGTATGTTTGTAATGATAAAAGATAATTGCATAATATGCGCCTTAATCATTTTTCAAGCTTTTTCACAAATATTTTGAGAACAATTTTTCTATACTTTTTAAAACTTTCACGGTTATTTTCAAAACTATTAAGATTTAAAACGGGATATTTACCGTGGTATTTGTTTTCGGTAAATATCCCGTTTTAAATCTTAATAGTTAAGAATTTTTCTGTTTCATTTCGTAGTCTGATATAAAACCAAAAAACTACATTAATTCTTACCATGTAGTGAAATAATAGGTTTTAGGGACACAAATCTTCGCTATTAAAAGTTAGAAGTAAATCCCATAACATCAACCGGCTGAGAAAACCTCGTAAAGGACAGCTCTTGTAAAATTCCTTTTTTTACAAATTGGACAAAAAAACGCGCAGTATTTGCACTATAAAATTTACGCATATAGTAACTAAAAACTACAGAGTTATTATTTACACACCTCTGGTAATCGACTAGAGCAGATCAGTCCCCCCAAACAGGCAGCACCCGTTCACAGGTTTGATGTATGGGTCAGCACGTCAGCCGTAAATTATACCTAGTATTATTTATTTAGAAATCAGGTTTTATTCTTTAATAATCAGGTCTTCTTTCCTTGTTTACTGTGGCAAAACGCTTAAAAAAGTAAAAGCAAGAGCTACCATCTTGTTTTTGATCTTTTTATAAGAAGGACACGATATTAATTTGAGTCAGATCCTAAACACCGATGAAGATGTACGCGCCAGCATCAACCATCGTTAGCTTTCTGCTCATTTTGACATTGGGTCAAAGTATTCCTCTGGATATAACTCAAGATAAGGATACTTCAAGAATCAGTACTGAAACCGCAATTACTAATTGCTGAAGAAACTACCACCAGTGCTCCTAAAATCAGTGATACTTCTTCAAAAGATGACTCTGAAGACAATGCTGATAAACCTTCCTTTTACTTAAAAGAAGATGGTGAAGAACCTCCTTATTGTTTTAAAGAAGATGTAAGAGTTAAAGGAATTAAGGAAAATTATTGGCGTTCACGAGGATATGAAGTTTACGGGGATAAAGAATTTAAAATTGAAATATTATCTGATAGTGTTGACCATAAAAGTGAATAAGGAACACTTATATAACAGGCTGTACTATAATTGTGTGACTTGATCCCAGCTTTGATCTTTCTCGCTTTTTTGTTGGTGTACCTATTTACCTTTTCGGTTAAAGTAATTATGATGATTATATTAATTAAACAAAGTTTAGTGTTATAATTATTTCTAAAGTGAAAAATTAAAGTGAAAATATAACGCACAATGGTAACATTTTTATGAAGAAAAAACCAAATCGTTTCTCTCTCGTACTGCTTAGCTTTAGAAAATAGATATTGCTTATAATGCACATACATTCATGTAACAAATAGAATTTAATACAAATACAACGGAATTTTATTTTTTGAGATACATTTAATAAATGTACCCAGTTCCTTAAACAATCTTATGGCTAAAAATGCAAATCAGATGAAACGGCTAATACCTACTTAAAATAAGAAACCCTAAGCTATACCTAAGCTCAAACCAAGCTTAGTGAACAAACATTAAGCTAAGACGGTTGCTTGTTAAGTAATTTCTTATTACATATTAACCAGTATTAAAAAGTACCTAGATGCTCGAATTTAGTTATTAGGCCAGAATAAATAAAACCTTTTTACCTGAATAAGAAGTATAAGTACCTAATTATTTATTTATTGAATTATGAAATGTGGATGAATGACAAACAATTCTTACTTAAGTACAACATAAATGATCGAATTCAATAATGAAAATAAATGGTGATGTCACACCATTGCGATGTTTATTTTAAAACATCTATACAAAAATCCCTTTGCATTGGGGAATACTGGCTGGCAAAAGACCAGTTTTGCAACCACAAATCACTTCGGAGAAGCAAAAAAGCAAATTCCGTAATTAATAACTTAGGGAAACACAGAATCGAAATGATCACATTGACCTCTGATTTGATACGTAAGGGATCTAACACACAGAGAGCGGTCACGCGGTCAAGCGTTCATGGCGTTCTTTGTGTTGTATTACGTTACATAGATATACTCACACAGGAAGCGTTCGACCGTTCAACAGCGAGCAAATGGCACGCTCGAACGCAGAACGCGAACGCAGAATGCTTGACCGCGTGACCGCTCTCTGTGTGTTAGATCCCTAAGTATATATAGCGCATTAACATAAACACGGTTTAGTTTGTAATATACGATAAGATAAGCTTTTCTTTTTTATATATATAGCTTCCCGCCGCGGCTCCGCCCGCGTTTATAGATTTTCCTGTTGGAATAAGGTATTTTCCCGCGATAAAAGTTAGCCTATATTCTTCCGCAAGGTCTATTGTATCTTTGTGCCAACTCCGCCCGCTTTAACATTTTTTCCCATGGGAATGAGAAATTTTCCCGCGGTAAATCGTAGCCTATGTTCTTTCCCAAGACCTATTCTATCTTTGTGCCAAATTTCACCAAAATTGGTTCAGTAGTTTCGGAGACCATTTAATTATTATGAATATTTTAGGTATTTCTTTTACACCTTGGGTTACATTATTGAAGTTTTAGTAAGGATCTCTAAGTAAAAAAAAGAAATATAGCCTATGTTACTTAGGGTGAATTTAGCTTTCTAATAGTGAAAGAATTTTTGAAATTGGCACAGTAGTTTTTGAGTTTATTCATTACAAACATACACACACAAACACACACACACACACACACACAAATACAAATCTTTCCTCTTTATAATATTAGTATAGATATAGATGTATAGTTTAGTTTTACCAACCCGCATCACTTTTATCTACGCTAATTCCATATCTAAATGTTGTTTGGTAGATATTGCTGACTCTACTTCTTTTCTGTATTATGTGTTGTCTTTTTATTATTCTTTCTGTACCTAGTCAATAAAGAATGTTATTGTATAGTAAATTCTGTATTATGGAACAACAGGAACAACATAATAATATACATTCTTTATATTATTTAAAATTTAAGTAATACTTTATTATTATTTTTGGCAATAATGTAACATTTTGATAATAACTTAATTAATAAAACTGCATTTTAATTTTTATCATCTTCTACTCTACACTGTCTTTATCTGTTTTTAATGCAATATTACACTGTCACGCCACTTATTATCACTCATTTTGCTTAGTGAACGGAACATATCGTTAATAACATTACACATTAGATTTCCCCAACACGTGTGTAAAATAAGCAATAAAAGTGCATGAGGATAAAAATGAATCACGCGCAGCTGATTGGGAAGCCCGCATCAGGTATAAAAGCGCGAACAAGGACTTAGAATAACCAGTCAGAGCTAGAACGTCACCAAAGATGCACGTACCAGTGATAATTGCATTAATTACTCTGAAATGGAGGAGCGGTCATTGCCTCCCAATCACGCAAAATGAGGTTATGACGGAACCAAATCAATCTACCTCGCACAGTGTCGTCACAGAAGCCACAATGAAAGACAATCAGCTGTTTTTAGAAGTTATTTCTGCACAAGCCAAAAAGGACTTTGAAACTTTTATAGAAGAAGATGGCACATTTCATGATGTAGAAGTAAGACCTGTGATAGAAAAAAATGATGGAGATGGAAATAATTCTAATACCTTACTCGTTGAAAGTGTAAAAAAGACCCCAGAAGTTAAAAGTGTTAGCCGAAGTATGAAGACTAGAAGAAACCAAAGAATAATGGTGAAAGTGCCGTGTAGAAGTGACAATGGATGCCCAAAGACGGAAATTTACGAATTTGTGTTACTGGCAGATGATACACCGTTTGACAGTAATATTTGAAAGATAGATTTATATTTAATAGGAATACAGAATTTACTCCTTGGGGAATATCCTGGAAAACATACATAATTGTATGAAATTAGAAAGAAGATCTGGTGAAAGTTTCGTTGTGATTTTTGCAAAGTCTATGAATCAAGATTCACCAGACTTTAAGTATTTGGATGCTGGGCGAACAGGATCGGCGGAAACCAAGCCCTTGTGCCTTCAGATACATCATCATCTGATGGTAAAGCTGGCAATAGCAGTGGCAAGATGGTGCAATGAATTCCTTAAAACAGGATTCTGGATGCGAAAGAAGGATTTTTAAAATTTGAATCTCTCTTGAATCTGATTTTACGATGTCAAAGACAACGTCCTGCCTCATACGCTGGACTGGCTGCCGTATATATTAGAAAAAAAAAGTGTTTAAATTAAATGTTATATTTACCTACACTATTGATAGTGCATAATACTAAAAGTATTATGTATCTATATCTACTAGTATTTACATTTTTATAAGTTTTTCCATGATAGATAACACGATCTACACATAACGAGTGAAAAATGTGATATAGCGACAGAACTACTACGATTCTTGTCTCTTTGTCACATTTTCACTCGGTCTCGAGCTTCTCACACTTCTGTAGTCGCTTATTTATCTCACAAAATAATATAGCATGGAAGCACTTTATCGTGGCTGTGACTGTGATAGATAAGATTACTGAAACCTAAAATTATGTAATTTAATGATAATAATTTATTCGAAATACATAGATATTGTATAACAATGATAAATCTAGAATCTTAAATATAGTTAAATTGTAAATAAAAAGCGTATTGATTCTGTGATATAGTATAGCTAAGGTAGAATTTAGGAAAATAAATTATATTTCTATGTCTAAATAAACCCAGTTTATATAACTTTATACATCCTATAAAATGATTTCCTATGCCTTGAAAAGATAATATTCTCTAAAGCTCCACGCTTAGCAGATGGATAGGGGAACGCAGTTGTAATAGTTGGTTGGTTATAAAATGTAAACGCTGCTGGTTGCTTGGCTGCCTATATTCTAGCTAGAGTGTAAGCGCAGTTTAAAAGAAAGAGAAAGATTTATAGACTCTAGACGCTAGCTAAAGCGAATCAAACTAAACAAGCGCCTTAGCTGGTTCTGCTCATAACTGTACCTCCTCATATTCCAACTTCAAAATAATTGGTCCAATGGGAAACTTGGATTGAAAATAAAAATAATATTTATGATTCAATAATTTCTCAACATATTTTTTAACAAGAAAATGTAGATTTACAGTAGCCAGCACATACGGCTGGACATGTTGACCTTGAGAGGCCTGTATTCGATAGCAGTAGGAGTGAATTTCGCAGTGCAAATGTACATGGACCAATCCCAATCAATCCCATAGACTCTATACTAATATTATTAGTGTAACTAGTATTAGATTATTATTTATTTATTTTTTTCTCTCTGTGCTATTATCTGTGCTAATATTATAAAGAGAAAAGCTTTGATTGTTTTTCTGTTTGTTTGTTTGTTTACATTGAATAGGCTCCGAAACCCAGGTAGTACTATTATTTTCTTCTGTGCCCAAGGTGTAAAATAAATTACCTAAAATATACATAATAATTGATAGGCTCCGAAACCACATGAGTAAATCCGATCCGATTATTTAGGTACTCATTTGCCGAAGCTACTGAACCGATTTTAATGAAACTTGGCACAAATATAGAATATACTTTGGGACAGAACAAAGGCTACCATTTACCGCGGGAAAATCAAAGCGCACGGAGTTAAGAAATTTAAGAAATCAGTCAAGCGTGAGTTGGCTATATAGGTACTATTTCTTGCAAAAAAGTATTGTAATCCCACCAAAAACATACCTGTTAAAAAGGGGACCAAGTTCCTATCGGCTAATTGTTCGCCTAAAAAAGGGTTGAAATCCAATCTAATGCCAAGTTTAGATGCACTTTAAAATCGATCATAATCATCTTCATCAACATCCTGATCCACTGGTAAACATTTACCGTTCCCATGACTCGCCAACACATTCTACATTTAAACTTACAACTTGTAAGCTATATCACAGATAATATAATACTAGCTATATTAAGCCGCGGGGTTGTAAGTTACAATCCCGTGGGAATGAGATATTTTCCCGCGAGAAAAGGTAGCCAGATGTGTTATTCTGATGTATAAGCTATATTGTTGCAAAGTTTCATTAAAATCCATTCAGTAGTTTTTGTGTAAAATAGTAACAAACATAAGGATAGATGTATCACTACTACTATTTGGTATTCTGTGGTATCACTAACTTTCGATTTTATAATGTTAATAGGATGACCTCACTTCTTGATTTAAAGAATATATTAGTAAGTTTTTATTATTTATGAGCCGTAATCAAAATAAATAATATAAGAAATTATGTGTCCTATTACAAACCGGGAAAGATTCGGCACAAAACAAAATGGTTTCTAGTGCGCAAAAAAATGGATAGTCAAAGCGTTGTAGCCTAAAATAGGTATTACGTCATACTCAATAATACTCATACGTAGCTCGCAAATTTGTCTGATATCTTCCATTTCACTCTTACTTATCCACCCAGCAGCGCCTCTCGCAAAAAAAATCGAGATACATTGCTGTGTTTGGATAGCACTTATGTTGATAAGTTAGTACCTAAAGAGCAATGTCAGGTTATCCTCCTATAATACGATAGCGTAATCGATGGTTGTCCTGTTTGTTTACTCAAAATGGTGCGTCAGTGTTACCAGTATGGATTTTTTAACCAAATTATGAATAAGTTAGACTTTTATTCTATTTGGATTGCGATTAATATTTTAATAAAAGATAATGTTCTCTAAAGACTCGTTGTTATTATTCAAAAATTACATTTTATATAACGGCGGCGCGTTCGTTCTCTCTTTGGTTCATTTAGTTAGATCCTTTTGGGTCTGCAAGAAGTTTACCTGATTTTAATACCTATACTTAGTAATAGAAATAGATATTCATAACTATTTATAAATACTTCAAGTAGTTTATATAATTTATGTCATCATCTTTTTCTGCCCTATGGAGGGACTACTATCTGGTATTCTGTGCCTATGGTTACCTGTAAAAAGTTATAAAATTGCTTAATTTCCTTCCCATAGCATACTTACTTAAATTACAGTATTTCGGATAGTAACCTTTTAAGATGTAGTATACATACATACAGACAGTATACCTACTATAATGTTCTGAGATATTTTATTCACAGAACAGACATACAATGTCACTTACTTATTTAAGAAAAAAAAACAATACATTTTTACATTCTATACAATAACACTGTAGAAGTAGAAAATCGGTACATAGAAGAAATATGCTAAAATCAGAATCAGGGGATGTAAAGTGATATATTATCACTGATAATAATATAGGACATACTACATAGTAACTAGATTTTTTTTTGTCAATTTGTACGGGCTAATCTCCGAAACTGTTGGACCAATTTTAATAAAATTATGCATGGTTGTACCTTATATCCCCAGTCAACATTTTAGATACTCTAATCCCGGAATTGAAAGGTTTCCGTAGGATACTTAAAAAACTATTAACTCATACGACTTAGCACACTGTATGGGCTTATCTCCGAAACTGTTAAACCGATTTTAATGAAGTTTTGTTGCATGGTGGTACCTTATATCCCCGGTCAACATATTGAATAGTTTTAATTGCGAAAAATTAAGGTGTTCCCGTGTGATAGTTAAAAACTACGAAAAAGTCGAAAAGCAACGCAGGCATAGCCTCGGGCAGACAGCAAGTAAGTAATAAAATTAAGGTTTACTGGTACAATGTATATATTTTTGTCTTAGTACAAATAATACCAGAAAGTCAATATAATCAAACTATCGTCTGGAATTTTCGAAAAATGTGCTTTGAGTTTGTATCTATAGATATTCAGTGAACGGTTTGTTTGAAATCCACAATATGAAAAATAATAATTCCTAGCAATAGGTTAAGCCAGCAACATGTTGAAAAAGGATAATTTTGAGCATTATCGATTAATAAAAACGTCTAAACAACTACTATTCTACGATTAATTAAGTATTTTTCAGTTCATTCTATTATTTTCAAATTCAATTCAAATTCAAATATATTTATTTGTGATACACAGGTTATTTATGGCGATAGTAAAGATTCATATAGTACACTGTGATCTGCCTAATGGCGTACAAATTATTTAGGTATACATAAATTAAGTCATGCATAAATTAAGCTTGTAACAATTATAAGACTATCGAAGAATTGATTTAACAATTATAAATTTACATGCAAATAATTGGTCACACAATAAAATATACAATTATAAACACATTCAATTACATTAATCAAGATATTCCTGTATAGAGCAAAACGTATGGTCTATTAAAAAATTAAATACTTAACTCTTGAACTGGAAAAAATTAGCACAAGATTTTATTTCAATGGGTAATTTATTATATAGTTTAGGAGCCATGGCAAAGAAACTTTTAGAGTAAAGGGCAGTTTTACACATCTTTAAGCTTATATCATATCGGGTGTGCATCTGGATTGAGGGCCCATTTTTTAAAAGTTTACAAAACGATTTGAGATTTACAGGGAATGTAATAAAAAATAGTAAAAACATGAAGCACAGGGTCACGAATTTCTTAAACATAAATTGAACTATGCCACTTTAGCCGAGCATCTGGATTGAGAGCCCAAGTTATTTAATCACCACAGTTTCAATTTATGTTTAAGAAATTCGTGACCCTGTGCTTCATGTTTTTACTATTTTGTATTACATTCCCTGTAAATCTCAAATCGTTTTGTAAACTTTTAAAAAATGGGCCCTCAATCCAGATGCACACCATATCGGCGGCGTTGCCTTGTGACCTGCTCAAACAAATCAGGATTACGTTTCATTTTTGGAGTAGATTCAAATTTTTAAACATCCCTAAAATATTAGGTCTGTTTTGGATGCTTTTTGTGATTCACAGCCGGCAACACCGCTATTCAGTTCAGTTTGTGTCGTACATATATCGTAGCGGCTGGTTCGTCATTCGTATTATTTAACTACTTATTATTTTAGTTTTGTGTGATAACAATCGTCGATGAAAACTAAACAAGGTGTGTATTTGGGCTATTAAATAGCGTTAAATTTTAATATACGAAATTTTAATGTGTTGAAGGTGAAGCCAAACGAATGTTTTTCAGTATCAACGCGCTAGGCCTAGGTCCGAGGCTCCCTCGAGCCGCCTCTAGTCGCGTTGGTAAAGACTGACTAAAGAAATAAAAAACCTGCTCTGGGCGCGCCACGTGTATATTATTACGACTATGGCAACAATTTCCCTCATAAAATTAGTTCCGATGAAATTCCGGAAAATGGCGAGGTTTCTTATTTCTTTGGTCGGGCTGTACATGACTACTTTGGGATAGAGTCTTCCGCTCTCCCGCAGCAAGTCCGGTGAAGCTTGATCCGTCAAAACCTTCGTTTTTTTTAAGTTGAGTCGAGTAATCTCTGCTAGGTTTACTTACAAAACTCGAAGCAAAATTTTGTAACAGACTCACACACAACTCAAAAAGTAGCTCGTTTGGCCGCACCTTAAATTATACAGGGCGTCCCACGGCTATGCCACATGGAGGGAAAGTACCTTAAATATTGTAGATACAACATTTTACTGAAAGAAGACATTATTTTATTTCTAAAAACTATTAAAACTGCATTCATACATTTTTTAATAATTACAAGGTTGAACCGGGTATCGAACCCGCTATACGAGAAAAAAATATATCCTGTAGTTTAATCGTACCGATCATAAGGGTTATATTTTGCTAAATAACATAGAGTCAGAAATAAAAGGAAGACTATGTATTTTAACATTTTTAATACAATATTTATCAATTTTATCGAATGCTCAAAATGACCCCCACGCTGTTGAATACAAAGTCGCACTCTTGATTATTTCACTTCCTGTCGATTTTTTTATCTTTTTGTGGTGGATATTTAGAATAATACGTCTAAGTGGACACTTTCATACCGGTTCTTGTAAACTAATTTTTTTACATAACCCCATAAATAAAATCGAACGTGGTTAGATCTGGCGATCTCGGCGGCCGCATCAAATGTTAAAATTCATAGTCTTCCTTTTATTTCTGACACTATGTTATTTAGCAAAAAATAATCCTTATGATGAAGCCTTTCGATTGGTATGATAAAACTACAGGCTGTTTTTTTTTCTCGTATAGCGGGTTCGATTCCCGGTTCAACCATGTAATTATTAAAAATTGTATAAATGCAGTTTTATTAGTTTTTAGAAATAAAATAATGTCTTCTTTCAGTAAAATGTTCTATCTACAACAGTTAAGGTACTTTCCCTCCATGTGGCATAGCCGTGGGACGCCCTGTATATACGTACTTAAATCTACAATTTTATGCATTCAAGATAATTCGTCATAGGTTTCTCTAAAAAGGTACTTTGCTCAGTTTTTCCACGTTTTGCTCAATAAAGCTTGCTGTTCCGTTTGCTTATCGTGTGGAGTAAAAGGGTTATGTCCGAAGTTCTTATCATAAGCCAAAACACGTAGTCTGATTAAATTGAATTTTATTACCTACACGATGCCTTCACGTATATCAATGTGAGGCCACTTTTGGGTGGTAAATCATAATGCGAAAAGAAAATTTTGCATACTACGAGTACTTATATTGTGTGTTAGTGCAGCCGCAACCGCGAAAATATAAGAATGTTCATATTGTGTGTATCGAATAAAAGATCTTGTTGTAAAAAAAATGCTATTGTACAATTTTATGATAAATTGTTATAAAACTATGTGAAAGTTTACCGTTCCCCTCCCATTTTCTCCGAAACTGCACGCAGTAGGTAATAGTATCAATCAGCCAAAACTTCAAAGAATACTAATTAATAAATCATCTTCTCCAACCTTTCAATTTTTGCAGTTTTGAGCAATTAGTCTCGTCGATATATGAAGGTAAATCGTCACGCCATCTGTTCGGAACATAGAGGTAGATTTTATTTGTTCCAAATATGTCGACGCCTTTCCCGTCATTACATGAGGCGTCGACTCTTCGTCGACTCGACTAGCGCATCGATCTGTGTGTGACAAAATATTGCTAGCTACTTTTTACTATGATAAATAAATTCATTCATACCTAAAAAGTTACGTCTGATTCCTGCAACAAAACATTAAGCGGTAAGCAAACTATTAATATTTTCCTACATTTTATAACGAACTAGCGACCCGCCCCGGCTCTGCACGGGAAAATGGTTATTGTGGGTTATCCTTATTATACATTTAAATCTTCCTCTTGAATCACTTTATCTATTAAAAAAACCGCATCAAAATCCGTTGCGTAGTTTTAAAGAATTAGGCATACCTACATAGGGACATAGGGACAGAGAAAGCGACTTTGTTTTATGCTTGGCGACATACCTCTACACGTTTAGAATTGCGCAATATTCAGTAACGTTAGTTTTTTTTTTCGGTCACATTATCCTCGCTAGACTAGACACGTCATACACCGAAGCGCTTTGAAGGCTTTGAATACCTGCGCTGCGCCCAAACATGACTAGAATACTTAATAAAAAACTTGCTCTTGGGGCGCGCCACGTAGGTATCTAATTTTGTCATATGTTTATCTCAGAGAGATTGGAGCGGCGCTTCGCTATTTATCTGGTATTCTAAGTCAAAGACTCATTTATACGTCATACACTCTACCTATCCTGCTTGCACGTACGGTAATGTATTGTTGTGCGTTTTGTCTATCGCTGATGATGACGTAAGCATGTGTTAGTTCACGTGACATAGGAAAGAAACATAAATATCTTCGAATGCTCCATTTTGAATAATCATTGTTTGTAAGTTACTGGAAAGTTAGCACGAGAATATTTTTCATTGTTGCGATTCGCATATAGTATCTCACAATAGGGCCATATAATTTTATATAATTACTAGCTTTCCGCCGCGGCTCCGCCCGCGTTAACAGTTTTTCCCATGGGAATGAGGTATTTTCTCGCGGTGAAAGGTAGCCTATGTTACTCAGGGTGAATGTAGCTTCCTAATGGTGAAAGAATTTTTGAAATCGGTTCTGTAGTTTTTGAGTTTATTCATTACAAACATACAACACACACATACACAAAAATACAAATCTTTCCTCTTAGTATTATTAGTATTAGTATATTAGAATGATAGGTTAGGTACCTTATCTTATAGCAAATAAATTACTGAAAGTTTGTAGCAAAGGTGAGCTTATCTCTACACAGAGGTCTGGGGAGAAAATTAAGAATAATAAGTACTTAATTAAATTTAAGTAAAATAATGTTTTTGTGTCGTGTTTTGTGTTGCGAATGGCGAAATTATGAAAAAGTGAGTTTTTTTTTTCAGTTTTAAACTAAAATACCTCTTTAGAGTAAAAAATCTATAATTATACGTATTTTATACATCATAAGGACTCCGTTTAATGATTAGGTATTTTTAAATCCCCTACCTTCATCTTTGTAAAAGTGCAAGGTTTTTTATTGATGCTAATACGTTATAAGTATATTTTTTATTCCAGGTCTTCTTCAAAAATGATACTCAATGGAAACTCCCTGGCAGAAAGACAACATGATCTCAACACAAAAGTCAACGATGCTGCAGCCAAAAAAACACCTTTAGAAGATTTCGAAGATGTTGAAGGAAAATCAGATATCAACAAATTATTTCAAATTGATTTAGCTTCAAAATACCAAAATATTGATTATATTATCGAGGTACTTAAGTCTGGAGATGAATTGTATATATCGAGGGCAATAAAATGTCTCTGGTTGTATGAGACTGAATACAAATCGTGGATAAACCCCAGCAATTTACAAGAGAAAGTTTTTCCTTTCATGTCGTCAAAAATGATGAAGAAATTCCTGGTGAAGATTGGCACACACGTGACTGATGAGGATAGAGCCAAAAATTTCTACGAATTTTGTTTACACACTAATTTTAAGCATTTCGCTTTCAATTTTGTCATTAATACATCAGTAGCATTTAAGGCAGATACAATAACCAATAATTTTTCAATTTTAGATGCTATTGTAGGCCAAAAAAAGGAAGATGTCATTTATATAATCGGTAATAATTTTTCTTTAGCTGAAGCCTACCAAAAGAAACGAAATTCTTGGCACCATTTCAGGCATTTGTATTCAGTAGATGCGGAACTGTACCTCAGCAAATGGGAAGAGTATTTTAATTCCGAAGTTAATACAAATAGTCGTTTAGGAGTAAAAATGTCCAAAGACATAATGATTAAATATAAACATAGAGTATTGAACAATGTTCTTGTTTACTACAATATACTGAATTTTAAAATATTTCTCAAATATACAACTTCAGAGGACGCAAAAACATATGCAACCGCTTTAATACCTGAAACTTCAGATATGTTTTGGTCGTGTTCTTACAGAACTCTTTACAAACCAATTTTAGATATGATCCCTGATAAAGAAAAACACCACTTTTTTAAAAAGATTTATGAAACCAAATACCCCTACAGTGAATATGAAATGTCAAGAGGTTTTTACGACGAAGCTTACTACGACTTGATGACGGTCGATCAAAGAGAACTATGGGCGTTGCGCTACATAGAAAATCCTGAAATTAGTTTCCTGAGTGAATATGAAGACAAAGAGTATCTTTGGTACAGGTTTGTAAGCTATGATAAAGCAATATCAGCTATAAAAGAATATGTACTGGTTACACCTGAAACTGACAGAAGAGCTGAAATTGTTGAAATATTGATTGAGTGTACAAGAAACCAAGACCATCTAAAAAAAATGTTTGAGTACTATTACGAAAGACATGTAAACGAGGAGAAGTATATTAAAGAAAGATTTATTGAAAAGGTGATTCAACGTGAATGTATATGGGAGTTCAATGAAAAATGCTGGGCTGCATTCAATAAATTATTGCACAGCATCCAGTTATACAATGGAGAATATGTTACTCCTAATGCATGGGGCTCGCCTGGTGGTAATAGAAAAATCCTTATTCCTGTATTATTTTACTATGTTACTAATGAACTCGAGCTCCCAGAAGAATTAAAAGCTTTTGTCAATGACATAATAAGCGTTGAAGAAAATTCTATTGCAGCTGAATGTATATCTAGAATGAATGATGAAAAACAACGTGTTATAATTTATCAATATTTGAAACAAATTAGCATAAACAAGATTAAAAGTCGGTTGTATAATGAAGCAAATTTCAGTGATTATTATTTACACCGATATATTGATTTTATCAAAAGAATTTTAATTTGTTTTAAGAAAACAAATGAAGAACTTCCTGATGTTGTAAATTATATTATTTCTGTATCAAAAAAAGTATCTAACAAGCCTGGGCATGATGGTCCAATAAAACAGGAAAAACTACCTACTTTTAATGATGTGATACGTCGTTTAAAAGAAGATGCAAGAGAAATACCCTCGTGCTTCGAACAAATTCGCACTAATCGGCATTACATACTTAGTTTTTTAAGAAAGTTAAAAGTGTACTTTCAACATGACTTAAGTAAAGATTTTTTAAGTTATTTTTCTAAATTACTGTCAAGTGACTTAAAATCTAACGATGACGATGATTCTCAACCATTATCCGGTTTACCTTTATTGTCAGTCAAAAAGTTGAATTCTATTATACACGGTATTTTTCTCCTATCCGATGAAAGTTTTATAGCTGATTTCATGATGAAATATGCACCAATAGAACTTAAAATTAACTTCAAGAAGATGAACAAAAAAGAACTGTACATTCAAAAAGCTATTTGCAATTTCGTGTACCATTCAAGGCATAGGGTTCATAATATAGAACACATTCATCTGTTTATCAAAGGTGACTATACAAATTACTGTTTACCTCTATTGTCTAATTATGCAACGAATCTAACTAAACCACAATATCAGAAATTTGTAATCATACTTCTTAAAGCTCCTTCATTGATGCAAAGGCAAGGTTTAAAAATGGCATTTGAGTGTTTTAACTTTGACGATCTAAAGAATCTGATTCTAAGCACGTGGCATTTATCAAAAAATATTTCAATGCGTAGGGTAATTTATATCCATCTTGTTGAAAACATGATCAATAAAAGAGATTATGAAAAACAGAGAGAATTGTTTGAGATTCTATTAACTTTAACATCACAACTGAATGAGAAAGACCACCGTGACATATTTGATATTTTGACTAATGATAACGATTTTCCAGAACATTTCAGACGCACATTTTTTAAAACATCTTGGAATACAGTCAACAAACTTCCAGATGATGATAATTTAAACATAGAAAGGAGAATCTCCGTTATTAAAAATATTGGCAATAACATAAATTTTATGGATTATTTTGCAGTTCGTGATATTATTGACGATTTTATACAGAATATTAAGGAATATATTTTACAGTATTATGAAGATGATGATCAAGATGATGATATGCAAACATTAACTAAGGCAAAGTACATACTTACTACTACTTTGATTGTTAATTTAGATGACCAACATTCCCAAAATCATAATACTGATTTGCTTAGAATCATAATGAACGCATGTTTTGAAATGTGGGATGATTTTGTTCTGTCGGACAAAGGAACTACGTATCATTTCAGTCGATCGTTCTGTCATAAGTTTATATGTGACTTAATCGATAGACATTTTCATGTAAAGAAAAATAAATATAAACCTATCAACCGATTGTTTGAGTTCATAGCTCAAAACCTACTTGATAATTTACCGGTGCACGAAATTTTCCCGTTAACATTGAGATTACAATTTCTTTTCATAACAAATTCTATTTTGGATACCCTTTCAACAACTGAGAGTAATTTAGACGAATATTATTTGAAAACCTTTACCAGTTTATATGCAGCTGAAGTTGCAAAAATTATTAATGGGTTGATTGAGAAACAACAGTTCAATTTAATTCTAATGAAAGACATTTCTGAAATGGTGGAAAGCTTTGCTGAGGTACTAAATAATTCACTTATTATAAAAGAATTGCACCTAGCAGATTGCTCTTCTTCTGTATCCGAGACATCCGAGACTTCTCGGAGTAGTCGAAGGACTTGGGTTCCTTGGAAGGTCACACATCAACTAAAACAGTCAAGACGTCCCCGTTTAACTAAACCGAAAGATTTACGTCCTTGTGTTCCTGTAGCATATACGCATGTTGTTCTTGCTTGTGTAGCAAAGGAGTTAATCAATCATAACACTACTGAACTTATGTTGCTAGCTTTAGATAGTTTGCCTATTACTAAAGCAGTTGAAGAATTTATCAAAAACTCAAACGATTTTGCTGTCAAAGCGTTCTTTTACTTGAAACAATCTGAATCCCATTTCTACTCGTATATTGGCTAAATGTAGAATTTTTTATATTTGGAGGAAAGTTGGTCCGAATTTTATTGTATTGTAATGTTAATTTCATTTCGTTATACCTACTTAGTTGTAAAAAAATATTGTATTTTAAACAAATACTTTTCACTGAATGTTTGAATTATTTTTAATAAATTTGTATGGAAGGTAAATTATGTTTTTTTTGCTTTACTTAGTACCTATACAGTTATAACAAAAATTACAATGGACTCAATTCCAGAGTGGCCGCTAAAATCTCTAATTTTAGTTAGGTGTCGCTAAACTTCTTTGCAATAATACGCGAACTGCAATTTCAATTAGATTCTTTATTGTACATACACAAATATAACAAAGCAGTACATTTAACTGGTAGTTTACAAGGGCGAGCTTATCTCTAAGTAGAGATCTCTTCCAGCCAACCCGTAACAAGTGTGAGAAAACTATTACAAAATTGCAGGAACAAGGCTGTGTACATATTTGATATAATACTTACTAATATTCAAATTACATACACCATACTTACAATAAATACAATAGAAATGACAAATAACTATACATACACCTACATAAACATAAACACACATACCTATACATACCTACACACATATACATACATACCACATGCAGTACATAAACATACACATAATAATTATATGATAATTAAGACAAATTGTGATAAAAAGTGTTCTTTCAGTCTCTTCTTAAATGACTCAATGGATGGACTATTTTGTATGAACACGGGAAGTTTGTTCCAAAGCCTAGCGCTGCGAACAGTAAAAGAGTTAAAAAAGAATTTAGTGTTAGTTTTAGGAAAGTCAAGCAACATGGTGATGCAAGGACGTTTGGTTTGGAGCGAGTAGGAAATAACGGAAACGGGAGCGCAAGTATTCAGGAAAGGAGGGGTTATTAAGTATGTTATAAAGGACAGATAGGACGTGCACATCACGACGAAGTCGGATTGGGAGCCATTTTAACTTAGCGCGAAATTCCGAAATGTGGTCATATTTTCGCAAGCCGAAAATGTATCGTATTGACAGGTTTTGTAGATGCTCTAGTTTATTTAGCAGCTCCTCAGTTGCATCCAGGTAACAGACATCAGCGTAGTCAAGGATTGGGAGAAGGAGAGCTTGTGCAAGCATGATTTTAGTGCGAAAGGGGAGGAAGTTCTGGAGTCGTTTGAGACAGTGGATAAGAGTAGTGCATGCGTCTGCTTACCTCGTTTACCTGTGCTGACCAAAATAAATCTCGATCAAGTATAAGACCAAGATTTTTTGCCCTATCAGTGTATGGAATATCTACCCCGTCATAACAAGCTTTATGCAAATCTATTCCCGCCAACGTTCAACTGACATTGCTAAGTTAAATCTGACATGACGTTCCTTATTTTAGACGATCAATTTCAACTTATCTTTAGCTGGCCAAACCAAACGCAATTCTATGCATGCCATTTTTACGCGTAAAATTGCTAATCTGACTAATCTTAGCGGCGGTTAAAATTGTCCCGTTTAACCTCAAAAAGTTGATAAAATACAGCCATTTTTGTAAACATTGGACTCAATTCTACGCGCCCACCGTCTAAATAACTTTAAATTAAAATAAATTTATAAATTATAAATTAATAAATTAATAAATTTTTATATTTTTTAAAACTTTAAGAATAATAAAAAAACGTGAGAATGAGGCCCTTTCCAGCTGAGAAATGTAGCCTTTGACCTTTTCTGTATTCCATCAATCACCTTACTTTTTATCGCAATTCGTTGCCTGAAAGACAAACCAAAAAGGTTTTGGTAATAGTTTACTAAATCAAATTTTACTATACAATACTGAATTCTTAATTTTACCATTTTATTACTTAGTGCGGTGGCAAATATTCTTATTGATCTTCAACTATATAAAGTTTTTAATTCCAGGATTCTTCAAACATGATACTCAGCGGTGACTCTCTGGCAGAAAGACAACATGATCTTAATATTAAAGTCAATGATGCTGCTGCGAAAAATATACCTTTAGATGAATTGGATCTTGAAGAAAAATCTGATATCGACAAATTGTTTAAAATTGATTTGGCATCGAAATACAAAAATATCGATTATCTCATCGAAGTACTGAAGTCTGGAGATGATTTGTACATATCTAGGGTAATGAAATGCCTTTGGCTATACGACGATGAATACAAATCATGGATAAACCCCAGCCATTTACAAGAAAATGTTTTTCCATTCATGTCGGCAAAAATGATGAAAAAGTTCCTGGTGAAGATTGGCACATACGTGAGTGATGAAGATCGTGCTCAAGATTTCTACAAATACTGCGTTCACAATAACTTCGAGCGTTTCGCTTTCAATTTTCTTATTAACACATCAGTAGCATTCAAAACAGATATAATAACTAATCATTATTCTATTTTAGATACTGTAGTAGGTAAAAAGAAGGATGATATCGTTTTCTTAATTGGAAATAATTTTTCTCTAGCTGAAGCCTGCCAAAAAAAACTAAATTCTTGGCATGTTTTCAGACATTTGTATTCAGTCGATGCTGAATTATACCTCAGCAAATGGGAAGCATTTTATGAATCCGGGGTGCGTCCAGATGGACGCTTAGGCTTAAGAACTTCTAAGGATATAATAGTAAAACACAAGAATAGAATATTCAATAAGATACATTTTTACTTCGAGATACTTAATTTGAGAATATTTCTTAAGTACACAACTTTAGAAGATGCTAAACAATACGCAGCTGCTTTGCTACCAATAACTTCAACTGAGTTTTGGTCATGTTCTTACAGAACTCTTTATAAACCAATCTTAGACATAATTCCTAATAAAGAAAAACTAAAATTTTTCAAAAACATTTTTGAATCTAAATACTCTGACAGTGAATTTGAAATGACAAGAGGTTTTTATGAGCATGCTTACTACGACCTAATGACGGCCGATGAAAAGGAGGTATGGGCATTACGCTATATACAAAGTCCAAAAAAGAGTTTTCTTAGTGAAAATAAAGACAGAGAGTACTTGTGGTATAGATTTGTAACCTACGACAAAGCTATACCAGTCATTAAAAAATTTGTATTAAACACACCTGACCCAGATAAAAGAGCCAAAATTGTTAATATTTTAATAGAATGCACAAGAAACCAAGACGATTTACAGAAATTGTTTACGTACTATAACGAAAGACACATAAATGAAGACAAAAATATTAAGGAAGCTTTCATCATAAATGTTATAAAACGTGAACGAATATGGGAGTTCAATGAAAAATGCTGGGAATCATTTTTTAAATTATTGCTTAGCATCGATTTGTTCAACAAAAAAGGCCACCACCCCACTGAAGATATTGATAGTGATGGCACAGCTGTGAATAATACTGACTTTTTTTGTACTGATGAGATACTTGTCCCTGTATTATTTTACTTCGTTATTAACGAACAGAAATTTCCATACAGCTTAACAATTTTTATGAAAAGATTGTATAGTATTGAAGACAGCAACATGGTGGATGAATGCATTAAAAAAATAACTAAACAAGAACACCGGGATATAATTTTCCAATATCTAAAACAAATGTGGATTGACAAAATTGAAAAAAGTTTACTTGGCAAAGAAGGTGGTGCCACTTTACATAATTTTTATTTGATAAAATATTGTAATTTTATCACTAAACTTTTAAACCTTTTTGAAAAAACCGATAAAGAGATTCCTGAAGGAATCAATTATATTATCTTTATTACAAAAAACATATACAAATTACAAAAAAGAAAAGATACTCAGTTTTCTAAGCCAAATCGTACGACTTTGAATGAAATGATTCGTCAACTCAAACAAGATGCAACCAAAGTACCTTTGTTTTGGGATCAATTATCTTTTAAGCGACGTTTTAAAGTATGTTTGTTGAAAAAGTTAAAAGTCTATTTCTCAAACGATTTGACCAATGATTTCTTACGTTATTTTTTTAAATCATTATCTAATGATATAAAACCTGATAATAATAATATTGATCATTATCTTGATCCAAATCTCAAGCCTGCTATATGTTCGCTGAAGGTTCTTAAGTTGCGTGCTGCCATTCAGGGCATTTTTCTCTTGGCAGACGAATGTTCAAAGACTGAATTCGTGACAAAATATGCTCCAACTGAAAACAAAATTGACCATGATATTATAGACAAAAAATATTTGTCTATTCAGGAGGCGATTTGCAGTCTAGTATTTTATTCGAGGCCTCGAGTTCCCCTAGAATATATTCTCTTGTTCATCAAAGGTGATTATATTCATTACTGTTTACCACTTTTATATAATTATTCCTCAAATCTTCCTAAACCGCAGATCAAAACATTTGTTAACATACTTCTTAATTCTCCTGTATCAATGCAAAAACACGGTTTAAAATTGGCGTTTCAATGTTTCAATTTAGATGACTTAAAGAACCTTCTTTTAAAAACCTGGAAATTATCAAAAAACATTACACTGCGTATGATCATTTACACACACTTGGTTAAGAATATCGTGCATAATAGAGGACATAAAGATCAGAGGGAAATATTTCACATTCTTTTAACTTTGTCATCTTCTCTGAATGAAAAAGATCATCGCAACACACTAGAAATATTGACCAATGATAATGATTTTCCAGATGAGTTAACAAGTGCTTATTTGGAAACAGCTTGGAACATAGTTAAGAACTTTCCAGATAGCGACAACGATTACTCCGTACATTCAAGAAGAAAAATCTCTGTTCTTAATAATATTACTAACAATATACGTTTGATGGAGTATAATGCGGTGAGAAATATTGTTGACTATTTTACTAAAGATATCAAACAGTATATTTCCAAAAATAATAATGCAGTAGCTGAGGCTAAGTATGACTTAACTGTTATTTTCCTTGCTAATTTTGATGATGAAAAGTTAATAGGTCAAAATATGAGCATAATTCGTAGCATTATGAATACATGCCTCGAGATGTGGAACGATTCAAAATCAAACGGGTATTTCAGTCGAAATTTCTGCAAAAAGTTTCTACTAGACTTAGAGATAAAACACTTTTATTTAAAAAAAGAGAAAAATGAACCAATCAACCGATTATTTAAGTTCATTGCTCAGACCCTACTTGACACTTTACCAGAGCATGAAGTTTTCTACATAACTTTGAGATTTCAGTTTCTTTACGTAACAAATTTTATTTTGGATACACTTTCTACTACTGAAAATAATTTAGAAAATCTAAGGAGCTTTACCAGTACGTATGCAGCTGAAGTTGCTAAAATTATAGGTGGGTTGATTGATAAACAGCAGTATAATATAACTCTTTTGGAATATATTACTAAACTAGTGATGATCTTCGCTGAGATACTGAACGATTCACTTGTGGTTGAAAAGTCGCATTTAGTCGAAAGGCTTGTGACTCAATCTAACTCCAAATGTCGCAGAAAATGGGTCACATGTAATCCAAGAGACACACATCAGTTTAAAGAAAAGTTTAGAAGCTTTAGATCTCAATATTTATCAATCAGACAAAGGGTGTTACCTCGCAGCATTCCTGTTGCGACGATGGATAATGTTCTCACATATCTATCAAAAGAACTACTTAGTCACAACAACACTGAATTGATATTGTTGGCTTTAGAAATTTTGCCAGACAGGATTTCGCCTGAATCGGCAGAAGAATACAAATATGTTGTTAACAATGTCCATAACAATAACACCCAAGTTGTGAAAGCGTTAATCCAGCAGAAAGCAATTGACTCAAAGTTTAGAAATATCAGTTTTTTAAAATATTAAGAAAAGAGCCTTCTTAAATTTTAATTTTCAATGTACTTTCAAAGTAGAATTAATTTAATCGTTATTTAAAAATTTAACGTTACATTTTTGGACTAAAATAAAACAGTAACACAATCATCTATTGTATTTATCCGTTAATCAGAAAATTGTGTAACAGTATCATATAAATATTACATACTTATTACAAAACTTTCTCGATTAATCGATTTGTCGTGGAATAAATAATATCTAGAATCTAGATGATAAATTATAAATGAAACGTTAGACTAGAACATTTACATTTAGGTACGTTACATAAGAGATGTGATGAAACAGAGTCTTCCAAATCACGCCGTAAACCTGTTTATTATTAAATGTATAAAAAACAGTAATTTTTTTGTTTCTTTATTAAATATAGGGTTGGGCCTAGAGCTGCCGCTACTCAAACATTGCCAAACAACGCAGTCATCAAATCAAACATGCAGAAGACTTCGAAATCAGTCCGGAGAATGACTGCTATTATAAAATTACTTTTACATTACCCGAAATAATTTCGATTAATATTCTTTGGATGGATTTTGTTGCCCTTCTGCCTGTTTTATATTCACACTAGCTTTCCACGCCGCGGCTCCGCCCGCGTTGACAGGTTTTCCCGTGGTAAAGAAATATTTAACCGCGGTAAAAAGTAGCCTATGTGTTATTCTGATGTATAAGCAATATTATTGTAAAATTTTATTAAAATCTGTGAAAGAGAGTAACAAACATACATCCATACTCACAAACTTACGCGTTTATAATTAGAATCATTCATCATTTCCTTTGGAATATTATGTCTATCCATAATATGTCCGTGATCGCGGCAGTTCTTTGTCCACTTTTTCCTTTAACATTTAATTTCTAAAATACGTCTAAAGATAGAACAAACTATGTTTCTTTCGTTTACATTATGTACCTATATCTAACTGATCTACAAAACTGTAATCACCTTTGTATAATCCTACTTACCTATGTACACATTTTTAATACGTAGGTACTGGAGAATTTCCTTTGAAATTATTCGATATACCTAACTTAAATAGAAAGGTAACAATTATGGGGTAACTTTTGTAACCAAATAATACATATATTTTAATATTTTATTAATTTTTGCTTCCTTGTTGTAAAAATTAACTCTTTGTATATAATAAACAACACACAATATATTCTGTTGAAATTGTGTAAAATATAAGAGTACGATAAAAAAATCATAAAAATGTTTATGATTCTCACTTATATTCCTATGGTAGTTTGGTTGCTTATAAATTGCTAGTTTAGCAATAATACCGTCTACGCCTTAGCTTTGTACTGAATTAGTATTGCACTGTATGTCCCAGTGTGCAATAAAGTATCGAATCATCATCATCATTTCAGCCTGTAGACGTCCACTGCTGGACTGCTGCCTCCCAAAGATCTCCACACTGATCGGTCCTGCTTGGCCCGCATTCAGCGGCTTCCCGCGACCGCCGCGCCGCCAGCCCACTGTGCAATGTGCCTTACCCACTACCACTAATAGTACCTATAAGTACTCATCATTGATCATTCATCATTGACAACTCATATATGTCCCCATCGAGGGGCTCGAGCTTACCCTGAAAAAAGGGTGAATAGGCCTCAGTCGACCACGCTGGTCTAGTGCGGATTGGTCAACTTCACACACAGCCCTTGAATTACTTCGCAAGTGTGTGCAGGTTTGCTCTCGATGTTTTCCTTCACCGTATGAGCGTCGAATAAACGTAGGTACATATGAATTCGAAAATCAAAAACACATCGGTACGTTCTGAGGTTCGAACCCGCAAACTTCCGAATGGAAGTCAACGGCCCTAGCCACTTGGCAACCGACGCTCTGTATAAACTGCAATAAGTATAAAATTGTATAATAATCGATTCCATTCCTTGTTCACCTTACCACCCTTACCATTGTTTTAGTCAAGATTATCCACAAAGACCGGTCCTGCTGAACCTGTATCTAACGACTTCCATCCAGCCCTCACCGACAGATTTTTGGCTCTCTATGTGATGTAACCTGCTTAACCTGCGTCTGCGCATCGGCGACACCTGTGGGCGACACTTTAACCCGCGTATCCACTAGGCAACAATTAACGCGCAAAACGTGACGCTCAATATGTATGGCAAACGTTGCACAACAGCGCGCGACGTTGCTAGATGTCGACGACTGACAGAGTAGTACATTCGTAGACAGACAACGTTGTTAAACAAAAGTTCTGCGTTAACTTTCAACTAGATATGAGCGCCGCGCCGGCGCGCCGCCGCCGCCGACCAAAAACTCGCGCCGCCGCCGCCGACGCGACGTGAAAAAACGTCGGTGCGCCGATATCCAAATTTTACCACAATTTCAATTAAAAATAATAGATTTTATGATTTTTTTAGATTATTTTATAACATATCGTCAATTGTTTTGTCCACTGTTGCTACAAACTAAGATTTTCTTCGTCTATTTTACTTTCAAAGCAGATGATAACTACTTGTTAATATCCCGCGGCTGCAATGTAAAAATTCTTACAATATTTAATTGTTATTATTGATAATGTAGGATCGTCAACAGACTGTGAGAAAAAACAAGATCAGCATTATTTTTTAAATCTATTTCCTAAAAATTTCTTTGGTCAAGAAAGAACAGGTCACGCCGCCGACGCCGCCGCCGCTGAGCTTGAAAACTCGGCGCACCGCCGTCGACCCAAACCCTATCGGCGCTCATATCTATTCAACATGTTGGACAACACGTTGCGCGTCAAATTGTTGTCTAGTGGATACGCGGCCTGTCGCTCGCTTCCAATCAGTAATCACAGAATATACACCGTGAAAATGGTGGTAAAGCCTGAGCAAAGAAATGAAAAACCTCGCCATGTTGCGGAGTTTCAATGGAACTAATTTAATAATGGAAATTGTTGCCATAAACATAAAAATATACACGTGGCGCCCCCAGAGCAGGTTTTTTTATTTCTTTGGTCAGTCTTTGAGGAATTATTCTACTCATGAATATAATTACCCTAATAATATATCAACAAAATTACTATGGAACGAAATTGCAGCTGTCTCATACGAAAAATGAATAACTAAATACTGAACCAAGATGTATGAAACCTGATTTTCTTTCGTTATTTCAGTGTATCGTAATAAAAGTTGTTCATATTTATGAGTAGGTAGGTATCATTCCCCAAAGTTTAAGGCTCTATAACCAGTAATATTTCACGTTGTGTTCTTAATAGTCACTACGTAAGAGAAGTATATACGTCATCGATATACGTATTGAGAAGACGCGAGGTGTTTTACGAGGGAATCGAGAAGAAATGGCGGGTTCATTGTTTCGTCCTTTTTAAAATTAGTTTTCCATGGTAATTGTTGTGTTAATATGGTTGAATTCGTGCAATAATATGCCGTTAACGAAGAACTACTCAATGAAAGTGAGAAATAATGAGTGGTTAGCTATTTCTGGTTTGATACCCCGCGTTAAACTCCGATGTCATTGGAATGTAAGGACCACCTTTGCATTTCAATGATCCCGTGACAAGAAATGAAACTACTGAAGACGTTCAACACGGATGAAATAAATGACTAAAGACGACAAAATGAAACTGAAGATCTCCTATCATTACTAAAGACTAGGCTGTATGGGCTTTTGAACCCTTTGCCTTTCCCATAAGGTAGGTATAATATAAACTAAAAAAAATTAGGAGACGCGAGGTGCACAAGCTCGCTCGTGTATTTTTCGTCTAAACATCTATGTGGAGCCATGGTCTAAGAAAACAAGGTCTAACCGTTAGACCACGTGACTAACACAAGCCTACGTCATTTTGCGCTGTTCATCCTTGTCTACTACACGCATTCGACAAGGATGAATAGGTAAAATGACGTAGAAATGACGTAGGCTCGTGTTAGTCACGTGGTCTAATGGTTAGACCTTGTTTTCTCTTAGACCATGTGTGGAGCCAAGTGCGGTCAGCACCCGGACTGTTCTAAAAGTATTATTTTTTTACTTAAACCCTAGTTTTTGCACGTTTTAGTAAGAATATTATCATCATCATCCTTTCAGCCGAAAAACGTCTACTGCTTGACAAAGATCTCTACAGCAAAATTAATTATGTGGGACACCTCACACGGCTAGTTGGCCGCAAACTATTCAGAGCCTGTACTATAGGTGTCAGACAGCTGATATCCTACCTATACATATAAATATTTATGCAACATCCAGACAAGGCAAACCCTGTACTGCGAAGGCAGGCGTAATACCAACCAGGCTAGGAATCGGTCCTGCTTGGCCCGCATCCAGCGGCTTCCCGCAACCCTCACCAGATCTTCGGGCTGCCTCGACGCCGCGGCCACCACTCAAAACCACCGGTTTACCTCAATAGTTATCCGTTCTACCTAAACGTAATGTGCCTCGGCCTCTGTCAAATAAATCCAAAATGTTCTGCAGTGTGTAGGTAGGTACCAATAATAGGTACCTACTTACTAATTCATAATAATAGAAAGTAAAATAAGACAAAACCTGTCAGAAACTGCACAAGATTGGTTCTCAACAACGCAGTTTTTTTTCTTTTCATACGAATTGCAACGGCCAAAATTGTGAGTAAAAAATGTTTATTTTAAGAATTACTTCTAAAACAAAAGTGTACACCTACAGATTCACGGGTCAAATTACTTGTACAACTCGGTTTTGGGTTATTTCACTAGTAGTGGCTTCATGTTATTATGGTGTGAGAGTAAATAAACTGTTTAATTTTGTAACGTGGTGCATGCCACCTCGTTGCTTCACCCTCATCTCATTTACCATTTTCGTCTAAATTCGAATATATTTAATTTTGGAATTCAGTCAACAATCATCCGTCATTTCATTCATTTTTTATTCACTTTTCTCTCACCTCTCGGCCATGTCGGCCGTGATTCAAAATTCTAATTTCATCTAATAATCCTCTATTTTAATAAAGTTCTATGTTTGTTAATTTTGTGTTTGTATAATCATCATGGATTGCCCTGTTATCTTCTTGTGCGCGCTCGCTGGCTCGCCCAGGACCTGGCGAGCCGCGGGTGCCACAGTTTTAAAAGATCGTACAAAAGTATAGAAAAGTATGTACATATGTAATGTACCAAATTCATTAAAGGTTTATTGTACTAAATTAAATGCTCAAAGTTTGAGCTTATAACTAATTGAAAGGAAAGTAATGGAAAATGACACACAAGATAGGTAAATGAATTATAATTGAACTTATATTCGATAAAATTACATCAATTCATAAAAAAACAACTAAGTAGTATCTTATTCTAACTTGACTCGGTCTCAATCAGACGTCTTTAAATCAATAAAATGTCTTTAAAATACTTATATTGATATAGTATTCCTCATTTGTGCGACAACAATCAATGCTAGGTACAGATTTTATCAGTCTAAGTACTTTAGTATACCAAATCCTCATCTAAAACTTTTTAGGGACTAGTTATATTTTATTTCTTTTTTGTAAAATGACGTTTTAACAGCAAAGTTATTGGAATTTTCAACAGTTTGAACAATATATTCATAATCTTCCGACATATTATTAGGGATAGATAGAGGCAAGATTTCTATTGCTAATAACATTGATTCTGTGGTGTTGTAACCTAATAATTCCTTTGCTATACATATTTGGACGTTGGCAAAGGATGCTACAGGAATTTGACGGGTAGAAATATTTTGTCTCTTTGTTAAATGTAGAGGTTTCAAGTTCCTGAACCGGTTCTTATTCGCCGGGTTCCACTTGACCCATTTCCTACGACCCCCAACTTGGGGCCTAGAAGGGTCCATGGGATTATAACGATAACGATCAACTGTATGCGATTCCGATATAGGAACAAGAAGTAAATTATTCAGTCGATCAGCGAAGCTAATTACTACATAAGAAACATCTTTTAATAGAATGAGGTTGAACTGTTGTTTCCCAATTAACCCATTTATAAATTCTATTACCTCAGCTGCATACACACTGGTAAAGATTTCCAAATCAGATGTATTGGATTCATTCGCCGTTTTAGAAAGATTGTCCAAAATAATATTGGTCATGATTACAAATTGTAACCTTAATGTCATAGAGAACACTTCATGCAATGGTAAAGTATCAAACAGATTCCGTGCTATATATTGGAACAATACGTTTATAGGGATATTTTTCTTTTTTCTTAGGGCAAAGTGTTCAGCTTCAAGGTCTTTTAAGAACTTGTGACAAAATGAACGACTGATATTATTCTTTTTTTCTTTGCTAGAAGGGTTAACATCATTCCATGTTTCAAAACATGTGCTCATTATATTTTGAAGCATACGTATACTATTATTTAAAGCATCTTCGTCGTCAAAGTTAGCAAAGAAGGCAGTCATTAGATTATACTTTGCAACCATTACGCAGTTTAAATTATTTTGTAAAATGTATTCTTTAAAATCTTTTATAAAATCATCTAGAACGTCAAGGACTACATGATAATCCATCAAATGTATATTGTTTTTCATATTCTTAAGAATATCGCATTTTCGTGTCAAATTTATATTACAGTCATCTGGAAATTTATTAATCGTTTTCCAAGCTGTTTTTAAATAATCATTTATTAGATGTTCTGGAAAATCGTTATCATTGGTTAAAATACTAAGTACATCGGGGTGATCTTCCTCGTTTAGTTGCGATGTAAAAGTCAAAAGAATATCAAATAGTTCCTTTTTCTCCCCATCTTCCCTCTTATAAATTATATTGTTAACGAGGTGAGTATAAATAACCATACGCAGAGAAATATTTTTTGATAACTTCCAAGTCTTCAGAACCAGTTTCTTTAAATCATCTAAACTGAAACAATCAAATGCTAGTCTCAAACCGTGTTTTTGTATTGACACAGGAGCCTTAAGAAGTACATTTATAAATTTTAGGCATTGCGGTAACGGAAGATTAGTGGTATAATTGTATAAGAGGGGTAAACAGTAATGAATATAATCACCTTTAATATACAAACTAACGTGTTCCAAAGGTACTCTAGGTCTAGAATAAAACACCAATTTACAAATTGCCTCTTGAATATATAAAAGATTTCTGTCCAAGTTTTTGTAGTCAATTTTAGACTCGGTAGGTGCGTATTTTGTCACTAATTCAGTCTTTACACTTTCGTCTGCTAACAAAAAAAGCCCTTGAACAGCTCCGTTCAATGCTGTTGAGGATATAGGAACGTTTTTACCTTTAGTTTCAGATGTTTCATATTTTAAAACAATGTCGGAGAAATGCTTGACAAACTCCTTCGCCAAGTCTTGAGAGAAATAGACTTTTAACTTTTTCAACAAACCAATTTTAAAATATCGCTTGTAATTATAACTTTCCCAGAATGAAGATATTTCTTTTACATCATCTTTTAATAGTTTTATTGTACTATTAAAATTCTTCAGCTGACGTTTTGAACGCTTATGAACGTGTCTTGGATGTTCCTTTTTTGATATCGAAATAATAAAATTTACAACTTCAGGAAGTTCTTCATTGGTTTTTCCAAAGAGGCTTAAGATTGTGAGGGTAAAATCAATATACTTAACCAAATAGTAATCGTCAAAATTCTTTGTATGGTATATCTCTTTTTTTATCTTATATATGCACATTTCTTTTAGATATTCATATATTATCACCTTTTGTTTACTATCTTTCATTTTTTTAATACTTTTAGCAGCATAATTCTCGTATTCGACACTAATTTTTTCTTCTAAAAATGCTGTCATTGTTTTTGGAAGCTCCTGTTCATTGAAAATGTAATAAAATAAAACAGGAATAAGTATCTCCTTACTGTCATTGCAAAGAAAGCGATCATCTTTCTCATTGAACAACTCAATGCTGTGCAATAATTTACTAAATGCTTCCCAGCACTTGTCATTGAACTCCCATATGCATTCACGTTTGATCACCTTTTTAATAAATATTTCTTTGATACTTCTATCTTCGTTTATGTGTCTTTCGTAATAGTACTCAAACATATTTTGCAAATGATCTTGGTTTCTTGTACTCTCTATCAATATATTTACAATTTTTGCTCTCTTGTCGGGATCGGGTGTTATAAGCACATATTTTTTAATTACTGGTATAGCTTTGTCATAGGTGACGAACCTGTACCAAAGATATTCTTTATCTTCATCTTCACTTAAAAAACTCTTTTTTGGACTTTCTATGAAGCGCAATGCCCATGCCTCCCTTTCATCGACCGTCATTAGATCGTAGAACATCTGTTCGTAGAAACCTTTTGTCATTTCAAATTCACTATCCGGGTACTTGGCTACATAAATGTTTTTGAAAAAGTGGTATTTTTCTTTTTCAGGAATCATGTCCAAGATCGGACTGTAAAGAGATCTGTAAGAACTTGACCAAAATTTCGCTGAAGTTTCGGGTAATAGGGCAGCCGCGTACAGTTTGGCGTCCTCTAAAGTCGTATATTTGAGAAATATTCTGAAATTTACTAGCTTATAGTAAAGATGAATCTTATTTAAAATCCTGTTTTTGTGTTTCAACATTATATCCTTGGAAGCTCTTAATCCTAATCGACTAGTAGGTCGTTCTCCGCAATCAAATAGGTTTTCCCATTTGCTGAGATACAATTCATCATCAACTGAGTACAAATGTCTGAAAGTGTACCAAGAATCTTCCTTTTTTTGGTACAGTTCAGCCAGAGTGAAATCATTTCCAATGAAGAAAATGATGTCGTTTATGTTTTTAATTAATGAACTTAATATAGTAAACCTATTATTAATTACGTCAGCCTTGAATGCCATAGATGTATTAATTAAAAAATTAAAAGCGTAATGACCCATGTGCTTCTTCAGGCAATATTCAAAGAAATCTTGAGCTTGTTCTTCGTCGCTCACGTAAGTGCCAGTCTTTACCAGAAACTTCTTCATCATTTTTGCTGACATTAAAGGAAAAACATTCTCTTGTAAAAAGCTGGGGTTGATGTACGACTTATATTCAGCATCATACAGCCAAAGGCATCTGATTGCCCTCGATATGTACAACTCATCTCCAGATTTAAGAACATCGATTATGTAATCAATGTTCTTGTATTTCGAAGCCAGGTCGATTTTAAACAATTTGTCTACGTCGGAAGGGGTTTCTGGCTCCATATACTCTGCTAACGGGATTTCCTTCGCAGCAGCCTCGCTGACCCTCGTGTTGAGATCATGTTGTCTGTCTGCCAGAGAGTCTCCAGTCAGTATCATGATCGAAGGGAACCTGAAATAAACATACCAAATATAATAATAATTTAAAATAGTTTAAAAAACACGCTTCCTGTCCGCCATCCTGGATTTAAGTCACGTGACAATTTTTTTCGTATTTTTGACAGCAAACCCTTTCATTTGATACCCGTATCATGGGGGTGGATTTCAAACAGCCAGTCCGCCATCTTGGGTTGGCCGGCATATTGGATTTGTAATAATGACGTTTCTTAGCTAGTAATGTATTGTCATAAGAACTCACTCAGTGTGCAAAATTTCATCCTAATCGAAGACCGGGAAGTGGGTCAAATTAAGATTCCAAAATTTTCTTACATACAAAAACCACTAATCCCCGAAACTATTCGACCGATTTCAATGAAATGTTGTATGGTGGTACCTTATATCCCCGGTCAACATCTTAGATACTTTTAATCCCAGAAAATTAAAAAGTTCCTGTGGGATAGTTAAAAAACTTTAGTAACTCATACGGCGCAGTACATTCTACGGGCTTATCTCCGAAACTGTTAGACCGATTGAAATGAAATTTTGCATGGTGGTACCTTATATACTCGGTCAACATGTTGGATACTTTTAATCACGGAAAAAAGTGGGATAGTTAAATATTACTACGGAAATGTCGAAAAACAACGCAAGCGTAGCCGCGGGCAGACAGCTAGTTTTACATGTAAATAGACTGTGGCCTGGATTAATACATGGACTGTTTTATTTCTAACTGGAAAATCTGAATCTAATCTACGCGAAACAAAGTTAACAGAAAGATGGTATTCTAAAAAGGTAAAAAAAAGAGAACTTGAGTCAGACGCGGTGAGCTGTAACTCTAGAAGTAATGCCTTTACGACTATGAAATAAATGTCATTTTTTAGCTTAATGTATAAGGTAGTTGACTTCTTCAGTCCATTTTATCACCAGTCTTGTAGTTTTCCTACATATAAAGTCAGGCAGAAAAAAGTGTGCCTGTTTTTAAAATTTCATAATACGTTGATGGCTGTATATAGAAATATATTAATCTTAGCACTATAAAATGTAGTATCGTTTTGTAGGTTATTTATCGATAACTATTTGGTTCTTGAAAAGAAAACTCATCAGTCCTACCGTTTTTGTAAAAAATGAAAAAAAACAAAATGAGGGAGGTAAAATGGGGGAAAAGGGGGGGGGGGGGGGAATAATTTCTCAGCGTGTTTCCATATCGACATTGAAGCACATATATAAAAGCTACATGTATGCTAAGTTTCATGCTTTCTGCCGGATGGGACCGATATTCATATTTTTTTTAGCTAGCAAGCCGTACTATAAGTAGAGTTATTTATTAAATCCTACTAATATTATGAATGCGAAAGTTTGTGAGTATGGATGTATGTTTGTTACTCTTTCACGCAAAAACTACTGAATGGATTTTTATGAAACTTTACAATAATATAGCTTATACATCAGAATAACACATAGGCTACTTTTTACAGCGGGAAAATACTTCTTTCCCACGGGAAAACCTGTTAACGCGGGCGGAGTCGCGGGGCGAAAAGCTAGTGGAGAATATTGAGACTCACCTTTTGACATTTGAGCAACCTTTGTTTGGGAAAAAAATATTTAATCTTAATTTGTTTTTAAATTCTAATAAATATTATGCTTGATTTTATTTTAATATCTTTTTAATCTAATTTAAAAAATTGACACTGTCTGAAATAAAAGAGGTTTTTTTTAATACTAGCTTTCCGCCCCACGGCTCCGCCCGCGTTTACAGTTCATTCTTCCCGTGAGAATGAGGAATTTTCCCGCAGTAAAATGAAGCTTATGTCCTTTCCCAAGGTCGATTGTCTCATTTAGTAAGTTTAACAGAAATAGGTTCAGTAGTTTCAGTCTATTCATTTCATTCAGTCGAGCATAACTAAACAAAAAAAAACTGGTTGCCTGTAAAGTCAGTATACGGGCGAAAGTTTTACGTGACAACGACTTTCTCACTCTCTCTCTCTCGCTCTGTCTCTCTCGCTCTTAGGCGGGCTAACTGTGCTCGAGTGGAAGGGACGCGTGCCTTTCACTTTTTATGTCTGTCTCTCTCGCTCTTAGGCGGGCTGCGTGCCTCTCACTCGCTCTCATTGTGAGCGCATAACGTGAGCGGAGCGTAACGCAGTTTCTTGAAGTGTCACCCGGCAAACCAATTTATAAGACGTTGTCACGTCAAAATTTATAAGACGTTGTCACGTCAAAAATTACAAAATTTTCCTCTTTATAATAATTAGATGATAACCAACTAATGACGTCAGGCCGTCTGGTTCCGGCTTAGTATTGGTCCAGCCAAATTCGTGTGGGTGTCGTAACAGATGACTAAACAGCCACTACAGTATGACTCAGAATATGGGTAGCTTTCCCTCGAGCAACTAACAATAACCATGAACCCGCCTGCTGAGTGCGTTGAAGAATGGGAGATTTTCTGACGGCTTTAAATAAAAAAAACGAGCTTTCTTTAATATTTCCATAGATGACGCTAGTAAAATAGTGAGAACTGTGACTCAAGTCCGGTGAAGCTTGATTTGTCGTACCTTTTCGACACAAGCATAGGTCAATTCAAAAAAAAAAAAAAAAAAAAAAAAAAAGAACTGTGAGTTTTATTGTAGACATTTTGTTTTTTTTGTGTCAGATTGTAGATGATTCTGAGATTAATTTTAGGATATTATTAGTTGATTAATTTTTTTATAATCCATACTTCTCTATTTATTACCTGACTATTTACTAGTGCCATCCGTTGAACCGTTTTGTAAGGTTTTTTTTTTCTTAATTTGCTACTGGAAAGCTTCCCATTACGTTCAAATACTAGAGAAGACACATCGAATGATCGAACCTTAGAGTATAAATAGAAAATTTTCTGGATCGAACACATTCTATGCGCTAATATGGCGGCAGCGGGGGGCGGGCGGAATGCGCGGGGAGGAGAAAAACAAAAGACAAACGATATAGAAAGTTAGTGGACGGACCTTTAGAGCCGTTTCTAAAAATATACTACCTTAGAGAATAAATATACATAGAGCACGCGCATCGCTCCGCTGCCTTTATGTCAAGCCAAGCGTAAGCAAATTTTGGCAGATTTTGTATGGGCGGTGAAATCAATAACATTTTTCTTTTTTGATTTGTTCCTCGAGTTATGTTTACAACTTATCACTGCACATTTCAAAATGTTCTCCTATTAAATTTCTTATTTTCACCGGGAAAAATAATCAGCTCCGATAACCATTTGATACTAAACGTACGCGCTGAAGATATTCGGAATGAATCGCCTGATTATCCGAAAAGAAAGTTGATTCCGTGCTTTGGAAGGCACTCGAAACCGTTGGTCCCGGCTACTATAAAAAGCTCATAGAAAACTATAGGCCTATAACTCTTATTCCTATCTTTTCTAAGCTGTTCGAAAAAGTAATGCATAATAAATTGACATGGTTTTTCAAAAATTCAATATTATAACAAATGATCAGTTTTGTTTTCAAAAAGAAAAATCCACGAATCTGGCGACTTTTAACTTAACTAACGAGATTCTACATAAACTTTACGAAAAAAACTTTGTGACTGCCCTGTTTTTTGACATGACATAGGCGTTCGATTTCGTGTCTCATAAAATTTTAATGACCAAATTGGAAAAATGCGGAATAAGAGGTCCAGCATATGACTGGATTAAATCATACCTTGATAATAGATCTCAAACAGTTGAAATGACGGCACTTGATTCTAAAATGACAATAAGAACCTATCAATCAGAACTTAAAATAAATAAATATGGAGTGCCTCAAGGTAGTGTGCTTGGCCCTCTCCTTTTTTTGCTTTATATTAATGATATAACTGACATTACCAACTATAGAACTATATTATTTGCGGATGACATTACAATAATAGTATCAACACCGAAATTACTCTCTATAACACTACATGAATTTGAAATAAATAGTGTTCTTTTATCGACAATAAATTGGATAAACTATAATAATTTGACATCAAATATAAATAAAACTAATTACATAAATTTCAATAATATAAATATAAAATACAATAACTTTAGCATAAAAAATACTGACAGTACAAAATTCTTAGGCATTAATATTGACAATAAGTTAAATTGGAAAAATCAAATAGATCACGTTTGTAATAAATTGAACAGATTTTCATATGCGTTATCAAAATTAGCTAAAGTTGCCAGTAGAGAAACAGCTCTGACGGCATATTATGCATATATTGAGTCAGTGTTACGGTATGGAATTACAATATGGGGTAACAGTACCAACTCACCTAAACTCTTGATTGCCCAAAAGAAAAACATCCGGTCCATAGTGGGAGTTGCCTCTGATATATCTTGTAGACCATTATTTAAATCTTTAAATGTGTTACCTCTACCTTGCCTTTACATACTTGAAACAGTATCATTCGTTAAACAAAACATGAATCTTTTTACAAAAATTAAAGACATAACCAATCGAAATCTTAGAAATCCTAAGGCGTTGTCCTAATAGAACGCGACTACGCGACCATCGCAAGTTCGCGCGAACGCGCGACTGTCAAATGTATGAAGAAATCGTTCAATCGCGCGATCGTCTATTAGGACACATATTCGACTTCAATATGTTTGATCGCGCGTTCGTACGAGTAAAGTTCGCGCGAATCGCGTAGTCGCGTTCTATTAGGACAACGCCTAATGCTTTAATCTATGACGTAGTTCCAAAGAGTGCAAGATTTAGAGACAACTGCTATGCAATGTGCGTGAAGGTGTGGAATAAGTTACCGTGTTACCTTAAATGTATAAGCCATTTAGGCAGATTTAAAAAACATATGAAATCTTGGCTAATGCAACACACTTTTTTTTTACTCCATGAAAGAATTCCTGGAACATGAATGTAAATTATGCATGATGTGTAATTAATTAATAGTTTAAATTATAATTTATTGGACATTTGCATGCTTTATAAATAGGCTAGATATGTGTTACTATCTGCAATGAATTATGTTACCATCTATGTACCTACCATATCTAAAGCAAATAAATATCTTATCTTTATCTTTATATACGGATGTAGTCGTTATAGGAGCCATGTCGGAAGCCTAAGGCGGTTCTATAATTCCGACACCAGGGTTTGTGAGGTAGGTTAACCTCGGAACCCACACGATAAGCAGGCAACTTCTCAAAATCCATGAAATATATTCTAAACGTACCAAGTTTGGGCTTCTCCAGGTAGGAAACGGCTTAGTATATTTGTAAAATTGTTTCATAAAATTCCCATAATCTAACTAAAACATTGAAAAATATATTTTGAAAAATATTTATATTTACTTATTTAGTATTGATCTTTCGTTTTTACTATTTAAAAAAATGAAAATCTTTTCCGATTCACCTTTTTGACGTCAGAGTGCAAAGTACGAGTTTTTTACTCACGAAACGCGCTCGATAACGCTGACGTAAACGTGCATTTAAGTATGGAGAAATTTTAGTTCAGCTAACTGTCTACAGATGGCGTAGTTTTAATTCCATACAAAATCGCGTTTACGCTCTCGATTTCGAGCGCGTTTACTTTGGTCGCGAAACTCGCACTCGGCACTCAGATACTCGTATGAGCATATTATGAAACATTTGACGAGGTATATTGTACAAGAAAATACCCGTTTCCAAACCAGAGAAACCCCTTTTTTTTAATTGACCTATGCTTGTGTCGAAAAACGACCAATCAAGCTTCACCGGACTTGCAAAGAGAAACCCATGTTTGGGATGTTTCGAAAATATTTCGTGGTTTTAAAAAAAAAAATTTGAATGAATTTTAGAGAATTCGACGATATTTTTTGCGAGTCGTCGTTTATTTAGGTGGCTTAGTGGCAAATACGCGAGCGGTCGCGTCGGATCGAAGCCCGCCTTGGTCATTCAACTCTTACAGACTACCTAGACTAGATTATGGGTTTCAGACACTAACTTAAGTTCTACATAAAACAAAAAAACAAACACAAACACAAACACAAATAGATAAATATTACTAATTAATAAATTTTCACACGTACCTGCACCTTTGCAGGCGATTCTTCAAAGATTTTGTGATTCCAAAAGCTTAATGTAGTACAAAATTTGATCAGATATTTTTATTTATCGCAACACGTACGACCGCAAGCTTCTATCGACACCGACTGACTGGATGATATAGACTGTGGGAGTGGGATGGAAGAAAGCAGAGGCGTACATATACATACATAATGCATGTACCTACTAAGTAAATACCTAGACATGTTTTGGCGATTACGTCGTTTAGCCTTGAGACCAGTGCTGCCAGAACAACAAAAATAAAAGCTTTAATAAATACGTGGCGAATTTTGGGTCGCTAAACAACTTTGAATGAACGTAATTTTGCCAGGAAGGATTCAGACTTTTATATCTCGATAATATGGTTTGTAATAAAATTTATGTATACTGAATATACTGATGGGATTGGATAGGCCCGATCCCCTCGGTGGGTAGGTAGGTACATAATATTATAAATAGATATATGACCCTTAGTCTCATATTAATAAGCATCTATTTATATAGATATTTATAATAATGTATTTATTTATTTACGTACAATATATGTATATCATTGAGAACTGCAATTTAATTGTTAAAGGACCGTAACATATAATAATATGTGCCCACGTGTTATAATATGTCCACACGTGTTATAATATGTGCCCACGTGTTGTGTCCCCGCCAAAACCTCAAGCCCACCCAGAATTAAGGTCAAAAAACTCCTAATAATTTCTTCTATTAGTATCTATTAATACTTTATTTACAGTAATACGAAACTAATGTCTTGGTAAAAATCTCATTTTCGGGGTTTTAACCAAATTATAGTTGCGAAATTAATACTGTCTGTTTATCTCTACGCCAAAAGACTATAAACGGATTGTAATTTAAATTACAGATAACTTCATAAAAAATACACGAAGTATTTTTACTACATAAATAAACACTCCTTATAGCCGTGGAAACAAAAAGAAAACAAAAACTAAATGAACAACACAATATAGCTTAATCTGGCACCACCGGAATAAGGAAAACATGGTAGAAAAATATAGAGCTCCATTTCAATAACACTCGCTTATTGTACAATAGAAGTGTAATTCGATATACATCGCGTAGACGATATGATACAAAATTAAGGGGAAAAAAGTCGACTAATTGACTACGCAATGGAAATCGAATTTCAAATGTAATTTGTGGCTTTGTGCAGACGACGGCTCCAATAACCGACGAGAAAAAAACCAGCCAGCAACAGTTCGATGATGTTTATGTTTCGAAAATTGCGTAATATTTGGTAATGTTATTCGAAAAACGAGACGAAATTACAGTATACCAAATAGTAGTCCCAAACAGAACCAAATGGCTATAGTGATGAAAGCGAAAAAAAATTTTACTAATGTGATTTTATAAAAATGTTAAATAAATCAGCACCTCCCCGCACTGGGCCATTGTGGTCGACTAAGGCCTATTCACCCTGAATCAGGGTAGGCTCGAGCCCCTCGGTCGGTGGGAACATTATATAGGGTATTAATGATATAAATATAGTAATAATACTTTTATGCAATCAATTACAGGACATTTTCATTACATATCATTGAAATACCAAACTCTAATCCCACACTAGGCTGGGCCTGTAGGTACTGGGAGAATTTTATATGAGAGTTATTTTTTACAATGCGGAAACATTTAATTGTTGCACCATGAAAAGTAACTTTTAAAGATCATTTTATTTAGAGTTGCATCATAATTTGCAAGACGTAGCCAACCGCGTAAAATTTAATCGCCAGCTGATACATAAATGCGTACTTGTATAAATAAATATTTATTTATACAAGTATATACAACATCCAGACACAAGGCGAACACAAACTGGGCGGGGTTTGAACGCGCGACCCTTTCTTTTGACTAGGCTATGTATTTCCATATTCACACTGTTGGCTTTACACATTATGATGCAACAATTAATAAATCACAATCTTAGCAAGTTTCTTTATGTTGTGTAATAATAGTAGAACAATAAAACTTGCATTGGAATTGAAAATAATATTAATCACTACATAGTATAATATAAAACAAAGTCGCTTTATCTGTCCCTATATCCCTATGTATGTATGCTTAAATCTTTAAAACTACGCAACGGATTTTGATGCGTGCTTTTAATAGATAGAGTGATTCAAGAGGAAGGTTTACATGTACCTATAATACATGCATAATATAAGTACTTAGGGATAACCCACAATAACCATTTTCCTGTGCAAAGCCGGGGCGGGTCGCTAGTAATAAATATAATGATAGTAAATTAAATACATCGTGAAATTTTACTGGTTTTTTATCCTTCATTTTCTTTTCTTTTTTTTAATCGACCTATGCTTGTGTTGAAAAGGTACGACCAATCAAGCTTCACCGGACTTGCGGGGGAGCGGAAGGCTCTACCCCATAGTCATGTACCAACGCGACTAGGGGCGGGGAGAGGGGGCGAGGACCACGGCCTAGCGCATTACTACGGAAAAACATCGTAAAAAAAAAAAAAAGTTGATTATGAAACTGAACAACTTTCTCTAAGGAACAAACTTTGAAATCTCAAAATTGAACATATTTTGTACAAAGTGGCCGGTCACGTGACTGAAGTTTATTTGAAAAACTGAAAATTATTTTTGATGTTCCTTAAATAAAATATCGACAATCTCGTAAAAAATATTCATTTTAATGAGCTGTCCAATTTGTATGGAGAAGCATAAAATTCATATCGTTCCCGATAAAATTTCCTTTGGAAAAGTTACTCAAAACCACTAACGGAGCATGTTCTTTCAGCATTTGCTAAGCAATGACTTATTAACCTACACTTGCATATCAGTGAATTGACTTTTGTTTTTAAAAAAAATTAAACATTGTACATACGTAATGTCATCAGTTCAAGCATTTTTTTTTTATTTCAACCTTCCTAAGAAATTAAGAAAGTCAATTTTTTATAGCTATTTGAAACCTACCTAAAATGTAAATTGTTTACACTATGATTTGGTAAAGCTTGCTGAAAGCCCCAGGATGCGAATGCATTTCATAATTATTATTTTTTATTCAAAGTTTTTTTTTATTCATTTAAAGGCTCCCTTAGTCAATAGAGCGTCGCGTCAATGGCCAAGTGGCTAGGCCCGTTGACTTCTATTCCGAAGTTCGCGGGTTCAAACCTCGGCACGTACCTATGTGTTTTCAATTTTCGAATTCATATGTACGTTTATTCGACGCTCTTATGGTGAAGGAAAACATCGTGAGGAAACCTGCACACACCTGCGAAGAAATTCAAAGGTTGTATGTGAAGTTGACCAACCCGCACTGGGCCAGCGTGGTCGACTAAGGCCTATTCACCCTGGTATCAGGGTAGGCTCGAGCCCCTCGGTGGGGACATACTCGTATATGAGCTGTTGACGTACAGTCAATAAGAAAAGTTATGAGTTTTAAAAGGTTCAACAAATATTAATGTTTTTGTCAGATATTTTAAACTAATTATTATATATATGTCATATCATTATGAATATTTTTTTCTGTCTGACTGTACAAACAAATAGCGCTTTGTTAATCGGTAAAACAATAATCGAGTTCGTAATGAAATATCTTCGAGTAGAGTAGCACCACTAACCAACAGAGAAGGGAGACGAAATAAAACATCTTTTATTTACTTTTTATTTATTCATTAAAAGTACAAATTAATAATTATATAAAATTAAAACTCTAACTTAGAATACGATGTCATTAAACAAAATAATCATTATTTTTATTTCTTATCACACTTATTCTTATTTGTTATTTATTTGTTCTTTGTTCTTATTTGTGACATTTATAGTTTATCTTACATAATAAAATTATGTTTTATGGTACAAACTCGTTATATCAACATAAATAAATACGTTACGATAACGTCCACAAATATAGAGAAAGTCACAAACAAACAATATTATAGGACATTTAATTGTATTAATTTAATGTTTAAGTACTTATATATAATTTTTAAATTTTTTAAACCACAATATAATCCACTTCGATCTATTTGAACTTAGCTATGATTGTTTTTTGATAGTATGACGCTTGAACAGCAAAATCATTGGAAGTTTTGACCGTTTCGATGACATAATTGTATTCTTCAGCCGATTCCGGTGTAATTCTAGGCGGCAATATATTTAGAGCCAACAACTTTATCTCTGTCTTACTATAGCTAACCAGCTTCTTCGCTACGCAAGTTAAAATGTTATCCAAGCTTGTGAAAGGAACATGAGGAATGGACTCTGTTGGTCTGGTAGTTAAAGTAAGAGGTCTGGTCCCTCGAAATTGGTTTCTGGCTTTCGGGTTCCACTTTACCCACTGTCTGCGAGGCCTATGAGCACCGCGGACCGTGTCATTGTAGTATGTCGAAATGTCATCATTCTTTGTATCTGTTATAATAAGTGAATCATTCAGTATTCCAGCAAAATGAATTGTCAATACAGTTACATCTTTTAATAAAACAACGCTAAATTTCTGCCTTTCGTCCAACCAATTGATGATTTTTACAACTTCATCAGCGTATGCACTCGTGATATTTTTTATATCATGTTTATTTATATTAAACTCAGTTTTGGAGAAGGTGTCAAGAATAATATTAGTCATGCACAGAAATCGAAGCCCCAATTGCAACAAATAAACTTCTAAGAAAGGTAAAGCATCAAGCAAGATCTGTGCTATTTTTTCAAATAATTCATTCAACTGCGTATATTTATTATTCTTCAAAGAGAAATGCTTAATTTCAAGGTCATGTATAAATTTATGACAAAATGATCGACTAAAATAAAATATACTATTAGTATTTGACGGAAGAATGTCATTCCACATTTCACAACATGTGCTTAAAATATTGCGAACCAAAGTCATATTATTAAGTATGCGTTCATCATACTTAGCAAAGAAAGTGGTTGTTAGATTGTACTTGGCATCGCCCACTATGTTTACATCGTGTTTTAAAATATAGTCTTTGATATTCTTTATAAAATCATCGACAATTTCATACACTGCATTATAATTCATATAACGTATATTATTTGTAATATTATCTAATACGGAAACTCTCCTACGTAAATTTAAATTATCATCATCTGGAAATGTGTTAACTGTTTCCCAAGCCGTTTTCAAATAAGGACTTATGAAGTGTTCCGGAAAATTGTTATTATTTGTCAAAATTTTTAACACATTGCAGTGATCTTCGCTATTTAATTGTGACGTCAAAGTTAAGAGAACCTCAAACAATTCAGTCTGTTCCAAATTATCTCTCTTGTGTATTATGTTATTGACGAGATGAGTATAAATAACCATGCGTAGTGAAATATTTTTTGATTTCTTCCAGGTTTTAAGAATGAGGTTTTTTATGTTGTCCAAACTAAAACACTCAAATGCAAGCCTTAAACCATGTTTTTGCATTGAAACGGGAGCATTAAGAAGAATGTTTATAAATTGTAGACATTGCGGCATGGGAAGATTTGTAGTAAAGTTATACAACAAGGGTGCACAGTAATGAATGTAATCACCTTTGACGAAAGGACGAACGAGTTCAAGGGGAACTCGAGGTCTAGAATAATACACAAAAAGGCAAATAGCCTCTTGGATGTATAAATGTTTTCTGTCAATAGTTTTGTAGTCAATTTTAGGACCAATAGGTGCATATTTCGACATAAATTCAGACTTGAAACGTTCGTCTGCTAAAATAAAAATGCCGTGAGTAGCAGTTTTTAATTTTCGAATTGTTTCATTTGGACAATAATATCTTTTAGAAATAGACTCTTCTTTCAGATATTCTGTGATAAATTTAGAGAAATATTTAAAAAAATCATCTGCCACGTCATGTGAGAAATAGACTTTTAACTTTTTCAATAAACCAACTTTATAATACCGCTTGAAGTTATAATCTTCCCAGATAGATGGTATTGATCTTGTTTTTTTTTTTAACTCACATATGATGTCGTTTAAAGTTTCTCGTTTTGGCTTTATTGGTGGTGCGTATTGTGTTTCTGATTCCTTTTTTGATATTGAAATTATAAAGTTTACAACATCAGAGAGTTCTTCGTTTGTTTTTTCAAAGAGGTTTAGTATTCTTTTTGTAAAATCAATATATAAAAGTAAATAATGATCAAAAAAATTTGCTCTGTCCTTTATCTCATTTAAAATTTTATTTGTATATAGTTCTCTTAAAAATTCGTATAATGTAATCCGTTGGTTTATATCTTTAATTTTTCGTATATATTCATCGGAAACGCTTTTTTCAACACTATCTTTTCCATTCACAAAATCTTGTAATACTTTCGGAAGCTCCTGTTTATTAATAACATAATAAAACAACACAGGAATTAGTATATCTTTAGATTCATAAGAGTTGAATTTATTGTCTTGTTCATTGAACAATTCAATGCTATTCAATAGCTTATTAAACGCCTCCCAGCATTTTACATTAAACTCCCATATGCATTCGCGTTTAATTACTTTTTTAATGAATCTTTCTTTGATACATCTATCTTCATTTATATGTCTTTCATAATAATACTCAAACATATTTTGCAAATGATCTTGATTTCTTGTGCATTCGATTAATATTTCTAAAATTATAGATCTTTTATTTGGTTCAGGCGTAATTAATACGTATTTTTTTATCGCTGCTACAGCTCTGTCATAGTTTACAAATCTGTACCAAAGGTATTCTTTATCCTCTTCTTCACTCAGGAAACTCTTTTTTGTGCCTTCTATGTAGCGTAATGCCCAAGACTCCCTTTCATCTACTGTCATTAAGTCGAAATAAAACTGTTTGTAAAAACCTCTTGACATTTCAAATTCACCATCTGAATATTTGGTTTCATAAATTGTTTTGAAAAAGTGATACTTATCTTTATCAGGAATCTTGTCCAAAATTGGTGAATATACATTTCTGTAATGACACGACCAAAACTCTTGTGAAGTTTTGGGTAATAAACCGACTGCATATATTTTGGCATCCTCTAAAGTTACATGTTTGAGAAATGTTTTGAAGTGTAGTAAGCTGTAATATATGTGAATTTTTTCAAATGTTCTGCTCTTGTGTTTCGTCATAATATCTTTGGAAGTTTTTACTCCTAAACATCCGCCATTTGGGCTCTTCTGAGATTCTAAAATAGTTTCCACCATGCTTAGATATTGCTCGGCATCGACTGAATACAAGTACCTCAAGCTAAACCAAGCATCTCGTTTCCTTAGATAGGCTTTTGCTAATGTAAAGTCATTACCAATCAGGAATACTATGTATTTCTTGTTTTTTCTAATGAAAGAGTCTAAAATTGCAGTATTATTATTTATAATGTCCATTTTGAACGCTGCAGATGTCTTGATGAGGAAATTGAATGAGAAATGGATCATGTGTTTCTGCACGCAGAATTTATAAAACTCCTCAGCTTGATCTTCGTTAGTCACATATGTGCCGATCTTCACTAAAAATTTTTTCATCATTTTTGCTGACATTAATGCAAAAACGTTCTCTTGTAAATAGTTGGGGTTAATGTACGATTTATATTCAGCGTCGTATAACCAAAGGCATTTAAGTGCCCTGGATATGTACAAAGCATCTCCAGACTTAAGGACTTCGATGATGTAGTCAATGTTCTTGTATTTTGAAGCCAAGTCGATTTTGAACAATTTGTCAACGTCGGAGCTCTGGTCAGTCTCCATGAACTCCTCAAACGGTACATTTTTCGCAGCAGCATCGTTGACTTTTTTATTGAGATCATGTTGTCTTTCTGCCAGAGACTCTCCTGTCAGTATCATGGCTGAAGGAAACCTGAAATAAAAATAATATTATTGTTATTAATTTAACGTAGTAATATAAAATCTAGTTTGAGAATTGGAAATTAGTACCTATATTATCAGAGCAATAAAACACAAAAAACATATTTTTACCCGAATGCGCGAAGCAAAAAAGGGGGGGTTATGTTTTTGACTAGAATGTATTATGTAGGTATGATTATGTCCGCCTACTTGTGGGAACAACTACTCAACGGCTGAACCGATTTTTATGTGTCATACATAATATTATCATTATAACGTTAGATTCGTCTTCATTCCGCGAGTGTCACTGGCTATATGTCACCGTAAAATTGCAAATACCGTTAGGTTATAATCTATCTCGCGAGATTGTAAACTGTCGAAAGATTGTGAACCTCAACGAGCTGCTTACAATTTAACGTATTATTATTCGGTAGGTTGTAATCTATCGAAGTGAAACCGTCAAATTACAATCTTAAAATTGTCAACTGTCCGAAGGCTGTCCCTGATTGGTCGGCTTTATAGTAGACCGTTCTGTGTCCGTAGAGTTAGGAATGTAACACGGGTATCAGTCAAATAAAATGAATGCACTTCAAGAATTGTGACATTCATTACTTAGTAGGTAATCAATAATTCTGACATCACATGGTAAGAAAAAATTGTATCAAAATAAAAAAATCTGAAACGCAACAATATTTTCTCCTCAAACACAATTCAAATTGAAAAAGTAATTAAATTTTATTTTAGAAAAAACGATAGATTATAAACTAACGGTATTTACAATTTTACGGTGACATATACATATTAATACATATAATTGAACAAACAACTTTGATAGCTTTAATAATTTTGAACATCTTTTGTATCGCAGGTGGACGTATTTTAATTAGGTACTTTTTAGATTAAGATATGTTTTATTTTATCTCTCGAGATGATTGTTGGGCATTACACGCAAACATTCAAAAAAAATATGTTTTTGGGTGTGTAATTTAAAAATATAGGCAAATTTTACCGCGGGAAAACATCTTATTCATAACCGCGAAAAATCACAATGAAGCGCTGGTGCAGCCGAAACAAAACAGATATTTTATTTTATAAACGAATACAATATTTTTTTTGTGATTATATTACCTACTTCACTTATGAACGTGACCGTACATTTCGTAACTAACACAAATAGAGAAAGATACTCACCTATCCTGGTTCACTTCAACGCTTTTTGTAACTCAAAATGATAAGAGCGATTGCAAATTTGTTTTCTACACAGCACGTCCGTCGTTCACCCGCCACAAGGACACACAGAATAAAATTATGATAGCAAAACTGGCAAAACTGAACTCTACTGAGTCAAGTCGAACGGGTGACTCACTGAATAGAGGCCTCAAATGGGTGTGTGCTGGCTGTAGCGCGCGACGCAAGGCGTCTGGCATAATAATATAATGTTATCATTTTTGGGCAAACTAAATTCACATGTAGAGTTTGGCTATTGATAGTAGGCAAAGAAAAAACGCGGCGAATTTGAAAAAAATCATCGTGTCCTGATTCTATGGATTTACCTAATTTGATACTTTTTTTTTTCAATGTATCTTTGTTGCCAGTACAATGTTTTCCAATTTCATCGATTGTCTACTTTCAATAGCCAAACTCTACACGCTCGACGAATGTTGCCAGCTTGTATGGACTGAAATTGCTAACGAATTGAAAAAATCCCTTCGGTAAAAGATTATAATTGTGCACGTCTATGCCCGTTTATTGTAAAGTGTTTTCTTATCTTAGCCAAGGCCAGCTGTAAGACATTTCGTAAGAAATAAGCTGTGCCTGTTGTGTCTGTTTTTTAAATGTTTATTCCTGTAAATAATATTGTGTACAATAAATGATAAATAAATAAATAAATATAATGATCCCTACTAATATTATGTAGGTATTACTATTAATAAGCCGCGTTCACAGTTTTTCCCGTGGGAATGAGACATTTTCCCGCGGTAAAAGGTAGCCTATGTTACTCAGGGTGAATGTAGCTTTCTAATAGTGAAATAATTTTTGAAATCTTTTTAGTAATTTTTGAGTTTATTCATTACAAACATACACACACACATACACACAAATACAAATTGTTCCTCTATATATAATACTAGCTTTCCGCCGCGGCTCCGCCCGCGTTAACAGTTTTTCCCGTGGGAATGAGGCATTTTCAAGCGGTAAAAAGTAGCCTATGTTACTCAGGGTGAATGTAGCTTTTTAATGGTGAAAGAATTTTTGAAATCGGTTCAGTAGTTTTTGAGTTTATTCATTACAAACATACACACACACACACACACAAAAATACAAATCTTTCCTCTTTCTAATATGAGTATGATATGATTAGTATGCTGACTAGTATGATAGAGTCCGTATTCCAAAATGTATGTAATCGGTTACGATAAATAATAATGTCCCCTTAAATGTGCCTTAACTTTAAAATAAGTTTCATAAAAAGGAAATACCTATTCTCCCAATCTGGCACCACTCTCGTACGAGGAAAACATGATGTGTAAAAATACCAGACGCAGTGTGATGACTCATCAAACTAAAAATATGATAGGTACCTATCTCATATGTGAAAGTTACTTGATATTAACAAATATCTAGGTAATTAATTAAGTAGTAATAATAGAAAGGAAACTTAAGTGGCAGTGGGCAGGGCACATTGCACGTAGAACCGATGGCCGTTGGGGAAAAAAGGTTCTTGAATGGCGGCCACGCGCCGGAAGACGTAGCGTGGGCAGGCCCCCTACAAGGTGGACCGACGATCTGGTAAGGGTCGCGGGAAGCCGCTGGATGCGGGCAGCGCGGGACCGATCGTTGTGGAGATTTTGGGGGAGGCCTTTGTCCAGCAGTGGACGTCTACTGGCTGAAATGATGATGATAAATAGAAAGGTGTTGTGCGTGGACTGGTCAGCTAAGGCCTTCTCACACTGATTTCAGGGTAGGCTAGAGCCCCTCCACGCTGGGGACTTGCCATTATGATGTTAACGACGAATAACATCCTTGGAAATTACATAAAAAGCTTGAACTTTTTTAATAGCGTCTCGTCAGAATGGCTATTTGCTTTTTTTGGCATCTGAAAGTCACTTTAAGAACTGTTAGGTAGGTTTCATTTTTTGCTTCTATCTACTATTTTAATTAAAAAACATATTAATTAATTAATTTATATTAGCTGTCAGCCCGCGGCTACGCCCGCGTTGTTTTCCGACTTTTCCGTAGTAATTATTCACTATCTCACAGGAACTCTTTAATTTTCCGGGATTAGAAGTAGGTATCCAAGATGTTGACGAGGAATGTAAAGAATCACCATGCAAAATTTCATTCAAATCGGTCCAATAGTTTCGGAGATTAGCCCGTACAAACAGACAAACAGACAGAGAAACAAAAAAAAGAAAATTGTCTGGATATTTTCTATTTCACTTTTTACGAGTCGGATTTCTTTTTTTTTCTATGTACAGACATTTGACCTGCACAATTTTATTATATAGATTATGCTCTGATCATTGGAAACCCTTTCGTGTTGGACAAATCAGCTAGGGTATATATAGACTAAGCTAAAAGGATACCGAGTTTCATAAAGGGCAATAGGTTTATGTTACTACCCTATCATTACTTTCCGTCCGATTTAAGGCTTTTACCTGTGCCACCCTGTCTCACCCACTGGTTATAAAACTACGCCATTTTCACGGAGGACAGGTGGACATTTTTTAAAAATATATCGAGAGAAAGCGCCTGATATGCTGCAACGGCAACCAACCGCAGTACAATGTCTTGCTTTATTTGTACAGGCGTTTACTTTCTACCTACCTACAATAAAATTAAATAAAATTTATTAGTAATACGCGTAAAATATTATTCTATTTCCTGTTGTTTCCATTCCATAGTCGTAAAAATATACACGTGGCGCCCCCAGGCTGAATATCTGAGGGTGATAATATGTAAATAAATTATAGGAATAAAAAAAATGAGGGTGATAGTGAACTGTACTAGGCCTCTTAAATTTCGTTTACTTTAGATCTTTTAATTTATTTTATCGTTAATGTTTATGAAAACTTTAAACTTTTCGACTACCTACCTGTACCTAATTTATTACAGTGAATAAACCGTGCGTTCTTTTCACTTCTTAATTTTGGTTTATGTAACATAATATAGCCTTTCATGTTTTATGGGTTCAACACATTTTTATTTTCAAAAATAATAATTTATTTTAGCGCCATCTATGAAATATTTGTGTATACACTACTATTTAGGTTGCTTGCGGTAGTATTTTTTTCTATTAAAATGGTAACACCAACAAACGAATGAAATGTCACACCTTTTTGCTCACTCACTCACTCTCGATCAGCCAGCCAGTCAGTCAGTCAGTCTCAGTCAGTCAGCTGTCAATTTTCCACCGAAGTGCACGGTGCATTTGCGCATCAGAAATTAGGTTTTTATACCAGTTGATCACAGTAAGGATGGTGTTTTAGTTTCGATAAGTGTGTCTGTGTTTCCTACGCAATGGGTTATGACATCGGCTGGATCATCCCGCGGCTGCGCAGTCCAGGGAGGCTGTGGTCGTGCGCCAGCTCGATAACTGTGGCGGTAGTGGGTCTCTTCAGCAAACTTATCCTTGGTACGCACCCCCAGCCACACCCTCCACCTCACCCTTATTCTATTCGTGTCTAGGACATGCAACATTCATAAACATGTTGGAATATTCACGCGAATTTGCATGTAGGTATCAGGGAATGAGGTGTAGGGACTGGTCTAGTTTGCTGTCCTCAGCGAAATATGAACCGACTTTATAGGTACTGATTTGCTAACATCAGCTTTATGACCCTTTGCGTCATATCCTGTCGATTTTAATTTTGTTCACACAATTCTATAATCTTCAATTTTTATTTTGTTAACAAAGAAATTAAACAAAGGTTTAGATGATTACATGACAGTATTGAAAGTTGGTCTACCTACTAGTATTGACTCTGTTTCTTAATATCTGTGATTAACATAATATCCAAAGAAAATATTTCTGAACCATCTTAGACGCAGCAGCCAGTTATGTAATAATACTCTTAATATGCAAGAGAGACATCATGTTTATTTATCTGTGGGTCTCATGTTTATTTTATAAGAATGTTTTCTTTATTCTGGAAAAACAAGTCCCAGTCTTGCATCACAATGAGGATATTCAACACCTAACTACCTATATGAAAACCAATAACAAGTGTTATTGTTTAAAAATAACAACACATTCAGTATTAAATTCTCACGGTTCTTTTGTTTCAATAAGAAAAAGCAGTTATATTTTCAAAATATAAAAATAATATTGAAATAATAATTTCACACACTACCCACATTATTATTAAAATTTGAAAGATGTTCCATCCACAGTTTTGCTTAATTATTACTCTTCTGGTTCTAAATAAAACATGAACATTAAAAAAAATGGAACAGCAATGTTTGATATCTCAGTGAAAATAAAATCATAATAAGAAAGAATTTAGTTGAAACGATGCAACGCCTGTGGAGTTTCTTCCAGCGAGTTCTTCTCCACAGAAGACAGGCAAATTTCTGAACTCGCCACAAAAGAATATCTAACTGATTTTACTTAGTGATGTAAATAATTATTGTAAAGTTAAAAAGTAAATACTTTGAAATTAGTTGTAGTAAAATCCGCATAGTATTTTATTTTTATGACATACTAAATCCAAACAGAGCTTGTTATAAATCAATGATATTCCATAAAAGCATATTCAATTTGTCCTAGTGAAGTTAAAATTGTCGCTCAACATACTAATCATTCCCATACTATTCATCATACATGGTTGACGGATTAATTGAGAATCAATGCCTATTCCCCGTAAGTTAAATCAACCTACTTGGTTGGTCCACAACTTGGTTGGTAGCCAACTTCTTGCTGTAGCAGATCAGATTGTACATTATAGATTAGCTATTAGGCTGTGTAGTCATGCATTCTTTTGACTAAGAGGGACAGAAAAAAGCCTTGTAAATATTTAAAAAGTACACACAAGAAAAAGACAGACAAATTAGACACAACTTACCTATTGCATGCTTTCATGTTTAAGTATTTTAATGTAAGTTTAGTTAAATACCTGGTATTTTAGTATTGGTATACAAAATTTTTTAATGTGTTTATTTTGTTTGGCAAAAGTAAAAAATTATAATTTTAACTGGCTAAAATTTCAAATGGCAAATTGTATTAATTTTTACTAGGTGCTTGATATAATTAAAATAACTTCCAACCACTGGCAAGATATTTAGTTTTACTTATATTCAACTTCATCATCAAATTATAAAGAAAAAAATTAAATTATTCGGCTGAAAAAAAAATTTACTTACTTCACCAGCCAGTCTCACATAAAAGATAAATGTTTTTGTTTTTACTAAGTTGTACCTAATATTTGTTTGTGTTCTTGCTCCCGTTTGCTACCTGTGGTCTGTCATCCACACATCTTAGAAGGTAACCTAGACAAGACATTTAATATTCAATACTGTTTTTATCAGCCAGATTTTTTCACAGTAGGTATTGCTTAGATCATAGTAATATTTTAAAAGAAATAATAGTGTTTTATTATGCTATTTTCGTCTTTTAGTAAGTAGATGTATTTCTCATTTAATTTATTTCTCGCTAATTATAAGTGCTAAAGAAAATACAGTTAATGGTGTTAAAACTTATAAGAAACTTTGTACTTGCCAAACATGCATACATACCATCTTACCTACAGAAATAAATTATTGAGCTAAAACTTTTTGTAGATCTTTAACCACCTCATGTTTAATATAAGTTGGTTTTTCTAATCTTATAGCTTTATTTTTTAAATACTTTTTTCGCATATTGCTTTAATCTTCTTTGTCATTTAAATTTCTTGCCATGGATGTATGAAAACGAAGCGTATTTTGGATGTTCCATGCAAAGTTTATAAGTATAACCACAGAATATATAATAGTACTAAAGTATAAGCTCTAATTCATTTATCTATAATAATAATAATAAAGAAGGTTTTTTAATAGTAACCCCTTATTCTAAAAATGTATTTTACCATAAATTGCTAAAGCTGGCATTTTTTCGTAGTGATTGTGTTACTTGACCTGAATAATGAAGTGCTTGATACTTGGAAATTAGAGAATAATGCAAAATAACCAGAATATTAATACACTACAAAGTTTATGCAGGTAACTAGTATGTAAAACTTGGGAAATAACTCGATTTTGCAATACAAGCAAGAATAAATAGGTACACGCACGATATACTGATCCATTGAAAATTGGACTGTATTACCATGTTTCAAAGTAGAATGTTTAGCGCGAGGCGACTCGATGTCCGAGTCTATATTTGTAAAATTTTTTAGTACTGTCTGTTTTCATTGGAATCAGTAAGCAAATTGCTAGAGCATTTCTTTGCTATCTGAACTGTCCCTTAGTTGATAGTAAAATAATTCATGTAATTTATGAATGCAGGGAAAAGCTAGAACATTTTGATTCAAAACAATTGTGCAATTAATGTTTTATTTCAAACACTGCACAGATTGTAAAATGCTTTTATTTTTAAATGCGATTTGTGCAGCGATTCACAAACACATTATTTTATAAGCCGCTCAAGCGTAAAGCGTGAACATTAGCATTACCTAATATTTGTCAGCACCGTATTTTATATTAAAATCACCCTTATTTGTATTACAAATAAGTTCACGCGTGTTGTTATATCTAGGCTACTACTCACTCACAAATAGATACAAGACAATGTTTTGTTCGGTTAGGTCTATTGCACAGGAGAATGGCAAGGCGAATGGATTTACATATACCAAACCCAGGATACTTTACAAAGTAATTTGAAAGTAGGTAAACATTCCGATAGAAACAGCTTATTTCAATTCAATCCCTCTGTAAAAAGTCCATTATTTCGTTCAAAAAGCCATATTCATATAAATACGCTAGTAAAATTAAACAACGCACACGCTTGAATGCACAGAAACACAATCACGTGAGTTTTGACCGATAGAAAGTCGAAAGTAATTAAAATAAGTTTTCAAAAAAATAAAAACATGGTTGTTACATTTGCAGAGTTCCTGAATAAGACAACTGTGTACAACAAACAAGTGCTTATGGATGCGGTGAGACGGCGGCCGCCCGGCGTTCCTCTACTTACCGTATCCAACCACCATTCCTGCTTCGACGATCCCGGACTGTGGGGTGAGTTTTTTTAACAGCGTCTTTGGCATACTGGCTAAAGCGGCTGCTTCCACAGCAAGTTTTAAAAGTTTATTATTTTATAGTGTAAGACGAGAGCCAGTCTTGGTTTGATTAAAACTTAGTAACTTCATTAAAATTTTACGTTTAAAAATGATTTGTAAAATACAAACTATCTTACCTTTTGCTTAGCGACTGCGATTTCAGAGTGCATACCTACTGTAGAGTCATGGTCTTTCTTGAAACATGCGATATGAAATACACTGCGTTCACAAAATTAAGCTAAATTCCAATAATAATCCATAGTCTAGTTACTGTTCTACATTTATATTATTTCTACTAAATAAATGAATGCCCGCGTAGTTTTTTGACTTTTCCGTGCAGTTTCCCGTAGGAATGAAATATACTCTTATTTTCCCGCAGTAAAAACTTGCTAAGATGTTGACCGGGGATATAACCACCATACTAGATTAGCCCAAACAGACAAACAGAGATACCATTTTTTTAAATTAATCTTGATATGTTCTGTATGGTTCTGTTCTGTATCACTTCTTACACCCCCCTGACTCAGTTTTTAGCATTTCATTTTTAGGGTTCCGTAGCCAAATGGCAAAAAACGGAACCCTTATAGATTCGTCATGTCTGTCTGTCTGTCTGTCTGTCTGTCTGTCCGTCTGTCTGTCTGTCCGTCCGTCCGTCCGTATGTCACAGCCACTTTATTCCGAAACTATAATACTTATACTGTTGAGACTTGGTAAGTAGATGTATTCTGTAAACCGCATTAAGATTTTGTTACTAAAATAGAAAAAAAAAACAATAAATTTAGGGGGTACATAAAACTGAATCTCAAAAAAAAATTTTTCATCAAACCCATACGTGTGGGGTATCTATGGATAGGTCTTCAAAAATGATATTTAAGTTCCTAAGAACATTTTTTTCTAAACTGAATAGTTTGCGCGAGAGACGCCTCCAAAGTGGAAAAATGTGTGTCCCCCCCCCTCTAACTTCTAAAATAAGAGAATGATAAAACAAAAAAAAATATATGATGTGCATTAACATGAAAACTTCCAACGAAAATTGGTTTGAACGAGATCTAGTAAATAGTTTTTTTTTAATCGTAAACCGCAATTTAGCTTTCACTATTATTAAAACATCGATCAAAGTCACAACGAACTACAAAAACTTTTATATTATGTTACTGGCTGCTATGGAACCCTTCATGGGCGATTCCAACTCGCATAAATCCATAGAAACAGGGTTGCCAGAATGATTTTTTAATGACCATTTTTATATGAGTCCCCCTTCCAACAGATCTTTTGTATGTATCAATGGGTTCTTATAGATCTATAGAAACGCTAATAACCAGTTTTAACTTCATGATCAATGGGATTTGAAAATAAAAGAAACATTTTTGCTAGGTGTTATCTTGCCTTGAATAAACCTAGTACAATAGATTTTTAATGTTTGCAATGCTTACAATCTGTTATTTTGGGTATCAATATTAATAACAAGACGATTTTTTCTCGGAATATCCCGCGTCTTTGAAAGATGTCGCCATAGTAAAAAGTAATCACATAGCTAAGACGCATATACTGAGTTACATTTCAAATCTGTTGGTCGATGTTATTAGTTTTCTGTTTTTTGGGGGGACGTTTTGACACATCCTCCTTTGCCGCGTTTTTTCATTGTCTACTTTCATTTGCCAAACTCTAGTCAATTTGTTGTTTTGTTCCCGGCTTAGAATAGACTAACACATATCTTTATTTATGTGTACAAGCAAGAAGCAACTAAAGAAAGAAAGAAATAAACATGTGGGGACATCTCTTACACGGCCATCTGACCCCAAACTGGGCACATCCTGTACTATGGGTGTCAGACAGCTGATATGCATACGTATGTGTCAAAAACAAAAACCGACAATTTATTTTATATTTACCTATATGTTCGTATGTGAGACCCAACTTGTTTGAATAAATTTCAGTTTAGTTTTTACGCCACCGAGTGCCCAGTTTTCCTTCAGGATTCACCACCGATTCCCTTTCACTCAACACAAAGCGCTGTAAAATGCAGTAGAAACGAAGCCCGTCTGTAGAGACCCTTAATAGCTCGAACGTCCTTCGCTTCAATGGCCTACTTTGTGTGAGATAAACGTTTACTTCGTTTCGACCATAATCTTCTAAAGCCGATATTTAGTTGGCGTCACGTCGAAACGATAAGCGAACTCCATTGCTCAAAAGTGTTAGGAATCATATACAGTAGCCAGCACATGCGGCTGGTCATGTTGACCTTGAGAGCGCCCGTATTCCGTAGCGGTAGGGGTGAATTTCGTAGTGCCTCATGTGCTTGGCTTCTTGGCTCTATTCTATTCTAATACATACTTAATAGCAATCACATATTTACCAATTTTAAAGATGTGAATAATCTTGGCTTAGTATCAGCCCTTTATCTTCAAACTCGGTGTTAAGCTGAAGATGTCAGTTTGAAAATGTAAGATAAGATATATACTAAAGCACAATACTTTTTTTATATTAGCAATATTAATTACTTTCATCTAACAGTGTAAAGAATTTTACAAAGTCGACTTTTTCTACCAAAATTGGAATAGTGAAAAGTCAAAAGAAATTTGCGACAAAACGCTCTTGCTTGCCACAGTATCATGAATGAAGCACTGTGAGACAAGGCATTATCTCAACTTAAGGCAAAAAGCTGCCATTTTGAATTTTTCTCCAATATGAAGAGTATAACACGATAAAACAATGTATTACTTCTGCCGTCAAGGAAACCAGAGTTTCGGAACTTGTTCCCTGAAGACTTTTATCTGGGCCAGTTTTGGTTGCTCTTGGTAGGCAATGGCAATAGTTGGTGTTTGGTCCTGATAAAATTCTAGACCTAGTTTTAAAAAAGGCGGCAGTCTGCAAACAAACAAACAAACAAACAAATATTAATAATAAAATTCAATCAATTCGATCGATTGGTTTTGTTCGATTTGTTTTTCAATCAATCAATTATTTTTCTGCAATATTTCCAGCAAAGCCTTCTAAGAGTTTTTTCAGCCTGTCGGTAAGCTGGGTGGGCTTTTTCAGCCTGAATAGTCAATTACAGAGCAAATGCGTCCCCTCTTTCTTTCCTTTGTTGCCAGTCCTGTGGCATTGGTATATTAAAAAAAATCTACAACAAGCTACCACCAATCCTTGACCCAGCTAGTCGCTTAACTTCCGCTATCGCATACAATAGCCTACTGGGCGCTAGCAATAATGGGCTCAATTCTGCCACTCTTCTAAACTTAAAAGTCCTTGGTCTTTTTCGTATATAATTGGAACCGAAAAGTATGGGAAATAAACGAATCAAATTTGGAATGAATGATATTTAAAATAAGAGCGCAGCTGTCAAATTAGGCGTATTTTAAGTGAGATGATTTCGCATGCAACATAAACTATTACTAGTGCGGTCAATCGGTTAAATCAACGTTTGACGCCTCTAAATTTAAATTGATTAGGCACCTGTCCTTTTTCGTTCGTGAATAGCGTGAAAACCGTGAAAAGAACTTATGTTTTAAAATTTTAAGTTAGAAACTAGAATCGGGTCCAATACCTTCGTAACCTCAAAACCGCGTTGAACTGTTCGGATTATGTAAGGCAATTGCTTACTTAGTATGCACTGGGTCTTGGGTTAAAACGTTTGCGTCATAGATAGTAAGGAACAATAAACAAACAAAGGCAAGGTCATGACATGACATGACTCACGTTTAACGGGTTATTATCAAGCATAACCGGTTATTATTATCTAAAAGATTTATCTGCCGCTAGGATTATGAACCTGCACGTTCTCATACATAACACAAAATTAAAACAAAAAATAACCCCCGACCCAAAACCGTTTCTTGGTCCTTTTAACAACTAGAAAAGAGCTCATAATCTTCAAATGGCTAAAGATATTTTCTTGGATCATAGCTAAGAACACTCTCGATTGTGACACCTTGCAAACAAAAAAAAACTAGATCAAAATCAGCGCATCCGTTTAGGAGCTACGATGCCACAGACAGACAGACAGACACACACGTCAAACTTATAACACCCCTCTTTTTCGTCGGGGGTTAAAAAGGAAAAACATCGTCGTCATTGACGTGACCAATAGGACTCACGGAAGACCAGCGCCGTAGCCTAGCCGGGCTGCGGCTTTTGCAGAGTGTTAGCACGCCATCTATGAGACGTCACTGCTAACAGTTAACAACTTATAGGTTTAGGCTGTATTGCATGTTATCCTTCCTTGATCATCGTGGTAGCTCAATTAAGTAAGTAGTTTGACCTTTATTGAATAGATGGCGCTGCTCCGATTATATAAAAAGAATGTCATAGCTGAAATATGTCTCTTTCAAATAAATTGTACCTGTCGATAACAGTTCTGTGTTAATTTGCTTTGCCCATCCAAATTCCGCATCGAGATTTACACAGAGTGAGGCCCTTTTTGTAGGGGTGTCGCAACGCAGAGGGATGTTTGCGCGATTAGCTGTCTAGCTAGTGTGTAAATATATGTATTTTGTCTAATATTGTTTTCTGTGTTGTGATGTCCTACAAATAAATATTATTGTATTGTATTCTATGTTGGTCCCCCCGTAAATATGGTCCAATCATACTTAAAGAGGAAATATTTGTATTTTGTGTGTGTGAATGTTTGTAATTTTGTAATGAATAAAAACAAAAACTACCTACTGTGGCGATTTCAAAAATTCTTCCACCATTAGAAAGCTACATTCACCCTGAGTAACATAGGCTACTTTTAACCGCGGGAAAATAATTCTCTCCCACGGGAAAAAGCTAGTAATAAATATGCAGGTTTATTTACATTGATATGTTTGTTTTGTCCTTGTGTCGGATATATAGTACTGCGAGAGTAATGGCCGGTAGTAATTAATTTATACTACTCGCGATTGTCTGATTAACAATACGGTATTAATTAACCTTCGATATTTACTGCGGTTTCCGGCATAATAATGACTATCTTTCTGAAATGTGAAACATCACATTTTTCGAATACGCACGCATAGCAGTATCAGACATCAGTACCTATAGTTACAGAAGCCAGCACATGCAACTGGACATTTTTTGTTGGCACTACGAAATTCACCCCTACCGCTACGGAATACGGGCGCTCTCAAGGTCAACATGTTGCATGTGCTGGCTATTGTACTTCTAATATATTTCTCTAACCTCTAATGCGTTCCTGAAATTTGTCTTTTTACTTAAGACTTTCGATTTCTACTTGTGATACTCAAAGTCATCGGGATTTCCATAGTTTTGCATTGTGTCAAAACAAAAATCCGCTGAAATAAGAATGTGTGGCGATTTCATCGCACTACTATTTTTATAAGTTAGTTGTAAGTCACAACGAAACGCGCTTTGCACGAATCGGAACGCATCCGATAGTTTTGACAGATGCTGACCGAACGATTCCCGCGTACACACGCGATATTTTCTCTCTCCGTATTTTATAAGTAAGAACTGCTGTGAACTGCATGATTGTGAACACAAAGTACCTATCCGCAATATAAGTGTATAAGGTATCCTGTGTTTTCCTTACCGAAACCCTACACTTCTGCGAGAAGAGCGGCAACCAAGCCGCCAAAGTGGTGACCGCGTCGTGGAGAAGAAAAATCGTCATCGTGTCATATTACACGCGATTGGACAACTGCCTGGCCTTAGCTGACAGCCGCTGCATGATCACACACCATCAGGAGTACTCTGGAGCGAGAAACAACCGCCCAAAACCTGCGCTTGCGTCGAGACTGTATCGCGTCAAGTTGCACCCTGTTTGCGTCGTGTAGTGCTGCATGGCATTGTGTTGCATCGTGTCTGGTGTTGGAACTGTTTCCCCTCATCCCCGTGCTAAAAACTGTGACTAATCCCGGTTTCGCCCGTTTTCTAAACTGCACCGCGAAGTTAAAATCTACTAACCACCATTTCTCAAGTTTGCTGCAAAGGTGTTTGAACTTAAGAGACATTTTGCAAGTTTTCGGCTTTTATAACTTTTATTAATACTGAACATTAGTTTAATCATTGGGTTTTAACTTAAGCATGTTATCCTAACATTAATTACCTTCTGTTGCACTGTTCTAATTGAATGTGTTATGTTTGTTTGAGCCTGTAATCAATCTTTAAAACGTTAATTAACATCATGGCAAACTCTTTGGAAGCTACTGTACAAGCTTTAAGTGAACAGAATGCTGCTTTACAGCAAGAAATACGTTCTTTATCTGAATATATGAAACCTATAAAGGAAGAAAATGATACTTTAAGAAAGATATTTGCTAATGGTGATACAGTATGTAAAGTGTCAGCTAAGCTTCCCGCGTTCTGGCCTGACCGCCCACTAACATGGTTCAATCAGGTGGAGTCACAGTTTTCTCTTGCAGGTATAAAGACGGACCAGACCAAGTATGATCATGTTGTTGCTAGGCTAGATGCTCAACATATTGCTGAAGTGGAGGATATTATTAATGCCCCACCTTCGGAAAATAAATATCAACTTCTAAAAAACGAGCTAATCCGTCGCACATCTACCTCAGAGGAACAGCGAGTACGTCAACTGATTAGTGATGAGGAACTCGGGGACAGGAAACCTACACAGTTTCTTAGGCACCTCCGAAATCTAGCAGGCAACTCCGTGACTGACCAAAATTTTATGCGACAGCTTTGGTTACGTCGCATACCTCATCACATACAGCAAATTCTCACACCTCATTCTGAACTTTCTCTAGATAAACTTGCAGAGTTAGCAGACAAGATCATGGAAATACCCGGGGTTACTATTGGTACTCCCATACCTTACCAGCACACTGCAGCCGCTGTCACTGCTCCCACACCACATCAGCCAGCTGCTGTTGCTCACCAGCCCACTGTTGCTGCGGCTACAGCCCCCGGTCTTGACTATGTCTTCAAGTGCCTAGATGAGATGTCAAATCAAATTGCAGCACTGCAGTTTAGACAAGGTAGAGGCAGGAGCAAGAGCAGACAGAGAAGCCAATCAGGAGTTGAGGTATGTCGTTTCCATAGAAAATTTGGGGACAAGGCTTTTAAATGTACGAAGCCCTGCGCTTGGGTACCCAAGCAGGAAAACTAGAGAGGCAATCTGTAGAGGCGGCTTCCGATTGCCTTCCCCGTGTCAGCCGCCGATTGTTCATTACCGAACAAGCATCCAAACGCCGTTTTTTAGTGGACACCGGCTCTGACATATGCTGCCTTCCTCGCAGCTGGACATCCACTCGCACGCATTCCGACTACTTTCTAAACGCTGCTAACGGCAGCAAAATTAGAACATATGGGACAATTAATATGCGCCTCGATTTCGGATTGCGCCGCGAGTACCGTTGGACCTTTATCGTGGCAGATGTAGGCTCTGCAATAATTGGTGCGGACTTCCTAGCCTATTACAATCTCCTGCCCGACTGTGCTGGCAAACGTCTGCTTGATGGAAAGACTGGTCTATCCTGTAAAGCAAACATCGCTTCAGTTGAACAATCAAGCGTCAAAGCTGTAGGTATCAAGGATGCGAACTTACCATTTTCCGACGTCCTTGCAGAATTCCCCAGCATCGCGCGACCTCCTGGAGCACCACGAGAGATTAAGCATACAACTGTACATCATATACTGACTTCCGAAGGTCCACCCGTCTCTTGTCGCCCGCGCCGTCTCGCTCCTCACAAGCTCACTGCTGCAAAAAAGGAGTTCGAAGATATGATTTCGTGTGGCACTGCTAGACCGTCAAAGAGTCCCTGGTCTGCGCCCCTTCACATGACGCCCAAGAAAGACGCTACCTGGCGGCCTTGCGGTGACTATCGAGCGCTTAACGCACGGACGATACCAGATCGTTACCCAGTGCGCCATATCGGAGATTTTTCCCATCGTCTCGCAGGATGCACAGTCTTCAGTGTACTGGATCTCGTGAAGGCGTACCAGCAGATCCCCGTTGCTGAATGCGACGTATGCAAAACGGCTATAACAACGCCATTCGGACTCTTCGAGTTTCCGTTTATGACGTTTGGCTTGCGCAATGCCGGCCAAACATTTCAACGTTTCATAGACGAGGTTCTTCAAGGCTTGGACTGCTGCTTTCCTTACGTGGACGACATCCTGGTCTACTCACGCGATGCGGAGCAACACGCTGAACATCTGCGCGCTATTTTCAAACGCTTGGATGACTATGGGGTTGTCCTCAACCCATCCAAGTGTATCTTAGGCGTAAACGAGGTAACCTTTTTAGGCTACAGAATTACCGCAGATGGCACACTGCCTCCACCGGAACGCATCCAAGCCCTGAAAGACTTTCCACCTCCTCCAACTGTCCAGGGTCTTCGCCGCTTTCTGGGCATGATTAACTATTATCGCCGTTTTCTTCCACGCGCAGCGGAGCTTCAAGCCCCACTCGTCAACACTATCGTTGAAATCAACGGTAAAGGTGCCAAACCCGTGGCTTGGACACCAGAACTACTCCGCGCCTTCGAAGCTTGCAAGGAAAGCTTGTCATCTGCTACCTTGTTAGCCCACCCAGTTTCCGATGCTCCACTTGGTCTTTTTACAGACGCATCTAGCACGCATGTAGGTGCCTGTTTGCAGCAACGTGTAAATGAAGACTGGCAGCCACTCGGGTTCTTTAGCAAGAAACTCAGTGCCCGACAATCGGAATGGCCAGCTTACTACAGAGAACTACTGGCAGTGTACGAAAGTGTGCAGCATTTTAGGCATATCCTAGAAGCTCAACACGCTACCATCTACACTGACCATAAACCTCTCTTGTATGCCTTCAAGCAACGCCGCGAAAAACTGCCGCCAGCACAACTCAACCAGTTGTCATTCATCAGCCAATTCACGACTGATGTCCAGCACGTGCGTGGAGTGGACAATGTAGTAGCCGATTCGTTCTCACGCATCGAGATGATTTCTTTGGAAGAGGATTTCACATCACTAGCCAGCTCCCAAAACTTGGACGACGAGCTTCGTGATCTACGTTCCAATACATCTCTGCGCCTTGAACAGGTACCTATCCCTGGAACTGACATGAGCCTCACGTGTGATACGTCGACTGGAAGACCACGTCCCTACGTCACACCGCCATTCCGTCGAGCAGTCTTCAACAAACTGCACAACCTGAGTCACCCTGGTGCGCGGGCCACTGCACGCCTGGTGTCCGAACGGTTCGTGTGGCCTTTTATGAAGAAGGACTGCCATGCTTGGGCCCGCTCATGCGTCCCGTGCCAGAAAAGTAAGGTCACTAGACACAATGTCACTCCTCTCGGCCACTTCAGCAGTCCCTCCGCCCGCTTGAGACATGTCCACATCGACATAGTCGGACCCCTGCCAATTTGCAAAGGGTTTGCATATTGCCTAACCGCCATTGACCGTTACACCCGCTGGCCGGAAGTATGGCCGATGGTTGGCATAACAGCCGAAGAGGTGGCCGACACCTTTGTGCGTGGTTGGATCGCTCGCTTTGGCGTTCCTAGCACCCTCACGACAGACCAGGGACGCCAATTTGAGTCGGACCTATTCAACCGTCTCCTTCAACACTGCGCCACAAAGAGAACGCGGACGACCAGCTACCACCCTTGTGCCAACGGAATGATTGAGCGAGTCCACCGCCAGCTAAAAGCTGCTTTGACCTGCCACGAAAAATTATGGCTAGACGCCCTACCACTCGTATTGCTCGGCATGCGTTCTGCATTAAAAGAGGACCTGGGTACCTCTTCTGCTGAACTGCTCTATGGCGAACCTCTCCGCTTACCAGGCGAGTTACTTGTATCTTCGCCAGCATCAGGCCAAATAGAAGATCCGACAGACTTCGTCGTACGGCTCCGTGGCAAAATGGCTCAGCTGAGACCAATCCCAGCATCGCGCCATGCTCGACCATCGACGTTCATCTTCAAGGACCTCACATCAGCAAGCCATGCTTTCCTTCGCGATGACACTGTCCGACGTCCCATCACTCCTCCGTACCACGGACCTTTTCGTATCATCAATCGAAAGGAGAAAACAATCCTTCTGGACGTCAAAGGAAAAGAAGTGGAAGTCAGCTTGGACAGAGTAAAGCCGGCGCATCTGGAATCCAGTTTGCCATCGCCGGTTACATCTTCCGTTCCATCGGCAGCTGATCCTAAAACTGCCTTTCAACTACCTCCCCCGACTACAGCTCCGTCAGCTTCCCAGCCAGTAGATACTGTGCCTCCACCGAAGTACACTACACGGTCAGGTCGGAACGTACGCTTTACGAAACCTTTTGATCTGTAACACCAGCAATTAATGTAAATTAATTTAAGTTCAGTAATGTCTATTATGTAAATAATTTAAATTTTATTCTTGTATAGGTTTTCTTTCTGCGTAGGGGGGTGGTGTGGCGATTTCATCGCACTACTATTTTTATAAGTTAGTTGTAAGTCACAACGAAACGCGCTTTGCACGAATCGGAACGCATCCGATAGTTTTGACAGATGCTGACCGAACGATTCCCGCGTACACACGCGATATTTTCTCTCTCCGTATTTTATAAGTAAGAACTGCTGTGAACTGCATGATTGTGAACACAAAGTACCTATCCGCAATATAAGTGTATAAGGTATCCTGTGTTTTCCTTACCGAAACCCTACACTTCTGCGAGAAGAGCGGCAACCAAGCCGCCAAAAATGTTTGTTTAGTAGGTCAACTTCACACACAACCTTTGAGTTTGTAACGACTTTGCAACCCCATTTCCACCTCACTTTAAATTTCTTTCTCGTCTAAACATTCAATTTTGGAATTCAGTTTTCCCTTTGCCCTCCGGCCTTGACGGTCGTATTTCCACAGAATACCAAATAGTAGTCCCTACAGAAGCTCCACTAGGCGACATAATTCAAATAAATTGCAACCCTATCTCCGTTATAATAAAGTGCAATTCAGATCGCACGGCGCTAGGCGAAAAAACTAAGTTGCTGCATCTCTTTCTCTCGCGTTGCGCTATCTCTTTTGCCACTCTACTAACACCTTTAGGGCTGTCGTCTTTGAGAAAATAAAACATCTGATTTATTAACCTACTAGATGAAAACCCGGCTTCGCTCGGGTGAAATGTTACTCATAATTACACATCTAGGTACAAAATGTAGGTAGATTAGATATTTCTATTCTAAAAATATGTAAACCACGCACTCGGTATTCCAAAAATATGTTTTCTTGTAATGTCATCTAAGTTTAAAAATCTGGCAATTAAATCGGGTCTATGTTCTTTTTTAATGCCTTGGAAATTATCTAACATTTCCTGCCAATTCGGATTGCACGTAAATGTTATAAATAAGTCTGGTTTACCATACTTGCATACAATTGCCATGGAATTCTATATAGATATAGATAATTTTGCATCATATGCTGGGGACTTTCCACATAAGTTAATGGCAATATTATCATTTTATTATCCGTTTCTCTATCATTATTGTACAGGCTATCCATTAAATTGTTATAATTGTCAGCTCTGAGCTGTTTTGATTCATTCGAAGAAACAATAATCTTTGAGATTCAATCCTAACATAGGCCAATTTTGACGAATAGCAAGTCTATAGGTAATTAGGTACTGATAAAATTGTAACATGATGGCTTCGAGCAGTTCGACTCTCTTCTCTGTGTTGAAGATTTTCATACCCTCCAAGTTCTCCATTAGGAAAAAGTAAAGGCTTTCCTTACCCTTTAGCCTTGGCTAAATTACGAATTTACTGGGACTGGTTGATTTAAGTATAGAATAGGTTGATATATAATCTCATCATTAATGGAGGTTCGCCGTTTTCTCCTACAAAGATGACCGCTAACTCATTATATGATGCAGTGTTACACCCACGCAAATCAAGAGATCTAAGTATGTAAAAAAACTGCATTGATACCAAATAGGTATTTGGGTTGATTTTCTTAGGCTGCTTTTAATTGTTAGCTTTTATATTTTGACAAAAGGATTGGATTCATTGAACATTGTTTGTAAGGACCTCATTATATTGCTTCTACATATGTTATTTCTAGAATCAGATAAACACATTCATAAATCATACAACCAACTGAAAGTACTGATACTTGAATGGTGTTATTTGAAAGTACTAAATATAGGTAAGTACATAGTAGGGTTAGTTGATATTCTGTACAAAACCTGCTTGAATAGTTACGTCTGCCAGCCATTTGAAATGTTTTCTTGCTCTTCTTCTATAGAAATAAAATCACTGCTGAATTCAATTCAATATTTATAATTATGGCTTCTGTCAGTAGTAAAAAGCACCTAACAAAGAGTATGTCATAAAAAAGTGTCAAAAACAATATTTTCGCGAAACGTCAACGACCGAAGAAAAGTATTTAGTTTTGTTATGATCAAGGATTTTATAAGTACTATACGTACAACATCCTTGGTTATGATTCACTCAATGTTTCCATGGCGACTGCGGTTTGTATATAATGGCGACTGCGATTTGTTTGTCAGTGTTATTAGAATTTAACGAAATTCTCCATAATCCGAATTTTGCGGATATATGTTGTCGACTCGAAATCAATATTTTTTTATGTTTTGTTATTCATATAAGGTTTCGATCGAGTCTACCGTACCCAACGACGACATAGCCCGAATAGACGCCTAATGCAAGGCGAACACTTTCTGGCAACACGTTAGACTTATAAGTCTTACATAAGACACCGCGAACAAAATCTACCTTAGTAATACCGACCACTTCCGTGACCCGTGAACATCTCCTGCGTTTATAACCCAAAAAAAACTTAAGACAATAATATGGCTCCTTGTTCTATAAGATGGTGTGGAAAATGTAGTCAAACCTCTAATTTTAAAACAGACGGCATAACATTTCATAGGTAAGTTAATTGATTTCATTATTACAGATTCAATCTTATTAGAATTCAAAGGTCAAACTTAACTGGTTGGCGTTGATATCGTTTATCACTCCGACTCTTTTTTTCAAGTGGTAAATTGTTATTGCCATCCTTTTCTTTCATCTGTCACTTGTAAATAGGGTTGTACCACTTTCAACGGATGCGCGGTGTAACTAGTACAAGTATTTAGTAGCAAAATGTTACGTAATTACTGATAATTAAAAAATAAAGTACATTATAAATATAAATTAACGCAAGTTATTTTAAATATATATATATAAATGAACCCCTATTTCTCTTGGTTGAGAAAAGATTTACTGATGTACCTAATTATTTTTTTTATAATTTCGCGGATGGTTCCACATTAGAATAAATAAGAAAAAAGGGAAAACTGTTAGCGCTAGTTTTAAAACAAATAGTATAATTTTAAAAGAGTACCTAAATGTATAAATAAAAATTAACAAGTATTCAAATAATGTATAAAGTAAAATACGTGCATTAGCTACATGTTCCGGTTAAAGTTCTATAACATTACAGTTTCTGTTTCGAATGTTAATCATACTTTAATGTAATTATATGTAATTTCTAAACTTACCTAGATATCCGAAGGATCAAAAACTAAAAGAAAAGTGGATATCCGCTACTAAACGCGACAATTGGTTTCCATCACCGTACAGCGTGATTTGTTCAAGACATTTTACCGAGGACTGTTTCATTAACATGAAAAATAGTCGACGGTTGCTGAATTCTGCTGTACCTACATTGTTTTTACCAATATTGGTAAGATTTCATAAAACTATTTGTGCATAATTTTTTAGTACCATGCATTATTTACATTACATATACTATACAACATAAAGCTTACATTTAATATTTAATTTTCAGACGAACACAGATGAGTCTAACTCCGCAATGCCGAGTACATCAAAAGAATGCATACCACACAATTCAGATCAATCTATTCGAAATGATAATATTTCGGTAACTATTTCAGCAACGTTTTTAAAAGACCTGACATTATTTAATTATACAATGATGTAACTTACGTATAATTTTCTATTTGCAGACGAACACGGATGAATCTAAATTAGCAAAGCATTGTACATCAAAAGAATGCATACTACACAGTTCAGACCGATCCGTTCAAAATTATGATATTCCGGTAACACTTTCAGCAACGTTTTTAAATTACACAAAATTATTTAAATATTATATAATAATGTAACTTACATTATAATGTTTGATTTGCAGACACACACAGCTGAATCTAATTCCGCAATGGCCAGTACGTCAAAACAATGTATACCACACAGTTCAGACCAATCACTTCCGAATAATAATCTTTCGATGACTCCAAAAAGAAAATTACTCAATCCTGAAAGTCCCTCTAATTACAATACACCGATAAAAAAACGCTTATGTAGAAGAATAATAGAACTTAATGAACAAGTTGTGCAAAAAAACAAACAGCTTAAAAATTTAAGACAAAAAACCTGTTATTTACAGAAGAAAATAGCGACTTTAAAATTAATAACGAAAGATTTGGAAAAGAAAAACTTCATAAATTCTGAAAATGTGGATTTGTTAAATAAAATTGGAGTGACTAATAAGGAGTTGATACAAAGACAACTGATGAAAAGCAAAAAAAAAGGATGCATCGTAAGAAAAAAATATTCAGCGGAATTACGAACATTTGCACTAACTTTGAATTTTTATTCTACTAAGGCTTATAAATATGTCCGAAAAACCTTTCAAACGTGTCTTCCGTCACTCAAAACAATTAGCATAGAATCTAATCTACTTACCTGCCATCTAGAACATTTCAAAGATAAAACTCGGCCTCTTACATTTATAACCATTAGTATCAGTAACAGTTACAATAATTACTAGTATCAGTATTAGTACTTTTCACGAGCAGTAACTTTCTTCACTACACAACACTAGTTGTCATTTACGTCATGCGCATGTCATGCGTGCGCCAATCAGCTTGCACTATTTACCGCTCCCCCCGATCCGCATTCCTCAACGCTTTGACAGAATTATTTGTTTGGAGAAATGTGAACATTAGGCGCAGGCCATATCGACTCTCTTTGACGTATCAAGACATAGTACCTAGGGCATACTTACATCTTTGCCATTTTAATAAGTAATCTTATATATTCAGTTAGAAATATTTTTTTATTCAAAAAATATTTATTACTGACAAAATAATTTTAAAAAAATATGTACAAATATATTGTAAGTATATTTCACTATAAAATATTTTAATAACAAGTCCTAATTATTTTAATAATTATAATTTATAATTTCTTTGGTATAAATATTTCTATCCACACTGGCAACACCAAACCAAACCAAACAAACAATATGGCCGGCCGAATCTTCACGCGTTCTTGTTTTTTCGTTCATGCTATTTTATCTGATTACTTTTGGTAATAGTGTTCTGTGAATTTGAGTTTTAGATCCTGTGCAAGCATATGGTGTTGAGTTTAGCTCCGCTCCTTCGCCTATGTGAGTTTTTGTGACTTATAACTAGTGATTATGAATTACGAGACAGTGACTCTATCTCTTATGTTGTTTTTCTTTGAACTGTGCTATTATGTCGTCTGAACAGAAACGAAAATGTTTTAAGTGCGGGAAATCCCCCGCTACTGACAAAATCAAACTCTTTCGATTTCCAAAACCTGGAGTAAGAAACCTTATATGGTAAGTGTTGTAGGTTATGTTTCCCTCAAAACAAAGAACTTCCTTTCTTCCTTCCTACGTAGGTAAAATGCGACAAGCTCGATAAGCGTATTCACAATTAAACACTAAGCTTTAGTTTTCTGATATATTTCCTATTCAGTTTCAGGTGTATGTTGTGGGCAAAATATTAATTTCCAACAGAGGAGCAGCATTTATCAATAGCATTCCAAACCAAGCTCTATAATGAGCACAGAATGCTTTGTGAAGATAATTTTCGTGATGAAGATTTTACTGATACATCCAAATCAAAATTGTTGTACACTGCCGTCCCGAGTGATGTAAGTTATATTTGATAATTATTATACAATACAATACAAATTATTATATACAATATTATACAATACAATGCGGAGCGTGAGGCACAGGACAGGAAGGGTTGGAGACTTCTCACGAAGGCCCTCTGTACCACTGGGGTATCATAGGACAACAACACACACAATACCTATACTTTATTGCATGCAACCAGAAAATGTACAATTATAACTTATAATCTATAGTGTTAGGCAACAGGCGGCCTTATTGCTTAAAGCAATGTCTTCTAGGCAACCCAGCTTTGTAAAAACATTCAATAATAGATGCGGGAAGGTGCATATTATAATGGAAATAAACAATACCTATAATAAAATGATAATAAAATATGTGATAAGTAGTACTACGAGTATATAAGTATGTCTGTTGTTTGACAGAGCTCATACAATTTTTTTCATGATTATTTAGAAAAGTAACACTAAATAATACATTTCCCTCAGGCATTTTTTTTTTCTTCTCTCCTTATGTAGGAGTTTAGTATGTTTCTTTCCATGCTTCTAAAGATATAATATGTAGTAATATAATAATTATGATAAAACTTGCTCATTGGTAATTCATTTATTTACAGAGAGAACAGGGACTATTACTTTACCAGCATATCCTGAAAATACACCTGAAGAGACATCAAATGAAAATAGAGCACAACATGCCACTACACAGCCTCAAGCCAGCAGCTGCAGTTCACAGATAAGGCAGCCTTTGCTAAATATAACAAAATACTAATGTAATAAGTACGGAAAATGAAGCTGAGACTAGTGATATGGATGAGACACAGAAAATTCAAAATGAAAATATAAAACAACATGCCATTTCACAGCCTCGAGCCAGCACTTCACAAATAAGCAATACACAAGTGCCCCAGAAGAGACAAAAACTAACCGAGAAAAAAAGTTATTAATGAAATGTTCCAAATATATAAGGACTATATGCAACTTGCGAAATAGAATGAAAAAAAAATGTTATTGGGGAAAGTTATTCAGTTTTATGGGTAGGTTCCTCCCTTAAAATATTGTGCGATAATTTATTTACACTATAATAATATAGTGAGTCGCAATAAGTCATAATATTTATAAAAACTGTCTCTAAGTATGAATCATCAGATTAATGTAAATATTATGTGTCTTATTTATTATAGTTTGATCACTTTTTTATAGCCAGAAAATAAGATCTGTCTTCTAAAAAGTTAATCACGGGTAGCAATAATACTATTGGTATTCAATCATCAAAATAATAGATCTGTCACCTAATAAATAGATAAGTTATTTAATTCAATTAGAAGGGCGGGCCTACTAAGGGCGGAGTTAAATTGGCGCGCTATGAAAATTTACCATTCATTTGCTTTACTGGCTGAAATGTGATTTATTCAGGTATGTACAGACACCAGCACATGCGGTTGGACACTTGAACTACAAAATTCACCCCTGCCTCTACGGAATATGGGCGCTATCAAGGTCATAATGTCCAGCCGCAAGTGCTGCCTACTGTACATATAATAGAATATTACCAGGGCCCTGTACATAATAAACGTAACAATCGTACAATTTTGTAAAGAAGTGACTTTGTCAAGTTTTATTAATATTACAAGTGCTGTCAATAAACTTTACAATTATATAAGAATTTTACGTTTAAAAATCACTAATGTTACAATTTACAAATGCTGTTTAATGAACGTTTACATCTGTAGAAAACGCCTGTAGATTTCGATTAAATATTGTACTTACAAATTTGTAATTGTAAGTGATTTAATAATTTACATTCTGTGCCATTTACTAATGGAAAGTCTTCCAGAAGCAAATTAAAAAAAAAACTGTAAGTTGAAAATTGTAAGTTACAATTTACATAAAATTTTAATTTATGTACAAGAATATGTAAACTTGTAATTACAATTTTGTATTCAATAAAACAGTTTTTTCTATAAATATGTAAATTGTCATGAGAAAATGTTTATTGAACAGAAATATGTAAAATTGTAGTTACAATTCAACAATTTTGTAGATTTCCTATCATTGTAAACTTGTGACATCGCTAAGTGAGCATTCTGAAGGGACTACTATTCAGTATTATGTGATATTACTTAAAAAAACTATGGTAGTTTTAATTAATTGTGTATCGTCAAGTTAAATTAAAATTGTTGTTCAGTAATACAAAATTATTTTTTAAGTAAACTTATTTCCAAGCAATTCTTACTTATGTTTAGGTAAGTGTTTTAATATTGTTTGGTGATTCAATTTAGGTGACAGATCTACTACTTTAGGAACAAATATTTGATTTTATTTCTTGAAAAAGACACGCTATCGGCATTATCGCATAACATTTACATTATAATATGTATATGGTAGGTTTTGTACTAGGCAATGAGCCTTTACAAGCATGCACATGTAAATAATATTTATTAGGTTATTGGTACCATTATTTTTCCTTTAGTGTAGATGCTAATGATTCATTACTAAACAAATAATCTCAACGTGACGTATAAGAATTATTATATATAAGCTGTCTGCCCGCGGCTACGCCCGCGCTGTTTTTGGACTTTTCCATAGTAATTTTTAACTATCCCGCACTAAAGGAATCTTAGATGTTGACTACTTACTTATTGTATTACTACAGTACTTTTATTTGTATTCAAGTTATAATAATATAGCATTTTTCTTCTTGCATGCAATGGGGATGTTGACTGTAGGTATTCAAAATAAATGTGATACTGTGCAGGAAATAAAACATCATAAATTATTCTAATACTAGCTGTCTGCCCGCGGCTACGCCCGCGTTGTTTTTCGACTTTTCCGTAGTAATTTTTAACTATCCCACGGGAACATTTAATTTTCCGGGATTAAAAGTATAAGATGTTGACCAGGCATGTAAAGAACTTCCATGCAAAATTTCATTTAAATCTGTCCAATAGTTGCGTAGATTAGCATGCATTTGCGTAGATAAACAGACAGAGAAACAAAAAAAAGAAAATTATCTGAATATGTTCTATTTCCTACATCCTCCTGACTCGGATTTTATCTTTTTTTTACTATGTACAGACATTTGACCTCTACAGTTTTATTATATAGATAATAATAATCATGTTGGGGAGATTTTTGCAAATTTTATGATTAAGCATTGCAAATAAAAGTAAAAATCGTACAAAAACGACAATACAAACCTGTGACATCAATAGGTGTATTCCCACAGATGTATATATCAATTCTATATCTGTGTGTATTCTCTTTATTTTACATATCGTCGTTGCGCTTTCCAAGTTAGATATGTGCATTTTGCATAGTTTTCAGGAGAGCAAAAAAACGTATTACAGGCGCATTATTAGCAAAAACGCTATCGTTTAAATGCAAAAAGGTGTATAAAAAATCGTTACTCTTTGCTATTAGAATATTTTGGTGGTATCTGGTGCGTGTCCTGCGCTATAATTTTTTTTCTAATTTTCAGGCACATGTAAGATTTGGTTTGGGTCTCCAAAAATAATTATGTATTATCTGGGCACATATCAACTCTAGTTACTTAACGGGTTCTTCCTTTTTGGTTCTACTATGTGCATTGCGCACTAGAATACTAGAACATTCTGTGTTAACTTGTTGAATATAAATGGCCAACAATAAAGCCACGGACCCTGACGATAGGCCGAAAAGTGGGCAAAACTAGGGGACATTCCTATATAGGTACTTCCTACAGGCACTGTTCAACAAAATCGCTCATGAAAGCATTCCAGACGCGTCGAGGAAGCTTCTTGGTACCATTTTTCAAGAACAAAGGCGACGTAAGATTCTGCGGCAACTATAGAGCTGTAAAGCTGATCTCACACAGTTTTAAAATTTGGGAATGTGTGCTAAGGCTAAGAGGCACGTTCGACCGTTTCCAAAAGAGAACCCCGAATGGTACATAAAACTGGTAATAGATAATCTACTATTACGATTCCACAAAAATGTACGTTGCCCTGAATATCAGAGTTCTTTACGGTTCGGCGTTGAGCCCCCTGCTCTTCAATATGGTGATAACAACCTTACGGCAGAAATCCATAACCTGCACCTTGAAGCATGCTATATGCAGACGACGTCTTCTTAATTGATGAAAACTAGAAAAGTAGATCGTCTCTAGAAAACGCAGGCCTTAGAAGAGCAGGGATAAAACGAAGCATATGCCCTGCCTCTTCCCTGGTACACGAGCATACAGACGATCAAGCTTCAAACTCTACCTTGAACACTGCAGACACACAATCTTCTTCTTTGCGAGTCAATAACTAACCTTCCTTTTTAATATTTTCGGCCTAGAAAATAGCCACTTCAACTGCATTGTGTGAGGCGGTCCTGCTGAGAACAGGTGGCAGGGCAGTTAAGACAGGTCACCAAGTGGGTCATGGATTGTACCGATCCACACATACAGTCCAGTCCAGGTTCGGGTCAGTGGAGAGCCCCCACCTGAACATGTTTTCTTGCTCCGGCCAACCTGGATCCGAAGGCTATTTAAAGACTTCCACATTAACCACGGAAGGCTGCGTCTGGCTGGAAGACTCTCAGAGAGTGGAACAAAAGGGTCTAGAAGCGGTATACGAACTTGCCACATACATACTGCATCTCGCTTAAAAAGGGTTCGGCTGTGATAGGGACGACGCACTTTAGAAAGCTCTCGGTCTTCACAACTAAAGCCAGTATGTAGTTCACCGGTCATTACCTGACGCACAAAGTTGAAGATTTGTTTATTTAATATTAAATCCGTTCTTCTTTATGGCTGTGAAACATGGTGAGTTAAGAAAGACCTAACGCAGGTAAATATTAATAAATGCCTGCGGTATATATTTCTAACGCAAAACTGTGGAGAAAAACGAGTTAAAAAGATCAGTGAAGAGATCCTAGAGTGAAAATGGCGTTGGATTGGGCATATTTTTAGAAGGCCGGATTGTGATCCTTCCAAACGAGCGTTTTATCTGGAAAGCCACGGGAAGATGGAAACAAGGTCGACCCAGAACTACTTGGCGCCGCTCGGTGGAAAAAGAAGCTGCATCCATCGATTACTGCTGGAAAGATCTAGAAGGTGCAGCGCAAGATAGAGATCTTTGGAAGACTACTCTAAGAGCCCTACGTCCCTGCTGAGGGATAAGAGGTCAAAAAGAAGAAGTGGCGGTGGCTCTTGCCCATGTAGAGGGTGCCACATGATGTCATCCACTTTAGCCCTCTCTCGCAAGCTTACTATTGTTCTGCGAACATCTGAAAGTGCTATGCCAGCTAAGGGATATATGAACTTAAACGGGGTCGGCTTTAAACATCCAGTAATAATACAGCAAGTTTCGTTTAAGGCTGTATCCTCAAGCTTGGCATGAGTAGAGTGGCATGGAAATTCACTGGCAGAAAATGCTAGCGCCGCCAGTCCTGACGTCCGCATCACTTGCGGCGGCGTTACTCCTCACAAGTTGCTGTAGTGAATTTTTACGACTATGCACCTTTCGCTTCAAATCTTCGCAGTTCCTTCTAAAGGTCAAGGATCTATCTAACAGAACGCTGAGGTATTTAGGGGAGTCGTTGTTATTGGTCAGGCTGAAATAACAGGCCAACTCACACGTCCGTCACACGTGTCACGCCTACGATGGTACCGCCATGACGAACACATGACCAAAAAAGCGCTGCAACTTGACTCGGGACCAAAAAGCTGTGATAGACCCCGACTCACATGGATGTCAATAGTATAGACCTCGCCAAAGAAAACAAAGACCCTCAGACGACTCAGAAACGACACATCTAGAGAAACAAGAGTAGGATAGCCCACCCCAAATAGACATGGGAAAAGGTCGGAAGAAGAAGACTACTTATATTATGTAAAAAATGATGCCACCAAACCGCAACATTATTTTGCCATTTAGTTACCTAAAAATTGCCTGCTAGAGATGTCTACCTCAGCAACAAGGCCCGTTGACCTACCAATTTTTATTTCTATGTTTTGGTATTACTTATTTATTATTATATTTTGGTTTGAATAAATAATATCTGGATTCGTAAGCAGCCAGAAAGAAAGAGATAGGTCTGGTAGAAAAACCGTTTATACCAAAGGTTTACCCTTATCAAAATACACTAAATGTATCACTAAAACCTGATATGTAATTTTATATTGAAACTACAAATTGATATGTGAACGTAAAATCTGACATGTGCATTTCAACTTTGCAAAAATCACGATATGTGCTCAATGAGCACTTGTCAGCTAAGTTTTTCTAATTTACCCACATATCAAAAATGTATCTCCGGATCTAAGCGGAATTTTCACAAATCTGTTTTTGTGGTACATGCGCCTTAAAATTCTGAAACGAATGGAGCAAAAAAAATTTTTTTCGAAAATTCCACATATCCGGATTGGAAAGCGCAACGACGATATACAATATTGTGATATTTAATAAAAAGAAACTCATATGACTATCCAGCTAGTCAACATCCTTATTCATCATATTTTGTCCATTCTGTTGATAAAGCTAAATTATTGCGTGTAAGATTGCTGTAAATAAGAATATACTTACATAATATTCGACTAATTTAAACGTTGTTTTATTTAAATATCAACCTGCAATTGATGGATGGTTGCAATTTCACTTGTAAGAAAAAGCAACGTAGTTTTGCATTTTCTTACAAGTGAAATTGCAACCATCCATCAAAAATTATTAACATTTTTTTATAAATCTACCAGTGTTCAAAAGTTCCCGCCTATGAATTAGAACCTTGGGCAGACAAAGGATGGCGCTGTAAGGCTGTTTCCGGTGAAACCGGAAATTAGGTTTTTTTCTATGAACTTGTCTTTCTTCTCCGCCAGGTGTAATATTGTTCCTTGATTAGGCGTCTATTCGGGCTATGTCGTCGTTGACCGTACCCCTTGACGAAATTATTAATATAGATAAGGTACCTACCTTTTACTCAAACAAATGATGGTTCAAATAAACCAATGCTACTACTATTTACTAAGTAATAGTATTACTCGTATTATAATGTTTGCAAACTATATTTACTCGTCAGTAGGTAGGTAAGTACCTACTTTAGTTTATGAAAATACGTCATAATGTTACTGTAGGTTTGTCAGAGAAAATTATGAGGACAAGAAAAGAGATCTAAAAAAGACATCCGATCCAGTCCTTTTCCTTTTATTTTTGCATCCATAAACACATCAGCATTTGTCGAATTGTTGTGAAGTCATTTTCGTAATTTGAGCGAGCGGAGCGGCGCGTAATAACGACGCGTCACGCGCGCCCGGCGACTGTTCGCGTAGTGATGTAGCTAGCCCTGCCTTTCATCGGCCGGGGCGATATTTCGCCCGTCATACCTATTCTCACGAGTGGAACCCCCCTGGTATTTCTTAAAATGTGTAATTTGGAAAGGGTAGGTGATATAAAATATAATTTAAACCGCCGACACCAATTAATAAATAGTTACTCCGCCCAGTTTATACCTGTTTCGTTTTCCATGTAAATATTATGTTAATAAACCAGTGTCAGTCAGTACAGCGTTCTTATTTCACTACTAGTGCGTAAAACAAAATCTTCAGCCGCTCCTGTTATATGTCGGCTCGCCAAGGTCCTGCTGAGCTGCGGGTACGACTAGTTTATTTGCAGGTGTGTGCAAGTTTCCTCACGATGTTTTTCTTTACCATAGGAGTGTCGAATAAACGTACATATGAATTAAAATAATAAATAATAATAATAAAACGTGGGACATCTTACACACGGCCACCTGACCCCAAACTAGGCTGTGGAGTTTCTTCCGGCGGGTTCTTCTCCACAGAAGACAGCCAATTGTGAACCCGCCTCGACGTCGAAAAGTGATTGTAAAATCTTACTTCGAATAAAACATATTTCATTTTCATTTTCATAGACAGAGCCTGTACTATGGGTGCCAGACAGCTGATATACATACATATATAAAATACAACATCCAGACAAGTGCTCATCACACGTATGTTTGCCCTGGGCGAGATTCGAACCCGCGACCCTGTGCTCAGTAGGCAGACGTACTACCAACTGGGCTACAGGGCTGAAAATCGAAAACACATTAGTACGTTACGAGGGGCTTATTGAACCCGGGGACTTCCGAATGGAAGTCAACGGCCCTAGCCACTTGGCCACTAACACTCATTAGAGTTACAAAAATGTAGTTAGTAGCTAAAAATGAGGAGTATTTAGAGTATCGGTAACAGAATCGAGTCTACTATCGAGGTGGTCTGATTCTATACTAGAGTGTTACAACTTATCACGCGGAACTGACGACCTATAACACTTTATTGCTGCTGAATTTCGATATAATTACACTATATTCAAACACGTAATACTTCTTGGTTTTTCTTTTAATTTGATACTCGAAAACGCATTTTTTTAATGATTTATGTACTTACTAAAAAAACATACAGGAGCTTAAATCTAGAAGCCGCACGTCAGAAACCACTAGGTATGCGAAGTTCGGCGAGATCGTCTAGGTAGGTACAATCAAGAGCACGCTAATCTGAACACTTTGTACTCGGTAACTTTTGGAAAATTTTGGATTGTAATTTTCAAATAAATTATTCTTATTTTTATTCATTACTCCGTCGAAATGTAAATTCGGTGTTTCCACCACAGTAGACTCAGAACAGTGAGTTATCTCCGTACCAACTGGCCGCATCGGTTTGAATGTGAGCGCGCCGTGTAGGCACGCGCCGTCACGCACACGCTTGCTTGCATTTAGCCCATACTGCCGCCCCCTTATTTTATGCTAGTGTGTGCGTGACAGCGCGTGCCTACACGGCGCACGGCGCAGACGCACACATTTAAACCGACAGCGGCATGTTTTGTATGGAGATAACTTACTGGTTTTACTGTGCTTCCACGTTGTGACATAATAGGCTATTTGACTGGTTTTTAAAATATATTTTTTATTATTCAGTAGAGTTTGTGGATCCCAGTAATAGTTGTATTTTTTAATTCTGGTACATATTTCCTGAAAAATATCGAAATAAAAATTCAATATTTAAGTAGCGCGCCAAAACGCTACTTTGACAATATGGCGTCGCAATGGCATCGGTGACGTCACTAGCCAGTACTACTACTACAAGTTGCTTAAGTAGAAAACGATGTTTACTGGCTAGTGACATATGTCCTATACCCGACCAAACAGGAGCGTTTTGAGTCACGTGACAAACGCCAAAAAAATACATTTTTATTTACGGATTTTTACATAAATTAATTATTATTTTCAACTTCCCATAGTAAATATCCATTTTTAAACTTACATTACATACTGATTACAGTAATTAACACTTTATTTTTCGCATTGTCAAATAGCCTATTGTGTCTTGTTCCAGGTGTGTTAGAAGCAGGTGCGCTGGTCAGAAGCGGCGTGATGCGATGGTCTCTGGCGGCGCACGACATTTGCTTCACGCGCGCGATACACTCGGCGTTCTTCGCGCTCGGGAAATGCGTGCCAGTTGTGAGAGGCGCGGGGGTTTATCAGGTCTGTATTACAATAAACAATAAATGACATTGAAATTAATTCAGATATTGTTTTTTTTTTCTCTCATGCATATTCACTATTGTAAGGCACTTATTTCACGGGAGACAAAAGACGAAAGAGACGCAGTCATGCGCAGGTCGCGCCGCCGCGTCTTCTGTCTTTTGACTACCGTGAAATACCCCTCTAACTAAAGTCGTATTCTCTTTCCAGCCAGCAATGGACTTCTGCCTCGAGCGGCTATCGCGCGGCGAATGGGTGCACATATTCCCCGAGGGCCGAGTGAACGTAGACAAAGAGCATATCAGGTTCAAGTGGGGCGTGGGCCGGCTGGTGGCGGAGTGCGCGGCCGCGCCGGTGATCCTGCCCGTGTGGCACGAGGGCATGGACCGCGTGCTGCCCAACCAGGAGCCCTACCTGCTCAAGTTCCGGAGGCGCGTGTTCATGAACGTGGGCGAGCCCATACAGATACACCACCTCGTGCACAGGTGAGGGTGCGTGCGGCACACTAGTGTATATGCTCGTTTAGTCTGTATTTGACAGGTTCTACGTTTGACAGATTCTACGTTTGGCAGATTCTACGTTTGACGGATTTTACGTTTGTCAGATTTTACATTCGACAGATTCTACGTTTGACAGATAAGTTTACTAATTCTATATTTGACAAATTCCTACGTATGACACATTACAGAAAGATGCTGAGCTTAATATGAAGAAAAGAGGTTACTCTCTCTTTCTGTTGTATAGCTGCATGATTCTTCGTTTAATATATGAAAAGTCCACTGGTGACTAGATGTTAGCCAGCAATGGACTACTGTAGACAGAGAGCACCTTACTGTTGTATAGCTGCATGATTCTTCGTTTATTATACAAAGAGTCCAGAAATCCAATTCCAGGGTATCTTGTATTAGTGACTAGATGTTAGCCAGCAATGGACTAGTGTAGCCAAAGAGCATATCAGGTTCAAGTGGGGCGTGGGCCGGCTGGTGGCGGAGTGCGCGGCCGCGCCGGTGATCCTGCCCGTGTGGCACGAGGGCATGGACCGCGTGCTGCCCAACCAGGAGCCCTACCTGCTCAAGTTCCGGAGGCGCGTGTTCATGAACGTGGGCGAGCCCATACAGATACACCACCTCGTGCACAGGTGAGTGCGTGCGGCACACTAGTGCGTACGCTCGTTTAGTATATATTTGACTGGTTCTACGTTTGATAGATTCTACGTTTGACGGATTCTACGTTTGACAGATTCTACTTTTGACAGATTCTACGTTTAACGGATTCTACGTTTGATAGATTCTACGTTCGACAGATTCTGTGTTTGGCAGATTCTACATTCGACAGATTCTACATTTGAAGGATTCTCTCTACGTTTGACAGATTTTACGTTCGATAGATTCTACATTCGACAGATTCTACATTTGACGGATTCTGCGTTTGACACATTACAGAAAGATGCGGAGCTTTGTAAGAGAAGAAGGGTCTACTCTCGTCGTGTTGTATAGCTGCATGATTCTTCGTTTATTATACAAAGAGTCCAGAAATCCAAATGTAGGGTATCTTGTATTAGTGACTAGATGTTAGCCAGCAATGGACTAGTGTAGCCAAAGAGCATATGCGGTTCAAGTGGAGCGTGGGTCGGCTGGTGGCGGAGTGCGCGGCCGCGCCGGTGATCCTGCCCGTGTGGCACGAGGGCATGGACCGCGTGCTGCCCAACCAGGAGCCCTACCTGCTCAAGTTCCGGAGGCGCGTGTTCATGAACGTGGGCGAGCCCATACAGATACACCACCTCGTGCACAGGTGAGGGTGCGTGCGGCACACTAGTGCAGACGCTCGTTTAGTCTGTATTTGACAGGTTCTACATTTTCCGGATTCTATGTTCGACAGATTCTACGTCTGGTAGATTCTGCGTTTGACAATAGGGAAGTGTCCTCGGAAAAAAGTAATCGATTCTAATTAATCCCTTTGTTAGATTATCGAAATAAATTTAACACGTATTTTTTTTTTCAATTTGACGAAGATTTACCGATTCAAAATGTATGAGAAGGGTACTATGACGTCACTTGTTTCGTACAATTTGTATGGCGGCGTGTCGTTACTGGAAATTTCAAAGTGCTGTATCGTCGGCATTTTTCGTTTGCCAGACGAAAAAAAAAATACGTGTACATTATTTTTTAGTAATCTAACTGACGGACTAATTAGATTTTTTTAGGACACTTCCTCATTCCTACGTTCGACAGATTCTACGTCTAGTACATTCTGCGTTTGACGGATTCTATATGGTAGATTCTACGTTTGGCGGATTCTACGTTCGACAGATTCTACGTCTGGTAGATTCTGCGTTTGACGGATTCTATATGGTAGATTCTACATTTGACGCATTCTACGTTTGACGGATTCTACGTTCGACATATTCTGCGTTCAACAGATTTTATGTTTAACAGATTTTACTTTTGATAGATTCTACGTTTTACAGATTCTATATTTGATATATTCTACTTTTGATAGCATCGTCTAATCTAATAGATTTCACGTTTGACAGGTGTTAACGGACAGGAACAGAGCTAAATAAGAAAAAAATGTTTTTTACTGTACTGTTTTCATAACAGCATTATTCTTTGTTTAATTAGGCATCTAAAACTAGGGTATACCTTCATCCATGGAAAAATAGGAAAAAAAACAAACCCACAAAACTGGGGAACTAAGGAAAAGTAGAAGTAGAAGTAAAAGTAGAAGTAAGGAAAAGAATAAGCAAATCATGTTCATAACCATACCTATGTAAGATACAACCTAACGAAAATAATTTTCTTACTTTCTCAGGTTACGAGCAGCCAACGCGAGCGAAGAGGAAACTCGGAAAGCGATAACCGACCGAATTCAAGAGGAGCTTTTGCGACTGAGGGACCGAACGCACGCGCTCATCCGTCGCGCACTCGGCCCGCAAGCCGACGGTCTGTTAGACAATCGCACGGACACGCTAGTCAAACCCACAGAGGCCGACGGCGACGCGCCACAGGTCATACAAAACGGCCGCGAGAAAGAGAGAGAGTTATAGGCCGCACCGTTTTTTTAGAAGTGTTATTTTTACGCAATATTTTTTTGTACGGATTTTAGTTTTTTGAGCCGCGTTTTTGCCGGCCGGCCGTACCTTAAGTAGATTGTGGACGTTCCGACGTCATTTCTGGGTGTTTTCCGATGTTCTCTAAAAGTGGTTTTTGACGTGTTTTTTGACATTTCAAGATTAGTTTATACTACAGCACTAACTATTACGATGGTATTTACCATCGTGCATTAGATTTTTTTTATTACTAAATGAAGAAATCTGACCAAGATCACTTTTAGCGCGTCTCGGATTAAGTCAGTTTTGTAACTGTCAGTGAGAAGTTTTGAACGATGGAACATTTTGTGCGTTTTTATAACAAATAAGTAAGATATTTGTTATAATTTCGGATGCAGAAGTAAGGGTAAACCCGTTCGATGCCCGGCCGGCGCGCCTCGGTGGAGAGGAGTTAATTTTAAGACCTAAACGTCGTTAATATCGCTTTTTATTGCATGTATTACATTGACTTCGAAGACCTGCCTTTAGTTAGATATTGTAATTGACAAATATAAAAATAAACTGCAGAAATACTCAAACTAGAAATTAATATAAAAACACATAAATCTTGAAGAATTAATACCTATTCATTTAAAAACTAAATTTATTTTCAGTATGGACATAAAATATGCCAAAAATTCAACCTTCTTACATTTTGCCATGATTTAAACAATAAACCATTTTTATTTATACTTAAATAAATTAATGTATATACTATTTCAACTGGACATAATAGTGATTCAAATATTAAGTTTAGTTTTCTACTTATCCAATAACTGTCTATTTCAGAACTCTAAGGCAGAGTTTCCGAAGGCAATCCCATAATGTTATGTGTGAATTGCAATAACTATATAAATAAACTGTGTTCAGACCTTATAAGGTACACCGGAAAGAAAGAGAGGTCACTATACGAGTAAGCGAGATAGAATATATATTGGCGTTGAAGTAAATTGTCAGAATTTAGCTAATAAAAGTATAATACCAGTATTATGGCAATGCGATATGTTTGTCCCTCTCTTTCTCGTATATTACGTCTCTTTCTTATCGGCGCTCTAACACGAACACACATTTAGATATTCCAAGCAATAAAAATGCTGCGTCGACAATTGAGTCCCCGAAACAATACAATTTTGAATGACAATATTTACGTGACTTATGCGAAAAATTGTAGCGTCGGTGGCCAAGTGGCTAGGGTCGTTGACTTCCATTCGAAAGTTCGCAGGTTCACGCCTCGGCACGTACCAATGTGTTTTCGATTTTCGAATTCATAATTACGAAGAAAACTTGCAAACACCTGCCGAGTACCTAATTCAAGGGTTTTGTGTGAAGTTGACCAACCCGCACTGGGCCAGCGTGGTCGACTAAGGCCTATTCACCCTGCTTTCTGGGTAAGCTCAAGCCCTATCAGTGAAATAATCTGTAAATGACGTAAGTATTGTCATTTGTAATCCTAGATAGATATTTAATGTAAAGCAAAAAAAAAAATCTACCTCTAACCCTCTACGTTTGTAAATGACCCTTTCGAGGTTGCTTGGGAAGTGACTATAATCAAATCCGTTGGCAATATTAGCTTCACCATGTTTATGAATTAAAATAAAAAGACAACTCAATAAAATGACAAAGTTATGTTAGCAAATATTTAAAGAAAATTCTCAGACAACGATTTTGAGCCACAACCAAATAAACTTTTCTCGGAAACTAATAAAATTCAATATTCTTAAACAAAATGTATGAAGAAGTCAGTTTTATTTGTTTACTGCAAATGCTGGTCAAATACAATAATTCAACAACTAAATAACAACTAAATAAATGTAAAAAAATATAAAATGATCGACTAATCTGTCACCCAGTGGCAGAAAACTTAAAATGCCAACGGGTTTGTATAGCTCATAAGAGGATACTGATGGGAATTTTAGTAACGTAATTGTGCATGTCAGCACTTTGGACTTTAATTCAATTTCGTAACGTATAAACTAAATAAAAAATATTCTTAATTATATTGTCACAAAGTTCAATATGCTATGTAAAATTTCGTTCCACAAATTCACCAATTTTATACCGTGGCCACTTACATTGAGCCTGAAAATATCTGATTAAGAAATAGACGGACGCATACTTGACTCATATCAATTTTGTAACGTAAATATAGGGGAGCGACTTTTATAAAAAGTTTTGATACCTTTACATTACCGTTAATGAAATGTGGGAGCCCCTATTCCGGCAGACACGGGTTATAATAATAATATAAAACGAGGTTCGTCTGCGTTCACTGAATTTTTGATAACACTAGTTTTATGTTTCATTTAAACACAGTTTATACTTAATTATCTAACTTTTCCTTTTTACGTGTTTGCCGGAATTGAGGGCTGCGTGACGTATTTAGTTATGGATCCGTTTGGTTGAATTGCATCGGAAAATACAGTTAGAAAACGCATTTTCCTAAACAACTCACGGACCGACAGCAAAAAAAATTAAAAAAATATAAATTAATATATTTGTACAGTATATGACACTCGATTGTGGTCCACAATATAGTTTATTATTATATTTAATTAATATTTCTACTTAATTTATTCTAACTTATGTCTCGAAAACTCATGACATGACAGCTACTTGACGATTTTCAATTAAATGTGAAAAAATGATTACCAAGTTTATTTGCTATCAAACAAAGAATATACTCCAAAGTTGTATTTTCTGACACGATAATTCGAAATGTATAAAGAAAGGTGCGTTACATGATCGCAAATAAATTTGTATTCGTTTGGCGTTTAATTTAAAATTGTTCTATTGCGGCTTATCGATCAGGCGACTATATTCTATTTTCCTAACAAATTAACTAGGATTAATATATAATGTAGAAACCGAAATTTCTTCATCATTTTAGTAAATAATCAAGTCCGAAAATGTGAGGCAATAAAGGGGCTATGCGATCGGAAATTCATCTATTTGTCCTAATTACCCCGAATCTTAATAATATTAATACGTGGGGACATCTCACTCATGACTATCTAACCCCAAGTTAACTAAACTAGAGTATCACATACCTGGTAAAAAAAACTATCCCAACACAAGGCAAACACAAGTGCTCATCAAACAAATGACGGACGGATTCTTACCCGCGACCGTTTTTTTTTTTAATTGACCAATGCTTGTGTCGAAAAGGTACGACCAATCAAGCTTCACCCGACTTGCCCGCGACCCTGTGCTTCGATTCTTTATTTTATCTGAAAAGATATATGTTGCCCGCTTAAAGTGTTTTTTCAACAAGTTTGTTAGTAAAATAGAGTGTGACTTCGCCTGTTCGTGCATTTATACTGACGGATACTGCACAATAGCCTTGTTTAAGTACTACGTATTACTAGTTAGATGAATGTTGTGTCGATTGTACCTACGACTTCACAAAATATTGTTCGTGGCCGCTCTAACGAGAACTGGGGTGACTTGGGATAGTTCATAATCAGCTTTGATATAGCACAAAAATGCCTTTTAAACGTTAAAGTCAAATTGTGTAAAGCTTACAATGCTGACACAGATATATGCTTGTTGCTCCATTGAGAGATATGGGCGATTCTGGTGGACGTTCGGGCATGTGGTCGTTCGAAGAAACAGTCGTTCAAGAAAGTAAACGTTCAGTGCCGGTTGACTACGGCGCATAGTGGCCGACTTTACTTTTTAGTAGATACAACAAAAACCGACAAGGGGTCAAGTTATCATAGCTTTGTATGACAAGCTTTCTCTGGCTGATATGTACAGTAGCCAGCACATGCGGCTGGACATGTTGACCTTGAGAGCGCCCATATTCCGTAGCCGGTAGAGGTGAATTTCGTAGTGCTAATGTCCAACCGCATGTGCTGGATTGTGTACAAATATCCCAAGTTACCCCGATTTGGGGTTACACCCGTCTAGGTGAAAGTAACATAATATTACGACGGTCAAGTGTCCCATGATTATAATATATCGATGTCGTGTTGTAACGTGTGTGCTATCTAGTGTTCGGTGTGACTGCTGATATTTCACTAACCTTCTTATAATTAAAGTTATTATTTTCTCTTTTAATGTTTGTTCACTCACTGTTAATTAACTACACTAGGGGTTCTCACGTATTGGCTTGCCAACCAAGAGATTTGAAAAAAGAAAACTGATTGATTAGCAAATGGATTATATTATTTAGTCACTAAATGTTAGGTTGCGTCATCAGAATATATATTTGAGAACCCCTGCCTTGCACTTAACAAATTTATTATTATTAATACTTAAAATAACTATATTTTTTAACTTCTACTAAAAGACGGAGTATACTCACGTCATTCCTAAATCCGATTTTATATGGATGAATTTTGAATATTTACTCTACTTTTCCCTAGTTGTATGTTTTATGTCGTGAACGAAACCTGCGACTCTACGGATGAATATTGAAAGTCTAATGCACATTGCATACTTCTATCAAAAACCATTCTACTTGCATTAAGTTTTAAAATATCACTAGTGCAAAACAACTTGCACGAAACACTTGGGCAAAGATACTTTCGCAAAAGTGTTTGAGCTTAAATTACACGTGAATGAAGTTTGTGTAAAATGAGCAGCGCGAATGTGATTTATGCGTGGTCTAAGAAAACAAGGTCTTACACTCCGACCACGTGACTTGACACAAGCCTACGTCATCATGCTGTTCATCCTTGTCGAATACATTGTTTTTATAGACCATGGATTTATGCAAGTAATCAAAACGTTGTCATCGTTTGATCTAACTTACTTGTATGTGTATGCGTTGGACTTAATATTAGTGATGTAACGAATATAATTTCTTAATACTTCTTAATTTTAATGGAATTCACTGATATTATTTTCTCATGTGTTAATATAATTAAACTTATAATTCATTTGGACAAGATAAGATATCAATTTATACACTCAAAATTATTAAATTTAAACCCAAGATTTCTCTTTTTATCCTTATAATATAATATTATAGTGAATTAGTTTTTAATCAGAAAATAGTCGTTGCGTCACTAGTACATGCAGTTGATGATACCTAATTTACTTATAGAAAATATTTTTGAATATGATATGAATCCGCCATGTCTACAACCAAAGACTGCACTCAAAGTGTTTTATATCAAAAATATTTTATCAATCCATTTTGAATTGTAAATCTATTTCAAATCATGTATAAAAATATATATTTTCACAAAAATCTTTAAAAAAATGTGTATTTGGGCGATATTAGTGTAGTTTTATTTGCTGGTGTACTTTTTGGAAGCGCGTTGCCATTTTTAAGGGATTAGTTTATTTTAGGACGGATGATACGGGGTGAACTCGAATGTGATGTGGGGTAATTCCGAACAATAAATTAAATGCGTCAGTATAGATAGCCGGGTTGGCCTGGAGGTTAATAAACCATGTAGTTAAACCAATCACAGTCCTGGCGATTAGACTAAAGTTTACGAGTAAACTAAAGTTTACAAGCTATAAAATCTATCCGTAAGTCGATTTTTTTACATTTGTTCGTAATTACCCCACAGTGTTTAGAACAACCTCGCTTCATCTAAATAGTTATTTTTGTCCGTCGCACGAGACTATTGTCTAATCTAATGTTACTTAATGTTACCGAACTAGAAGGCAGACTTGCAACGCCGTTAAGTTTCAGCCATTTTATGTCACTAAAAAGCAACAGGTAATCAATTTTGTTACGTTTAAAAATATTTAATTACAATGCGACACAAAACAGCAGAAATAAATACATAATAATATAGCAACATCACTGTGATTGATTAGCTGAAAATACGGAGTTGCCAATTAATTATAATGCCCTAATTTTATTTCTAAACTTTTGCGTCGCATTATACTCAATAAGTTTCTTGCATATTTTGGAGCTGTTTTATTTATGCAAGAAATGACTAAAAGTTTGTGGTTTTAATGGTTGAAACTGTTGTCAAGTGTAAGCTTAAAGCCCTTGTATTCACAGTCATACTCGACAGCGGAGAGTTGTTCAAATTTTTTATCTTCTAATCACAGTTCTAATGAATATTCGTTTGGAATTAAAAAAAGGCAATTCATCTAGAATTTGATAGATGGCGCTGACACGCGCTCATGATTTTGGCAGATTTCGTATATAGCCGTGTAGGATCAAATGGAAATTGGAATTTAAGGGGCCTACAGGTGCTAAGCAGCGCCCCCACCCTTTAAAAAATAATAACTCGAAAAATAATCAATATTTCAAAAAACTAGAACGGCGAATAACGAGACGGTGTTCTGTAGGATATATTGAAGCCAATAACATTATTTATTATATCTCGCTAGTAGTAATAGATGGAAAAATTGCGGAAAACGGCCACTTCTACTATCAAGTCAAAAATCAGTGTTTTTTTAATAGAATTTCGAATCATAACGTCGTCAAGTCGAAGTGAGTACAAGGGCGTTCCGAACCTGTGTTACCTATGAGTCTTCCGTATGGTTACGGTGTATTATTAATTATTATCGTACGTAGCTTAATTTGTTAAATTTAAAATTGCGTATCGGCTCGCCTTGCTCCTACGATCTTGGTTTTTAATGTTAAAAAAAGCTTGCAAAGTATGAAAATTTGACAAAATGCGTATTATAAAGTAAGTAGTTCTTTTTACAACGATTTCAGTGCCAGTTATTCTCTTTTATATGTAACTATTTGTATTATTTTGGGTAAGATTGCTTTGTCAGTTTTTTGTATGTATTTAGCAAAGACAATTATCATGGTTTTTGGTTGCAAGCCGGCAGCGCCAAGGTTCGTAGGGGCGACCAACAGCTATATGTATGTAAATAATGTTTAGTTAGCGCTTGTGTAAGCCATAACGATCATAATAATTTGTGTATGTTGTTCTGTTGTTGGGTTGCCAGACGGTGTGCTTTGAGGATCTGTTTCTCATTTTATTTCAACAATAAATTGATGGACCTCGATTTGCTTAGTTTTACTTGTTCCTTTTATAAAAAAGTTGTTTTAACAAATTTTACATGGATTTAGTTATTCCTTTTTAAGATAGCTTAACCAGTACTACTACTATGTAAGTAGCGACAGGCTCGAGAAGCTGTCAATCGCGACATATTGACAGAACTGCTATGGCTCTAACGTCACTATGTCGCGTTTGACAGCTTCTCTAGCCTAGCCTGTCACTACTTACATAGTAGGCCTACAGAAAAATGAAAAAATCTGCTCTGGAAACACCAAATCTTTCTTGTTTCTGGCAACAATCGCCATTATTAAATTAGTTCCATTGAATTTCCGCAGTATGGCGTAGTTTCTAAATTTCTGGTCAAGCTTTCGAGTGGAAAAGAAATGAAACGTCAAATATCAATCAGTCAATGCATTTTTATTGATACAAAATTAATTATACTTACAGTAAATTACACATGAAATTTTCTACTTAAAAAAAGAACACATTTAAATACTTAATTTCTGTATACAGTCGTATATAGAGGCGTCTATTTATGTGATATAAAATATTAAAAAGTAACCATTTTATTCAGTTGGCATTTTTTTAAATGAAAAACTGCTGTCATTATTACTAGAGGAAAATATGAGATATAATAAAATAAATACTGTTGGAACACTTTAGGAAATAGAAGGCCTAAAACGTTAAATAGGAGATGTAAGATGATGGATTTAAACGATTCTGTAACACTATTAGGAACCTTGTCGTCGAGCGTCGATGGGCGAATGGCTAGGAGCTCTATTTCTCAAACGTTCGTGTCGCTAAGATCGCTCGATTTCTACTGATTTACGCTCGTCTAACGAAAAATGGCATTTTTGGATCGTTCGATTGCAACGAGTGGTCACAAGCACTCGTTGCAGCAAGCGAGTGATAGATTAAACGCCAAGCAATAACGTCTATATTCCAACAATGACGTTCTCGCTCGATTGACATTCGGATCACACACACATAGACACCCCCGACATGAAAGAGACGCCTATACGATCGACACGGGAGTGTGAGCGAGAGCGACAATCCGCAAAGTGGGAGCGACCATAGATTTACGTTCCGTTTTAGTTTCGGAAACTACCGGTTTTTGTTTTATCTGCGTAAAATGAACAAAACACCATATCGAAGACGAGTGACTCAGAAATACGGAAAAACAGCGTCCTTCGACTTGGAAGTCGACTGTGACTTGTGTCACATACGCCTACGCTAAGTCATACGAACGTTTGAGAAATAGAGCTCCTGTGCCCGTGCAAACCCGGTGTTGTACATTATGAGGTGGTGCGTTATCACCGTCCTATAATCCAGAGCAGGTTGAGGCCGGCGGGCCCGAGGTGCAGCCTCTTGAGCGCGGGCGGCTGGTCGCGCGCCAGCCCCGCTATCAGGATCAGCAGCGTGTGGAGAAGGTTGTTGCGCCCGCGGGACACCTGCCGATCAACAAATCACATGTGGCTCAAGCTGGCTGTAGGCTTACTACGGAAGAAGCGACAGGCTCGAGAAGCTGTCAAACGCTACATAGTGACATTAGAGCCATAGTAGTTGCGGCGTGGCGCGAGCTGAAGGGGCGGAGCGCCGCCGTGCAGTGTAAAGCCGCGTATCGACTGCGCGCGGCAAACCATCGAACACTGGCTCGCGCGACGGCCGCGCAATATGGGGACGGGTCCGCCGCGCGCGGCAGCTTGAACATTACGCAGGTTTGGCGCGGTCGAACATGGCTCGCGCGGCAGCCGCGCGCAGTCGATACGCGGCTTTAGCAGGTTCGCCGGTATGTGTGTGTGTGTGTGTAGTTCTCAAAGTCACCCAAAGAGCGATGGAGAGGGCTATGCTTGGAGTTTCCTTGCGTGATCGAATCAGGAATGATGAGATCCGCAGGCGAACCAGAGTCACCGACATAGCCCGAAGAATCGCTAAACTTAAGTGGCAGTAGGCTGGGCACATTGCGCGTAGAACCGACGGCCGTTGGGGCAGAAAGGTTCTTGAATGGCGACCGTGCGCCGGAAGACGTAGTGGACCAACGATCTGGTGAGGGTCGCGGTTTGCCGCTGGATGTGGTCCAAGCAGGCTCGATCGTTGTGGAGATCACAGGGGGAGGCAGCAGTCCAGCAGTGGACGTCTACAGGCTGAGATGATGATGATGTGTGTGGTTCCCAGCTGACCTCTATAGTGCGTCCGGCGTGCACTAGCACGTAGTGCGGCGGCTTGGCTGTGACGCGGTGTATGGCGAGGTGCGGCGGCGGGGCGGCGGGCGCGCGCGACACGTGGCGCGAGCTGAAGGGGCGGAGCGCCGCCGTGCAGTGCGGCAGCTGTACGTCAAGGTATGTGGCGAACAGGTGCAGGAGTAGTTCTGAGTCGGTCGGGTCCGAGTCCTCCCAGCCGGGGCCGCCGCCGTCCCATTTGTATCTGGCAAATGATATTATTGTTTTTTTTTGTGCTCGGGATGTTGGATTTTTGAGCCAAAAATAAAGTGTCACACCCGCGGCTGTGGGTAATATAGGGTAAAAAAAAGTAAAGAATATAGGGTATGATTTACTGCGGAAAAATTCTTCATTCCCACGGGAAAAATTATTAACGCGGGCGGAGCCGCGGCGGGAAGATAGTTAAGAATATTTTAGGTATATTTTTACACCTTCGATTACAATTGAAGTTTTAGCACTGGGCGGTCACTCCAAAGCTACTTCTTTTTGAATAACAGCTGAATATCAACTACAAGTCAATGGCGCTAGGCGCTATGTAAAACACCCCCTCCACCACCGGCGGAGTCCCGCGGCGCCTGCGGGGTGCGGGGCGTGGGGCGCTATATCGGGCGGGGAACTCATTTTGGCGCGAAGGGGGGTGAGTGAGTAGCCTATGTTACTCAGGGCGAATGAAGCTTTCTAAAGGTGAAAGAATTTTTGAAATCGGCTCAGTAGGTAATAAGTTTATTCATTACAAACATACACACACACACACACACAAAAAAATACAAATCTTTCCTCTTTATAATATTAGAATGTAGTCGTTATAGGAGCCATGTCGGAATCCTAAGGCGACTCAACAATTCCGACACCAGGGTTTGTGAGGTAGGTTAATACGCTCGATATCGAAACCTACTCGATAAGAAGAAGAAGTACGAAATCAGGCCTCCGTCACTCCATGTACTTGCGCGCTATATATAACCACCTACCGCCCGGCCGAGCGGTCTCGCTATATCGGGCGGAAACTCATTTTAGCGCGGGGGGGTGAGTGTCCTTTCTGTACGGGTTAGTACTATTATTTCTTCTGTGATATTGGTGTGTGGTGGTATAAGTGTAGATACTGACTCGGACAAGGCGCCTCCCCTGGCGAGCGCGCGGATGCGGGCCACCAGGTAGCGCTGGTTGGGGAACGGCGACAGGAACGGCAGCAGCTGCGACAGCGACACGGGCACGTGACCCATCGACGACAGCGACACCAGCCGCTCCACACCCACCTGCACACAACCAATACTACTGAGGACACATTCAAACTAAAACCTGAATGAAATTAAATAAATATTAAGCTCAGTATAGTGGTTTATACGTTTTGAGAATTCAACATTGTGGACTGTAAATCCATAGGTCGCTGGTTCATATCCGGCTCGAAGGACCAACTTATGTATGATTTATTCTCGTCTTGATATAAGATAAGTAGTTTTGATAAGTAAAATTCTTGATATAATCCCAAATAAACTGTTTATTATAAACTTGAAGTAAAATGACGTGTGCATACTTATAAAGGTAATCGTGAACTGAATCAATGCAACATAAGCAATAAATGAATAACGCTGATCAATAAAATAACGTACTTTGTACATTATTATTAAATGCAGGTTCAAGTCCCGCATAATGAGGATAAAAGGTAAAAAAAAAAACCATGTTAATATCATTACCTCTCCGAGCGCGGCGCCAAGCCCGGCGCGCGCTAACGCCGCATCCACGGCCGCCATTTCGCGCACCAAGCGCTCCAGGATCGTCACGTGTATCCACTGCAACAACATTGGAAACCTTTTTTTAATAGAGAAGTGTTCTCGGAAAAAAGTAATCGATTCTAATTAATCCCTTTGTTAGATTATCGAAAAAAATTTAACACGTTTTTTTTTTCAATTTGACGAAGATTTACCGATTCAAAATGTATGAGAAGGGTACTATGACGTCACTTGTTTCGTACAATTTGTATGGCGGCGTGTCGTTACTGGAAATTTCAAAGTGCTGTATCGTCGGCATTTTTCGTTTGCCAGACGAAAAAAAAATACGTGTACATTGTTTTTTAGTAATCTAACTGACGGACTAATTAGATTTTTTTAGGACACTTCCTCATTGACCTACGCTTGTGTCGAAAAAGTACGACCAATCAAGCTTCACCGGACTTGCAGGGGAGCGGAAGACTTTACCCCAAAAAAAGTCATATACCAACGCGTCTAGGAGCGGCTCGAGGGAGCCTCGGACCACGGCCTAGCGCGTTGATACTGAAAAACATCGTGAAGGAGACGACGCCTGAAGGGCTCCGTCTCTGATTATCAATTTTGATTTTGTTATGGCCGCGCCCCCGCCGGCGGGTACGGGCGTTGTTACCTAAAGGGAACAATGTAAACCTAACAACATTTTTCATTGTCTAATTTCAATAGCTCTAGCCGCATCTAATTAAATCTATATCTTTTGACAATACAAAACGTCCCAAACAGGTGACTAAAAAGTAAATGTGCTATATTTTTATAACCGCCCCTTTGATTTAATACCACAAAAGACAAATTTCCCATATAAACAATATTAGTTCATAAACAACCAGTGGGAATATTTTTGGAAATCGGCCGGTCAAAATTATTATTTAGCCCTAAAATACCTGTATCCATCAATCAACCTGTGTATACATAGATTTGCCGTTTTTCTATGACGTAACTACTACTAACTACTACTACCCACTATCATATAAGCTAGCCCCCGAGTCTCTTTAACGCCCCCTTCGTCACTGGTCGCTAACTGGTACACCGGGGGCGCTAGCGGACCCCACGGATAATGGCGGGAAGCTTTATAATACAAATGAACTGACCACTCGCAAGTTAAGGTTGAACTGTGTGAGTCTCTGTGGGTCCAAATGCAGGCGGCCCCAGGCTAAGGACAGGGCTGTATCAGTCACCCCCGAGTCTTCTTTAACGCCCCCTTCGTCACTGGTCGCTAACTGGTACACCGGGGGCGCTATCGGACCCCACGGCCCGCTGTTTAGTAATGGAGGGCTGGAGGAGAGGCGGCGCTCTTCATATTCCCTGGAATAAGGAATACAATAAGACCAATTGATGATTGATCAGATGTCACTCAGGCAGAGACTGAAAAGCAGCACATGTGCTGAGTTTCTAACCTTTTCATTTTGTATTTTAAATGTATCCTACATTATGTACCTATGTTTATTTTTACTTATTTTACGGTGAATAAAGTTTCTTATATTTTTATTTTATTTATTTTATTTATTTATAATTTTTTGGCGTTTGTGCACGACTATCTGATAGCCGAAACAAGAATCTGACCTAAAAAGAACAAAGGAAATAATAAAAAAAAATATACCGTTTTCAAGTTTATTACTTCATGAACAGTAGGCTTACTTACTACGTAAAGAGAGAAAGCTCGAGGTGTGAGATGCTGTTTTTTTCTTACTGACATATTGCTTTTGTTGAAAAAGTACGACTAATAAAGCTTCACCGGACTTGACCACATATACATTAGAGCCGTAATAGTTTTGTCATTATGTCGCGTATGTTAATTTCTCGAGGTTCCTGAGAATTGTGCAGTAACACCAGTCAATGTATTTTATTATTTAACAATATATATTTTTTTTATATTATGGCTATTTTTTTTATATTATTTTTTTATATTTTACTATTTGTAATCGAAGCGAAAATAAAAAACCTGCCCGAAGACGATCCGCGGTGAAGGGGCGGAGCGCCACTCGCGTGCGGGAGACAAGGACAGCGATAGATCGTCCATCTCACTCACCTCAAGTAGTCAGCGAGCGAGCTGCGGTCAGCTATAAACAGGTCTTTGGGCAGTTCAGGTGAGGAGTCCCTTTGCGGGGGCGCCGGGCCGGGGGGCGAAGGGGCGGGGCGCCACTCGCGCGCGGGAGACAAGGACAGCGATAGATCGTCCATCTCACTCACTTCAAGTAGTCAGCGAGGGAGCTCCGGTCAGCTATAAACAGGTCTTTGGGCAGTTCGGGCGAGGAGTCCCTTTGCGGGGGCGCCGGGCCGGGGGGCGAAGGGGCGGGGCGCCACTCGCGCGCGGGAGACAAGGACAGCGATAGATCGTCCGTCTCACTCACCTCAAGTAGTCAGCGAGCGAGCTGCGGTCAGCTATAAACAGGTCTTTGGGCAGTTCGGGCGAGGAGTCCCTTTGCGGGGGCGCCGGGCCGGGGGGCGAAGGGGCGGGGCGCCACTCGCGAGCGGGAGACAAGGACAGCGATAGATCGTCCGTCGCGGACCCGGAGAGGTACGAGGACGCCGAACTCGGGCTGTCGTAGCTGCGGTCTTCGGCGAACGATGAGTCTGAAGAAAGAGCACACAGATAAGCAAAAAAAAACATTTCTCGTGCATTAAAGAGTAACCCTACTGCTAATAAAAAGATAACTTATTAACAGTAAACTGTAAACTACATAAATTGTTGAGATTTCTAATTATTTTTTATTTTTATAGTATTTTATAAATAAAAGCAAGCTGATTGTCCGAAAAGGAAGATGATTCCGTGCTTCGGAAGGCATGTAAAGCCGTTGGTCCCGGTTACTATCTACGGATGTAGTCGTTATATGAGCCATGTCAGAAGCCATAGGTAGCTCAATGATTCTGACACCAGGGTTTGTGAGGTAAGTAGGCTAACCTCGAAACCTAAACGCTTAAAGAAAATAAAAGCTTATCACTACATGGTATAAAACAAAGTCGCTTTCTCTGTCCCTATGTCTCTATGTCCCTATGTATGCTTAAATCCCTATCTATGATTTTGATGCGCTTTTTAAAATTTATAGAATGATTAAAGAGGAAGGTTTATATGTATAATACATACATAATATACTTAAGGATAATCCACAATAACCATTTTCCCGTGCGGAGCCGGGGCGGGTTGCTAGTTTGGTGGATAAACCACACATGTTATCTGTTTTGTTTGCAAAAATGTTAGTTGCTTGATAACTAACATTTATGAGCGTGATCCCCTTAATTTTTTTTTTATTTGAGGGCTCTTAATTCGCCGCGCGTACAGAAATGAAATGAAATGAAATGAAATGAAATGAAATGAAATGAAATGAAATGAAATGAAATATGTTTTATTCGAAGTAAGATTTACTAACGGTACCTGCTGCTATACTGGTAGCGGAGGCGGTAGAGAGCCCCAAGAGGCGGCACTGGTCTGGCCGCAGCGCGGGGAGCGGGGGCGAAGGCCGGGCGAGCGCTACGGCGAGCCGCAGCAGGTTGGCGCCCGCCACGCTCGCGAACGCAAGCTCCACCCAGTGCAGCGGCGACGTGTAGCCCTCGCATTTGTATGATCTGCAAACAATGTCGCACCTTTAGTACACAAGACAACAATAGCAGGCCCGGCGCACTCCGCGCCTGAGCTCCAGAATGTACCTACGCCGGGCAACCGCATATTATGAGGACAGTTAGTAGGAAAAACGCGCGCGCTTCTGACGACGCTATCATTTAATCTGTGGTAATACGGACTCTTAAATTACGGACTTATAAAAGTTGGGGACTCCGCTCTCGAAGTTGTAGACCATTACGTCTACCTGGGACAAATAGTCCAGCTAGGTAGATCTAACTTCGAGAAGGAGGTCAATCGTCGAATCCAACTTGGATGGGCAGCGTTCGGGAAGCTGCGCAATATCTTTTCGTCCCAAATACCTTAAGTCTAAAGTCTTTGGTACCAATGTGTGTTGCCAGTGATGACTTACGGATCTGAGACGTGGTCGCTAACGATGGGCCTCATAAGAAAGCTCAAAGTCACCCAAAGGGCGATGGAGAGGGCTATGCTTGGAGTTTCCTTGCGTGATCGAATCAGGAATGATGAGATCCGCAGGCGAACCAGAGTCACCGACATAGCCCGAAGAATCGCTAAACTTAAGTGGCAATGGGCTGGGCACATTGCACGTAGAACCGACGGCCGTTGGGGCAGAAAGGTTCTTGAATGGCGACCGCGCGCCGGAAGACGTAGTGTGGGCAGGCCCCCCACGAGGTGGACCGACGATCTGGTGAGGGTCGCGGGAAGCCGCTGGATGCAGGCAGCGCAGGACCGATCATTGTGGAGATCCTTGGGGGAGGCCTTTGTCCAGCAGTGGACGTCTTTCGGCTGAGATGAATACGGACTCTCGCGGCGCGGTCTTAAGGTGCATTTTGTTTTAATACGAGCGCTACGACAAACGGTAGGCTATTATAGCCAGGGTCACGTTCGACGCGTTTAATGTAATTTTAACGTTAGTGGCGTGGTGGCTAGAATTAAATTCGCACGTTTGCTATCAGAGTGCGCCTTCTGTACCTAGTACTATTATATATTCTGTGACCGTACAGAAAGGCGGGCACAGAATATAATAATGGCGCGGGCGCCGCGGCACTCTAACAGGGGTGTTTGGAGGTGTTATACATAGCGCCTAGCGCCACTGACTTGTAGTTGATATTCAGTTGTTATTCAAAAAGAAGTAGCTTATTGAAACGAAATTTCTGTATGGAGTGACCGACCAGTGCCTTAATTACAGACATGGTCAAAGAAAACAAGGTCTTCCATTTGGACCACGTGGCTACGTCATCTTGTGCTGTTCATCCTTGTCGAATGCGTGTTAATAGACAAGGATGAACAACACAAATGACATAGGCTAGGCTTGTGTCAGCCATGTGGTCCAAATGGAAGACCTTTTTTTCTTAGACCATGGTTACAGACCTAATTTTAAAAAGGCAACATGAGTTATGAGCTACTCTAAAGGTTATGAGGTCTCCTTATTATGACCGCTGGCTCCTAGTAAGTGGTAGGTAATTTTTATTTTTATTTTCGATAGTGTGATTGAGCGAAAATTTGTCCCAAAAGCCACTGCCGCTTAAGAGAATCTTTTATAGTTGGCTCTCATTTGCTAAATTGAATCTTTTAGACCAACATCATTTTAGGCCTTTGTCCAGCAGTGGACGTCTACAGGCTGAGATGATGATGATGAGACCAACATCCATGCAGCTGACAGAATAAGAGAGAGAGAGAGAGAGAGAGTTTAAGCTTCCTCATGAATTATCAATCAAATATTTGTGGCTAAAAACTCTGCACTTATTACAATCATACCAATGTTTCCTCCTGTCCTCACTATCCCAAGTAGAATAAAATTATGGAGCTACCTAATTATGATACAGGATAGATTAGCATGATGGCAATCCTTAGAAATAGAATATAGACCTAATTGGCATTAATAAAACAATCTTAGGCTGGTATTTCACTGGCAACAAAGACAAAAAACGAAGGGGACGCAGTTATGCGCAAGAGCGAGTGTGGTGTTGTTGTTGTTGTTGTCCTAAGGCACCCCGGAGGTGCAGAGGGCCTTCGTTGTATTTATATCTAATTCTAACGCATAACTGCGTCCCTTTCGTCATCTGTCGCCAGTGAAATGAGGCCGTTAGTTTGTGAATGTCTCTCTTACAAGTCAGCAGCAAAAGCTAGCAGCACCGCAGCATTGATAGCGGCCGCTCTGGCACAGCGCGAGCGGCGGCGCGCCGCTGACTCAACGTCCAGCGCTTGCCGCACTAAAGCGCTGCCCGCGCTGAGACCCGCTGGCACGCACCTGCACACAATCAAACAAATTTGATATTCCATTTTAATGAACTAGTTTATTAGCAAAACTTGAACCTGTCGCAGTAACTTCAATACTCAATACTTCTTCATTCATCAATCTTCATCCATCATAGTCTTGTAGTCTTGTCGGAAGCCTAAGGCGGCTTAACAATTCCGACACCAGGGTTTGTGAGGTAGGTTAACTTCGAAACCCACTCGATAAGAAGATCGGTCTTCATTTCCAGCACGAACTTGACTCTCTGACCGACTAATGGAGTGTACCTACCAGTTGCGAGTGACAGACAGAAACCAATGCTGCCGATTCTCTGATCATCGGAAATATTAGGCGTTCCGTTTTAAACCATTTTAGCCATGTACGGCACCCGTTGTTTTTATTCTAGGGCTTAGATTGGTGCTATTCTACTCGGACTAGAGTCACGGTCACTGAGCATATAATCACCGGCTTTATTTAGCGATTAGCCAAATAGCATTCAAAACACCCAAACCAAAATTACCGGCCAAGTATGACTGGCAATTCAAACTTACATGTTGACTCCAAGATGTAATTCAGATTTCTATTATCATTTCATAGAACGGGTAAAGAAAGATATCGAAAACAAGGAAACTAAATCTTTTTTTACCAAAACAACTGGCGGAATAAAGCACAGATCAACTATATATGTCACCGTAAAATTGTAAATACCGTTAGATTACAATTTAACTCGCGTGATTGTAAACTGTCGAAAGATTGTGAACTAAACGTACTGATTACAATTGAACGCATTAATTTTCGGTAGATTGTAATCTATCGAAGTGAAACGGTTAAATCACAATCTGTCGCGCGTTAAATTGTCAACTGTTCAAAGGCTGTTCCTGATTGGTCGGTCTTACAGCAGGCCGTTCTATGTCCATACAGTTGGGAATAAAACACAGGCGTCAGTTGAATAAAATTAATGCACTTCAAGAATTTATTGTGACATCAAGTATTTATCTATTATTTAGTAGATAATAAGTAATTTTGACATCATACTATGGTATATTTTTGGAGATTAACACTAACTCATTTATCGTTCAAACCTATTCTTCGATTAATCATGGATTCATTTATTTTCACAATAATTTCATAGAACTTATTATAAAGCAGTGAGTTATTTTCAACACGAAATTAATTGAAATTCACTTAAACACAGATTGTTTACATTAGATGATAAACGAAAAAACAAACAAATATGGCGGCGCAGAGCATATGACGATCAACCAATCAGCGCGCGAGATGTGTTCCATCCTATGCCGTTTCACAATTTGAAGGTTTAATTTCGATAGATTACAATCTATCGAAAAATGATCCGTTAAATTGTGATCAGTATGTTTGGTTCACAATTTTTCGATAGTTTACAATCTCGCTAGATAGATTGTAATCTAACGGTATTTATAATCTTACGGTGACATATATACACAGGGTATAGATAGGACAGTTAGAATTTGGCCCAAGCTTCCTCTGACAGCGTTATGGCGCTGCGTACGACATTCGCTTTGACAGCATAGGGTAGCCAAGAACAAAACGTGACATATGTCGATAATTAGGGATGTTCTAAATTATATCGATAATTCTTTTCCACCTCGATATAGGTTTACCAGTTATTACTTTTTATTTAAGTTTAAAAATAAAACAAATTTTATAAACATTGATTTTTTATTTTTTAATGATTTGTTCCTTAGTCTCAATTTTCTTGCTTGAGAAGTAGATTGTGCTAGTCTTTGCGAGAACGTGTCGCCCAGACTTTCCATTGCCACAGCTTTCCCCTTACTTATATATTTTCTTTGCTTAGAGCCAGCCAAAATTCCTCATTCCTGAAAAATAATAAAATATTCATATAGGTCTATATTAAAATCCATAATCGTTGAATGGCATAACAATTAAATTCCATAATTTTTAAATCCATTATTATAATGATTTAAAAGTCCTATCTATAAGACGAATACTGTTAGTAAGTATAAAAAATAAAAAATATAACAAATATGGGAGTGATTAAATAAATACACAAAATGTTTTTATTAACCAAAATATTTTAAATTTATCATTTTTAAAGTTATATGTATTTTAAATTACAGATTATAAAATTATGGATTTTAATAATTATGCTAAATAATGGTATGAATTTTCAAATTATGCATTCATTGTTATATGAATTCAAGTTATGGGAAGATTTTATGATAGGGCTATTTATATTATGCAAATTAAGGGACACGCCTTTAGACTACATACCTATGGGCTCCTCTAAACCACGTTCTTGTTTCCTTGTAAAGGAACACGAGGGTTGAGGGTCTGAAAATGGAAAAGAAAAACATGTGAAGTTGACGTCAAGTTATGGAACATAGTCCGTTGAACTAACTAACTCAACCTGCACCGAGTAGTACTATTTTTTTCTTCTGTGCCTGCACTGCAAAACAAAAAAGGTATTTTTGCCGCTTCAATAAAATTGTCTAATTTGCTTTCGCCCTATTTGGAATGCAAATAATCTTAGTAATCATGCAACTCTTACTTGAGACAGGTCATAATAATCAAACAAATGATTGCCTTAAGCGGTGTTGATATACACACCTGCTCCAATAGTTACTGCATGCGGCATTGATAGTTACTGCATTGATAGTTACTGCATGCGGCATTGTTATCTGAATCTGGTCTGGATTTTCAAAGTACTTGTGCTCACTTGTAAGATCTAAAACAGAAGAAATCCCAATTAGGTACCTACTAAATGAATAAAATTAAATTTGTTTTTTTCTTTAATAATGTCAAACATTAATAGCAGCCAGTCTATCTCCTAAAGCGACCTATTCTCATGTTATTAGAAAAAAACACATGTAATCTATATGTGTTTTTTTTTCGCTAAATAACCTACCTAAACAATACCTATTTGGTATTCTGTGACAATACATAGCTAAACAAACGATAAATGTTCATCCATCACACAATTTTCTGCACTGGACAGGATTTTATTGAACACTACCCCACGCCTAGTTGGTAGTGTGCCTGCCTGCTGTGCTGCTGTGTGACTAGACCTTCTTCTTAACTTGGTAAACCTTGTTAGTATATTGATGATGAGATAACCTAAGATAACTTACCAGGCAGAGAGTTAGGCCGTCAAGTACGGGGTGCATGGTATTTTCTTAGGTTCGGAGGAGGAAAAATCAACTCAACAAACACAATAAGAAATCACAAGATGCGCAAACAACGACATTATTTATCATTAAGAAGTCAACAGGCGGACGAACGATGTATGGAACTGAAGTTAACCACAAGTTAACTGAACGAACTGAACACTGTCACAAGTGTCACAAAAAGACCCCACAGATTGCTTTCGCAAAATGGCGTCTTGCGATACTAGCGACAAAGCGCTGTCACGGGAACTACAGCTGTCCAGGCCCTGGAATAAAGTAAAACATAACCTCAAAAATCAAACTTTTTTTTTCTCTATATTTCCTCTGATTTCCTCCCTATTGGGAACAGGCAAAGGCATTAAGCCATACAGCCGTCGTCTTTAGTAATTACTTGCATTTAAACTTTGATTTCTAGTCCATTATTATAGATTCGTCTTTTCATTCATTATTCAAAATATAATGCAACAAAATATTTTTTTTTGAATCGCACAAAAATAATGGGAATCTTTCTAGCAAATTAAGAAAAAAAAACCTTACAAAATGGCTCAACAGATGGCACTAGTAAATAGTAAAGAAACATTCAAATTAATCAACTAATTATCCTAAAATTAATCTCAGTTTTTGGACACTATTACATCACTTAGTTAAGTCATTTAAAGTCAGCAGTATCATGCATGATCCTACAAATAAAAAGTTAAAAAGACTACAAAAAATCTCACTGTTCTCATTATTTTACTAGCGTCACCTATGGAAATCTTAAAGAACGCCATTTTTAAATTTCAAGCTGTTAGAAATCTCCCATTATTGGAGAGATCCAAAAAGGTACTTACTACGCTGGCTCAGCGACCCGAAGTAGTGACTACTATTTGGTATTCTGTGCCCGAAATGGATCTTGGCCTCCGATAGAAGATCTCGCCATTTCTCCCTCTGTCCTGTGCAGCGAAGCTCACACAGATCCTTCTGGACTTCGACTCAAAGAGGATAATACACTTCTCATCAAAAAAATCGAAACACCTTGCAAACAAACTTAGTACGGAAGTGTTTCGATTTTTTTGATGAGAAGTATATATACGGGGAATTTCGACTGTAAAACGTTCACCACGTCAATTTCTATTGCTGTCCGTTGTAGTAGGAAATAACGTTTTGTTAAACATTTATATTCGTTTTTTCTTTGACTGTTGTTTGAAAAAAGGGCAATAAAATAAAAAAATAAAAACAACTCATTCATATTCAATAAATGTCTTTTATTTTAAAGGTAACATAACAAACAGCTCTAGATAAATAAAATTTAAGCTATGATGATCACAGAAAAATAAACATAGCTAGGTATTTCGTTTTTATAAAGTCTATGTAAATTAAGCCATACCGAATATCATCAATTTTATACCGTGTTTCGCCTAGAGTCCGCGCCACCACTCAAGTCCCGCAGATGCGGCGTTGCAATCGTACAACGCACCGGAAATTAACACTTAACACCTTCAACATAGGGGAGTTGTCATTTTAGTTCTCACGTTTTTCCGCGGGACTTTTTGCGCGGACTCTACTCCGAAATACCCTACGTCACATGAACATGACATCAAAGTTCAGGTCAATTTTTTTTGCGATAATTTTCTGATCCTCGCCACAGAATAAATAAAATACGGGCTACACACGTCTGCCTTGTATGCCGAACAGAGCGAGACGCAGTTATGCACGAGTGAGATACAAATCACCGCGCTCACTCTAACGCATAACTGCGTCTCGCTCTGTTCGGCAAACATGGCACGCGTGTGGAGGCCGTATAATGTACTTCGGTGTCTTCGCTCAGCACATGCACATAGGTGTTATCCGATTGTGTGCCAGTATTTTATCGTGATGTCACGTCGACATGATGTGACGTAGGATATTTCGGAGTGGGCTCACGGACTAGAAATCTCGTAGGAATAATTTTTTGGATTGCTACAAAGTCCTAGGAAGTCCTTGTTTACCTTTCTGGTCAAGCTTCTAAAGTTGCCATATTATGTAGAGCCCTACCAGAAAAATAAAAAAACTCGCCATATTGCGGAATTTCTATGGAAGTCATTTTACAATGAGAATCATTGCTTAAACAAAAAAATATATATGTGGCGGCGCCACCAGAGCAGGTTTTCCATCTTTCTGGTCAGCCTTTATATTTTTATGTTTCTGGCAACAATTTGAATTATATTCCGCAATATGGCGAGGTTTTTTCGTTTTGCACAAGGTATGTCGAACATCGGAAGGAGTTACTCGTAATAGATGTCACAAGGATGTTTCCTCTTTGCTACCTCAATATACAATATTCTTGCTTAGAGTTAGAGTGATAAAGCTTTGGTATAACTACAAACAATATGTAAAGCCTGACCAAAGAAATAAGAAACCTGCTCTGGGGGCGCCACGTCTACATTTTTACACTATGGCAACAATTTCCCTTATAAAATTAGTTCCATTCCGCAATATGGCGAGGTTTCTTATTTCTTTGGTCGGGCTTTAAATATAATGATTAGTCCAACAAATTTTGTACTAAAATAGTTGCATAATTTTACTATAGTAACAATTGCATTTAGAGAACAAATCAGGCGTAAGTAACATAATTTTCATAAAGTACAAAAGGACATAGGACATGTAAGTATGAAAGAGAGGTTTATAATATACAAAATAACGCCAATAACGGTCATTGACATAAATGTATATCAGAGATCGTATTAATTAGTCGTAATCACATTAATACATATAAAGCGAAATCAAGGAAGATTATATAACTATCTAAGACACTTTAAGTATGATAAAATTATCGTTGTGACCTTCAAATTGCGACTCAAAAGAGTAGAAAAATAAAATAACTGGGTCAAAAATGGCAACACCACACAAAATAATCATGATAAGGGGCTCCACAAGGCTAAGTGGCGCCGCCATCCTTAAAAACAGAATACATAACTTGTTCCGAGACACGTCAAAAGCAACTCTTGTATCATTTCTGTGTCTTTGTGACATTAATGACAACTGCTTAGAGTGAAAGACTCAGTCACACGCAGCAATTAGTCGCTGCGAATTAGACCTCGCTCAGTGTGACAGGGCTATTCGCTGCGAATTAAATACTGACAATTTTCATTTTTATTCGCAGCGAATGTAATTGCAGCGCCTATTCGCTAACGTTACCGAAGCTTTAGTAACTGTAAAATGAAATGAAAGAAAAATCCACAATATCGCTTATGGCACTTCTCGGAAAACACCCCCTTAGTGTTTAATTATTTAGAATACAGTTTGGCTATTGAAAGTAGACAATGAAAAAACTCGGCAAATTTGAAAAAAAAATCATCGTGGCAACCCCGATGGATTCACCTAATTTGATATTTTTATTATTTTTTTCTATGTAATTTTATTGCCAGTACAATGTTTTCCAATTTCATCGATTGTCTACTTTCAATAGCCAAACTCTAACAGCGATATGTCATTTAATATCATACACATTTGCTTATTTTATCACTAATTCCCTACAACCGTTACCAGCAGCATTACATTCTACATAAATAAATGTAAAATTGTGCACCATAATTAATTAATATTTTTTACAGTAGCGTCAATCAAATTGGCAAAGATTGACGAAATTTTCGCGAATTTAGGACGTACTTTTAATAGTAGGTGATTCTTCTTAATACTCTTTGACCTTAATAATATCTAGTACAGTTTGGCAGAAAAGTCTTGAATCGAAACTAATCTTACTTCTTAGAAATATTCTTAGAGCATAACATAAAATGGCAGCACCGCAAAGGAGGTGGTGCTTTTTGCCAAGCTGTACTACACAAAAAGACTGGTTGGTAATTCTCAAACTCATACTTTAATTTAATTCGTCTAACCTGTTCCTTCTTAAGGGAACCGAAAAGGGCGGGAGATGAAGCGATCGAGTTCTGAATGAATAAAATAAGATAGTGTAGCTGTCAAATAAGGCGTGATTTCAAATCACATGTTTTCCTATGCACACTTGTGCGTCGACGGGTTATAGTTTGACATCTCTAAAACTAAATAGACAATCTCCTGTCTCTTTTGTTATTCAAAGCGTGAAAAGGAAGAATAGACTTTAAAAGGAATAGAGTATGACAATGAGAATTAGACCCAATATCTATATGTGTAAAGATAAAAATACAATACAACTAGTCACTTTATTAATCACTAGCAACTTATTGCACACGGTTACGTTAGAGGCACTCTGTACGCGAATGTACTTCTTCATTATGCTAGATAGGCAACAATTACACGTAATTTGATTATATAATAATATTCCACAAAATAATAATAATAAATTACAACAAATTAAATAGAATTCTTAAATAATAAAGAACATACAATAATAATATGCGACTTCGTATTCTTGTACAAATTATATACAGCGTGAAATTTAACTAGTTGTTTATCCGCATCATAGTCACTGGGCGGTCACTCCATAGAGAAAACGCGTTTTGACAAGCGACTTCTTTTTGAATATCCACTACAAGTCAATGGCGCTAGGCGCTATGTAAAACACCCCCGAACACCACCGGCGGAGTCCCGCGGCGCCTGCGGGGTGCGGGGCGTGGGGCGCTATATCGGGCGGGGAACTCATTTTGGCGCGGGGGGGTGAGTGTCCTTTCTATACGGGTTAGTACTATTATTTTCTTCTGTGTCATAGTGGTAGTACTCATGAAACTAAACAACTTTCCCTAAGATTTTTAGGGATTTTTTTCATTTTTATGAGTAGTTACTACCACTACGTTGCGTATAAACAACCGGTTAAATTTCACGGTGTATCTGTATATGTTACCGTTAATCTGCGTAAACCAGTTACGAGTGCAGCATTCGCTCGCCATACCCTTTGTGTTAGGTTACATATGAACCTAACCTAGTCTAAATCTAGTTTAGCCTAGGCAAGCTTCTAAATTCCGCAATCTAACGATGTACCATCCGTTAAATTGCAAACTAAATAGGTAAAGTTCGAATATCAGCTTTTTAAAGTAAAATTCGCACTTTAACGGATCGTATCAGGAATTCTGCGGATTATCTAGTTAATGTACACATTAACGTATTCCGGACTCTAACGGTAACATAATACACAGATTTAAAAAAAACATCCAGGCACAAGGCCACGGATGTTCATCACACGAATGTTTGCCCTGGGCATTTCTCGAACTGGCGAGATTAGAGTAGACTATACTTTATTGCACACAAAAATACTGCGAAAAAACCTTCAAAATCCGTGTTGATGTGATAGCGATGCTATGCTATCGTCCTTTAGGTCCATTTGAACAACTTCCCAGTTCACCCACCTGTGTCAATAGGACAACAATTTCAATTCTCCTATTTCCCAAAAGGGCAAAATTCTCAATTGATCTATTTCCCAAAAGGACAACTTCCCATTTGATCTATTTCCCAAAAGGACAACATCCCATTTGGTCTACTTCGAACCCGAGAGTAGGGTTTCGTATTTCCTGTGCTCCTTTCATTCCCGGGAAGCAGGAATGATTTTTCGTAACCCTCGACAGTATAGATAGTTGAGCGCTACCACAACAACACTTCACCAACTAAATTACGTGGTCATAAATAAAAGATTCAAATAAGTACAGACAAGAGCACGCTAACCTGGTCATTTTGGACTTTTATTTGCACCGTTCTTACTGGCTGGTTTACACGTATTAAGTGACGAAGTAATTAACTAAATTTTAACTAGATTTTAACTTAATTCCTTCGTGTAAACAACCACTTAAGAGCTCTTTAGTCACAAGTGGTAAGTAAACTATTTAGTGGTTAAGTGAACAAGTGAAATAGAATCTATTCTATTTTTTGATTAAGTAGCCGCGCCTCCCGCACCGCTTGCATTCCCCGGTAGGCGTGGCTTTCTACTAAACTGTCATTTAGTTACGTGTGAACTCGACAATTTAGTGAAGTACATAAGTAGTACAGTGAACTAAAGAGTGCATAAGTTAGACAAGCGTGTAAACGATCGGTTACTTAAAATTAAGTTAATTTTAACTTCAAATTTAGTTAACTATTTAACAACTTAATACGTGTAAACCAGCCATATGTCACTGAATATCAACAAAATCACGGTGCGCATTTTCAGCTTAGCGTGCTCTTGACCTTACCTATTAACGACATCATTATTTCATCTAATAAATCAATTAAAAATCTATCTAAATTATATTAACAAAAACAAGTGACTTATTTATCATTATTACATACTACTGGCCTATTCACCCTGGTATCAGGGTAGGCTCGAGCCCCTCGGTGGGGACATATATGAGCTGTTAACGAACGAACATACTACTGGTGTAAAAATAAGGCAGTGTTCTGATTACAATAAAACATTAGGCCATTAACATAAAATATTTATAAACACTACACCGCGGTAAAGTTGGGTAACTGTGGACCACTTTTAAAATATTTTTAACTTAAGTCAATACTTTTCTAAGGACGTTTCTATGCTAACCTTTTCGCCTACATTTGTCTTAATATGACTTTGACCAAATATTGAAAAAAAGGAAGTAGGTAAATACTTTTCTGCTATTAGTCCAAAGAGTCCATTGTTACCCATGTTGACTGTAATACATTTATAACCAATTTAATTGTTTATCACTATCATAGCTTGACATTAATTTTAAATATAAATAATAATAAATAGCGCTACGGAACCATGGTCATAAAAAGACCAAATAATTTATTGTCTAACAATTAAAATACTGTAACACCGATTCTAATTAGTCCAAAACATAAATAATTATAATTGCACAATTTATATAGAGTCATTTATTCTAAAGGCCAAGCTTTAAAAAGATACCTCAAAAAAAGGTAAACAAAAATGTAGAATTCAAATTATCTTCGGAAATTATTGCCAACTTTGGTTTATAATTTACAACCAAACACATTTTCACCCTAGCCGGTTCAGTGTTACCAATTGGAATTAATCTGATATTTATCAAATTCTACTTCTACAATTATTTTTTATTATACTACTGATAATTGTATTTCTTCATAAGATAGAATCTTGAGCAAAAGGCAATGTAAGTAGGTAGATGGAATGATAAAGTTACCATAATAAAAAAAGCAACGCACTGCAGTCTTATGTGGTCTATGGTAACAAACATTAATTTCACGTTATTTGTGTTTTTTTTTTGTAGCACTTTTCATTCCGTGGTTATTTGCCAAGATCCTTTTTTTGTAAATACTAAATTTTAAATCACACAGAATAAACGACTTTTTATGCTGATACGGCCACACATAAATTTACTTTATATTATCTCACTCCCACGGAAAAAGCAGATAAATACAAGTGGAATTCTAGTAATATAAAGGTAAAGATTCGATCAACTGTTATATTGCCCCATAGCGATACAAATACAAATACTCTTCTTTTATTTTGTCGAAAACGACTACACTTTTTCGCTTCTTACATCGACTTTCGCTCAAATAATTCTCATAAAACCACAATTTTCTTTCGATCAACATCATCCAAAACATCATTCATTCAATAGAATTTACGGCTGCTTTTATAACTATTAAGATTTAAAACGGGATCGCAACTGCATCGAAATATCGGGCACCCACACAAACCAAATACCACGGTAAATATCCTGTTTATGGTCCAAGAAAACAAGGTCTTACAATTAGACCACGTGACTGACACGAGCCTACGTCATTTTGCCTATTCATCCTTGTCGAATGCGTGTAATAGACAAGGGTCGTTAACAGCTCATATATGTCCCCACCGAGGAGCCTTCCCTGATACCAGGGTGAATAGGCCTTAGTCGACCACGCTGGCCCAGTGCGGGTTGGTCAACTTCACACACAACCTTTGAATTTCTTCGCAAGTGTGTGCAGGTTACCTCACGATGTTTTCCTTCACCGTAAGAGCGTCGAATAAACGTACATATGAATTCGAAAATCGAAAACACATTGGTACGTGCCGAGGTTTGAACCATCGAACTTCGGAACGGAAGTCAACGGGCCTAGCCACTTGGCCACCGACGCTCCCTAGATAGACAAGGGTGAACAGCGCAAAATGGCGTAGGATGTGTCAGTCACGTGGTCTAATTGTACGACCTTGTTTTCTTGGACCGTGATCCTGTTTTAAATCTTAATAGTAATCATTCGTTCATTTCATTCATTCGCTGTCACAAACTTCACACGTTGAGTAAGTGCAAATGAACGCCCCAACCCGTAGGCGCGGTCCACGCTGGGAATTTCTTAAGCAATTGTTCGTGAATCGGCGCCCTTCTGGCGGCCATGTTGTGTCCCGCCACAGATATCGAGGTCCAGTAATCTGGCGGGTCCCTGATGTTGTGGTCTACATGGAATGTGAGGTTCCATTGGCCTGCAAACAGAAAGGTAATATAGACGGATATAACAAACAACAAAGGTATAAGTAAATATTGCCTGAAATAAATGTATTTATATTATGTTTGGATTCTCGGTTTTCAAATAACACCATTCTTTGTATTTTTATAAGATAACTAGCTTTCCGCCGCGGCTCCACCCGCGTTAACCGTTTTTCCCGTGGGAATGAGGAATTTTCTCGCGGTAAAAGGTAGCCTATAGTCTATGCCACTGGTCTTCACTCCATACAGCAAACGCGTTTTGACAACCTACTTCTTTTTGAATAACAACTGAATATCAACTACAAGTCAATGGCGCTAGGCGCTATGTAAAACACCCCCGAACACCACCGGCGGAGTCCCGCGGCGCCTGCGGGGTGCGGGGCGTGGGGCGCTATATCGGGCGGGGATCTCATTTTAGCGCGGGGCGGTGAGTGTCCTTTCTGTACGGGTTAGTACTATTATTTTCTTCTGTGGTTAGGGCGTGAAGGAAGGACAAACAAACACACTTTCGCATTTTTATTCTTAGCACAGAGTAACTTGTGGCGGCGCCCCACATACTACGTCATTAGAAGAGCGACCAATTAGAAGCCGAGGCCTGAAACGCGCTATCAGAGTTTTCGCAAGACATTGAACAAATACAAGTTCCAACGAAGTACAGTTGGACCGCGGTCCCCGGGCTCACCACCATGCCCTAACGAAGATCTTCCCTTTGCCTCCACAAACTAATATACTACGTAAAAATGTAAGTATGGAATGACTAACCTGCCCCCGGTGCCCGCGAGAGGGCGCGGCCGTCGTACAGCGACAGGAAGTACGTCCTCCGGGCCTGCCACGTCACGGCCGGCAGCGGCGCCGCGCCCAGGGCGGAGCACCACGATATGTTCGCGCCTACTATCGGAGATATTATCAACACTATGTGAGTCGGACCTGGGAATCAACAAATATTATAAAATGCAATGGTCATTTTGTGAAAATGTAGTCTAGTGCAGTCTCAATTCACAAGTCTCAGTCTCAGTGTCAATTAAAAAGTAGCAACATCATAGTGTTGTCCCTTTCCAACCAAGTAATGGTGAAAATGAGACGACACTAGGATGTCGCTACTTTTTAATTTCTACTCTTTTTGGACGGACTGTAATTTTGGTAAAGTGGTCAAAAATTTCAAAAAATTCAAAATTCAAAAAGTTTTTATTCGTAGTAAGATTTTACAGATCACTTTTCGAGGTTGAGGCGAGTTCACAATTTGGCTGTGAGAAGAACTAGCCGGAAGAAACTTCACAGGCGTTGCATCTTTCATTTTGTAAGAAGAACCTGCCAGTTATTTCCAAATGACTAGTTTACAAAAGATATGAACCAAGACCGCGTATTTCTTGTAATTTCAATTATACATAACGCAACGCAATGAGTGTGCTGTCGCTTATTAAATTGTTTTAGTTGTGCAGTTGCCTTGACCAGTAGTTAATGACTTTGATCTATGATGTTGACCTTGACCAAGAGTACTGTAGTAAGCTTAACAAGTGACCTTAACCAGTAGAACTAACCATGGCCTCTTACTTAGTTGACCTTGACCTTTAACTAAGTATAGTTGACCATTACTACTGGCCAGGCTTGATTGTACATACATACGAAGGTGCTGTGAGCCTATGACATGCATGTCAAAAACAATAATTAAAGCCTGACCAAAGAAATAAGAAACCTGCTCTGGGGGCGCCACGTGTATATTTTTACGAAAATGGCAACAATTTCCCTTATAAAATTAGTTCCATTGAAATTCCGCAATATGGCGAGGTTTCTTATTTCTTTGGTCGGTCTTTAATTGCTTCGAGTCTTTTTCGAGTCGATTGTATATGTTAAAATTTTATTCTGTAATAATTATAAATCAATCTGTATACGTACTAACAGAAATTTTAAGTCTTTACTAAAAAAATGGACCAATTTTTTGTAGTCTGAAAAATAAATCAATAATAATTATTATTATAACCTTGACAAGTGACCATGACCGTAACCTTGGCCTCCAACTTAGTTGACCTTGACTTTAAGTAGTAGACTTGACCACAGAATACTAAATAGTAGTCCCTACAGAAGCTGCACTAGGCGATATAATTCATATAAAATGCAACCCTAGCTCCGTTATAATAAAGTGCAATTCAGATCGCACGGCGCTAGGCGAAAAGAAGTAGTTGCTGCATCTCTCTCTCTTGTATTGCGCCACTCTACGTCACACGTTTAGACAATGGGGAATTGGTCCTGGGTCGGCCCGAGACCGCTCGGCCGGGCGGTAGGTAGTTATAGCGCGCAAGTACATGGAGTGACGGAGGCCTGACTTGACCATTACCACCTACCTGTGAAGTTTAAGTGCAGCGCTTGTCTGGTGTCGGAGAGTGTTTGAGTGCGCGCGGCCACGGCGAGGGAGGCGAGGGGGGGCGCGGGCGCGGGGGACGAGTACCCGCGGGACACGAGGTCAATGACCGGCAGCGGGTACGGCGAGCCGCAGTACGGCCAGACAGTGCAAATGTGCTGGTTGAATTTAGCTGAGGCTATTTCTGGAACTGATATGAATATAATAATAATAATAATATATGTGGGACATCTCACACATGGCCATCTGACCCCAAACTAGGCAGAGCCTGTACTATGGTTGCCAGACAGCTGATATACATACATATATAAATATACAACATCCAGACACAAGGCAAACACAAGTGCTCATCACACGAATGTTTGCCCTGGGCGGGATTCGAACCCGCGACCCTGTGCGCAATAAGCAGACGTACTACCAACTAGTCTACGGGGCCGACAAAATATAAATAAATACTATGATTATGATTTGGACGGAGAGGGAAGGGTACTAAATAAAATACCCAAGACCACTGTTACCCTTCAAGTAACAACGCCCGTACCCGCCGGCGAGGGCGCGGCCTTAACCAAAATCAGAATTGATAATCAGAGACGGAGCCCCTCAGGCGTCGTCTCCTTCACGATGTTTTTCAATATCAACGCGCTAGGCCGTGGTCCGAGGCTAACTTGAGCCGCCCCTAGACGCGTTGGTATATGACTTTTTTTGGCGACCCATGGTGGATATATTGTAGTCAACCCTCATAGGCTACATAGCCTCTTCCAAACCGACCGCTTTAGGATTGTGGGATTTAGGGTTCGAGCTTCTTGGGGGGCAAGCTTATGACTCCTTTTATTGACGAGAGCATCACATTCACAGAGGATAAACTACTAGCTTTCGACCGCGGCTACGCTCGCGTTAATAGTTTTTTCCCGTGGTAAAAGGGAGCCTTGTTTAGAGACTTCCAGGCTGGCCAGGGCAGATCGTGTCCAACGGGGAGGCTGTTAGCGGGGTGAGCGATGCTGTGGGGTATCTCTCGTTCCACATTTTCAGCCGAGCTGGTGAGGCTTCACCATCCAAAGGCAGAACCTCTGCCATGAAACTGTGCCGACTCTTCATTCTTCGTGCCACAGGCATACGTCATTTTGGTGCAATTAAATAGTAGTTTGTAATTGGACTAACCGTAATCTTTGACAGAATATGGAGTGTTGGCGTCCATATGTGGGGTCCAATAGAAGTCTTCGTTGGTTTCGCCAGCGCTGCCGTGTATGGTGCGACGAGTGTGGAATACCATACAGCGCTGCGGCCTGTCCTCCGTGTATGGAAAACCTACGAAAAAAACACAATATTAGGAGTATTTCACGGAAAAAACAACTTTTTGTCGCTTACGTAACACGTTATCGTAGCAAAAATCGTCTATCTTTCATTATTAGGAGTCTGCTAAATACCTCAACTAAGTAAAGGGGGCAACTAACTAAACCAATAGCAGCAACTAAGTAAAGGGGGCTAATTTATCCCTGCAACTGACCGTACAACAGCGTCAAAGGAATGTTGATTTTAAAGTCTCCATGTTGCAAATTAAAACATTAATTAATTTAGATCAATGCTTAAGAGAGTGAAAGCAAATTTTAATAGGACATAGTATAAACTATGAATAAACTAAGAGAAATCTGAAGAGATAAAAGACAAAGCATAATATATTATTAGCGTGTATGTGGTGGTGTGTATGGCGTCTGTATTTGTGGGAATGTGAGTTTATGTAGATGGGAAAGACAAGTTAGTGGGTATACGAGAATATGGCGTCCTATGGGTAGTACTATTATTTTCTTCTGTGCTACATGCTTCTCATTTTTCTGGTCAGGGTTAACTGTGTTTAATGGATAATACTCGTAAATATGCAGTAACACCTGATTATGTTGTGTGTGTGTGTTACCTAATGTAGTGAGCACTACAAGCGCGGCGGTGACGGCTGTGGTGACTAGGGCGGCTGATATGAGGCGCGAGGTGCCTCTAGCCGCCGCCACGCACACAAGCAGCCACGACACGGCGCCTATAGACACTATACAGCACACTGTGCCCAGTATCACCTGTATTGTGTGTGTGTGTGTGTTACCTAATGTAGTGAGCACTACAAGCGCGGCGGTGACGGCTGTGGTGACTAGGGCGGCTGATATGAGGCGCGAGGTGCCTCTAGCCGCCGCCACGCACACAAGCAGCCACGACACGGCGCCTATAGACACTATACAGCACACTGTGCCCAGTATCACCTGTATTGTGTGTGTGTGTGTGTTACCTAATGTAGTGAGCACTACAAGCGCGGCGGTGACGGCTGTGGTGACTAGGGCGGCTGATATGAGGCGCGAGGTGCCTCTAGCCGCCGCCACGCACACAAGCAGCCACGACACGGCGCCTATAGACACTATACAGCACACTGTGCCCAGTATCACCTGTATTGTGTGTGTGTGTGTGTTACCTAATGTAGTGAGCACTACAAGCGCGGCGGTGACGGCTGTGGTGACTAGGGCGGCTGATATGAGGCGCGAGGTGCCTCTAGCCGCCGCCACGCACACAAGCAGCCACGACACGGCGCCTATAGACACTATACAGCACACTGTGCCCAGTATCACCTGTATTGTGTGTGTGTGTGTGTTACCTAATGTAGTGAGCACTACAAGCGCGGCGGTGACGGCTGTGGTGACTAGGGCGGCTGATATGAGGCGCGAGGTGCCTCTAGCCGCCGCCACGCACACAAGCAGCCACGACACGGCGCCTATAGACACTATACAGCACACTGTGCCCAGTATCACCTGTATTGTGTGTGTGTGTGTGTTACCTAATGTAGTGAGCACTACAAGCGCGGCGGTGACGGCTGTGGTGACTAGGGCGGCTGATATGAGGCGCGAGGTGCCTCTAGCCGCCGCCACGCACACAAGCAGCCACGACACGGCGCCTATAGACACTATACAGCACACTGTGCCCAGTATCACCTGTATTGTGTGTGTGTGTGTGTTACCTAATGTAGTGAGCACTACAAGCGCGGCGGTGACGGCTGTGGTGACTAGGGCGGCTGATATGAGGCGCGAGGTGCCTCTAGCCGCCGCCACGCACACAAGCAGCCACGACACGGCGCCTATAGACACTATACAGCACACTGTGCCCAGTATCACCTGTATTGTGTGTGTGTGTGTGTTACCTAATGTAGTGAGCACTACAAGCGCGGCGGTGACGGCTGTGGTGACTAGGGCGGCTGATATGAGGCGCGAGGTGCCTCTAGCCGCCGCCACGCACACAAGCAGCCACGACACGGCGCCTATAGACACTATACAGCACACTGTGCCCAGTATCACCTGTATTGTGTGTGTGTGTGTGTTACCTAATGTAGTGAGCACTACAAGCGCGGCGGTGACGGCTGTGGTGACTAGGGCGGCTGATATGAGGCGCGAGGTGCCTCTAGCCGCCGCCACGCACACAAGCAGCCACGACACGGCGCCTATAGACACTATACAGCACACTGTGCCCAGTATCACCTGTATTGTGTGTGTGTGTGTGTTACCTAATGTAGTGAGCACTACAAGCGCGGCGGTGACGGCTGTGGTGACTAGGGCGGCTGATATGAGGCGCGAGGTGCCTCTAGCCGCCGCCACGCACACAAGCAGCCACGACACGGCGCCTATAGACACTATACAGCACACTGTGCCCAGTATCACCTGTATTGTGTGTGTGTGTGTGTTACCTAATGTAGTGAGCACTACAAGCGCGGCGGTGACGGCTGTGGTGACTAGGGCGGCTGATATGAGGCGCGAGGTGCCTCTAGCCGCCGCCACGCACACAAGCAGCCACGACACGGCGCCTATAGACACTATACAGCACACTGTGCCCAGTATCACCTGCGATAACACATATTTGCTTATTAATTTTAGCAGAAAAGTCATATCTGCCACATATTTATGGTCACTTAAACGATAGAATTCTTGGAACAGAGAATAATATTATAAAGCTTTTTTTAAATTTTTCATAAATTTGCAAGCTGTGTTTGCCTATAATTGGGTCTACATCTCTGCATTGCCCCTAAAAATGTATTCTAGTATTATATAGACATAGATGTAAATCTGTTGGCAAACCTTTAAATAAATAAATAAATAAATAAATAAAAATTATCAATTTATAAAAAAATAACATATATTTAAAATCTTTCTTGAAAAATAATTTACTACGTTTTCACATTCAACTATCCTAATTTTAAAAAACAGTCGACTAAAGAGTCTAACATGGTCTAAGAAAACAAGGTCTAACAAGAAGACCACGTGACTTGACATAAGCCTACGTCATCTGCTGTTAATCCTTGTTGAATCATACGCATTCGACAAGGATGAACAGCAGATGACGTAGGTTTGTGTCAAGTTTGACAGACCGATTGTTAGACCTTGTTTTTTAGACCATGATGTTGTGATGTCTAACAAGTTTAAAATTAATAAAAATTGTTAACATTTCCTCTTATCAAGATACCCGTTCTCTTAAAGAGAATACAACGACTGCAGAAGGGGTAATATCGAAGCTAGCGTCCACTATACATGATGATGATGATGATACTCACGTCAGGAGGCAGCGGCGGGGTGCCGGCGCGCCCCATGATCGGCACGAACGTCTGCAGAATGCCTAGCACCAGGTACCACGACTGCAGGAGGGGTAATATCGAAGCTAGCGTCCACTATACATGATGATGATGATGATACTCACGTCAGGAGGCAGCGGCGGGGTGCCGGCGCGCCCCATGATCGGCACGAACGTCTGCAGAATGCCTAGCACCAGGTACCACGACTGCAGGAGGGGTAATATCGAAGCCAGCGTCCACCACACCAGGCGACGCGCGCCTCCTAAAACATACATATAATCAATCAATCACTCATACGTAACTATATTCTTTTATAGGTCCTATATGCTATAGTGCAAACAAACCGCTAACCAAAAAGAAGCTTTAAATTATCATCATCAAGTCCTCTGAATCAGTTTAAGTTGGCTAATACTTAGTTAGTTACATTGTTATCTTGTCACAAAATTTTGGCTGTCATAATATTTCTTTACAGATCACATTTCTTGATCGATTCATGTAAAATTTTGTGAGTAGTTTGTCATATAGATTTTTTTGTGGTCACGAATACATAAATAAATGTGGCTTTGTGACGGGACCAATTGACCAATTCTTGAGTGTGTAAAACTAACAGCGCCATCTGTCTGTAAATGCAAACAACTGTAAGTCCATTTGCATGACCGACTCGCCAAGGTGTACAGGTCACAGAGCAACTAGTATTACCATCGTGTTGTAACTAATACCGTGCGAGCGAGACAGCAGATCTATGCGCGCGGCGAGTGCGAGCAGGAACGCCCACTGGCCGGGCACGAAGCCAGACCGAAGTCGGGCCAGCAAACACCCCAGCAGAAGCAATGCCCAACCCGCTATCACTGCGTCTAAAATTGAAACAGAAATCGTCCAGAATAAGGCAGGTATTTCACGGGCGACAAAAGACGAAAGGGACGCAGTTATGCGTTAGAATGAGATACAAATACACCGCGCTCACTCTTGCGCATGACTGCGTCCCCTTCGTCTTTAATCTTTGTCGCCAGTGAAATGGTGCCTTACGTACAATCACTAGAGAAAACACCTCGGTTACATTCTATGGTCTGTTTTATATTAATCCGGACAAAAGTTCATTGACCTCTTTCTTTTCTTGATAGTTATTAAAAACTAGCTTTCCGCCGCAGCTCCGCCCGCGTTAACAGTTTTTACCGTGGGTATCAGGCATTTTCCCGCGGTAAAAGGTAGCCTATGTTACTCAGGGTGAATGTAGCTTTCTAATGGTGAAAGAATTTTTGAAATCGGCACTGTAGTTTTGAGTTTATTCATTACAAACATACACACAAAAATACAAATCTTTCCTCTTTATAGTATTAGTAGGATTATGTAACGCCAAAATGTCTACTACGTTATGCCAAATTACGCGATAATTTCCTATAGTTATCTCGTATCGTTTGAAAAAAATGTGCGCATTGTATGCAGGCGACAATAACCTTTTGTCCGGATTAATATGAAACAAACCACAGGCTAGGCCGTGTAATTAATCGTCATGTAAGTAAGATGTGTGTACCTGAGACGAGCCTTGCCGCCCACCAGCCGCGCACCGGCACCGCGCCGCACGTCGCCGAGCGCACCCACACACGCAACACCCACCTGCACGAACAACCACCATTTACACACACACTAGCGTCTTTCCAGCGTCGTCGTCGCACTAGCGTCAAAGCGGCGTCGACGCGACGCCAGCGCTGTTTTTTGGAACACATTTTTTTTGCGAATACATATTTTTTGTTTCACTCGCTTTCGGCAGCAAGGCGAGTGAAACAAAACGTCGGATGCGGATGACTGAGTGCTCGAAAGACGCTTGTGTCTCTTAAATACATTATGAACGAAAAAATTAGAATTAATGAGGGATAATAATATTCTTCCGATCAAAGAATACTATTTTACTTTACAATAACATTAAATTTAAAAACTTAAAAACTCCCGTCACAAAACCGTTACTTGATCCTTTCAACAACTAGAAATGAGCTGATAATCTTCATATAGCTTCTTGGTTCATAGCTAAGTAACTCTTGATTGTGACACCTTGTCAACAAAAAAAATGGATCGAAATCGGAGCATTCAATTAAGAGCTACATGCCACAGACAGACAGACAAACAGACACATAAGTCAAACTTATAACACCCCTCTTTTTCGTCGGGGTTTAAAAATACTAAACTTCCAACAAGAATTACAGTTCCAAACCTAATCTAAATGGTTAGGTTTCAAATTGTCATACAAAATGGCCGGTCAAGTGACTGAAGTTTATATGAAAACCTGAATATTATTTTTGAGATTTCAACGTATGTTCCTTGTTCAGTTTCATGAGTACTGCCACTATGTTGCGGATAACCAGTTAAATTGTTTTTTTTTTTTTTTTAATTGACCTATGCTTGTGTCGAAAAGGTACGACCAATCAAGCTTCACCGGACTTGCAGTTAAATTGCACGGTGTATTTACCTACCCCGCTTTCAAGAGACAAACCTTAATCTGGCTAGACTATTGAAAACAGTTGTTAAATTAAAACGTAGTTACAACATTTCCTGCCATAGTACGAAATTGCGGTATAATTTTTTTTATTGACCTATGCTTCTGTGGCAAAAGTACGACGAAACGAGCTTCACCGGACTTGTCTATGGTAACTCACCAAGCAGTAGTCATGGCTGGTAGCGCATACAGCGGCCCCAGCAGCCACGGCCGGCCGTAGAACGACATCCGCGCGTTGAACGAGTGCAGAGCAAACCCCACACACGCCGAACACAGTATGCCCGCGATATGAGCGAATCCTACCACTAGCACGCACCGCCCTATGGATCGCCACCACGCACTCTTTGATACGTATACTGAAACAAAATGTGTAATTTGTTTATTTAGTTATAGGAAATCATTACTACTGTAATGACTACGTGATGAGATGACTACAGCTTCTTTAACAGACACTAATTAAGCATCCATACCAAAACATTATTCCGCCTATTGTAACAAATTATAAGACTCAATAACAGCTGTTGTGAAAATGTGTAACAATACAAACATATTAAAAAGTGTACGTGTGCGTGTATGTGTCAGTGTGAGTGTGCATTTGTGTATATGTGTGTGTGTGTAAAAAAAATTGTACTTTGAAGTCAGAAAAATGAAAAATCTCGCCATGTTGCGGAATTTCAATGGAACTAATTTTACTATAGAAATTGATGCCATAAACAAAAAAATAACACGTGGCACCGCTAGACCAGTCTTTTTTTGTAAAGTTTTATTAAAAACAAAATGCTTAAAATTAATAGCTAATAGTTTTCCTGTGGGAATGGGGAATTTTTCCGCGGCAAATATAAGTCTATGTTCTTCCGCAAGGTCCATTCTTATGTGCCAACTCCACCCGCTTTCACAATTTTTCCCGTGGGAATGAGAAATGTTCCCGCTGTAAATCGTAGCCTACGTTTTTTCCCAAGATCTATTCTATCTTTGGCCAAATTTCACCAAAATCGGTTCAGTAGTTTCGGAGCCAGTAACAATTTTTCCCGTGGGATTTGGGTACTTTCCCGCAGTAAAAAGCAGCCTTCGTCCTTCCCAAAGGTCGGGCTTTATTACTTACACTGCTGGCTGGCTTTTTTAGCGTCGACGTGTAGCGTGTTAACAACAAGCAGTAGCGTGGCGACGGCGATGGCTGCGGCTAGCGGCGCCTTCACACACACCAACAGTATACCCAGCACGTCGAAGAACACCGGCTGGCGAGACGACGAGTCCAATTCTGATTCTATACTCTCACTGGCTAGTAGACCTGCGAATGTGGAAAAAGAAAAAAAAGTTAGAAATATGTATACTCAGTTACATTTCGATAGAAAAGAAAGTGAGTGTTAACGCCATTGTACGCACAATTTAACTCCAATACACCTTCTATTTACAAAAATGTTCAAATTCAAATGCTCTAACTAAACTGAATACTTTTAAATTGATCACTCATTCTATGTTCTACGTAATTCAATCAACGCTTCCATCCTTTTCCCTCCTATTACCCTTTCCCTAAGCGCAGAAGAAACAGCATCGCCTGATGACGTCGCATCGATCAGTCAAAGACGATCTGCACTGCACGACAGTTTTTTAGTGTCTAGTGAGATCTCGCACCGCTCGCTAACCTCTTAAAAAGAAATAACCAAAATATAGTTCGCGTGTGAACAAAGGTGCTAATGACGTTTTGTAAATGTGGAAGAAGAAAGTTCCAGCCACCATCGAAGGATTTTTTTTAAGTATCACGTAAGTCGCTTCTTCACCACTTTCTCCCACAGTGTGCTTGGACGTGAACAAAAAAGAAAAAATAAACAATTTACGTGACAATATATTCAGTTAAAGCCTGGCCAAAGAAATAAGAAACCTGCTCTGGGGGCGCCACGTGTATATTTTGCAACAATTTCCCTTATAAAATTAGTTCCATTGAAATTCCGCAATAAGGCGAGGTTTCTTATTTCTTTGGTCGGGCTTTACATATCGATAGAAAAGAAAGTGAGGTTGGACGTGAACACAAAAGAAAAAAATAAACAATTTAAGTGACAAATATATTCAGTTACATATCAATAGAAAAAAAGTGAGCTTGGACTTGAACAATCTGGATTTAACAAGGCGTGTCTCACTCCGTAGTTCAGGTATGTTTGGAATACTAGTATAATAGTATTATATTATCAGTGGTTTGGAAGATGCAACCGGTTTTACTCTTCCGGAAACCATATTTTTTCTGATTTTTTTCCAAGAGCTAAAGATTACGGTTTTCGTTCAATTTACTCAAATTTCAAAGAGCGTAATGCAGTTTACCTGTATTTAGGGGTTTTCAAAATACCGGTTTCAAGCCCTACTTGGGACATCGTACCGTGTGCAAGTGCCAACACATTGTCGCCTGTCCGCTGCAGCACTTCGGGAGGCACGTTGTCAGTAGTGTCTCTGTGTGTGTGGTACACGTAGCCGTTCGCCGTCCACGCCAAGTCCACGCCTGGAATCAACCATACGGCTCTGATCATCCCACAAAGGTCTAATCCATAGACGCAGAAAGTCGCGCGATATGGGAAGTTATACAACCTGTGCTAGGTTAGGAAAACTAGGTATTTGTAAAGCCTGACCAAAGAAATAAGAAACCTGCTCTGGGGGCGCCACGTGTATATTTTTACGACTATGGTTACAATTTCCCTTATAAAATTAGTTCCATTGAAATTCCGCAATATGGCGAGGTTTCTTATTTCTTTGGTCGGGCTTTCATACTGAGAATCTGTAAAACTGAGCATCTGTAGAGTTGGGATCTGTTGAATAGGGAAATCTGTAATAGAAATCTGTAGGATTGGGAATAATTCATTACGTTAGTATTGACATAAGGCCAAGGATTTTATAAGTATTTTATTTGTGACACACTTTTAAATTAATATTATATTTTTTTTATTGTGTACTTTTCTTTTTTCTCTGTTTCATTGTTGTACTGTTATCTATCATCTGTAAAGTAAAGTGTAAATATCAACTACAAGTCAAACACTGACGCGCTATGTAAAGCACCCCATAACACCCCTGTTAGAGTCCCGCGGCGCCTGCGGGGTGCGGGTCGTGGGGGGCTATCGGGCGGGGAGTGTCCTTTCTATACAGGTTAGTACTAAGGCAACTTCTGTGATAATGCAGAAGAATAATAAAAACGGGCGTAATCTGTGTTGTATTTTGCTGCTATGCAATATTTTTATCTTTTTCCATTACTAATGTTTCAGCCTTGATTTAGGAGAAGGCGTTATCTTTTTTACTACGATACGTCGTGCTGTGAAAATTAAATTATACGGAGGGAAATATTACAAAAGCCTATTCGTTTATCATAACGACTAAAATCTTGTGATGGGTCAAATATTTAGCCAACTCAAACTGACTTCAGAGACTTAATGATTCAATTTTATTATGACGTAAATCTAGACTAATATTATAAAGAGGAAAAATTTGATTGTTTGTTTGCATTGAATATAGGCTCCGAAACTACTGAAACGATTTTAATTTAGACATGGCTAACTTTTACCGCTGGAAAATTCTTGAACCCCACGGAAAAAGCTGTTAACGCGTGGTAGAAGGCCGGTCGTGGTTATAAATAGGCTGTTAACAAATTGAAAAAAAAAACTCTCCCATGCAACAAGTTCTTTTTTTTTTGTATGGAAGGGGTCGAACATTTCAGGCGGAAAGCTAGATTAAAAGAAAGCTTTATTTCAGTAAACGAATTGTTTTATATTTTAAGGCCTCCGTTAAATGAATATGGCACAGTTCGTAGCTTTATTACCTGAAAGTTTGCCAAAATCCCTGAAGATTCGGAAGTCAGTATCAGCAGGAATCAAACCGCTTTCAAATATTTCCTGCGCAAGCGACGATCCCAAAGGATGCGGTACTGCCCCGGAATACACCTGCAAATACGTCATCATCATCATCATTTAGCCTGTAGACATCCACTGCTGGACTAAAGCCTCGGTTTTATTAACACGCTTTTATTAGGTCGACCTGCATGTGTATGTAATGTAATCTAAGGCACGGATCACCCCCACAATCTAAATTCCAAGGTTTAACCATTTCTAGGGGTCGTAGCGTAATGAAAATTAGCAGCTGCATGTAGTTCTGATGACAATACAATAATATGGTACTGTCGAACTGATCTGATGACGGAGCTGGAAGATATGAACTGGAACTTCATGATGGAAAATCTTAGGGGCCGTCCATTAATCACGTGAGGCTTCAAAGGGGGGGGGGGGGTTTGTCAAAAATCACGAAATATCACAAGGGGGGAGGGGGGGTGTGGTAAAATATCACGTGTATTTATTTTTTCCAATCAAAAACAACCTGCAACCTTTCTGTCTAGGCATTTTTATCATAGTCCTTAATTTCAGAATAAAATAAGGTTCCTCTTTCATAGTCAATTACGAACCAAAGGGGTAGGTAAGGGTTTATACCTGTATTTAAAGATAATGTTCTAAAAATTTTAAGATTCTTTGCAGGTACTAAAAATACACGTGATGTTGGGTGGGGGGTGGGGGGTAGTCTTAAACCTCACCATGTATCACCGAGGGGGAGGGGGGGTTAAAAAATGCTAAAAAAAAGATCACGTGATTAATGGACGGCCCCTTATCATAGCTGTTTTGGATGTCGTAGAAAAGCCGCCGCAATGTAAATGATGGGAGATATTTTGGAAAAAACGCTAGTCCCACTTTTTATATTTTGTATATCCATGGAAACAGTTGGATACACCCGAAGTCTCCGTTTGATCTTCATAACGATCGGTCCTTGCTTGCTTGCGTGTTGGTTTCGAGGTTAACCTACCTCACAAACCCTGGTGTCAGAATAATTGAGCCGCCTAAAGGATAGGTTACACAGTGCAAGCTGCTGGTGTGACAGACGACTGGGGGATCATCATTAACAGCTCATACATGTCCCCACCGAGGGGCTCGAGCCTACCCTGAAACCAGGGTGAATAGGCCTTAGTCGACCACGCTGGCCCAATGCGGGTTGGTCAACTTCACACACAACCCTTGAATTACTTCGCAGGGGACTGGGACTGGGGGATATATCTTTAAAAAAAAACATACGCGTCGAATTGACAACCTTCTTTTTTTTTGAAGTCGATTAATTATAGAGACGAAATACACGCAAATCTTTAAGAAAGAAATTCTGTCAACTAGCTGGGAGGGGTTGCCTCGATTCAATTCAATTTCTTATTGTATGATTGCTCCAAATGTCATGCAGCTTTCTATTGGTGCCTTTATTCTTTTTTTTTGTTAAAACATAAATATATCATATGTACCTGTACTACGTCTCTATGCTACCCAAAAAAAATCTTATGACAAAACCACAATACAACAAATGAACTACCGAGGTTGCTTTGACCCTAGAGGGTAACTTTGTCCGCCCTTTGGGCTACTGTATTAGAACTCAGAAATATAGGCTTAATAGTGCATTGTTAAATACGTTATGCGCGTTTGCAAATTATACGTTTAAATCATATTTTGGCGTTTTTATTAAGCGCCTCCAAGGGCTAGGGTCAAAGTAACCCGACTTTACCGGTAGCAGCTTTCATGTCCATTGAAAATCGAGTTGGCTATATCACGCAGTCACGCTATGTGGACTTGGCATTGGCGAAATGACTAAGGAAGCGCCATTACAATAAGAAATGGAATTGAATTGGATTCTGGGTGCAATTTAGTAGTCTACTCACCTCCATAATCCAAGGATCGTGTGGTCCAGCCTGGAACAGAACCTCGCGCCCGCCCGCTCCGCAGGCTTCTATATTGATGAACGCACGAACTGACTTAGCCCACCTATAGAGAGGCAATATATTTAAGGGTTATTGTATTGCCTGTGCAAAGTCTAAATAGATTTGTACATAAATGTTATACCTCTTTATCAAATACTAGCTTTCCGCCGCGGCTCCGCCCGCGTTAACAGTTTTTTCCCGTGGGAATGAGGCATTTTCCCGCGGTAAAATGTAGCCTATGTTACTCAGGGTGAATGTAGCTTCCTAATGGTGAAATAATTTTTTAAATCGGTTCAAAAGTTTCTGAGTTTATTCATTACAAACATACACACACACACACACACACAAAATACAAATCTTTCCTCCTTATAATATTAGTATGATGTGAATAAATAAATAAGCAATATTATTTCAAGGGTGTGGCTTTTGTCCGATTGTAGATTATTATTATAAGCTATTTAGAACTCTTCAATTGTTACTGGTTCACTCTTCGAACTTAAGACTCGTCTGCTTTATTAATTACTAGCTTCCCCATCAAAGGTAGCCTATGTTACTCAGGGTGAATGTACCTTTCTATGGTGAAAGAATTTTTGAAATCGGTTCAGTAGTTTTTGAGTTTATTCATTACAAACGTATATACACACACATATAAATACAAATCTTTCCTCCTTATAATATTAGTATGATGTGAATAAATAAATAAGCAATATTATTTCAAGGGTGTGGCTTTTGTCCGATTGTAGATAATTATTATAAGCTATTTAGAACTCTTCAATTGTTACTGGTTCACTCTTCGAACTGCTTTATTAATTACTAGCTTCCCCATCAAAGGTAGCCTATGTTACTCAGAATTTTTGAAATAGGTTCAGTAGTGTTTGAGTTTATTCATTACAAACAAACACACACACACCCACACAAATACAAAACTTTTCTCTTTATAATATTAGTATTAGTATGATTAGTATGATGAACAGAATCATCCCCCAAAGCTCTTCAGCCAGTTGTTCCTTGTGCTCACTTGTGCGTAGTGATGAAAGCGTGTGACGCTTGCAGGATGTTCTCCTCGGCGCCGTTGAAGAGGAAGATGGCGTCGTGCTTGAGGGGGCGGGGGGTGGCAGCCAGCGCGCGCAGCGCCTCCATCAGCACGGCGCACGCGGCGCCGTCGTCGGCAGCACCTGCCACCATCACATGTATCACTACATAGTATACAACAAAGTCGCCTTCTCTGTCCCTATGTCCCTATGTATGCTTAAATCTTTAAAATTACGCAACGAATTTTGATGCGGTTTTTTTCAATAGATAGAGTGATTCAAGAGGAAGGTTTATATGTATTATACACGCATAATATAATTAAGGATAACCCACAATAACCATTTTCCCGTGTGGAGCCGGGGCGGGTCGCTAGTACTCTATTTAGGCGAGGGGTAAATAATACCATGGGCAATGGGCGGTCGCACTTCATACAAAAAACGCATTTTGACAACCTGCTTCTTTTTGAATAACAACACTGAATATCAACTGCAAGTCAATAGCGCTAGGCGCTATATATATAAAACACCCCCGAACACCACCGGGGGAGTCCCGCGGCGCCAGCGGGGTGCGGGGCGTGAGGCGCTATATCGGGCGGGGAACTCATTTTGGCGCGGGGGGGTGAGTGTCCTTTCTATACGGGTTAAGTACTATTATTTTCTTCTGTGCCATGGGCTAAGAAAACAAGGTCTTCCATTCGGACCACGTGACTGACTTGTGTACGTCTACGTCATTTTGCCTGATCATCCTTGTCGAATGCTTGTGTCAGTCACGTGGTCCGAATGAGACCTTGTTTTCTTAGAACATGATTAATACTGATTATTGGCGTGGCGACCGTGGCGAGCGGGCGTCAGCCACGGCGTCGGTCGCCACGCTATATTTACTATACAAAACTATTCTAAGTAAGTTCTAATCTAAACGAATATAAACTTATTAGTGACTAGCTTTCCGCCGGGGCTCCGCCCGCGTTAACAGTTTTTCCTGTGGGAATGAGGCATTTTCCCGCGGTAAAGGGTAGCCTATGTTACTTAGGGTGAATGTAGCTTTCTAATGGTGAAAGAATTTTTGAAATCGATTCAGTAGTTTTTGAGTTTATTCATTACAAACATACACAAAAAAATACAAATCAAATAATTCCTCTTTAATTATTAGTATGATAATAAACTTGCTTGGCTTGTTAACAGCTCAAAGAGTTCAAAGAGTTCAAAGAATTTTTTTTTAACTTTTGGACATTATTACATCACTTAGTTATGTCATTTAAATTATCTTTTCTGGCGAGTTCAAAAATTTGGCTATCTTCTGTGGAGAAGAGCTCGCCGAAGAAACTCCACAGGCGTTGCATCTTTTAAACATATTTTTACAGTTATTATGATAATAATTACAAATAAATAACAATGTTTTGTAAAGTACGATTGAAAAAGCCTGTCACCCAAGCAACTATTCCCATGGATGTTTATCCTCTAAGACATAAGATATAACAGATAAAATAGGCTTATATAACAGATTACTTAGAGTCTAAGTAATCTGTTATATAAGCCTATTTTATATCCAAGACCAGCTTTCTGCCCTGCGTTAACAGTTTTCCGCGAGAGAATAAGGTATTTTCCCGCGATATAAGGTAACCTACCCGTATGTTCTTCCCCAAGGTCAATTATATTTTTGTATTGTACCAATTTCCATTAAAGCTGGTTCCGTAGTTGAGCCTATTTAATGCAAACAAACATTCTATTTTTTTCTCTTTAATACCTATTTATTAGTAACTAGCGACCCGCCCCGGCTCCGCACGGGAAAATGGTTATTGTGGGTTATTCTTGAGTATATTATGCATGTATTATAGATATAAACCTTCCTCTTGAATCCCTCTATCTATTAAAAAAAACCGCATCAAAATCCGTTGCGTAGTTTTAAAGATTTAAGCGTACAAAGGGACATAGGGACAGAGAAAGCGACTTTGTTTTATACTATGTAGTGAACAAAGATAAAACTCGTGTTTCAATTTTAAACAAGTTATCGATTCAAACTTGGTCTACCAAACCGGTAAAGCTGCCTTACCCAGATATGAGTGATTCAAGTTAAGTACTATCGTCAACCTCCTATGGAGCACTCACGTAGTACCTACATTCCGTTCTGATACAAAAAACTGGGCCAGTACTAAAGAACTTGACAAAACGAGGAAAATATTTTTTTGTTGGCAAAGTACCTCATTCTCTCGATAAAGTCCGTTTGATCTGTTTGATCTGTTTCATATAAATCCGGACAAAAGTTCATTGACCTATTCGTTTTCTTAAAAGTTATTAAAAATAATGTTACGCCAAAATGTCTGACAACAAACATGCTTACCTCGCCCTCTACTACGGTATGCAAAATTACGTATCTTGCGGTAATTTCCTGAATTTATCTGTAGTTTTTCGTATTGCTTGAAAAAAATGTGCGCTTGTACTTTGTATGCAGGCGTCAATGACCTTTTGTCCAGATTAATATAAAATTAAACAAACCATAGTCTAAGAATGTATTTAATATCAATACTTTTGAGTATTAACAGCGAAATAACCATCATCTTATCGCGTGTGACATGGTCAATTGGTCACAGACAATACTACCTAGATATGAATTTAGTAAGATACAAGTAAATGTCTTATCATAGTATTTGCCTAGGTTTGTTTACTGTATCGAATCGTTTGACCTCTTTCTGTTATTAAAGAATTATTAGCAGCTTTTGAGGCGTTCGTAATAGAACAACGAATTCGCAATTTGTTTCCAATTTAGTTTGTTAGCGCGTGAGGGGCGAGAGCTCTACATAAAGGTCTATTACACCTCTCTTTATTTACTAACAAATTTCAAACTACGAGTACATTGCTGTTTGGGTCGCACTTGTGTTGTGAGTGCTTGTAATTGTTTTTTTAGTATTTCAGGCAACTATCGCTTATGAACATTCTTAGATTTTCGCGGTTGTTATCTGCACTAAGTTACAATTTCACGGGTTTTCTCCTCGACCATGATCGATGTAACTCGGTTGAGATGTACACATCTGTTCCGCTTTTCTGTGTTTACTTTTCTCTTCCTTCCTAGGTTTGCTGTAAGTAATTTCTTTGGAAATAAGCAGTAGGTACATGTTGTGTCCTATTCTTCTTTGTGTCTGTATTTTATATTTTCATGTGTACAATAAATCACTACATAGTATAAAACAAAGTCGCTTTCTCTGTCCCTATGTCCCTATATCCCTATGTATGCTTAAATCTTTAAAACTACGCAACGGATTTTGATGCGGTTTTTTTTAATAGATAGAGTGATTCAAGAGGAAGGTTTATATGTATAATACATCCATAATATACTTAAGGATAACCCACAATAACCATTTCCCGTGCGGAGCCGGGGCGGGTCGCTAGTTTAAGAAATAAAATAGACTAAATTTATTTATTTATTAATTAGTGAGGCGAACACAACAGTTCACAATACATGTTATAAATAAATGAAAATATCCAAAAAATGGGCAGCAGCATTCACTTGTGTTTAACTCACAACTGCCAACCCCAATCCGCTTTCAAGCGCGAGTATTATGTCGACACCTCCCTTCAAAATTAGAGGTCTCAGTTTATCAGTGGACTAACCTCAAATTTTAACCATATTGAGTACACAATGTACAGAAGCCAGCACAAGCGTCTAGCCACTCGCTCTTTGAAATTCACCCCTATCGCTAAGTAATACAGTCGCTCTCAGGGGGATAGTGTCCAGCCGCAGGTTTAAAATTCGTGTTTTAGACACATATTACATTATAAAAGATCTAGGATCAAAGATCTATGAGTCAAAGATGAGAAAGGGACGCAGTTATGCGCAAGAATGAGCGCGGTGTATTTGTATCTCATTCTAACGCATAACTGCGTCCCTTTCTCATCTTTGACTCATAGATCTTTGATCCTAGATCTTTTATAATGTAATATATGTGCCTTAGTAAGATCGGGCCAACTAGCCTCAAAAACATCGACTACGCTACGCAGTGTATATCGAATTGTAAGTGTTGCTTGTAATTTGTAGATACTCATTATTGCTTCTATTTTAAAACTCGAGGAGCGCGTCGTCTATTGAAAAAGTAATAAACTCTTTATGGTTATGTCAATTGAAGATAATGAGGGTAAATTAGACTATACATTTAGGTATTCTCAAGGTAGATTCTATCTAATGTTCCACAGTTACGTTGTAACGAAAGATTTGATGCTTTTATCAAATACATCTAAAAGACAGAAAAAAAATGCCTCACGTAGAGACAAAAATATCTACAGAACGCCGAAAACAATCGCATAAAAGCGCATACTAATCTTTTTCAAAACCCAGGCAGGCCACATCCAATAGATATTTATGCTACTAGTGCGGAAAGTATGTGATTTCCGATGAGTGTCATTTTATTCACGCGCGAGCAAAGCGACCGAGTGTATAAGCCGACACGAGTCGGAAATCATCTTTCGCACGTGTATCATACAAGATTTTACTATGCATTGTGCAAGAAAAAAAAACAGGTATATTAATAGGCATATAAAATGGCGGGCTTCTTAAACACATGCGCGCTGAAATTATTATCTACTGCGCATGTGCAAAGCTACCTCGTCGAATCGCATTAAGGCATGGGTAAAATGTGTTCAGCCACGCAAATTTTTAATTAATATTTGAACGTGATTTATCAATAAAAATCAATTTCTAAAGTAATTATACTAATTTTAAACGCGTTTATTGAATTGTTATTTTTATTGTTCCCTTTATATTAGTAACAATTGGTAATTAAGTAATAGGTAAATTTATCTCAAATACTGAAATGTCAGGTTGACTGGCTGAATGACAGGCTGAGCAAAAATAAAAAAAAACTACTTTAAAGCACTAGTGCGAAAGTGCTACTTTCCGCAGTATTTGGCTGCTTAGAAAACGCTCTTTTCGAGCACGTGCATTGTAAAAATATTTTCTATCTAAGCGAGCTATCACACTGGCGACAAAGTCGTGCAAAAACGAAAAGGGACGCAGTTATGCGTTAGAATGAGATACAAATACATCGCGCTCACTCTTGCGCATAACTGCGTCCCTTTTCGTTTTTGCACGACTTTGTCTTTGTCGCCCGTGTGATAGGTCGCTAAAGCCTGACCAAAGAAATAGGAAACCTGCTTTGGGGGCGCCACGTGTATATTTTACGACTATGGCAGCAATTTCTCTTATAAAACTAGTTCCATTGAATACCCGCAATATGGCGAGGTTTCTTATTTCTTTGGTCGGGCTTTAGTTGTATATATGTCGTAGCCAACTGGTTAAAATAGCCGTTCAATGAAACAGCTAGCCCTTTGACTGAACATCGCCATTCAATCACACGTCTAGCTTCTTAATTGAATATTTGAGGCGCTCAAAACGTTCAACATTACAGCTGACTCAAAAGCCGCCTTTTAATTGAATTAGTTCAGCTTACCACCGCGACGGCGCTAGGTGTGTTTTGTTTTCAATATGGCGTCAACTTACCTGTGTTTTTGATTGTTTCAAGATATTTTTCGGAAAGAAAGTAGTAAATATAGGTACGTTACTAGTGTTGAAGAGCCAGAAATTATGGAGGCACATACGAGTGATAAGAGTGAATTAAAATTTAAAAAGTTATACGAAGAGAAATCACAGGATTATGAAATGCATCACCAAGGTATTTGAAGTTATTAAAGAACGCTAGGGTGTCCATAACTAACACGGAATGCAGGACTTCTATGTCTTATTATTGGATATCAAAATACGATTTAATGACAACTGGCAGTAAAGAATATCTTATTTTAAAAAGAAAGAGTACTGATGATCCTGTGATACGCATTGTACCCCGAAAAGAGTATTTCACCATGCTAAATACTATTCATAAAGATTATGGACATGGAGGCAGAGACAAGATGGTGTATAATATTAAGAGTCAGTTTTATATAGCAAAAAAAGCTGTTATAATTTTTGTATCGCGCTGCCCAACATGCAACAATAAAGAATATTACGATTATTCATTTGTTTTTCATGTTTACTAATTTGTTCAAACTTTTGGTCACCTCTTAAACCGTCCCCGAAAGCCAAGAAATTAGATCCAAGAAAAATCTCCCAAGAAATTACAAAAAGTTTTCCTTTTTTTTCAAATCACATGCTAAACTAATGGTCACCTTAGTTAATTTGCCATTTAACCATTTGGCTAAGCGTCGTCAAGCTGTAGTGTTGAACGTTGCAGTCAACAAGTCGGCTAAGCGACGTACAGCCGTGTGATTGAATGGCGATGTTCAGTCAAAGGGCTAGATGTTTGATTGAACGGCTATTTTAACCACTTGGCTACGACATATATACCGCGCGGTTTTTAGGGTTCCGTAGCCAAATGGCAAAAAACGGAACCCTTATAGATTCGTCATGTCTGTCTGTCTGTCTGTCTGTCTGTCTGTCTGTCTGTCTGTCTGTCTGTCTGTCTGTCTGTCTGTCTGTCTGTCCGTCCGTCCGTCCGTCCGTATGTCACAGCCACTTTTTTCCGAAACTATAAGAGCTATACTGTTGAAACTTGGTAAGTAGATGTATTTTGTGAACCGCATTAAGATTTTTACAAAAAATTAGAAAGAAAACAATAAATTTCGGGGGGTCCCCATACTTAGAACTGAAACTCAAAAAATTTTTTTTTATCAAACCCATACGTGTATCTATGGGGTATCTATGGATAGGTCTTTAAAAATGAGAATGAGGTTTCTAATATCATTTTTTTCTAAACTTAATAGTTTGCGCGAGAGACACTTCCAAAGTGGTAAAATGTGTGTCCCCCCCCCTCTAACTTCTAAAATAAGGCAACGATAAAACTAAAAAAAATATATGATGTACATTACCATGCAAACTTTCACCGAAAATTGGTTTGAACGAGATCGAGTAAGTAGATTTTTTTTAATGCGTCATAAATCGTAAACCGCAATTTCCCTTTCACTATTACTAAAACATCGATAAAAGTTACAACGAACTACAAGAACTTTTATATTATGTTACTTGCTGATACGGAACCCTTCATGGGCGAGTCCGACTCGCACTTGGCCGCTTTTTTACATTTAAAACATACAACAAAAAAATAATTATGCAATTCAGTGCAGTCGTTCCGAAGTAATAGCGCTTTTTACTTGCACAACATACAACGAAAAACAACATCCAATTTGGTACAGCCATCCGAAGTTACGTGATATAAAGCAGAAGGCCTTGTTATCCTGTCATTCAAATTGGAACAGTTTATTGCGAACAGTCATTCATAGTACCACCACCAGGCACCATAGTAACAGTGATTGCGAGTAAAATCTTATAATTAGTGCAGATATAAGTGGGTAATCATAATTAATTGACATAATTGACACACGGCGCACGCAGCAGTAATAATAATTTGTGAAATCACTTGTCTTATTTGCACGACCTTTTATGAAAAATAAAAGCGATATTTTGATATGTGGAATGGGAACCTGTTGTATTTCCTAATGTTTATAGTCCTAAAGTCGATTATCCGAACATCATTTTCCTAATATTCGATTGTCCTAATGTTCGATCATCCTAAATATTGATTATCCTACTGTAATAATTGTCCTAATATTCTATAGTCCTAACTCCTAATATTAATGTCACTAAAGATTGAAATTCCTAATTTTGATCCTTCTCTACTAATAGAGATATATAAATATCTAAAAAATCCTCGGTAGGTTGAATAGTAAATAATAAAAAGAATAAGTAACTGTTACTCGTAAAAATTTTACTAATTAGGTAGGTATTACAATAATTTTGAATTCGTGGCAATAGCTGTTCAAAATTCGCATTTTGTATACTGACATTGATTTTCAATAATAGTTTTAATTCTCTTCATTTTGTCCAAATACTCGTAAATACTTCCTTTTTTCTGAGCTGGAGGAGCAACACTAAAACTTTTTTGTATATCAGAAATACTGTCTTTGATTTATTTAGGACTATAGATTTTAGGAATATAAACGATTATAACTATGGGCATTAGGGCTTACCATAATTAGGATGAAAAAAAATAGGGCAATGAACAGTAGGAGTTAAAAAAATAGGACAAGGATCATTAGGACAATCGATACTTAGGACTAAAATGCTAAGGAAAATAGAAAGTAGGATAACAAATTTTAGGGAATACAATAGAGAACCATGTGGAATCTTTAAAATTGAAATGTGTTATTTTATTACTGTATTAAAATCTGACCAACTATAGCCAGTTCTCATTCTTAATACTTATTAGCTTTGATGTCGAAAAATTGTTTAGTTAAATCTTACTTTGAATGAGTAGAAAAATAAAAAACCTAGCCATATTGCGGAAATTTTGATAGCAAAGAAAAACAAAGCAGGTTCCCCCCGGATCTTGTATATAGCTGTCACTGTCGCTGTGATAATGTTAGAGAGAGACAGCACACATACACATACCCTCGATCGAACACGCATACCTAAACTTAAACTATCTTAAAAACTATGTTTATAATACTATAATTACATTACTAAGCGCGAAAGCCTCAAACAAACATTTTATAATCTTTACCACAGAATACCGTATAGTAGTGCGTATCTAGACTATACCTTTACTGTATTCCTTTCAGCAAAAAGAACCTATGCTTGGCTTAGTAAATAAGAGTAGCATTGGTTTATTTGAATCATCATTTATTCGAGTAAAAGGCTCATTTCATACCTAATAGGTTAATAAATTCATTTTTTCAAAGACGACAGCCCTAAAGGTGTTTGTAGAGTGGCGCGATACGCGAGAGAAAGAGATGCAGCAACTTCGACTTTTCAGCTAGTGACGACGTGCGATCTGAGTTGCACTTTATTGTAACGGATTCTTTCTCTACGTCGACGTCTATTTATTTGAATTATGTCGCCAAGTGAAGCTTCTATAGGGACTACTATTTGGTATTCTGTGCTCCTGGCACAGGCATTTCTTTTTGCCTAAAAGGAGACTCCAGCGACATGTTAGTTAAGTTTAGTAGTCCCTACAGGAAGCCCACATAACGATATAATTCAAATAAATAGCAACTTTAACTCCGTTATAGTCGTTTATAGTGAAATTCAGATCGCACAGCACTAGCTAAAAAATCCAAGTAGCTGCCTCTTTTTCGTATCGCGCCATTTACACCATTAGTTCTCTATTAACACCTCTCGGAGAGGAACATCGGCCGATCATAACTTAGGAGTGAGATAGATAGCCCTGGTTTAAAGAAGTTCGTAAAATAAATAAAGCCTGACCAAAAACATCGCCATATTGCGGAATTTCAATAGAACTAATTTTATAATGGAAATTGTTGCCATAAACATAAAAATATAGAATAGAATAGAATATACTTTATTGCACACAAGATAATACAACAAACATAATTAAAACAACACAGGTGTACAAAAGGCGGCCTTATTGCTAAAGTAGCAATTTCTGTCAGGCAACTCTTGTTCTCTACCTCTATCTACCAAAAAATATACACGTGGCGCCCCCACATCAGGTTTTTTATTTCTTTGGTCAGGGTTTAAATTAAATGATTATTATTATTTTTACCTGGGCTGTCCGGCACGGTGTCGAAGTGGCAATTGAGGAGAAGCGCGGATCGCTTCCCCCCCGGCCCCGCTCCGCCCGCCCCCCTCACTCGAACAACCACTGATTGGATATCTCGGTAAATGTTGTTCATGCCTGTAACAATACAACTTGTTAAAGTCTGAAAAGAGAAGTAAAAATTCCGTCTGATCCTGGCATTATCGGACTATCCCATTTCCATTAGGTAGCCCGAAGAATCGCTAAACTTTAGTGGCAATGGGCTGGGCACATTGCGCGTAGAACCGACGGCCGTTGGGGCAGAAAGGTTCTTGAATTGCGGCCGCGCGCCGGAAGACGTAGTGTGGGCAGGCCCCCCGAGAGCTGGACCGACGATCTGGTGAGGGTCGCGGGAAGCTGCTGGATGCGGGCCAAGCAGGACCGATCGTTGTGGAGATCCTTGGGGGAGGCCTTTGTCCAGCAGTGGACTTCTACAGGCTGAGATGATGATCCCATTTCCTATTGGTTGAGGTAGACGCGTCACAAAATAGAAAATTCGGAGTCTGCTCTAGTCGATTGCCAGTGGTCATAGATTGATTGGTTATTTAAACCCTGCTCCGGGGGCGCCACGTGTATATTATATGCAAGGTGTCACAATCGAGAGTGTTCTTAGCATATGATCCAAGAAAATATCTTCAGCCATTTGAAGATTATCAGGTCATTTCTAGTTTTTGAAAGGATCAAGTAACGGTTTGGTGGCGGGGTTTTTAATCTTTTTATTTTATGTAAGGTAAAATAGTACTTTTTGATCGGAAGCAATATTATTTATTTTCCCTCTTTAAGGGCCGGCTTCGGAGAAGTTTCGGTTTTTAGCGCTACTTCCATCCACAATGATAGAGACTCGCGCGCACGTCACGCGGGGGATTTTTTTTAATGTATACCTATCTATTCATACTAATATTATAAAGAAGAAAGATTTGTATTTTTGTGTGTGTGTATGTTTGTAATGAATAAAATAAAAAACGATTAAAACGACTTCAAAAACTATTTCACCATTAGAAAGCTACATTCACCCTGGGTAACATAGGCTACCTTTTACCGCGGGAAAATGCCTCATTCCCACGGGAAAATGCCTCATTCCCACGGGAAAAGCTAAAAGCCGGTGAAGCTTGATTGGTTGTACTTTTTCGACACAAAAAAAGGTCAATAAAAATCAAGGGAAAAGCTAGTATTCATATAGGTACATACCGTCAAAGAACTTGAGCGGGAAGGCCCCGCTGGCCCGATGGAGGTCTAACTCCACGTGGTTGTGTGGCGACGCCTGCGCCGCGATGTGCTTCACTGCGACCACTATACTGTTCACCGCTAACACCTCGTTCTCATAGCTACCAGCCACCTGCACCAATTATACCAACATCAACACCCTAAAGGTAGCCGCTCGAACCAAGCGTCAGCGACACTGACGCTGCGACACGAAAAAGAATAACGGACTCTAAACTGATGTATTAGGCTCAATTCACACCGGGACGGCAGCGACGCGGCGAGCACTTTCAGTGTGAAATAATTTTAAACTTTATCCAAGTACTAAAAAGACTAGTGACGGATGCGCGGCGCCACGGGTAGCCGCGCGACTCGTCGAAGCTTCAAGCGATACTAGTCTTTTTAATATGTAAATAAAGTTTAAAATTATTTCACACTGAAAGTGCTCGCCGCGTCGCTGCCGTCCCGGTGTGAATTGAGCCTTCAGGTGGACTTTGGAGGCATGCGACAGTGACGCGAGTGACGCAGCGTTACCGGTGTCTGTGTCGTCGCGCCAACTCACTTTTGAGTAAATTCATTCTTAAATCCATGACCGTAAGTCCATTATTATTTGTCGAGTCGCAGCGTCAGTGTCACTGACGTTCGGTTCGAACGGCTACCTTAAGAAAGCAACATTTAATTTTGAAAAAAGTCTAAATGGATTGATTTATACATGAAAATGCAGTTATGTAGTATAAAAATAGTGCTTATGAATTGTCATTTGAAATAGAAAATAAAGTGGTTTCTGACTCTGAATGCACTGTTAGATAACAGCCCTCAGCTTTTACTTAGAACACTGTTTATCATGAGGACATCCGCCACGGTTACGGTGATCGTTCGTGATTAATTATCTATGATAGTTGTGGAGGTTTTTGATGTGTATGTAAAACACAGATGGACAAAACTGACAACAGAATGGGTGCCCATATATTTGAAGAGAAGGGTTGGGCGACCCAAAATCAGATGGAGAGATGAGCTGGAGCTGGAAAGAGGGTTTTGTTGGTGGAGGAGAGCTCATGACAGGAGGGGATGGGAGCGGGAGAGTGAGGCCTTTGCCCAACGGGGCGCCACTATTAGGAAATTGAACTGAATTGAATTATTATTATATTGAATTATTATTATATACAATTATTAATTATCATCATTGTTAATTGCATGTTTTATCTAAATTGAATGTTGTAATTTATATGAGTGGAATATAGGCTATTAATATTATTGTTATTATTATTATTATTATTATGTAAAACACGCAAGAAGGAATAATACTTTCAAGACCATACATACCCTTGGCCCAATATCAGTCAGGTTCTTGAGGAAGTCACTTGCTTTATATCCATTGAATACAGTAGGAGGCGCGTCCGGCTGTGGCAACGGCAAATTACTGTCCAAGTGTGCCACTAACGCCATACCCAACACGTTCAGAAATATCCCTGCCACCACCCAGCGCAGCGAAAGGGGCTCACGACCATTCCATGAGTGGTTCTCTTTTATTTGTTCCTTCTATAATATAATAATAAAAAAAAAAAAATATTTTTATTTGGAAAAAGTACAAAAATAATTACACATCAGACCTGCCAAACTGTGGAACAGTTAGTTGGCGGGTTCTGGACAAAAAAATAAATTATTTTTTATTGCTATATAGACTGTAATTTTTCTGTGCAGGTCGTAAGGTTAGTATTTTTCAATCAAATTATATTGATGTATGGATTAAAAATTAAAAATGTTTTTTACATATAGGTTTTATTGTAAAACTCTGCTAAAAATTTGCTACAATAAACCAAAGTTCTCTACATGTAATATGCATTGATAATGTATTTTATTTGTATAATACTAGGCTTTAATTTAATTTGAAACCAAAGCAGCAAAATTAATAACTGTCTGATTTGTACCTTTTATTTTTAATGTATTTCTCATAAAGTATTTTATACAATTACAATTTATATTCTTATACATAAGGCAATCGCATTTGTTCAATAATTTTACTTTTTTATTACTTAACATACAAAAATATCAATGAAACTTATTAATAAAAATTAAAAAGGCATTATGGTCATGTTCAAAGTATTCCCATAATGTTGATAAAGCTTTCTGGCATCCATAACAAATAAGTTAAATTAAAAAATATCCCTTAAACACACAGCTAAGTAATCATCATCATTATTTCAGCCGAAACACATCCACTTCTGGACAGGCCTGAATAATAAAAAAGTAAAATTAATAGAATAAACATACAAATAAATGTTTTCTATTCTATTCAAATAATGGTGTGATAGTCCTGTAGCGACAGTAATATAATTACTTTCTAAGGCTGTTTTTGGCAACTCAAAATCAAGCACACCTTTTTTTGTGTGGAAACAAAAAATAAAAAGTAACTATATGTAATAAAGAAAAAAAAAACTTGTATGAAACCTAATTTAATCTAAACCATGTTATTATTACTAAGTTTGGTTTTTCAACTGTCTGCTGATATGATAAGTTTTATTAGTTTTATGTATGAACGAAGGAACAGAGTAGTGATGGGTTGCCTGGTAGAAACTATTACCTTAGCAATAAGGCCGCCCATTTGTACACTTTTATTGCTGTGGATTGTACCTATATCTTGTTAGCTACTCTAGTGTGCAATAAAGTACCTACCTAATATAGTCGATGAGGAGTAAGTAGTAAGCTTTATAAAAAAATATTTATGAATAAAATAGCAGAATTAATATGTGTAAATCTGACTTTGGGCTATACATGGTAACAGAACAGACGTCTTCTAAACAACATTTCCACATAAAATCTTAGGTCAGAGAGTCAACTTCAGGTGACAAAATGAAAAAAGTAATTATTTGCTCATTATATTTTGCTGTGCAATTTACTTCATACTTACCATAGTGACTGATGAATTCGAAATCAAAGTCCACTAGTTAAGTTTTCCTATTAATTTATTATTGATATTTTTAATGCGTTTTTCATTCGGTTTTAGATTTTTCTGCCGGAGTAATTTTACAACACAACCACCTCGATTTTTACAAAATGACAGACTGAAAAAAGTATTGCCAATTTGCCAATCAAGGCAACTCAACTATACTTAAATAAAATAGTAGTAATCAATATATTTTTGGTAGTATTTTAATCACTTGATTTTTATATACCTTTGGATTATGTGAATTTGTGTGCCGGCCAGCCAGACAGCTAGCTAGTGGATGGGCGTTTTGTTCAGCTGAAATGATGAATTATTACTAAAGCAAAGCCCGACCAAAGAAATAAGAAACCTCGCCATATTGCGGAATTTCAATGGAACTAATTTTATACGGGAAATTGTTGCCATAATTGTAAAAATATACACGTGGCTTATTCTTATTTCTTTGGTCAGTTCAGTCGGCTTTTTCGTTTTTTCTTATGCATTTAAAAACAAACTTAAGACTAGGCTGTACGAGCTTATATTCGTTATCCTGTGCCTATTAAAACAAAATAAAGGAAAAAAAACCTAGAAAAGAAAATCGGACGGAACGGAATTTGTTTGTCGTAATCTGCTGTTTTGTATTAATTTTCTATTTATTTTTCACTAGTACAGCTATGAAAATATTCTGTATTAGGAATTAAGAAAGACAGTGATTAATTATAGACTGAAAATGTCCAAGTGGATTGGGTACGCCGTGTCCGTCAATTGCGGGGAACCGCTCGGGTGCTACCAAGGCACAATTCTCGATGCTGATGGGACGACGATAACCCTCACCAAGGCATTTCGAAACGGGTTTCCTTATCCCAAGTCTCAAGTCACACTAAAGTAAGTTACAAGTGAAAATAAGATTGATATAACCAAAAAATCGGTTCCATATGCTATGGAACCATGTTTTGTTATTCTTTAGGCCTCGTGTCGTGTCCTGAACCTGATAACAACTAGTCTTTCGCCATTCTTCTTGTCTAGAGATAAATGTTGATCAGAGAGTCTACTTCTTTTGTGGGTAGGTATTATATTAAAAAGGACATTGAATTATTGTACATTGGCATGCAAAACAGGTGCGCTTGACGTCGACTTGCGGAAAACAGAGCGTTACACTAACTGACTATTTTACCTTGACAGTGCGGCGGATATAAAAGAGTTGAAAATAATCGAAGCACGAGCGCCAGCACCGGAACAAACTCACAGCACAGTAGCCGTGTCCAAAGCCAGCAAGAAAGCAGCAAAGGCTACCGTCTGTGAGAACCTACAGGCCAACCCTTCAAGCTCAGGTATAAAACTACCCTCATTAACATTTTTGGTCAGTCAACTTCAGGTTTGAATTCATTTTATAATATGGTAAATAATTTATTTAATAATTTGGTATAGGAAAAGTAACTATCTAAAATGAAGTCGTTAAAAATACATTGCAATTGGCTAGCTGTTTATTTTTCACATTAGTTTTGCTAGAATTCGACTACTGAGTAGCTTTAAGTATTCAACTTTAAATTGACATTCAAATTGTCTCAGGCAATCAAACTCAAACAAATGCAGGAGGCAGCAAGTCAAATAGTGGTCGCAATGCATCGGCCCCCGGTAGGAGCAAACCTATTGATATTCAAGGACAACGCACCAATAAAAACAATAACAATAATAATCCATCATATCAATCAGGTAGGAAATAAGCTGAAAAATTTAACATTTATGTTAGTCAGTCTGACTTGTCATAATCATCTTGGAAATAAGTTGCATTCTGCCCACATCGTATGAGGCATGAGTGCTTTTCTGAACATAAATTATCTTTCAAACACATGCATACTAAATTACTAACATATTGTTGTTTAACGCTATTAGAGTGTGACATCGCCTTGCCAATACCAGCCTCATTGGAGGGTTACGAGGTGGACCAATGTGGCTGCTACTTACTAGCCGGCTTCCCGCAAACTTCACCAGACCCTCCATGCACCTTGAGCCTGCCCACGCTTCTTCCGGCGCACGGCCTTCATTCAAGAAACTTTTTGTCCCAACGGCCATCACTATGCACAATGCATCCACTGCCACTTAACAAAACATACTTTAAACAGGTAGTTATGGCCATTCGGGATCTACGCCGAAGGGTCGCGGCAACATGGGGGGCGGAGGCCCAGGCGACAAGGCCAGGCGCCGCAACGAGGCTTGCTTTGGCTCCGCGGCCGACCCCGGCATCGACCGCGATTTTGACTTCGAGGGCAACCTCGCGTTGTTCGACAAACGCGCGCTCTGGGAACAAATGAACAACCAGAAACCCGATCTAGTTAGACAGGCCGATGACGCGGGCAAAGTAAGTTGTAATAACATTTCTATGAAAGAATGTTTTTTTCATTTTGTTTAATGCCGGCTGCACACGCGTGCCGTGTTTGCCAAACAGAGCGATACGCAGTTATGCGTTAGAATGTGATACAAATCACCGCGCTCACTCTATATCACTCTGCTTGGCAAACACGGCACGCGTGTGGCTACGTGTTTGCCAAGCAGAGTGATACGCAGACACGCGTGTGGAGCCGGCATAAGATATTATATAATTGCAAATCAAAATAAAAATCCTCTCTACATATTCATTTAGATATCCTGAAAAATACTCCGACATTTCATTAAAAGAAGCTCGTTTGACCAGCCAGTCTTGTTCCACAGTTCCGTCACGACGAGAACGTCAAAATCAAAATAAAAATCCTCTCTACATATTCTTTTAAATTTCCTAAAAAATACTTCGACATTTAATTAAAAGAAGCTCATTTCACCAGCCAGTGTTGTTCCACAGTTCCGTCACGACGAGAACGTCCTGGGCGGTGCAGTGACCGCCTCAGCGGCCACCAGGCGCGCCATCAGAGTGCCAGACGCGCTGAGAGGAGTGCTGGACTACGTGACAGATGAGGCAGTGTGCGTGCCCTCGGTGCTCGCCTCGGCGCGGCGCCGCCTGTGGGAGAGCCTCACGCGCATTGGACTGGCTGAAGGTACAGGAGCGAGCGAGACAGAGTGCCAGACGCGCTCAGTGCTTGCGTGACACATGAGGCAGTGTGCGTGCCAATAGTGTAGGCACAGAAGAAAATAATAGTACTAACCCGTACAGAAAGGACACTCACACCCCCCCGCCAAAATGAGTTTCCCGCCCGATATAGCGCCCCACGCCCCGCACCTCGCAGGCGCCGCGGAACCCCGCCGGTGGTGTTCGGGGGTGTTTTACATAGCGCCTAGCGCCATTGACTTGTAGTTGATATTCAGTCAGTTGTTATTCAAAAAGAAGAAGCTGTCAAAACGCGTTTTCTGTATGGAGTGACCGACCAGTGCTATCAGAGTGCCAGACGCGCTCAGTGCCTGCGTGACACATGAGGCAGTGTGCGTGCCAATAGTGTAGGTACAACAGTGTGCGTGAAGGTACAACAATAGAGGCCCACGAACAAACATAGGCATGTGTATGAAGCATGCCACAGATACCCGCGGCATGAACTGCTGAGCGACCGGCGACTGTCTGCATGTTTTAACTTAAAAGTTGTTATCCTGACAGATAACCTAAGATTGTGTACTGTAATATTTTGTCATGGCATCATTTGAAATAAAATACTAAACGTTTTACAAAAACCACTTTTGAGGAAAAAGAGGGGTGTTATTATAAGTTTGACATCTGTGCCTGTTTGTCTGTCTGTGTCCGTCTGTCTGTCTGTCTGATGTGTCACAATCGGGAGTGTTCTTAGCTATGAACCAAGAAAATCTCTTCAGCCATTTGAAGATTATCATTATTTATTTTATTTCTAGTTGTTGAGAGAATCAAGTAAGTTTTGTGGCGGGGGTTTTCAAATTTTTAATTTGTATTTGTACAGGAGCAAGAATCCTTCTGGCACGAGCGACGGCAGACGTGTGCGTCCGTTTGGTGGGCGGTGGGCGCCGCCTCGAGCCTAGGAACGCCCACCAGGCCCCCAAAGTGGTGGTACTGGCCGGCTCTAACAACGTGGGCGCGGCCGGACTTACTGCTGCCAGACTGCTGGCTTCACATAACGCTAACGTCGTCTGCTACTTGCATCCTGCGGTGAGCATTGTCATTTAGTTTTTTTATTTATTTACACCAGCAGAACCACAGAACATTTAAAAGAGGTTAGAATGGCGATAATGCGCCGTCCGTATGAAATCCGGTGTCGCCGATTCCACCCCACCTTTCACCTCCACTACATCTGTACTTCAATAAAGATGAAGTTTACGCACATATTTGCAATTTTAAATCTAGCCAATCATAGCGCCGCTCAATCACGCGATTTCAAATGGAAACGAATCATACGCATGCACGCAAACCGATGTACATTTTTATAGCTATGTGTGAGTTAGACAGCGCGATCGCGTCTTTGCGTGGAGTATGAGCATTTGCTCATAGTCTTGGCGCGCCGGCCCCGCCCACATCGCCTTTCTAACCTCTTTTAAATGTTCTGTGAGCAGAACACATATCGGACATTTACAAAGACTTATGCTATTAAGTACTGATATGTGTCCCAATTTAGGTGACACAGCATTGGCATTATACAGACGTAAACTAATAAAGTTGGTAATTTTTTGGTTATTTATTTATTTAAGCCTATAAAAACAGAATATGCTTAGTTTTAATCACAAGTTAATACATACATACATATAATCGCGCCTCTTACCCGGAGGGGTAGGCAGAGACTACTTCTTTCCACTCGCTACGATCCAGACCACGGAGGACGGAAAAGAGAGGAGATGCCAATAGGGACATTCTCATACATTTTCGTTGTGGCGATGCGCGGGGTGGAAGTGATGGGAAGCGGGGGACGCAGGAAACGTGGCTCCGCCTATTTTTTGAGGCTCCACCTGTCGGCAAGAAGCCGAATTACAACCAAAAAACACACTTGGCTTGCTTCGTGAAAGTATCGCTACCCACCGCTAGGTGACACTTAGTGAAGAATTTAGTTAAAAGCCAAGTGCGAGTTAGCGAGGGTTCCGTAAGAGTTTGTTTCTAAGTTTTTAATAAAAATAAATATCAATTTTATACTCTTCCGACTTATTTCAATATATAATACTATATGATGAGATGACTAATTTCGTGATTATTACTCAACGGGTTGTACCTACTCCATATAGACTAGGAATAAAAATCTGAATTTTGATTGTCAGAAGCAAATCTTGTGACAAGTTGCTAAGAGTGCTTTCCCTGGGTTTCAAACATTGCTGAATCCGAAAATCGCTATACAGATATACGATCGCCGCTCAAAAAACGGCACCGTTACAACAAGGCTTCAATCAAGCATGGCCTTGTTTTTGATGGCACAGAATATTGACCTCACTTTGGTTCGGACATTGTAGGATGAATCACCTGATTGTCCGAAAAGAAAGACGATTCCGTGCTTCAGAAGGCACGTAAAAGTATTGGTCCCGGCTACTATTTACGGATTAGTATAGTATAGGAGCCATATCGATCTATAATTCCGACACCAGGGTTTGTCAGGTAGGTTAACTTCGAAACCCACACGTTAAGCAAACAAGCAAGGAACGACCGGCCATCACCGGCCATAGGTAGTTCTGGTCCATGGATGTCCATTGATTGACTATTGAATATGGAAAGATCATTTTGTGGAGTAGCTTTGACTATTGAAAAACAGTTAGTAAAAAACTTTACTTCAAGTAAGAAAAATACAATTTTTATTTTTCATAGTGAACCCTAAAAAATCCGTTTACAGAGCAAAGCGGGCAAGTTTATTTTCTACGATAAAAATATTAATATAATATCATCATTTTTTATATGTCTGATGCAACAATAAGAAAGCGTAGTATAATACCTGTGTCAGACAAGCATTACTGTTGTGTTTACTTGTAATTTAGTTACAAAAAACTTCAATTGAAATAATAAGCTTGTCCAACTTATTTGGAGAATGAGCGGGCAAGTCCATTATTTTCGATTCAATTTTATTAATATCCTGTCATGCTATTTAAAAAACGGATGTAACAACAAGAAAGTATAGTACAAAACCTGTAAAACAATCATTCTGGTTGTATTATACCCGTAATTAAGTTACAAATTACTGAAGTCCTAAATTTTAAATACGAATAGGCTTGTCCCTTTTCATAGGATGTCAAGCAAGCATACATTTTTTGGGTTGTATTTTAGTCGAATATTAACGTTTTAACTGTAATTACATGTAACTTTGTAAGTGTTTTATTCGCTATTATATGAAAATTGTTACCAACAAGCGTAGAAGCTCACAAATGCTCCAATTTTATTCATTTTCAATCATTTTAGCTACGCCATCTGGTGTCCAATAGAGTAATTTTCTCTTTATCACAAATTTTGAAACACAATTTACCGATTTACGTGAATATAAATTACTTACACGTGAAAAGAAAACTTTTCAGCAGTCTCGCCGGAGCGATCTGAGTGGTTGGAACAAAGCGGCACACAACATTTCATTTTCCGAACACTAAATTAACTAGAAATTCACGTAATTCGTTTCGCAAGCAGACGAGTGCATCAATCGTAGGTGAAGTACGGAATGGGAATTAAGCCCCGCCCACTTTGTGACGTCATGCCTAATTGGGTGGCACAGGCCTAATTCATATCGCCATATCCTCTCCCTTCCGTCATCCGTGATCCAGACACACTTCTTTCGCTTCATCCACATTCATTAATCTAATCTTCATGATTCAAACAGATATCTAATCTAGGAAATGAAAAGAGCTCTTCTTTAGGACTTCTCACGTCAACTAATTCCCAAACTGTCGCTATTAATGAAGTTAACCTCTTTTCGCAACATCGCCCAAAATCTTTGTGAAGCGATCCCTCAAACACCCCTCCTCACACTATTTCAAGTCATGCTGTTAACAATATTAATTCCTTTGTGCTCCATGGTATCACTGAGCAAGATGAAAACCCAATCTTTGCACTTAGAACAGATTGCGCAGTGGGATGCGATGAAATAAATGCAAAAATGATAAAGTCTGTTAAGAATGTCTTAGTTCCTATATTAACTCACATTTTCAACCAATGCTTGGAAAAAAGAGTTTTCCCGTCTGATCTCAAAAAATCTATTATATGCCCTATTCACAAATCAGGAGCTAGGAATTCAGTTAACAACTACAGGCCTATTTACATACTTCCTACCGTATTACTTAAAAAATGAAAAAATTATAAACAATAGATTAGTTAAATTTCTGGTGGTGGTTTCGTGCTGGTAAGTCTGCCGAAGATGCTCTTCTGACTTTTACAAATTCTATAGCCAAAGATCTTGACGACAAAAAGAAGTATATCACTATATTTCTTGACCTAGCAAAAGCGTTTGATACAGTTTCGATCCCTATCTTACTAAATAAACTTGAAAATATGGGCATTAGGGGAGCGCAGCTCAATTTGTTTCAACGTTACTTATCAAACAGAACCCAACGCGTTAAAATAGAGAAAATTTTCAGTGATGATCTTCCAGTTTCTCACGGTGTCCCTCAAGGAAGCATTCTTGGACCCACACTGTTTTTATGCTACATAAACGAATTATGCGAGGCAAATATTGATAATTGTAAAATTGATTCTTACGCAGACTATACCACTACCTAGCTCTATTTTTGGATAGTAAGCGTTTATGTTGTACATTTTTGATGTATGTTATTTTTAAATCAATAAATCATTATTATTATTGTGTTGATGAAGCATATATGTGTTTTGTAGGCGGGCAATGTGTCAGGCGGTCAGGAGCTAGAGCGAGAGGTGTCAGCTCTCTCCCTCAGTGAGGTCCCGCTGCTGGAGCGACTGGACCGCCTGCCGCACAGCGTAGACCTCATCCTGCTGGCGCTCACGCACCACGGGGAGCCTCCAGGGCACTACAGGTGAGGTCAGGAGCTAGAGCGAGAGGTGTCAGCTCTCTCCCTCAGTGAGATCCCGCTGCTGGAGCGGCTGGACCGCCTGCCGCACAGCGTGGACCTCATCCTGCTGACCACGGGGAGCCTCCAGGGCACTACAGGTGAGGTCAGGAGCTAGAGCGAGAGGTGTCAGCTCTCTCCCTCAGTGAGATCCCGCTGCTGGAGCGGCTGGACCGCCTGCCGCACAGCGTGGACCTCATCCTGCTGGCGCTCACGCACCACGGGGAGCCTCCAGGGCACTACAGGTGAGGTCAGGAGCTAGAGCGAGAGGTGTCAGCTCTCTCCCTCAGTGAGATCCCGCTGCTGGAGCGGCTGGACCGCCTGCCGCACAGCGTGGACCTCATCCTGCTGACCACGGGGAGCCTCCAGGGCACTACAGGTGAGGTCAGGAGCTAGAGCGAGAGGTGTCAGCTCTCTCCCTCAGTGAGATCCCGCTGCTGGAGCGGCTGGACCGCCTGCCGCACAGCGTGGACCTCATCCTGCTGACCACGGGGAGCCTCCAGGGCACTACAGGTGAGGTCAGGAGCTAGAGCGAGAGGTGTCAGCTCTCTCCCTCAGTGAGATCCCGCTGCTGGAGCGGCTGGACCGCCTGCCGCACAGCGTGGACCTCATCCTGCTGACCACGGGGAGCCTCCAGGGCACTACAGGTGAGGTCAGGAGCTAGAGCGAGAGGTGTCAGCTCTCTCCCTCAGTGAGATCCCGCTGCTGGAGCGGCTGGACCGCCTGCCGCACAGCGTGGACCTCATCCTGCTGACCACGGGGAGCCTCCAGGGCACTACAGGTGAGGTCAGGAGCTAGAGCGAGAGGTGTCAGCTCTCTCCCTCAGTGAGATCCCGCTGCTGGAGCGGCTGGACCGCCTGCCGCACAGCGTGGACCTCATCCTGCTGACCACGGGGAGCCTCCAGGGCACTACAGGTGAGGTCAGGAGCTAGAGCGAGAGGTGTCAGCTCTCTCCCTCAGTGAGATCCCGCTGCTGGAGCGGCTGGACCGCCTGCCGCACAGCGTGGACCTCATCCTGCTGGCGCTCACGCACCACGGGGAGCCTCCAGGGCACTACAGGTGAGGTCAGGAGCTAGAGCGAGAGGTGTCAGCTCTCTCCCTCAGTGAGATCCCGCTGCTGGAGCGGCTGGACCGCCTGCCGCACAGCGTGGACCTCATCCTGCTGACCACGGGGAGCCTCCAGGGCACTACAGGTGAGGTCAGGAGCTAGAGCGAGAGGTGTCAGCTCTCTCCCTCAGTGAGATCCCGCTGCTGGAGCGGCTGGACCGCCTGCCGCACAGCGTGGACCTCATCCTGCTGACCACGGGGAGCCTCCAGGGCACTACAGGTGAGGTCAGGAGCTAGAGCGAGAGGTGTCAGCTCTCTCCCTCAGTGAGATCCCGCTGCTGGAGCGGCTGGACCGCCTGCCGCACAGCGTGGACCTCATCCTGCTGGCGCTCACGCACCACGGGGAGCCTCCAGGGCACTACAGGTGAGGTCAGGAGCTAGAGCGAGAGGTGTCAGCTCTCTCCCTCAGTGAGGTCCCGCTGCTGGAGCGGCTGGACCGCCTGCCGCACAGCGTGGACCTCATCCTGCTGGCCACGGGGAGCCTCCAGGGCACTACAGGTGAGGTCAGGAGCTAGAGCGAGAGGTGTCAGCTCTCTCCCTCAGTGAGATCCCGCTGCTGGAGCGGCTGGACCGCCTGCCGCACAGCGTGGACCTCATCCTGCTGACCACGGGGAGCCTCCAGGGCACTACAGGTGAGGTCAGGAGCTAGAGCGAGAGGTGTCAGCTCTCTCCCTTAGTGAGATAGCGATCTATACTTTATTACAACAAGTTTCGCAACATTAAGGGCCTGGTCACAGCTTCAAGCGACCTGCGACCAGCGCAATGTCCAGTGACCCTTAGTCCACCACCGAAATTAAGAAAATGATTTAAAGGCGTGAAATTACCTAACTTTTGCAAAAAAGTTAAATTTTCATGCAAAAAGTAACGTTTATCTTATTTTACTTAGAAAACTACTTTAACACTGTAATGTAGCAAAATAAGATTAAAAATACATAAAAGTAACGTTATGTATGAGTCATGGCAACATGTATACAAGGTGTCACAATCGAGTGTTCTTAGCTATGATCCTAGAAAATATCTCCAACCATTTGAAGATTATCAGCTCTTTTCTAGGTTGTTGAAAGGATCAAGTAAAGTTTTTGCGTATTTTGGGGTATTTATATTTATAAATTCAATGTTTTTTAGCTCTGCGATCCAATGGGCGGGCAGCGCGCGTGCAGCCTGCGTAGCGTTAGAACCTCCTGAGGAGGGCTGGGAGCTACAAGACGGCAGCGCACTGTCTTGTCGCGCCGCGGTAAGTCACTTGACATTCCTTATCTCATTAGCTAATAGCACAGGTCGGACACTCCATACAGCAAACGCTTTTTGACAACCTACTGCTTTTTGAATAACAACTGAATATAAATTACAAGTCAAACACTGAAACGCTATACATATAAAACACTCCTGAATACCCCTGTCAGAGTCCCGCGGCGCCTGCGGGGTGCGGGGCGTGGGAAGCTCGGGCGGGCGGGGAACTCATTTTAGTGCGGGGGGGCGAGTGTCCTATCTGTACGGGTTATTCCTATTATTTTCTTCTGTGCTAATCGGATACTGCTTCACATTGTTTGACCTGACCTGTAAATGTCACGTCAATGTGTGTGTGCAAGAGCACACGCACAGTATGGAGTGCGCCATCTTTTCTGGGCGCTGCGCTTCTCTGCCATTTTTAAAAGCTAAGAGCTAACTAGTTAATACCTACTGCCGTTCAAATGATATGGCTAAATTGAAGTATGGGCGACTGCCTTAGCAATGTATAAACGTCGTACCTAGAAATACTTAATGCTAAATAGCTAAATATTAGTAGATTACACGAAAAAACTTTCAGGAGCTTTTAATTTTTCTATAATCCTGAAAATAAAATAGCAGAAACTCCTACGACATAAGGTGTAAAAACTTCAATAAAAAATAAATGGCGTTTGTATACAAACTTCAATCGGGTATAATATTTTGCTGGAATAATCACCCTACACACATATTAAACGTAGGACGTAGGTAACGATTAAACGACATAATAATATACTTGCATAAAATAGCAAGAGTCAAAAATAAAGTTCAAAAATAGTAGAAAAACACAACGAACGAACGAACAGCAGAGCGATCAAACGACGTCTGTCGTAGAGGTGTGTAACTCACGATAGATAGATATAAAAGATATATATCCTTATATATATATCAATCTATGTTTATATCGCGAGCGATTTGAATGTATCACTATATCTTTCACTGATAGATAGATTGGTTAGCGAGTGAGCGACAGTATAGAGTGATAGATAGGATAGATACGATGATATAAGTCAAGTAAGATGATAGGAGACGTACGAACGAGCGAGAGAGAGAAAAAGATGCTTTGGCGTTCAGTCAGAACATGAAAGAGAGATGGATACAGATTGATTGACAAAAAAGTGTAAACTCCACGTAACGTCACTCGATTTAGCGACATACTGCCTAGACCGTCAAAATTAGTCTTTTTTTTATAGTTATAGAGTGGGTGTAAGTAATGCTATATAATATAGAGAGTATTATTTTATGGAAAACCAACTAAACCAACCAAAGCCGACTAATTTTGACGGTCTAGGCAGTATGTCGCTAAATCGAGTGACGTTACGTGGAGTTTACACTTTTTTGTCAATCAATCTGTATCCATCTCTCTATCTATCACTCAATATATCTCTCCCTAATTGAATGATATAAAGATAGATATATATCATATGATATAAAAGATGTATATCAATCTTTTCTTTTCAAGGACACATTTTGCCCATGTCTAGTCTGTCAGTCGTTTTTTTATAGAGATGTACTAATGGCTATGGTGAGATAACTTTGGAGTTTAACAGAATCGATCGATTAAAATAGTCACATACACGCGCGACGATTTGCCTATGCACGCGCATTTAGTAAAGCAATCCTTTTGCATCTTTCGCCGCGTCCGATGCGAAAGGAGTTCCATACTAAATACGCGTTTTGTATAGGCAAACCGTCGATCGCCGTCGATAAGTGTGGTCAGAGGTAAATAACTTTGAACTATCTGTATACTGTACTGTGACTGTCTCGGAGGAAATAAAGGTGTCTGTACCATAATTCTGATTTGACATTCGCTTTTTAATATTCCCTTGACATGACCAATTATGTAATGAATTTCTTTAGTTATATTTTCCTAATTATACATACTAGTATTGACGATCATACTACGGATGTCCTTTTTATAATAATGTAAAAATGTGTGCAATCTTGTAGTATGAGATAAATAAAACTAAAACTAAACTAAAACATAAGGTACCTACTTGATAAAAGTTTTTCCTTTATCTTCAAGTTAGGGTATTATGACACTAGTTTCAGCTTTGTGTCGGTGTTTCACATAGTAAAATGCTCATATCGAGCTTTGTCAGTATTCTCTGTTTTATGTTCGCGCACTCGGCGCACTTCACAAATCACGCACTTTGCCATGCCTTTCGCACTATGCGCCAGAGCGTGCATGACGAACTAAGAGGAATACAGGCTTGTTTTTTTTTTGCAAGCGCCGCAACGCTCGGTAAGCTATTAAAATGAAAGTAGCATTCGAAGTTGTAATAAATCAATAAGTGCACCTTCTGTAGCAACTATCGTTTATTCCGTGCCTTTGCACAGTGTAAATAATCGAAAGTCCAGTAATACATCGATTTTGCGACACAAGAATAAGATCATTAAAAAAAACCATCGAATCGAGAAAAATCGATTGTAAGTTTTTAGTGAAAAGGTACAGCACTATTACTCGCAGTGCGTTCCTTTCAAATCAGATCAATGTTTTTTTTTTAATAATAAATAAGTGATACAACAGTTAAAACTCTTTATTTGGACATACAAAACTACACCCGTGGACTTAATTGAATTTCCGTTGAGGCGGGTTGGACGACACCTGCGATATTGGAAGTCCCAAATTCAGTCTAGATCGATTCGCCAACAGAAATATGAATCGGTTTGATTGTTTGTTTTATTTTCGAGAGTAGGATTTTTATGGCGCTAGTTGAGTGTCAACAGTTTTTGTAAAACGGAACGACATAATCATGGTCTCCAATAAAATAAAAAAAAGAGTACTATTAATCGTTTAATTAATTCCTGAAAGTTGTAGGAGATTATTCAACACGTCATAATTAATGATTGAATATTGTAATGTTATTAGCTGGTGAGAAGTTTAATGACATGAATGACATGCTTAGGGCAGTGGTTTAGCCATCTCATTTAAAAAGTAATTTTTATTTTATTATTCAGATAGAAAAATAAGGGTTTTTGTTTCTAGTACACAATATCTGTTCACGAAATTCATTTTAAATTAATCCATACTACACAGGAATTTGCCATAGTCGTAAAAATACAGGTAGCACCAGAGCAAGTTTTTCATTTGTTTAGTTTGGCTTTAGGCCTCGAGCCGCCCCTAGACGCGTTGGTACATGACTTTTTTTGGGGTAAAGTCTTCCGCTCCCCCGCAAGTCCGGTGAAGCTTGATCCGTCGTATTTTTTCGACTCAAGCATAGGTCAATTAAAAAAAAACCGTGACAGCGTGTGCCTACACGGCGCGCTCACATTCAAACCGATGCGGCCAGTTGGTACGGAGATAACTTTCTGTTTTTGCTTTAATAAGTCGACCCGCCCCGGCTCCGCACGGGAAAATGGTTATTGTGGGTTATCCTTAAGTATATTTTGCATGTATTATACATATAAACCTTCCTCTTGAATCACTCCATCTATTTAAAAAATCGCATCAAAATCCGTTGCGTAGTTTTAAAGATTTAAGCATACATAGTGATATAGGGACATAGGGACACTTCAGGTAACAACGCCCGCACCCGCCGGCGGGGGCGCGGCCAGAACCAAAATCAAAATTGAAAATCAGAGACGGAGCCCCTCAGGCGTCGTCTCCTTCACGATGTTTTTCAATATCAACGCGCTAGGCCGTGGTCCGAGGCTCCCTTGAGCCGCCCCTAGACGCGTTGGTATATGACTTTTTTTGAGGAAGTCTACCACTCCCCCGCAAGTCCGGTGAAGCTTGATTGGTCGTACCTTTTCGACACAAGCATAGGTCAATTCAAAAAAAAGAAAAAAAAAATGGACATAGGGACAGAGAAAGCGACTTTGTTTTATACTATGTAGTGAAGTAACTGTGGTGTATTGTTGTTTGTTAGGTGTGCGCGCTGCTGCCGGGCGCGCTGTCCCCGTCGCTGGGGCGCGTGTACCTGGCGGACGTGGCGCCCCCTGCGCGCGTGTTCGCGGACCTGCGCGTTCACTACCGCCCGCCCTTCGGCGCCGCCTGCCTCATCGCGCTGCATCCCGGGGACTAAACACAACACCACAGTCACTAGGGGGGGGAGATACAATACACGGAAGATGTTATTTAGTATACATTCGTCACCTTTGAAAAAGTTCAAAATGGCGGCCACTATATTTATTTACTAGCTTTCCGCCGCGTTAAATTTTTTTCCCGTGGTAATGAGGCATTTTCCCGCGTTAAAAGATAACCTATGTTACTCAGGGTGAATGTAGCTTTATAATGGTGAAAGAATTTTTGAAATCGGTTCAGTAGTTTTTGAGTTTATTCATTACAAACACACACAAAAATACAAATCTTTCCTCTATAGAATATTAGTATGATGAAGCCGTTTACAAATGTTCGTATGTACGTCGTCTTATCTATAGACATTCGTCACCTTTGAAAAAGTTCAAAATGGCGGCCAATTTTTCTAATCCTGACGTCAGTTTCGCTATGCGAGACCCCTGGGGACGAGGTCCTCAGTGTCGATTCGGAAGCTATTTTGGAACATTAAATTAAAAAATATAAAAACCCCCGCCACAAAACCGTTACCTCATCCTTTCTACAACTAGAAAAGAGCAGATTCTTCAAATGGCTGAAGATATTTTCTTGGATCATCATAACTAAGAACACACTCGATTGTGACATCTTGCAAAAAAAAAACTAGATCAAAATCGGCGCATCAGTTTAGGAGCTACGATGCCACAGACAGATAGACATACACGCCAGACTTATAACGCCCCTCTTTTTTGTCGGGGTTATTAAATTATTTAGCATACATTCGTCACCTTTGAAAAAGCTCAATATGGCGGCTACTTTATCCAATCCTGACGTCAGATTCGCTACGCGAGACCACTAGGTACGAGGTTCTCAGTATCCCCAGACAGTTTGGCTAGAAAGTTTTTATCTATTTTAGATACATTTTACACTTGTTAGTTAGTCTCGCCTAAAATTATTTCTCTTGTTCTACTGTTAAAAGCAACACAAAAATCACGAACGATTATTTCGAAGACAAAAACCAGCCGGTGTAATCTTATAAGGCCTGCTCACCCTAATTCGTGGTAGCCTCGAGCCCCTCTGAGTTGACACAATATCATGTACTGTCTCTATAACCCCTTAGTTTTATTCAGAATCGAATTATGTTCTAAAATAAACTATAAGAGGCAAGAATGAACTCCAAAATTATCATGTTTTGATTATTTAGTTAGAGTATAGCAATAAAAATATATTCTATTTATTATACAAGAAACATAATAAGAAAAAAAATTACAAATGACAGTACATACTAGGAAGAATTTCCTTCCGGAAGTAACTGTCGTTATTTGTATCTTTTTAAGATCAATTTTGCTAAGCTTCTGTTGCATGTTGAAGCTAAAAATAAAACTTGACTGAATTTGAATTAATATTTGTTATTATGACTCGAATAATTCTTATTATTGTACAGTTTAAAATAGGTTAATGCATATTTTTAACATCACTTCTGTAAGTTCATTGATATTTTGATGAATAATATTTTTGTACATAATATGAGAATGATGAGGTCTTTTGTAATGATTGTGAAACATACGCACAGATTATTTTTAAATGCATGTGTGTTTTCAAATTGTTTCTGCTAATCTAGATGAATTATGATAATGAATGTAATTTACAAGAACAAGAACAAAACTTATATATGAAAAAAACATACTTTCTTACGAAATTATATTCAAGAAATCATTCAACGTAAAAATTGAATATTTCTATCATATAACTGTTTATTTCTATCGTACAAGTCTCTTTTTATTATTTGTGAGCTTGTTTTGGATTGGATGTCGCTTTCTTTAAATGTTTAAATGTCTACATGTAAAAAAAATATGTCTACAACACTTGTGACAAGGATTTTTTATCTATTTTTAAGCCAGATGAAATTTCGGAAAAGCTACTATGAATCAAGGACGTACGTCCTTGCTGTGAATCTGTATGTTTCCTACATTTAGTAAGTAGTTTTTTTCAAACTTTAGAAAGTTGACTATGACATCTTGTTAAAAAGCTAATTAAGTACAAATTGTTATATGAAAGTAGGTGTGCTAGCATTTAGCTAACTAAGGTTGTATTACTGCTAACCTAAGCTATACACATATTGTTGAAATTCGTATGTTTTTGCGGTCGAAATATTTTAAGAATGTGGATACAAAATTAAATCTATTTTGTCGGCCATAACGAGTCTATGATGATATTTATTGTGACAATCTTGCATTTAGTTAGTTTATTGCAAAAGTTTACTTGCATTTTACTTTGTAACTGCCCTATGAATTGTAATAAAATGTTGACTTTGAATTGATTGATTTTATTATTAGTTTATTTTAAAAGCTCCCCTTTCTTTTTTGTACTTGTTCTTTATTTTTGGGCCTTATAATAAATAGAAGTTATAAAAAAGTAAAAAGGTCATTTAAATTTACTCTTTTATTATGTTCTGTCTGTATTTAATTTAGTACATTTTGTGGATAGTCAGTCTGTATCATATTTCATTAATCACTCAAATCAGATCTTAAAACTACTCAACAAGTGTCCGCTTACCAACTAAGTTACATATCACAGTAAAATAAGAATAAAGTTCACTGTTGAATTAACTATATAGTAGGAGCCGGTGGGGCTGTATGGACGGTATTGAGTGAATCCATCTGCAAGTCCTTAGCATCTTGAAGATACCTGCGCAAAGCAGCCGCTAAAGCTTCAACAAAGTCTTGTAATGGCGGCGGCGCGCCCCTAGCGTGTAACGCTCGCGCTAAGAAGGGCAGTCGCCTCAAAGCCCGTCCTGATACATTATGCTCAGCAGCTTCTTTCGCCACAGCCCACAGTCGCAACGAAGCCCTAGCTCCAGTTGTTTCAGTCCAACCAGCAGCGGCCAACACACGTAAAGCGAACAGAGGTTCTCTTGGGGCTACCACTCCTCTGGCCATTAGCTCTGTTAGGGCTCCTCTGAGCACGGCATAGGTCGCGCGAGCCCCCGGCGCAGGCACCAGTCTTGCAATGTCAGCGCGGTCGAGGAAAGCAGAGTCTACAGCTGCTGTGACGTTGGAGGTGGCGAGGACTAGGGCGTTAGGAGCTCGGCGTAGTTTGTCTAGAGCGCCTAAGACTGCGTTCACAGCGCGGATGGAGTCTGAAGGCTCGAGGCCTGCGACGGCAGCGCGCCGTGCTGCTGCCAGCGATTCCACCTGGAAATAAGTATAATTGGTTTATTAGGTGGAGGTTGACGAATGTGGAAAAAAAGTTTTATTGCATAACAATACATGTAACATGATGCAGCTTGTCTAAGATTATTGCTTTTTGTGGCAAGTATATGGATCAGCAAAGTAATTATTGGTAACTTTTAAGTTGGCAAAAATTTTAGATTATATAACGGTCCATTCAGAACTTCCATAAACTCTTAATTTTTTTTTAATGCAGTGCTAATGAAATTCAAAAATTATTTTAATTGGCTTCTCTAATATGTGTTTCAATAAATCAAAATGAAGTAATTTAGTTTATGTAGTTTACTGTGAACTTACCTCATCAACCAAAACGCAGACTAACATCCGAGTATCTTCCAATATCTCCTGTATGCGGTCGAAGAGGCGCGCGACCAGCTTCCCGCTCTCAGAGAACCACTTGGAGAACAAGCCATGAGCATTGATTTCCAGCAGCCGCGCGCGCGGGAACCGGCCCGATAGCCTCACAGCCAGCTTATGGGCCAGGGCGCGGCATAACGACGTCTTGCCGGTCCCAGGCGGGCCATGCAGTAAAACCACGCGGTTCCAAGCCACCTGCCGAGCGTCCACGCCGCGCGCTTCGAATTCGAACGCAGTCTCCACAAAACGTAACGTATCCGCCTTCAGCGAGTCCTCGAAAACTAGACTCTCCCATATCCCGTGCAGTTGGGACGACGGTAAAGGCCAGACTTCTACGGGTGCTGGCTCATCGTCTGCTGCGCCAAGGGTTTCGCGCGCTCCGCTCACAGGCTCTTCTGCGAGAACGTGGATACGCAGTTCGGTGTCAGATGTGGGCAGCTCTGTTCCCGGCTCATGCTCCGCATCACAGAGAGCTATTGAGCTCACGTGCATGCTCAATTCGCCTCCGCTGGTTTCCAATTCACCACCCGTCAGCACAGCCCCAGGAGCCAGGGCTGCGAAATTCGATAGGTGCGAACGCACGAGACGTTCAACATATTCAGCACTCACACGACTCTCACATTTTTGCAGGGCTTCCACGTAAAGGACAGTCATTTTAACTTCTTAAATTTTAATGCAGTGTTAATATAAATTAAAACAAGTGAAAATTAAAACAAAGTCGCGCACCGTTCGCCAATAATTTCAAATCAAAACAACGGACAATATCAGTAATACCCACCTAAAGCAAATAAGTTCTACCACAGTTCCACTCAATTCATAAATAATATTATAAAAATTAATGTTTCGTCATCTAAAAATAATTAATTGATTGTTAATCCGCTTAAAACAATTTTACATTGTGTATTTTATGATAAATATAACTTTAATTGGCTTGTTTGCTTCTGGGTAATTATATTTCAAAAGTTGATTACGATTAAAATGGCAATACTCGTTTTAGTTCAACGCTCGGATACTCGTTTGGAAATGTTGCTCTTCCTTTGCTTGCCTCAAAATTTTCATCCAAATAAATTAATACATTAAGTAATTATTGAAATAGAAAAATTATTCAAGCAAAACAAATAAGTTATCGCATTTATAATACAATGTTCTCCTAAAAAATCAAACAAACGTTATTCCCAAATGCCATGCTTGTATCAGGACATAAAAAAAACTCTTTGACATTGACGTGATCAGCCAGCCCTGCCCCCCTTGCCCCACCCACCCATTCCACTTCCATAAATTCCACCTTCTTTCTTCCCGTCTCGTTCCCATCAATGGCGATTATCGATTGTGAATACAAGGCTAGTTTTTGCTTCATTTAACACTATAAGCGCTGTGGATCTCAGTACGGAGCAGCCATTGTCGTGTGTGAAACAATGGTTGCATTTTGAGTGGAGGAAAGTGAGGAGCTAGTCTCGGTGCTGATGTGCTTGTGAGGTGATGATGGCTGCGGAAACGGCGGGGAGTGCCACGGGCAGCAGCAGCACTCCAGAGGAGACGCTGGAGGCGCTGCTGAAGGAGGCGGAGGCACTTAAACAACGCCTGGAGGAAGAGAGGCAGAAACTCAACGATGTCTCGCGTGAGTGCCTGTCGTTACCTGTATAGTGTAATTACTGTTTTTATGGCTGACTAGATAGGCTACTGCACCGTTCGACTATCCTATTCGTCCCTGTAGTTGCCTTTAAATAAAAATTCCAAGTAACAAAAGAATAGTCAAAAATAAGAATTTAAAAAATATATATTTCTCTTGAAACTGTTTTAGAAATACTGCTTTGTAGGGTTTGTGAAGCTTAATAGTCAGATAGGATCAGAAGTATAACTATGTCAGAGTTTTGAAGAATTAATAACAACAGATGTGCAAATATATTTTCTTTGTAATATAGTAAAAAGAAGATAAATAACAGTGGTCAAAAGTGGACCAAGAGTTGCCATTATAGCGTCCGTCATATGCCAAATGTATGGGTATGTCTCTATAGTCTTTAAACACTCAACATTGGCGAAATCACTATAGAAGTGCCATACAATAAGAAATTGAATTGAATAGTGGCTTTTCATTCCTTTTTCTCATTTCTGCCCACTTTTATAATTAAGAATACAGTCAAGGTTGAAGGTTGAAATATTATTTTATATTTTTTTATTCATAGTGAGGTCGTCATTATGAATAAATAAACAAAAAAAATCCCTATGCATTATAAAGCCTACGAGAAAAAAAAACTTGTGTTTGGTTTTTGCTGTTCTATAAATAAGTCAGATCTCGATTGGAAATGTAAAAAAAACTAGATGAGCATACAACAAAGAAAATCTATTTTAAGTAAACCAATTAATGTGTAAGCGGTGCAATCATTGTAATGGCAGTTTCACTCAATAGGTGCACTAATTACAGAGCATGAACCTATGTGATAGCCTGGGAACTGATTTGTAGAATGTGTCGTTCAGAGCTTAGAATATCAAACTAATTATGTTGACATAACTACTAATTACATGCCTTCTTAAAAATAAAATAAACTCAATTAAATTCTAACATAACATACTGAAATGAATGATAGATAAATTAATACCATATTAGATAATTAATTTACCTGCAGTCATCATCCCGATTTAAATTAAAAAAAAAAACACAAAGTTCCCTATAGATTGCTATATGGAACTTATGATATGTAAAGCCAAGCCAGAAAAAAAAATCTTCCTCTGGGGGTGCCACATACATTTTTTGATGTTACTGATTCATACATTTCTATTTTATAGTTGCTTGTTCTTTCGCTGTGCCTTCACATGCAGTTAAAAACATTTGACATAGGCAAAATCACAAAGGAAACACAATTTATAACGTAAAATTAAAATATATATTTTTTTATAAACATGCTTACATATTTGCAGCTGTTATTTACACTGACACATATTTCGCTGAGTAAATTTTTGTATGGTTTAGCACACACAATTAGTTCCATTGTTCTATTGATATTTGGGTGTATGTATGATGAAGATTGGCAACACTGGCGCCGAGCGTGACGGTTGTCAAAATCAGCTGTGCCCTGTTTTTAATTAAAAATTAATAATTTTCACGATTTAATCATCATTAATTTGTGTTTAATTCACGTTAATTTGTATATATCTATGCAATTTGTGTGTGAAATATTATAATTACAAGAAGAAACACTCCAGAGGATAGTGGAACGATCTGCACCCAACTGACAGCGGACATTTTTTCAAATTGAAAAAACCAGTGGATAAACCTGGGGAGTATTGTTTTCTTAATTCTTGCTATAATAAATTCTAGCAATTCATACACTACGAACAGACTAATAACACATTAACACTACTTATTCAAAAATCACATAGATCTCATACTGAGTAAATATTCACTCATACACAGTTGAGCCTTTGTGTGGCTTTATTTTGATTTTTACAGTCTAATTTAAGTTTAAAGACCACAATTTAGTTACATAATAAGAATTCACACAGCACATAATATTAATTTGAAACAATATTTAGCTAGTTTATTAGATACAGCTGTGAGTAGGTAGTGTCACTTAATTTGATAACGGTTTAATTGTTTTGAAGATAACAGGAGCTTCACATGTTATTGTTGCAAACACCTTAAATAATTACAGAATTAAACATACAACTTAACATAAATTTACGGATTACAGCACAGGAAATACAGAAGTAATCATTCAATTAGTGTTATTCTTTCCAACTTAATTTTAGTTGCTGCATATTTTGTTCAAAGAAGAGTACCTACCTACACCTATTATTATAGCTTTTATTCATAGTAACTGAATGTTTGAATAGGAATACTTAATTGTTATTTGAATTATTATAATTTTTAATAGTTTAATTTTTTATTAGATTATAAAACATATACTTAGGTACCCACACAAAAAAAAAAAAAAAAAGAGTGAAATTATATTATACAGTTCACTTACTTTCCTCTGTTGCTTACATTTCAGTTAAATCTATCTCCACCATGATGACTCGCAGCAAGCACGCTGAACAGAAGACCGCTCAACTGCAGAAAAGCCTAAGAGAGGCAGAAGATATCAACACTAAACTGCTAACTGAGCTTGATAGTAAGGATGCTGAGATTCGGCGCTTGAAAGCAAAGAATACTCAGCTGTCTGAAAGTGTGTCAACCCTGCGAGTGTCATATGATGAAGCACAGGCTGAAATATGTGAACTGGAAAAACAGGTTGAATTGTGTGGTACCCTCCACAATGACCTTGCCTCAGCTCAGGAACGTGGGAAATTCCTTGAGAGCCAGCTCAGCCATGCTAGGAATCAACTGGATGACATGTATCTGGAGAAAGAAAACACCACATTAAATCATATGATTTCCCTTCATGAAGAGCTGGGGGCTGAAAATATGACCACACAGTATGAGAAAATGGCAAATACAATAAGAATAAAAAAATATTGTAAATTAAATAAATTTTTAAAGAAAACTAGACAAAACTTAAAAATGTTAAAACAAGCTCAGCGGCAACAACCAAAACGGGTTAAATATGTAGCATTGCATAAGGAGAATGAGGAGCTTAAACGCAAGTTTCATGCTATGTATATGGTATTCACCAATACACAAGCAGAAGTTGAAGAGCTGAAGAACAACCTAGCAGACACAGTTTGTAAATATAACGAAAGCGAGATGAGCTTTAAACAACTGTCAGCAGTAACATCCGAATTACTCCAATTGCATCGACAGGAAACTGGACTACTGTGTTCTCTACTGAGCGACGGCGAAGTGAACACAGTCTTAGGCATATCTGGTTCCGACGCGGACCTGGTGGACGACTCGCAGATGTCTACGGACGTCAGCTCACCGAGGACGGCGCCTGCTCCAGCAGATGACGCCGGTACAGCTGGAGCGCCGCAGTCCGGTGCGCTCCCAGATCCGGCCTCCACATCCATCCAGACAGACGAGAGCGCGCCGCCGCCGCCCACTAGAGCGCGGCGAGGGCGCCGCGGAAGGCGAGGGAGAGGGGGGAGAGGCGGCCTGAGTGCGCGGCCACCTGCGGCAGCGGCAGTGACGTCACCAACAGCAGCCAGCACTGCGCCCGCGCCGCCGGCGCCATCCCCCGCGCAGCCCTCCCCTACACCTGCACCAGCCTGTGTTCCTGCCTCTCAGGACCCTCCTGTGGTAGTGATGCGTTCGCCAAGTCGTTGTGTAGTAGACAGAACACCTTCTCCGAAAACCATTGTATATACAGACCAAGTAGGAGTAGGCCTAGGTCCTCTATTACATAAATGTTTAACACAACAAGTAATTAATATTTGTAGTCCTAATGCTAGTTATGTGGACATAATAGAAAAAATACGTGCTGAAAATTATGATGAACACACGACTGTTATTATTATGGTTGGCAGTCACATAGGTGTAACTAGGAATGTATTGGAGTCTAGTATACAGAAAATAGTTGAGATTAATAAAACTTCTAAATGTAAAGTTATTGTTAGCTCTTTCCCATACTGTTCTAACTTGACAGAGGAACATAATAGGTGTATTTATAATATAAATTCATACTTATACCAGCAGACGCGTCATCATAGCGATGCAATTTTATTTTTTGATATTAATAAATTTATACATAATTTTACTTTGACTCAGGATACTATGTACCTGTCTAGGAAATTTAAACGACACATAGCTACTTTGTTAGCCTTTAATATACAAGACTCAGTTATAAGAAATATAACGCAGTCACCTCTGATTCAAATTAGTACAGGTACTAATAATTATTATTTAAACTACTAGATTCGACAAAAGAAGATCTCACTCAAAACATTGTTACCAACAGAGCAGAACAGAGATTTTCTCGCAGAGAATTAGGAATAAAACAGACAAAAGAGAAGCCTGGTCTCCTAAAAATTTTTCATCAAAACATTCAAAGCTTCTCCAGCAAGTGTCTAATTTTTGAATTATTTCTAGAAAAAAATAAATATGATATAGTATGCATAACTGAGCACTGGTTCTCAGAATGTAATATGTATATTAACTTTGATAATTATTGTGTTGCCAGTTCGTTCAGCCGAAGGCCTAATAAAAATCATGTCGTGGGTGGCGGATCCTTGATATTATTGCGTAAAGATATTAAATTTAAAAATCGTAAAGATATTGTTGGACTTACGGTTGAGCGAAGTGTTGAGGTATCTTGTGTCGAGTTGAATAATCATATTATAGTGTGCGTATACAGGCCGCCATATAGTCAAAATTTTGACATTTTCGAAACTGTGTTGGAGGACATTTTGAAAATCACCTCCAACAGTACAAAACAAGTAATTGTATGTGGGGATTTTAATGTGGATATTTTAATTTCAGGCAACTATACAGACAGAATATTGAGTTTATTTCGGTCATTTAAATTAGATTATGTTTTTCTTGAACCAACCAGAGTGACACCCACATCATCCACTTGTGTCGATAATTTTTTCTGTAGTTGTAATTACACCAGTAAGTCAATTTTAAATTCATTACCATCTGACCACTCAGGTCAAGAAGTAGTGTTCTCCGCTAATCGATCTACTGTAAAATTTGAAATAAAAACTAGACCGATTACTGCTGGTCGTGTAGAAAAATTCAATACCGTTTTGACTGAGAAATTGCCCAATATTGAATGTCTTTCTGATGATCCTAATGAATTATATACAAATTTCTTCACCGTTGTATTTGATGAGTATGATAGAATCTTTCAAGTTAAAAATAAAATCATTGGCACGTCTTTCAAATTTAGTGATTGGGCAACAATTGGTATAAGGAAAAGCAGAGACAAATTATTTGAGCTGTACGAAATAAAAAGCTACACTAATAGTGACACATTTAAAGATTATGTTAGGGATTATTCAAAAACTTTCAAAAAGGTCTGCTTAGTCGCTAAATCCAATTATATAAGTAATAAGATTAAAAGTGCGGACGATAAAATAAAGGCAGTTTGGAAAATTATAAATAACGAAACTGGAAAAATGAAACAACGCGATAATGATATTGTTCTAAATTCAGTCAAGGGACCTGTTGCTACTAACATAGAAGTAGCCCAAGAATTTGAGAACTTTTTTTCTAATATTCCAATAAAAACGACAGAACTTCTTAATTCTTCACCTTTTGTCTCTGCTTCGATACTTGAAAAACACATAAAGCCTTGTAAAGATGAATTTAAATTTAAACATGTAAATGTAAACACTGTTATCAAAGCTTTTAAAGAAATTAAAGTAAAAGGAACAGAAGATGTATGGGGAATGTCTGTTAAGGCTTGTAGTAAAGTAATTGACACACTGGCTCCATATCTTGCCGCCATCTTTAATACATGTGTTGATGAAGGGGTCTTCCCAGACTTAATGAAATATAGCAAAGTAATACCCTTGTTCAAAGCTGGTAATAAAAGTGATCCTAGTAATTTTAGACCTGTATCTATTTTACCAGTCCTAAGTAAAGTTTTTGAAAAGATTATACTCAACCAATTGCTGTCTCATTTTAATAAACATTGCCTACTTCATAAACAGCAATTTGGATTTACAAAAGGACGTTCTACCACCGACGCAGGTGTTGCGCTCATAAAGCATATCTTTGACGCATGGGAGGATTCTTGCGATTGCATAGGTGTCTTCTGTGACCTTTCAAAAGCATTTGATTGTGTTCAACATGAAACCCTATTGCTTAAATTAAAACATTATGGGGTCAAAAACAATGCACTTAAACTAGTACAGTCCTATTTAGAAGGCAGGATTCAAAAGGTACAAATAAATGAAATAAAATCAAAGGGGTCTTTAGTTACAATGGGTGTGCCGCAAGGTTCTATATTAGGACCTTTCTTATTCTTAGTTTATATTAATGATTTGCCATGTGTTGTACATAATCTGTCAAACATTGTTTTATTCGCGGATGACACTTCTCTTATTTTTAAACTAAACCGAAGATCACCTCAGTATAATGAGTTAAATAGCACTCTTCAACAGGTTCATAACTGGTTTACTGCTAACAACCTGGTATTAAACGCAAAGAAGACTAAATGCATTAAATTTACCTTACCAAATGTAAATAGCTGTAGGGGTGACATTGTGTTAAATAGTGAGCGGCTTGATCTGGTAGACAGTACAGTCTTCTTGGGTATAACTATTGACGCCAAACTGCAATGGAGTCCTCATATATCTTCTCTGTCGGGGAGGCTTAGCTCGGCTGCGTATGCAGTGAGAAAAATAAGACAGTTAACAGACATAGCAACAGCTAGGTTAGTTTATTTCAGTTACTTTCATAGTATAATGTCTTATGGTATCTTGATGTGGGGCAGGGCATCCGATATTAACACAGTTTTTATTTTGCAGAAAAGAGCCATTAGGGCAATATACCAACTTCGCTGTCGGGAATCACTTAGAGAACTGTTTAAAGAAATAGACATCTTGACAGTTCCGTGCCAATATATTTATGCAAATATTATGTACGTTAGGAAAAATATCCACGAATTTAAAAAGAATTCTGATATTCACAAACGTAATACTAGAAATGGAAATAAACTAGCTCGTGATAACTATAGATTGGCTAAAGTCAGTACTTCTTTCGTGGGGCTCTGTGTACGCTAGGTACTATAATAAAATACCTGATGATATTGTAAATCTTCCAGAAAAAAGGTTTAAATGCCACGTGAAACGGCATCTATGTAAGAATGCGTACTATGGATTGGATGAATATTTGAATGATAAGAAAGCTTGGTGTGTAGAGACTTCAGCTCGACACGAGAACGCTGTGCCTTATCTAAGGTAATATTATTACTAAAATTTGTTTGTAAAAACCTACTTATTTGTGCAACATTGTAGTGCGGTCGACTATGCAATTGGGAAGCCATTAATTAGATTGTCGTGATAACATCTGGCTGACTGAGTATTCATGCTCACTAAAGTGTCCTGACTTGCGGTGGCGTGTGGGCCGGGTCGTTGGGTTCCCTCTAATATGGTTGAGCCCGGCAATGGCTGTCCCATACGTCAAACCCGTGAACGTGGTGCTGCTTGGGGGGACTGGTCTGCTCTAGTCGATTGCCGATTGTTTTATTGTTTATATAGTTTAGTTTTTCTACTTTGACTGGTTGCCTTCCTTTAATTTCATATTTCGGCTGCACTCTTTGTTATATTAATCAAATTGTATAAAATAATAATTACCTATGTAAAAATATTTTGAAAAGATGCAACGCCTGTGGAGTTTCTTCCGGAGAGTTCTTCTCCACAGAAGACAGCCAAATCGTGAACTCTCCTCGACGTCAAAAAATGATTGTGAAATCTTACTTTGAATAAACACTATTTGACTTTGACTTTGACTTTGACTTTGATGTTGGAATCCAACATTAAATCTCTTTAAGGCCTTAAAAACAGAAAAATAAAATGTATGGAAAAAGATAACTAAAAATTCAATTGTTTTTCTAAGTTGTAAGGATTTTTTTTTTTTTTCTGGTTGGGCTTTACGAGTATGCTTGTTAACAGTATCATGCGTAGCCGAACGTCTGGAGCAGGTCACATTCCCAAATTTGAAGTTACGGCGGGTGCTGAAGGGTCACCAGTCGAAGGTGCTGTGTTCTGATTGGGCGCCAGATAAACGGCACATCGTCTCTTCTTCACAGGTATACAAACTTGTACTGATTAGTAAATGTCATAGTGAGTTTATATAAATAAGAGTCTCAAATATCTTAATGAATACAAAATACAAATATACTTTATTGGCACCAATAATGCTACTTCTTAATCCACAATGAATAGAAAAAAAAGAGCATCTTCAACCAATTATTTTCATAGGCCCATTCTGAGGTCCATATTTTTAGGAACTATTTATGTTCACAAGATATTGCTCAGCTCAGTGTGTCTTTGCCCTGTCATAGACCTCCTTCAACTCTATCTCTTACCATTTTTTCCAAATAGGACCTGCATTGGAATCATAGGCTAATTACAGTTTGGCAAAAAAGTCTTGAAACTAATCATACTTCTCAAAAATATGCACAAGTTAGAGCGTGATAGTATGACATAAAATGGCAACACCGCATAGGAGGTGGCGCCCCTATTAGTTTCTAAACTTTTTTGCCAAGTTGTAAAGCCCGACCAAAGAAATAAGAAACCTGCTCTGGGGGCGCCACGTGCATATTTTTACGACTGTGGCAACAATTTCCCTTATGAAATTAGTTCCATTGAAATTCCACAATATGGCGAGGTTTCTTATTTCCTTGGTCGGGCTATAATTGATTATTTTGTGTCAGGATGGCAAGCTGATAATCTGGGACGCGTTCACGGCAACCAAGGAGCTGACGATCCCGATGCCGAGCACCTGGGTCATGGCCTGCGCGTACGCACCCTCCGGGAACATGGTCGCTGCGGGGTGAGCAGGGCTAGCAATCAATTCAAAACATTCCACATATTAGCTTCATTGAATTTTTGTAATATAGCAAGGTTTCTTCTCGTACAGCTATAGTTCGTGTCATCGACACGATAAGAAGAAGAAGTTCGCTGGAGTCTGTTTCATATAATCCGGACAAAAGTTCACTAAACTCTGTCTTTTCTTAAAAGTTATTAAATATAATGTAACGCCAAAATGTCTGGCAAGAATACACGGTCACCCCTCCTTCTACTATGGTATGCCAAATTACGTATTTTGCGATAATTTCCTATGGTTTTATCGTATCGTTTGAAAAATATGTGCGCATTGTATGCAGGCTTTTATGACCTTTTTTTGTCCGGATTTATATGAAACATACAATAACTGATTTTTGCAACATAGCAAGGTTTCTCCTTCTTCTCGTCCAGGTATAGTTCGCTGTAGCACTGGGCGATCACTCCATACAGAAAACGCATTTTGACAAGCTACTTCTTTTTTGAATAACAAATGTATATCATCTACAAGTCAATGGCGCTAGGCGTTACGTAAAACACCCCCGAACACCTCCGGCGGAGTTCCGAGGCGCCTGCGGGGTGCGGGGCGTGGGGCGCTATATCGGGCGGGTATCAGTTTAGCGCGGGGGGGTGAGTGTCCTTTCTGTACGGGTTAGTACTATTATTTTCTTCTGTGGCTATAGGCCTGCAGCTAGAGGTGAAACTACATTGAGCAAACAGAACAAATAATTGAATAATCAGATTTGATTGCTTCCATAATCCTACAGCATCCATCTTCAAATCTACCTACCGGATTTATGCTAAATTGTTTAATCCCCCAGAGGCTTAGACAACAAGCTAACGGTGTTCTCCCTGGGCGAGGACGAGGGCGGAGCCGCCAGCGCAGCCCCGGGCGCCCGCAAGCGCACCGTGGCCACCCACACCTCGTACATCTCATGCTGCTTGTTCCCCAACTCCGACAGACAGATCCTCACTGGGTCCGGGGACGGGACTTGCGCCCTTTGGGATATTGAGTCGGGGCAGCTGTTACAGAGCTTCCAGGTTAGTGCACGCATATCATATTCTGCAAAGTCAAACGGATTTTCATTTCTAAAAACCTGCTAGAAAATGTACCACCGAAATTAGGTTGATTCAAAGGCGTGAAATTACGCAACTTTTGCAAAAATGTTAAATTTTCATGACAAAAAGTAACGTTTATATTATTTTATTTAGAAAACGACTTCAACAACATCAACTTCATTACTTCTTGCAATGTAACAAAAATAAAATTAAAAATTCGTAAAAGTAACGTTGGAGTCATGTAACGCAAAGGGCTAGAAAATACGAGTAATTTAATTCTGGCAAGTATCGCGCCGCAGGTCGCGCCACCGCCGCCGTCGCCGCCGCGCGAACCTATGGCCAAGGGGTAAGGCTTCTGACATGGCAATTTCGTGCGTGGAAGTTTTGCTTTCCGGGAACTACGTTGCTAACTCGGCCTGTATATTGTACATCGACTACATCTGTAGACAATACCAAGAACATACTGAGTATTACTAAACCTTCCAGGCCCACACAGCGGACGTGATGAGCGTGGATCTGGCCGCGTCAGACATGGGGGACACTTTCGTATCGGGGGCGTGCGACCGGCAGGCTCTCGTCTGGGACATGCGCACTGGACAGGCTGTGCAGGTTTGTGCTTTATGCATTTTAATAATAATAAAAAAAAAGCGGCCGAGTGCGAGTCGGACTCGCTCATGAAGGGTTCCGTAACAGCAAGTAACAATATAAAAGTTCTAGTAGTTCGTTGTAACTTTGACCGATGGTTTAATAATAGTGAACGGTAAATTGCTGTTTACGATTTATGACGTATTAAAAAAAACTACTTACTAGATCTGGTTCAAACCAATTTTCGGTGGAAGTTTGCATAGTAATGTACATCATATATTTTTTCAGTTTTATCATCCTCTTATTTTAGAAGTTAGAGGGGGGGAGACACACATTTTACCACTTTGGAAGTGTCTCTCGCGCAAACTATTAAGTTTAGAAAAAAATGATATTAGAAACCTCAATACCATTTTTGAAGACCTATCTATAGATAAGGATAATTTTTTCATCCAACCCACACGTATGGGTTGGATGAAAAAATTTTTTTGAGTTTCAGTTCTATGTATGGGGAGCTCCCAATTTTTTTTTTCTATTTTTGTGTGAAAATCTTAATGCGGTTCACAGAATACATCTTCTTACCAAGTTTTAACAGCATAGTCTTTATAGTTTCGGAGAAAAGTTGCTGTGAAATACGGACGGACGGACGGACGGACGGACAGACAGACAGACATGACGAATCTATAAGGGTTCCGTTTTTTGCCATTTAGCTACGGAACCCTAAAAACTCTATTTTACAGATGTCGGAACAAATCACGTTCACACTCCGTAGAGGAGAATGTCCAACTTACTTATGAACAAATTAAGAGGCGAACACCTATTTAAGTGGATAAAAGGATTTATTTTGTTTTTATGAATTTTGTTCATCTCAATAGATTTTTCGTTTCAAGTGCTAAATGTCCGAATTTTAAAATGATTGCATGCAATTAATGTAAAATAAGTGTAATGTAATTATTTTCCTACGGTTTCAACTTCCAAGGTTGTGTGTGAAGTTGACCAACCCGCACTGGGCCAGCGTCGACTAAGGCCTATTCATTCTAATTTCAGGGTAGGCTCGAGCCCCTCGGTGGGGACATATGAGCTGTTAATGATGAATTTGTTTGTAGGCCTTTGACACCCACGAATCGGACGTGACCTCGGTCCGCTTCCACCCGGCGGGCGACGCGCTAGCCACGGGCTGCGACGACAGCGCGTGCCGGCTGTTCGACCTGCGAGCCGACAGGGAAGTGGCCAGATACGCCAAAGACAGCATCATGTTCGCGGCTAATTCCGTCGAGTGGTCGGTGAGTGACTAACTATCATTAGCTACAATATTATGACGCGCTAGCCACGGGCTGCGACGACAGCGCGTGCCGGCTGTTCGACCTGCGAGCCGACAGGGAAGTGGCCAGATACGCCAAAGACAGCATCATGTTCGCGGCTAATTCCGTCGAGTGGTCGGTAAGTATGGAGACAGCGCTTTGTAGACAGAAGTTAGTGTCTCAGCTTTTCTCAAAATATCCTGATATTTTTGAAACTTTTTCTTTTTCGTTGTTTGCTTTCTCAGTTCATCGATTTCGTTAAAATAATAATAAGTTTGCTTTACGACATCTATCAAATATCTTCGCTTCATCCACATTCATTAATCTCTTCATGCATGCTCGCTGGTTTAGAGTACTCCTGACCCGACCTTTTGTTAGAACGTCCCCGATTAGATTTTGGAACGTTCGTCTTGGAAGAAGTGTGTCTGGATCGTAGCAAGTGGAAGGAAGTGGTCTCTCCCTACCCCTCCGGGAAAGAGGCGTGATTGTATGTATGTATAGTCGCGGTCTAACGCGGTCCTAACCCTAGTGGTGGAGGACGATCCCTAGCAAAATGAAACGAAGGGATAACTATAACGATGACTTGTTTATTATAAACGAAATATTACATTATTGGAAATGGTAAAAATGGCGTCCGGCTCGTAGCACGGGCTACGGCCATCTCCCTCTCATCAACGAAATTCAAATTGATATTACTTTTCATAATTAAATGGCTCAATACGCGGAAAGAGGCTGCCAGCACGAACGCGGCGAGCATGTAGGATGCATGCACATCACAGTATCAAGTATCTTCTCCGTGATTGAATATTAAACTGTGAATTTTTTCCCCCAGGTGTCAGGGCGGCTGCTGTTCGCCGGCTACTCGGACTACACGGCGTGCGCGTGGGACGCCCTCCGCGCCGTGCGGGCCTTCGTGCTGTGCGGGCACGAGCACCGGGTGCAGCGCGTGCAGCTGGCGCCCGACGGGACCGCGCTCTGCACCGCCTCCTGGGACGCCACGCTCAGGGTGAGCTGTAGCAGTAGCTGTAGCAGTAGCACCGTGGGACGCCCTGTTCGTGCTGTGCGGGCACGAGCACCGGGTGCAGCGCGTGCAGCTGGCGCCCGACGGGACCGCGCTCTGCACCGCCTCCTGGGACGCCACGCTCAGGGTGAGCTGTAGCAGTAGCTGTAGCAGTAGCACCGTGGGACGCCCTGTTCGTGCTGTGCGGGCACGAGCACCGGGTGCAGCGCGTGCAGCTGGCGCCCGACGGGACCGCGCTCTGCACCGCCTCCTGGGACGCCACGCTCAGGGTGAGCTGTAGCAGTAGCTGTAGCAGTAGCACCGTGGGACGCCCTGTTCGTGCTGTGCGGGCGGGAGCACCGGGTGCAGCGCGTGCAGCTGGCGCCCGACGGGACCGCGCTCTGCACCGCCTCCTGGGACGCCACGCTCAGGGTGAGCTGTAGCAGTAGCTGTAGCAGTAGCACCGTGGGACGCCCTGTTCGTGCTGTGCGGGCACGAGCACCGGGTGCAGCGCGTGCAGCTGGCGCCCGACGGGACCGCGCTCTGCACCGCCTCCTGGGACGCCACGCTCAGGGTGAGCTGTAGCAGTAGCTGTAGCAGTAGCACCGTGGGACGCCCTGTTCGTGCTGTGCGGGCACGAGCACCGGGTGCAGCGCGTGCAGCTGGCGCCCGACGGGACCGCGCTCTGCACCGCCTCCTGGGACGCCACGCTCAGGGTGAGCTGTAGCAGTAGCTGTAGCAGTAGCACCGTGGGACGCCCTGTTCGTGCTGTGCGGGCGGGAGCACCGGGTGCAGCGCGTGCAGCTGGCGCCCGACGGGACCGCGCTCTGCACCGCCTCCTGGGACGCCACGCTCAGGGTGAGCTGTAGCAGTAGCTGTAGCAGTAGCACCGTGGGACGCCCTGTTCGTGCTGTGCGGGCGGGAGCACCGGGTGCAGCGCGTGCAGCTGGCGCCCGACGGGACCGCGCTCTGCACCGCCTCCTGGGACGCCACGCTCAGGGTGAGCTGTAGCAGTAGCTGTTGCAGTAGCACCGTGGGACGCCCTGTTCGTGCTGTGCGGGCACGAGCACCGGGTGCAGCGCGTGCAGCTGGCGCCCGACGGGACCGCGCTCTGCACCGCCTCCTGGGACGCCACGCTCAGGGTGAGCTGTAGCAGTAGCTGTAGCAGTAGCACCGTGGGACGCCCTGTTCGTGCTGTGCGGGCACGAGCACCGGGTGCAGCGCGTGCAGCTGGCGCCCGACGGGACCGCGCTCTGCACCGCCTCCTGGGACGCCACGCTCAGGGTGAGCTGTAGCAGTAGCTGTAGCAGTAGCACCGTGGGACGCCCTGTTCGTGCTGTGCGGGCACGAGCACCGGGTGCAGCGCGTGCAGCTGGCGCCCGACGGGACCGCGCTCTGCACCGCCTCCTGGGACGCCACGCTCAGGGTGAGCTGTAGCAGTAGCTGTAGCAGTAGCACCGTGGGACGCCCTGTTCGTGCTGTGCGGGCACGAGCACCGGGTGCAGCGCGTGCAGCTGGCGCCCGACGGGACCGCGCTCTGCACCGCCTCCTGGGACGCCACGCTCAGGGTGAGCTGTAGCAGTAGCTGTAGCAGTAGCACCGTGGGACGCCCTGTTCGTGCTGTGCGGGCACGAGCACCGGGTGCAGCGCGTGCAGCTGGCGCCCGACGGGACCGCGCTCTGCACCGCCTCCTGGGACGCCACGCTCAGGGTGAGCTGTAGCAGTAGCTGTAGCAGTAGCACCGTGGGACGCCCTGTTCGTGCTGTGCGGGCGGGAGCACCGGGTGCAGCGCGTGCAGCTGGCGCCCGACGGGACCGCGCTCTGCACCGCCTCCTGGGACGCCACGCTCAGGGTGAGCTGTAGCAGTAGCTGTAGCAGTAGCACCGTGGGACGCCCTGTTCGTGCTGTGCGGGCACGAGCACCGGGTGCAGCGCGTGCAGCTGGCGCCCGACGGGACCGCGCTCTGCACCGCCTCCTGGGACGCCACGCTCAGGGTGAGCTGTAGCAGTAGCTGTAGCAGTAGCACCGTGGGACGCCCTGTTCGTGCTGTGCGGGCACGAGCACCGGGTGCAGCGCGTGCAGCTGGCGCCCGACGGGACCGCGCTCTGCACCGCCTCCTGGGACGCCACGCTCAGGGTGAGCTGTAGCAGTAGCTGTAGCAGTAGCACCGTGGGACGCCCTGTTCGTGCTGTGCGGGCGGGAGCACCGGGTGCAGCGCGTGCAGCTGGCGCCCGACGGGACCGCGCTCTGCACCGCCTCCTGGGACGCCACGCTCAGGGTGAGCTGTAGCAGTAGCTGTAGCAGTAGCACCGTGGGACGCCCTGTTCGTGCTGTGCGGGCACGAGCACCGGGTGCAGCGCGTGCAGCTGGCGCCCGACGGGACCGCGCTCTGCACCGCCTCCTGGGACGCCACGCTCAGGGTGAGCTGTAGCAGTAGCTGTAGCAGTAGCACCGTGGGACGCCCTGTTCGTGCTGTGCGGGCACGAGCACCGGGTGCAGCGCGTGCAGCTGGCGCCCGACGGGACCGCGCTCTGCACCGCCTCCTGGGACGCCACGCTCAGGGTGAGCTGTAGCAGTAGCTGTAGCAGTAGCACCGTGGGACGCCCTGTTCGTGCTGTGCGGGCACGAGCACCGGGTGCAGCGCGTGCAGCTGGCGCCCGACGGGACCGCGCTCTGCACCGCCTCCTGGGACGCCACGCTCAGGGTGAGCTGTAGCAGTAGCTGTAGCAGTAGCACCGTGGGACGCCCTGTTCGTGCTGTGCGGGCACGAGCACCGGGTGCAGCGCGTGCAGCTGGCGCCCGACGGGACCGCGCTCTGCACCGCCTCCTGGGACGCCACGCTCAGGGTGAGCTGTAGCAGTAGCTGTAGCAGTAGCACCGTGGGACGCCCTGTTCGTGCTGTGCGGGCACGAGCACCGGGTGCAGCGCGTGCAGCTGGCGCCCGACGGGACCGCGCTCTGCACCGCCTCCTGGGACGCCACGCTCAGGGTGAGCTGTAGCAGTAGCTGTAGCAGTAGCACCGTGGGACGCCCTGTTCGTGCTGTGCGGGCACGAGCACCGGGTGCAGCGCGTGCAGCTGGCGCCCGACGGGACCGCGCTCTGCACCGCCTCCTGGGACGCCACGCTCAGGGTGAGCTGTAGCAGTAGCTGTAGCAGTAGCACCGTGGGACGCCCTGTTCGTGCTGTGCGGGCACGAGCACCGGGTGCAGCGCGTGCAGCTGGCGCCCGACGGGACCGCGCTCTGCACCGCCTCCTGGGACGCCACGCTCAGGGTGAGCTGTAGCAGTAGCTGTAGCAGTAGCACCGTGGGACGCCCTGTTCGTGCTGTGCGGGCACGAGCACCGGGTGCAGCGCGTGCAGCTGGCGCCCGACGGGACCGCGCTCTGCACCGCCTCCTGGGACGCCACGCTCAGGGTGAGCTGTAGCAGTAGCTGTAGCAGTAGCACCGTGGGACGCCCTGTTCGTGCTGTGCGGGCACGAGCACCGGGTGCAGCGCGTGCAGCTGGCGCCCGACGGGACCGCGCTCTGCACCGCCTCCTGGGACGCCACGCTCAGGGTGAGCTGTAGCAGTAGCTGTAGCAGTAGCACCGTGGGACGCCCTGTTCGTGCTGTGCGGGCACGAGCACCGGGTGCAGCGCGTGCAGCTGGCGCCCGACGGGACCGCGCTCTGCACCGCCTCCTGGGACGCCACGCTCAGGGTGAGCTGTAGCAGTAGCTGTAGCAGTAGCACCGTGGGACGCCCTGTTCGTGCTGTGCGGGCACGAGCACCGGGTGCAGCGCGTGCAGCTGGCGCCCGACGGGACCGCGCTCTGCACCGCCTCCTGGGACGCCACGCTCAGGGTGAGCTGTAGCAGTAGCTGTAGCAGTAGCACCGTGGGACGCCCTGTTCGTGCTGTGCGGGCACGAGCACCGGGTGCAGCGCGTGCAGCTGGCGCCCGACGGGACCGCGCTCTGCACCGCCTCCTGGGACGCCACGCTCAGGGTGAGCTGTAGCAGTAGCTGTAGCAGTAGCACCGTGGGACGCCCTGTTCGTGCTGTGCGGGCACGAGCACCGGGTGCAGCGCGTGCAGCTGGCGCCCGACGGGACCGCGCTCTGCACCGCCTCCTGGGACGCCACGCTCAGGGTGAGCTGTAGCAGTAGCTGTAGCAGTAGCACCGTGGGACGCCCTGTTCGTGCTGTGCGGGCACGAGCACCGGGTGCAGCGCGTGCAGCTGGCGCCCGACGGGACCGCGCTCTGCACCGCCTCCTGGGACGCCACGCTCAGGGTGAGCTGTAGCAGTAGCTGTAGCAGTAGCACCGTGGGACGCCCTGTTCGTGCTGTGCGGGCACGAGCACCGGGTGCAGCGCGTGCAGCTGGCGCCCGACGGGACCGCGCTCTGCACCGCCTCCTGGGACGCCACGCTCAGGGTGAGCTGTAGCAGTAGCTGTAGCAGTAGCACCGTGGGACGCCCTGTTCGTGCTGTGCGGGCACGAGCACCGGGTGCAGCGCGTGCAGCTGGCGCCCGACGGGACCGCGCTCTGCACCGCCTCCTGGGACGCCACGCTCAGGGTGAGCTGTAGCAGTAGCTGTAGCAGTAGCACCGTGGGACGCCCTGTTCGTGCTGTGCGGGCACGAGCACCGGGTGCAGCGCGTGCAGCTGGCGCCCGACGGGACCGCGCTCTGCACCGCCTCCTGGGACGCCACGCTCAGGGTGAGCTGTAGCAGTAGCTGTAGCAGTAGCACCGTGGGACGCCCTGTTCGTGCTGTGCGGGCACGAGCACCGGGTGCAGCGCGTGCAGCTGGCGCCCGACGGGACCGCGCTCTGCACCGCCTCCTGGGACGCCACGCTCAGGGTGAGCTGTAGCAGTAGCTGTAGCAGTAGCACCGTGGGACGCCCTGTTCGTGCTGTGCGGGCACGAGCACCGGGTGCAGCGCGTGCAGCTGGCGCCCGACGGGACCGCGCTCTGCACCGCCTCCTGGGACGCCACGCTCAGGGTGAGCTGTAGCAGTAGCTGTAGCAGTAGCACCGTGGGACGCCCTGTTCGTGCTGTGCGGGCACGAGCACCGGGTGCAGCGCGTGCAGCTGGCGCCCGACGGGACCGCGCTCTGCACCGCCTCCTGGGACGCCACGCTCAGGGTGAGCTGTAGCAGTAGCTGTAGCAGTAGCACCGTGGGACGCCCTGTTCGTGCTGTGCGGGCACGAGCACCGGGTGCAGCGCGTGCAGCTGGCGCCCGACGGGACCGCGCTCTGCACCGCCTCCTGGGACGCCACGCTCAGGGTGAGCTGTAGCAGTAGCTGTAGCAGTAGCACCGTGGGACGCCCTGTTCGTGCTGTGCGGGCACGAGCACCGGGTGCAGCGCGTGCAGCTGGCGCCCGACGGGACCGCGCTCTGCACCGCCTCCTGGGACGCCACGCTCAGGGTGAGCTGTAGCAGTAGCTGTAGCTACCATCACGCCACGACTACACAATCGGCGCCGCCCGTTCTTCCGCACACACCGCTCGAATATTGCGATAGTTCCTTTACGCTGCTGCCACTAAAGTGGCATCATCATCATTTCGCCCTGTAGACGTCCACGGTTGGCCGGACCTCTCCCAATGGTCTCCACAATAATCGATCCTGCTTGGCCCGCATCCAGCGGCAAACGAAACCCCACCAGGTCATCGGGCCACCTTGTGGAGGGGGGGCTGCCCACGCTGTGCATAACTAAGCTCCTACCCGCACCTTAACTTATCAAACGTATATACTGCGTATAGGCGAGCGGAAAAACTGATTATAGGCGTGGCGACCATGGCGAGCGAGCGTCGGTCGCCACGCTGTATTTAATGCCTGACCAAAGAAATAAAAAACCGCGCCATATTTCGGAATTTCAATGGAACTAATTTTATAAGGGAAATTGTTGCCATAGTCGTAAAAATATACACGTGGCGCCCTCAGAGCAGGTCTTTGCTCAGGCTTTACGAAAGAAAACTATTTTTTTTTACAATTATATTCCTATCACAGGCACATACTTATCTTTTCTTTTGTTGTTTTAATTTTCAGATCTGGGCATAAGCCGTCCCATTCAGCTCCCCCCGGCGGCTCGTAGCGGCAACTCGGTGTTATAGCGGATAGTAAATGTTTATTGTGGTGGGTAGGCTCTGGTTGAAAACACTTACACTACATAATACTACTCGTTGTGATGTCACAGCAGTAGGCCTACTATATAAGCAGCGACAGGCTTGAGAAGCTGTCAAACGCGACATATTGACAGAACTACTATCGCTCTAATGTCACTATGTCGCGTTTGACAGCTTCTTGAGCCTGTCGCTGCTTACATAGTAGGCCTACAGGGCTGCTACAGTAATGAGAGAAATTCGAGGAGCTGTCAAACGCGACATAGTGATATAAGAGTTATATGTAGTTCTGTCATTATGTCGCGTATGACCAAGTAAGTGACAGCTTTTGGCGTTTTCTTTTTTGTTTTTTTTTGTGTCGGAAAAGTAAAAATCAAGCTTCGCATTTTATTATTAGTAAGCTAGCAGGGCCACTACAGAAATGCGAGAAACTCGAGGAGGTGTCAAAATGCGAGATATTGACAGAACTACTATGACGCTTATGTCACTAAGTCGAGCTTGTGATTTTGGCTATCTAGAGTATGAATGACATGTGTTAATTTCTATGAAATTCTATATTATGCACTTTTGATTCCTACTGAAAAAATAAATACTATGGTGTTATGGTAAAAGTTATTGACATAATGGTGCTGAATCTCTGAAAAATGTATGTTTATAATGCAAGTTGCTATCTTTTTCGTTCATATGGGAACTGAATAGGAAGGGTGAATTAATCAATCTTGAATAAATTATATTTAAAATTAGAGAGCAGCTTAAGTGAGGCGTAATTTTAAGTTGAATGTTTTCTTATCTACCCTAGTCTGGTGACTCTTTTGACGTCTTTTTAATTGTCTTCTATCCCTTTTCGTTATGAAAAGTGTGAAAAGGACGTATAGACCTAATAAACTAGAATGTCGTGTAAGTGTTTTCAGACTTGTGCGAGTAGTATTCCAAAGATCTAGACTATACTATAACCTAATGTTTAAATGTAAGTTTAATTGTGTTGTACTAGTTCAAAGATTTTTTCTTATTAGGCGGTCGGCCTTGTGGCTTTCCGACATTCCTGTATTATTATTTAATTAATAAATCATTTCAATGTTTATGTCGTGTTTTATTTTTATTTGTATAATCCAAGAATATTATAAGTAAAGCCCGACCAAAGAAATATGACACCTCGCCATATTGCGGAATTTCAATGGAACTAATTTTAAAAGGGAAATTGTTGCCATAGTCGTAAAAATATACACGTGGCGCCCCCAGAGCAGGTTTCTTATTTCTTTGGTTGGGTTGGGTTTGGGATGGGTATACATTCGGATTTGACATGTGTGTACCTGTATAAATACCAGGGAGTGGGTGGGAATGGAAAGCCGATCTTTTTATTTCATATTCGCTAAGGCACGTATTTCACTGGCGACGCAGACAAAAAACGAAAGGGACGCAGTTATGCGTTAGAATAAGATACAAATACACCGCGCTCACTCTTGCGCATAATTGCGTCCCTTTCGTCTTTTATCGCTGTCGCCAGTGAAATACCTGCCTAACAATGTAAACTGTGTCAAAAATAATACTACAGTACTTATACAATTCATAAATTAAAATAAATGAGAACAAAAAAGGAAAATAAAGCCCGACCAAAGAAATAAGAAACCTCGCCATATTGCGGAATTTAATGGAACTAATTTTATAAGGGAAATTGTTGCCATAGTCTTAAAAATATACACGTGGCGCCTCCAGAGCAGGTTTCTTATTTCTTTGGTCAGGCTTTACATAACACATTCTTAAACATACATCATAAAAAAATTCTTTTCTGATATTTTTATTTCGATCTCTCTCTATGCTCGTATCCGAATTCAAGTGAATGAATGAGTGTTTCGTATTGCCAGCTACGAATAATTTATTCGAAAGTTTATATTTGATGTTTAAAGTTGTTCTTCATTTCATTTAAATTTGAACAAAAAATAATCTTTTTTCAGTTAAAAAAGAAACAATGACACGTAGTATGTGCATGCAATAATGACAGACATGCAATGCCACTAAGTTATGTTAGTTAAAAATGTAAGTAGCAAGGAAAGTAGGTACAATGTTAGAGAACAAAAATTAAAAACATAAATGTGTTTCCATTATAGAAAGTTGTACAGCAGTGTATATTTTTCAATAAGACTTATGTTATGAAATGTTATTTATTGTGTACATAATATAAACAGAAAAATGATTTCAAGCAAGGGAATTACTGGCAACCCTTCAAATGTCATTCTGCAGCAGATTACGGAAGGATCGGGCTACGCCATTTTTCATTTAATTTCTTTGTTCCTTTCCGTCTAGTGCAGTGCTGTGATAGTGTTTGTTACCTTGTGGGGGCTGTAAAACAGCGCTGATCAAGCTCAGCGCCTTTCTTCTTCACCAGAAATAAACCTAGCTCGTCACCATGCATCGAGCTGTTTGCTACTTGCCACTGGCTTTGCTATTTTTAGCCAGTGTAGTCCCATCAAATGGCCAAAGTAAGTGAATAGTTGGATAATTATAATTTAGCGAGGATAATTTTGAGCGTCTCTCGGTTGGAGGATCTAGGTCGTCTGGAGGCCAGTGACTAGGGTGGAGGTCGATCGATTGTGGTGATGTCACGAAGGACCTCGGTACCTCTTTATAATTTCTGACTAGACTAGCTACTTAGCCTAAAGATATAGACTAGACACAGCTACCGACTTGTTTGCAGTCTAGATTTATTCACATTTGAAGTCACTACATGTTTTTTTTAGATTTTGAATGTCTAAGATACTTATCTGTAGTATCTATGACCTTTATGTTTGTTATCTTTTTATTTTAGGATTGTGATGTAAGGAAAATTACTCCTTGCAAGTTGCAAGCTCATGTTACAAAAATTATTTAAAAAACATGTGGAACTCCATATACCTAGGCTCCTTAATGCATAAATAAGTACATGTTTTTGTCATTATTTTCCCTGTTATTCATTAATAAATTATCTGTTGTATGTACTGCACTTATTATTTTTCAGTTCTCATGTAGGCAAGCACTTTGTTATGACTAAACATGACTCATTTTACTGGTAATTGTGCTCCATGCAAATTTTTATAAGGATTATAAATACATTATAACTCATACTTAAACACAGGATAAACAACATTATTAAGGATAATAATAATTGGTACAAAATATTATAACACAATACAAAAGCTCTTCATACTGCAGAAAATGCAGAAATTCAGTGGGATTTACTTAGGTATACAACCTAATATAATTTCTCACAATATCTTTATTTTATAGTATTTTACTATCTACTTTTATATACATGAAAAGATACGCAATATAAATCCATATAATTAAGCTTAAAAAAATAGATAGAATATCTGTTCAGTTCACTGTTGTAAGAATTTAGGTCGAAAATAAAAAATATTTTCATCTAGAAATCTTAAGAGTTATATTCCAACCACTTTCTTCCTCTTGCTACTATGAAGACAATTCTTTCCCCACATTTATATTAATTTCTGCTTATACCATAGTACAGAACAATGAAATGTGTTACATATTTCACTGCAATATCATTTGATTCATTATTCAAAATATGTATTTTAAATATGTCTTTGTGCTAGGCTGCCACCATTTTTTTGTTAGGTACCTACATTTGAATTATAGTGTGAATCATCCTTAATTGTGAATTGATAGCTTGGTAGAAGTTTGAACATGTTTTTAGATAACATTAAAACATTTTTATTTTAAAACACTAATTCTGTTACATTTAATTTTATTATACCTACTTATTCAACATTATATTGCCTGTTATACCTCTAAGAGCCTTGTATAACAAATATTGATGAAACTGTTCATTTAATTTAGAACAGTTGATTGTTGTCTATTTGCAGTAGATTAAGAAAACAATTGCAGATACTTAGTTTTTACAGTAATAATGGTAGATAACGCTTGAAGTCAACCTCCGCAACGTTATCGCGTCGCGAACGCGTCAATATCAGCATTATATTTACGCGTTGTTTGCCTCATAAAAAAAAATAAGGGGAATATTTCTAACAAAACATTATAGAGAGTTGTTATCAGTCTTATGTTTGTATATGTTTAAACAACTTTATTTGTTCATTTAACAAATGAAATAGTTGTATATTTGACTTAATTTGAAAGTAGATAATGTTTATGTTGGGAAATTCAGTTTGTCTTTCTTGGTACAGAGCAATATGATACTTGCAGGCCCATTTGCACTAAACCACTGTATTACAAGTTACAAAATTAAATGCAAATATTTATAGATTTTTATTACAAGTTAAGAAGCACAATATGCATAAAAAGTGGTCATGTAATATTTAACTTTTTTTTTTGTATGTATGTCTTATCTTAGTATCCATTAGGTTCCAAACAGCTTAAACCTTTGCTCATCTTTATCTGGAATTATCTACTTAAATTCTTATTAATAAATTCATTTTTTAGAATAATGTTACCAACACTAAATTTACTAAACATAAGCACACTATGTTTTCATAAAGATTGCTTAAAATTTAACAATAATATTTAAATAAATTCAATTTTTAGAATAATGTTACCAACACTAAATTTACTAAACATAAGCACACTATGTTTTCATAAAGATTGCTTAAAATTTAACAATAATATTATGTCCTTTCGACATTTGCATAGCTATGAAACCTCCAAGACCGCTCCGGTTTCCTACTTTAGGTTATATAACCAGTTAACCAGTTTCCTACTTCCATGTTTTTTATACTTCCATGTAACTGGTAGACATTGAAATGTTTAAAAGGGACATAAATATTGTTTAACTTATGAATAAAGGGTAGTAGATAGATTATGAGTTCTTCCGACCATGACTCCAAACCTTGCCGCGACAGTGCGGCGCTCGGACCCAAACACGAACGAGCGACAAGTGAAGGTCAAGTTGGGTGATCCGCTGACGGTCGAGTGCTCGCTGCAGCCTCAGCAGAAGGTGGAATGGAGGCTGGACGGCGGCGCCAGGCCTCAGGATATGAAGCCAGTGGAGACCACGTCGTCGCCGGATGTGGTGGTGGCCCGCCTCACCGCTTCATCGGCTCTCGCGCATCACGCCGGCGTCTACACCTGCGCGAAGAACTCGCCGCGCATTCGCGTCACGATCGCCGGTATATCGCTGCTATAGGGTTGCCAGATTCTCCGCCATTTTGTTTTTTTTTAGATGATTCCGTTATCTTGTTTTTAGTCCGCTGCCGCTGCTGCGATCGCGTGGTTTTCTAGCAAGATTTTAATTTATGTTTTAGAAAGTTTTAGCATGTCTTTCAGCCTCCTGATACACCAAAATCTTTGAGCCGCGAGAAAAGAAAACACACTACTTCATTGGTTTTTTAAACTATTTATAAGTAAAATTCACATTCATGGATCATTGAAGATATTTCAAGTATTATCTACCTAATTGACCAACAAACTGTCTGGCAGCCCTACTGGTATATTTTGTTTGCATTAGCCTCTTGGTAGGTAGCAGTAACTGTAGGCGAGCGGCTAGTCTAGTCTGTCGATCGCATAATCTTCCTCATTTCTGCTGCGTATTAATAGCGCTTGATTTGCTGCCGAAGTCTGTATTGAACTCCTTGTAAAACGGTCTATTTATTATTCAAAGTAATTGAAAACATTACAATAAAAAAAAAACGGTAATTTTACACGAGCATGATTGTCCAAAACTTTATTGGTGGGTTTCGAACAAGGGGAAGAAACGGGATGAGAAAAACACTTACGGCTGGTACTCGTAGTGGGCGGCGTTAAAGATGGTGGTCAACGGCCTTTGTACAAAATCCTGTTTCTTTCTTGTGATGCCCAAATCCAATGCGCAGGTGATATGAAGACCGGCGCGACGCGTACGCGTATTGATCACGACAGTTAAGAAAAACGCTGATTCGCTATGTCTCGATGTGGAACGTGAAGACCACGTTGACCAACGGACGGTCGGCCAGCGAATAGACCGAGGTTAGCTCCGGTCAGATTGACGTATGGTGGGTTTGGTTCTACCCTCATTTTTGCGTGTTTTTCTCGAGGAAGTGAGGAAAGGAAGGGTAGCAACATCATCATGAACCCACGTCACGAATCCCAAAAATAAATAATGAAAAGATGTACTTTATACGTAACATACCGCCCCCCAAAGAGCTACTAAGCTCTTTAACATATTTAAAAGAAAAAAAGACCCGATTTAAAACCCATAAAACCTTATGTTAATATGCCTAGCCTACTTATATTCTAGTTGAGTAAATATGTTAGATTTTTTAATTTTGATAAGGCAGAGGGCTAAGCTTAGTAACCGACCTGAGACAATTTCCGTTGGCGGTTTTCAGCTCTACAACGCGGACTATTTCATCTGCGCCTGGGTGCAGCTTGATCACCTTCCCTTTGCGCCATTGAAGAGGGGGTGCATTGTCCTCTTTAATGAGCACTAAATCTCCAAGTTTGAGATTAGTAGAGTTACTGCGCCACTTTGCGCGTTGTTGCAAATTGTTAAGGTACTCAAGATGCCACCTACGCCAGAAATGTTGAGATAATTGTTGAACGAGTTGCCAACGTGACAAGCGTGAGGAGGGCAAATGGTCAAAGTCATAGTCGGGTAAACTTACTAAAGGTTGCCCAATCAAAAAATGTCCAGGAGTGAGCACTTCGATCTCATCTGGATTCTCTGATAATGGGCACAGAGGCCGTGAATTCAGGACAGATTCAATCTGGGCGAATACTGTGGATAACTCCTCAAAAGTAAGGACTTGACCGCCGATAGTCCTTTTTAAAAGCTGTTTAGCAGACTTCACAGACGATTCCCATATTCCACCCATGTGTGGAGCATATGGAGGGTTCATGCGCCATTTGACGTTGGCAGCAACGAAGGCATCGTTGATGCGCTCTTTGTCTTCGTTAAGAAAAGTCTCTACCTCGGTTAAGTAGCGTTTGGCTCCTTGGAAGTTCTTGCCTTGGTCTGTGTAAACTTCTGAAACCATACCCCTGCGGGAGATGAATCGGCGAAAACTAGCCAAGAATGAATCTGTGGTGAGGTCAGATGTTACTTCGAAATGAACAGCCTTAACAACGAGACAAATGTAGAGGCAAAGATACGCCTTTCGAACCTTAGCGTTACGAACCGTGGACACCTTAATATCAAACGGCCCAGCGAAATCTATGCCGACCTTCAAAAAGGGGCGTGCTTGACGAAGTCGTGAGGGAGGTAGATCACCCATGAAGGGTTCCAAAGTTTTGGCCTTGAGTCGATGACAACGATGACAACGATAGACACGATGTCTGACGACGCTGCGCCCAGACAAAATCCAAAATTTTTGTCGTAAAATATTTAATAAAGTGGATGATCCTACATGCATGTTAGCCTGGTGATAATAATCCACGATCAAATCAGTGAGATGATGAGTCTTGGGCAGTAATATAGGGTGCTTCGCGTCGAAAGGCAAACTTGAATGTTTGAGTCGCCCTCCTACGCGCAACAGACCTCCTTTGTCTAAATAGGGAGAAAGGCTAGCTATCGAGCCTTTAAGCTTCCGACCTTTATTGATGGCTTCAATAGAGTCAGCGAATACTTCAGACTGCACCACACGAATAACGGTGTGAAGAGAATTGCCTAACTCTTGAACGCTCAGCGCCCCGGTACGTTTATTGCTGGGATTGCGAGCATTGTGCGAGAAACGCAATAACCAAGCTGAAATGCGCTGAAGTCGTGAGTAAGAGCTGAACCTTGAAACAATTGAATTTGGGTTTGAAGAAAAGTTATTGACGTATTGTGACGTCAACGATTGTGATAGTTTAACACTCGGAATGTTCTCATCAGCCAAGACCTCATTGTCTGATGGCCAAGATTCTGGTTCCTCCATCAACCATTTCGGACACCACCACAAGGGGTGATTGACGAGCTCTGCGGGCTGCAGCCCTCTACTAGCACAATCAGCAGGATTGAGTGCTGATGGGACATGCCGCCATTGGGCAGACGGGACAAGACCGGAAATCTGAGAAACCCTATTCCCCTCAAAAGTTTGTAATTTGTGCGGTGACATACGCAGCCACGCGAGCACAATTTTAGAATCACTCCATGCGATGGTCTCCGAAATGGTGATGTTTTTCCCTAAAACATCGGTCACGTGAGCAAGTAACTTTGACAGGAGAAGAGCACCTGAAAGTTCGAGACGTGGAACGGTCCACTTTTGCTTGATTGGAGCCACCCTTGACTTTGCCAAAAGCAAATGTATGTGTACATGACCAGACGAGTTCACCACTCGGAGGTAGGTGACAGCTGCATAACCAGCTTCCGAAGCGTCACAAAATCCAATGAGATCACACCGTTGAAGACCTTCGCATAATATGAAACGTGGTACCTGTGGCTGACCTAATACACCAAAACCCTCGACAAAAGTTTTCCAAATGGATTGGAAATCTTCCGGAAGCGGATCATCCCAACCGAGTTCGTATGACCACAAGCGTTGCATGACAACCTTGGCATAGAACGTAATGGGAGCTAAGAAGCCACAGGGATCGTAGATGCGAGCAATGTTAGACAATATCTCCCGTTTTGTGGTACATTTCCCGAAATTGGAAACGCGATAGACGAAACTATCAATTTCGGCGTTCCATTCAATGCCCAAAACCTTGAAGATATTGTCTCCCGATTCCTCAAAGCGAAATGGAGTTTCAAGATGATCCTTAGGGAAGTCTTGTAAGATCTCATTAGAATTGCTAGCCCATTTACGGAGCTGAAAACCACCTTGAGCAAGAACGTCAACTACCTTTTGTTGTAAAACCTTTACCGATGGAACATCACAGCCTCCGCTGATGATGTCATCGACGAAAATGTCTTCAGTTAAAACACGAGCAGCCTCAGGAAAGGAATCCTTGTTAAGCAACGCAAGCTCTCGTATGACGCGCATGGCAAGATAAGCTGCGCTAGTAACCCCATATGTGACAGTCATAAGTTCGAACTGTTGAAGCGGCAGTTCAGGAGATTCGCGCCAAAATATTGTTTGGTACTTAGCGTCTTCATCGTGCATACGCACTTGACGGTACATTTGTTTGACATCACAAATGAATGCAATGGCATGCGTCCTGAAACGAAGAATCACGTCCTCAACATTCTGCTGAAGCTTAGGGCCAGCAAGCAGAACCTGATTAAGAGACATGCCAGAACTACTAGGAGCTGACGCGTCGAATACAGCGCGGAGCTTGGTTGTGCTGCTACTCTCTTTGAGCACACCGTGATGAGGTATGTAATACCTGTCTTGAGATGGAACACATGAGATCGGTTGCATATGCCCTGCGTCCAAATAGTCTTGCATGAACGCAATGTAGAGTTCGCGTAGTCGCGGAAACTTGAGGAGTTTACGCTCCAAATTGTGGAACCGCGTTAAAGCTTTGGTGTGAGTTTCACCCAAAGGCTTGTGTTCAGTTTTAAATGGCAGACGAACAACGAACCGACCTGTGTCATCTCTACCATGAGTTTCCATAAAATGCTTTTCGCATTGCACATCCTCTGGATCCTGCACATGATGTACCGGTACCTGCTCTACCTCCCAAAATTTCATAAGAATAGAGTCTAGGTCAGCAGTGCACGACAGAGTAGCTAAACCAGAAAAATGAGAAGAAAGTGTAGAGTCCATGGGAGCTCTACCCATCAACACCCAACCGAAGATAGAACCAAAGGCAGTAGGAAAGCCTTCCCCTAACTGAAGCTTCCTGCCATCAAATATTTGATCATAGAGATCAACACCGATCAACAAGTCTATAGGGCCTGGAGTATTGAATTTGTTGTCAGCCAAAGAAATGCCCTTACACTTGTCAAGAACCGAAGATGAGACTTGAACGCTGGGTAAGTCTCCCATAATCCGTTTTAATACTACAGCGGAGGTCACCAATGGTGCCTGAGAACAATCCGAAATAGCCTTGATACTACATGTGATCAGACCATTAGTGCGCTGGCCGCTGCATCCACCTAAACCGTATAAAGTTCCAGATGTTGAACGAGGCAAGCGTAACATTTGAGCCAAACTTTCAGTGATAATAGTGACCTGGCTACCACTATCCAGCATAGCCCGAACACGATGAATGTGACCATTGACATCCTGGACCCCTACCAAAGCCGTTCCTAACAGCATAGTAGATCCCCCGTGGATACTATGTGCATGCAGAGACTGGACTGTAGAACCCACGTTCGTTACAGCAGACTCATTCCTTTGAGGAGCAGGAGTGACAACCTGACCCGTTGATTGGGTCGCAGAAGCATTGTTTTCTGTATGAAGTTTAGTATGGTGTCGCCCACCACACACCTGACAAGATGATTTTGATATACAATTACTCACCGAGTGAGTGCGCAGGCAATTGTAGCATAACCGATTGGCTTTAACAAATTCCCTACGTTGTGCAGTTGTCATGGAATTAAATTTATCACAATTGTAAAGATTATGTTCTCCACCACAACAAGGGCACTTTGGAGTAGATCCGCTGACAGCCAAAACTTTATTTTGATTGTTATGTGAAATACCAGAAATAGTGTGACCTTTAGAATTATTAGAGACTGCTTCTAAAACTCTCAAATGAGCTTCCAAAAATTTTAATAAATCACTGAAGCTTGGTATAGCGTTTGGCTGTGTGCAGTGATCCAACTCAAACCTACTGCGGAGATCCACTGGCAGCTTTCTCACAATAATGTGCAACAACAAAAAACTCCATGAATCAACATCAAACTTAAGCGCTGTCAGAGCTTGCAAGTTTTCCTTTAAAATGTTAACAAATTTACGCAAATTATTATTTAAGTTATTTTGATTAATATTTCCCAAAGATAAAATTGATTCCAAATGTTTATCAGCAATTAACCTTTTGTTTTCATACCGCTCCTTAAGCATTTCATATGCTTTGAGATAATTATCCGATGAAATCTCTAAATGTTTAATTAAATTCTTAGGTTCCCTATCTAAGAAACTGACTAAGTAGTGCATTTTCCTAACATTAGAAATGTCCTCAACATGATGCACTAAACTGTCAAATAAAGCAATAAAACTTGGCCAATCAGTATAATTTCCAGTAAAAGGTTGAATAGAAATCTTTGGCAAACAAAGCTGATTGTTGTTGTTACCACCCATACCAGAGTTAGACTGAGAAACAGTTGGTTTGTTTACATTTTGCATAGATTCTTGCATGACCTGAACAGAGTAGTACATGTCGTGAAAAGTAACGAAAATAGAATCCATTTCCTTCTGCAACTCCTCATCGGCACAGTGCGCGGCTAAATATGTGACTGCGTCTACAAATTTGTCGCGACAATTAGTAATATCCTTAAAACGAGCGCTAAAATTCGCCAACAACAATTTGTCATCAGGTTTAGAACCTAACCTTTTAGCTAATTCGTACAAAGTGCACATGAAACGATTCTGGATATTCATACACACTTGGCACTGCTTATATTTTGAAATATCAGCACTAGACTTGAATTTATCTACTTCTACTTCATCCTTTTGTTGAGCATTCGTTTGTAATGTTTGTATATTTTTGTCATCCGCGTCCGATGAAGTAGACATTTTGATGAATTGAATGAACGAACTGACTGATTGACTGACAGTTGGTTGTCTATGATTAAAAAGTTAAACTAGTGTTGTCCCCAGATATAAAAACCGATATCCGTATGAGTTGATTCAGTGAATAAGCTATCTTCGATTTCTGAACGAGAATCGCCCGAGAATGAGTTTATAAAATACCGCTAAAATATAACAAAGGAAAAAATGTTTTGCATATACCGACACACTATATATGAAAATAAAATACAAATGTAAGATGATTTTACCCCAGAAAATATGAAAGAATGATGATGTCACAGAAAATATTTGGATCGAAGGACCAAGGAATGGTGGGTTTCGAACAAGGGGAAGAAACGGGATGAGAAAAACACTTACGGCTGGTACTCGTAGTGGGCGGCGTTAAAGATGGTGGTCAACGGCCTTTGTACAAAATCCTGTTTCTTTCTTGTGATGCCCAAATCCAATGCGCAGGTGATATGAAGACCGGCGCGACGCGTACGCGTATTGATCACGACAGTTAAGAAAAACGCTGATTCGCTATGTCTCGATGTGGAACGTGAAGACCACGTTGACCAACGGACGGTCGGCCAGCGAATAGACCGAGGTTAGCTCCGGTCAGATTGACGTATGGTGGGTTTGGTTCTACCCTCATTTTTGCGTGTTTTTCTCGAGGAAGTGAGGAAAGGAAGGGTAGCAACATCATCATGAACCCACGTCACGAATCCCAAAAATAAATAATGAAAAGATGTACTTTATACGTAACATTTATTCATAAATTATAATTGATATCCCATCCCTACTTCATAATATGAAAGCGAAAGAAACTAAGTCTGTCTGTTTGTTACGCTTTCACGGCAAAACCAATGAAACGATTTTGATAAACCTTAGTACAGAGATAGAATAGACATTGACGAAGGACATAAGACTTCATTGTACCACGGGAAAACACTTCATTCCCATGGTTAAACTACCAAACTATCAACGCGGGAGGAAAGCTAGTAAGAAGTTACACTACATTTTTCTCAACATTTCTTTCCAGCATGATTCTATTACATTTGAATACTGAATGGGCCGTATAACTCTCGATTCGTTGCTGCACTCTTTTTTTGGGTAACTGGCAGTTGATATTCTTATCAAGTATTTAGTGAGAGATCGTAGATAGAACTGCTTCGTATCGTTATCGTCACTCGCTGACGTAGTTAGTATAGTTTAGTATTAATTAAGATAATGAATTGTCCTCGTTGCCTATTTCCGTTTCTGGGTATCGTAATGCGGTAGTCTGCTTTAGAAAATATTATTGTGTAATCTTACCCTAAGACACTTCACTTGTGTAAAGAAATCCATATCTTTTGCACGCTTGTACTTTTTCAGCATAATGATGAACAAATTATTACGAGATATTATTACGATATACAGAACCTACCCTGACTAAATTTGAATAAATTGCTCTCAATTAAATACCAATATTGAGTACATATCAACTAATATTAGATAATTATGAGGTCTCCTATCCGCTTTAACGGCGGCGGCGGGACACATTTTTATAATGTAGTTGACAATACATTAGAAAAATGTAAATCTACAGTCTGACCAAGAAGAGTAGATATTAAAAAGTAGCACTGTAGTGTTGTCCCTTTCCAACTAATTGAAATGTGAAGATGAGACGACACTAACACTAAAGTGCAGTGTTGCTACTCTTTTTGACGTCCGACTGTACCTAATGGGTGTAATGCGTAGTTTGAATATTCATCAGATGAGTCACACGATCCACATCACAAAAAAGTGATCCAGCCTTTTGACTGGCTAAGTCGTTAAAGCTCATATATTATGTCCCCACCGAGGGGCTCGAGCGTACCCTAAATTCTGGGTGAATAGGCCTTAGTTGACCACGTTGGCCGCCATTGCAGGTTGGTCAACTTCACACACAATCCTAGAATTTCTTCGCAGGTGTGTGCAGGTTTCCTCACGATGTTTTCCTTCACCGTGTCGAATAAACGTACATAAGAATTCGAAAATCGAAAACACATTGGTACGTGCCGAGGTTTGAACCCGCGAACTTCTGAATGGAAGTCAACGGGCTTAGCCACTTGGCCACCGACAACGCTCACTGGCTAAGTAGGGTCACGTATTTATACAACCAATCACTACAGATTTATGTGGTTTAAATAAAACCCTGAATCTTTTTACCCGACTTCGCGAAGCCAAAAGTAGCTATAATATTCAGAAGCGCGCGGGCAGTTAAATTGTCGGATCGGTTTAACTGTGGACATCTTTTAATTGATGTAAATTACTGTACTCATTCGGAAGACCGACGACACTCGAACAGGGTTCCGCTTTACTAAGCTACAATCATTTTACATTTCAAATAGATTGAGTGCCCGATATGATAAAATTTATAGGATTCCCATTTGCCAACAATCGGCTACGCATTGAACATCGAAATTTTACAATATAAATAGGTAACGTAAAATACGATCATCGTAACAGGGTTTCTAGTTTACCCCAATGAAATTAAGAAGAACTAAAAGAAACAAGTATGATTGAGAATTAGTAATAATTGTTTCTTTTAGACATAGTTCAATCAGAATTAATGTCAGTCGTTACTATTAAGCTTTTCGAATGATCTGGGCCGTTTTCCAAACTGCCACATGATTTTTTATGTCTTTCGGTTAAAAATAAATGACATATGGTTCCAGTCTACCACATTTGGATATTCGCATCCATTTGCAGAGTTTGATAATTGAATCACTTGTAAAATAAAACTTGCATGAGAGTGTCGAAGTCACAGGTTCTTCTACTTCCTATCAGAGGCGTTGAGTCGAGCCCCGTATGTATAGTCAAATTTTAGAAATCATAACTATACCGCGGGGTCTAGGGAAGGAGACCTCGACATAAAAATAGTAGTCAATTTTTTTTAAATAGTGGTCCGCTTTGGAAATCCGCTGCCGTCTGATATCACACAAAACGACTGCACTTTTTTATTATTAAAAGGTTTTAGATTTAAGTTGAATTAGAGACGCCTAGGTAGAGACATGATACAAACTGGATCCCAAAAAAGTGTCGTTTAGAAAATCTTCAATATCTTCAAAAGTACTTGACTTTGCTTTAAGTTTAAAATAATTATTTTTAATTTTCATCTAAAATATTTAAATACGCTAATTTATTTTTTATTTCATAAAGCTAGGTCAGACGTCGAAGATTTTACAAGCGATCCTTTCTCTTTGCGTCCTATTTGAGCTGTCAACGTAGGAACAAACAAACTAGAATTATTCAAGGACCCTACCCTTTATAAGGCAAAAGAACTTTATAAAATGTATTCGTTTTCGACTTTATGTTGACGATATACATACGGTTAAAATTAAGGTGTTAATATAGTGGCCAATGCCTTGTAAAGGTTTAATGGTAGTGGTTGTTTCCAGGTTCTGAAGGTACCACAACAGCTGGCAGCGTGACGCCCGCACCACCTGTAGTGGAGTTCGAGGGTGTCAACCAGTACTATGAGGTCCGCGGACAATTGGAGATCAACTGCACTAAACTCACTGGAAAGATCACCTGGTAAGCCTAAAGCACTGGGCGGTCACTCCATACAGAAAACGCATTTTAACAACCTGCTTCTTTTTGAATAAAAACTGAATATCAACTACAAGTCAATGGGGCTAGGCGCTATGTAAAACACCCCGAGGCGGAGTCCTGCGGCGCCTGCGGGGTGCGGGGCGTGAGGCGCTATATCGGGCGGGGAACTCATTTTAGTGCGGGGGGGTGAGTGTCCTTTCTGTACGGGTTAGTACTATTATTTTCTTCTGTGCCTACAGACTGCAAAATAGAAACCAGCTTTCCCCCCGCGGCTCCGCCCGGGTTAATCGAGGTCATTGACCGTTCCAAATGCGAGCTGTGTTGTGAACTTAATAGCTATGAAATATGACACCCCCTTTGATAAGATTAGATCACTTCAATGAAGCGAAGAATAAAATTACCACCCAGCCGTTCATTTTCAATAGGAAATATGCATGGAAAGGAACCGATTTATCTGAATATATTTTTTCTAGAGATATGATATTCCATTAGAGATTAAATCTGTTGTTTTCGGCAAAAACAACCCCTTCAAAGTCTGCTAGGCGACCTTCGTGTGAAAATATCGTTTGAACGGATAGTAAATATTCCCTGTTGTAATAACTCGAGTGCATGCCTGCATTATATCATATGGTTTTGTTTCATATTAATCCGGACAAAAGGTCATTGACGTAGCATACAATGCGCACATTTTTTCGAACGATACGATAAAACTAGAGGAATTATCGATAAATTCTTAATTTGGCATACCGTAGTTGAAGACGGGGTGAGCGTGTGATCTTGCCAGACATTTTGGCGTTACATTATTTTTAATAACTTTCAAGAGTTGCCAATGTGGCCGGAGGGGAAAAGATAGAGGTTAATGAACATTTGTCCGGATTTGTATGTTGTTTGTGGTCTAAAAAAACAAGGTCTAACCGTTAGACCACGTGATTGACACAAGCCTACGTCAATTTGCGCTGTTCATCCTTGTCTATTAACACGCATTCGACAAGGATGAACGGCGCAAGATGACGTAGGTTTGTGTCAGTCACGTGGTCTAATGGTTAGACCTTGTTTTCTTAGACCATGGGTATAAGTAATGTATTGTGCTTTATAGGACAGTGAACGGCACGGCCTTGGACAAGCGACCTGACTTGAAAGACCATCTGACCACTGCGACCGTGGACGGGAGCGAGGGAGGAATCCTGAGAGTCAGCGGCCGCGCCACCGAACAGGACTTCGGAAACTACACCTGCAGCAACGGCGCCGAGACCCTGGGCTTCCTGGTAAGATATACAGCCGTACAGGTCTGAAGGATCACGTGATACTGGTGACTGTGGAGAGGGGTGAGGGGGAAAACTAAGGGTCAGCGGCCGCGCCATCAAGAAGGACTTCGGAAACTACACCTGCAGCAAAGGCGCCGAGACCCTGGACTTCCTGGTAAGATGTACAGCGGTACAGGTCTGAAGAACCACGTGATACTGGCGACATCGTGAGGAAACCTAGACACACCTGCGAAGAAATTGAAAAATTGTTGTGAAGTTGACCCGTCGGTGGAGACCTGTAATGATGAGCATTAAGCATAAAGAGATATTGAGACAGACAGTAGTCCTGTAAACATAACAGTTGAATAGATTGAACTTGTTAATTCATAAGAAGGTTCAAAAATAACACTAGTAGGCAACTAATACCATGGCAACATAAACCAAAACCTGTGCCAAACTAATCACTACAAAGTACAACGAATTACTTTCAAAAAACATTTTTGAAGACTGTTAATGTTGATTCTTCACTATCACTACATACTATAAAACAAAGTCGCTTTCTCTGTCCCTATGTCCCTATGTATGCCTAAATATTTAAAACTACGCAACGGATTTTGATGCGGTTTTTTACAATAGATAGAGTGATTCAAGAGGAAGGTTTATATGTATAATACATGCATAATATACTTAAGGATAACCCACAATAACCATTTTCCCGTGCGGAGCCGGGGCGGGTCGCTAGTTGGATTATAAAAAAAAACATTCAAATTAATCTACTAATTATCCTAAAATTAATCTCAGTCAGAACCATTACAATACAACAAAAAAAAAAACAAAATGTCTACAATAAATCTCATTATTTTACTAACGTCATTGATGGATTTCATAAAGAACGCTCGTTTTTTTTTTTTTTCAAGCTGTCAGAAAATCTCCCATTGGTGTTGATTCTTCCAGCTAATGAGAGTATATTGTTGTCATAGGTGCAAGCGAACCTCCACGCGAAGCTGTCGCCGGACTCCAACGTGGTGGAGGGTCAGAACCTGAAGCTGGCGTGCAAGATCATCGGCCGCCCGTGCGCAGGCGTCGAGTGGGCCTTCCGCAACAACACCGAAGACAACTACACTGATGTTGCCACAGGTACACAACATATGGGAGAGGATAAACATATTGCTAGGAAGAGAAACGAAATGTTTGGATAGTAGTCTATTAAATAATATGAATAAGCAAGGAAGTGCGAAGGATATTTCTAATGGGTTTGCGACTGCTTTTGACGTAGAAATTCAACAAATTAGGCTTTCATCATTTTGTATTTTTCACGATTAAATAAATAAAAAAAAAACAAAAAAATTGAAAAGAAATTATTTAAATATCTAGTAACATCTTTTCTTACATCTCTGGTGTCTTAAATATAAGTGTTTCTATTATATTACGTCTTTAGTTTTAGTTGATCGGTAGTGTACAAAATGTCGAGTGATTGTTATCTTTTTAATTCACTAGCTTTCCGCCGCGGCTCCGCCCGCGTTAACAGTTTTTCCCGTGGGAATGAGAAATTTTCCAGCGGTAAAAGGTAGCTTATGTTACTCAGGGTGAATGTAGCTGAAATGTTGAAAAAATTTTTGAAATCGGTTCACACTCGGTATCGGTAAACACACACACACACACACAAAAATACAAATCTTTCCTCTTTATAATAATAGTATGAAGTATGATAGTATGATGTGGAATGCCGCAATGCCGCACAATGTTGCTTCAGCTTGAATTAGTCTGACTGACAGACCATGATGTGGAATGCCGCAATGCCGCACAATGTTGCTTCAGCTTGAATTAGTCTGACTGACAGACCCCCCAAATAGCCTCCGTGGTCGAGTGGTCAGACTGCGGCGAGCGCCTGACGTTACTGAAGTTCTGGGTTCGAATCCCGGTGGGGACTCGTCGAACATAATCACTTTGTGAGACTTTCTCAGTTTGGTTAGGACATTGCAGGTTGAATCACCTGATTGTATGAAAAGAAAGATGATTCCGTGCTTCGGAAGGCACGTAAAGTCGTTTGTCCCGGGTATTAGAGTATGGCTATTGAAAGTAGACAATGAAAAAACGCGACAAATTTGAAAAAAATTATCATGGTAACCCCGATCCTATGGATTTACCTAATTTGATACTTTTTTTTCTATGCAACTTTGTTGCCAGTACGATGTTCTCCAATTTCATCGATTGTCTACTTACAGAAGCCAACTCTATCTGCGGATATGAAATGTAGTCCTTATAGGAGCCATGTCGGAAATCTAAGGCGGATGAAAATAGGCTAAAATCATCATCATTAGCCGAAAAACGCCCACTGCTGGACAAAGGCCTCCCCCAAAGATCTCCACAACGATCGGTCCTGCTTGGCCCGCATCCAGCGGCTTCCCGTGGAAGGCCTGTCCACATTACGTCTTCCGGCGCGCGGTCGCCATTCAAGAACCTTTTTGTCTACGCGCAATGTGCCCAGCCCACTGCCACTTAAGTTTAGTGATTAAAGGCTAAAATAAATGTAATGTTTGGTTGCAGTATTCGGCAGCCGAGTGACCCTGTCTGCGAACGAGCAAGGCATCCCGAACGGCGAGCTGGCTCTGAAGGAGGCCGAGCGGAGCGACGCGGGCTGGTTCCGCTGCTCGCCGCTCTCCGCCGGCGCTAACGCCACCGCCGCCGTCACACAGCTCAGAGTCAAGGACATGTAAGCAACCAACCACACATCACCACAGAATACCAAATAGTAGTTAGTTAGTCCCTTTTTATATCCAAAAATAATATAATTTATGTTTTTTTCTATGACTAGCGGACCCGGCGGACTATATTTTAGTAAACTTTATCAATATTTCATTTGCCTATATGACGAATAAATTAAAACAAAGATCATAAAAATAGTTACGACCGATCTCGATTTATAAATGGTGTAACTAACACGACTTTGCTTTATATTTAAAGATCCAAAATATTCTTAAGTATATTTGAATATATTGTACCCTAACAAAAAAGCTTTATATGTTTCGTGGTGATCGCAATCTTGTGTGTATGTGCGTAGGTACGCCGCGCTGTGGCCGTTCCTGGGTATCTGCGCGGAGGTGTTTGTGCTGTGCGCCGTGATCCTCGTGTACGAGAAGAGGCGCACCAAGCCCGAGCTGGACGACTCGGACACCGACAACCACGACCAGTGAGCACACACACACATATCTCTCTCTCTCTCTCTCTATGTCTCTCTCCTTACATCTGCGCGGAGGTGTTTGTGCTGTGCGCCGTGATCCTCGTGTACGAGAAGAGGCGCACCAAGCCCGAGCTGGACGACTCGGACACCGACAACCACGACCAGTGAGCACACACACACATATCTCTCTCTCTCTCTCTCTATGTCTCTCTCCTTACATCTGCGCGGAGGTGTTTGTGCTGTGCGCCGTGATCCTCGTGTACGAGAAGAGGCGCACCAAGCCCGAGCTGGACGACTCGGACACCGACAACCACGACCAGTGAGCACACACACACATATCTCTCTCTCTCTCTCTCTCTATGTCTCTCTCCTTACATCTGCGCGGAGGTGTTTGTGCTGTGCGCCGTGATCTCGTGTACGAGAAGAGGCGCACCAAGCCCGAGCTGGACGACTCGGACACCGACAACCACGACCAGTGAGCACACACACACATATCTCTCTCTCTCTCTCTCTCTCTCTCTCTATGTCTCTCTCCTTACATCTGCGCGGAGGTGTTTGTGCTGTGCGCCGTGATCTCGTGTACGAGAAGAGGCGCACCAAGCCCGAGCTGGACGACTCGGACACCGACAACCACGACCAGTGAGCACACACACACATATCTCTCTCTCTCTCTCTCTCTCTCTCTCTATGTCTCTCTCCTTACATCTGCGCGGAGGTGTTTGTGCTGTGCGCCGTGATCCTCGTGTACGAGAAGAGGCGCACCAAGCCCGAGCTGGACGACTCGGACACCGACAACCACGACCAGTGAGCACACACACACATATCTCTCTCTCTCTCTCTCTATGTCTCTCTCCTTACATCTGCGCGGAGGTGTTTGTGCTGTGCGCCGTGATCCTCGTGTACGAGAAGAGGCGCACCAAGCCCGAGCTGGACGACTCGGACACCGACAACCACGACCAGTGAGCACACACACACATATCTCTCTCTCTCTCTCTCTCTATGTCTCTCTCCTTACATCTGCGCGGAGGTGTTTGTGCTGTGCGCCGTGATCTCGTGTACGAGAAGAGGCGCACCAAGCCCGAGCTGGACGACTCGGACACCGACAACCACGACCAGTGAGCACACACACACATATCTCTCTCTCTCTCTCTCTCTCTCTCTCTATGTCTCTCTCCTTACATCTGCGCGGAGGTGTTTGTGCTGTGCGCCGTGATCCTCGTGTACGAGAAGAGGCGCACCAAGCCCGAGCTGGACGACTCGGACACCGACAACCACGACCAGTGAGCACACACACACATATCTCTCTCTCTCTCTCTCTCTCTCTCTCTCTCTCTATGTCTCTCTCCTTACATCTGCGCGGAGGTGTTTGTGCTGTGCGCCGTGATCCTCGTGTACGAGAAGAGGCGCACCAAGCCCGAGCTGGACGACTCGGACACCGACAACCACGACCAGTGAGCACACACACACATATCTCTCTCTCTCTCTCTCTCTCTCTCTCTATGTCTCTCTCCTTACATCTGCGCGGAGGTGTTTGTGCTGTGCGCCGTGATCTCGTGTACGAGAAGAGGCGCACCAAGCCCGAGCTGGACGACTCGGACACCGACAACCACGACCAGTGAGCACACACACACATATCTCTCTCTCTCTCTCTCTCTCTCTCTCTATGTCTCTCTCCTTACATCTGCGCGGAGGTGTTTGTGCTGTGCGCCGTGATCCTCGTGTACGAGAAGAGGCGCACCAAGCCCGAGCTGGACGACTCGGACACCGACAACCACGACCAGTGAGCACACACACACATATCTCTCTCTCTCTCTCTCTCTCTCTCTCTCTCTCTCCTTACATCTGCGCGGAGGTGTTTGTGCTGTGCGGCGTGATCCTCGTGTACGAGGATATATCTCTATATAATTATTACATTTTACCCCTTCATTTTTTTAACTCAATAGGTAATCCTAGGTAATCGTTTAATCGCTCTAGGCGGTCACTCCATAAGAAAACGCGTTTAGACAACCTACTTCTTTCTGAATTACAAATGAATATCAACCACAAGTCAGACACTGACGCGCTATGTAAAACACCCCCGAACACCCCGGTAGAGTCGCGCGGCGCCTGCGGGGTGCGGGGCGTGGGGCGCTATATCGGGCGGGGAACTCATTTTAGCGCGGGGGGGTGAGTGTCCTTTCTGTACGGGTTAGTACTATTATTTTCTTCTGTGGTTTAGCGACACTACCCTTAGCCTGCTCTCGACTACCAAAGGTTAGCTGGAAGAAAATGCTTTGTAGCATTAAGTTCGTCTGTGTACATTATTAGTGCAATAAAGAATTTTCATTCAATCATTAATTTATTAACTTAGCGTAATAAATACTTATTTGACAGAAAATCAATCTCAACATTTTCGAGTAAATGAGAAAGCGAGATGCACAAGTTTCGCTGTGTTTAATAAAGATAGAAGACTGTTGGAAGCGGATCATCCAGTTACTATTTGCTGGAGTTATGCAGATATCTTTATTTTGAAATTATTTTGTAGATTTGTTTGTTAAAATCTGTAGTTAATTTTTAACATTATTTTGTGAGACTCTTCGTATTTTACTGTTTTCTTGTATTACAATAATCTTTTTCTTTTTGAATTACGATTATTTAACCTTAAAAGAAGACCTATATTTATATTAGAATGCTATAGTTGTGAAATTAGTTTGTTTAATGTTGATGATCGAATTAAATTCATCTTAGCTTTGCACTAGATTTGAAACCTCATATATTTTTATTTAGTTTAGAATCTTTTTGTCGTTGTACTGTAAAATATAGTTAAATTATGTCAGTCTATTTTTCTCCGAAAGAATAAGATATTTTCTGTGACTAGTGTAGTGTTGTTAGACGGTTGGAGTTTCTTTCGAAACTACTGGATCAATTGTGTTGAAAATTGAAATTTGGTACACGTATATAAATCCGTGACCCAAAGACGGACGCGTAACATTAAATAACGAAGGTGGTAACTTTTTATTCAAAGTCCTAATTTACCGCCCATAATGTGGCCACCATGTTTAAAATTCATTATTTTATGGTACACATCCGTCACCGGCTGATGATCGAAAATTTGGTATACGGAATATGGTATACGGGTGTACGGAACCCTCTTCACGCTAGTACAAGTCGTACTTGACCGGTTTTTTCTACGAGTACCACTTCAATTCTAATTTGTGAATGTTTTTTTTTGTTTTACAGGAAGAAGTCGTAAGCGGCGAGTCAGTCGCGCCGTACCTCACGAGGGCCATATTGTGATTTTTGAGTTTTTCAAATTTTTAACCAAAACAATATTGTTAATTAATTAGTTAAGGATAATAAAATAATATAATTCAATAGTCTTATAACCTCGTCCGCTTCGGTAGCTTCCTCAAGATATATTTAGCGTATGGCCAATGTTTAGTTCTTCTAAAATAACACTAGAAATTATGATTAGTCTAAAGTAGCCGTTATTATTAATAGGGTGTAGATATTGCCAGGTTGGACGAGTTGGCTGAATTTCAAATAACTACCGGTTTTAACGTACTCTCCGAAATCCGGATCATAATTTTCTCACCACTTGTTATGACTGCAGAACTGGTACAGTCTTTCCAATTAATGTCACGATTGTTTTTATAATATTAGTACTTAAAAAGTGGCATAGATAATCTTCTAATAAATCATTTAATCATATTTATCGAGTTCCAAAGTTTGATATGTTATTTTTTAATGCATCTAACCATTCCCCTGCTTAAAACTTAACACATTGTGACAACCCTTAGTCAGTTTACTTTAAACTACCAAATTAACTTGCTTTTGTACATTTTTAATTTGTAGATTTTTGATCGCGACTAGATTTGTTTTGAAGTGATTTTTTTATTGGATAAACAGCGGAGTGTGTGACATTTTGATGTTGTGCTGTACATAATAATATTGTACATAAATATTTTAGCAAATAGGTCGAGATAACGATTTGTTCCAGATTCGTCATTTCCTAATTCGTTACGTTCCAGACATGTCACATTTCCGATATCCTTTTTTTTTTAATTTAAATTGCGAACCCAAAATTTTCAAAAATATGTTAGTTTTGTTATTGACCTACTGAAAGTTCTACTTAGGGAAACTAATATAATAAATAATTAACATTGTGATAGTGAAGTCGTTAGAAACATTTTTGACAAGTTAATATTTTGATGTTTGACTTTTATGTGGCGAGGAATATGAAACGTGACCAGTTAAGAAAATGACGAGTCAGGAACAAGTAGTGAAAACGTGCCCTTAAACTGCCCAACAACGCCTTATTAAATTGTTGTATTAAAGCTGCTGGAATATTTAGTGTTTAAATCAATTGTATACTTTATTTTTGTTGACGTTCGTACATGCACCGTCGGGATATGTAAAATGCAATTATAGTAACAAATAAATCTCTTATTCCGTTAAATTGGCGTTTTTATTTAAAGTCAGTAGAGTTATTTAAAATATACAGTAAGCAAATGTCCCTCAAGTTAGAGACACAAAATGTTACCTGTGGCAATACGGAGCCCTTCTGAGCATAACTCCCTCCCCCTTCCTTTTAATGGACATATGAACCGTTATTTAGCACATTTTTTTTTAATAACCGTGTTACGGCTCCTTAGAGCAACGCCGGCCTTTCCGTAGGAAGGCCCGCGTTAAGTACGGCTCCGACTACGGAGTGCGGCCGAAAATAGTGTTGAATCATATATGACGGTTCTTATGTCCATTGAAATAAGGAACAAACTTGAATGGAAAACAAAAAGGTTGTACTCGTACAGGTAAAAAATATTTTTTGTTATACTTAACTGAAACAAAATATCTGTTGCAGAATCTATGGATCATAGATGTTTGATACTGTCATCTCTCAACCAGTATTTTTGAAAGAATATGTCAAGCAGCTTTTCATAAATCTTATTTTACTACTTACCTACATTTCTATGGAAAAAATGACAAAACTGTTACGCGTTCGCACCCGGAGACGCCTTTTAACTTACCTTCTCATTATACTATCGGGCAGCTACGTTATCACACTATTCAGCCGCCTGCGCTGTACAGACGTGTACCGAAACACGCGCAAAAGGATCTCTCGTTACGGCTTCAACGTCCCGGACGACGTGACGTGCTACCATCGCAAACAAATTATAGACGAACTGAGATTCATAAAAAGCAACGCCATTTATATGTTCTCGGCATCATGCGACAATTTCCTAAGCGCGCACCAAGCGTGTGTGATAGAATCTGTCATGCAAGCCCACGGTTATGAGAAACACGTGTACGTTTTCTTTACTACACCCGTTGAGGAATGTCTGTGTAGTGAGGCGTTGATCCATGGTTTGACTGAAATAGATCGGTTGCATTTCATAGCCATACAAATAGATAAATTCGTTGAAGATACGCCGTTAAAGGATATATTCCGAGGCAAGTTTTTGAATGTAGGCCTGGAGAAGGAAGCGAGGGTGATTGAATATTTGAAATTCGCAGCGTTGTATAAGTTTAGAGGGATCGTGTTGGATTTGAATATGATAATGGCGAAACCCGTGTATTACTTGGGAATGAACTGGGGTGCGCGGGTTAGCGATTCCCGGTTAGGGAGTGCTGCTGTAGCGCTAAACAGGAATACTCCAATCGGGAAGAGTTTGATCAGGAGGACTTTAGAGTAAGTAAATAAAATTATAGATATATGTACAGAAGCCAGCACATGCGGCTGGACATTCGCATTCAGAAACACCCCTAGCGCTACGGAATACGGGCGCTCTAAGCTCAACATGTCCAGCCGCATGTGCCACCCTTATTCAATATTGTTGTTTCATATCTTGATTCGAAAGAATTTATTTCAGACTGCTGAGAGAGCAAAAGTCTAGCGAAGTAATAGACGGTGGTCTCGCTCTTTCGGAAGCGTTCCGCCATCTGTGCTACGACCGTCCCGTCAACGGATGCCCAAGTGAGTACAAAAACGTAGAAGAGGGTAGGTAAACCCTTCAAGCCCTACCAGAGAAATAAAAACCTGCTCTGGGGGCGCCACGTGTATATTTTTGTTTATGGCAACAGTTTATATTATAAAATTAGTTCCATTAAAATTCCGCAATATGGCGAGTTTTCTTATTTCTCTGGACAGAATATAGAATATAATGTTCAGACAGAATATAATGTTTGCCCTTAGAAAAGTTTCTGCCACCTGCACTTCACTAGTTTATTAGTTATTTTTATTTATTAAAAGCCGTAAAAGCGTCGAGTAAACGTAAATATAAAACCGAAATTGGTACGTGTCTGAGTTTGAATTCGCGCCCCTAAAGTGCTGTTTAGATTGTGTCTATGGTCCAAGAAAACGGTCTAACCGTTAGACCACGTGACTGATACGAGCCTACGTCATTTTGCGCTGTTCATCCTTGTCTATTACACGCATTCGACAAGGATAAATAGGCAAAATGACGTAGAAATTACGTAGGCTCGTGTCAGTCACGTGGTCTAATGGGAAGACCTTGTTTGGACCATGGATTGTGTCGAAATGTGATACCTGTCAAATTTTTACCAACCCACTTGCAGACTTCAAGATATACGGTGAGGAACTATTCTACCCGATCAACCAGAGTAGCAGTGAGATGATTTTCGAAGCAGGCGACTTGCAGGCGAAATCATACGGGTACTACGTGTGGGATCGCACGCTAGCGCGACATAAGCAAGGGTCACTCTATGTCAAACTTATGAGGGAATACTGTCCGAACGTGGCAGGCTACATGAATATTTGACGCATTGTGATAGATGTAAATGTAAGGCCTGACCAACCCCTGTAGCATCAAGCGCAATGATAATATATTGTTGAGCATTCAACTGCCAAAAAGCTGCAAGAAACCCGCCGTATTGGAATATAATATCCTCCAATAAGATATGAGAATACGCACGACAAAATTGATGTCAAACTGGAACGGTCATGCTAGGGGTCTAAAATAAAAATAAAGTACTCTAGAACGCGATTTGTTTTTTCAAGTGTTTGTTGCAATTTTGATAGTATTAAATTGGTTCCATTGCATTTCCTTAAGAAATACCTACTTGCAGTTTAAAGCAACTATCCCAAAATAACATATTCTCGCAGACTAAAAACAAGTAACACATCGAAACTCCTATGTAAAGCCCGACCAGAGAAATAAAAACCTCGCCTTATTTCGGAATTTCAATGGAACTAATTTTATAAAGGAAATTGTTGCCATAGTCGTAAAAATATACACGTGGCGCCCCCAGAGCAGGTTTTTTATTTCTTTGGCCAGGCTTTATACAAAATAATAATTTGACACAGATAGTACGGGCAATAATTTCTTTTTTCGTTTCCGGGACAAATCCTTTAGGAAATTTGACCAATATCTATTGACTAGTTTACTCAAGTTTACTTTACATTTTTGGTAACCCTTCACTCACACTATAGCAATTGGTCTACAGAAGTAAAAAGAAATAAAAGATAAATATTAAATTCATTACATCATTTATTTTACGACTTAAAAAAACAAAATAATCACAGAACTCAAACTTGCTCTTTGCACCAATAAACCTCAAAAAAGGAGCTCCATAGAAATACATCCAAAATTTGTATTCACATTGCAATTTTTAAATAACTTGACTAGGTTTTCAAGTGCGTTAATTCGAGTTTAGAAAAAAAGAGGCACAAATATTTAACTGTCCTTTTTTCTTATAAGACTTTTTAGAAGAGAATCAAATAGACATAATAAGTGGAATATTAAAAAAACTGCAACATGAATACGTAACTAACATTCGTAACATAATCGAAATATTACTATCAACATCTAAGAACCAAAAAGCCAGGATATATTGCACCAAGTTTGATCGACAAAATCTGACGTACTTTCATTTCGTTACAAGCACATATCATATTCCCAAAAAGATAAATTCTCAAATGGACAGACACCGCCTTCAATTTTTTTTACTATATAATTGACATGCTTTGAACACAGCAGATCTTCGGCAAAGTTTCTGACACTGTGATTTCATTCACCAAAAATTAAGGGGATTCAACAAACAAAATGAAAAAATTAAATAAAAATTCTGATTTAAACTAATGCCACTTGATCAAATAATTTGTATCAAAAGTCTTAAAACTTTAATCTTCTTTCTTTCTATACAAAAAAAGAAATAATCGCAGACCATATTTCGAAACTTACTGTTTTACTTTATTATCGGTACAAGGTAAGAACGATATTTTTATACGGGCGAAGCCTCACAAGAATTGAAACTCATAATAATATTTCGGTAATGTTGTTCCTTATTGCTTTCATTCATTCCATCAATATTTTTTGCTAAATGCAAAGGAGATTTTTTAAAACGATTAAATTTTTAAGTAAGCTTGTCGGTACGTCAGATAGAGCGTGGCTTATTAGTTCCGAGACAATCCTACCAACTTGCACACATATAACTAGGGACCTGAACTTAAATCCATACGCCAATAAATATAAGAAAAAAATCTAACCATAACCTATTAAAGATAGTCTAGTTATTTTGTATGACCAAGATATTAAACTGGAATTTAAATTTAGTTTAGTAACTAAACAGTTTTATTGCGATTTAGCCTTTTTAGTACTTCGCTAGAGAAACTATATTTTTACATTATTTATCAAAATTACTTGTTCTTATTGATGTTTTAAGATAATAAACCAAATTGAATTTTCTTAAAAAAAAAAATTATGTGAATATAATAAAATAATCGTTTCTAGTAAGCATATTATAGTCTGTACTGTAAGCAGATGAAAATGAGAAGGGCGTATGGACCGTACATCTAGTAATTGTAATATCTACCTAAAGTGTTAGCAGTTACAGTTCGTATTTGTTCCTGAGGTCTGCGATGTCGGCGTCGCTGGCGTTCTCAGCTGCCTTACAGTGCGACAGCAGTTTGGTGACGTCTGCAAATAAAAAAGTCACAATTCTGAAGGAAAAACAAAAAGGTTTCATTGGGCTCAACAATTCTGGCGTGGCCGCTAAAATCTCTAAATTTAAGTTGTTGGTCTCTTTCATTCATAATGAATGAATGATATTTAAAATAAGCAGCGCAGCTGTCAAATTCAGCTTAATTAAGTCGGGATGTTTTTAAATTCCTGCTAAATTACGCGTAAAATTGATGTTTGACGTGTCTAAATGTAGGTTGGCAATCACCTGTCCCTTTTCGTTCTTAAGAACGTGGAAGAGACAACAACTTAAATTTAGATATTTTAGCGGCCACGCAGAATTGAGCCCTTTATGGTTATAAATAAAAGATGGCGCTGTACTAAACTCTTATGTCAAATAAAATAGACGTGCGTGAAAGCAGGGGGGATTCACTCTAAAGAATAGGTATGACCGGCCGAAATGCCGGCCGGGCCGGCAAAAGGCAGGGCTAGCTATATCAATCAGTCCGCGAATACTCGCCGCGCGCGCGTGACGTGTCTTTATTACGCCGCCGCGCCGCTCCGATCGATCTCTCAAATTATGACTTCAAAAAAATCTGTTTTTGGACGAAGCGACAGATGCTGCTGTGTATATGGGTGCAAAAATAGAAGAAAAAAGGCTGGATCGGACGTGTCTTTTTTAAAAATTCCGAAGAACAATGAAAGGTAATTTGTATTAGCCATTGTTAAATTTTTCATTAAATAGTCTGCAATACATCTATGAACATATATTATGAACATTGAAAATAAATACGTACATAATATAAGTAGGTAAGTATTTTAATGTAGGTTCATTAAAGAGCAAGCTAAGCTGAACATTAGACTTTACGTCGTTCTTATGTCTGTTGAATAAGGGAGAGAATCGCGGGCCGCGTGTTTACTTGACCGTAAAGAGAGGAATTATTATTAATACATTGAGCGAATAAGGATGAAAGAATTAAGTAACCAATAAACTAACTCAGTTATTATTTTTTGTTTATAAGTAGGAACTTATTTATTACTGGTTTCGATGGCTATTATTCTTATTGTACAGTCAAGAGCACGCTAAGCTGACTATTCCGGACTTTGCACCGTTGTTGTTCTAATGTCCGTAATTACATTACCTAACGAAAAGAGACGCGATGCGCGTGTTCAGCTTGGCCTGCTATTGGCGGTACTAGCAATAGACTATTTTTTTAATTACTGTTATTTATGAATTCCCTAACAGGGGTTTGTCAAGATGAGTTAACAAAACAAATAATAACTAGTACTACTATTTAGTATTCTGTGGTTGAACTAGTTGAAATTGTTGAGCTTAGTGTTCTCTTGATTGTACTACATTATGTCGTATTTTCACAAACTACAGTATCTAACGACGAGTAAATATAGCTTATGCAAACATTAAATAGTAGTAGCATTGGTTTATTTGAATTTGTTTTGTTCGAGCAAAAGGTAGGTACCTACCTTATAGGTTAATAAATCAGATGTTTTATTTTCTCAAAGACGACAGCCCTAAAGGTGTTTGTAGAGTGGCGCGATACGCGAGAGAAAGAGATGCAGCAACATCGTCTTTTCGGCTAGCGCCGTGCGATCTAAATTGCACTTTATTGTAACGGAGGTAGGCTTGCTATTTATTTGAATTATGTCGCCTAGTGCATCTTCTGTAGGGACTACTATTTGGTATTCTGTGGTGAAAGTAAGAAACAGTCACAAAAGTCACTGGTAAAACAAATCAAAAGTTAAAACGTAACTTAACCAAAAAACACGAAACGAACTTAAAATACAACAAAGTGCGTGACGTGATGACGTGTGACAACAACAGTGTTGCCAGTTTTTTCTCTACCTTATGCTCATGTCAGCGAAACCGGTTGGGGTTTCCCAATAAAAAATGTATGTGAAACCTTAAAAGAAACCTTGAAAGTAACCTTAGAGTATAAATAGAAAAAAATCTGAGAGGGATAGAGTACGCCTAATCGAGTATGAACCGTAAGCACGGATATGAACAGTCCGAATATCTTCAGCGCGTTCGTTTAGTATCAAATGGTTACCGGAGCTGATTATTTTTCCCGGTTAAAATAAGAAATTTAATAGGAGGATAAGTTGCAAACATGACTTGAGGAACAAATCAAAAAAGAAAAATGTTATTGATTTCACCGCCCATACAAAATCTGCCAAAATTTGCTTACGTTTGACATAAATGCAGCGGAGCGATGCGCATGCTCTATGTATATTTTATTCTCTAAGATAGCAACTTACGTAGTTTATCGTCGGAGCTCAGGAACATGGCGAGTGCGGAGAACCGTTTGACGCTGCAGAAGCCCTGCAGGTACGCGGTGACGGGGTGCCGCAGGGCTCCGGGGTCCCCGGCCAGCAGGCGCAGGCACTCCGACAGCACCGAGCTCTCTAGGGCATTGCAGAATATCGACGGGATCTTCGCCGGGTCTATTATCTGAGTGAAGCGAAACAAGTGTGTTTGGATCGCAGCAAGTGGAAAAGTGGTCTCTGCCTACCCCCTCCGGGAAAGAGGCGTGAATATATGTAAGTAAAGCCCGATTAAAGAATTTCTTATACCTTTGCTCGGGCTTTACATACATAGTATTTACTAAAGTAAGGATCATAGCTAAAAATACTCTCGATTGTGACACCTTGCAAACAAAAAAAATAACTAGATCAAAATCGGCGCATCCGTTTAGGAGCAACAATGTCACAGACAGATACACACGTTAAACTTATAACATCAACATTGGCCATAGCACCTAGCGCTTACGGGCGTCTTAGTTTGTGATTATGAAGTACAGAAGCCAGCACACGCGGCTCTGGACTGCTGAGCTACTGAACTCTCATGTTTGTGTACTATAGCACGGGAGACGCGATATTCCTACTCAAAACACACCACATTAGAAAAACACTTATTCCCAGTCTAATTCCCGATCCTGGAGAGATTTAGTCTACTCCAGGAAAGCGACACGATACAACTGACTCAAACTATCAAAATCAATACTTTCGAAAGGGATTCAAATTTCTAAAATAGTACTAACCCGTACAGAAAGGACACCCATCCCCCCGCACTAAAATGAGTTCCCCGCCCGCAGTGTTTGACTTGTAATTGATATTCAGCCCATCTAACATGCCCGGTTCACGCGTGACAGACATAATTTTGTCGTGCGTGTTCTCTTGTCCTATTGGAGGATATTTCAATATGGTGGGTTTCTCGCGCGACAAACTTTTGTCATAGCACTGCATGTTACGGGTGCAGTTGTTATTGAAAAAGCAGTAGGTTGTCAAAACGCGTTTGCTGTATGGAGTGACCGACCAGTGCTTGTGACCCACAAGCAAAAGAGATACATACGGAGTTTTACGCGGGAATCGAGAGGAAATGGCGGGTTCATTGTTTCGTCCTTTTTAAAATGAGTTTTTCATGGTAGTTGTTGTGTTAATATGGTGGAATTAGTGCGATAATGTGCCGTTAAAGAAGAACTATTCAATGAAAGTGAGAAATAATGTGTGGTTAGCTGTTTCTGGTTTGATACCCCGCGTTAAACTGCAGTATCATTGGAATGTAAGAACCACCCTTGCATTTCAATGATCCCGTAACAAGAAATGAAACTACTGAAGACGTTTAACATGGATGCAAGAAATGACTAAAGACGGACGACGAATTAAAACTGAAGAAATAATGAAATGACTGAAGATGAAGACAGAAACTACTAAAGACTAGGCTGTATGGGCTTAGATCCCTTTGCCTTTCCCATAAGGGAGAAAGAAACTAAATAAAAAAAAAGAGATACATACGCTAAGGTAGTGCAGCTTGGCATCGGCGGTGTGCCTGTTCTTCCACTCGGCCAGGAACTGCACGCTGGTCTGCGGGGGCGCGGCGGGGGCGTGGGGGGCGGGGGAGCTCTCGTCTTCCTTCTCCGAGGTCAGGGCATCCGCTGAAGCCTTCTCGGGCACTGGGCTTAGCTTCTCAATCTGTGGGACAAATTGTTCAATTCAATTTCTTCTATAATGGCGGTGGTTTAGTGATTTCGCAAATGTCAGGTGTTCATAGACTGCATGTAAAAAGGCTTCGTGAAAGAATAAGCTGTTACATTAGTTTTAATTTTATTATATTCAAAGGACCATGCAAAAAAATGTATGAGCGCTGTCCCTACCCACCAAACCAAGAGACGTGGCACTAGTTTCAATATTTTTATGATGTCCCATGAAAAGACTTAATAATAACAATTTTTAATCCAAAAATCGAAGGGGTTACAACAAAAAAAAAGAAAATATTTACAAAAAAAAGAAAAAGTACAAAAATATAACATATTCAAATAAGATTTTTTGCTTGGCAACCCCATTCCTACGGAGGATGTCGTCATAGAAGAAAATGATCAGGCAGTCAAGATGTATTAACCGAGAAACGTTTGAAATCTGTTGGTGGGTGGGGACGATTTTTTGCATGGTCCTTTGTTTCTCTCACGACATAAAACATGTCAAACTACGGCTGCCCTCGAAGCACAAGTCGCGGGCTACTGACACATCACAAAAGGGCGCATCTGACAAATTATTTTAAAATTAGTTAAGAACACAGTTTTACTCAGTTATCAGTTTAACGGTCTTTTAGATGCGCCCTATTTTGTTATGATAGCAGCGGGTTCGAATCCAGCCTAGGGCAAACATTTGTGTGCATGCTTTTCCATTACCAGCACCCACCGAATTTAATGAAACATCTTACCTTATCATCACCGTTAGGTATAATATTGCCCCCCTCCCCCTTGCCATCAATATTGTTGTGATCCATCTTGTTGTTTTGTTGGTTGTTGTTGTTGTCTCCGCGATCCTTCTGGTCTTCGATCTCAACAATCTTCAGTCTGGTGGGCGGTTTCTCAGGGGAACTCTTGCCTAGGGGAATCTCCAGTATTGGAATGGGTTTTAAGGCTCGCTGAAAATAATTAAAATATTATATAATTGAAATTTAATGCTTGTATTTTGGTGCGCGTGTAGTGGTGTTTAACGGTCTATCGCCTATTTCATTTGTTAATCTTTCAAGTGCAAACACTCAGCAGTTATGTAGGAAAAATATATTATGTTACCGTTACAATGTATACCAGTTAGAGTACAGATTAACTAGGTATTCTGCAGATTACTTGGTTAAGTCAGTTAAAGTGGTAAAAAATTGCAAATTAGTAAGTTCTGATAGAATTTAAAAGTAAATTTTCGCACTTTCACCGATCGTATCAGGAATTCTGCAGATTACCTAGGTAATGTACACAATAACGTATTCCTGACTCTAACGGTAACATATAGACAAATCTAAAAAAAAACAACACAATCAGTTTCGGATGAAATTGGCGCTGCAGACAGACGGACGAACGAACACACAAGTGATCCTTAAAAAGTTCAAAAGAAAATATATACTCGTTTGGAACTAAAAAAGTAAAGCGATGACATACAGTTTTCTTATTAGATGTTTCACATCTGCCAGGCATCCTATGACCATTTTTTCTTTGCATACTAAAACCCTACGATTCAAAAATCACCATCCTCACCTTGGACCTCAAATGCGGTGGTTTCTTAACAGTCTTGATAACAGTAACACTCTCTCCTTTTCCCTCCCTCCACACTCTATCTCTGTCTCTCCCACCGTGAGCTGGTTCCGGCAACTCTTCAATCTTGGCAGGTTTGTTTGTCGGCTGGTCGGGTAGCTCCACGATCTTGGCTTTGGGGAAGGACTTATCAGGCATGGTGGGGGTGGAAAGGGGGGAAGGAGAGGGCGATGACTTGGATTTTGACTGGAATTTAATGAAAGATAATATTTAAAGATCAAGCTACGATTAAAATTCTAGGCATGAGGTTATATTTATTTTACAACTAGCTTTCCGCCTTCGTTAACAGTTTTTCCCGCGGAAATAAGGCATCATCCCGTGGTAAAATGTAGCCTATGTGTTAATCCAGGGTGTCAACTAACTCTACCAAATTTTATTAAAATTGCTCCAGCAGTTTAGACGTGATGAAGTAACAAACATATAAACACAGACACTCACAAACTATTGCCTTTATAATATTAGTGTGATGTACACATAAATGAACATCAAAATGACAATCACATACAGTTTCGTTATTTCAGCAAAGCGGGATTTCTATCACATATAATTACTTTTCAATTTTTTTTAAATATTAAGTGTAAATAATACTAGCAGTGACTGGAACAACACATCAACATACTAGGCTCTTGCTAATGTTCAGAGGGGAGGAGCGTTTGAAACGGTACCAATAATGAAAATTTTCAAGAAATCTGTTGAAGGCTGATAAGGAAAAGCTGATTGCAGATAGAAAATGAAAATAAAATATATTTCTTAGAGTGCTTAACAGCCAATATCAAACTTAGTATTCAAGCTCAACAAACTTAATAACCGATTCATAATACAAGTTTACGTTTATTTAAGCTTATTTTATTTTACTTTGTTAATCATAGTCACAGAAGTACTGTTGGAAGATCAGCGTTGTTTGGTGATCATCTGTCACTAACAGCATTACGCTGAGGCAGCGCTCTTTCACTGCTTTGATAATATAAACTATTGTTGTGATACCCACCTTTGATTTTTGTAAAGATGCTATAGCCATTGTAGTGAATAAAGATTTTATCTAAGTACATAATAAATAGTACTACGTAGTTGAGATTGAGACATACTAAACTGAATCTTTAAATCAAAATTGTAGTTAAAAGCTCACCCCTTTAGTCCCCATGCGTGCTTTGATCGCCTGCAGTTGTATCTTAGCGGCGTTGTTGTGGGGTTCCAGTCTGATGACCTCGGCGAGGTCTTTGGAGGCGGCGCGTAGGGAGCCGAGCCGCTCGCGGGCCGTGGCGCGCCGCTGCAGCGCTTTCACGTACGTGGGGTCTAACCGCAGCGCTTCCGAACAGTCTGTGTCCGCTTGGTGCAGGCTGGAAACAAAGCTTCAACATTTTAAAGAGTTTAGCTGTTTTTAAGCGTAAAGCACATGATATTTTTTTTCTTTATCTGCAACATGGCTATCTGTTCCATCACAATAAGCTAATCTGTGTCCGACCCTAGTCTGTCTGGAACAGTCGTCTTCGAAGGGGAATGGGCCAACAACCTCCCCCTCACCCTTTGTCGAATCTGCTTTGCAGATTTGGTACGCTGTGTCTCTTTAATCGTTTATATTCTAGGCTGCCCTTTTCCATGGAGCTGTAGAGCAAACTCGTTAACGAGTCTCTAGCACATGGTATTTGCGGATTATTTCAATTTAGGATATTTACAGCACTTGGTTAAATCAGTTCATGTTATTTTCTAGTGAGTTCAAAAATTTGGCTGTCATGTGTAGAAAAGAACTCATCGGAAGAAACTCCACAGCTAAACTAAACTACCAAATATAAGTAAAAGTAAACTTAGCCAAAACCATTGTCAAATGCACTTTTCCATACCACTCTAACTTTAAAGTTCCAAACAAAATGAAATGTTAGTGAACGATCAAACAAATGGTTCAGTGATTTGATTCATTTTCCCATACTTGTTTACATGAAAATCCCAATATTGGATAATAATTGATAGTTCACTCTTTATTACCTGTCTTTCTTGAGGTAGCAGAGTCCTCTGTTGGCATAGTAGATAGCATCATCTTTCACGAGTTCTATAGCTCGGTTGTAGCATGCAATGGCATCGTCCCATTTCTCCGCTTTCACAAAGTTGTTGCCCTAAAATCATAAAGTAAAATATTATTTGATTCTGCTATTTGTTAAATGATCCATTTAAAGTATCTATGGCCACTGAGACCTATGGAAATATAGAATAAAATGTAGTTCACTTAATGATTAATTTTTCTCCGAAACACCAACATAGAATGCTCTAAGATTGCCTTTTTTTGCATAAAAGTTTAACGTTTATAATTGACTTGGAGGGAGAGGGAAAGGATTTTAATAACCCAAAGACCACTGCGACCCGAAAGAATCTATTGTAGTCAGCCGACATTGGCAAAATAGCCTCTTCCAAACCTACAGCTTTAAAGAAGCTGACAGTTTTGGTGGTGACAATATAAATAAGATATAATATGTACCCTCTCTTTCTCATACTGGGCTTCTTCCCTCAGCTTAGCCTGCTTGTCTTCTTGACTCTTCTTGCCATCCAGTGACGGAGGACCAACTTCTGCCATGTCTACTTCCTCACATGCTTTGTCCTGAAATAATTTACGTAAATATAAAAAGTGCTTTGAGGCAGCTTATTTGACTAAGGTCTGTCCTGTCCGCTCAAATTAAAGGCTTGTTTTGACTTCATCAAAATCTTGTAAGAATGTAATCTCTGTCCCATATCACAGTGCGACAGTACAGCACAGTTTTATCCTGGGGTCTTTTCAAGGTGCATGTGAAAGCTAACTTACCACATCAAACTGATCCCACGCCTTGTAGTCAGAAGAAGGAATTCTCTTCTCCGGCTTCTTCTTTACAACCACAGGCTTTTCCTTCTTGATTTTACTCCGGACTGGCGGCAGATCCTGACAATAACAGCAGTGACCCAAATTAACCATGGTTACCTAGTACTTCGTGTAAATTGGAAAATATACAACCACACTTGCAACTTGTACTTCAGGCAAACCATAATTTAACCTAAAATTCTATAGATGACTTTAGAAAATATCAAAGCTTTAGCTGTTATGGACTACCCATACATGTGCGTATAAATAAATAAATACATAATTTTAAGACAATTATTGCATATATAATAGATTTACAGTAGGTACAAGACAAAGAAGAATGCAGGGTAAAAAGAGAATGAAATAGACAGGTTTTTAAGCTACATTACGATGGTTCACAAGACAAATAGTACAAGATACGTATAGAAAATAGTTCTACTGACTATCCACATACAATATTAGCATGGAAAATAATAATAAACCTGCTCATAAGCTCCATTTAGAGCGGCTTCTTTTCGTTTCATTTCCGACTCCCAATTTTGCAGGTCTGTCATGTAAGAGTGTAGAACTTTAGTGTTTTCACGAACTTGTCTTTGCACTTCTACTATTTTCTCCATCTTTAATGAGCTTAAGTTAAGCAAGCAGCCAAAATAATCGCTTTTTCTTTACCTGTTTGATCAATAGACGAATTTCGACGAATTACAAGAAAATGACAGTTGGATGGACGGACGACAACCACAGCGACAACTTCAAATCAGGGTTGCCATGCCAGACGCGCTTTTTCCAGTAGCAAATTAAGAAAAAAAACATCTTACAAAACGGTTCAACAGATGGCACAAGTAAATAGTGAAGTAATAAATACACAAGTATTATAAAAAAATTCAAATTAATCAACTAATTATCCTAAAATTAATCTCAATCAGAACCATGTAAATCCGACAGAGAAAGAGTCTAAAAGTCTACAATAAATCTCACTGTTCTCATTATTTTACTGGCGTCATCTATGAAAATCTTATAGAACGCTCGTTTTTTTAAAAATTTTTAGCTGTCAGGTACATCTCCCAAAGGTCGTTTTAGCAGTTTTTACCCGACTGCAAGGGAAGGGTTAAGATAAGATAAGATAAGATATGCTTTATTTGTTGGAAATAGGTTAGTTATAAAGGTCTTATAATAATATTAGTGCCACTAAATCCTGCCAAATGGCATACAAATAGTTTAATTCACTTAATGAGTCAAACCTAATAAACCTTGAATTAGACAATCTTAAATTGAGCAGTAATAATAATTAAAACATTTAATAATATCAGTCAAAACGTAAACATGCATAGAATTATATAAATTAGTAATAATAATAATCAATAAAATGTCAAAATCAAACAAAAAATTCATTAATTTTATAAAAACATTTTTCATGCAAGTATTCGACCATTCTCTTCCTAAACAATGACAAGTTCAGTTTTCTTATTTCTAAAGGTATCTTATTATAGATTTTAGGTGCCATGCAGAGGACACTATTTCTCATGAGAGCTGTCTTGGCTTTTGGGACACATACCATTTCCTTATCTCGTTCACTAGTAACACGATTACAGACTACATACATTTTACTAAAGAGATGTGGATTTGTTTTTACAAACATCGCCGTTTCTAAAATATATAGAGACGTAGTTGTGAGGATTTTATACTTCCTAAAATATGGTCGACAACTATCCCTGGGTGTCAGACCAAACATTGACCTAAGGCATCTTTTTTGAGCCATAAAAGCAAATTTACTATGCGTTGAGTTACCTCAGAAGATGACTCCGTATCGCAAATTTGATGCCACCAATCCGTGATAGGCTGTTAGTAGTGCACCTTCATCCACCGCATGAGACAATTTGCGTAAAGCATATGCAGATGGACCTAATTTTTTACATAATGCCTCTATATGTGTCTTCCAATTCAGCTTACTGTCAATTACTACGCCTAAGTACTTTGCATTACTAACTACGTCAAGATTTTTATTTTCATATGTTATAACTATATTTGTTTTCTCCCTTTGGCTGTAATGTACTACTTTAGTTTTATCAAGATTAATTTTAAGATTGTTATTCTGTAGCCAGCTTATTACGTCTCGAATTGCTTCATTGGTTTCATTTTGATATAGAGCTCTTTCTTTACATTCTACTGTCAATGCACTGTCATCAGCAAACAGCGACATGTGTTCAGAAGTTGCGTTAGGCAGATCGTTAATATATAGTATGAACAGAAGTGGTCCTAGCACGCTGCCTTGTGGCACACCATACTTCACTACTCTTTCTTCTGATTTGTAAACGCAATTAGTTTTTGTGTTCACATCTATTCTACTGATTTCAGTTATTTGTTTCCGGTTTATTAGGTATGATCGGATCAGATTATGTGCATTTCCTCGTATTCCATAAACATGCAATTTATTTAATAATATATCATGGTCTACATAATCAAACGCTTGGGTCATATCACAAAATATAGAACAGATCTCTGTACTTTTATCTACGTTAGTTAGAACTTTTTGAATAAAATCATAAATAGCTGTATTAATATTTCGTTTCCGTCTAAAACCATTTTGTTCATTTTTTATTATATTATATTTTTCAAAAAAGTTAATAAATTGGGATGATATATATTTTTCAAATATTTTTGATATAATTGAAATTAATGCAATTGGTCTATAATTGTTTAGGTTTTCTTTATCTTCTTTTTTAAATAATGGTTTCATGATTGTAGTCTTTAAAGTTTCTGGAAAAATGCCACTACTTATACACATATTTAGAATATGACTTAGGTGTCCACTTATCTCCTTCTCAACAAATTTTATAACTTTGGTACAAATGCCGTCATGACCAACACTATTTGTATTTTTTAAAGAGCGTACTATCCTACTTATGTCTTCTGGAACTGAGGGTGCAAGAAAGATAGAAAAACTATTCGATTTCAGATTCCTAGTTGAATTTTCACCAGACTTACCCGTAGGAACTATTTTATTAATGAAATAATCATTGAATGCATTCGCAATATCTTTTGGATCAGTAATTGTTTTGCTATTTTTTTTTATTCTTAAGATAGGATCTTTAGGGAGTTTCTGTTTGGTATTTGATCTGATTATTTCCCACGTTGATTTTGCTTTATTCGCCGCTGTTCTAATTTTATACATATTTTGAGTTTTTTTTGTTTTTCTTATAATACGTTTTAGCAACCTAGAGTATATCTTATAAATTTCTTTATTTTTGTCACTAGGTCTATGTCGAACTTTCCATAACATTTCTCTCTTTTTCTTACTACATAGTCTAATTCCTTTTGTTATCCAAGTGTTATTTTTAGTAGTTTTTATTGTTTTTAGTTTAAACGGAAAACACATTTCATAGAATAATTTAAAATCTTCAAGAAAGCATTCATAAGCTATATTTGGATTTTGGGTTTCATATATTTTAGAAAAAGTTAGACTCGCTAAGCATTTTTTAAATTTAATCATATTTTCGTGACTGTAATCTCTTTCTTTTATACGCCAATACTTAAGCCTGCAAACTTTCTTTACAGGAAGCCTTAGCAGTTGTGCCGTGTGATCTGATAGAGCAAATTCAATAACTTCAGAAGACATTCCCTTAGATCTACTATGAGCAAAGTTATCTATACATGTTCCACTTTTCATCCTTGTTACTTGGTTTATTTCTAATTTTAAATTATAATTTGATAACAAACATTCTAATTGAAAGTTGTTATTTCCATTTTTTAATCTATCAACATTGTAATCTCCGGCTATGATAACGTGTTTTCTATTATCATAACAAAGTTTTGCCAAAACCAGCTCCAACCGTTAAAAAAATGTATGAATGTTTTTTTTATATGGTGTCCTATAAAAACATGCAATTATAACGTCAAAATCTATCAGCTCTACAGCACAGACTTCAAATACACCAGGTAGAGATATTTTTTTTATATCCGTTAATTCTTTATACTGATACCCTGTCTTTAAAATTATGCACGAGCCTCCTCTGCTAACACTATCTCTACTGCAGGAGGCCACAATGTTATAATTGGGAATATTAAATAGTGTTTCATGTCCCGCCTTCATAAAATGCTCAGTTACACATAATACATCTACGATTTTGTGATTTTCTTTTAAATCATTTAAACATATCTCTAACTCACAACTTTTGTTGATCAAACCTGCAATATTTTGATGCATAATTAACAAGTGACTATCGAAAAAACAATTCTGGGGGATCAGGAGACACAGTATCTGTGCTCTTTTTATAACCTGTCTCATATCTGTAATCATTATTCCACGAATTGATCTCAAATATTTTATCATAAAGTGCATGGAAAATGCACTTCATGCCATAGTTATTAAGACTACCTGAACGTCTATTAAACATAGTACTGTCATATTTCAAATATAGGTTTGAATCAATTGTATAAGCATATTCATATTTTATATTATCATTGTACAACATTTGATTAAACTTTTCTATTCGCCAGTTAAACATATCATTTAATTTCCCACATTTAAAAGTAGGTACACATAGTAAAATATTTGTGTGCTTAATTATACTAAGTGCATTTTTAATATCCTGCAGTATAGTACTATAATTGCTTGTTACTCTAAAGTCTTCTTCTCCTATTAGAATTATACAGAAGTCGTTCATTGTAAAGTCATTTATTTTTGACTCTATGCCCTCTAATAAATGCTGAATCCCACAATTAGGTAACAAATAATGACATATTTGAAAGCTCTCCGAAAAAAATCTTTCTGCGATTGGTAGTATTTTTAGCTCTTTATTTGCACTTAATATGCATAGTCTTCTCTTAGATAAACTGCAAGTATCTGTTGTAAGGTTAATAGAACATTCTTGTCTTTGTTCCTCTAAAGATAACACCAATCTCTCTATTTTTTCATTATTCTTCAGACCATTTACTTCGTCCATAAAGTTCTGTAATTCAGTCTTAGTATTACTTAATTGTTCCTGTAGTGTATTAATTTTCAGACAGATCACTTCAAGTTGAGATTTTTTACTTTGTTTTGGTGTTGAGGTAAAGTCTTCGTTTAAAAAGTTACTTCTGATGTTTCCAATAGTAACAGTATCAAGTGTAGTGTTGTTAGATTTCTTTTTTTTACAGTTTGTCTTTGGTTTATTTGAAGTGGTTGAAATGTTACCACAAATTCTATTGAGTTTATCCAATTTAGTCTCATACTTCTTTATGTCTTCTTTGAGTTTTTCATTTTCCATTAAATACTTGTCAATTAAATTATCAGCGGCCATCAATTTATTTTCCATGATTAATAGTTTGGTTTTCAATTCTTCTAACTCTTCGTGAACCTCTATATTTTTAGTAATATCAGGGCAGCTTCTGTTCATGTTCACTGTGTTTGATATCTCAGAGGTCTCTTCATCATCAGTGGATAACATGTCAAAAGAATTGCGGGTTGATACATGTACGCATACTTTTTTTCTTGTAGTTATATGATGAATATCAGACATGCACATATCATTTTCACGTATTCCTACATTTAGTGCAATCGAGGACTGACCGGATGTGTTGGTTATGGTTAAGTTATTGTCTTTTGTATGCTGGACCAGAGGTTGAACGATGGTTGTTTCGATATCTAAAGTTGTTGTTTCAGAATTCAAGGTACTTGTTTCCGTATGCAAGGTGGTGTTATTTGTTTCATCGGCCAGTTTCGGTGAATTGTTAGGTTTCGGTGACATGTTTAATTTCTCATATCCGTGACGTTTTTGTACTTTATTTGTTTGTCGCGATATATCGGTAGTTCTATTCTTTATTGGTTGTTTAGTTGTGCTAATTAAGTGACATTTATTACATTTCCATGTGTGTTTCTTCTCCATTAAATCATACAGCTTAATTGATACGGTTGTGCATAATACATGATAACTTTGTTTACAAAGGCAGCAAGTTAAAATGTCTTTTTTATTACTTTCTATAGGTTGTTTACATTTTGAGCATAGCGCCATCTCGTATAACGTAGCGAATTCACGGCTTGATATTATTCGCGCGCCCTCTGGTGAAATCTTTTTTCTCTAAAATAAGGTGTCGTCTTCTAGCAATATGTATTATTGAAATTACTAATTATTGGTAGTAAACGCACTCTAGTGTCAAGTAGTTGAACGAGATTCTACAATGACGATAGGTGTAAATTATATTATCTCATACTAGGTGGCGTTGTTTTGATTCTCTTTTTTTCCACTAGATGGCAATGTTTCAGTTTATCATTTATATAGATTAAGATATTTGTGTCATGACATTATAAAACCATACTGCAATCAAGACTTTTGTTGGTATTTGTCGTAGATTTGTGTTAAATATTTGGTTTTCTGATGCAAATACTGCGTACTGTAGTTTGATTCTTTTTCTGTGGCAGTGTCATCTAACTTAGAATTGTTAAACTATAACGATGTTTAAGTAGTGTTGAATCTTCGATTGCAAGTTTTTGTACTTTTCGCCACTAGATGGCGTTGTCCATATTATTTTTTATGTCAATGACTAATCAATTTTGTACTCATTTTCGTAAATAAATAATTTCTTAAATTTAATAATTATTTTTCAATTTAAACTTTCACTGACCTTCGGTGGTGCTATTCAGTGTTTTTTAGGGCTTGAATTTATCTGTACTCAATGATTTTACTGTACATAGTGCTAGACGGTTTTTGTGTATTTCCCTTGTAGTTCTTGAATATTTTTCTCTGTTAACAATTGTATCACAATTTCAACACTTTACGCGCACTTGTAAATATATTTTTTAGCAAAATAAGCACTGTTTATATTTTTTTAACTTAAATTTACGTGGACTCGATGTTTACATCGGCACAGTGGCGCCCTCTGTTCTTTTTTAGCATGGTTATGACGGGTTATAACGGGTTATGTTTTAGCATGGTTTTTTAACATTAAATTTAAATAATAACCTGCTCTGGGGGCGCCACGCGTATATTTTTATGACTATGACAGCAGCTTCCCTTATAAAATTAGTTCTATGGAAAATATTGAAATTCCACAATATGGCGAGGTTTTTTACTCCTCTGGTCGGGCTTTAATCAAAGTATTGCTTATTGAATAATTTAGTTTAAAGTCATATCATAATGAGTTTTGTTTCAATATATTGTGAATAATTAAACGAAAGTGCTAAGTAAAACGAAATAGTATGTAAAGTCCGACCAAAGAAATATGACACCTCGCCATATTGCGGAATTTCAATGGAACTAATTTTATAAGGGAAATTGTTGCCATAGTCGTAAAAATATACAGGTGGCGCCCCCAGAGCAGGTTTCTTATTTCTTTGGTCAGGCTTTAATGTAGATTTTTTACTTCAGTTTTTCCATCGAACTGGGTCGGGTGGTTTTGTTTTACATAAATAGACTTGAGGCACGCCAATATTTGAACAAATACCCATTTATAATTATTTAACAATGTTGTTGGTTGACACAGTTACAAAGCCAATAAAATAAAATAAGAATACGATTTATGTGATACATCTGGCAATCCTAATTTAATCGTCTAATTTTACGTTGTCATGGCGGCAAGAATGGCATTTTTATTTTATTTCAAAAAAAAAAAAATACGTTTCATATGAATCGTACATAAAGATTATACTTAGATATATTTTTAAGGGGAATTATAAAACGAGCGAATAAAAAAACAACTTTGCGACTGATGATGACATACTGTTTTAATAACTTGAGCGGCATGAATTTGAGTAAGCGAAAAATTAACTAAACTAACGACGAATATTGATTACTTAATAATAAAATCCAGAACGAGCTTACAAAAAAGCGGCCAAGTGCGAGTCGGAATCGCCCATGAAGGGTTCCGTAGCAGCAAGTAACATAATATTAAAGTTTTTGTAGTTCGTTGTGACTTTGATCGAAGTTTTAATAATAGTGAAAGGTAAATAATTGCGGTTTACGATTTATGACGTATTAAAAAAAACTACTAACTAGATCTCGTTTAAACCAATTTTCGTTGGAAGTTTTCATAGTAATGCACATCATATATTTTTTTTAGTTTTATCATTCTCTTATTTTAGAAGTTAGAGGGGGGGGGACACACATTTTTCCACTTTGGAAGCGTCTCTCGCGCAAACTATTCAGTTTAGAAAAAAATGGTTTTAGAAACCTAAATATAATTTTTGAAGACCTATCCATAGATACCCCACACGTATGGGTTTGATGAAAAAAAATTTTTTTTAGTTTCAGTTCTATGTATGGGGACCCCCTAAATTTATTGTTTTTTTTCTATTTTTGTAATAAAATCTTAATGCGGTTTACAGAATACATCTACTTACCAAGTTTTAACAGTATACGTATTATAGTTTCGGAATAAAGTGGCTGTGACATACGGACGGACGGACGGACGGACAGACAGACAGACAGACAGACATGACGAATCTATAAGGGTTCCGTTTTTTGCCATTTGGCTACGGAACCCTAAAAAGTGCATTGTGAATAATCCATTTCAGATATTAAAATTACCAAGTGAGCGACTAAATTACCAAGTGAGCGACTACATTACCAAGTGAGCGACTGGAAATACAGAGAGGGCAACTGGCAATACGAAGGTCACTGGCTTTGATAATATTAGTCAGGGCGTTAAACGAAGCGGGGGGACGGGGCAGCGCAGCCCCCCCTCCATAGGGGGGCTCGGGGGGCACAGCCCCCCGCTAAAAAAAAAACACATCTACCCAGAATCAAATCGGTTGGTTAGGTTAGGTTAGACTGATGTCAATAACAGAGCGGAGGGAGCCGAGCGAGCGGAGTGAGCGTGCCGCGGTAGCGGCCGTTGACCGCCGGAGTTTTAATTTTTTCAAAGTTGTTTTTGTATTCGAAACACTTCATTTAAGATAAAATGACGCTCAGTTTAAAAAATTCATTTGCCAAATATTGAAAAAAATGCAGGACGTAACGTTGACACTCTAACAAATATTAGGTCGCTCAAATATTATGAAGCTGCTCATTTTGTATTTTAAGTTACTCAAATTAATGTTTGTAAGTTGCTGTTCTGTTAATTTCTCGTCGCTCGCAGTCAGTCGCTCACTTAGTAATTCTATAACCCAAATTAATTAATTTTGACACTCAAAACTGTAATTTACAGTCACTTGTTTAATTACTACCCTATTTTTAATGTCTTTGAAACGAAATAAAATATTAAAAGAGGGTAGTATAGGCTACTTTCGTACCTATGCATTCGTGTTGGTTTCGTCCTTCCTTCCTTCAACTGAAAAAAAAACATAACTAGGTATATACCTAATGCCACCGTATACGTAGTAGATACTATATTTATACTGTGCTAATGCATATGTTCCTCACAAACCCTTGTGTCAGAACCATCCAGCCCTCTAAGGCATTTGTACTGGATAGTGGGTGCTTGGCACAAACCCCCGGACTACCCAATGTGTACACAAAATAATAAAACGGTTGGTTCTCGAAGCAGACAGTATAATTTATTCGGTAAAAATCGGTACAAAAAGTGGACTGTTATAATTAGTTCGATCACGGTGGAACAACACTACGGTCGGTAAGAAATTACTACAATATGGGTACAGCACTACGGTGACAGATTAGGATAACGCGGCACTTTCAAAACGGTAGGTATTCGATTTCACACTGCTCACTATTATCACTAAAGCCGGGTCCACAGCTCCGTGTTTTCGTGTTTTGAACACTCTAACATGTTAATTTTAACAAAATAGGGGCGTGGCTTAACAAATTTTGTTCAGCCTAAACATAACATTGTTTGCCGAGACGAATGGATAACATCCCCCGGGTTCGCCTGCGGGGAGGGGAAGCGTCGAATTTTTTTTTATTTGCTCGCTCTCGCGCGTATATATAGTTGGAGTGGAATAGAGTATTTGGTTGTTAATACAACTTATAAGAGAAAGGCCGATAATTTTGGGATGTAACTTTGGAAGAGCACAAAGATAGGTACAAAAAAGTAGATGCCCTGTCGGAAATTGCAAAAATTTTTGGAAAGTCAAAGGAAACTAAATTAACGATAGCAATAACAGCTTCCACGTCTTCTTCGTCGGAACTCATTTTTAAAATGAAATGAAACAAAACATTCACATTTAAGGGCGTGGTTTTGTTAGCCAAAACATTAACATTATGCGCAGTGGACGGGCGGTTTTGATAAACAAATTGCACAACATTGTTTTGTTAGAATGTTTTGTTAGAAAATTTGAGCTGTGGACCCGGCTTTACACTACTGCACTGTACTCGCGGTTAATTGTAGTCGGTTGTCTCTTCGGTTTCGATCGCTCCGATTAGTTCGACTGAACTGACTGAACTGACTTTTGGAACTGACTTGCTGGTTCGGGATGCGGCCGGTTTAAATACTAATTCCCGCGGAAACTTCCAGACCGCCATTCATTCTCGAAGTCTGATGACAGCTCTGGACGATATATCGATCCCTTTCGCACAGTCATCTCATCTACTTCCGGAAAGTTCGCTATTCACGGCGTATGTCGCTCATAGTCGGTCGGTCTCTATTTCCGGAAAGTTCGCCATTCATGTTCATATGTCGTTCCTTGTCACATACTCTGTCGGTCTCTCTCTAGCTTCCGTAGAGTTTGCTTGACGTCTCGAACGATTGGCTGTCGTCGAACTTTCTTGACGTTTCTACCAATAGCGTGTTCGATGGGTTGCCAACAATCAGCGGTTGCGACGTTTGGATACATTTACGGTGTTCAATCGGTCGGTTTTAATGCGATGTCCGTGTTCGGATACATTTCTGTGTTTTGTCGCGAACATACTCCCGCCGTGCGCCGTCGTCATTGGCGGCGCATCAACTCCGGTGAAGCGACGAGCAGTTCTTCAGCTATCGGTTCTATTGTCGGTTGCTTTGCTGTGCGACTCCCGCCGATGTTGCAGTACAGGATACGGTTCGGTCTTGCGGTGTTACACGGTGAGCTGGCGATACACGGTGACTGTGCTCGGTTACGGTGTCGGTGGTTCCTCCCGCCGGTGATGAAGTGCGGGATATCGGTTGCGGTGTGGCGGTTAAAGACGGTTCATACGGTGAGCTGGAGACGGCGAGCTAAAGGCATGGGGACGGTGTTCGGTTCTCCAGTTCTCGATGGGCTCTCCCGCCGGTGATGCAGTGCGGGATGAGGTCGGTTGCGGTCGGTGCACTCGGTGACTGGATACGGTGAGCTGGGGACTCGGGAACGGTGCTCGGTGGAACGGCGTTTGTGGCGACAGAACGGTTTCACGGTGAACTGTCGGTGGACGAAGCCCGTAGCAGTAGTTGACTCGACGTCCTGCGCTTCGGTTGTTCACGCCATGGAGCACCCATCCTAGTGCGGTGAACGATGCTACGGGTTGGTCAACTGGTCCACTCTTGACGATACTGGTGACCAGGAACTGCCAGTTGTCCTGTCCAATAAGGATGGTCGGTTTTCCATCTTCATACTGGAGTTTCTCGGTGATCCCTTTCAGGTGGTCGCAATGTTCCAGGTCATCAGCCTTAACGGTTTGCGGTGACAGCTTCAGTTCATCGATGGTGCGTGCCTTCATCTGGAATTCACCTCCCAGGCCTTCGATTTTCAGGGTGACTCTTCTTGAATTCTCGGTGTTAAGCTTCACCCCAGCAACGGCTTCGATGTCGAGTGGATCCCTCTGTCCTTGGCATCCGATCTTCTGTGCGATCTTCGAGTCGATGAGGGTTACGGTCGATCCATCATCCAGCAGCGCGAAGGTGCTTACGGAGCCTCGTGGTCCTGAGATCTTGACGGGAAGTATCTTCAGGAATGCGTACTGCTTCTCTGATGATGCGGTTGCCACTCGTTCTTCGGTTTGTTTTTGTTTCCTCTGGTAGTGCAGCAACCTTTGCAGTCATTGACGGCGCATGGTTGGTATTTGCATCGGTGCCCTGGCATCCTTTTCTTAAGGCAGCGGAAGCACAAGTTGTACTCCTTGGCCATCTTCCATCGGTTGTCGGAATCGGCAGTCTTGAACTTCTTGCATTCCTTTTCTTCATGGCCGGTTGCTTCGCACAGGATGCATTTCTTGACAGGGCGGCGAATTTGATGCAGCTTGCTTTTGTCAGCTCGGTAGATTTTCGGTGATTTCTTTGCCTCGCAACGACTGTTGGTATCGATGTGCTTTTCCTGTCTTCTTTCTTCTTTCGGTTCAACTCTTGATTCGGTCGTGTTGAACGTGCGGTGATGTTCTCGGCGGCGGTTTGAGCGGTTTCCCGATTCGAACGATGGATGTTTCGGTTTCGGTTCGTTGGGGCCGATTTTCTCCAACGGCGCATATTTTCCACTCTTGCTGGCTTCCTTCTCGATAAATTGGCAGAACTTGACGAGGTCCGGTACATCTTCCGGTTGATCCTCTTCATAATCATACCATTTGGAGCGCAGCGTGTCAGTGAGCTTTTCCACCAACGTCCTCAGCACCTCGGTGTTGTATAAGTAGTGGTGACGCTTCAGGACTTGAAGAGTAGCCACGCTGTTCTGTACCTTGCATGAAAACAGGCACACATCTTGCGGAGCGTTGGTGAGGCGCGGTAGATCCCGAAGAGCTTCTAACTCGGCGAGGGCGATTGCGTCAGGTCTCCCGAATCTGGTTTCCAGGATCTTCATAATTTCCCCCGGTTTTCCATTAGCGATGAGCAGACGGTTCACGGCTTCATGTGCTCTGCCTTTCAGGGATCGGCGCAATCTTGCGATATTCTCGACTTCGGTGAAATGACCCTCGGTTTCATGGTAGGCAGCACGGTAGGCGAGCCAGTCTTGGTACGCCCCGTTGAAGAAGGGCAGTTCCGCCAGGTATCGTGGAACTGCAGGCGGTTGAGCGGAGCGTGCTGCGAGGGCGATGGCTTCGGCGAGTTCGGTCAAGCCAACGCGGTCTTCATTCATCGGTTTCTCGGCTTTGGGTCTCCCCAACCTCGGTTCTTCGGTTTTCGGTCGAGGCTGGGCGGTCTTCGGCTGAGCGGCATGCGGCAGAGCATCAACGGTGTTGCGATCCACGGTTCTTCGGTATTCATCGTACATGTCTTCCATGGAGTCGCATGGCTGGACTCGCGAATGGGCATCAACCCATTGTCGAGTCCTCGGTTGCTCGTTGACAGATGCGGCTTCTTCGTCTTCGTCATCGTCGTCTTCGGTCTCGATACGACGAACTTCAGCTTGGACCAGTTCTATTTCGGCTTCGGCAATTCGCTTGTTATCTTCGGCCATCTTTCTCGCATTCTCCAGCTTGATTCTCGCAAGCTTCTCCATAGCCGCGGCGAGGCGCTTCTCGCGTTGCGATGCCTTGCTTGCTCCGGATCCTCGGGACATCACTTCTTCGCGGCCCTCTTCTTGAGCCAGGGTCCGGAGTGCTGGTCCTGGGAGCGGCTGGTCGGTTAAAGCCACTCCACCCGTCGGCATGTCGTCGGTGCTCTGTCGCGTCAGATAATCCAGGTCTTGGATTATCTCCTGGTGATCTTTCCCCGTTTTCGACCTTGTGATCGGCATTTTCTACACGGTTTCACGAAAGGTACGCTATATACACGGTTACACTAATACGCGGTCGCACTAATTGTTCAGAGTTTATTTACAGTCAATCGGTTAATTTTGTCTGTACACTCTGGCAACACTACGCGGAATGTCAATAGTTCACTTTACGTACACTTGGTAACAGTCACTATTAATTCACTTTTATTTACACGGTTCACTGTCCGTCGAGATCCGGCTCGAAGGACCACTATGTACTGGATAGTGGGTGCTTGGCACAAACCCCCGGACTACCCAATGTGTACACAAAATAATAAAACGGTTGGTTCTCGAAGCAGACAGTATAATTTATTCGGTAAAAATCGGTACAAAAAGTGGACTGTTATAATTAGTTCGATCACGGTGGAACAACACTACGGTCGGTAAGAAATTACTACAATATGGGTACAGCACTACGGTGACAGATTAGGATAACGCGGCACTTTCAAAACGGTAGGTATTCGATTTCACACTGCTCACTATTATCACTAACACTACTGCACTGTACTCGCGGTTAATTGTAGTCGGTTGTCTCTTCGGTTTCGATCGCTCCGATTAGTTCGACTGAACTGACTGAACTGACTTTTGGAACTGACTTGCTGGTTCGGGATGCGGCCGGTTTAAATACTAATTCCCGCGGAAACTTCCAGACCGCCATTCATTCTCGAAGTCTGATGACAGCTCTGGACGATATATCAATCCCTTTCGCACAGTCATCTCATCTACTTCCGGAAAGTTCGCTATTCACGGCGTATGTCGCTCATAGTCGGTCGGTCTCTATTTCCGGAAAGTTCGCCATTCATGTTCATATGTCGTTCCTTGTCACATACTCTGTCGGTCTCTCTCTAGCTTCCGTAGAGTTTGCTTGACGTCTCGAACGATTGGCTGTCGTCGAACTTTCTTGACGTTTCTACCAATAGCGTGTTCGATGGGTTGCCAACAATCAGCGGTTGCGACGTTTGGATACATTTACGGTGTTCAATCGGTCGGTTTTAATGCGATGTCCGTGTTCGGATACATTTCTGTGTTTTGTCGCGAACAGCATTTATAACCCCACTAGCGACCCGCCCCGGCTCCGCACGGGAAAATGGTTATTGTGGGTTATCCTTCAGTATATTATGCATGTATTATACATATAAACCTTCCTCTTGAATCACTCTATCTATTAAAAAAAACCGCATCAAACGTTGCGTAGTTTTAAAGATTTAAGCGTACAAAGGGAGGGACATAGGGACAGAGAAAGCGACTTTATTTTATACTATGTAGTGATGACATAGCTCGTATGTGTAGTGTAACGACTAAATTCGTATTCAGTAGCCGGACCAAGGCTTTACGTGCCTTCCGAAGCACGGAATCAATATTATCTATCGACTAAATTAATAAAAGGCTTGCTGCAATGTCCTACATAACTGAGAAAAATCTCTGAAAGAGATATTTGTTAGCCGAGTGCCCCGCCCGAACCTTTGTAATATAGGTACAGTAGCCATCACATGCAGCTGGCCATGTTTACCTTGAGAGCGCCCGTATTCCGTAGCAGTAGGGGTTAATTTCGTAGTGGTAAGTCCAACCACATGTGCTGGCTTCTGCTTAAGAATAACGATTACAGGTCTACCAGGATATGAAGGCAAAAAAAATGTTAAAAAAATTGCGATTTTCATATGACAAAAAAGTCACCTGTCAACTGAAATTTAGAGGAATTATTTGGTTTGGCTTCAAATTTCCTTGCCACTTCCATATCACTTGACTACGGAGGCTGTTATCTGACTGTCGGTGTATAGGGCGTCCCACGGCTATGCCACATGGAGGAAAAGTACCTACCTTAAATATTGTAGGTACTTAGAACATTTTACTGAAAGAAGACTTTATTTCTTCCTTTTATTTCTGACACTATGTTAATTGGCAAAAAATAATCCTTATGATGAAGCCTTTCGATTGGTAAGATAAAACTACAGGCTGTGTTTTTTTCTCGTGTAGCAGGTTCGATTCCCGGTTCAACCATGTAATTATTAAAAAATGTATGAATGTAGTTTTAATTTTTTTTAGAAATAAAATAAAGTCTTCTTTCAGTAAAATGTTCTATCCACAATGTTTAAGGTACTTTCCCTCCATGTGGCATAGCTGTGGGACGCCCGTATAAGAAGTTTACTTATAGACGATCGTATATTGAGTCATCTATCTAATTAAATTTAAAAAATTAAAACCCCCTTCCTTTCAACAACTAGAAAAGAGCTGATAATCTTCAAATGGCTGAAGATATTTTCTTGGATCATAGCTAAGAAAACTCTCGATTGTGACACCTTGTAAACAAAAAAAAAAACTATATCGAAATCGGCGCATCCGTTTAGGAGCTACGATGCCACAGACATACAGACAGACACACACGTCAAACTTATAACACCCCTCTTTTTTGTTTAGGGTTAAAAACAAAAAAATCTTACAAACTACAACTAAATAACAATTTTCAATCGAAGAGAAAAATGAAAAACCTTTAGCTCGGGCAGGGATCGAACCCGCATCTCCTTGGCTATCCGGGCCACACAGGCGCACTACCTAAGAACAGAAGAAAATAATGTAGGAATTATAGACCAAAGCTAACAGACCAGACCACAGACGGTAATGTCTGTTCAAAAAGTAATAAGTAGGTATATTAAAATACATTTTTGATACTAAAACGTGTACAATCTTGTAGTATGTGATAAATAAAACTAAACTAAACTACACTGCAACAAAAATCTGTGTACGTACTTAGGTCTGTGTTCATCTTGCTCAAATCATATAGGTACCTACCTATTACGTGCTCTACCTAACCACCTACTATTCCTTATGAATTTGAAAATTAATTGAATCTACAAGTCTTTTGTGATTAATTTTGGTTTTTCCTTGCATGTATTTCTAATTATATAATCGAATACGTACAAATATTTTATTAATAAATTAAGTAACTTAAATACTGGCGTGTAATATACTTTAATTGGCGTGAGAACAAAAACTGTCGTATTACGTAATCAAAGCATGATGAAGATGTAAGGTTCCGTAATTTATATGTAGACTGAATAATAATAAATTAATATAACAACTTTTCCTAAGAGGTAACTTTGCTCGGGAACAAAAACACAAAAGACGTTTCCGGAAAAAATGTCCATTAAAATTATTCTAACTAGGTATAAAATTGGCGCGCCTGCTACCCACCAGGACCTTGGCGAGCCAACTGGAGCGGCTACGTTTTAATTCAGACGAGAAAGAAAAAAGAGTAAGGTGGAAATGAGGTAGCAAAGCAACCATTTACAAAATGACTGTTTTCTTTAAGACAATAGGCAGACTTTTTTTCGTTTCCGAGAAAAGTTCATTTTGGTTAGTTACACAAACCGATGAGGTCTTTTCAGTCGTTGCTAAGCCCTGTTTAGCACAAGAACTGAAATCGATCGCTGTATTATATTTATATAATAGGGCCGTATCTAGTCACCATGTGACCTTCAGGTAACAACGCCCGTACCCGCCGGCGGGGGCGCGGCCATAACTAAAATCAAAATTGATAATCAGAGACGGAGCCCCTCGGGCGTCGTCTCCTTCACGATGTTTTTCAGTATCCCTAGGCGTGTTGGTATATGACTTTTTTTGGGGTAGAGCCTTCCGCACCCCCGCATGTCCGGTGAAGCTTGATTGGTCGTACTTTTTCGACATAAGTCAATAAAAAAAAAGACTAGATACGTTCTACAAATCGAAGTATAGCTTAGGCTGCGTTTCAACCAGAGATGGACGAGGATGCATAGCGAGGGATGGTGTTTGTTAAGAAATCCAATAGAATCGCTTCATTTGCCTCGCTTCTGTCAGCACAACGATGCTAGCTATTGCCTTTTTAGAAACACATCCCTCGCAACGGATTTTCGGATTTCTCTGGAAAAACTCTGCTTTTATTAGAAAGAAGCATAGAATAATACCAACTAAAAGAAGCAGATAACCATAAAATTATAAAAAAAAACTCAGAGGAACTTTGTAATTAAGTACCTACCTATGACCACCCTATGACCTGTATGTCTCAAGTAGATAAGAAAGTGAACGATTACTTATTTGCGCTTGTTGTATTCCTTTTAAAATACATCGTGGTCGAACAGTGGCAGCAAACACAACTTTGCATTACAAAGACATTTTTGCCGCTTCGATTGTGTAATTTGCTTTCGCACTTTTTGGAATGAGTGCGCTCTTAGCTGCAAATAAACTCGGTAACCGCCGCGTGCGCACGTTAACTTGAATCAGTGGTTAAATCATTTAAGTATTTTGTTCAAGGATCTCTAAAACTTAACATCCGGATCAAGAATCAACACACATTCATAATCTCGGAAAATGTGAAAAAACGTTAAGTCCTTAATCAAACGACGGATAATAGGCGTCTTGATTTGATTAGATTTATGAAAATCCTAATTTGTAATTCACTGATGTCATCTATTTAAGTAGTTACAGTTATATTAAGTAAGTATTGCGTAAGGTGCGGTACCTACTCGTGTATTTGTAAATTATTACTTATGCGTTGTGCAGAAGCCAACGCATGCGGTTGGACATTCGCACTACGAAATTCACCCATACCGCTACGAAATACAGGCGCCTTCATGGTCAACCAATATGTCTAGCCGCATGTGCTGGCTACTGTACCTTACATACAGTTAGTAAGCAGAATAGACAAACTCAACTCTTCCTGTGGGAGATAACGCTGTTGTTGTGGTCTAATGTATAAACATGAGACCCTAACAACAGCGTTAACAGCAACATTAAACAACAACAACAACAACAACTACGATCCACGAATCAATTGGTAAAGCCTGACCAGAAAAAATAAAAATCTGTTTTAGAAGCGCCACGTGGATACTTTTATATTTCTTTCTGGCAACAATTTTCATTATAAAAACAATTCTATTCAAATTCCATAATATGGCGAGGAGTTTTATTTCGCGGGCTTTAACTTTAGGGATTTTGACAACACCTCTTTTTAACCACCGACGAAAAAGAGGAGTGTTATAAGTTTGACGTGTGTGTCTGTCTGTCTGTCTGTGGCATCTTAGCTCCTAATGGATTCGCCGATTTTGATCTAGTTTTTTTTGTTTGCAAGGTGTCACAATCGAGAGTGATCTTAGCTTTGATCCGAGAAAATATCTTCAGCCATTTAAAGATTGTCAGCTCTTTTCTAGTTTTTAAAAGCATTAAGCAACGGTTTTGTGGCGGGGGTTTTCAAAATGTTTAATTTAATTAAAAGGAGAGTTCTTGGTCCCGCAGTGAATAAAGGCTAGTTGTTGCCATAACTAGTCCTACACTTGGGATGGGAGGCTGTTTGAGGATCGAATGAATGAATTTGTATGAATTTGACCAACTAGCACTGGGCCAACTACTCAGTCTGACTGAGGGTAAGCTCGAGTCCATATACTATTTTTATTTCGTCGTCGTTAACAGCTCATATACGTCCCCACCGAGGGGCTCGAGCCTACTCTGATACCAGGGTGAATAGGCCTTAGTCGACCACGCTGGCCCAGTGCGGGTTGGTCAACTTCACACACAACCTTTGAATTTCTTCGCAGGTGTGTGCAGGTTTCCTCACGTTGTTTTCCTTCACCGTAAGAGCGTCGAATAAACGTACATATGAATTCGAAAATCGAAAACACATTGGTACGTGCCGAGGTTTGAACCATCGAACTTCGGAACGGAAGTCAACGGGCCTAGCCACTTGGCCACCGACGCTCTTATTTTTATTTATTTAACGATTATTATTTATTGCACACAAACATTTTACAAATACAGGTATTGAAAAAGTAGACACAACAGCAGGCCTACTATGTAAGTAGCGACAGGCTCGCGAAGCTGTCAAACGCGACATATTGTCAGAACTGCTATGGCTCTAATGTCACTATCTCGCGTTTGACAGCTTCTCGAGCCTGTCGCTACTTACACAGTAGGCCTAGCACAGCTTATCTCTCGCGAAATGTCTTCCAGCTGGCCTACGAAAGACAAATAAGATCGGTGCGTCGTAAACGTTGGTAAAACTTGTTCTTCTTATCATGTTGAAGACAAATTAGATCATGTAGGTAAATAAGTAAGTACAATATTTCAACGTAAAGTGACCTTGCAAAAATGCGACATTTCGCTATAATAACAATTCGCAATCAACGGCAAGGCACGTTTTGTACCAATTTGCGAAGTTATACATAGTTAGCTTTATGGGAACGTGATGCGTAGAGTTATCGCTAAGATCTTTTCTAAAGTGAGTGAAATAGGTTTTCGCTTACTTTTGGCTAAAGTAGGTTATTATTTTGTAATTCATAACCATGTATTACTAAATTATTTGCGCTTGTTGTACTCCTTTAATAATACACAAAGCAGCAGCAAAAACAACTTTGCAATACAAAGGTATTTTTGCCGTTCCGATTGTCTAATTTGCTTTCGCACTGTTTGGAATGGGTGCGTCCTTGGCTGCAAATATACTTGGTAATCGTGCGCATTTTAACTTGAAACAATGATTAGTAAGCCTCGTTTTTTCACCTGTGTTACAGGATGAAAGGTAATTTCCCATGATAAAATGTAGCTTAGTGCCTTTTTCCCATGATAATATCACCGGCGAGACTTTTTAATTAAAATCGTATTGTATGTAAAACTAGCTGTCTGCCTGCAGTTATGCCCGCGTTGTTTTTCGACTTTTCCATTAGGAATGATGCATTTTCCCGCTGTCAATAGTACTCTCCACTGAAATAAAAATTGAAAATGTCGAATATCGAAATGAAAAAAATATTTCACTCTACCTACCGCTACCATCTAATTTATTGTTTGCCGCTGCAAAATATCGAATTTGGTACGGCCGTTTTAAAGTTATCTATCAAGCGTAAACATTTTATAAATGAGGGATTTTCTCGCGGTTAAAGGTAGCTGATGTAGGAGTTAAATTAATTGTAAAATTTTATTAAAATCCATTCAGTAATTTTTGCGTGAAAGAGTAACAAACATACATCCTTAAATCCTCACAAACTTCATGTTTATAATATTAGTATATTTTTTTATTTACGAAGATAAGTGCAGCTATCCGTACTCTATACTTTTTGATTATTTATCAAGAATAAATCAAGATCTATTAGTAATATTTACATATCTTTCAACGCGTTAATCGTGATGTAATAGTTCAAAAGAACTATAATTTGATATTGATCATAGATTTACATATATCAAAACGGATCTAAAACTGTCATGTAGGTACAAGGTTCTAACCCCAGTAGCGATTTAATCGCTTTTATGTATCGATTTCGTTTAATCGATCACGAATATGGCGATCATTCGGTACTATTTATGAGTAAAATAAGGTGTATTGTAATTGGTGGGTGGGCAGATGGGTAGAGAGGCTATTTTGGAAATCGATCGTTTTTTTTTTGCGAGTGGTAGAAAAAAAAACAAAAAATATTTTGGACTGGCGTTCTATTCCTCGTACACTCATGCTTCGAAGTTCAGTTACGAAAAAGAGCAATTCTGTCGAAGAACATTTAATTGCGCTTTTTGTATGGTTGCTGAGATCTACGACCCTGTTTGTCATAGCTCTGCTCTACCTACATAGTACATACCACTACTCGGATGCCTGATACACGTATTTTTTAATGTAAATCTGTATTTTAAAAGTTTTCTATTACTTTAAAAGTTTGTATACGGGTTTAAATTTGCAAGTCAAAAACTCACTCGGCATCTGAATACTCTGAAATGTTCTTGTTGTTTATTACAATACAATACAATATAATATTCTAAATGTTTTTGTTTGTTGTGCTTTATGTCTAGTATAATAAATAATTTTGATATGAATTGCTTCACTTGGTACCTAGTAGCCTATTTTCCCTAGCAGAAACCCAGTCACAATCTAACAACAACCCAAAATCCCTACTATCTCTACTAATACTATAAACGCGAAAGTAACTCTGTTACGCTTTCACTTCTAAACCACTGAACCGATTTTAAAGAAACTTGAAACAGAGCTAGAATAAAACTTGAGAAAGGACATAAGCTACCTCCTAACGCGGGAAAGTTTCTCATTCCCACGGGAAAAACTGTTAGCGTGGGAGCCATGGGGCGGAAAGCTTTTAGTTAATCTTTTCGACTGCCATCATAATAGCCCCCTTCTTCCTAATCGGAAGTAGATGCAGTCAAGGTGATACGTTGAACCATGACCTGATGATGAGCGCTATCATAAACGATCATCTAAATCGGTGATGTAGACCATACTGGCTCACTGCCATTGATGACGTAGGCTTGGAGCAATTCATACCTACTTGATAACTTTGAGCAAGGATGTAATAGCACTGCAGCAAACGGCGCTTTTATGCTTTGGAATTCGGAGGGCACGCAGGCATTCAGAGGGATAAATTAGCTAGTAATAAATTTATCTTTATCTTTGTACTATTATATATTCTGTGACGTAGTATAGTCGTAAAATCCCAGGAATCAGAACACACTATTCACTTGATTAACTGCTTTATTCAGTTTTTACGATTGTTCCTAAGATAATACATCTAGCAAGTCCCAAGAATACTAAATCAACTGAAGAGTCAATTCAGTATTGAAAAAGAATATAATTTTACTAAATATACGGCATACAGTCAGTTCCAAATCAAAGGAGATGCATATTCAATTATGCAAACTCCACAGTAAAAAGATTTTAATTATGAGTAAGATTTAACGTACCACTTTTCGACATCGTCGTTGTTAACAGCACATATACGTCCCCACCGAGGGGGCTCGAGCCTACAGGGTGAAATGGCCGTAGTCGACCACGCTGGCCCAGTGCGGGTTGGTCTACTTCACACACAACTACTGAATTACTTCGCTGGTATGTGCAGGTTTCCTAACGATACTTTCCTTCACCGTAAGAGCGTCGAATAAACGTACTTAATGAATTTGAAAATCGAAAACACATTGGTACGTGCCGAGGTTTGAACCCGCGCTTTCTGAACGAAAGGCAACTGTTCTAGCCACTTGACCACCGACGCTCTCATGTAGTAAATAATATGATCTTCTTCTTCTTCTATACTATAATAAAACTGAAGAATCGGTGTGTCATGTAGCTAAACACAAAAATACAAGTTTTGAAAAAAATGTCCGTCTCTCTGTCTGTCTGTCTGTTCACGCTAATCTCTGGAACTACTGGACGGATTTTAATGAAACTTTACATTAATATAGCTAATCAGAATAATACATGGGCTAATTTTTACCGCGGGAAAATACTTCTTTCCCACGGGAAAACCTGCGGAGCCGCGGAGCGGAAAGCTAGTTTTGAAATAAGAAGGAGTTTCTATTAATTGGTGCTATTAAAGTGATATGTATGGTTGTGATGAAAATATTGTGAATATCATTTTAGCTAGTAATTACAGATGCCAGCTAAATATTTTTATAATTAACAGTAAATTGAGATGCCTTTATATGATAAGAATACGTTAAGTTTAATTAAATTTGATGTTGTAGGCTTTAATGGAGGCCTTATAGAGAAATAGAAGGCAATATGGATTCCTTTACTTTATTAGATTAAAAAAAAAAGATGTTTCTGTTCGTCTTGGACTTCAATTTTATATTTATTTCATGGCGATAATCTTACTAGGATATACTTTATTTCAGCTATTAATTAATTCTCTTTTTCATATTTAACAGCCGCGCTCTTATCCGTTCTAAAATTGCTGATAGATTAATTCAGGTTAAAAGAACTTGTATATAAGATGCACAAAGTAGGTTATAAATATTATTAATTAGCTTTGTTTTAGGAAAAAATGCAAACAATTTTTACTTATTCGAATATTATTTCATGTATTTATATAACTGAGGTTGTACAAAAATATAGTGGTTTAATATCAAACAGAATTTTTCTATAATATGGTTAATTATAAATCTCTACAACTCTTTATACTTATTACGAAATTAATAACATGTTTAAATAACTTATTTAAAATAGTACAGTAATAGCATTTGTATAGGTAAGTAGAAAATACTCACAAAATAATATGTTTATTATTTTCCTTCGACAAACACACATAATACTAATTCAATTAGAAAGAACCGCAAATTATGAAAATAACATCCAAATTAACACATCAATTAATTAATATCCGTCGGGTATGTGACAGTCGTCAAAATCCATTTCCAAAAGCGTGTATCCCGTCGTTTCAAGATTTCCGGCAGAGCAGTAGTTTTTCGGCCTCGTTTTCTATCATCTTGTAGATGGTCGCAATTGTTTCGTCATTTCGGCAATTCAAGGTTCCTACCAAAGAACCGCCAGATCTTTTCCCGCCACCCCAGCTCGAGGTAAACGTCAGTTGAGCCTCTGTGAAGACGAGGCAGGCCACCAAGAAGACCACTAAGCACAGTTTATACATTTTAGTATCTTTTTCTTGATATACTTTTTAATTTTTAAGGCTATGAAAGCACCAAGGATAGGGAATGTTTGGTGCCAGGGAGAGCGAAGAGAGCCTTTTATACTGGCCAGCTAGCTAATGTGCGTCAACATTTGATTGAAGGAAACCTTAAAAAGTTTAATTTGTGATTCTAATTTAGAAATGAGAAAATGGCGATGCGTGGGCGGGGATGGACAAAAAAAATCAAGTACTGTCAAGAGCAGTTCAAGCTATACACTTTAGGCTTCAAACAGTTTTTGCGAGGCGCTTGTTTAGTTTAGCCTGCACTTGACGTACTTTCAATTAGAAATAGTAGGATATCAATTTACAAACAGTTTTTTTTTTTATGGAAATGAGCATGTGAAATGAGCTTTTTTCCTGTACCGCCAAACAGACGTCTATCAAATAAAGGATTTTTAGAAACTGACCTACACTTTTGGCGCAAAAATTAATGTACGAGTATTAAGCTTCAACGGGGAGCGGAAAGCTCTACCCTAATCCAACAGAGGATGAAAAAATAAATCATGAAATATACGAGTGCCTGGTAGAAATTTATATTTTAGCAATAAGGCAGCCTTTTGTACTGTTGTTTTGTATTGTTGTTGTAGTTTTTGTGTGCAATGAGTATATTACGAGTATATTAAATATTTTTAGATTCATAGAAAACAACCAAAAACGTAAACCTTCCGGCGGGACTTGAACCCACGACCTTCGGCCTATACGCAGCCAACGGGCTTACCAAATACACCACGGAGTATAATATATCCTATAATTTATCGCCAAAACGCACATTTAGCGATTACGTATAACAAAATACATGCGGGTTTCGGCGTTTCGTTCATTCGTATTACATTATAATGAATTGCATGTCATTAATATAAAATATTCCTCTGGTCATTCACCTATAAGTATTATAATTTTGACATTGACATTATCAGCTGTCGAACCCGTTATGTGCAAGTTACAATGTCAGATTGTCAATATGTCGAAGTAGCATAATGGGCATGTGACAACGATGGTATCTCTTAGATTTGGTAGTGTGACAAAATAGATACAAAAAAAAAAAGACAAAATATTGACTTACTGTATATTTCTATGGGTAACGGAACAGTCTTGTGAATGAAAATCGAGAATTTCAATTTTAGTCTATTTTGTAAGGATGTGGTTACATATCCTGTAATTTATTATTCAATATTACGTTAAATTTTTTAGTTATGGTGCAAGTTAGTAAATATGTGAGTAGGTATAATATGTAGGTAGGTAGGTAACATCCCTGATTTTGAGGTTTACAATTTTTAAGTCTTGCAACTTGGACAAGATGTTTTTCTGCTTCGTGGGTTCGCTCATATTACCTGTCTCAATAACATGAAATATTGTGACCACAGATTATCTCACATTTCTGTGAGAAACTTGGCAATTTGAAAATTTGGTGGTTATTTTCAATTTAGTTTAATATTTTTAAAAAAAACAGGAAAGAACAAAAGATGCGATCCTGTGGAGTTTCTTCGGCGGGTTCTTCTCCACAGCAGCGCACACATTGCGTGAACCTGCTATTTTCTGTTAAAACTGAATTCGCATCTCTTCTTTATATTTTAAGAGTTTATTTTTTAATGGTGCGAGAACCAGTCTTGGTTTGAGCAAAACATGGCAAAACCTAGTAAATTAATTAAAATTTGAAGTAGAAAAGTGATTTGTAAAATCTTAGAATGAAAACCTTTTGATTTGATTTGATTTTCTACACTCTCGTGTAGACTCGACAATACAATTTCTTGTCACTCGGGAAACCAAAAGCTACCAAGTCCTTTTTCCTTATGTTATTAAAGTAAGTATGTATTTTTTTATTAATCCACTTATCACCCTACCATTATCGCAATCCGAGCAGCCGTTTAGGCATAAAATTCTCTCATCTCACGTCACTCATGGACCTCATGGTACTCGTATTAGAATATTTATTCGCCTCTATTTCACAGCTTCCGACAAATTTAAATAAAACTTCAATCAATCACTCATCTCACTAGTCCACAGACAAATGACAAAATAATTGATTGAAAAACAAACTCGATTTGATCCAATTTACAACGGTTCAATGATAAATGGGAGTTTAAACTGATGAATGTTTTGGAGATAAAAAACCTGTTCTTAAACTCGTTGGGTCGTTGAACTGAAAGTGTTATGTGTAAAAAAAACTAGATTGTTATGGAGATATGTGCGGCGCCCACGAGTAATACTTACTTAAAAATGCAGTATGGTCTACTTTTTGGTGCACTTTTAAGTATTGGTAAGCATTGTTATGTTAACAGCTCATGATTATGTCCCCGCCGAGGGGCTCGAGCCTACCCTGAAATCAGGGTGAATTAGTCGACCACGCTGGCCCAGTGCGGATTGGTCAACTTCACTCACAACCTTTGAATTATACTACCTGGTGCAGGTTTCCTCACGATGTTTTCCTTCACCGTAAGAGCGTCGAATAAACGTATACATATGAATTCAAAAATCGTAAACACATTGGTACTCCCGAATGGAAGTCAATAGCCCTAACCACTTGGCCACCGACGCCCAATGGTAAACATTGCGAACAATCAAAGATCGAATTATGCTTAGAAATGGACATTCATTCCTATTTTATCCTCACTTTATGATTAGAGGGATAATAAGATTTATTTTTACATACATCTTTTGCTTTTTTTTTATCTCTACTTCAGTCTAAATTGTGAAAAGCGGCACAGTGAAACCATACTTTTCAAGTGCAATTAGTCCGACTTTTTGGTGCCTTTATAAGTATTATTATTATAGATCTTTCATGCTTGAAAATTAGGACAATATCAATGACATTATGATATTTCCCTCTCTCCTCTCTCCATCATAAAAGGGGATTTCTAGATTAACTTTTTATATAAATCTCCACTTTGGTGTGTAATGGTAATAGTGAAATCAAGTCTATTTCCGCAACTCGACGTCTAACGCACCTCTTTTTTTGCATATGGAACAAATCTCCACTTTGATTGAACACAGTCAAAAAGTTGCGAAAAGGTGCACTAAATTATTCTACACACCCTACTTCAATAACAATTTTTTAAGCTCATTATAAGTGCAGACTTTTTTATGGCACTCAACATGAAATTAACAGATAATTTAAATAATATCCTCCGGTTATTATCTGACACATTTCGTGATGACATCCTGTTATCTTTGCAAACAAAAATATCTATCTCAAAAATTACCGACAGCGTTTATCTTGAGTGGTGTTTTTGTTTAGAACCAATTAAGTAATTTACACTTAGTAGTTTCAAACTATAAAACTTTTTGCATAAATAAATCTATAAAAATATCTACAGTATGAAGATAACCAATTTTTAACATTTTCCTAATCATTTTGGCATTAACTAGGCCTAGAACACCGACGACGACGCTCATGGTGGTTAAAATATTCAATTGGAATTTTACGTAGGTAATAATAATAATACCCTTGAAAAGCATAATCTACTTTTTGCTACGCAATTTCGGATTAAATTCCTATCAAGTTTTGGTATTTACTGAAATAGGTCTCTTGTTTGACAACAAGACTTCAAGGTTAGCAAAAGTGATTATTTGCAACAATGTTTTAAAAATAAATAATGGGTAGGTAAGACAGCATAAGGAAAGTGTACGTAAGTAAGTACTTATCTGACTTTTGCGTTCTTGTGACATCAAATGGATTTCCCCTTTAAAGCTATTATATCCATACTAATATTATAAATACGAAAGTGTGTTTGTTTGTTTGTCCTTCCCTTACGCCCTAACTAAGCAACCAATGGACTTGATTTTCGGCATAGAGTTAGTTGAAAGGATGGAGAGTAACATAGGCGGGGTAAAAACTGTCTAAGATATTGACCGGAAATATAAGGTACCACTACACAAAATTTCATTTAAATCGGTCCAACAGTTTCGGAGATTAGTCCGTACAAACAGATTTTTTTTATCTAGGTTTGTTCTGTAACACTTCTTTCATCCCCCTGACACAATTTTTTAATTTTTTTTTCTACGTACAGTAGGCAGCATATGCGGCTGGACATTATGACCTTGAGAGCGCCTGTATTCCGTAGCAGTAAGGGTGAATTTCGCAGTACTAATGTCCAACCACATGTGCTGGCTTCTGTACTTATTTTCAACCTTTATAGTTTTATTTTTATGTATTGATATCTAAGGAGATGTCTGTTATAAAAAAACCCGTATTCTTCTATAAAGCTTAAGTGAACATATTTTACTAACTGGATATTAATCATCTCATAGTTTTTATATTTAAAAGTATTTTGACATTACAATTTGTAAAACATTGTCTAAGGTTAATAGCGGCTATTTGTTAGTCTAGCTTGTTTTATTAGGTTTTTTAAGATCTCTTATCTCACATATTGTGAGGTCGATGACCGACCTCGGCAACCTTGGTACAGTTAGCGGCAAACAACTTGAACAAGATGTCACGTGGTGTATCTGCGCGCGCACATAACATTCATAGTAAAATGTAGGGCTACCATCCGTCCGAGTTTCCCCGGATTTGTCCTAGTTTGGAGGGCGTCCGGGGAGCGTCCGGGCGGGGTTGAAAACATAGTCCGGGTAAAAGCAGGACCACAATAAAATTCTTGTTAAAATTAAATAAAAGTCAATAGGTATTATCGCACGTGCACAGATCATCAAATCTATTGCGGACGCGCAGTATTTCATGCAAGAAAGACATAAAGATTATGTTTTCTTTTAACAAGTACGGTGTAAAATGTATTTTTCCATCAAAATGCAAGTGAAAAAAAAAGTATTGAAATGTCCTGGGTGCTGGGTGAAAGCTCCAAAATCCGGGGAACTTACGCTTTCGGTCCTTGAAATGGCAGCCCTAGAGCCCCCGCTCGCTTGCTCAAATTATTTGCCGATATCTATGTATATTAAAGCTTAAAATTACTAGACTAGATGTCTGCCCCGTCGCTTCGTCTGCAGTATTACTTATTCCTGTAGGAATTAAGTGTATGAAGACCTTTATATTTAAGTCTCCTGACTGTTGTATTAAAGCTTCTGCTTTGCAGGAAAGTTGTTGCCATAATCTCAACGTTTGGGGATCGCAGTTGTTATTGATTACACAGGTGAATGCTGCTGTCTTTTCGTTGGATGATGTTTCTTTAGTTGCTTTAAACGACACCCACAAGAACTCCAATTCTAACCACAACGAAAACAACTGTGACAAAAACTATATTTTTATAATTTTGACTACGGATTAAAAAAAAAATTGCCGAGAAAATATTTTGAAAGGTATAGGCACGTCTAGAACCATTCTATGTTAGTAGGTACATTTGAGTTTCCCATGGGGAAAAACAAAGCGAGCGAAGTTGCGGGCCAAGTACTAGTAAGTAATGCGTACCAAAATAAGTAGGTAGTTCATTGTTAATATTCTTATTTTAAACAATATATTGTACTTAAAACGATTCATATCTAATTGACTCGTTCAAGATTCAGCTGTCACTTACAATTACATTGAGAATGAAATCAAATAAACGAACAATACTGTATTATTCGATTGGAGAATCCGAATATTTAATTTTAGCTACTTCTGTGTGCTTTATGCTATAAATAATAAAGGTTATTTTATTTATATTTCTGTTGTCTTAAGATTCGCGTGGCCTGGTATGACTGATATAACCTTACCTGCCGATAAGAGCACGATTTTTTAAGCACATTAGTATAGTGCCTTCTTGACGGCTGGTTTAATTTTTATTCAAGATTTTTATTTATTTTTCTAACCGTTAGTTATTTTTAGAAGTGAAAAGAGATTTGTATTACGCAATACTGTTTCAGCTTTTAACTAGTTCGATTTGTAATCCCTATGACTGACTTGGATTAGAAGTCTGAATAGTTTATAGTTACACAGGTGAAAGTTGCTTATTCCCTAGATTATATATGATTTGTCTTATACGACACACACAGAAAGAAATTAGGTCCAATTCCAGCCAAGGTCTAAACCAGGAATCGCATCTCAAAATTACATTGCTTAACTATGTTCTTTATTACGAAACACGCAAGGATCAAATTGCGTTATTTATTTACTCTCACTGCATGCAATCATTCACTTAACGCACTTTTGCACTTAGGTATTTGTAAGCGTCCATGCATGTATGATTTTATCATACATATACTATTGAGTGCATTGCCAATAGGTGATTTAAAGAATATGTATGATTTCCGCATGTTTTATTAAGTCTATCCGTGGCCTAGATGAGAAAGGTAAACACAAGTAATCCTGAGGAAATCCTAATATAAAATATAAAAACCTGAGAAAGGATAAAGTTCTCATTGTAAAACCCATTTCTTTTATTAGTTGTCTTTAGAGAAATGCTTCAACCAGACAATTATTATAGGTTAGGCATTAAATTGAATGATAATTATACGAAAGTAATTGCAAAACATTTTCCTACACATTACCAACATACTTTTTGGTTTCATTATTATAATACTCGTATTTACATTACCTCCAACATTTGAATTTTCGCATTTGTAATACTGTTGGTGAAATAGTATTATGACAACGCTAAATGTAGTTATTACTTTAATGAGATATTGTACGACATCTCTTTACTTGTGCCTGATTCAAAGGCTGTATAAAAATTGGAGCGTGTGCGTGAGAGTGCAGTAATTACGCAGATTTTGATGAACTTAGGGGATTGACGTTAGGTATATAATTAAATCTAGACTAAGACTAACACTGGACTAGACTAATCTATTATCTATAATGTGCTAGACCTTGATCATCTATATTTTGCCTCATAGGTTTGCTAAATTTGTAAATATAAAAATGTTATTTCGATATTAGCTTTGTCTAATAAAAACTCATCGCATTTTAAAGTCGGTTCCTTAAAACAGCTCGAAAAGGTTGAATTTTTCTCAGAAAATTACCTAATTTATTTATATTTTCGTATAGAATAGAGTATACTGTATTGCACATAAGAAAAATAAACAGTACAAGGATGGAAAGTATTTAGGCGGCCTTATTGCTGAATAGCAATTTCTACCAAGCAACCTTATTATCCGTATTTCACAGCCAGCCCCGCTACTATATTTGAGGGAACCTTAGCCCTGAAATGTAATTTTTTTCTGCTTATGATTGTATGTAATTCACCTATTTGTTACTTTTTATAATAAAAAAGAAAGTCCCAAAAAAATCTGCTGAAACATCATATCTATTGGAAATTTTGTTTGTGTAATTCGACTAGACTGCATCTAGTTTCAAATCTAAGTATAATACTAACCAATACACTATTATTTATTCTGTGCCAATACTTCTAATTCTATGAACTAAACATCTTTAGGTATGTCTTCATGAAGATCTGAGAATAAATCAATCAATATTTATTCAAATTCGAATGCATTTATCGATCTATCATCATTACGAGCGCGTGAAAAATATAATGTTTGATTCGATGATTTGTTATTGTTTTATTTCGTGATTAATCATAATCTATGAACTGATGATTTGCATCGGAAATCATTATATAGGTCGAAGGTCTAATTCTAATGATCAATAAGTTTTAATATATTTTCGGAGTTTAATATTGTAATTGTAATCATTGTATGACTTGGCGAGGTTTGTTCTAATTACAGGTTGTAATTGTATGACACTTCCTATATCCTAATTACAATGTTTCTTTTTTCCGGTGAGGCTTCACGGCTGCTAGAGTATGGGGTAACGGTTAAAACGGGTGCCCTCGTTACGAGAGTTCAAGGTTCGGAACTTTGACAGCCTCCTTGGCTTTATATTAGTAATAGGTTCAAATTTTATGCTGACATAAAAATAAACCTTTTTGAGATTACCCTAAACTTAGTTATTAATTTAGGTTATTTAAAAAGTCAGCATTGCCTAAAGAAACCTAGATAAACTGTTTGTTTTGTTAATAATAAGCCTAATAAGAAGATAAATATTACAAATGTAAAAGTTAATTTTTAAAATTTTGTATATTTTACTGTTAGTGAAGTCTTTACATTTTCTTTTTAGCGAGTAAAAGTTTGGTCTGTTACCTATGAAAAAAAAACTGAGTTAGCCTGCAAGCCTAGCCTAAGTAGTTGCTAGCTTATTATCAACATTAATAGCTCATGTGTCCCCAACTCCCCACTATGGGACCAGGGGGGGGGGCTCAAGTCTACCCTGAAGACCACGCTGGCCCAGTGCGGGTTTGTCAACTTCACACACAACCTTTGAATGACTTCGCAGGTTTCACTTTAATTTCCTTCTCCGTAAAATCGTCGAATAAACGTACGAATTCGAAACTCGAAAACATATTTTATGTGCCGAGGCTAGCTTGAACCTGCGATTCCCGAATGGAAGTCAACGGCCCCAGCCACTTGACCACCGACGCTAGTTTATCATAAATAATCATTGTTATTTATTACTAGCTGTCTGCCCGCGGCTACGCCCGCTTTGTTTTCCGACTTTTCCGTAGTAATTTTTAACTATCCCACGGGAACTCTTTAATTTTCCGGGATTAAAAGTATCTAAGATGTTGACCAGGGATGTAAAGAACCACCATGCAAAATTTCATTTAAATCGACCGATATAGTTATAGTTTCGGAGACTAGCTCGTACAAACAGACAAACAGACAGAGAAACAAAAAAAAGAAAATTGTCTGGATATGTCCTATTTCACTTTTTACATCCTCCTGACTCGGATTTCATCTTTTTTTTCTATGTACACACATTTTACCCTCTACAGTTTTTTTTATATAGATAACAATATTTTCCTGTAACATGTGACGTCATAGCAGTATAATAACAATAACATAAGCCGTAACTGTTTACTTAACAACAACAGTGGATATTCGTGACTCGTTAAAAAACGCATTATTAAATTAAGTATGTTTATATTTTATTTAAATCACAGTATTATGACCTGATTCCGTCATAATATTTGCATCTACATGATATACTCATAATATATGTATGATATTATGATCAGATCACATTATCATAAACTGGATTATAGTAGGTATTATCATATGATTATCAAGTTAAAGATCTTACTTAGAACGCATTACTTAGCGGACGGCTTTAGATTAGTAGTTAAGTCTGTCTGTGAAGTTTAAGATTGCGGGTTCGATTTCCGTCCGAAGTGCTCCATTAAGGCTCTATTTAATTGTTTTTAAAATAGCGGTACCCACTGAAAAAATTAATTATCAGTTCATTGATTTCAACTTAAATAAACGAATTACATAGCTTGCTTAGCTTGATGTAACTAAATGAGCATTAAAAAAACACTTTATTAATAAGCGGGGATCGAAGCGAAATCTTTTGAGAATAAGTAACGGCCCTACCTACTTTACCACCAACGCTCTCTTAAGACGAAAATTTTAATAATTTTATAGAGAAACTAAGAAAAAAGAAATTGCGGCATCGTATTTAACATCTTAGAAAATTACCATGATATAAGGCTGAATGTACACTATAATTCTCAAGCCACGCAAACATAAATAATAAAGTTTTAGTGCCTTTAACAAAATAACAAAACATTAAACAAATAAATGCTCTGAATACTATTTCTAATTATATTTCATCTTAAACACGTCCCCACTGAGGGGTTCTCTCGAGTCTCGAATAGGCATTAGTCGACCACGCTGGCTCAGTGCGGGTTGATCAACTTCACTCCAAAACTTTAAATTCCTTCCTAACTAAACGCGTGAAAAGAGTAGTAAGACAGGAATATCCATATTCTAGCTATTAGCAAACTAAACTAATATTGTTTATTTCTAATTAACCGTTAAAAGACCCCTCCAAGGGGATTAATCCTACCACTAGAAATAATGCGAAACAGAATTCCTAAAGTCTATAAAGTTTAAGAGCAAAAGTAAGGTGGTGGTTTTTTGTGTGTGCAGTTTCCCGTAGGAATGACATATTTTAGTAAAAATTATCTAAGATATTGGCCGGAAATCTAAGGTACCAACCACCATGCAAAATTGCATTCACTACGGTCCATCGGCCCGTGCAAACAAACAAACAGAGATTTTTTTTTGGATAAAATCTGGATAATTATGTTTATAATCTCTTCTAAAATTCTTAGAATTCTAGCATTTTTTTCTATGTACAGATTTTCCTTCCACCTCTACAGTTTTATTATATAGAAGTACCTACTGTTTTATTCCGAGTTTCTTACGTGGTGAGAGACATGATTGTAGCTTTAGAATTAACTTAATCCGATGATGTAACAGCTTAACATACAACATCACCGTTTACTTATCAACATTTTTTATTTGGTTCGTTATGTACAGAAGCCAGCACATGCGGTTGGACATTCGCACTACGAAATCCACCCCTACCGCTACGGAATACGGGCGCTCTCAAGGTCAAAATTTCCAGTCGCATGTGCTGGATAATGTACCTACTGGTCAAGCTCAAAAAAATTGGACGAAAATAAGGAATATGGAGACATTTCACACATGGCTATCCGACCCCAAACTGGGCAGAGCCTATACGGAAGTTCTGGGTTCGAATCCCAGTGGCACACATCGAACTAATATCACTTTGTGCGAGTTTCCCACTTCGTTTCGCAAACTACAAGCTGAATTACTTGATTTTCTGAAAAGAAAGACAATTGCGTGTTTCGGAGAGCACGTAAAGCTATTAAGTCCCGGCTACTATGGATGTAGTCTACTATATTTACTACTACTACTACTACTATAGTTACTCGAGCTATGTCTTGTGCCTGCTCAATAATTCTGACACCAGGGTTTGTGAGGTAGGTTAACTTCAAAACCCACACGATAAGAGAGAAAGCTTCTTATAAATTGACGTAAAATATTCAGCTATTTATTTTCATAATAGAGGGATTTTTTACTCAGAGATCTTGATCGACATAGGATTCTTTTTTTTTTTTTTTTATTTTTTTTTTTTTTTGAATTGACCTATGCTTGTGTCGAAAAGGTACGACAAATCAAGCTTCACCGGACTTGAATCAAGCTTCACCGGACTTGGACATAGGATTCTTATCTCGATTTCTAGAACCACGACTTAAATTTTTCCTATGGCAATAAAGTATTTCCCGCAGTAAAAAGTAGCTTAGTTTGTACTGTCATGTCATGGTACTGTGATGTCATCTATCAAATATATTTTTTACTTTAATCCGTTTTTTAGCTTATGCGTCAAAGAGTAACAAATAGCCAGAAAGATAGACAGATAACATATTTACAATATAATTAATATAATATTCACTTTTTCAACAAAAGCTTGACCGTTAGGACATACTGAATAAAGACTTTATTAATTATTACACATTCATTGTGTGTAATTTTTATTAATTATGTTTGGAGAACAAACCATGTAGCCTTAAATGCACCAGATTTTCAGGATTAAGGACCCCTTGAAGAAGAGCTTTTTTTTAAACGTAATTACACAATCTTTACACGTTACAAGGATGCGTTAAAGACTTTCTGGATTTATTAGTTTGTTATGAAAAAAAAGTATATTATATTCCGTTATTGTTTACATAATCACAGAATTGTATTATTGTCTTATCCATTATGTATGGGGACGTGTACTAAATAATAAAGGAAAAGTCTTCACTATCACTACATCACTACATGTATAAAACAAAGTCGCTTTTTCTATCCCTATGTCCCTATGTCCCTATGTATGCTTAAATCTTTAAAACTACGCAACGGATTTTGATGCGCTTTTTTTAATAGATAGAGTGACTCAAGAGCAAGGTTTATATGTATAATACATGCATAATATACCTAAGGATAACCCACAATAACCATTTTCCCGTGCGGAGCCGGGGCGGGTCGCTAGTAGAGTATAAATAGAAAAATTTCAAGTGTATCAACCTAAATATCAAATCTATCGAGTTGTTTTGTTACGCACAAGTAAGGATATTAATAAAAATACTAAGTATGTGAATCCAAAAATCGTATAGATTTATCACTGTCATAACTTTAAAAAGGCTTTAAAAATGCTTTTAAAGTTTATACAAATTAACGACTTGTTCTTCCAGTATTTACCAAATAAAACTGACTTATAAAAAACAATCTTCTGCTATATATAGTTATCAAGTTCAATGGTACATTCCTCAGATCGGAAGTCAAGATTATAAAATAATTTAATGTCATAAATATTGCTCTTATATGCAATAAAATGTGCCTCGTGCCCTATTAGCAGATCAACTCACGAAATCGTTCACATATAAAAATATTATCAGATTCATTACTTTGGAAATGTGATGTTTTCCAATTAAACTCATATGGTTGAACTTGGGGTCTATGTGTGAATCTTCACCAAAATCTATTGCGGGCAACCTTGCGTGAAGCTTCGTGAAATGGCACGAATATCGTCCGTATTAAGGCTTGATAGAGTCGCGGTGAGTTTAGGCTGTGTTATATCTGGATGCCAGAGATAAGTTGGCGCGATCTTGCTAGCACGTTTTTTGGTCCTCCTCCGTTGGAGTATAAAAATGAAAAGCCACCACACCGGGTCATCAGTACGTCCTCTACCATCTTTGCAGCGACATCGGGATAGCAAAAAATGAATTTGGTAATTTTTTTAGTCACCTTTCAAAGTCAGTGATCGATCGAGTGAAGTGACAGTTTAAAAATACAGTTATGCGTACAGTGATGAAAGGATATTATTATTATGGTCGCTTATAGGACGATGTATTGTGCTTTTATTCTGTGATTGAGGTTATTGAGCTTTTTAACTGAAAGCATGAATAAAAGCTTTCTAAATATTTCCCCATAAATCCGTGTCCAAAAAGCTTCAAGTGTTATTTTATGTATATTAAAATATTCTTCCGCTATGAATTCTAGTACCCCACCAAGGGGCTTTGGTCTGCATAAGATTAAAAAGTATATAAAAAAATATAGTTATTTAATTTGCTTTAAAATAAAAATATATTTTTTTTTTGTCCTGAAAACCAAACTGAAAAGTAATGAAAATCACATGGAAACTAATGTTGTTATTCTTTGCTAACTTTCATTAAACGTTTACGTAAAATTTCTTAGCGAGACTTAAATAGTAATAAAGGGCTTGCATCACTTAAGCTTATTATTCAATGTTTTTAAAAAGAACTATATTTAGCAATTTTACAACTTCAAAGCGATTTCCAGAAATTACACATCAAATCAACCTGATTATTTTTGATTGATTAATAGCATTTCAACAGCGTTTAGTTTTTGATTCGATTACAAAAGTGCCTTTTGACCCTTGAGTCTTAGCAGTCACGACAACATACATCAGACCTGATTATATTGCACTATACATGCAAATTGAGGTGGCTCACTGACTACCGAGTGCTGAGTGCTTATCATTTTTATCGCCTTTGATTTCTGCAATCCTAGTTTTCAAATACTGTGTTAGGTTTACGTATGATGGAGTCCTTTACTCATTTTTTAAAACTATCTTTTCACTCTTCGTCTTCACCCAGTTTGCTGTGAGATTCTTTACAGTAAAAAAATACTATTTGTAACTTTGTTAAAAACATCGTAAAATAGCAAAATCCGTTTAGTAGTTTATGTAAAGAAGTATCGAGACATCAATTAATCAATTTTCACAAATTTTCACATCTGTAATATTAGGATTAGTTTTCTTATAGTGGGATTCTAGTTAGGGTTTGAAGGGCATTTGAGATTGAATCATCATAATTGTCTTTTCCACCACCAGGTCGTGATAGCCGCTCTGATAGCGGTGTGTGGTGCTGCAAAGCTCGACCGCACATACCTCCCTCCAGCATCAGCCAAGACAGCTGGTGGAAGCCCAGGGTCTCTCCAGGCACCCTTCAGCAACTCCTTAAACAATGGCCTTGGAGGCCTCCCAAAAGGAAGCTACGAAAACGATTTCCAAGGAGTAGTGGTCGACGCAGCAGCCGCTGGTACCAGGGCTTCAGAACCGGGAGAATCTGGACTCGGAGCGCCGAGGATCTCATATGGGTCTATTGACTCTAAAGTTGGAGCTGCTGCTTTCAAAACCAGGCCTTCTGCATTCGCTCCTGCTCAATCTGATGTACAGAATGAGCAAGGATTCGAAGCACAAGGATCTTTCCAGTCTGGGGCTATAAGCGCCGGCCAGCAAGGACCTTCCTTCTCTGGAGCCTCAAACTCAGCATTCCAACAACAATCTTCAAACTCGGAACGCCCAAGAGCATCTTTAGACCGATCAGCATCTATCCTCAGATACGAAAACGAAGTAGGTCCAGAGAATTACCATTACGCCTTCGAAACTGATAATGGAATTTCTGCTGAGGAGAATGGAGTAGCAACGAATGGAGTCCAGGCTCAGGGAGGGTTCTCCTACACTGGCGATGATGGCCAGGTCTACAGTGTATCTTATACGGCTGACGAGAATGGTTACCAGCCTAAGGGTGACCATTTGCCGACTCCACCTCCGATCCCTGAGGAGATTCTGAAGTCTTTGGAGCAGAACGCGAGGGATGAAGCGGCTGGGCTTTCCGATGATGGTAAGTGACATTTTCTAATTATAAATCTATTTGATTCTTTCGTTTCATATAACTTAGATGTTCAGACACTACTGACTGATAGAGATAAATAACTACTTCGATAGAGTCTAGACTCCTTCTGATTACCCGATTACGATCCAGGCAATGGATGTCAGATTAGATGGACTACATATCGATGGTGGAAATGTCAAAGGGCTTAAAGGACAAATCGTCATTTTACAGGAGAGCAGAAAAACGATTTTTATAGAAAAAAGTGCATAACTTTTTTGTTTTTAAAGCGATCAATTTGGTTTAAAGACCAAATTTTATATTTTTTTGAGCTGAACTGTATCCACGCTTTTAATTTCACCCAACTAGCTCAGTTTAAAAGATAGATGTCCTTTAAGTTTCGTACTTTTATGATCTTGTCCTTTAAAGCCAAAACAGACTAAGAAATTAAGAAGTGCTTTGGACTTAAAGGACTGCACTTAACATATTAAAAGGTCTTAAAGGACAATTGCGGTCTAACCATACAAAAAATCTGTCCTTTACACTGTATAAGCAGAATGTTTTGACTCGCCACCTGCATGCTTATTGACCTCTTCGTTGTTTCCAGTTCTATGAAAACCGAACCTTTTAGAACAGAATCTTTTTTTAGCGAATTGTTTACAACAATTATTTCTATGTCACATTATTCCTGATTCGTGATTTGACTATTATTAAGAACAGATCTTTCATAATGCAGTTTTCTGCTTTATCTCTTGGATTGTCCGTATGTACGTAGCTACATATTTGAGCCACTATAATTTAACCTGAGAGCCCTTTTCGTGTTGCCGTCTTTATAAAATAAATGGAAAGCAAGCATTGATTACGGCACCACATGTCGTTGGTCTTTTGTTGGTCAGTTAATCAAGTTTCGGTATTCAACACCAGTCAACATTTCTTCCCATAGATCTTAACGTTAGCAAACGTACTGATTTCGTGACAATTTAGTACAGCTAAATGCTATTCCACGAAGTGATAATGTTAGAATGGGGTACTTTTTTACCATTCAAGTGCTTTTATCTGAAATTTCAGCACATTTTAAGAGATGATTGGTTCTTTTGTCCTAATTTAGTTGACCACAGTTGACTGTCATTAAAACATAATATCTTTTATTTATTTTTTTGTTAGTTTTTATTTCATGTATTTTTTGTAGTATTTTTTTTTAGATAAGCAAGGAATTTAAATTAATTTATTTAAAAACGCTGTTATTATCGTATTCTTTTGGTTTTATGACCTGAAACCATTCTTTTATTACGATTGTTTGTTTAAAACCATAATTATATTGTTTGGGAATAAAATATCTCGAAAATGTTTGTGATTTATAGTTACAAAAAGTGATTAAATAGGTACAGGTACGCCATTCTATCCTGTCTTAACTTTCTTTTGTAAAGTCGAATTTTAACGAAATAATCCAGTCTCAAGTGTAAAATGGGATAGTTCTGTACGTCACATATCACGCCTCCTGCACAAAAAGCAGGGAAAAGCTCAATTAAGGGTTGGACTTTCTGGTCTAGACACTATAATTATAAGTCACATGTCATTAACTTCCTATGCTACGTGTCCTTTAAGCCTATACGTGTGAATACAAAATATGTGAGTTTGGGTCGTAAATATCCATAAATTACTAAGTTTAATTTCTTAATGTCCTTTAAGCATAAAGAATTATATGAAACTGACCTATAATACCAAAAATCGAAAAAAGTGCATTTTTAAAAATTCTCTCCTGGCTCCATTATTTGACATAAAAAAATATCAAATATACAGATCGAAAGAGCTTGACGAGACGAATAGAACTGCATCAAAAAGTGATTTTCGTCAAAATGTCCTATAAGCCCTTTGACATTTCCACCATCGATATGTTTTCACAAATGAATTAATTTGTTCGACTTACAACTTTTAGCGTCACTTACATCTAACATCACATCATATTATATTTTCAATAGTTTTATAACATTCACTTAGACTGTAAAATGTATAACCTAAGTGCCAAATCTTTTATAATATTTTGTATTCATTAAACAATTCACTTGCAAAATGGTTTCTCAAAGCTGCAGCATCAATAGAGGAAGCACTAGGTGCTAATGACTCCTGCAATGCTGAGGTTTGCAGATGATATCACATCTTGAATTGATTAACATTCTTTAGACCCAAGTTGACAGGATTGTGATTTTAAAATGCCCATATAAGCTCTATGGGTCTATTAATAGAGTTGCTTTTTATATTAGTGGATACAGTTTTGTTAACAAAATTTTTAACTGATATTATAAATACGAATACAGATTTTTTTGTCTAAACTATACCATAGTGCGAGTATACTAAATTTAGTACAAAGTGTTCACTTTGTATCTAATGTAATCTTATGTGGTGATTTAAGTACATTTTTACAACAAAAATTATTATTTTTTCGAAATGTCTGAAAACAAAGAAAGTTACATTTAATATACAGGCTGCAAGGCTAAAGTTTACATTTGATTTTCGAACACTGCAAAGGTTAAAAAGTATTTTTACATATTTTATTTTTCCTATCCATTAGTCTTGAACGTTTTCAATATTGTTATTTAGCACAAGAATCAATTCAGAAAAAAATCATATCTAAAGTTACTATTTTAATAGTGCGTTTAGTAAAGTATCTATACACAACCCACCTAAAAAAGAAACAAAAATCTATGTCCAATTATACGTCATTCAAGAATGAATCATCCAATTTTTGTCTCTAAAATAAGGCATATGCCAATTACTTTCGTTTTCTTCACAACACAAAGTTACCTGAGCTTATCCCACACGCTTCCGTGTCTCGAAGCAAACGAACGAGATCTACTTAAAATATTAAACGAAAAAGAATAAAATACTGTCTGTGTGCAAATGTCAGGATAAGTTGGTGGAATTGCCTATCAAAACGGCCTTTACAAGATAAAGGTGCTATTTTTAGTGTTATATTAATGTTTATGTTATGAGTAAATGGGATTTTTCGATAGAGCTTGTAAACAAATACAGTATCTTTGAATGTTAAAAAATATGTTTTGTACCAGAGGTTTTTTTACAAACTTATATAGCTATATTTTTACTTACTTTCCACCGACTGCTCCATCCATTCATCAGGTTCAATTTTTCCCGTATGAATAAGGCATTTTCCCATAGTAAAAAGTAACTATTATTTTAACATATACATCCAAGGATACTTTTAAACCTTTCGTCGCAAAAACCGCATATAATTTGAAAATGCACGAAATAGCGAAGCGACTCGCGTTGATGTCTTTTGTACTGCAAACATAAGTTAAATATTTGGATCACCGAATTAATTTATATTTTTTATTGTTGACACAAAAATACGTAATTTCCATGAGAGTTATTGTTATATTACAAAATATGTTACTTCAGGATAGGCTCTAACCTCTCGATGGAGACATAATAATAATAAATTTCAAATAAACATATTTTTATAAAATAATATTTTAATTATAAAGAACTTATACCTATCGAAAATAATTCCAATTCTACTAATGAAATGCGTTTAGCATAACTACTTGGGGACCAACCATAAAATCAGCTGATATCTTTTCATCTCAAATGATTAGGTATTATAAACGCTTGGACTTGTATTAAATCCCTCCTACGGTAATAAAAATTACATTATGCTATTAATTTCAATAATAATTTTAGATGAAGTAATTAACAGGATATTAAATCAGAAAATAAGGACTTAAAATAATAATTATTTACTAAGTAATATTAAATTAATTACCGGATGTTAAACATGTCAACTGGCAGTATTAAAATAATCGGACAGGATGATAAAAAAAGATTTAGGTATTTTTTAACAAAAAATAGTAAGATTTTATTAGAATTATTTAATACTAAATAGTCGAATCTTGTTATTATCTTTTTAACAGCATGTAAAGTGAACTGGATTTCAGAGCAAACATTACGTATGCAGAATGTAACTAATAATTTTAAATATAGGTTCTAATATCTTCCTTTTTTGCGTAAAGGATAACTAAGCAGTTTTTAAAATCTATATAATCTCTTAAGAACACCAAAAATAAAAAAAGAACCATCTCATCTAATAAAATACAAGTAAATAAATTAAATGCAAAACATCATTAAAAAAAAACATTTATTTAAACGCTCTAAAAAGAAGAAAATAAAATGAACTATCAACTTATAACCTCATTATATACGATTCATATGATCGATCATAAAATCTTTAAACTAGTGAAGTCTCATTTGCTTAACTTAATCGAATGGACAAACAAACAAACAAACAAATGAGACCAGTGCGAGACAATTTGAATTAAATTCGCTTGAAAACTGTTTCCATTAGACCATTTGGTGGCGGACGACAGACGAGTTTGCCGGAAAGAGAATGTGAAATAAGTTTTAAAATAAAAAATATATATTCGTATTTAAAACTCCATGTAACAATTGATTCCGAAATAAATGGTAGAAATAATTAAAACTTTTCCTGAAACGTTTAGGATTAAAAAGATGAGATTTTAAAGGATAAAAACGAACATTGAACAATTTAAGGAAATTGTGTCGGTTTCATTCCTAGCTCCGATATTAAACATTGTGGTTACAATGACGATGATATTATTATTATTTTCACTAAATCTGATGACTATAATATGCTTTTTACTGTACATAAAAAATCGAAATGTACATTACTGTTTTTGTTAATAATGAACAAACGCAAAGCGTTGCATAACATGTAAAGAAGACATCCATCTTCATAATTGATACCCGAAACAAGCATAAGAAAATCTTCCGGATATCATTAACCTGTCAAGTTTAACTCGACCACGACAATGTGCAATGTTCCCAGTTCCCAGGTTATTTACCTCTGAACCTGTTCTGCATCCAAACTAATAAATACTATGACGTAACGCCATCAACTCATGCGCAAGTGATCCAGTAAAAACTGGTTACAACCGGTCCCGATGGGAAGTGCTTGGAATTTTGACAACTTGTAATCATGATCTATCGGGCGTATAATAGAGATGCATCAAGTTGCTGGGCTATTGAAAATTTAAAGAGATAATTAGTTGGAAATATCGGAAAAAAAATCTTCGAAAACTAAACCGGAGAAAGCGATATAACTTCTTAATAATGTCATCCATTACCATCAAAATTAGTTACCATTACTTACTGTAGGCAAAGATCTTACGACATTTTTGAATTTGAAATAAACTATTTTTGCTTCAAGTAACAATAAAGTAGAACAATGCAATGAAATTAAAATACAAACAACAACTAGATCATTTATAATTGTCATACCTGTGGTACTCAGGACATTTGAGTTTCCAATGACCATTTTCTTTAAAACATTACATAATCTGAAGATCTGTAACATTGAGACTATTAACACAGATTCGATTTCATACTTGCTCCATATTTCCTAATTGCATCCATACGGAACACTAAGAAGAATTTCATTGACAAAATCCGCACCGTTACAGATTAGCCTTTCATGTCTATTGTACGTTTGATAAATGTATTGCCGACTGATATATAGTTTGTACCGGCGTTGACAAATTGACTTTACACTTTCGTTTTCATTCCAGGCTCTTACGACGCAGAGCGGTACAATGCAGGGAGCGATTATGCCGAGAGCGGAGACGCAAATGGCAAATTTACCCATCAGTCTTCCAAATTTGGAGGCGCTGAGACGGATGCAGCCTCTTTCAATCAGAACCAGGCCTCTAGGAGACCTGCTGCCGGACAATCAAGCTTTATCAGTCAAAGTGGACAAAATGGTCAAGGCGCGAACAGATATACACAAGGAAACTTTGCATCCGGTTCAAACGGTGCTTCGAATGGACAAAGCTTTAATACTCAGTCAGGACAGACATCAACTGGTCCTTCTGAGCAGTTGGAACTAACAGATGATGACTCCACTTCTGGACAATTTGGACAAGCCAGTACTAGCGTTCCAAGCCAATCTAATGGTTTTGGATCTTTATCTGGTACTTCTAGTCAGGGTAGTTCGAAACAAAGCCAGTCACAGTCAGGTTTAGGAAACAGAAATGAATATTTACCTCCTACTCCTGCAAATAGACCAAATGGTAGACCTCAAAGCGGCAAACTGCAAAACGGTAGGCCTCAAGCTGCTAGACCTCAAGGTTTTACTAGTGCAGATGCTACCCAAGCTACCCAAGAACAAACCGATGAAGAAACTCCCGTACCCTTAAGCCAACAAGACCTTCAGGGTGAAAGTCGTCCTCAGGAAGCTGTAACCTCATTTGGAAAACCTATTTCTAACGGAATCACGTCTCAAAATGGATTTGGATCGTCAAATAATAAAGTCAGGCCAACTAATGGCCGTCGACCATCAAAAAATAATAACAATTTCGCTCAGGGACAATATAGTCAAACTGGACGACCTAATGAATACCTACCTCCTACAGCTAGCAGTCCATCCCGCAGACCTTCAAATAGACCCCAAACTAATAATTTCGCATCTCAGTTCCCTTCACAAACCCAAGGAAACTCTGAAGTTTCGGAAGATATTCAGTCTGAAGAACAAACACCAGATTTCCCAGCTTCATCTTCAACTGGATCTCAATCAACGTTTGGATCTCAATCAAATAAATTCCAGACCCCACAAGTCCAGAAAAATAACCGTTTCCCATCGCAAACAAATCTTAACTCGGCATCTGCACAATCCACATTTGGTTTCAGCTCCCAAAAAGCAACCGTTCAGCCAGCTACTGAACTGACTACACCATTTGAAAGTAGCAATAATGTTTCACCTTCACAATCAAGCAGTCAAGCATCAGATGACTCTGCTTCATCATCACCACAGTCTAGTAGACTTACAGCTCAAGCGTCGTTTATAAACCAGCAAAGTAATGGTCAAAACAGTTTCAGTTCACAGTCTGTCTCACGACCTCAAGGTTCTCGGCTTCAAAGTCCCCGTCCGTTTGGACAGAGTCAGGTTTCTGCCTTCCCCACTCAGTCTTCGATAGGATTTAACCAGAAAGGACAGTTAGGTAATCAACCACAATCCCAAACTTCTTTTGGTCAAAATCAAGATACGCAATACTCTTCCAGTACTCAGAGACCTAGTTTCACTGGACAGCCACAAGGTCCCGATGATTCATATTATTACAACCAGCCGTCAAAACCGTTTGGCTCTCCTCAAAGTTCCAGATTTCCTAGCGCGCCGTCTAATCAGTTTAATAGACTAACACAGCAATCTTCGTTTGAACAAAGTCAATTTTCTAATGGAGCTGAAAATGTTGCTCCAACTGGTTTCCCATCCAGTCAGTTCCAGGGATCAAGTAAATATCCTAGACCTCCTATTGTAAGGCCAACAGCTCCTTCTTCTCAAATACAAGGTCAATTTGGAAATAATTACCGTACACCAGTTTCCACCAAGCAACCCAGGCCACCTACGCTAGCTCCCATCGCTCCCACTGGATCCACTCAATCTCAGTACCAAGCCAACAATATTAACGGTATAACTCAAGCTGCCATCTCGCCATTCCCGTCACAAGCGCCTACTCAGGCTACTCAAAATCAGTTCGGTACCAGACCATCATTCCAATCCCAGTATAATCAAGGATCGCAATCTGCCAGTTCATCTTTCTCTCAACAGCCCACTAAACCGTCATTTACTCAGCAATCCACTGCTAGCGCATCCTTTTCTCGAAGACCTAGTGCTTCTAACTTCCAAAGCCAAGCTCAGACGTTTGGACAACAGCCTAAAAGTCAGAGCAATGAGGAAAACGCTCAGCCTGTATCAACACAGCAGTATACAGGAGAAATTTACGAATACAGTAAACCAGCAGTGACATTACCTCCTCCAGACAGCACACCTGCCTCTCCATCTCCACAATTCGGGAATAAAATACCAGGACAGGGACAGTTTGGCAAACCTCAGACCCAATTTGGTCAAATGAGCGAAGACGAAATGACAGTAGCTCAGTTTGGAAGCCAATCTTCTCAAGGATCTAGACCGCAACTTGGTGCCCAGTCCAAACCACAATTTGGACAGACTCAGCAAAGCGAAGAAGATATGAAATCTTACGGCGCTTTAGCCCAAAGTCAGGCTATGTTCGGTTCTCAGTCTTCCAAGCCTTCCCGCCCCCAGTTTGGGCAATCTAGGCCACAGTTTGGTCAGACCCCGAATACTTTTGGTCAGACTCAGAATACATTTGGTCAAAGCGAGAGTACTCAAGAATTAGAAGATGAGAAGCCTCAATTTGGAGCTGAACCCGAATCTGAGAGTCAAGTAGGTTCAGAAGGCCCTCAGTCGGGTCCCAAAAACCAGTTCGGTTTCGTATCCGCGTGTTGCAGAGACAATGCTAGTCGTAAACCAGCTAAGACCCAATTTGGGGGCCCGAGTCAGTTTCCCGGTGCTCAGAAGCAACCCACCAATAGTTTTGCTGGAAAGGGTGAAGAATTCGGAGGGCCACGACAACCCCCGAGCTTCGACGAAGAAACTGGATACCATTATTGAGAGCAGTGCCATAGATTAAGACTCGATTTTTAAGACAAAATTTGATAAAACTATTTGTTACTACGTTTCTATTGTCAGAAATATTTTATAGTTTTATCAAATTTAGGACTAAAAAAGCGCAAATATTCAAATTTTAAACATATGAAAAAAGAAATAAAAAAAGCGAAAAGTAACTTAATTTATTATATAAGTTATTGAAAGTGATAATTAAGCTATACAAATTGTAAAATAAAATGTATCATAAAAATATTAACACATTTTGTAAGGAAAATGTGTGTATAAAGTGTTCTAATAAATTATTTTTATAAAATAATTGTATCATGTTTTTAGTCCAGTCTATAATTTTTACCCTAATAATATAGCACAGAGTATAAACATTTATCATCATAAGTGTTAAAAGAATAAAAAATGCCTTCCATAATAATTATATGGGTGGTCCGTGGCCTTAATCTACGGTCGTAAACATCGCTAACTTTAATAAAAAGTAGGTAAAGTAAGTAGTTGAACAAATGCGTGACTATACTACAGCTGGAGTATTATAAAAATAAATCTATACTTTGTTTTCGTAAATTTTAGTAATTGCTAGCCAACCACCTATAAAAGATTTTTAAGAACAACTCATACTTTTATTCTAAAAAACGAACGTCTTCGGTCTCTTATGTAATTAATAAAAGCTAATCTCAGTTGTGGAGGTCAAACAGATGATATACGTACAGTAGCTAGCACTTGCGGCTGGATATGTTGGTTGGCCTTGAGAGCGCCCGTATTCCGTAGCGGTAGGGGTGAATTTCGTAGTGCGAATGTGCTATAAATAATTTTATCGAAACACTGGGCGAATCCAAGTGCAAGAATTGGTTTAATAGTAAACTAAATTTAAAACCTGATTTCAATCATAAATATTTTAAAAGACTAGTTTTCAGTATCGGTTGTAAAACCTAATTGATTTATAAGCTGAAATAATTGAAAACTACTCACTTAAAAGCTTTTTCACTATTGGAAGCTTGCGAAGCGCCTGACGCAAGTATTCGTCAAACAAAAGCTCTGAAAAGTTGCTAGCGCCTGCAGAGTTTTACAAAGCAATATTTGTCTGATGAAAATCAAAGTTAATGAAGCTTTTTTAAATGTTTTTGAAACGTAAAAAAATTGTTCTGAAGATTGCATTGGTGAAAAGTTTAGTTAGTTAAGTTTTATATATCACATACCACAAGATTGCACATGTTTTCACAAAGGTATAAAAAATTACATCCGTAGTATGATCGTCAAAAGAAATTCCACTTAGAATAGCCGATAAAGCCATTAAAAAATTACTTGCATATCAAAAATATCAGCTTACTAGCTTCCCGCCGCGGCTCCGCCCGCGTTAATAGTTTTTCCCGTGGGAACGAGGAATTTTTCCACGTTAAAATTTAGACTATGTTCTACCGCAACGTGTAAACAATAAATCTATCTTTGTGCCAAGTTTCACCAAATCGGTTCAGCAGTTTCGGAGCCTATTCAATGCAAACAAACAAACAATCAAACCTTTCCTCTTCATAATATTAGTATAGATTACCAATAATCGCTGAATTAAGGTTTATTATAATAAAACTACAATCAATGCGTCGTTTCCTTGCACCCATTCACGTCGCCGCACACATTACAATCAGGTTTTAAAGTTCACCAGCCCACTTGTGATCATGCGGACTGCATTAATTACTAACATTGTAAGGCCTCTTTCATATTGGTTGTGCTTTCAAGTCCGGTGAAGCTTAATACTTCAATAATGCGACACAAGCGTAAGTGAATTAAAAAAATGCGTTTACATGCAATCGAGGATAAGTACTACCGTACCATGTAATACAAACTGTTCTCTTTGTTGATCATAGAATCGCGTTTCGTTTCTTCACTTTTTTTTGTGGCTTTATGCTAACTACATGACTCCAAAACGCAAATAAAATAAAATATATCTGCCATTGTTTTGTATAATAGCGCTCGGATATTGTAAACCAATTTTCTCCGACACTACAGGAAAATGACCACTACAGGTTCATGAAGTAAACATTAGGCTCAATTCTGGCGTGGCCGCTAAAATATCAAAATTTAAGTTGTTGGTCTCTTTCATTCATATGGGAATCGAAAAGGATGGGGGAGGAATCAATTTAATTTTGAATGAATGATATTTAAAATAAGCAGCGCAGCTGTCAGTTTAATTTAGTCAGCTTAATTTAGTCGGGATGTTTTTAAATGCCTGCTAAAATCGATGTTTGACGTCTCTCAAGTTAAATTGACAATCACCATAACAATTGACATAATAATTTTTAAATTTAAGTTAGAGCGTAATATTTAAAATCGGGCCCATTTAGTTTAGCAGTCAATCTGCTTGGTTTTGGACGCCAGTATGAACAAACCTCAACTGGTCTAGATCTCGTTTGCTGCGGACAGAGCCGAGTAGGATGGCACATGACGACAACCTAAAGTGCATTAACATTCATTTATCACTTTACTACCCAAGTCGCTTGTGTTTATTTATTGCCGATACAATGTCTAGTAAGGAATTGGTAAACTAAGTTACAGCCGCTAGTCATGTATCATAATGAGAACTATGTGTAAATAAGGCTAAATTAATAGCTACGTCGCAGTAATGAAATTGCAAACTGGCACATGCCACATTATTTGTGCTTATAACTGGGATTACATTTACTTTCAGTCTTTCCTGGTGGGACTCATCGAACAAATATCACTTTGTGAGACTTTTCCCAGTTTGGTTAGGACATTGCAGGCTGAATCACCTGAATGTCCGAAAGAAAAGATGATTCCGTGCTTCGGAAGGAACGTAAAGCCGTTGGTCCCGGTTACTATCTTCGAATGTAGTCGTTACATGAGCCATGTCAGAAGCCATAGGCTGCTCAATGATTCTGACACCAGGGTTTGTGAGGTAGGTTAACCTCGAAACCCACACGCTATACTAGTCTTTATTTACATTTATTACCTACGTAGCTATTAATTCATTTTCTCCTTCATTCCTATCAGTAGTAGCTCATGTACATATGTCCCCACCGAGGGGCTTAAGTCTACCCTGAAAGCAGGGTAACATGCCTTAGTCGACCACGCTGCGCTGGTCCAGTGCGGGTTGATTAACTTCACACACAACCTTCGCAGTTCTGTGCAGGTTTCTTCACGATGTTTTCCTTCACCGTAAGAGCGTCGAATAAACGTACATATGAATTCGAAAATCGAAAACAAATTGGTACGTGCCGAGGTTCGAACCCGCGAACTTCTGAATGGAAGACAACCTCCCCAGCAGTAGTGCATATAGTATATATTTGTAATTCATGTTATGAATTTGTTTAAAATAACTATTATTAAAACAGGGTAACTTAGAAATGACTTCTTGGGACTAAAATAACAAATGAAGTCATTTGGACTCATAACAGGCTGACTTTTAGTAAATAGTCGTAAAGAAGTCGTGACAAAGGTGTTAAAAGTACTTAAGTATAACTAAAGTTAGAACCATTATCGTATAGGTACAAGTGATAAATAGTAGTATTAGTAGTAGCGTAGTTAGCACTAGTTTCAGCAGGCATGCGAAAATATCTCACTTAAATTAAGCTGAACTTGATAGCTGCGCTGTTTATTTTAAATATCATTCATTCGAAATTATATTCATTCAATGAAAGAGACCAACAACTTAAATTTGGAGATTTTAGCGGCCAGGCCGGAATAGAGCCCATTCTTTCTCAGTTTAGGAAACAGTGAAACAGGGTCGTATCGCTTTTATATAATCTAGTGCGATGTCTTAGCTTTTAAGTACTTTGTTGTTAACTCCATCAAAATTAATAATTTTATTTTTATCATAATATTATTATTACTAACCAAGATTACTCACTGAAATCCTAAGTTAATAAAATGTGTTATTAACTGTTAGTCAAGCTTCTAAAAACAAAGATACAATCCAAAGAAGCAATTCAATTGTTACAAACGATGAGCAGGCGTTCAAGTTCAAATATAGTTTAAATCCACGAAAGCCTTCCATAAAAAAACGTTATTGTTCTCCAATTTACGCATGGTTGCAATACGTCATTTATCATTTTAAATGGCGGCCTTATTATGATTATTATGACAAAGCAAATGATATTAAATCTATTACAGTTTGTTTTTGGGTGCGTCAGTGTAATTTGCAGTATTTATTGTACAGCCAGCATAAAAATGGAAATGATTTTTCTTTGAAATGAATTTCGTATTGCATGGAGATCGACTCCTAACTGCCTGCCAATATGTAGTTTTTATTAGTGCCATGCATGTCAGAAATATTAAGCGCCAAAATAATTCTGGCACTAGGGTTTGTGTTAGGTTAAGCTCTAAACCCACACGATAAATAACATTAACTTAAAATTTTGAATAACTTCAAACAACTAGAAAAGAGCTGATAATCTTCAAATGGCTGAAGATATTTTCTTGGATCAGTGCTAAGAACACTCTCGATTGTGACATTTTGCAAACAAAAAAACTAGATCAAATACGGTGCATCCAATTAGGAGCTACGATGCCACAGACAGACAGACAGATGAGACAGATACACACGTCAAACTTATAGGACCCCTCTTTTTCGTTGGGGTTAACAAGGAGTAAATTATTTTATTAACTTTCTATTAGGTACCTAGCGCATCTTGTTGAGGATTTCTGAACGTCTTCTCTTAGGATTCGCCAAGATAATAGAGATTTTATCACAGTCACAGGTAATATGCTGACTGTATTTTTTTGTACTCATAATTTAGTGCGAAGGACAGCGGCATTAAACAGTTACGCACACGAGATGCGTGCGGTACCGTTAGGGAAACAAAATATATTCATCTATTAGGTTTGGGGGTTTTACATGAGGTAATCCTAATAGGTAATCCTAATATAGTATACTAGATTACCGCCGCGGCTCCGCCCGCGTTAACAGTTTTTTCCGTGGGAATGAAGTATTTCCCCGCGGTAAAAGCCTATGATATATATATGTGTTGTAAAATTTAACTCAGGGTGAATGTAGCTTTCCAATGGTGAAATAATTTTTGAAATCGGTTCAGAAGTTTTTGAGTTTATTCATTACAAACATACACACACACACAAACACACACACACACACAAAAATACAAATATTTCCTCTATAATATTAGTAGGATTATGATGATCCTCTTTCGCACAGGAGCAATATACTTTGGCTAAAGGATGATGTTTACCCCACAGGCGGACCAAGAGCACATAATACTAAATAGTAATACCTAATCCATAGAGAAAAATGGTGATGCCTCCGGACCGGGTGGTGTGGCAAGGCTTAGTCTAAAGCCTTTTCAGTTAGAAGGTGTTGCCATAAGCCCTAAGTTTGCGGGTTGGGGATCCCAGTTGTTGCAGACCTAGTGCTAAATTAAACTCCCTTACTATATTGTATATTTTTTCAAACGTCCAAAAACTCTCGATTGAACAAATTAAGGTACCTACGTACAGTTGTTCGTTCCCACAGTACCTTGGCCAGATGGTGTTGCCAGATTTGTCTAAAACCTGAATTACTGTACATATTATACCTAATTTAAAGGTTAGTGAGAGAAAATGTGGCTACTAAAGTAGCGGGAAATAACGCGTGTTTAAATGTATGGATAAGCATTATTGCATTATTTTTGTGGATATTGCTCTCTCATCATCCCATTCAACAATTCCAGTGAAACTTTATTGGTCGTACCTTTGTGACACAAGCATTAGGTTAATTAAAAAGAAATTGAAATTAGTAAAAAAGAGGTATCTACTTGTGCCATTGGAGATTATCTTAGTGTTTATCTTGTATTGCTGTTTATCCTGAAAAAATATCTCATTTACATATAAAACCTGACTATGTTTGGAGATGAATTATGTTTCATCTCGCAGATGCAATCACGTTATGTCGCACTCTGTGGCCGTGCCACACCAGCGAATTGAATAAGATGTAGCAGAACAAATGTCCATTAAATGGCTGTATTCAGGATAAAACTCTAGCGGGCCCTAGCCTATGTTATTTCTAATGTTGTCATGAGTAACACGGTGCAAATAATGTGAGACAGACAGATCGTAACTTACGCATTTATAATCCCAGTGAGTTGTAGATCTCGTGAGTAAGATGACACAAAATATTATTAAAAACCTGTCCAATTATCACCTATTCACTCGAATTAGAAAAAAACGACATTGGCAATAGATCTCATGAGGAAACTGATAGGAAAAAATCAATTTTAATTATCACAAAATTCACGAAAATTTCTTGAGACTTCTGCTTGCAAGGGGAACACAGAGAGACGTCAAACATCTAAGCCCAAGCTGAAATGAATACGCTTCGTGCTCGCTTGGTAAGTTCGCTAAAACATTTCAGCTCTCATGCACATTTTCTTCTATAATAGCGTCTGTCTATTTTAAAGGGAGTGAATAATCCATGAAATGCATACCTGAACTTTCCACAACTCTCTCATGTCACTAAAGTGTACTTACTTACTATAACTACTTAAAGCCCGACCAAAGAAATAAGAAACCTCGCCATATTGTGGAATTTCAATGGAAGTAATTTTATAAGGAAAATTGTTGCCATATTCGTAAAAATATACACGCACCCCCAGAGCAGGTTTCTTATTTCTTTGGTCAGGCTTTACTTTCATAATGTCACCCACCCGTTTCGTGGCCACAAAATGTACACTGCAAACAGTCGTTTCCTAAATGCGAGTTCGTGGACCGATGATTATGTGCCTAGATCCTCGCTGAACACGAAATAAGATTACATCGCATCATATACGGCAAACTTATCGAAATAGCGCACCTCATATTTGTTGGTCCTTATAAATATTATTTTGATTTTGTCTACACCAACCTTGCGCCGCGGCTCCGCCCGCAAAAATACAAATCTTTCCTCTTTATAATATTAGTGTAGAAGTGTAGATTATATTTGACATAAATGAGCCTTTATAGTTATCTTAAGAATATAGTTATACAGTGGAGAATGCCAGTTTTGTTCAAACTGATATCTCCACGCCTCTTTTGTTGGACTGTTAAATTATTTATTGTTGTACAGACTTGTACAGAAGCCAGCACATATCGTTGGACATTCGCAATACGAAATTCACACCTACTTCTACGGAATACGGGCGCTCTCAAGGTCAATATGTCCAGCCGCATGTGCTGCCTACTGTACATTGGTTTGAGACTAGAGCTGCCTTAATTTGAGCAGAGCTTCTTTAACTTCTCATCTGACGTCATTAAACGTTTTTAAAAAACCTGTTGTGTCGTCTCTCTACATGTGATTGTCCTTTGTATGTTTATGTGTACAATAAACTGTTAAATAAATAAATAAATAAATAAATAAATAAATAAATAAATAAAACCTAACCTAACTTTGAATATAAAAGAGAAAGTATAGCCAGAAATAAAATTAAGCCTAAAATCATCGCCTAAAATAGTAAAACAAAGTTCGGGGTTGGCTTGTAGAAATTGATACCTCAACAATACGCCCACCTTTTTGTAAACTTTGGTTGTTATTAACTGTAATTCTTTCGCTGTATTTTTGTGTGCATTATAGTATAGTACGTATAATAGGTACTTACTCTACTAGTTTTTAATCAAATAACCGAATCACTTAAGAATATCTTATAATTCTCAACAATTTGAATATTGAATCGTGGGCTTCGGTGAGTCATAGTACTCACGGATAAACTTAGCCCCAGGGTGTATCAAGACTGACATAAACATGGTTACTCGTAATGCCGTCATTCAGTCAGTATCGTCAGTAATGTAATAACCATAGCAATAACTGTCTATTTAGATCAGACCTTCACCTTTCCCGCCTAAATTAACTATTTTACCAGAGCCTATTCTGACAGATACCTATCAATGAAAGGATGCATTGATTTTTATTCAAAAAATCACAATATAATAATTATAACAGGCGAAAGTTTGTGAGTAGGTTCGCCTCACGGTTCCGCCCGAATTAACAGGTTTTCCCGTGGGAATGAGTTATTTTCTCGTGGTAAAAAGTGACCTGTGTGTTCAGCTAACTCCATACCAAATTTTATTAAAATCGCTCCAGCCGTTTAAACATGAAGAAACAACATACCTACGCACTCACGCATTTAAAACTTTGAATATCTTCGCGCATGTATGAAGGATTTTTTTCACCGTAATCGGCAAGGAAAAAAACAATATTACTGCTAATATTCATGTCTCTAGTTTGCTGGAATCGGATACATTAACTGACTGACATAATCCGACATTAACAAACTATAACAATCGCTGTGCAGACGGTAATAACTATTATATTTGCTTGAATTTACATACAAATGTTCAGTATGAAGTCAGGTATGACTTATACAAGTTACCTACTTTAAATATCTACCTATTTCTTCCAAAAGATAATCAATTCATAATAGTCCTGAGCGAATTTCAATGGGTTCTTGACGATGATGGTTGATTTGTGAATTTGAATTTGATAAGACAATTTTGCATATTAACTTGGGTTTTCATTATATCTAGGCAGATAAAGATCGATTGATTTTTTACCGCCTTAAGTGTTATTTTCACATGTTATTTTATTACCTCTTATTCGTCGTGGATTTAAATACCTAAACTTATTTATTCTGCTTGTATTTAACTTAAGTAATAATTTTTATTTTCTAAATACAAATATTCTTTATTTACACCACAAATTTTCTACCTATGTACCATCAAATAAGTATGTACTTCTTGTAACACAAGATGGAAAAGCTTGGTATTCCTAACACGAGTTGTTAATGAAAACAAGATTTCTTGAGGCTATTTTCGTATATTCGGATTATTTTATTACAGAGCAAAAAACACAACGTACAATCGCTAGTAGAGCGGAAACGTGAGAGAGAGAGAAAGAAACTATTTCTTTCTCTATTATTCTAGTGTGTGTTCTAGTGTTCTAGTGTTTATTTATTATGTACATACTCGTACCTTCCTTCCGGAGGATCTTCTTGACCCTACCCTAGTGATTGCGTGTGAATAAGAATATCTTATATACCAAATGTCACTACAACACAGAAGTTTAATTTAATAATAATAATGGTCTAATCTAAAATTATTCGTACTTCGAAGTATTAAAATGATACTGCACTGCAAAGATATTAGAAAAAATGCAGTACAATGTAGAGTTTTTTTCTCCATAAACAAACGCCATATTTGAACGGCCTACCGTGAACGTTATCGAGTGGGATTCGAGGTCACAAACCCTGGTGTCAGAATCATTTCACCACCTATGGCTTCTGACATGGCTCATGAGACGACTACATCCGTATATAGTAACCGGGACCAACGGCTTTACGTGCCTTCCGAAGCACGGAATCATCTTTCTTTTCGAACAAACAGGTAATTCAGCATGCAATGCCCATGTATCTGATCAGGTCATAGGTCGAAACAAGCTTTAATTTATGTACCTATAAACTGAATGGCATCATCCCAGATAGAGTTCTAGTTTAGCAAGTGTCTCGTTAAAGTAACTTTACTACCAACAGTATTAAATTGATCTTAATTATTACCCGGGTGCTTTAGAATCTGCGGCTGATAAGCGCGCTTATCATTTGAATTATGATTTTACAAATCGAAAGAGGAAAGATTTGTATTTGTGTGTGTGTGTGTGTGTTTGTAATGAATAACTGAAAAACTACTCAACCGATTTCAAAAATTATTTCACCAATAGAAAGCTACATTCACCCTGAGTAACATAGGCTACCTTTTACCGCGGGAAAATGCTTCATTCCCACGGGAAAAACTGTCAACGCGGGCGGAGCCACGGCGGAAAGCTAGTATAATATATAGGCTGTCAATCTACTTATAGAAAAGCAATTATCATCATCATTCTATAATGTATGTACTTGTTCTAAAATGTATTATTTTTAAGTAAATTAAATTCGCAAATTCGTGGCCTTCCCATGCCAATCAGATCTATGTGACGTGGTTTTCCGTCTAATCACTATCGTGTGCCAGTTAAGCTTGACCTGTGACTTCTGGAGCTACAGATTATCTGGAGACCTGGTTGGCAACATTAAGTTTAATTTCAAGGCTGGAAATATGAAAACCTGTCACACACGTACTTAAAGGGGAAGATTAGTTGAAGATGTTTTAGGTTCGAATCTTAGAGTGAGGGGCTTTTATAAGATACTAGCTTTCCGCGTTTACAGTTTTTCCCGTGGGAATGCGGCATTTTTCCGCGGTAAAAGGTAGCCTATGTTACTCAGGGTGAACGTAGCTTTCTAATGGTGAAAGAATTTTTGAAATCGGTTTAGTAGTTTTTGAGTTTATTCATTACAAACATACACACACACACACACACACACACACACACAAACAAAAATACAAATCTTTCCTCATTACAATATTAGTATGATTACTGGAACCGTTAGGCAGGATACTGCGCAAAGGAAGGCGTAGGGTGGGCAGGCCCCAAGGAAGGAAGGGGTTCCTTGAAAAAATCTCCACGAGGATCGGTTCTGCGCGCTGAAAAAGAAATAAGCCATTTCTCAAAATTTTCTATTTTAAATATCCATCAAAGCGTCGGTGGCCTTGTGGTTAGGGCCGTTGACTACCATTCGGAAGTTCGCGGGTTCGAGCCTAGGCATGTACAGTAGCCAGCACATCCGGCTGGATATGTTGACCTTGATAGCGCTCGTATTCCGTAGCAGTAGGGGTGAATTTCGTAGTGCGAATGTCCAGCCGCATGTGCTACTGTACTAATGTGTTTTCGATTTTCGAATTCATATGGTACGTTGGTTTATTCGACGCTCTTACGGTGAAGGAAAACATCGTGTGCGAAGTAATTTAAAGGTTGTGTATGAAGTTGACCAACCCGCACTGGGCCACCGTGTTCAACTAAGGCCTGTTCACCCTACATATATGGGAGCTGTTAATGATTTAAACATCCAAAACGATCCATCCATCCGTCTTGCACTTGACCAATCTTAATTATCTGTTACGTAATTTATAATGTGATATGATCGTGCACCAGATAAAGAGATGGTACAGACCTACCAGCTGAGAAAGCAGCGGCCTTGAAAGTTTCTCATAAAATTCAAGTTCAAACAAGCGATTATTCTTACGACATGGTTACTATGGAATGCTATGGGATGCTGTTGTTAACTTTATGGAGGTTGTTACGTCATGTTTGTAAACAATTTTGTCAGTAAAGGGTGAGCAGAACAAGCCTTTATAAGGTTGCTTGGTAGAAATAGCTACCTTTAGCAATAAGGCCGCCTACATTTACATCCTATTTGCTACATATTAAAGTTTGTATTCATGTGGTATATTCAATTCTATTCCTTTTTCTTTTAAAAGACTATATTCTTTCCTTTTTAGTAATTCTTCCGTTTGGTACAACTAAAGGTTGTTTGGAGGAGATTGACACCTTTGCAATAAGGCTGCCTGTTGACTTATTGGTTGTTATAGACAACTAAAAGTGTGATTTAGTGTTACTATTTTAATTTCGTTTGCTAATTCTAAGTTCCTTGTATTGTATTAATAATATAATAAATCCATTTATTTCAGTATTGTATTGTATAGATAAGTGTTTAATCGCTATAAGACTTACGTATTTTCTCCTACAGTAGATAATATATTTGTCGTAATCCATTCAGCTGTTCAAGTGTGAAAGCGCAAGGAAATACATCTTGCATTTATATAAGATGCCTATCGTTTCGGGAATTTAACTGTGTTCTTGTTCTTTCACATGGGATTACTGTGGTATCCCGTTGTTTTTTTTCGCGTGAACTGTACCTAAGTAGGACCGACTCCATTATCCCTTGTGTCATAATTGTTGAGACCTAAGGCTCCTGTTTTGACATGGGTCGTAGAACGAAACAACTACATCCGTAGATAATAGTTGGGAACAACCTTCCGATGCAAATATTTTTTGTGTCATTTTTAACATCATGTTGAAAATAGCATATTACGGGCATATCTACCAAAACAATAAATATAATATATTACAGGAAATAATTGAAGAAAAAATTTAGGGCAAGAGGGGGAGAGGAAGGAGAAGAACGTCCTGGTATGACAACTTGAAAAGTTGGACCGGCATAGACAGGGCAGTAGATTTAAGAAGAATGACCGAACATAGAGTAGGGTTTGGAAATATGGTTGCCGAAACCTGATAGGTTATGGTACTGGAAGAAGAGAAGGTGATTCAGCCTGCAATATCTTAACCAGACCAAGTATTGGATTGAACCTGTAACCCTGTGCTTTGAAGGGAAGCGCTCTACCAACTAGGCCCTAAAATACTGTAACGAATGCTGAAGTCAATGTCTTGACCCTCGAGCAACTTTCTCAAAGAAACTTTTACCGGTAAGAAAAATAAGAAATCGTCACTGTCATACAATTATTAATTTCATTTCATCTTCTTCTTTTCGAGTCGACATCAAACTCAGACAGTATCGGCCCAGAAACCAGCCACTTGAATAGCGTCGTCAGTAGCTTTTGTCAAGTCCTCTCGCGTTTTACTTGGACAGTTTGTACTCTTATTAACATTCAACTATTTAAAGGAGATGTAAAATTTTGTATGGGAGGTGGTTTTAAATTATTTCAAAAATTGAACGGGTATTCTACGCATATAGGGTAAAAGGGTATATTATTACAAAAATCAGGATCACTTGAAAAAAAATAAAGAAAGCTCCGTTTTTTTTATAAATTGATTCGAATATTGGTTAGTAGAAAAATAAACCTAAGATCTGGCAATACAATTATACCTCTGGCAATCCTTTCAAACAGATTTTTCGTTGCGTAGTTGCTGTGAATGCTTTTTAAGAAAGAGATAGCGCATAGTATAAAAATGATCTATTGTCTCTTTCTTAATTTTTATTAAGATTTAATCGATTTTTTTTTTCTGATTTTGGCGCTAGTATTACTTTGCGCCAGTGTCAACTGTCAATTTATTTTAAAGGTAGTGAAACTAAACGCTAATTTCGGTTAATAAAAAAAACGGTTATTTTTCTGACTGTCAGTTGCATACCTGTCAATCCTGTCATCTATCACGTTGACATTCCATTTTTTTTCTAGTTTACTTTCTCTAAAAATGAAACGAAAAGGCCTCAAGTTCTTCAATAATTATTTTCATTAATTACTGCAAAAAAAAAATTACTACAAATAAAAATAATGTTATACTTGGCTGTAATATTTGAATACAAAAGTTAATATTAGAATAATAGCTCTTGGAAATTCATTGATCGTTCGTTTCATTATAACTTTTTATCTTGAATAAGTTTGCAATTTTTACGAAAACGGAGCATCGATAAAATAATTTGATTAGTTATCCTGAAACCCACTTACATAAGCTTTCTAAGTAGGTATACTACTTATCCGTTCAATTTTTGGCCGAAACAAAAACCACTTTTTACGTCTCCTTTAATTTCTATTTTAAATCTATATAATAAAACTGTAGGGGTCGAAAGTCTGTAGGTACTATGCGTGCCAAATAAGAATAGGACTGTCAAGACGCCATTTTGACATTCCCTTCTTTTCTAATTTGCCAAATATGAAAAGGAGGGACTGTCAAAATGGTGTCTTGACAGTCCTATTCTTATATGGCACGCATAGTACATAATCTAGATATTCTATCTATATAATAAAACTGTAGAGGTCAAAAATCTGTACATAGAAAAAAAAAAGCTAAGAACCGATTCAGGGGTGTAAGGAGTGATATAGAACATATCCAGATTTTTTAAATTTTGTTGTTGTCTGACATCCTTACTAATATTATAAATGCGAAAGTGTGTTTGTTTGTTTGTCCTTCCTTCACGCCCTAACTAAGCAACCAATCGACTTGATTTTCGGCAAAGAGTTTTAAAAGGATGGAGAGTGACATAGGCTACTTTTTACAACGGGAAAATATCTCATTCCCACGGGAAAAACTGTAAAGCGGGCGGAGCGGCGAGGCGGAATGCTAGTCTTCTCACGGAAAATTAAAAAAGTTCCCGTGGGATACTTAAAAATATTACTACGGTAACTGCCTGTTTTATCTCGCAGACATGGTTTTTCAAATCAGTTTGAGCTTTTGTTTTACGGCTCCGTAGCCTAGTTTGTAGTACATCTGCCTTCGAAGCACAGGGTCGCAGGTGTTTGCCTAGTGTCTGGATATTTATATGTATATGTATGTATATCAGCCGTCTGACACCCATAGTACATACGTTAACTATTTTGGGCTAGATGACCGTGTGTGAGATGTCCCACATATTTATTATTAAGTATTTATTTTGGTTTTAACCTTGTTCCATAAAGGAAGTAAGTAGTATACGTAATTACCTAAGTCAAAATCATTTCGTCCAGTTTTTTATAGTGTTAGAAGACTTGTAAGACTTGAGATAAAAATTACATAGCGTGTCCTTAAAAGCTTAATTTATGAAAAAATCACCCGGATCTAGCAACACCTCATAAAGTGATTTTATTTACCAAAAATACGAATTAAAAATCAACATATTAGCTTAGATCACGACAATCGTGTACCGGCCGACCTGACATGACATGACAGCTTGTGGCTATCTGCCAGATTATCAATTTTGGCCAAAGATTCCACACACACATGCGCACACGTATATTAATTGTAACGACGTGAGCTTTCACTCACACTAAAGCACCGTGTGAGTGAAAAGAGGCATATCTTTTAAATTCAATATTCTTTGGACGTTTAAGATCCTGGCTTAGAATCGCACCAAGTTAACTTTTTAAACTCTTTGAAAGGGTATAGTTTTATCAGAGAGATGGGAGCCGTCTAAAGCGAAGCGGCTCTCCCATCTCTCTGAGTTTTATACAAAAACTAGCGACCCGCCCCGGCTCCGCACGGGAAAATGGTTATTGTGGGTTATTCTTAAGTATATTATGCATGTATTATACATATAAACCTTCCTCTTGAATCCCTCTATCTATTAAAAAAAACCGCACAAAATCCGTTGCATAGTTTTAAAGATTTAAGCGTACAAAGGGAGGGACATAGGGACAGAGAAAGCGACTTTGTTTTATACTATGTAGTGATACATAGTTTTGTCTTAACTATATTAATTTAAAACGGACCGTGTTTGCCATGGTTTACCAAATTTACAGAGTTTTGTCGTGTATACACCGTGAAATTTAACTGGTTGTTTATCCGCAAACTGAACCACTTTCCCAAAGGAAAACCATTACGGACCATGACAAAAGTCATATGTGGCTCAATAACTCTAACACAAAGGTTTGTGAGGTCGGTCAACCTGGAAACCAACTTGATAAGCAAGCGAGTATTTTAGCGATATGTGAATCTACATCATCATCATTAGCCCACGGCTGCCCACAGCTGAACGGCCTCTCTAATGCACTTAATTACTCGTAACATTTGATAATTAATATGTTGAATTTTAGACCTCTGAGTTATCGTCATAATCATTTTTAGTCTAGATTAGAATATGATATCACTTTAGTTTTATTAAACAAATAAAACATTTTATGTCTGGATATGTAACAATACTATGTAAGTATGTCGACGGCCCCGTAGCCTAGTTGGTGGTACGTCTGCCTATTGAGCACAGGGTCGCGGGTTCGAATCCCGCCCAGGGCAAACATTCGTGTGATGAGCACTTGTGTTTGCCCTGTGTCTGGATGTTGTATATTCATATATGTATGTATATCAGCTGTCTGGCACCCATAGTACAGGCTCTGCCTAGTTTGGGGTCAGACGGCCGTGTGTGAGTTGTCCCACATACAAAAAAAAATAAAAAAAATACGTGCACTCCTTGTTTATCTCGAAAAAAATATTCTTTGTTTACTTATTAATTATCGTGAGATACCTGTAAGTTGGCTGGAAGAGATGTCCGTAAAGATAAACTCGCCTTTCAACTAAATTTTTGTTTTCTTTATTTGCAATAAGGGATGCAGATGTATAAGACCAATATTAAGTTTGTTATGACGTGTTGTGTCACGCAACGTCTAAACTACTTTTATTGTAGTTTCCATATTCATTAATTGCTTGTAAGATATTGCAATCTTTGCAGTAAGCCCGTCAGTTTTTAATTCTTTTCTAGATTCCTATTACATATTTTTAAAACTTTCTACATTTGGGAAAATACGAAGCTTTTTGTTACAAAGCCTTTTTATAGAGTTTAAAGCGGAAACAACCAAAGCTTTTTTATAACCTTCGTGATCCACGCTTTCTGGGGAAGGCCTCTACTGTCCAAAACGATTTACCAACAATTTTAATAACTAAGCAATTAAATACAAACACTGAGATCATTGCGTTTACTTTTATGAACTTCCTTTTTCGGATCATCAAATTTACTAAACAACATCTAATCACATTTAAATGGCGTATTATCGGCGACCTTAAAATTTTCGAAGTTTGAGTTACAACGTTTTTACTGTAATCCGGCTACATGCTCGAAAATAATTAGTGTATCGGCAATATCGATCGCAAAATTGAGCAAGATAAGTCACTCACACGAAGAATCTTCAGCTAGGAAAGGTTAGGGCCGAGTCCGCACGGTGAACGAATATAGTAAACATATAAATAGGTTGCAGTACCCAGTAACAGCACATTCTGTGTTCATCCTTTCCTAAGACAACAGCTTGGAACATGAAGCTGGTAATTGCTTTAATATTAACAACTAAATGCTAAGGGCGCATCGCGAATATTATCGCTTTTGCGTGCTCATAATTTTGCAAGTTTTGTAAAATTTTGTTAGGTATAAAATTAAGATTTATTATGTCTCGTGAGTGTAAGTGAGTGCCATGGGAATGTTTCTCAAGCTGTGGAGGATGTTGCCTCATTGTCTGAGAGTTTGCACTATTAAGAGTTTTGTAGACTTTATATAAGTACGTAATAGTAAACAGTTAATTGTAATTGTGTTATCAGCTTATTTTTAGTCCCCCCACGGGGCTCAAGCCTACTGTGATTTCAAAGATAGGTTTTAGGCAATTATGGCTTATGACCCAGTGCGGGTTGGCCAATTTCACAACTAACTTTTGGACTTTTTCATTTTTTTTCTCAGAATATTTTCCTTCGGCGTAAGAACATAGAATCAACGTATATGCAAATTAAAAATACACTAGTACTTGTCGGGATTCTTAACTGCGCCTATTGAATGGAAGACGTCTCTCTTAACCACTACGCCAGTGACGCTTCTGTTAATTTACATTTTTGTTCTCTGTTCCAGCTCGTAGTCCTGTCGGTAATAGCGTGCTGCTATGGGGCCAAGTTGGATAGGACGTACCTTCCTCCTGCCAGCGCTGTTTCAGCTGGAGGCAGCCCTGGATCCCTGAGCGCTCCCTCAGGACCTGGAGGCTTCGGCTCACCGTCTAGAGGCGCTGGTGCTTCTGGTTTCCAACCATCTGGACCTTCAGCTTTCGGACAACCCACCGGCCCCTCTTCATTCGGTCAATCTTCCGGCCCTGCCGCTTTTGGACAGTCTAGCTCAGCCCCATCTGGTGCTGGCAACTTCGGACAAGCGGCAACTGGTTATGGTCAGCAAGCTGCTGGTCTAAACCAAGGCGGTTCTTTCAACCAAGGAGGCCAAGGCGGTTCTTTCAACCAGGGAGCCCAAGGTGGTTCTTTCAACCAGGGAGCCCAAGGCGGCTCTTTCAACCAAGGAGCTCAAGGTTCTTTCGGTCAGGGTTTCCAGCAACCCCAACGCGCTCAAGCCTCAGCAGACCAAAGCGCGGAAATCTTGAGATACGAAAACCAGAATGACGGAGAAACTTTCTCGTACGCCTTCGAGACATCCAACGGAATTTCTGCTGAAGAATCTGGTGTGGCCACCAATGGTGTACAGGCTCAGGGCGGTTATTCCTACACCGGTGATGATGGTCAGAACTACCGCGTGACTTACACTGCTGATGAGAACGGTTACCAGCCCCAGGGTGACCATCTGCCAACCTCTCCTCCGATTCCTGCAGAAATCCTGAAGTCCATTGAGTTGAACGCTGCTGCTGCTGCCGCTGGTACTCAAGAAGGTAAACTATGTTTATTATTTATTTCTCTATTTACCTGTTGCATTGGGCCCGATTCTACATATTACGCTCTAATTTAAATTAAAAAAACCATATGTCACGTTCTTAAGGAAAAAAAGGGACAGGTGATGGTCAACTTAAATTTAGAGACGTCAAACATCGATTTTACGCGTAGTTCGCACTAGTTTGGCAGGCATGCGTAAATATTCCACTTAAATTAAGCTGAATTTGACAGCTACGCTGCTTTATTTTAAATATAATCAATTCAATATTAAATTAATTCATTTCCCATCCTTTTCGATTCCCATAAGAATGAAAGAGACCAACAACTTATATTTAGAGATCTTAGCGGCCACGCCAGAATTGAGCCCACTATCTTCGATATTAATACATGTATTTGAAATCTACAGAAATGGAACTTTATATTAATAATCAAGAACATTTTAGTTTCAATATTATTTTTATGATTTTCACATTAAATAAAAAAACTGGAGTAGATCAGTGTTAAAAGTTTCGTTGCTGAAACAAAAAAAATCAAATGCATTTTTGTTTCCAGGAGCCTACAACCCGTTAGAGGACGAATCCGGCTCCGGCCAGCAATACAGCGCTAACGGTGGATACAGCAGTGGACCCGCTTCCTTCAATCAGCCCCAAGGTGGACGACCAGCGCAACAGGGATCTTTCGGCCAAGGCGGTGCTTCCAACCAACAGGCTGGTTCTGGACCCCAGAACTACAACCAACAAGGCGGCGCTTTTAATCAACAGACCGGCTCTGCTGGCTTCCCTTCAAACAGGCCCTCTGCTCAATCCCAAGGTGCTGCTGGACAGTACAACCAAAACCAGGGACCTTCAAGACAGTTTAACCAAGGCGCTCAGGGATTAGGACAGAACCAGGGATCTCAAGCTCAGGGAGACAATGGTTACGAGTACAACCGCCCACAGGGGCAATTCGGTTCATCAGGCCAGGGTTCAGCTGGTCAATTCAACCGTCCATCCCAGGGAGCTTTCAGCAAGCCTTCTGCTCCCAGCCAAGGGTCATCTGGGTCTTTCCCCAGACCTTCTGCTCCTAGCCAAGGCCCATCTGGGTCTTTCCCACGACCTTCTGCCCCTGCTGGTCCTGCTCAGGGAGCTCAAACATACAACCGCCCTGCTCAGCCTAGACCTCAGTCCTTCAACCAAGGAGGGCAGACCTCAGGATCAGCATTCGGCAGACCATCCAGCCCTTCAGCGGGACGACCACAATACAACCAAGCTGCTCAAGGTGGATCGCAGGGACCATCTGGTTCTTCCCCATCTGGACCTAGCCAGGGTAGCTTCGGACAAGCCGGTGGTAGAACCCAAGGATCTGAAGGTTACCAATACAACAGGCCAGGTCAAGGATCTCAAGGCGCCCAGGGTGGTCGTCAATCAACCTTTGGTCAAGCTTCCCAAGGTTTTGGTCAGGGACCTCAGTCCAGCTTTGGTCAGGGTTCCCAGTCTAGCTTCGGCCAAGGATCTCAGCGAGCTCCAGGCCCTCAAAGATCTCAAGGAAACCAGGGACGTGGACAGACCTTCGAAGGACCTAGACAGCCTCCCAGCTTCAGCGAACAAGATGGCTACAAGTATTAGGAATCAAAACCAAAGTTTAGTAAATTTTTAAATAAAATTTTATGGCATTATAGAAAATTACAAAAAAAATGTATAGCAAATAATTTTGTACATAGGATTAATGTATAGAATTTTAGCATGTAAGAGAATCACTGTGTGATTCAAAGTGTAAATGAATTTATCAAATAAATTAATATAAACGATGCAATCTCTAACATAATTTGTTTGAATTAATCTCTTAGATAACACAAAATGATAATAATATACCTATTTCTTTCCAAATTAACAGATTTAGACATGTAAGAAATATTATATTACAAAATTAAATGTATTTAAAGCCGGTCTTATACTTAAAAGAAATTTGTTTCAAAAAACCACAACTTACTTTTAGATTTTGTCATTTGTCCAAATCATTAGACTAACAATAACAACATCATGACACGATCATTCACAAGTTTAAGCAGAGGTTTAAAAATTTAGTAAGGATCGTCTGAACGCTGACAAGACTAATTTCTATAGAATTCTGATGTCTCATCTCTACATCTTTTTTCCTTAATAATTGTACAAAGTTTTGATTGTCTTTTCTTTAAAAAAAATATATCTATCAAACCTAGATCTAATGAACCAAGAACAAGATGATCAATGTAGTTATGTTTGTTAGCCCAAGTTCGTCCAGTCGTTCATACGTGCATTACATGATTTCAATTTTCAACTATCATTATAGTAAGGTACAATTTTACAAGTTAAAAGAACAATTTGATGTTCGTTACGTTGCCAATTAGTCTCAATAACAAGAAATCGTATTTTATTTCAATCAAATTGGCGACGGAATTTATATCTTTTTTTTCATAGCTTGTTGAAGCTACGTGAAGCTACGTGAGACGGACTTTTTTTATTGACCTATGCTTGTGTCGAAAAAGTGCAACGAATTAAGCTTCACAGGACTTGGTGAGACGGACATAATAAGCACGTTCTCACACGTACCTACTGAAAATTTTACTGGTTACAAACTTTACATACATCATCAAATAAAGAAGCGACTAGTCAATGGGTACCAAACAAATGTATTACCCGAAAGTTTAAGGGATTTTTTTGTCTTAGTTTCATTATCATAATTTCAGCATGTAGACGTCACAACGATTGGTCCTGCTTGGCCCTACTTGGTACTAGTCCGCTTTGAAAGCAATTATATTCATTAACACTCAATAAAAGGTCTGATTGTGACAAAATACGCCGATCTAATTGTATTTTCAGTTTATTTCATTTGATTGATTGTTGAATATCAATCAAATGAAATAAACTGAAAATATCCAATCATTTAGTTTTTGAAACTATTCATACAATATTGAAATATTTATAGCTTATATGACTAATGTAGAGCGTCTAAAATAGGTCATTTGGAGGTCCAATTAATTTAATTAAAAAAAAGCTGATATAAACGTAACTTTTGGTTTCATAACCCGAATCAGGACAAATATTGTCAAAAATACTAAATACGGTTAGGAACCAGTCCCGACGTGTGAGAATATTTTTGAAAATATATGAGCGGTGACGCTTAAGTAATTCGTTTGTGACTCGAGTTTAAAACCACTATTCGAAGGGCTTTGCATTTCACATATCAGTAAAGATATTTATGTAAACATTATTTAAATTATTTGTGCCAATTAGCAACCAATATTCATAAACACCTCAGTGTATAGCTGTATGATCAAGTTAGGAATTCAGAAAGGAATATTTCACAAATAAGATGGAAGAGTAATGATATGTTTGGTAATTCAGGAGTTGATGGGTTATGAATATAAATTTTAACTACTTTCCTTTATTCTGTGGCTTTACTCTTACGTTCTCTCATTTACGCCATGTATCTTGCCAGTTTTTACATTAAGTTCCCTAACTTTTTAAACTTTGCATTCATGTCAAATATTTTAAATCGAGATAAAATGTGTTTTTTTTTTAGTTTATCGGACGGTATTGTTTAAGAAATAATACAATATTTCTTTTCCTTACCAAAATATATAATTGGAGTTTTATATACAGCATATTAAACTTTAAGCTATTTAATATAACATTGATATTATATAGGTGGGTAGAGCCTTCCGCTTGTTACGTCGATTCAGCGACACAATTTTTGGCTAATATAAAAATTATATATATATATATATATATATTTAAATAGGTACAATTACAGACAATCAGAATAAAAAATATATAAGAAAAGAACACAACAATATAACAGCATTAATCTGATGCCCTTTAACAATTGTACACAACACTCACAAATTAATTTAGGTAGGATGTGGTCACAGACCAATTATATGATTAAAATTATTATTTTAATAATTATTTAAATTATTAGTATTTCATGAATGTTCATAGTATACATACATACATTTATGAAATTATGCCTATTTTACCAAGGGGCTTGAGCCAACTCCAAGTTAAGGGGATTAAGCTTTTACTCATTATTGATCTGCTTTTGCAAGTTGGATGACATCACAAATTTCAAACGACTTATTTGAATATCGAAAAAAAAACCCGCGGTCGCTATCGAACCGGTGCATTCCAGATTTGAAAAAAGGTCAACCAACCACCGACGCCATTTTCACTTTCATCCTCATCTGACCCGCCCTTGACTAAATCAAGGAATCCATTACAAATGATCAAGATTCCCAAGTACGAAACCAAATGTCAGTCGTAATCATGTTCAATAAACAAACAAACAATACGATCAGATAAAATGACATCTAGATTGTTTTGCAATAAAATGATTCTGAACGAAATTAGAAGTTAAAGGACGAATATGTATTGTTATAATCCAGTAACAATAGGGCCAACTATGCGAGCTTTACAAGACCAAGACCGATACTGACCAATTATGTAACAATTCAGTGTTTATTCTATATACCTACTTGCTCTTTTATTTATATCAAAACTAGCTTCCCGCCCGCGTTAACAGTTTTCCCGTAGGAATAATATGGTAGATTCCCGCGGTAAAATTTAGCCTATACCTTCCCCAAGGTATATTATATCTCTGTACTAAGGTTCATCAAAATCGGTTTTATGGATTTGGCGTGAAAGCGTATCAAACAGACGGTCAGACCAGACAGGGCATTTAAAGATTTGTGTGTGTGTGTGTGTGTGTGTGTGTGTGTGTGTGTGTGTGTGTGTGTGTGTGTGTATTTCTGTAGTGAATAAACTCAAAAACTACTGAACCAATTTCAAAAACTATTTCACCATTAGAAAGCTTTATTCACCCTGAGTAACATAGGCTACTTTTTAGCGCGGGAAAATTCCTCATTCCCACGGGAAAAAATTGTTAACGCGGGCGGAGCCGCGGCGGGAAGCTAGTAATATTAATAAACTAGCTAATCAAGAATACTTTGGTACGTGCAAAGGATTGAAACCGCGACCTTCCAAATGGAAGTTAACGGCCCTAGCCACTTGGCCACCGATGTTCTCATACTCTATCATAAATCCACGGTGCTCCTGCGCAGCAATTTGGTCACCTTTGGATCCAAGAACCAGCCCGGAGGCGTTTTAACAAGCCCATCAATTTCCCCTATTTACATACCTCGCTACTAAACATCCATTGGTTGAGCGCCTAAAGCTAAAGGAATGAATTTAGAGCCACTTTAAAAATAATTAAACGTTCTTTAAATTTTACTAAGTGTACTTTGTTGTAACGTTTGGTAATAAAATATTTTTTCAACATCAAAAGTATTTATTTTACTTTAATAGATAAATAGAATAGTTTTATAAACGCGAAAGTTTGTGAGGATGGATGGATGAATCCGTATAGATGGATGTGGATGGATGTTTGTTACTCTTTCACGCAAAAAATACTTAATGAAACTTTACAATAACATAGCTTATAACTACATGAGAATCGCATAGGCTACTTTTTACTGCGGGAAAATCCCTCATTGCCACGGAAAAAACTGTTAAAAAAAAACTGAAAAAACACGTGCCGAGCCTCCGTATTTTTTTTATTGTTGGTTTATATATCTCCCAATCCCAAAGCGAACGCCATAATTCACAAATCGCTGTGAGGTGTGATGTGAAGCTCGCTCGTTATGTTATTTTGAAGCGGTTTCATCAAATCGGAGTGGTGAAACGATAATTATCGGAGATCGTGTGAAGGAGCCTTTAGGTGCGGGCGATGTGTATTGGCTGGTGAAAATATTTTTTGTAGAAACATTACAAAAATCAGTCACTATACACCTTACTAGGTTACGCCAACCAGCAAGAGAACAGCCATTCTTGCTCCTTTATTAATATTAGAATTCTGCAAAAACCGTTAAGTTCTTTTGGCATAATATCCTGCATTAGGATCAACATGCCGTAGTCAAATCCATAGACCCCATCTAAGTTGGTCGTCTTTACGGCTATCACGCATAACTTTTAGATTTCTATGAAACTACTAGTAAAATATTAACACGATTTTTTCTTTAATCGTAAGAGCGTCGAAGAAACCCTTTAGGCGAGGTAGTTTATTTTCTATGGATGTAACATAAATCTTTTTTAATTATTTAGCCAACAGTGACCCACTTATATTACGAAACGAAAACAAAAAAGAATAAAGAATGTTCACTAATTTTGAATGTTAGCTTTATAAATTCTCCGTTCAAAATAAAAAATACTAGTGAAAGAATTATTTCGATACGTCAATTAGTTTCCAAGATATAGAATTTTAAAGTAAGCGCGCGACGAAATTCCGCGTTCAAGCGCGTGACGTCATAATGCAACGCTCGCTCAGTCCGTTCCCGCTCTTCCTTGCGTTATTAGTTATTTTGTACTTGGATTTCTGTTTTTTTTTTTTAAATTAACAATCCTAATACCAGAAAATCATGTGTTCTGCCAAAATGTACAAATACGGCCATCAATGCGCCGGAAAAGTTATTTTTTGTTATTCCAATGGATGTCAAAATACGAAGTAAATGATTACAAGCCATGAAGAGATCAGATCCTGTTAGAAATCGAAGCACAGTTTATTGTTGTGAAGATCATTTTGACTTAAGTATAAGTAGTGATTACCTTTTTATGTACCTACTAGCTGCCCGCCCGTGGCTACGCCCGCGTTGGATTTCGACTTTTCCCGTAGGAATGAGATAATTTCTAGCCTGAAAAAGTAGCCGCGCGCGCTACTAGTATTAGGTAGACTTAATCCATCCCCCCGAGATCTATTCTATATCTGTACCAAGTATCATCAAAAATTCCCGCCGCGCTACTATATTTCCCGTGGGAATGAGATATTTTCCCACGGTATAATAGCCTTTATCCCCCCTAAAATATTTTGTATCTCTGTACCAAGTTTCACTAAAACTTTCCTCCCATTTTCCCGTGGGAATAAGGTATTTTCCCGCGGTAAGAGATAATCTATATCCTACTCCAAGGTCTATTTTATCTCAGTACCAATCTTTATCAAAACTTTTCACCTGTACTACTATTTTTCCCGTGGGATTAAAGTATGTTCCCGCGGTAAAATGTAGCCTATACATATCCCTAGGGTCTATTATATCTCTGTACCAGGGTTTATCAAAACTTTCCACTCGCGGTGACCTTTTTCCCGTGGGAGTGAGGGGTCTTCCCACGGTAAAAGGTAGCCTATATCCATCTCCAAGGTCTATTCTATCAAACCCCAAGGTCAGATTGCTCGTAGATATCAAGTTTCCGCCTCACGACTCCGCCCGAATCTTTCCCGTGGGAATCAGTTGTTTTCCCGCGATAAAAAGTAGCCTAAGTCCGTCTTCAAGGTCTATTCTATCTGCGTAACAGACAGACAGACAGAGTTACTTTCGCATTTGTAATATTAAGTAGGGATTAGTAGTTTTCGGTTATAAGACCTAATGGTTGCCTGGAAGAAATCGCTTAGAGCGATAAGGCCGCCACTTGCCTTCTCCCTTTTTGAGTATTGTTAATGTATTTGTTTTTGTTCTGTGCAATAAAGTATATTTTGTTTTTTTATTTTTATTTTGAGCTATATTACATTACCTAAAACCTAAGGTCTCTGATACCTACTTCTAGCTATAGCTAGTGGCATTACAAAATGAAACACTTGGGTATTTTAGGTACTTCAATAAAATAATACTTATAGAACAGATATTAATATCTATTTTCGAGAGTTATATTATAAAAAGTTTAACTTAACTTACCTTTGCATTTTTACTCCTCGCCTTTCGACGGCAAAGAAATCACTATTGTCGCTACATAATGAGCAACCAAGTCCTTCTATTTTAGGTAGATTATTTGATTGCCCATTTTCGAACCCTTCATCTATTATTAATTCAATTCATACAACTGGAAGCGATGAAATAAAGCAAAACACTGCGCGAGTAAACTCCTGCGGAGCGGAGCGTTGCAGTGTGACGTCACACGCGGTCACGTGACTGTCAGCGGGACTCGATATTTATGGGAACTTTGAATGCATATAAAATCAAAACTACTTGGTATTTTTTAATGAAACAAAAACTAGTGTATCTGTATATATAAAAGCTCTACTGTAACAAAGTTTCAAGTGATTTTACATACTTAGTAACATTCCTTATTCTGAAAAACACTGGTACTGATAAAGAACAATCTTAACACTCGCGTCGTAATTCTGCCCCTTATTCAAACGGACATAGAGACGCGACGCTACTAAGTCCAAAGTTTTCAGATATAGACAGACATACACAAATGTTTATTTAGCACAAAGATACCTACACTTTACATATATTAAAAGTAGAACAGCTAAACCAAAAAATAAATAACACAAAGAAAAAGATAAACACATACCTAATAAAAAAAATTGTTCCAATTCAGATTGACGTGCTCTTGTGACTTTACGGAACAGAACAGTAAGGGGCCCAGTCACTATAATTATTATGCTACTTCACCAAATTTCAGAGAACGCCAATTCACATCGAGCTGACTTCGCGATGAGGCCAGCCAGGTAAATTGAGCAGGTACATCACCATGTGAAGCGAAGGCTGTGTACTATAATCACAATAATTTCCGTATTGATTGTGACGCCGCTGTGAGCTTTGTCGTAATAGCACCTAATCCTTTGAGTTTGGAGCCATAATTGAATGATTAAATATATAAACGTCGTTAGAGCGTCGGTGGTCAATTGGTCGTTATCTTCCATCCGGGAATCGCGGGTTCGAGCCTCGACACGTTCGGTCACGTTATATGTCCTGTTATAACACCTGTATTTACACTTTAAATTAACTATTATTAACAAAAAAGCATTCAGCGGATATCATTTGCAGTAAAATATTGAGTCCCGTACATAATAATAGGAATCAAGCCTTAGGATAAAAGTTATTTTAAAGTATAAAAACACGTGATATTACTACACTTATGAACTTGTACTAATGTGTTCTCGATTTCATAATTGATTTTATTCGACGCTCTTACGGTAAAGGAACTTATCGTGAGGAAACCTACACACTTCTGCGAAGTAATTCAATGGTTGTGTTTGTAGTTGACCAACCCGCACTGGGCCGCTGGCCTTTTTACTCTGATTTGTATGAATATCAAATAAAACTTGACACTGGCAATATACCCTTTTTTTATTTAGAAAACATAGTACAGTGATCTTACATTAATTACATAGTAAATATTGATAACTATGCACCATTAAAATGTTTCCACATAAAAACAACTGAAGCTAGTTAGTGAAGGAGACATAAAAAAGAAAAAAAATAGTGTGAATTAATTTATATAACTAGAGAATCATGAAATCTTTGACACTAATACCACAGAAGAAAATAATAGCACTAACCCGTACAGAAAGGACACTCACCCCCCCGCGCCAAAATGAGTTTCCGCCCGATATAGCGCCCCACGTCCCGCACCCCGCAGGCACCGCGGGACTCCGCCGGTGGTGTTCGGGGGTGTTTTACATAGCGCCTAGCGCCATTGACTTGTAGTTGATATTCAAAAAGAAGTAGCTTGTCAAAACGCGTTTTCTCTATGGAGTGACCGCCCAGTGCTAATACTATAAAAATAATAGACATATTACCAGATCAATTTAAAGGTTAGACGAGGAAGGAACCAGCTATGGTTATTACAATCGTAAACCGAAGGTAGATCATTCCGACCTTTGTTCAAACTTAGGAAACTAACGGCTGTAAGAAGGGCATAATCTACATTTTAAAGAAAATATTGCTTTAGTAAACTTGACCCATCAAAGAATTTCATTCATATCACATGCGTGATGAGCCAATATAGCTATGATTGAATCATGACTGAAGTTAAACGTGCTACAAGTATTTCATATCAATTTTGAGTGTGAATTGCGAAAACCGAAAGTACAAATACGTACTAATATGCGGTACTATTACATATTCTGTGGCGGTACGGAATGAAAGGCAAATAACTAACTTTTTTGTAAACTTACAAAAAATAAAAGAAAATAATAAATAATGTCGCTAGATTAGAAACTTTTATATAGTATAGGCTCGTATATAGTATTGGTTTATGATTTAGGATTTGGAGTTAGAAGATTACTTGTTTTATTATCTATCAATTTAATATATGAACATAATATCTTTATTTGACAAATATTATGTTTATGTAACTTCTTTAATACTTTATTAAATTAATTTAAATTAAACTTACTTTGTTATCACCAGTCTATATCTAAAAAAAGGTGTTTTAGAAGTTAGGAGTGTTCGATTCTTAGCCATCAATGTGCGCCCACGCATGCTTGAATTACGAAGTGACGTAAAGCTCTATGTAAAATTACAATATATATATGTATTTACATATCATAATATCGCCTTATTATCCTTAAACGAATGAAAAAGAAACATTAGATCATAGGTTGCAATCAAAAATCATGTTGTAAAAGTAGCATACCTACCGTCATAAGGAAAACATAAATAGTGACTAGTAATAATAATAATAATAATAATAATAATAATGTTTATTTTCTCCCACACATTGTAACAAATTAATAATACCAAGTTACAGATATCTATAGAAAGTGGGGAGACAGGAGCCTAAACTAGGTAGACCCTGTATCTTAGGACTCCTGGTCTCCACCTCTCGGAATACAGTAACAATTATATATTAATGAAAATAAATAGACAGTGCGTGCGTACACTAGTGTGTGTGTGTGTGTGTGTATGTGAGTGTGTGTGTGTTTTTGTAACATAAGTGCAAAAGGAATTGGATGTATGCAGTCCTAACAGTAAATAAAAGCGTGTTAACTTATTGGGATGAGAACTTCCTCTACCTCGTCATAGCTCAAATTCAACAACCACTCACTCACCGTGACCTTGCACACTCTTTTTGTAGTTGGGTAAATAGACAAGAGACTATTGGCTAAATTGTACAATCGGCAACCTTGAAAGAAGAAGAAACGGTGAGTGAATACTGTCCTACACGAGTTATTACTGCATACATTAAATTTCCGTCTTGTCCTGGAAGCAGGATGATCTTTATTATAAGTTAATAAAGAGTGCTGTTTAAGTACAACATGTAATATATACAGTTTCCTGACGCTTAGAATCTCACATTCTTTATACAATTCTGCTGTGGGAAACAAGCGCGGCTTAAACAAACTAACTTTAAGAATAAGTCTCTGAGCTCTTTCAAGATTTATCAATCGAGACTTCGCTGAGCCTCCCCACGAAGTGATGCAATAGGTTATTATTGATTGACAAAGAGACAAATAGACGGATCTCATTAACTTTGCGTCAGCAACGTGCCTCAGTTGCTTAAAAACGTAGGTGAGTTTGCGGATTTTTTTAATCGTGACATTAATATGCTTTTCAAAAGTCAGACCGCTGTCAAAAGTGATACCCAGGTATTTAATGTCATTGGCCTTTTCAATGATAGGACATGAACAACTTTGTGGTATCGGGTTGTTACCACACCTGTGAGCCAATAATGAAAGATCAGGTGAGATATCAGACTTCTTCATATAGAAAGGTAGATATTTGGTTTTGCTGGCATTTAAAGATAGTGAATGAGCAGCTAACCACTGACAGACGGTGTTAAATCCCGATTGGGCAAATTTAAATACCTCATTCCATGTATCAGCGTAAAAAGTTAGAGTTGTATCGTCAGCGTACGACAGAACATTGCAGTTTGGTAGCCGTAGTTGAGACAAGTCGTTTATGTAGCAGAGAAATAGAGTTGGGCCCAAAATGCTGCCCTGCGGCACACCACAACTTATCTCGTTGGCTGAGCTGGTAATCTCGCCAATTCTAACACTCTGACTACGACCAGTTAGGTAGTCTCGAAATAGTTCCAGCTGAGTACCTCTTATTCCAAGCCTAAACAGCCTATCCAAAAGAATGGGAAAAGAAACCGTATCAAAGGCTTTTGCCAAGTCGAGAAAAATGGACAGACATTTCTTTTTTGCATCCAATTTTCTGACTATGAAATCAGTAAATAGATGGACAGCGTCATCTGTTGATTTGTTTTTCCGAAAACCGAACTGTGTATCTGATAACAAGTGTTTTGATTCCAAATAATTGACTAATCTTTTATTTATAATTTTTTCTAGAATTTTGGAAATTGTTGGCAATAAAGAGATTGGACGATAATTACTAATACAGTCCCTCTTCCCACTCTTGTAGACAGGAACAATTACAGATCTTTTTAAAGCTGTCGGAAATACCCCCTCTCTAAGACAGCGGTTGAATAAGTCTCGCAGGACTGGAACTATGAATTCTTTGACAGATTTGAGTATTTTGGAAGTAATTCCGTCCCACCCAGATGAACCAGTATTCTTCAAATCCGAGATCAAATTAGCCACCTCTTCCTCACTGGTTTCCAACAATACAAAAGAGTCAGGGGTGATATTAGTGTTGCACAGACGATTGAAAGTGAGGTTAGTTGGAATTTGCTTAGCCATTTCTTCCCCAATACCAGAGAAGAAGTCATTTGCTGCATTTGCAGAATCTTCCATGGTGAGATGGGCTTTCAATAGATCTTCATAGCCATCTTTAGATCGATGTAGATTTGCGATATCTTTAATCGTGTTCCATAACCTTTTACTATCATTTTTAGCTAACTTTAATTCGTTTTTTTCATAGTCTCTCTTACATTTTTTTAAGATATTAGTGCAAAAATTTCTATATCTTTTGTATGTTACTTTAATAATTTCATTATTCGGTTCTTTTTTACATTTTAAATGCATCATGTCCTTGTTTCTTATGCATTTAAGGAGCCCAGCAGTGATCCAAGGTTTAATAGTAAATTTGTGCCTAGGCAACTTAAAAATAATTGTATTATTCACAATAATTTTTTGAGTATAAGTAATAAATAAATTAGTGGCATCATTGATATTTAATGTGTTATAAATGGCTCCAAAGTCAAAATTACTAAAATCCTCCCTTAGTTTTTCATAATTAATTTTTTTACCACAAGAGTAACTTCTAACTAGGCTGTTATTATTATAATTTACGCAGTGTAAAACGGCACTGTGGTCAGATATAGTGGTTGGTAAAATAAACGTGACAGATGTTCGTTTGGTTCTTAGTACCACATGATCCAAGCAGCTTTCACCTCTAGTAGGAATATAATAAGCTGGAATCATGCCTAGGTAGGTAAGGAGATCCAAATAATCTATTGAGTTTTTGGTCACTTGCCGAATATTTATATTTAGATCCCCAACCATAATAATATTTTTAAAAGACGCCATCTGAGATATAAGAAACTGCAGGGACTGGAGAAAATTATCAATATTTGCAAAGCACGGAGGTCGATATATAGCAATAATAGCAGTTTCATCACCAATTTTAATTAGCATGCAGTTTGCTTCGTTTAGCTTTATTTCCTCAACCCTACAGTTTAGGCTACGCTTCACAAACATTACCACTCCGTCGTTCTGATTATAGTTATTTGTGGTACTGTAGCCGTAATAGCCCTCAAGCTGTGGTAGGTTTGTAACACAAGATAGCCAACATTCTGAAAGCATAATGATGTCACAATCAAATTGTAGTCGCGATAAGAGCACACAAAGACTAGATAAATTTTTATTAAGACTTCTTATATTTTGTTGGATTATCTTAAAATAATTCGAGGGACTTTTCATGTAATTTTTACAGTTTTCGGGTAGGCAAACGTAAACGCAATAATATTGCTCGTGTAATTAAATAGAATAGCTGCAATTTGTTAGTATTTAGTTTTTGAGTATGTTGTATATCAGAAATTATGTAATGATTGTTATTATTGTTTGTGTGTATAAGTGAGTAATATTTGTGTACATAGGGAAGTGATAAAGTTAGGTTATATGATGAGTGTGAATCTAGTGAATGTTTAGAGTAACTTTCTCAAAGTACATTTTGTCGAAAATACAATCTTCTTCTAATATAAGAACATAGAAGAAGAGGTCAAATATTTGTACACAGAAAAAAAGACTAAAAACCGAGTCGGGGGGATGTAATAGAACAAATTGAGGTTTTGTTTCTCTGTCCGTTTGTACGGGCTAATCTCATAAACTACTGGACCGGCTTAAATTAAATTATGCATGGTGGTACCTTATACCCCCCTTCAACATCTTAGATACTTTTTACCACGGGAAAATATCTCACCACTATTGGAAACTGGGCACGGAAAAGTAAAAAACAACGCGGGCGTACCCGCGGGCGGAGAGCTAGTATACTATTTTATTTATTTATTTTATTTATTTATTATCGTCTGATAACAATCCAAACAATCGTCTGATTTGTAAGGAGTAGCCTATTTTCATTGAAAAATTGTATGAACATGTTCTATATTGTAGAACAAACCAACTTTGCCTGTGAAGATTTAAAGATATAAATCCGGGTAACTAAAGAAGGCAGCAGAGTTTATCTGTTTTTCTGCGTAACCAAGACAACTGCGTTCGCCAGCGCGCCTGCCACGTGTGAAGAAAAATTGTAGAGCACCAATATTCGCCTGGTTATTCAAAGAGATGCCAAGGGGAGGCCATAGTATAGCACAATATATTTAGACAGTTAAGAGGCCTATAACAGTCCACTAGCGCCCTCATTTGATATTCCTTATTTACTTATTAAAAATAGAAATTAATCAAGAATTTATAGCGGCCCCCAATCATACTATATTATAAAGAGGAAAGATTTGTATTTTTGTGTGTGTGTATGTTTGTAATGAATAAAATAAAAAACTAATGAACCGATTTCAAAAATTCTTTCACCATTTGAAAGCTACATTCACCCTGAGTAACATAGGCTACCTTTTACCGCGGGAAAATGCCTAATTCCCACGGGAAAAACTGTTAACGCGTGCGGAACCGTGGCGGAAAGATATTTTTTAATAATTAAGGAATATCAAATGAGGGCGCTAGTAGACTGTAATAGGCCTCTTAAGCCTCGCCGCCATTTTTACAATTTGCTGTCCTTGCTTACTTACTGTATGGATTTTGAGGTAAACCCTGAAGCCAGTATTATTGAGCCGCCTAAGGCTTTTGACAAGGCTCATAGAAGCCAGGACCAGCGGCTTTACTTGCCTTCCGAAACACAGAATCCTCTTTTTTTCGGACTATCAGGTGATTCAGCCTGCTATGTCCTAACCAAACTGGGGAAAGTATCACAAAGCGATATTTGTTCGCCGAGTGCCCCGCCGGGATTCGAACCCGGAACCTCCATAATGTTCGGCGAGCATACCACTCGACCGCGGAGGCTGTCGCAGTACAGCAGATTAGATACCGTTTACCTTGCCTTAAAGATGACGTTTAACCCTGAACATCGCAACTATGCACATAAAACAATAGTATTTAAAACAAAGTGCCCTAATTAACAGTGACCTTGTCCTTACAATTTCGCCGACAAAGTGCGTTCATCATTATCGGCTCATTACGAGCGTATATTGAATGCTCGCGGCTAGATTGGGCTAAATTATAATCCCATACGTCGTTGGTTTAATAACCCTAGTCTACATTACTGTCTAAATTGATCGACGAAGGAAAATGGTTGTGATTTATGGCATTGTTTAGATGAATAGTGGTGTACATTGCGTGGAGAAATTTTTTAAAAGCTTTTTATAGAGTATAAGTTGAAATACTAATTTATATGTTTTTATAGTGATCAATAGAGAGATAGATAAAATGGAAAATCCTACTACATTGTGGAGGCAAAGGAAAGATCTTCCTTGGGGCATGGTGGTGAGCCCGGGGACCGCGGTCCAACTGTACTTCGTTGGAACTTGTATTTGTTCAATGTCTTGTGAAAACTCTAATAGCGCGTTTCAGGCCTCGGCTTCTTATTGGTCGTTCTTCTAATGACGTAGTATGTGGCGCGCCGCCACAATTATATTAATATAAATGCGAAAGTTCGTGACGATGGATAGATGTTTGTTTCTTTTTCACACAAAAACTCCTGAATGGATTTTAATAAAAATTTACAATAATATAGCTTATACACCAGAATAACACATAGGTTACCTTTTATCGCGGCAAAAAACGTCTTCGTCTTCGCTAATATATAGAAGATAAATTAGAAAAGAAAAGAATATATAAAAACAATAGATTTACCATCTTTTCAAAGCGTCGTTGACCTTGTGGCTAGCGCCGTTGTATTTCATTCGGAAGGCACGTGAAAATTAGTCCTTTCAATTTTATAATTTTGTCTTGGTTAATTCTGTGAAGGAAAAAATCGCGAGGAAACCTGCGAAGAAATTCAATGGTTGTGTGTCAGTCAAGTCAATCGACCCACACTAGGCCAGCGTGATCGTCTAAGGCCTGTTCAACCTGGTTCATGGTTGGCTCGAGCTTTCTTTAGAATATTCCAACTTAATAGAGCAACGGACTCAATTCCGGTGTGGCCGCTAAAATCTCTTCTTCTTTGTCTTTTTCATTCATATGGGAAGCGGAAAGGATGGGAGATGACTGAATCAAATTTTGAATGAATAATATTAAAAATAAGAGCGCAGCTGTCAAAATTGGTTTAATTTTAAGTGGGATGTTTTCGCATGCTTGCTAAAGGTAAAATCGATGTTTGACGTCTCTAAAGTCTCTATTCTTAAACACGTGAAAGGGACATAAAATATGGTTTTTAAATTTAAGTTAAAGCGTAATACGATACAAGAGGAAGAAGCAATGTAAAGTAAAGTAACTTATTCCACTAACATCGCGGCTTTCATAAGCTTCAAATATCGTAACGATGAGTTACGCCCAATTCGCAAATCAAGGTTGGCTAACGTGAACTTGTTGACCTAAGCATGCGCCAAATGATCTAGATTTGGCTAGATTAGTGCTTTATCGAGAGACTGGTAGATATATGTAACCCTTGACATCAATGTTTTGATTGCTTCGTATTGATTTGTTTGATATGCAAGGCTAGGTAAAAGATTAGTAATAGCGTTGAATGCTTAGTAGCAATCAGTAAAATCGATTAAGGTAATTTGAATTGTAAGATATATTTTTTTCGAATAATTGTGGATCGCTGTCGTTGTAATGTCAAAGCACTTTAAGTTTCTCCCGAAGCACGGAACCATCTTTTTTCTCGGACAGGTGATGCCTGAAATGTGCTAAAGAAATTAAGGAAAAGTCTCACAAAGTGATGTATGTGCGAGGACAGATCTATGAGCGGATTTCACTCACAGAAAGAGATGGGTTGGTCCAATAATAAACCTGGAATTTACCTTTTTACTTACTTACAGAAGAAATGTTTTTGGTCTTACAGAAATAAATAGATAAGGATTATGTCATGTCACACTGCTTATTTATTTAGGTAAAAATCTGCCTCTATGTAAAAGTCTAAGGTCGAAGTTCAAAAATTTTAACTTTAGGATATTTAGATCACTTAGTTAAGTCAGTTACATATTCTTTTGTAAAGAGTGGAATTTGGCTGTCTTCTGTGAAGAAGAACTCGCCGGAAGAAACACCACAGGCATAGCATCTTTTTTTTAAAATATTTTTACAAAACTATTATAATTAACTATATAATTATAATAAACTACAATTTGATTAATATAACAAAGAGTGCAAACGAAATATACAATTAGAATAAGGCAACCAGCCAAAGTAGAAAAACTAAACTCTATTTTAACCAATCAAACCTATACATACCCTAAGGTTGGTTTTTATACCGCAAATGATAAAGGTTTGTGATACAAATGATAAGTATCTAATCTACGATAATGGCACGCTTTAACGACGAGCTATTCATTGTAAAACAGGTGCAGATGATCTGCTAATAACCAAGTGTCAAAAAAGCCAATGAAATAAATATCTGCGCCTTCAGAACTATAATCAAAGCAACATTTTGTTAGCATTTCGTAAACGAAATTGATTGCGACTTTAAGTGAATCATTTTATATTGATGTTAATAATAGACTAGAAACATTAAGCTTATATTTGTAATTGATCTCTTTTGACTACTTAAATTACTATGTTTAATGAATAAGATCATGAAATGTTGATGTATTTTTTTTATTTCTATTCTTATTTCGAGGAGGTTTAGATAGATAGATAGATAAACGTTTATTTATGAGCACAGTACTTATACAGAAATGCTTAATATAGGTCATGTTCATCATCATTCATCATTTCAGCCGAAAGACGTCCACTGCTGGACAAAGGCCTCCCCCAAAGATCTCCACGACGATCGGTCCTGCGCTGCCCGCATCCAGCGGCTTCCCGCGACCCTCACCAGATCGTCGGTCCACCTTGTGGGGGGCCTGCCCACGCTACGTCTTCCGGCGCGCGGTCGCCATTCGAGAACCTTTTTGCCCCAACGGCCGTCGGTTCTACGCGCAATGTGCCCAGCCCACTGCCACTTAAGCTTAGCGATTTTTCGGGCTATGTCGGTGACTCTGGTTCGCCTACGGATCTCATCATTTCTGATTCGATCACGCAAGGAAACTCCAAGCATAGCCCTCTCCATCGCTCTTTGGGTGACTTTAAGCCTTCTTATGAGGCCCATTGTAAGCGACCACGTCTCGGATCCATAAGTCATCACTGGCAACACACATTGGTCAAAGACTTTTGACTTGAGACACTGCGGTATTTGGGACGAAAAGATATTGCGCAGCTTCCCGAACGCTGCCCAGCCGAGTTGGATTCGACGATTGACCTCCTTCTCGAAGTTGGATCTACCTAATTGGACTGTTTGTCCCAGGTAGACGTAATGATCCACAACTTCGAGAGATGAGTCCCCAACTTTTATTGGAGTGGGTACTACATGGGAGTTCGACATGACTTTTGTCTTCTCCATGTTCATCTTAAGACCCACTTGTTGGGAGACTCTGTTAAGGTCATCGAGCATTGTGCCGAGGTCCTCCAAGGTCTCAGCCATGACTACGATATCATCGGCAAACCGAAGGTGAGAGATGTACTCGCCATTGATATTGATGCCATGTCCTTCCCAGTTCAGAAGCTTAAAGACATCCTCCATTGCAGCGGTGAACAGTTTCGGAGAAATAACGTCTCCCTGTCTCACACCCCGCTGCAGTTGGATTGGTCTGGAGTTCTGATCCTGGAGCCGGACAGACATGGTGGCGTTCTCATACAAACACTTGAGCACCTCAATATATCGGTAGTCGATTTGGCACCTCTGAAGAGACCGCAGCACTGCCCAAGTCTCAATCGAATCGAAGGCCTTCTCATAGTCCACGAACGCTAAGCATAGTGGCTGGTTATACTCCTCAGTCTTCTGTATAACCTGCCGCAGCGTGTGGATGTGGTCTATGGTACTAAAGCCCTTTCGGAAACCGGCTTGTTCGGGAGGCTGGAAGTCGTCGAACCTGCGCGCGAGACGATTCGTGATGACTCTCGAAAACAATTTGTAGATATGGCTCAGAAGCGAGATGGGTCTGTAGTTCTTCAAAAGGGTTTTATCACCCTTTTTAAAGAAGAGGACCACCACGCTTCTAAGCCACGCCTGCGGCGTTGTACCTTCGAGGATGACGGAATTGAACAGTTTCTGAAGGGCTTTCAAGACCGGTGTACCACCTGCCTTCAGAAGCTCAGCAGTTATTCCGTCATCACCCGGTGCCTTATTGTTCTTTAACTGTTTGAGAGCCATCCTAATCTCGTACAGGCTGACGTCCGGGATGTCTTCGGTGTAGTGTCGGGTTAGCCTAGCTCTGGGGTCAGTTGCAGCTTGGCTGACAGGTGTCCGTGTTGTCGTGTACAGCTGTCCATAGAACCCCTCGATTTCCTCCAGTAACTCAGGCTTAGATGACACGGTTCTACCGTCCGAAGTCTTCAGCTTCGTCAGTTGGCTTTGCCCCATAGACAGATCTCTTGCGAACACTTTAGAGCCTTTGTTACGCTCAATGGCCTCCTTAATACGATCTGTATTAAATTGGCGAATGTCGCGGGTCAGAGACTTTGAGATCTGTCTATTGAGCCGCCGGTAGCAGGAAGCATCATCTGCGGACTGCAGAACCATTTTCCGTCTTTCTTCCATGAGCCTGAGCGTGGAATCTGAAATCTTTTTGGTTCCATTTGTGCGGCGGGTCTTAAAGAACTTGGACCCCGCTGTACGGACAGCTTCCACGAACCTGTCATTGTATTCGTCCACTCCCTCGCAATCTGCTAGGCATTCGAATCGGTTTTGCAGTTCGAGCTGAAAGTGTTCGGGGTTCTGAATTTGGATTGGCAATGGACGGAGCGTAGACTTCATCAAACGAGCTCTTTCGAGTCTAACATTGATATTCAATGAGCCTCTAACCAGTCGGTGATCGCTCCCAGTTTTCACTGAGTTGATCACAGAGACATCATTGAATATTTGTCTCCTCGTCGACAAGTTCATGTTAACTTACTGATTATAAACAAGCAGCTTAAACATTCAGCACTTGTTCAAGAAAAGTTCCTCAAAACTCAGCATTGCTGTGAACCACCCGAAAATAGTACACAGCGCTGTTATTCTGCTGTATCTTGAAGTTTATATAAGCTTTCGCGCTCAGATGGAGATACCACACTGTTTAATACTGAGAGATATTGAAATTATTAAATGAATGTAGTTGACTTCAAAAAGCTAGGAATATCTGCGCGCTTCGAGCACTGGCTTAGTAGTTAAGCGTGATTAAGCGAAGAAAGTTTCTATTCGGGAGATGTCATAACTTAGATGCCGCTACATACCAATATATTTTTAACACGCTTTTTTTAGTTAATTATATATATTATATGTATCAATTTATTATTATTACACATACGCCCATAATAATGTGTTCTGTACCGAACAATGACCTTACCAAAAAAATATACAAAATTCGTTCCAGTCTCATATTGGATGTACGAACCTACGAACTGATATAGGAGTGGTTATTGCATTATATCATAACGGACTATTCAACACTTGCTATACATCCGCGGCTTCACTTCTGAAGTTTACAGATTTAATTACATTCTTTTGGGAAAGTGACAAAATAGAACTTTACAGAACTTGAAAAAGAACTATACAAAATGTTGTGTGGTATTTTCTACCCTAAGGTTGCCTGGTGGAGACTGCTACCTAAGCAATAAGGCCGCCTTTTAACTCTTGTATACGTTTTGTATTGTTTTCTTGTGTACTTTGTATTTTGTTGTTAATAAAGAAAGTATATTGTATTTGACATTTTATACAATATTTAAAATTTTCACCTTCAACAATTAACAACTTTTAATAAATCAAATTACAATGTATCCTTAATTTTAAAAAATAGCTCATCTCATTGCAGTCAAAAACATTTATTTATTGATTAAAAAGTTTTTCCGAGAATATTTAGCATATTTTTTTTAACTTTCGTCAAGATTGTTAGATTTCTCGAACCGTAAAACAAGACAGACGGACAAACACATTTCCGTGTACTATGATAGTAAGGATTCGTGTTACAGTTTGCGGCTCTAGAGTAAGACTGCAAGGTCGAGATGCGATATGGAGCAGTAGATGTACTTTGGTGCGATAACATCATTGAGCAGCTATGAGCTTTAGAAGTCAACGAAAGTGAGGCAGCCAATTTTTAAAATTAGAACTGCTTTCTTGAAAAAAATATTGTAATCGAATTGTCATTCTTTTTCCAGCCAGTTTATGATATCTTAGTAATATTACTAGCTTTCCGCTGCGGCTCCGCCCGCATTAACAGTTTTTCACGTGGGACCGAGGCATTTTCTTGCGGTAAAAGATAGATAGCCTATGTTACTCAGGGCTATGTTGTTTCCCAACTAAGAAAAAGATAGTGTGAGTTCAACTTTGTAATGAATCATCATCATCATCATCATTTCAGCCGAAAGACGTCCACTGCTGGACAAAGGCCTCCCCCAAAGATCTCCAAGACGATCGGTCCTGCGCTGCCCGCATCCAGCGGCTTCCCGCGACCCTCACCAGATCGTCGGTCCACCTTGTGGGGGGCCTGCCCACGCTACGTCTTCCGGCGCGCGGTCGCCATTCGAGAACCTTTTTGCCCCAACGGCCGTCGGTTCTACGCGCAATGTGCCCAGCCCACTGCCACTTAAGCTTAGCGATTCTTCGGGATTCTTCTTGTAATGAATGCTGAAATGGAATAGCATTGGGTGTTTTGGAAACTAATATTTTGAGGAAAGGATGTCATGTGTGTGCCGAAAGGAAAGGTGGGGTTAAGCTCGAGTCCTACCGTTGGTAATGAATAATTTTGATAAGGTACCAGTAATACCAAGTAGCCATAAAGAAGATAAGTTTTTCGGAAAATTAAGACTGATAGTGTAAGGAATCGTGATCAAGTAATATTTAATCAGATGCAGAACCTATCTACCGAAATAACCAGACAAAATTTACATATGAAAGGCTTACTAATGAAGGTTTTAAAAATTATTGTAATACTAGGTTTCCGCCCCGCGGCACCGCTCGCGCTAACAGATTTTCCCGTGGGAAACAGTACCCTATATGTTATTCTGATGTATAAGCTATATTATTGTAAAGCTTCATTAAAACCCATTCTGTAGTTGAGTAACAAAAATTCAAATCCAAACATCCATACATCCATCCTCACAAACATTCGCGTTTATAATATTTGTAGGTTTTAATCATTGTAATTGTAATAAATAATAAATGATTTTAAAATATAAAAATAATGCACGAAAATAAAACTATCCAAATATGGTTGACAAAATAATCGTTATAACGTATGAGCACCTTTTGCGAAACTTTGATAGATTTATTGCAGCTTTGATAATTGATTCATCTAACAATCTTCTGATAACTTTAGCTAACAATCAACAAAGGATTTATGGTCCGGAACCCTGATAATTTAAACAATTTACAAATTAAATCTAAAAAGAGCCTTTTTCTAGTCAGCAAGTAAATGCAGTTAATCGTTTCAACCTCAACTCCAAATATAGTGGGCGGACGATTAAAATAAACGCCTCAGTTTTTGTTCAAACACTTAATAATTTCTTTAATCACTGGAAATTATAGAAAATATTTTAGTATGCATAAATTCAAGATCATTTTTTCAATATATAAAGTTTTCGATCACCTTGTTGGGCACATTCTACGTAAGACCATCCATAACAATTAGACGGGTCTATACATATCGTGTTCGTTTTCGATTAAGCAACTACCACACACGAATTTGAGCATCTTCTGTATCAAAGTAGATCGATTTGGGAGCTGCCAGTATAAATATTGTACACGATATTGAATTGTATCAGTAATCTTTTGGACATCTGCCTAACAGCTTGTGGTGGAAAAAAATTGAATAAAATGAAACTGGTGCGTAAAAATAGATTGTTTTTTACAGTGCAAAGGTTAAGAAGTCGGTGGAAAGGTTGATGGATAGCCCAGTTGGGGTGATAGACGAGTTAGAACTACTGAAGTGACGTGAGAGGCAGCTAATGATCGTGTAGTGTGTACTGTGTCTGATTGTGAATGATTTGTGAACATACGAAGCTTTTGAGACAATTTAAGCAAATATTGAAAACCGTTTTAAGCTTCTTGTAACGGACGACATTTTTTCAAGGAATTCATGTTTTTTTTGTATTTAAATAAAGATTTTTTATGTCTTGTAGCCTAAAAGCAATGCAAGCTTGCTTGTATATTTAGTCCTAGTTTATGAATGTGAAATTAGTAATGGACTGGAGAAATGAGATTAACAATTACATACAATATTGATCGAAACTTAATAAACATTTGGTAAAATTCTATCACAATACTACGTAATCTATTTTGTCATAATCCATTGTTTAAATCAGTCATGTTTGAGACTTTCAGCTGTAACCGCGCGCATTCTTATATCTGTGATATAAGAATTTCGTATAATGTACACAATTTTAAATTTATGTAATTGGTTCCAGATAATACTTTTGGCAGTTGCTGCCATGTCCAGTGGCGCAAAATTGGACAGGACGTACCTCCCGCCGTCTCACGCGCAGAGTTCAGGGGGAAACGGCCAATTCCTGGACGCCCCTGACTTCCAGAACAACGACTTCACCCAGGCTACCAGCAACGGCTTCCCTAAAAGCAACAATGACTACCAAAACCAAAACTACGCTCAAGACGGAAACAACTTTGCACCAAATGCCAATTACCAAAACGAGGCTTTCGACCAAGCTGATGGCTACCAAAACGATGGTCAAACTGGACCTTTTGATGATTTCGAACAACGTCCTGAACGTCCCCAGGCTGCTTTGGAAAGGTCTGCGGCTATCCTTCGTCAGGACAACAGGAATGATGGAGAGACCTATGCCTACGCTTACGAGACTTCCAATGGTATTGCTGCTGAGGAGAATGGAGAAGCAATTGACGGCGTAAGGGCGCAGGGTGGTTATTCCTATACAGGTGACGATGGCCAGGTGTACAGTGTTAGGTAAGACTTTATTACTTTGTTTTAAAGTTGCTTTTTCGTATAGTTAAATAAGTCTTTCACTTCATTTCTCTAGCCTCGCTGAATTGAAGCAATTAGACCTGTAACTTATTTTTACTTTAGGATATTTACACGACATAGTTAAATCAGTTACATATTCTTCTGTGGCAAGTTTAGAAATTTGGCTGTCTTCTGTGGAGAAAAACTCGCCGGAAGAAACTCCACAGGCGTTACATCATTCAATTTCTTTTTTTCAAAATTATAAATTATATTTTATACAATTTTATTAATATAACAAAGAGTGCAAACAAAATATATAATTAGAGAAAGGCAACCAGTCAAAGTAGAAAAACTTAACTATGTAACCAATCAATGATATCTATCACAAGCACAACTGGCTCAAACGGTATCACTTCCTAGCACATATCTAGTGGAAAGATGCTTAAAATTATTTTATGTGTGTTGTTATTTTGTTCTCGGATTAGATTTGAATAGATTTTTTTTGGGTGGTGACTAAATACATTGTTGAGAGCTCAATATGTCCATGTCCCCACCGAGGGGCTCGAGCCTACCCTGAAATCAGGGTGAATAGGCCTTAGTCGACCACGCTGGCCCAATGCGGGTTGGTACCCAATTTAATCTACAAAGTCTCTTTATTAATATGAATTTAATTCTGCCAGCCTATTCTTTTAAGTTATGGGATATTTCACCATAATGTAAACCGCAAGACGTTCACTGCCAGACATTTATAGCTAAGCAATTTGTGTTTACTCAACTTCCTAAGTTAAACACGTCTATAGATCATGCTTTAATTTGCAACAATAAATTAATTAATTTGAGTACCTTTGGCCTGAATTGGTTTATTCGTTGCGAAGTTTATTGCTTTGAACTTAGGCTTCTTCATTCACTTATAATATTAATAATAATGTATGTTCATACATTCATCAATGTCTTAATCAACAACCATGATCCCCAATCTAGCAGGCAAAGGCAAGGATCCTTACAGAAGTAAAATTCACCTTCGCTCACTAAAACGAGTTTCCAACAACCCGTGCCTACTTTACTTTAAAACATGAAATGAATGAATTAATAAAGTTAAAACATCTTTCATTTGAATTATGTTATCGTAACAGTACAACTCTATCAAATTAATCAGAGACCTCAGGCGTCGTCTCCTTCACGATGTTTTTCCGTATCAACGCGCTAGGCCGGTCGAGCCGCCCTAAGACGTAGTACATGACTACTCTGGGGTAGAGCCTTTCGCGGGGGAGCAAGTCCGGTGAAGCTTCATTGGTCGTACGTTCTCGACCCAAACATAGTCAATCACTATCACTACATAGTATAAAATAAAGTCGCTTTCTCTGTCCCTATGTCCCTCCCTTTGTACGCTTATATCTTTAAAACTACGCAACGGATTTTGATGCGGTTTTTTTTAATAGATAGAGTGATTCAAGAGGAAGGTTTATATGTATAATACATGCATAATATACTGAAGGATAACCCACAATAACCATTTTCCCGTGCGGAGCCGGGGCGGGTCGCTAGTTAATATATAAAAAAAAAAACATAAAGTTCTTTGTCTTAATCGTTTCATACATACTATACAAATATTCTTTATTGACATCAAAAGAGAACTCTAGTTTTTTTTGTTTGCAAGGTGTCACAATCGAGAGTGATCTTTCTTAGCTATGATCCAAGAAAATATCTTCAGCCATTTGAAGATTATCAGCTCTTTTCTAGTTGTTGAAAGGATCAAGTAACGGTTTTGCGGCGGGGGTTTTGATTATTTTTAATTTTCAATGTTTTAGATACACAGCTGATGAGAACGGCTTCGTGCCGCAAGGAGACCACCTCCCCACCCCCCCTCCGATCCCCGCAGAGATCCTCGAGGCGCTGCAGAAGAACGCCCAGGACGAAGCCAACGGCATCTTCGATGATGGTGAGTTTCAAGCACAGGTTTCGAATGACCCGTTGGTATATGACTTTTTTTTTTGGGGTAGAGTCTTCTACTTCCGCAAGTCCGGTGAAGCTTGATTGGTCGTACTTTTTCAACACATGCATAGGTCAATTTAAAAAAAATGTGCGCGGTGTAAGTGACATCTTAAATACTATGGTTTGTTTCATATTAATCCGGACAAAAGGTCATTGACGCCTGCATACAATGCGCACATATTTTTCAAACGATACTATAAAACTTTAGGAAATTATCGCAAAATACGTTATTTGGCATACCGTAGTAGAAGGCGGGGTGAGCGCGTGACCTTGCCAGACATTTTGGCGTTATATAATTTTTAATAACTTTCAAGAAAAGAAAGAGGTAAATGAACTTTTGTGCGGATTTATATGAAACAGACCATAAACAATAACATAGAAATATTCGTCAAAAAAAAAAACAAAAAAAACGCAGGCTAAAAAGAACGCGCCTTTTTAGGGTTCCGTAGCCAAATGGCAAAAAACGGAACCCTTATAGATTCGTCATGTCTGTCTGTCCGTCCGTATGTCACAGCCACTTTTTTCCGAAACTATAAGAGCTATACTGTTGAAACTTGGTAAGTAGATGTATTTTGTGAATCGCATCAAGATTTTCACAAAAAATTAGAAAGAAAACAATAAATTTTGGGGGGTCCCCTAACTTAGAACTGAAACTCAAAAAAATTTTTTTCATCAAACTCATACGTGTGGGGTATCTATGGATAGGTCTTCAAAAATGATATTGAGGTTTTTAATAAAAAAAAATTCTAAACTGAATAGTTTGCGCGGGAGACACTTCCAAAGTGGTAAAATTGGTGTCCCCCCCCCTAACTTCTAAAATAAGGGAACGATAAAACAAAAAAATATATATGATGTACATTACCATACAAACTACCAACGAAAATTGGTTTGAACGGGATCTAGTAAGTAGTTTTTTTTAATACGTCATAAATCGTAAACCGCAATTTCCCTTTCACTATTACTAAAACATCGATCAAAGTTACAACGAACTACAAGAACTTTTATACTATGTTACTTGCTGATACGGAACCCTTCATGGGCGAATCCGACTCGCACTTGGCCGCTTTTTTCAAATACGTAAAGGACATGGTTAGTTAATGGTATTAAACAACTTTTCCAAACAAAACGATACCTTTGCTCGAAATTGATAGCAAATAAAAATTTTGACTTCTTCACACCAAACTGTTCGATATGACTATTTTGTCGTGAAAAGTTTACTTCGAAAAGTTCAAAAAAAAAAGTAAACAAATTGTAGTTACGAGATGTCAATACATTTTTCATTTAGTTAGAGTAAATTGGGTGTGATTGCTCACACGTTTAATTAGCTAACCGAAATATAAGTCACGACTGTTGATTGCATATCGTGCTGCAATTGCAACCCATTGCAATTATATTTTTAATTATCATTTTCAAGTTCTGGGTCAGGTATGCTGTTTTGATGTTGGTCATGAAATTGACCAGGAGCTGTAGGAAATATCTAAATAAAATAAATGACAAAACGTTCAAATACAGACTAGACTAGTGTGGCTTGAAACCTAGTTTACTGTTAGTTACGATTAAGTAAGCCGACTCTATCCTTTCTCATATGTAAGTTTGCACGTTAACGATCCACTAGAAGAAATACAGGCATTGTATTCAATCGAATTTTGTTGTAACGAAGTTTAAAACCGCATATTTGATTCGTTTATTATTTATTTACGGATATGTCAATTTATAATATTTAAATGTTATCGACTGGACTTATGATTATGACGATATTTCAGGCTCCTACAGCGACGGCAAGTACGACAACGGTGAACAAAACAGCGAAGCAGGTTACAACTACAACAACAACGGAATCAACTTCAACGCAGGTGGTAACTTCAACAATGCTATCAACGAGATCGCAGCTGATGATGACGACTCCATAGTTACCAACAACGCTCTTCTCCGATCCAATGACGCTGCTCAATCCACCTTTGGAAACCAAAATGGAGTTGAGAAGGCTTACCTGCCACCCTTCCAGCAGAATTCTCAGCAAGCCAGTCAAAGAAGATACAACTCAGCCCAGAACAATGGTATCCGCAATCAAGGTAACAATGGTTTCAGTAGCCGAAATGGTATCGAAAAGACATACCTTCCACCCCAGCAGTCTGACAGCGCTCGTCGCACTCAAAATAATGGTTTTAGAAGCCAATCTAATGCTTTCAATGGACAAATCGGAGTCCAAAGAGCATATCTCCCACCTCAACAGTTTGGACAGAATGGTCAAACTAGACCAAATACCCGTTACAACACAGGAAATGCGTTTAGGAACCAGAATGGTGGCGGTTTCAACAGACAAAATGGTGTAGAAAGAGCTTATCTCCCTCCTCAACAGTTTGGACAACGCAGCCAAGGAACTTTGATCACAAACAGAGCCAACAAAGGTGAGACTGGAGTCAACAAAGCGTATTTACCTCCTGGACAATTTGGACAGCGTGACCAAACCGCAGACGCCAGGCAGAGGTTTGCTCCCTTTGGAAATGCTGGTGTCAGAAACCAACCTTCTCTCCAGAGGTCTTACTTGCCACCCCAAGAACAGTCGCGGAGAAACGAAGGGTTCAAAAGCATAGCTTTAGCAAGAAGGACGAATATTGGTAGGGAATATTTGCCGCCAACTGATCAGAGGAGAACTGGTTTTGAATCGAATGCCGTCTTCAAAAGTGATAACCAATAAAATCATAGAACAATTTATTATTTAACACAAACGATTTGTATATAATATATTAAACTAATTTAAAGCAATAACATGTATTTTATTAATTTATTTTACAGAAAAATATTCTCGTGAGAGCTATAGAAGAGCCTATGACATTGCTATTGATGAATTTTCTCATGGTCTTTTTGAATAGTAATGTGCACATCAATTTGATATATGAATGAAATCGGTTAAAAAAATAGAATAATATGATTTTGATAGGATTCAAACCACTTAATTTTGAATGAAAAACAGCAAATGTAGGTATATCAATGTTTTTAACAAACAATATGTTTAAACCATTTAAAAAAATACAAACATCGTGAATGAAACAATGATGTAAAAAGTCTAAGCTCTACTTCGCTTTCTTTTCGAGTGGCTTTTAGTACGAGTATTATCAAAGCAGCGATGTCATGAAGTTTCATATTGCACTAACACACATAGAAGAAGAAGTTTCATATTTCCTATCAAAATATTTAATGCGTTCTGACAAGCGTCGGGGCGTGATAGTGTCACAGGCGTAAAGCAAATAATGCGTGTGACTTGACATTTAATTCTCTTTTAAAGCTTGGGTGGTTTCATTGATAGATCTGTTAAAGAGAAGTTATGTTTCTTATGATATCTCTGTTATACATTATATATACTTTGGTAGCACCTGCCAGTGTGAAGTTGTGAAGTCTAAATTTCTTTATTTTACCATTTTTAACCTGCTTGTGTTTTAAAAGTATTGTAGATATTTCCCGCAAAATTTTCAAAAACAAATTCGTTTCTAAAAACTTGACAGTTCCAAACTCACCCAAAAAGAAATATTTTTTTTTAGATTTTTTATTAATTATTTATCTTTAAGGACAATGCATATTAAAATTAATATTTTAAGAGGTATCATTTTCATAGAAGGTTAAACTTAACATCATTATTTAGAAAAAATATCAGTTAAACCATTAATTAATAAATATGTATACGGTACCGAATATTCAAAGATCTTAATTATTTGAAATTCAAAGCATTAAGAGCATTAAGCACAAAGAAAACGATACAGCAACAAAAGATCGAATCATTGATGGCATTGAAGATGAAAATCGACAAAAAGTCTATCAGTTTTATACCACTCATCTTACCCTTAACAAGTTCACAGTTCACGGATGGTAAGCAATTAGTTGAAACAATACATTACTCGTACTATACTCCTGACCCTAAAGTCGTGTGTCATGTGACCTTAGACATAATGGACGAAGAGAAGTAGATCTAAGCCACAAAGCAAATGTACCTAATTAAAATTTTGAAACATCTACCGTATATTGGTTTGGTATTAATGATGAATAGGTTCGTGAACATAACTCGATTGAACTGATGAAATAACAATTAAACATTGATTAAATTAAAGGATCTGTTTTCCTGATTGTTAAATTTTTGAATGCTATAATTTCGTATTTGATGGAGTTAGTTACTGATTGGATAAAATATGAGTCAAAGATGTTTAAAGACATTCCGGAACGCCGGATGTCCTATGTTGATCTTTGTACAAAATTAATTTAATATTTATTATCTATTAAATTGTGGGATTAGACGATTAGATAATTTTCGCTTGCTATACAATTTTTTTCGTAAACCATATCTTTAAATAGAAAAATGCAATTTTTGTGTTATAGTATACATTGTGAAGGATTGAGTTTATTGTGTTATTCAACCGTACAAATAATATAGTAATTAATTGTAGAGTTACTTACGCGTAATATAAAATAATGGACGTCTTTCGGCTGAGCTGAGATTATGATGATGAATATAAAATAATACATAGAGTAGAGTTTTCTGAGGAGAACTTTTACACGTATATAGATAATAATTATAATTACTTTCAAGATTTTGGGTAGAATAGGGCAAAGTATTATTTACAATTTCAACAGAAAATTGAATTGGAAAAGAGAGAAAGTTAGCTAAAATGTGGATAATATTATGTAAGGAAGCATCTTTACTGGATGAAAATGACGTACAAAGAATATGACGTGCCTCTAAATTGACTCTCAGAAATTGACCAAGCTCACCTAAAGGGATAAGATGATTAGATAAGGAACATACTCTATTGAACACACAGGTCATGCTATTTAAGAAATATCAGAACTTTTGTACTGCCTAGTTATACTTACAATTGGATCTTTGTGATGTCATTCTATCGCATAAGAGTAAGTTATACTATGATTATGTCACAGCTATTGTTTCATATCGGATCTGTCGCAGTGCTTGATGATCACTACAAAGCTTTGCATCATTAGTGTCACTTTTGTTTAATAACGTATTAGGTTAGATGGGACTTCCCGTTCCCAAACGTTTGTCACCTACAATTACACTCCCGGCCACACAAAATGCCAAGGTCCCGAAATTTACAATCCACGATCGGTGACCAACAATAAAATTGCGAAATCGTAAAATAAACACTCATAATAACTTGTTTAGGTGTCTGACAGCTACAATTAGGGTTTCTGTCACGCTTACGTCTGTCACGTCCACACGTGCGATAACCCATTAGAGGCTAATTTTAAGGATGGTATAAATAACATTTTTTTGGTTGAAGACGACACACATCCCCAGTGGATCCTGCAGTGGATACATCGTCTGAGATGAAGAGGTTTATGGTTAGTGCATTCTTCAGTGGCTTGAAGTGTAGTGACGATATCAGTGTTGATAAGTGAAAGTAGTTGCCAAGTGACATTAGTATGTAATAATAAAGATCATTATTGATCTAATAAAACTCATTCATTATGTACCTATTACGATCACAGTGTTCTCTTTTGTCCTGAACTTAAACCATAAAATTGTATTACGTCAGTGTTCTGGTGATAAGAATAAGAGGAAGTTTATCTTTTACAGTTATTCCTAGCCCTTGGGCTAGCAGCTACTGAGAAGTTGGACAGGACCTACCTGCCGCCACCTGGATCTAAATATGCAGGGGGAGAGCCAGGAGACTTGCAAGTTCCACTGGAATTCCCCAAACAAGCTTATACTACTACTGCTCCATCCCTAGCTGGACAAAACAATGAACCATCAACTTTCGGTGGTACTCAATTAATACCAGGTTCTTTTCGAAGACCCGCTCAGGATTTCTTAGGAACAACTTCAGTGACACCATCAAGCAAACTTCCTTTTAACTACTTCCAAACCAAAGTACCAACTACAACAACATCTTATGCTTTCACACAAACTACGACTTTTCCTCCAAACGAAGGCTATGAGACTACTATAAGTCCTATTTTACCAGTCGAAACACCATTAGGTGAATCACCTGGTTTAATAAAACCTTTTGGACAAGAACAAATTTTCAACCAGAATATACCTCAAAATCGGCCTATCTTACCACAGACTAGTAACCAACTTTCTCAAAGACCCGGTTTTCTACCCATATCAAATATTTCTGGAGTTCAAACTTCTTATCCTGGAAGTCAAAGCGCTGAACAGGGTATCAACCCAATACCAGTATCTACAGCATCTCCAGTACTTGGAACTTTACAACCAGGACTTGTCACTTCTCTTCCAAACAACCAAGGTTATACTCAACATTTAGGAGTCCAGCCGCCACGTCAGTTTAATCAACAAGGTTACTTCCCGTCATCTTCTACTGCACCTGGTTATCAAACTGGTTTTCCATCTCAAAATGGAGACATTTCAAAAATCCAAACACCGAATGTTGTTGGCCAACAGCCAACTGGCTATCCATCCCATAGTCCACAACAAAGTACAACTCAGTACATAGATAAATATGGCAATGTTCAGAACAACGTTGTTCCTGGTTTCACTCCCCAAACCCAACAAAGTCAAAGTGCTTTACCCCAACCAGGACTAACACAATATGGTGAAAACTTAAATTCAATTTCTAGAACTCCCGGTCTTTTGACACCTTCTCAGCAAGGAGTTAATAATCTCGACACTATTGGATCTGTGATACCACACACTGGATCTCAAAAAGCTTCGGACACTGGTTTAATGTATGGCCAACAACAAGGAGTACCACGTCCCCAGTATTTTGAACAGAATGGTCCTTTCCCTACATCTGTGCCTGGTATGTCTGGAACACAACAAAAAGGTGACTTGCAGTTATTTGGTCAACAACGACCAGTTTCACCTACTACTAGTCCCGGAGGAATTCTTAGTGACCAAGGATATCAATACCCTAAGTTTGGAAACCAACAGGGCAATCTCCCGTCTACTGGATTTTCTCAATCTTCACCAATAACTGGATCACCAATAAACCCGTTCCAACAAAATCAAAGACCAGAATTTAGTACTCAGCGAAATATATATCCGTCTACCGGAATTTCCCAAGTAAATCCTGAAACAGTATTTCAACCACAATCAGGTGGCCAGGTACCTGGGCCACAATTAGGTGGCCAATTACCTGGGCAACAGTTAGGTGGTCAACAAAACTTGCGTCCATCAACTCTTATTCCCGGTCAAAGTGGTACTAATCTGCCAGGCGCGCGTCCACAATTTATAGAGCAACAAGGAGCAATCCCTACCAACCTACCTGGACAATCTTACTACCAACAACCAGAAAGTCAAAATTCACAAATTGGTCAACAAAATTCGTTCCCATCAGCAGGATCCTCACAAACAACTTCTTTTCCAACTCAACAAACTAATGTACAACAAACAGGGTTAAACCCACAATCTTACCAAACAAATGGTCTTGTAACAAACCTACCAACAAAACCTGATGTGTATCTGAACAATATACCTCTACGACCAAATCAACCTGGTCAGGAACAATCCGTAGACTTCTCAGGCTCTAGACCGACACCATTCGGACAACCTCAGACTGACAATAGAATTCCATCTTCCCAAAAGCCCGGTCAAAGAATAATTACGAATGGTCCATTTAATATTAACAGACCCAGTACAGCTTCCGTGCCTTCTGGTTACCAGCAGCCTTCCTTTACCAGCACAACTCCAAGTTCAATCCCATCTTACAGTATTACACCTGGATCTACTATTGCACCTCGTCCAGTAATTAACATAGAAGGAACAAATCAGGGTACTCTTACTTCTCGACCTGAACTTCCTCAAGCAGAATCTGACAGAAACGCTATCATACTCAACTATGAGAATGTACTTACGCCTGAAGGATTTGCTTACACCTTTGACACGTCTAATGGTATTCACGCTGATCAAAATGGAACTGCAATAGACGGAGTAAAAGCTGATGGTTCTTACTCATATATTGGAGATGATGGGAAATTATACAGCGTTGTTTATACTGCTGATGAAAATGGATTTATACCTCATGGTGATCATTTGCCTACACCTCCACCAGTACCTAAAGCTATCCAGCAGGTTATTGAACAAGCCAGCAAAGATAAGCAAGCTGGAATTTCACATGATGGTAAGTTTATGATTTAGTTTTAGAGGAGTTACATTTTCTTTTTTATGTACCACCAACTTATAATAATATTTACTTATTTATCAATTTACAGGTTTTTATGATGAACAAAAATATGGTCATAAAAAATATCAATTCTCTAAACATCGTCGACCTCAAATGCAAGACAAGATCACCGATGATGCAAATACTGATACTGGGTATGAACGAAAGTTTAACAAAAAAATCAGACCCGACGAAGAAAGAACAAATGAAACTTATGGTAAAAATTATGATACAGAATATGATACGGGTGATAGTAATTTCGGAATGAATAAACACAATGATCAAAATCAGGACAAAATTGGAAAAAAGAACATTTCAAGACGACCTATTTATAAGAAGCCAGGACAAAACGACTATGGTGCTGAACAAACACAGCATTCTGTAACGGACGAGCAACCACAACAAAAATTTGTAGAACCAGGCAGTAAGCGAAGAAAACCTATTCAAGGAAAAATATCACATAAACCTGGTACCTTTAGTCATAAAGTAAAACCTGTATCTTCTAGAGATGAATACGATGATGACCAACATTATGGAGACGTGAAAGAAAAAGAAGAATATGATAATGGAGATGATACGAAAATTCCGACAAAAGCTACTGCCACCACATTTTCAGATTCTCAGCAAACGGATTATGACAAACCACAATTCTCTGGGAGTGTTGATAGTAAAGAACCATCGGGTGGCGTAATCAGACGTCCTGGAACTAAAACATCAGAAAATTCCTACAAACTCAAACAAAAATCTAAAGGCACTCGTCCTCAAAAGCCAGTTAAGAATTTTGCTACAAAATCTCAAGTGAGCGATGATGGTTCTGTGGATCAAGAAAACTATCAAGAACCCAACATCTTTGACCAAGAGAACCCTAATAATGAAGAAAACTATCCTACGAGTTCAAAATCTGAACAAAAGAGTCAAACATTGTACCACCAACCATTAAATAAAAACGTCAACAAGAATATTCCTCAGCAACCTGATGACGAAGAAACTGGATACGAATATACACCACCACAAAATAAATTATACCATGGAGAAAAAAATCGGTTTCCTTCCCGATTCAGTGATAAAATTTCTACAAAAAAGCCAGATAATATGTACAAAACTGTTGATGATAATACAACCGTTCAGCCTTTCATAACTCCTAATGTACACCGCGATGAAGACGGTAATTATGAAGATGAGTCTGAAGAAGATGATCGTTCACAAAACTCAAGAAAAATGACTTCAAGCCTGCCTGGATACAAAAATACTGAGGATAGTTCAGAATATTCTGATGAACAAAGTGAACCTGATCAAGGATTTGATAGAGAAGGAGAAGATTCCAGCAAGACTTACCCAGGTAAATCAAGAAAACCAACATTAATTTATCGCCCTGGGTATGACTCTCAACGTACCACTGGAAAACCTGCGTATTATGATGAAATCACAACTGGCAAGGGGGGTAAAATGAGACGACCCGGTTCTGCAAGTGATCAATATTCGAATGATTTACAAAAGCAAAGAACCCAACAACCAGACGAAGATTACACAGAGGAAACTATACAGAAATCAAAATCTCCGAGTTTTACTTATACTTCCTCTACAACTCCCATGACTATCAAAAAACCTCATCGCCCTATTTACAAACAAACTCCACCTCAGACACAAGAACATTACTCAACCACATATGAGCCATCAGATACTTCTAGTGCCGAAGAAGATTTTTATGAAACTACCAACAGACCTGGATATTCTAGTTCAAAATTCAGGCCTAGTAGACCGGGAACATCTTTTGGTACTATGCCTAATACAACATTATCTATAGGATCAGATCGTCCAGGTGCGTCCAGAACTGAGATTATATCATCTAGACCAACCTACGACTATAGCTCTGATAGAACAATGATTCCAGAATCTCCTACTATTCAACCTGGAACTTCTAAAAGCATAGCTGGAAAAACTGTTGTCACGCCTGGGGATTTAAGGCAACCAAATTATTATACAACTACTCTCCAGACAACCGGACCTGATTACTCGGATGACTACGATAGGAATAGCCCAGAAACTAGACCGTTCTATTCTACTACGAAAGACGGAACTAAATACCCCGAGAAAACTTTAAAGGGACCTGTAACTCCTGGAATCAACATTTATCAGAACCTCGGACAACCTGGAAGAAAAGACGTCCCGAGTACAACGTATAGACCAAACTACTCAATTACTTCGATTTCTGAACCTAATTCGGCAGCTGTTGACACCTTTGGAAGGCCTTTACAGCCTGTATCAGGAACTAAATCTATTCAACCTGGTATTCCCGTAACTTCAAGTCAAGGAACGCTTTCAAATGTTTATCAAGATACTGGCATCACAAGACCTAGACCAGGTAGCTTTAGACCTAGTGAACCACGCTTTGGTAGCCCCCAAGGAATCCCTGGACAGAAGCCTGTAGAATTTGGACCTTCATCCTTCACTACTCCTGGTTACCTCAGTCCTTACGAACCTTCTACTACGAAGATTATCGGCGAAGACTTCAGTGGCCCAAAGCAACAACAAAAATATGATCCTGAAACTGGTTACTATTACTAGGAATTTTTATTGAAAATTTATTTATTGGAAATTTAATGTTTAAGCATTTTATATAATTTATACGAGCATGTTGAAAAATGTAATAAAAATAAAAATGGAATTGTAAGTGTTATGGCATTTTTTGTTTTATTTAAAATTATAGTGCTGGCAAGTAACTTGACAATTAAATTCCAAACTATAAATATAAAATTAGGTATTTCAAATAATTATGTAATCTAAATTGTGCAGTAAAGAAGATGTGGCAGTGGAAAATAATAATATATTTTATATAGAAATGCCGATGGTGTTACGGAGTTAAAAACAGACAGACAGACATTTAAAAAAAGGTGACACAACAGCGAATATCAAAATAAAGAATATATATAAAAACTTGCCAGTGTCCTTATTACTTATTACTAAAGAGTATATTTACAACACCTCCCCGTAATAAGAACACCATGTATGTATACATCACTACCTACAATAACTATACCCTGACTTAAACTAACACATGACATTAACACTAAATACACCACATAAAAATGTTGTACACCCCTGACCTATTAACGAAGAATTAATTAATTTACACTAAACCCAGAGATTTGACACACTTGTGATGTTTCAACTTTGCAAGAGGTTTGGTCAAAACATCAGCAGGCATTTTTGTGGATGGGATGTATTTAAATATGACTACGCTATTGGAATGGGAGCGTATGAAGTGATGCCTAATATCGATGTGTTTTGTCCTGGAATGATAAGTGTTACTGTGAGCAAGTTTAAGTGAACTTTGGTTGTCACAGAACACTGTTATGGGTAAGTTGGTGTTAAATAATGACTGTATAATGGAACGGATGTAGATCGCTTCTTTGCATGCTTCGCTGAGAGACATATACTCAGCTTCCGTCGTGGACAGGGCGACCGTACGCTGTTTGCGTGATTCCCATGATATGGGTCCCCCACTTAACATGAAGACGTAACCGGTGTACGAACGTCGATCTACAGCGTTCGAACCAAAATCGGCATCAGTGTAGCCCAGCACGTCGATGACATCGCTGTTACGCTGGAAACATAGTTTTAAGGACTTTGTCCCCTTGAGGTAACGAACGACACGCTTGGCGGCTCGCAAGTGTATCTGACTGTACCTGTACCTTCACAAGGAATTGAAGAGTTATTGGCGACAAATATTGGCTTGGACGCCGTAGTCACGGTCTGGAAGCAGTTTCGGTCCTTGCACATATGCGAAGTTGCTCCAGAATCCAGAAGCCAGTTAGGTTGGGCACCTAGAGGAAGGGAGTGAAAAGAGGATGAAAGTGTAACATCAGTTGTATTATGTGTCTGGTTCACATTGTTGTTAGTTTTTTGGAATTTAGATTTTCTTTTTCTACAATTTGTAACAACATGACCAAACTTCTTGCAAAATGTACACTTCACTACTGTGGATTTTGATAAACAGGCCGAAACTAATGCACTGGTAAAAGGTTCTTCAGACGTCGATTTCTGGTCTTCCTGCAGAAGACGTGTAGCCACCGAGTCCGATGATATCTTTACACCTGAGTGTTGCAAAGCCATGATGAGAGGCTTGTATGTATCAGGCAGTCCAGTTAGCATTATCACTCCAACAAATTCATCATCTAGTCCAGCATCAATCTCATGCAATTTTTCTTGTAGATCCCTAATCGTATTAATGTAGGTCTCCATATCTCCTGTCATCTTCGTATTAAATAGTTGCCTCAGTAAGCACAGTTTTCTATCTAGACCTTTGTCTGCATATTGGGCCTTTAGCTTTTCCCAAGCTTCACTTGCAGACTTCGCTCCTTTCACTGTCGAGTATATGCGTGGTGATATACTTAGGCATATCTTTGCTAGTGTCTGTTCGTCTAGCCGCTGGAATTCTGCTCTTTGAGCAGCGAAGACAGTCGGCTTCTCCACACAGTTCCACAAACCGCAATCAACCAGGAACATCTTCATTCCAAAACTCCAGGTCCCGTAGTTAGCGCGACCTTCTAGTTTTGGTATGGGAGGAACACCGCTCGTCACGAACACTGGTCCCGATGTAGCTGGAGTAGCTCCGGATCCTGTGGCCGTCGGGCTGTCGCCGCGGGCAGCCTCTGTAGCGGGTGTCGTACTCATGTCTCTGGTGAACGTCGTAGAAACTGCAATACACCACCTGCAAGGTTACATAGGCTCTGGGCCCATAACCTGCAGTAAAAAGAAAGATGTGGCAGTGGAAAATAATAATATATTTTATATAAAAATGCCGATGGTGTTACGGAGTTAAAAACAGACAGACAGACATTTAAAAAAAGGTGACACAACAGCGAATATCAAAATAAAGAATATATATAAAAACTTGCCAGTGTCCTTATTACTTATTACTAAAGAGTATATTTACAACAAATTGCAGCGTAATTTTTTCAAAATCTTACACAATATGTAGTTGAATGGCATTATTTTTCCGTAGATCTTGTTTAGAAATTACAGCCAGCCTCCTTCTGTAAAAAAATATTTGAAGATCAAAGCAAAACATCCAAATCTTTTAAATAAAAATAAAATCAAAGTATTAAATTTTTAGACATTTCAAATTACAAATTAAAACAAAGACTGTTTTCTTGTAAGTAGTAAAAGCTTAACTATTAACATTTAAAACGGATTTAAGTTTTAAAAAGTATATTGGGAAAAGCTTGTTACTAATTTTCTTACAAAGCTTTTTATTTCATCCCGCTGTCATAGCTCCATCTAGTGTCTTGTTATTTGAACTCGTGTACTGGTTTGATGGTTCAATTTAGAGCATACTCGGCCGGCCTTCACTATCGCAGTCTCTTGGTAGTTAAGTTGCTATCATAAATTGATATAAGAGTTAGTTCATAGATGGCGTATGTTTAAATCTATTTATTTATCATTTAATCAAATTATTAATTATTTCGTAATATGTATAAATTAGCTATTTATGCAACTGTTGCATAATGAGGGGTATTTAACACGAGTGTGGTTTATGAAACGAGCGCAGCGAGTTTCATAAAAGTATACACGAGTGTTAAATACTAATTATGTACAGTTGCATACAATAGTTTATCTACACTCATACAACAAATTTAAATTAAAGACAAAATAAAGTAATCATTGTTTATTGTAATAATTATTGACATTTTGTATGGCGCGAAAATAAATTTGCAGTAATATCGCACCGCGCATGCGCGCCGCCAAGGTTGCGTTCCGAAACACGCTAGTGTGCTCAAATAGCAAGCATCTGCGTAAAAATTAAAAAAAAAACTTCATTTTGTTACAACTTTGCGATAACGAAATGAAATTTGTATGGATCCTTAGTCACGGCTCCATCGAAAGGTATATCATTTGCTTAGCGTTTCTGATAAGTAAATGAAGGATTTACGACATGAGTGTAGATAAAATATTTTAACAAATCGTGGTCTAGTTTTTTTGCTTGCAAGGTGTCACAATCGAAGAAAATATCTTCAGCCATTTGTAGATTATCAGCTCTTTTCTAGTTGTTGAAAGGATCAAGTAAAGGTTTTGTGGCGGAGGTTATTAGAATTTTTAATTTTATTTTATAATTTAATTTTATATTTTTGCTCGAGAAATAGAAAATAATCAAAACACTTTTTTGCAATGGGATTTTGTAAAAGATTCCGCCAGTGCTACGGATAACATGTCAATTGCTACGCTTTGCTACGGTGCTACGGGCTACGGCGGCGTAGCGAGTGAAAACACTTTAATACTATGTCACGTGAATAATTATCCTAGTGGCTCAACAAATACGCATCTTTCAGCGGTTTAGCGTTGATTATTGCGAATAAAATACCTAATTATTTGATTAGGACGAAGGTGAAATAATCGGTTTCCTCATATGTAAAATTATAATTTGAGAAATGAGATATTTTTGGAAGCGCTATTTATCGGAATTGTGACGTCAAATGTCTTTTTGCACTGTATTGCAGTAAAGATTTCTTTGGGGTATTTTAATTGTTTGGGATATTATGATATGGCATCGCCACTTTTGGGTGGTTTCATGGTCCAAGAAAACAAGGTCTAACCGTTAGACCACGTGACTTGACACAAGCCTACGTCATCATGCTGATTATCTTTGTCTATTAACACGCATTCGACAAGGATGAACAGCATGATGACGTAGCCTTGTGTAAAGTGAATTACTTCCGAGCTATCCATTCTTACTATTTGATTTCTGAAAATAAAAAAATAGTGTAAACCAAGGTATTAATGGCCATTAAACTACAAAGTGGCCAGTTACTAATAGTGGTCAGTAGTACCTTGGTCCTACTTTTACTTCAGTAATAATACGAACGAATCGTCAAAATGTATGTACGGTATGTACAGTGTACTGTTACACGCATTACTTTAGAACGGCTGCACTGAATTAGATTAATTTATTTTGTTGTATTCTTTATTGGCAGCTCAAGGGTAGGCATAGCCGCAGGGCAGACAGCTAGTTTATAATATTTGTATGATGGTTCGCATGTGTAGATCAAATTTAGAACGTTTAAACTATTTAACTAAGTAATAATTTATACGGTACAGTCTCGTGCCATTGCATTCACAAAAAATAGCACAAAAATGTAACTAGCCGGTAAGAAAAAAGCTGATAATGACCCAAAAAAATCCTCAATAGAAGCGCCAATCGGAACTCGTCTTTACACAGTTTTTATTAAGGTATGTTTTTGCTGCATATGTTACTTAATGGGCAGTAGGTCAAAGGAGCTCGTCCATCCTGGATCCGGTTACTGAATGGAGCTGAGGTCAAGGACTGTTGTGAGAATCAAGAATTTTGTAAAAAATATTTTACGTCATTGAAATCATCAATCAATATATATAAAAATCAATGCCACTTTTCGTTGTAATTTTATAACCCAAGAACGGTCTCACCTATCCAAACTAAATGTTTAGGCTTTGTTCGGACTATTTAGTAGATGGTTTATAAGGGCCTGGCCACAGCTTCGGGCGACCAGCAGAATGTTGCCAGCGAGTGACCTATAATCAAAATTAACATGACAGAATTTTTTTTTTTTCATTTCTAAAAACCTGCTAGAAAATAGTACCACCGACATTAAGAAATTGATTTAAAGGCATGAAATTACCCAACTTTTGCAAAAAAGTTCAATTTCCATGCAAAAAGTACCTTTTTTCTTATTTTACTTAGAAAACGACTTCAACATTGTAATGTAGCACAAATAAGATTAAAAATACGTAAAAGTAACGTTTTGTGCAGTCGTGTAATGCACAATGTTTCGCGCCGCAGCAGGTCGCCGCCGCGCGAAGCTAGGTAAGTGCAGTTTGCACAAAATCGGTCGAGCGGTTTTTCATTTACACGTAGCCAAGCATTTAATTTTGTTTTTACATACACGCTTTATATTAGCTTCACTTGTAAGTAACTATGAATGTAAGAAAATCTTGGAATCTTAATTTGACCCACTTCCCGGTCTTCGATTAGGATGAAATTTTGCACACGCTCTGAGTTCTGATGACAATACATGACTAGCTAAGAAACGTCATTACAAATCCAATATGGCGGCCTCCCCATTATTGTATCTAAAAAAATCTTGGAATCTTAATTTGACCCACTTCCCGGTCTTCGATTAGGATGAAATTTTGCACACGCTCTGAGTTATGATGACAATACATGACTTGCTAAGAAACGTCATTACAAATCCAATATGGCGGCCTCCCCATTACTGTATCTAAAAAAATCTTGGAATCTTAATTTGACCCACTTCCCGGTCTTCGATTAGGATGAAATTTTGCACACGCTCTGAATTCTGATGACAATACATGACTAGCTAAGAAACGTCATTACAAATCTAATATGGCGGCCTCCCTTAGATGGCGAACTGGCTGTTTGAAATCTACCCCCATGATATGGGTATCAAATGAAAGGGTTTGCTGTCAGGAATACGAAAAAAAAAGTCACGTGACTTAAATCCAATATGGCGGACGTCCAAGGTGGCGGACAGGAAGCGTGTTTTTTAGTTTTTTAAACTATGTATTATTTCAATTGTTGCCATGTGGAATTAGACCAATAACAGCAGTGGTCCCTAATGCAGTTGTCAAAATAAAAGAAAGTTCAGCAGTGGAGCGTATAGACTGTAGTAGCTACTAGCAGTTGCATATGGTATAAAGATTTAAATAATTTAGTGGGGAAATCTAACATTTGGCAATTTGACTCTAAACTATGCAGAGCTTAAGAACCTATGGTGGGTGTCGGAGATAGCAAATATAATAATTTATGTCTAAATGTACAGCATCAAGACGCAAGGCAAACACTAGTGCTCATTACACGAATGTGTGCCCTAAATACAAAACTGCGACTGTGACAACAAAATATAGTTCGCAAAACTTTTATTTTTGAAGTCTATTTTTCTTTTTTATTATCTACTAGCGACCCGCCCCGGCTCCGCACGGGAAAATGGTTATTGTGGGTTATCTTTAAGCATATTATGCATGTATTATACATATAAACCTTCCTCTTGAATCACTCTATCTATTAAAAAAAACCGCATCAAAATCCGTTGCGTAGTTTTAAAGATTTAAGCGTACAAAGGGAGGGACATAGGGACAGAAAAAGCGACTTTATTTTATACTATGTAGTGATTTTACACATGGACTTAGTGACCCTCAAAAGTGGCTTGCATATATTCTAATACTAGCTTTCCGCTCCGCGGCTCCGCCCGAGTTAACAAGTTTTTCCGTTGGAAAGAAGTATTTTCCCGCGGTAAAAAGTAGCCTATGTGTTATTCTAATATATAAGCTATATTATTGTAAAGTTTCATTTAAAATCCATTTAGTATTTTTTACATGAAAGAGTAATAATAATACATCCATACTCACAAACTTTCGCATTTATAATTATTAGTAGGGTTAATTATTTTATGTTATCTTCTTACTTGGCTCACGGATTCACAAGTATGCCAATTACCAATCGGTCCAGTAGTTTCGGCGGAATATATTTCAATATCAAGTGTCTCAACCAACATTGACCTTTTTACCGGAAGGACCGGAATGCTACACATCCTTAGTTAAGCAAGCTTCATTCGTGATCGCCCCGTGAATGGGCTCTGTTCTCGAACGTTCTGTTTACAAGAATGCATCTGTCACTATTTAAGGCGAGGTTGTGGGGTCATGAGCGTGAATTTGGTTCAGCGAAGTATAGAGATGCTGTACTAAGCACAAACTAGATGTGGAAGATTTTTTTGACAGAATTTACTTGCCTATGTACGTGAAATTTTGATAAAGAAACTACAAAATTTTCACCCATGTTTACAATTTTTAATTTACTTTATTTAGTTTACTTAATATTTAAGTTCGAAGTCAATCTATTAAAATACACTTGAAAATCATGTTAACACCCAAAGATATCATCACGCGATTATAAAACATAATATACTGGTAGTTTTCTACAAATAATAATTCACTATGCTATAATTCAAACGTAGGATATTAGCACATTAATTTCACCAACAGAAATATGCACAGAATGCGCTTGAATGTTGGTTACTGTAAAACATAGTCTGCCTTCATAATTCAACCTAATTTGTGTATCTGCATCACTTGTCATGCTTACCATTGCATTACTGCCCGGGCAGTTATAAGTAGAGCTCATTTATTTTCTGGGGCATCCTTGCATTATTTATGCATCTCATTTGCATCACCGTAGTCGTTGTAGCTTTAAATTAGTTTGTTTACATGGCATTTTGAAATATGATCTTAGTAAGATACTTATAAGGGTAGAAATGAATGAATAACTAGGTCTGTAGCTTCCGAACTGAGAGGCGTCTTTTGGATCCAAGTTTAGAGGTTGCGTGCTAAGTCGACCAACCCACTTGTGGTCAGCATGTTCGACTATACCCTGTTCATCGTGAATTAGCTCGAGTCTAAACGGAAATGTCTTAGATGAAGACTATATATTTTCTAATAATTATGAATATCATGAAGAAACATAACAAAAAAGTCAAATCAAATCAAATATACTTTATTGCACAAGACAAAAGGAAAAAATAATAGAAGGTTAGTGGCGGCCTTATCGCTCTGAGAATTTTTTTCCAGACAACCTTCAACTTTCAATTCAGAAAGCATATTTTTTCTGCGCTACACGGATACGAATAGTAAACGAATAAAATAAATAAAAATGTAAGGTCATTTTATACACGAACTAAAACTTGGAAGAATACTACGAGTATATTGATCGTCTTTTCCGCTAGAGCATCATAGTATAACTCTCTTTACCGCACAAATCTATTTCAAACCACAATACGGTTCATTACGAAATATAATTTTTAACTTTTGTTCTCCTTGATATTTTAACGTTATCTCATTTATCTACTTGTAATTGTTTTACATGGTATACGTGGAACGAAACGTTAGATCATTAGTGCATGCAAATAAATGGTGCAACGAAACGTTCCGTTCCATCTATTAGTATTTTCTTGTCTCATCTAGATTGGAGCTTAGATAGGTGTTCAGTTATGTACTTACCTTGAAGTATAAACTCCTTTCGGTTTGGTATACAGGTGAGATATAGCAAGTGTTCATGATATAGTTGTTAATCCTTTAAAAGGCCAAAGATTAAATAAATCAGTCTACAGTGGCGGTAATTCGTCCAATTCAGATTTTGCACTTAAATTTCTGTCGTTTTTGTTCGTATGGAAACCAACAAGAAAGGGAAAATAATATGTAGTTTTGAATGAATGATATTTAAAATAAGAGGCAGTTTTAAGTATCTAAATAACAACTGTGATCCCCAATTGGTTAGCAAAGGTGGGTGACACTTCCCAAACGCCCTTAATCCTGCAGGGGCCTTTTATAATCTGGCGGCTGTTATGAAAATTATGTCATTCATAAGAGAAGATAATTATTAAAATCTGACAACCAACGAGTGGTGTTAGTAAACAGCTCATAAATCCTAGCCCTAATCAGGTTGAATAGGCCTTAGTCGAGCACGCTGACCCTTCAGGTAACATTGCCCGTATCCGCCCCGGCGCGGCATGGGCGCGAAATTAAAACTAATAATCAGAGACAGAGCCCCTCAGGCGTCGTCTCCTTCATGTTTTTCCGTATCAACGCGCTAGGCCTAGGTCCGAGGCTCCCTCGAGCCGCCCCTAGGTGCGTTGGTACATGACTACTTTGGGGTAGAGCCATCCGCTCCCCCGCAAGTCCGGTGAAGCTTGATTCGTTTTACTTTGTAAAAAAAGGACCGCGTTAACTCTGCGAGGGTTGGTCTACTTCACATAAAACCCTTTCAATGTCTTCACAGGTATGTGCAGGTTTCCTCACGATGTTTTCCTTCACCGTAAGAGCGTAGAATGATGTACATAATGAATTCGAAAATCGAAAACACATTGGTAAGAGCCGAGGCTAGATCCCACGCTTACTAAATGAAAGACAATGGCCCCAGCCACTACACTACTGACGCTGTCTCTAACTGACCCGTGGCATAGTAAACATTAATGGCTATTAAGATTGGCACTTTTTTTTATTCCAAGTGCGTTACATACTAATTGTGTGTATGTATATTACCTACTAGCTGTCCGCCCACGGCTACGTCTGCGTTGTATTTTTTATTTTATTTTCTTGTGGTAAATAGTATCTAAGATGTTGACCGGGGATATAAGGTACAACCATGCAAAATTTCATTTAAATGGGTCCAACAGTTCCAGAGATTAGTGTGTTCAAACAGACAGACTGACAGACGGACATTTTTTTCACAACTTGTATTTTTGTGTTCGTATAAATATATGTACAGAAGCCAGCAAATTCTCCTCTACCACTACGGAATACGGGCGCTGCTCTGAAGGTCAATATGTCCAGCCGCACGTGCTGGCTAATGTACATAGCAGAGTCTGCTGGTATGTATTTGAGTAAATTATAGTTTTTGCTCCATATACCATCATGTGATGACCTCAGATCCTCAGATCCGGGTAGTCACTCTACATTCGCTTCCAGGTTTAAGACCATTGTAAGGCCAGAGGTTTTATAATGACCATAAATAACGAGAGTTTACAGATCCATATTTTAGATGTTGCAAAATCTATAATCTTCTGTGTTATTTGTGCTAAAAAGGGTTTTATGTTTTTGACTACAGTCTAAACAAATAATTCATGTGCGTTCATAAATACTTCTCGCATACTGTTTTGGTTAGATATATTTACTGAAAAGTTGATTTCCTCGCAGTGTTTATGTTTATGTATGTATGATGTATACCTAAATAATGATTTTAATTTTAATTTATGAATAGATTGAACAAATATGGTGTTTGCTTGGATTTGAATCGTAATCGCATCGTTTTGAAATACTTAATGGAAGATATTAATCACTTCATATCCTCGATAAGTAATTCTAAAAAGTATTGAAAGGAATATAAATTGCACACAAGCACAAATAAATACCTTGAATTGCCGGGAGAGTATATTTTTGTAAAGATTTCATGGATATGATTTCATGCATGTGATAGATAACATAACATAATCATCACAATATTTATGAAAATATAAATGACTAGCTTTCCGCGGCGGCTTCGCTCGCGTTAACAGTTTTTCCCATAGGTATGAGGCTTTTTCCCGCAGTAAAAGGTAGTCTATGTTATTCAGGGTGAATGTAGCTTTCTAATGGTGAAAGAATATTTGAAATCGGCGCATTAGTTTTTGAGTTAACTCATTACAAACATACACACAAAAATACAATTAGTTTTTCTTTATAATATTAGTATGATCAATAAATATTAAGAAAACCTAGGTACGCTCTTATATGCAAGTATATATACAGGCATATGGGGTATTCAGTAAGTAAACTTCGTTTAATCTTTCTCCCTAGACTCACAATGGAGCGCTACACAATAGGCCCTGCAGCGGTCTGTGGTAAGTAAGTAATTATGCAAGTAATAGGTCAGTGGAATGCATCAGTAGGAGCATCCACTTTGCCGCGGGGAGCGCGGTTCAATGCGACGGGCTGGCAGACGAGCGATTAAAATCGCACTTTTTATTTGCTAGTTTTCAGCTACTGAATGAGCAATTTTCCCGCGGTGAAAGGTAGTCTATGTTCTTCCGCAAGGTCTATTTTATCATTGTGCCAACTACGCCCGCTTTAACAATTTTGCCGTGGAAATGAGAAATTTTCTCGCGGTAAATCGTAGCCTATGTTCTTTCCCGAGGTCTATTCTATCTTTGTGCCTAGTTTATCCAAAATTGGTTCAGTATTCTCGGAGTCTATTTAATTATCTGGGGGCACGGCCAGTGCCCCCGCCAAGTCGAGCGCGAAGCAAACACTGCCGTACCATCTTTACAGGAACCATTTCGCCGCATTTTCAGGCCCCTATTTGAGAACCTCTGGATAAGACTAGAACGCAGAAATTTTCGTCATCCAGTAAGCTATAATCACATACTTAAAATCCAAATTTACAAGTCTGTAGGTCATTTAGTTCCGAAGTAAAGCGAAAGCAATGTTTCGCATTTTCGACACTCACTCATGATCATCAAAATAGAACTAGTACTTCCCATAAACTCAGCGACCTGAAATTTGGTACAGAGTTAGGGTTTAATGGCTATATAAAGGGAAAACTATAAAAACTAGGATAATCGAAGATCTGGAGTACCTGGTGACCCTGATTAGAAAACACAAGAGCCCAACCAAATATTAGAGATCGAGACATACCGCCTTTACAAAAAATATTCAACTTGGTGGGCCGCTTCATTTGATGTCAAAAATCGAAGGCCTGAAGTATCTGATGAAGAACCCTCGGCTGGTTTCAGCTGTATTAGAGATATGGTACCTAACGCCCCATTCTGCTATTGGTATTTAAAAAAATCGACTGTCATTACAAAAGTCCAGCATAGTGGAACACATCTTCTAATTTAATCCAGCCTATAGCGTCCCACTGCTGGGCGAATACCTCCCCTTCTGATTTAATACGTATATGACTAAAATTAAAGGAAAACTCTGGATAAGACTAGACTGGCTTTTATACTTATACTTACAAGTTTACAAGAAGATTAGTTTCGAACGATCGAACGATTAACTTTATTCTACTCAAACATTAAACAAATTAAATAAACAAATTACACTAAAATATTAATTCAAAAAATATGATGGAGCAGTGGATATGATCCCGCACACGTCGTTAGATGGCGCTGACTGTATTTTAAAACGCGCATAAGAAAAGAAAGATTTGTAATAATAAAAAAACAACTTCTAAAAAGAATAAAACTATGTGAAATAAGAAAATCTAATAAAATAAATCAATATACCCTCGTTTCTACAAAAAGAAGTGAAATCTCACCAAAAACATTCTGTAAAAACTAGCCAACTCTCGATGGATGTTTATCTCTAAAAAGTAATGAAATCTAGACAAAGTCGTACCAAGTCTAAGGTTCATTACTGCGATTTCTTTATTATTATAGTTAATTTTGTGTCACTTGGCCGTTGAAAAACGAAAAACTTTACCACTTGGAAAACGTTGATTCAATAACCAGTCAATTGTAGGTTTGATAAAGCTGCGTATTTCAATAATACTTATATATAGGCGAGCCAGTTTTTCGTTTCAACGGCCAAGTCACACAAAATTAACTATAATAATAAAGAAATCGCAGTAATGAACCTTAGACTTGGTACGACTTTGTCTAGATTTCATTACTTTTTAGAGATAAACATCCATCGAGAGTTGGCTAGTTTTTACAGAATGTTTTTGGTGAGATTTTATTTACACCTTGGGTTACATCATTAAAGTTTTATAAAGGATCCTTAATTTAAAAAAAATAGCCTTTGTTATTCAGGGATCATGTAACTTCTCAAAAGTGAAAGTATTTTTGAAATCGGTTCAGTAGTTTTGGAGCCTATTCGATCCTCTTTATAATATTAGTTTATAGTTAATGTTCATAAATCCATCAGGCTTCTTAAACTTATACACAAATATGGGAAACATTTCATACAAGTTCATAGTAAGATAATATTCTCCGTCTGCGTCAAACGTGTCGCGTGTTTTCATCCTATAAATAATAATATGTTTTAGAAAATACAAATCAAATAATAACTTGGTTACTACGATGTTCTAAGCACAGACAATTAAACCAGACTATAATAAAATAAGGTAAGTTAAGCGACACTTATGTAAGAAAAGAGAAAACAACCCATGTAAGTAAGTATCTACAATATTTATAAGGTTTCTTAGTATGTCTATAAATTTTTGAACAGTTTCAATTTTTAAATAAGGCTTCTTATAATTTTGAGTTAAGGCATAGAGTATGATGCCAGACTTTAATATAAAAATGTATTTGTATAGGTAAAGTTTTTATGTTGCTAATAAAAAAATGGCTGGCATTTCTTGGAACATTTTTAAATTGGGCAGTTAAATATTTCACCAAAGATCTAGATGATTGCTTGCTTTAAAAAAGAAACGCTAAAAATAAATCTAAGCCATTTTTTCAATCTAAAACAAAATATCACATAAAATCGCAAACAAAAGTCGCATCGACAATCGCACGTCTGCCGCCTTCAAAATTGCGATCGATCCAAGTTTCGACACGGCATGTAGATCATCGGCGCATTACGGCGGCGCGGGAGCATTATTCAGAGCTATGTTAATTTTAATGCTTCGTCTCGATCCCGCACGGTGATCTTTGCTTACATTATTAGTTAGGTATTTGAGATCTTCTTGTGCGGTATCACATGATTTGTAACATCCTACTAACTAATATTATAAACGTGAAAGTTTGTGGGGCAGAATGTACGTTTTGTTACTCTTTCACGCAAAAACTACTGAATGTATTTTAATAAAACTTTACAGTAACATCGTTTATACATTAGAATAACACATAGACCTTTTACCGCGGGAAAATCCTTCATTCCCATGGGAAATGTAAGCGCGGGCGGAGCCGCGGGCTTGAAAGCCAGTTTACAATAATTCTTTGTTAAGTTTTGTTGTTATGTTTTTTCTTATTTACTTTGTTTTTTCTTCTTTTTTAGGCATTAGAAATATTTTTTTTCAGTAACTTTGATGCTTATTGTACATTTGAATTAAAGGCATTTTAAAAAATAAAATAAAATAATAACAGCATTATGATATTTAGTTTTCTGGTTCTTAATATTTTATACCGAAGAGATTATTAGATAAGCTAGCTTTAGTTTTGTGTGATTTTGTACAAATTTTCTTTCAGACATTGCATTTTATCATTTTTATCATGAAAAGCTAAAGGGGTAGATGGTTTTAGAAGGTTGTAATTTAGATTTTTCATCTTTGTTATAACCAAATTAATGCCTAAGCCTTGAATTATTAAACATTTGCTTAAATGATTGCTATCATTAACAACTTGATGTTTTGGGACTGTATTAAGTAAATACCAATAAGATATCAGATGTATTTCTCTAAATACATAGTATTATAAACATTTATGAACTGTAGTAGTGTGGGAGGCAAAATCGTTTTATTTCAAAATATTTCATTATGGTAACAAATAAATTTGTCTTGCGTACAATGGCACTTAGAAGTAGGTGTTAACTTATGAGTTAAGGTTTATTCATTCATACCTAATGTATTTTTAATAGACATTGGGCGAAGCACTATGCTTGCATGCAGAATGGGTCTGACTGACGATTAATGTCCAAAATACCTATTAGATATGATCTACGAAGAAATGACAAAAGTAACTGTAATTAAAAGAAATTGATTTTGTAATTAATTTTGAATGTGTTAGCTTTTTTTTGGATAGTAATTTGAATTTTAGTTTTTTGATCTCATGTATTTTAATTTATGAATTGTATAGAATTATTTCGGACACAATTTCTAACTGATATCGCATCGCCTCTTTAAACTTTAAGAGTTTATTCTTCACTAGCGACCCGCCCCGGCTCTGCACGGGAAAATGGTTATTGTGGATTATTCTTAAGTATATTATGCATGTATTATACATATAAACCTTCCTCTTGAATTCCTCTATCTATTAAAAAAAACCGCATCAAAATCCGTTGCGTAGTTTTAAAGATTTAAGCGTACAAAGGGAGGGACATAGGGAGGGACATAGGGACAGAGAAAGCGACTTTGTTTTATACTATGTAGTGATGATTGTGCGAAACGAGAGTTAGCCTTGGTTTGAGCAAAACTTAGTAACTACATTAAAATTTGACGTCGAAAAGTGATTTGTAAAATCTTACTTCGAATAAAAGCCTTTTGACTTTGACTTTGATGACAGTAACAAGTAAAAATGACAAATGTAATACACTATCTTCCCAATTTCATGGTCTAGTTTTTAACAGCCTCCGTGGTCGAGTGGTCAAAAGCTCGACTGACGTTACGGAGGTTCCGGGTTCGAATCCCGGTGGGGATCCGTCGAGCAAATATCACTTTGTGAGACTTTCCCCAGTTTGGTTAGGACAGCTTGTCCGAAAAGAAAGATGATTCCGTGCTTCGGAAGGCTCGTAAAGCCATTTCTCCCGGCTACTATCTACGGATGTAGTCGGTATAGGAGCCATGTCGGAAGCCTAAGGCGGCTCAACAATTCCGACACCAGGGTTTGTGAGGTAGGTTAACCTCGAAATCCACACGATAAGCAGAATGGTCTAGTCTAGGGCCGACTAGGTAGAACATAGCTGGCCATAGTGTGGGAACAGTGATGTGTCGAAATCATCTCAAAGGCGGCTGCCATTGCATTTTAGTGATTATATTTGGAATGGATGTGCGAGCGCATGATTGGACTCTGAATACGGCAAATTGTTCGGAATACACAACTAGTATATTGAATAAGTCGTTTTTATTCTATCTATCATATATATTAGGTAAAGAAGCACTGACGTACTTAGAAAAATAGTAGGTTTTGAGACCCTGGGTCCTTGGGGACCTCAAGCAAAATCTTTTATTAGGGATCTTTCGGTGCGTCTTTTTAAGTCTACTGGTGACCGCAGGGCTGGTGGTTTCCTCGGCCAACGAATCAGTTTGGCCATTCAGAGGGAGAACGCCGCCAGTATGTTAGGTAGGTACTATATCTTGCAGGGACGTATCAAATGATCTATTTCATTAATTTTGACTATAGTGCATTTCGACGTAATTTTAAGTTCGCCTGTGTACATTATAAGTGCAATAAAGAATTTTCATTCATTCATTTATTCATTATTTTCCAAAAAAATATTGGTCTTATACTTTTTTTAAGTAAGTAGGTATGTTTATTCTTTATAGCATTCAGCGGTCAAATCAAATCTCCTATCAAACCACTTAACTAAAACTTTAGTCTTAAATTCCAACTCAATGCCAAGACACTCGTGACGCGCGCTTCCGTTGAACCTTTCTCTCAATAACTCTGAACTTTACCTATAGTAACTACTGCATCAACTCAAGATCACCATTAATGTGTAAATGGGAGCAATCTTATGATTTGGGCACAGATAATGGAATGTAGATAGAAGTGGAAATGCTTCGAAATTAATAACATTGATGAACAGACTCTTAACAGGCTAATAATTTTGATGGCCCCGTTGCCTAGTTGGTAGTATATCTTCCGTCTAAGCACAGGGTCGCGGGTTTGAATCCCGCCCAGGGAAAACATTCGTGTGATGAGCACTTGTGTTTGCCGTGTGTCTGGATGTTGTATTTTATATATGTATGTATGTATATCAGCTATCTGACACCCATAGTACAGGCTCTGCCTAATTTGGGGTCAGACAGATGGCCGTGTGTGAGATATCCTGATATATTTTTTTATTTAATCATTCAATAACAACATTATAAAACACAGATAATCTTGTAGCATTTTCTTTTAAATATTATTTATTGTTCGGTGATTTTTATCGGACTTGCATGAATTGAATGAAATGTTTAAACAAAATTTGTATACTATTACGCTCTATAGCTATGGCTCTGGTATTCCATTTCTATGTAACTTTTTCGTTTTCTGTGGCTATCCATTACTTACAATATAAACAGGGTTGATCCAGTGGTTTATGTGGACAACCTTGATACTGATCTTCCAAATTAGATGCCTACCTACATACGCCAATTATAGAATGATGAATAGTCAGTAGGTATGTCGATATAATGTCGATAGCTAGAGGTCAAATAATTAGTTTCTTTAGACGGGTATTTGGCCAGAGGCAAAGTTCGTGGGGTTTATTGAAATTAGCATGATTTTCTGTATACGCCAAATTAGAGTGCCTTTTATGTACCAAGTACGACGCAGCAAAGGTTATTTACGAATGTAGTTTGAACATGATTTGTAAATAATTGTTATATTCACAATAGGCTGTTTTATGATTCGCGCCGTGGCTGGTTTCTATTAAACAGGCTAGATTAACCTGTGTAACCGGTGCGAAAATTTTGGTTCTCTTACTAAACGTGGGGATATGCCTCCCTTTCAAAATAATATCCTTACAATGATCAAAATATCTATGAAAAAGAAAATGAATTATATTAAACTAGGTATTATTGAAACCGATAGAGACCCTTAGTATCCTAATAATGAACCATGCTTGACAAATTTTCGTGACATTAGTAACAATGCTCATTAACGTGGTGTGCTAGTTTTTATTTCCAAAAGAAAATAAATATTTGGAGAGCACGTTATGGACAAAGTTTAAGATATGTTCGTTATAAGCTCAATACCTAAGCATGTTTCATTGGACCATTATTAATTCATTGTTTTTGGGCTCAAACCTAAGTAACTAAGTTTGGTTGTAGTCCCTACATCACCAACGCTATTGCATTACTTCTTCATAATGTAGCATGTGGGTTGATTACATTAGCTCTACAGCGGTCAAGAGGCATAAGTTCACATACTTATTCGAGCTTATGTTCTACTAATGCAAGTTTGTGTATTTTATGAAGCTCTGATCACCTCTTTAGGGATAAAAACTATGCTTTTGTTATGCTATTTTAATTAAATTATGACTATTGTTTGTAACAGTTATATTGGCATTTTTATCTGTATTTCTAATTTCTTTATTGATTTTTAAATGAATTTTTATTATTATATGTTTTGAATATTATAAATCGAGCTTTTTTCTCACTTCTTTGCCCGCGTTATTAATTTCTCTGTGGGAAAAAAGTTTTTTCCGCTAAAAAAAAGTATGCACTTGAATCTTTCATAATCAGATTTTTGGCTTCATAAACCTTAACCACGAGCCTTATAAATGAGGAATCGACGACGCCAAAGACAGAGTGACGATGTGTTATTTATTTATTTCTACACAAAAAACTGCTAATAGCTACACTACGGCAAACGATAAAAAACAAATAAATAAAGAAAACTAAATAAAAAAACAATAATAATAATAATAATAATAATAATTCAATACAAGTTATTCTTTTTTCATGTGAAATACTACAGATGTTATACACCGTGAAATTTTACTGACTGTTTATCTGCAACAAAGTGGTAGTACTTATGAAACTAAACAACTTTTCCTAAAATTCTCAAAATTCAAATTCAACTTGTCATACACAGTACCGGTCACATGACTGAAGTTTGTATGAAAAGTTGAATTTTAATTTTGTGATTTCAACCTACGTTGTTCAGTTCCATGAGTAGTAAAACTATGTTGCGCATAAGCAACCCTTCAGGTAACAACGCCCGTACCCGCCGGCGGGGACGCGGCCATAACCAAAATCAAAATTGATAATCAAAGACGGAGGCATCGTCAACTTCACGTTGTTTTTCAGTAGGTATGAACGCGCTAGGCCGTGGTCCGAGGCTCCCTCGAGCCGCCCCTAGACGCGTTGGTATATGACTTTTTTTGGGGTAGAGTCTTCCACTCGCAAGTCCGGTGAAGCTTGATTGGTCGTACTTTTTCAACACAAACATAAAACACAAGGTAAATTAAAAAAAAACGTTTAAATTTCACATAGTAGAATCCCTCGCCACCACTTGACCAATCGATCCTCGCCAGTCTTAAATCAAACGTCTTAGATGTGCGTGCGCATGTTTCGCGCATCATTTTTTAACTAGGTGACCATGTGCAGGCGCAGTCTTGCAGAGGTCGGACTAAGCATATTATTTTTTGGCATACCTTTTTCCTCATGGGGCATTAAATTGTATCGCTTGTATTGTATTGTTGGGTTTTGTGTGCTGTAAATAAATGTCTTCTAAGTCTCCAATGTATAATTATGATTGTAGACTCTATGTAGACTCTAATCATAATAAAAAAAAAACACTGGTCTGCAAAAATACCACACTTGGATTGGAATTGGATCAACTTTTTCGGACTATTTTAATTGTTTTATCTTTTGTGAAGTTGAAAATGTTAATGTATAGTAAGTATGCTAGTTTTTATAGTTAGTTTATATTCTTTTCTTAATTTTTTTTTGTTAATTCTCTAAAAAAACAATTGTTATGTTTTTCAGAAATATCCTGCTATTAAGATATAATACATATAATCTTGTAAATGTCTTAAAGTTGCGGTAAACTTAAGGCATTTTCATAATTAATTAAAGGGTTGCCTGGTAGAAATTGCTACCTTAGCAATAAGGCCGCCTTTTGTACACCTGTGTCGCTTTAATTATGTTTGTTGTATTCTCTTGTGTGCAATAAAGTATATTCTATTCTATTCTAACTAATATGTACTGAAACCAGCATATACGGTTGGACATTCGCACTACGAGATACACCCCTACCGCTACGGAATACATGCTCTCAAGGCCAACACGACCAGCCGCATGTCCTAGCAAATTTTTAATTTTAGGTTCCAGGAATCAAGTTACCAAAATAAAAGCTTTTGATCCACGCATTTCTTTGGCAGGAAACTACTTGGATCACGTGTCTGAAGCTCGTAACCTAGGCCTTATAATGGATGGTATGCTGCACTTTGAGAACCATATCCTCAACATTGTACGCAGCTGTTTTTATAGACTTAAGGTTCTCTATCGTGTGCGTGACTATCTTGAGGTCGATTTACGCATAAAACTATGTGACACGTTGATCTTATCTAAGCTTAATTATGCTGATACAGTGTTTGGGGAATGTCTGCTTGCTCGAACTAAAAATAAAATACAGCGAATTCAAAACGCTTGTGCACGTTTTTGTTTTCCAATACCTCGTCGATCTCATATCACGCCCTATCTAAACAAAAATTGTCTTATGAACATGTCGTCCCGTCGATTATTACATTTTGGAACATTAATTTTTGGGATAATTAAATACAAACAGCCGACCTACTTATTTGATAAGCTTAATTTCTCACGTCGTCCCGTTAGATTTGCCTGTCGTTTGTCCTGTCCAAAACACAAAACAGCTGCTTTTCGCGGTAGCTTCCGGTACGCTGCAACAAAGTGTTGGAACAACCTGCCACCGCCAATTAGAAATTCAAAATCTGTACCCACATTCAAAAGTTCATTAAAAAAACACTTATTAGAAATTCAAAAACAAAATTAGTAGGGAGTTGCTACTTTACGTATCACATTATATTATACCAACAAATACCGTTTTAATTATTATTATGTTATCATAACCTTACCTGTTAAGCTATTCATTTTATCGTTGCGTCCACAATTTAAAACTGGATTTAATTTTTAATTTTGTAATTAGAGGTAAATATTTTCTTCTTCTGTATAGTGCCACCTTTTAAGTACTCTGTTATAGTGCCACTGCGTACCTCTTTTAGTTATATAGTTATTAGTTTGTAAGTGTATTTTTTAAGGTTCTGCGGAAGATCAGCGTTATGGAATGAAAATTCTATAACATTATGCTGAGCAGTGACCTTTTTGCTTGCTACTCTGCCAAATGATATGTTTATATATTATGTGTTTTAATTTGTTTGTAAGCAAATAAAGTTATTTCTATTCTATTCTATTCTATTCTATTCTAGCTACTGTACATCTAAGATCAATGACTCTAATCACTTTACCTATTCCGACCTCTATTAATAAGCAACTGCAATTTCGGTCTAGTATATTCAAGCTAGATTTATGTCTATTGCACGGTGCTAAATAACAAAATTACAGGTAATCTGATACGTTATAATTTTATCTTTCATCATCAGATGGAGGTATAGCTACAAATTGTTACCAGATTAATACATTGTAAATCTATACTTACATTTCTGTATAAAAGGTCAAATTATCAAAATTTCTTCCGTTCTAATGAAATACTAATTTCTGCCTCTTTTACAAATCTGTAATCAAATATAGCTTAAACATCAGAATAACACACAGGCTACCTTTACCGCGGGAAAATCCTTCTCTTCCACGGGAAAAACTGTATGCGGGCGGCGCAGAAGGCGGAAAGCTAGTATACAGATAAGTAAATACGAGAACCATATTCCTTCACGATGTTTTTCAATATCAACGCGCTAGGCCGTGGTCCGAGGCTCCCTTGAGCCGCCTCTAGACGCGTTGGTATATGACTTTTTTTTGGGGTAGAGTCTTCCGCTCCCCCGCAAGTCCGGTGAAGCTTGATCTGTCGTACCTTTTCGACACAAGCATAGGTCAATAAAAAAAAGAGTACCATATTTGTCTAACAAAAGCCTTAATAATAGAATAAACTATTGTTAGGTAGTTAGACCACAATCGACCGTGATCTATAAGGTCAGATCCGTCACGGATGCTTCCATGATTCGACTCAGGATTAACCGTGTGTCATCGATCGGTTATAATTATTGTATGGATCATCTTGACAATCATTTCCTATTATAACTATAAGAGACCCCCTAAACTAGCGTTTTATGAGCGTCGTCGTCGTCCGTCGCGCATACAATCATAGGCAGCAAGGCGAGTGAAACAAAAGACAGACGCGGATGTTTGTGTGCGCGCGACGCACATAGACATGTCACGCCGAGACACATAGACGAGTACACAGATTTATTCACAAATTACAGTTTGTAGAATTACAAAGTTTATTGAATTTAAAAATTTAACATGGTAAAATGGCCTTGTTTAAAGGTTGAGGCAGAAGGAAGAAGTGAAAATAAAAATGTATGATATGACGGATGATTTTTGAATGAATTCCAAAATTAAATATTCAAAAGAGAAAGAAATGGTAAATGAGATGAGAAATTAAGTAGAAACGAGGCAACGAGGTAGCATGCAATGCACCTCGTTACAGACAACGCTCAAAAGACGCTAGTGTGGGGACCACCCACTAAGTGATCATAATCGGTTGTTAGGCGGTTTTCACACTGTAGTGACTACCGCCGCGTTGAGCGGTGAAACGGATCTTACCACACTTTATTTACAGTCATACTTTTATTTTCATACATTAACAAAATTATTTTTAAATATAAATGTATAATTTTGCTAACGTCGAAAGATGGTTTTGTAGGATTTCATAATTCAAGATGTAAGATAGTCTTATTTTTCATAATTCATTGATTCCTTTGACACAACCGCTTAACTAACTACGCATTGGGTTGCAATATTATTTTGACCGATTCCTATAAAACTATAACCTTTAGTGTAGTCCCCTTTGTTTCGTAATTGTTCTTTAACATACTATTATTATTATATTTGTCTTTTCTCATTTTTTTCAATCATAATAACTATATTGGAGCTGAAAAGTTCTTGAATGGCTTGGGCAGGTACAAAATAGACCGACGATCTGGTGAGGATCGCGGGAAAGACCAAGCAGGAGAACGTTGTGGAGATCTTTGGAGGAGGCCTTTGGCCAGCTGTGGACGTCTACCGGCTAAAATGACGATAATGAAATCTACAGAATCTGATACTGCTGCTCCCGTTTCACGGCGTTTCGCTGCACAGTGTGTTAAGGGCTTTATACTCGTATTTACTTATTGAACATCGTTTACTGTGTACAAGTCAAGATTATGACTCTTTTATTATTGTAAGTAGGTGTTTTAATTACTTCTGTCAAGCTATTTACGAGTATTTCGGTTAGCCAATAATTGTTTAGTTAGAATCTACGCAGTATTTTAAATTAACTTAAATACATTTCCTACCTTATTTTAAGTTATGCGAACTTATGATAAAATACAAATACAAATACAAATATTCTTTATTGCACATAAAATATGTTACAAATGAAAAACAACATCAAAATAAATTTGCGGCAAATCTTATCGCTGTAAGCGATTTCTTCCAGGCAACCTTTAGGCGAGAGTAAAAGACGTACAAAGGAAATGAAAAGGCGGTTGTGCAAATACTATTAAATAAGAATGTAGCTATTAAATTAAACAAAATTAATCAAAAACATGAAATACAAAATTATTATACACACATAAATATAAGTATACACACTACATGCAATCATACTTTCATACTAATATTACAAAGAGGAAAGATTTGTATTTTTGTGTGTGCGTGTGTGTATGTTTGTAATAAATAAACTCAAAAACTACTGAACCGATTTCAAAAATTATTTCTCTATTAGAAAGCTACATTCACCTTGAGTAACATAGGCTACCTTTTATCTCGGGAAAATGCCACATTCCCACGGGAAAAACTGTAAACGTGGGCCGCGGTGGAAAGCTAGTATACCATACTAAAGGATCACTCAACAAGATATGTTATTTGTTGCTCAAGTTATGCTAACAAGATTACTTCATTGTGTGAAATATTTTAAAGTAATTAGTAATTACGGCGTCGCTCCCAGTCACGAGTCCCATACGTATCTGTATTTATTTTGTATCTATAACATTTTACGATATTAGAAGCTCTAGTTTTCGCAATTTTAGTTTGTGAATGGACATGTGAATTGGCAGGCGGCTTTGATAGTATTTATAGAATCTTCTATAATATAAAAATGAATCGCAAAATGTGTTGGTAAGCGCATAACTCAGCAACGCCTGGATCAATTTGAACAACTAATTTTTTTTAATGTTTTTTGAAGTCCAAGGATGGTTTTTACAAAGAGAAATTAAAAAAAACTTATTCCGACGGGAAAAATGTTTAACGCGGTAGTAATATAAAATTAAATTTAATTACATTCTTACAATACAATACAATACAAAATACTTTATTGACACCAAAAAAACACAAGGTAACAAATTGAAAATACATACAGGAGTCAAAAGGAGGCCTTATTGCTAAGGTAGCAATCTCTACGAGGCAACCTTAATTCTTAGCTTCCATACTAGAAACTCTGAGCTGGATAATTCGCAAATCCCATAACTCCGCCATTTAAAAAAATGTTGTAAATTTATTATTATTAATCTGCTAATAAATTGTATTGCATTAAATCCGAATCGGTTGGGAGCAGTTCTACAAAAAGGGGTTCCCAATTCGGTGGGAAAATTGAACTTTGGCTTTCACAAATAGGTTGATAACAAAGATTGAAGTTTACTTTATCTTGAGTCTAATGACGACATATTGGCACCAGATATTATGAAGTGGTTTATGTTAAAAGCCAATCACCGAATTGAGACAGCACCGAATTCAGAAACGACTTAGAATGAATGACAGAATTTTGTCAATGTTGAACAATGCATCAGGCTAAGAGAAGTGACAGACAGATGTACTTAATAAAGAATTTTAGCGCAAGCTGAAACGTGCTCCTGCGCTGGTTCGGTTTATCTGGTCGACAATATTCGCAGCGGTTCAGTGCAGGTTGGTCGACTTGTAAGCGCATTTTATTTTTCAACAATGATCTCCCAAGGTTGTGTTGTATAAATTGCTACTCAGCAGTAAAGCCGCCTAGATGTACACTTTATATCATTTTTATGAATTGTGATGTTTGTAATAAATAAACTCAAAAACTACTGAACCGATTTCAAAAAATCTTTCACCACTAGCTAGCTAGCTACATTCTCCCTGAGTAACATAGGCTACCTTTTACCGCGGGAAAATGCCTCATTCCCACGGGAAAATTGTTTACGCTGGCGGAGCCGCAGCGGAAAGCTAGTTCTTAATAAAAGCAATAAAATTGTAACAGCCTCTCTACTATTGAGACATGAAAATAATGCATCGAAAAAAATCTTTCAGTCTTTAGTTTTATTGCACCACTTACTAGTATTAAGTCAAAGGTAAAATAAACATCTTCACATCCATACTATTAGCAGATCATATTAAAATGGTATTGCACCATCATATCGTCTTAGTAAAATGTAACAAGTTATCATACCTTGAAGATATAGTAGCATAGCTGAGCCTCGTATACACATATATTAAGTTCTTAAGTGCGATTCATAATTAGTGCAACTTAAAATGTAGCACATCCTTGAACGTCCCTTCTTTCTGTGTAAGGCGGAGTACACACTGTCGACAACGGCACAGAGTATATATTAGTACTACGTAATACAACGTATAATAGACGACGGAGTCTAAAACATTTAAAAAATATATTAGAAATTCTTGATTTGATATCATTTTATTTTATTATTTTTCTTTGCCTTTAAAAAAGAAAAACTCACTCACTTTTTTCCTTCTGTCACTTAAAAAAGTTACTTTAAAAAATTTAGTATTTTTTAAATATTAGAGGTGGCGTTACATTTGAAGTCAATAAAGAACAGTAATTGATAAAATGTATTTGGGTATTGTTTTTACCTTTAGAAATTTGTCAAAAGTTATGTTGACAAAACACTAAACTTGAAATAAGACACTGTAGACTTTTATAAAAGTTAATAAAATTAAGACAGCACTCTTATTCTTGATGAACGAATCAAATTAAGAAGTTCTTAATTTCATATACCTTGTAGAAGTGTTAAGAAAATTGATGATTTTTTAATTACGTAATATTAGGTACAGTACAAGTTCATAAGTGCAGTCGCATCACATGTTTTATACTTTGAAATAAAAAAAAACCTAATAGCTTCTTATTTTTGTGTGTAAAAAAACAGTACAACGGACTTTGTTACTTTACTTCGTTCAAAATTGTTATTGAAAAAAATGATAATTTAAACTATAGATGCATGTAATATAACTGGACTTATGAATATGACCGTACGTTTTAGATATTTAGAGAGATACCACAGAATGAAAAATAAACACCTCATAAAACACATCGGTCACTAATTAAGTAATAACTTGAACGTTCTGTCCTTAGCCTTACGTGGTCATCGTGAATATAAAGTGACTACTACAGATGGAGCGATGCATCTCCATAATTGAGGCTGGTTCGCAATCGACTCAATTAAGCTTACAGTGCTTTGTGAACGCCATTTAAAAGAATTATCTTAAAATCGTTTCAATAGGCACATTGAGATGCGTTGCCATTTGAAATGCTTAAGAATATTTGTATTGTATTAAGAAATAATTAAAGCTTTTATTTTTGATAATAAATGAAAATATCGTGAGTATACATGTCACGGTTGTGTGTTTGTGAAGTTGACCAACCCGCACTGGACCAGCGTGGTCGACTACCAAGCCTATAATTCAAAAGTTGTGTGTAAAGTTGACCAACCCGCACTGGACCAGCGTGGTCGACTACCAAGCCTATAATTCAAAAGTTGTGTGTAAAGTTGACCAACCCGCACTGGACCAGCGTGGTCGACTACCAAGCCTATAATTCAGAAGTTGTGTGTAAAGTTGACCAACCCGCACTGGACCAGCGTGGTCGACTACCAAGCCTATAATTCAGAAGTTGTGTGTAAAGTTGACCAACCCGCACTGGACCAGCGTGGTCGACTACCAAGCCTATAATTCAGAAGTTGTGTGTAAAGTTGACCAACCCGCACTGGACAGTGTGGTCGACAAAGCCTATTATTCAAAGGTTGCGTGTGTGTAAAGTTGATCAAATAAATAAAGGTGTAAAATTAATTATTGAAGTTTATTACATGCTGATATTGAAATAGAAATCGTAAGTGTATTCATACGGTTTCATCATCTCAGCCGAAAGACGTCCACTGCTGGACAAAGGCCTCCCCCAAGGATCTCCACAATGATCGGTCCTGCGCTGCCCGCATCCAGCGGCTTCCCGCGACCCTCACCAGATCGTCGGTCCACCTCGTGGGGGGCCTGCCCACACTACGTCTTCCGGCGCGCGGTCGCCATTCAAGAACCTTTTTGCCCCAACGGCCGTCGGTTCTACGTGCAATGTGCTCAGACCATCGCCACTTAAGTTTAGCGATTCTTCGGGCTATGTCGGTGACTCTGGTTTGCCTGCGGATCTCATCATTCGTGATTCGATCACGCAGGGAAACTCCAAGCATAGCCCTCTCCATCGCTCTTTGGGTGACTTTGAGCTTTCTTATGAGGCCCATCGTTAGCGACCACGTCTCAGATCCGTAAGTCATCACTGGCAACATTCATACAGTTTAGGATTGATCAATCCTTGTTTACACCTTTATTTATTTGATCAACTTCACACCGATATGTATACAAGGTGGACCGACAATCTGGTGAGGGTCGCGGGAAGCCGCTGGATGCGGGCAGCGCAGGACCGATCGTTGTGGAGATCTATGGGGAGGCAGCAGTCCAGCAGTGGACGTCTACAGGGTGAAATGGTGATGATGATGAGTTACGTCTGCCTTCCCGAATCCTGAATCCCGCCCAGGGCAAATATTCCTGTGTACTGCACTTGTGTTTGCCTTGTGTCTGGATGTTGTGTATTTTATAATATTATGTATGTATATCAGCTGTCTGACACCCATAGTACAAGCTCACCCATAGTACAGGCTCCCCCATAGTCAGATGGCCGTGTGGGAGATGTTCTCATATATTTATCATACTAGAAAGCTACATTCATCCTGGGTAACATAAGCTACCTTTTACCGCGGGAAAATGTCTCATTCCCACGGGAAAAACTGTTAACGCGGGCGAAGCCGCGGCGGAAGCTAGTTTATTTATATAACTGGTACCTCGAAAATCTGAAATCTAATTACAAACAATCAAGCATTCTTTCACATTTATTAAATTGTGAGAATTGTGATTAATGTTTTGTTTAACATTTACACATGTGACCCTTAAGCGAATCTTTGATTGAATGTAAAAGTCACTGATGTGTATCAAGCGTTAAATGTCGGTTTTAAGTAAGTTGTTAGCAGTTCATTTAACACCAATGCAAAATAGCTATCACCAAAATGCTCAAGGCGGCCTTATCGCATCCACTACTATTGCAAAAAAAAAACATCCGACTGCGTGAAAAACTTTGTAATACTGACGTCTTTGTTTGGAGTTACACACCTAAATTACATTAAAACACGTAAGTGTCAAATACTTTTGTAATTCTTACTAAAACACTTCGAAACTCGATAGATTTTGAATAAGAAAAATTCAAGACACATAATTTAGCGCCTTAATCCGCCATTTTGATCTTTAATAATTTTGAAATACCCAATGTCATCACTTGCACTGTATACAAGTTAAAATCCATCAGACCGTTTCAGCTACAGAGCATCCCAAATAATTATAAATATACACGAAAAACATAACCTTCCTTCGGCAGTCGGATAAATATACCCATTGAACGCAAATACAAAATTAAATTTATAGAGACTAAAATACACCTTATCGTTTAAAAAATACACAGTAACATCTTAACAAGGAGTGTGATATTTGGTTATCTAGTAGCGAGATATGATCAATGCCGCCAAAGGTAAGTCTGGTGTTTCATGTTTGACATTTCAACAATACTCTTGTTAGCGCCGAGTGAAGGTGCTATAGTGAGATTCAAGATCGTTTAATAATGGCTTCTTTTATCTCACGCCTTGTCTAGCTTAGTTTGTCCGATTTGCATTGTGATTTGAGAGGTGATGTAGTCGGTAGGGTCGTTGGTTTCAATCTGTAAGGTTGCTGTTCGATCGCCGTTATGTTTTAATGTGATTTTATTGTGTTTATTCTACTTTTTCGCGATGAAAGAATACAAGAGCTGTCGATAAATTTGAAGCTTCTGTATAAGTGACGTCGATGAACTTACTTATTTCATTCATCAACTTGCACTGGCCTGAAGGGCTACTCTTGACGGCGATTCCGATCCGTCGACATTGAGATCGGGCGTTTCGTACTCTCGAATGTCACACTAGCGCCACCTTGGTTTCATATTGAGTGAAATAAATGTAATCGGTCATTGTCAACTCTTGGCGGGTAGATTTTTAATAGCGGTCTAAAATTGACTTTGATATTGCATAGGGTTGAAATTGGGATCGATATTGATTTCAAGAGTAAAGCCCCTGGTGGGTCTGTTTAGTCCTTCAAGACGTCCACAGCTGGACAAAGGCCTCCTCACATGAAGTGACTTCCCGTGTCTCTCAGCAGATCGTGTCGGTCCACTTTGTGGGCTTTTGGGGGCCTGCCCACGCCTTATTACGAGAGTATCGGTTGCCTAGGCTTGTGCCGTTGCGCGTGGTCTTCAATCCTGCAGGCGCGGGTTCAAACCTCGGAACGTACCAATGTTCAACTCAAAAGCTGCGTGTTCGTGACCAACCCGTACTGGGTCAACGCATGCTAATATAATAGGTAAATACAATACAATACAAATGGGAATGTTTGCCCTGGGCGGGATTACTTACAAAGGCAGACTTACTACCAAGGCTACCAGGCTACAGATCGTCAATACAATATGAACTGTTAACGAACGATTTATTACAAATACATGTCTAATTTCTATTGTAACTCATACAACTGTCATGTTGGTACATTGATGCGTTTATCAAAATGTAATGTACATAATTACAGAAGAGCGGCTCCTGTAATATCTGTCATTAGGTCATTACTAATGTAATTTTGTAATCAAATGCGAGCTTTTAGCTTTAAGGCTGCGGGGGGATTGTTTCAAAACGATTGTTCTCACGGACCGCTATCTGCATCTCTATCTAGCATTTATGAAGAGACAGAGATAGATATCATTCTGTTGGAAAAAAGTATGACTTACTCACCTTCATTTAGTAACTAAAATATTAACCGGGACCATTTGGCTTTACGACTTTACGTGCCTTCCGAAGCACGGAATCATCATTTTTTCGGACAATCAGATGATTCAGCCTGCAATATCCTTACCAAACTGGGGAAAATCTCATAAAGTGGTATTTTTTGGAGGAGGTTTTCTTCTTCTTCTTTGCGGATCTATGACAAATCGAACTATAAGTTTGCGGCCCAGAATCTAGCCATCTGTACAAGGAGGAGGTTTTGTCTAGCAACGGACGTCTTTCGGCTGAAATGATGATTACAAGCGAATTTGCAATGTTTGTATATATGTGAGAGTGTACAGGTCAAATCTTGCGAGCTGAATCTGACCCACTTCCAGACGCGACAAGCTTTTATGTCTTACCTAAACATAAATGATGTAATATTAGTCTTTGATGAAATTAAATAAAATAAAGTTTCGCTTCTTTCAAAAATATATATATTTACTATAAAAATGTTTTTAGCATATTTTATTTAAACTCACTAACAATTTCATCTTCTTCTTCTCGTCCTGTCATCCCTCGGTTGAGACATAGGGCTCTTAGTATAGTCTTCCAAAGATCTATATCTTGCGCTGCACCTTCCAAGGAATTCACCTGCTAAGGAATTCACCTAACAAATCGTCGGTCCATTTTGTAGGGGGCCTGCCCACGCTACGTTTTACGCTGCGTCGTTGCCATTCAAGAACCTTTTCTGCCTTTACGACCGTCGGTTTTATGTGCAAAGTGCCTTCATGCAAATCATGAATCTTTTAGCTACTGAAAATGAAAATATTTAAACAATCTTTCCATTTATTCAATAAGTAGGTAATTCTAACAAACATTTTTACATTGCAGAGTACCATGTGGTTCCTGGTTTAAAATTGGACTAACCCAACTCTTCCTATGTGTGTGCACATATCCTCAAGGGAATTAATAGCCGTATTCACCTGTGTAATCAACAACAACTGCGATCCCCAATCCGCCTTCCAAGCGTACAGATTATGAAAACACCTCAGTTATAAGGAACTGGCCTTTGTCCAGCAGTGGACATAAAGGCTGCGTGTAATGTAGTAATCATTCTGGGAGATTTTCTGACTGGATGAAATTTAAAAAAAAGAACGAGCGTTCTTTAAGATTTGCATAGATGACTAGTAAAGTAATGAGAACAGTGAAATTTATCGTAGACTTTTAGACTTTTTTTGGCGGAGTGTACATGATTCTGACTGACATTAATTTTAGGATAATTAGTTGATTCATTTGAATGATTTATTTTAAAATCCAATACTTCGGTATTTATTACGTCACTATTTACTAGTGCCATCTATTGAGCCATTTTGTAATTTGAACATTCAAAAATAGTGTGATCGCCGACTATAAAGGTCAAAGGTTGGCACAAAGTTAACTAGTGCCATAAGCAAAAAAAAAAAAAAAATAGGTCAAAGGTTAAGGGGAGGAATGTGACCTCGATATTAACTGGTAATCGGATATGTTACCTATACAATAAAATTAATTCATTTTGATACGGTTCTTTGCACCTTTTTATGCGAATGATATTAATTTCGAGTTCATAAGTGATACAGTTACTGTTTTTATTGCAATAACTTTTTGATATTCGATATTATCGTATGACAGAGTTTTGATACGGCTAGGTCACCCTTCGATCTAGTGATTGTAAAAGTCACTGATGTGTATCAAGCGTTAAATGTCGGTTTTAAGTAACAACAGCAGTTCATTTAACACCAATGCAAAATAGGTATCACCAAAATGCTCAAGGCGGCCTTATCGCATCCACTACTATTGCAAAAAAAAAACATCCGACTGCGTGAAAAACTTTGTAATACTGAACGTCTTTGTTTGGAGTTACACACCTAAATTACATTAAAACATGTAAGTGTCAAATACTTTTGTAATCACTACATAGTATAAAACAAAGTCGCTTTCTCTGTCCCTATGTCCCTCCCTATGTCCCTCCCTTTGTACGCTTAAATCTTTAAAACTACGCAACGGATTTTGATGCGGTTTTTTTTTAATAGATAGAGGGATTCAAGAGGAAGGTTTATATCTATAATACATGCATAATATAATCAAGAATAACCCACAATAACCATTTCCCGTGCGGAGCCGGGGCGGGTCGCTAGTTCTTACTAAAACACTTCGAAACTCGATAGATTTTGAATAAAAAAAAAATTCAAGACACATAATTTAGCGCCTTAATCCGCCATTTTGATCTTTAATAATTTTGAAATACCCAATGTCATCACTTGCACTGTATACAAGTTAAAATCCATCAGACCGTTTCAGCTACAGAGCATCCCAAATAATTATACATATACACGAAAAACATAACCTTCCTTCGGCAGTCGGATAAATATACCCATTGAACACAAATACAAAATTAAATTTATAGAGACTAAAATACACCTTATCGCTTCAAAAATACACAGTAACATCTTAACAAGGAGTGTGATATTTGGTTATCTAGTAGCGAGATATGATCAATGCCGCCAAAGGTAAGTCTGGTGTTTCATATTTGACATTTCAACAATACTCTTGTTAGCGCCGAGTGAAGGTGCTATAGTGAGATTCAAGATCGTTTCCATTTATTCAATAAGTAGGTAATTCTAACAAACATTTTTACATTGCAGAGTACCATGTGGTTCCTGGTTTAAAATTGGACTAACCCAACTCTTCCTATGTGTGTGCACATATCCTCAAGGGAATTAATAGCCGTATTCACCTGTGTAATCAACAACAACTGCGATCCCCAATCCGCCTTCCAAGCGTACAGATTATGAAAACACCTCAGTTATAAGGAACTGGCCTTTGTCCAGCAGTGGACATAAAGGCTGCGTGTAATGTAGTAATCATTCTGGGAGATTTTCTGACTGGATGAAATTTAAAAAAAAGAACGAGCGTTCTTTAAGATTTGCATAGATGACTAGTAAAGTAATGAGAACAGTGAAATTTATCGTAGACTTTTAGACTTTTTTTGGCGGAGTGTACATGATTCTGACTGACATTAATTTTAGGATAATTAGTTGATTCATTTGAATGATTTATTTTAAAATCCAATACTTCGGTATTTATTACGTCACTATTTACTAGTGCCATCTATTGAGCCATTTTGTAATTTGAACATTCAAAAATAGTGTGATCGCCGACTATAAAGGTCAAAGGTTGGCACAAAGTTAACTAGTGCCATAAGCAAAAAAAAAAAAAAAATAGGTCAAAGGTTAAGGGGAGGAATGTGACCTCGATATTAACTGGTAATCGGATATGTTACCTATACAATAAAATTAATTCATTTTGATACGGTTCTTTGCACCTTTTTATGCGAATGATATTAATTTCGAGTTCATAAGTGATACAGTTACTGTTTTTATTGCAATAACTTTTTGATATTCGATATTATCGTATGACAGAGTTTTGATACGGCTAGGTCACCCTTCGATCTAGTGATTGTTGTTAAATTTTAAAAATGTTTTTATCTTTGTTTTTGTACGGAATTTTTTTCTTAAAAAAAAGTTTAAATTTGTATAGAATGGGGTACATACACATGTTGTTGTCTATGATGTTGATTATGATAATGATTACAGTCTTCTGACGTCATTTGCATAACGACTACATCCGCAGATAGTAGCTGGGACTGCTTTTCATGCCTTCCGAAGTGCGGATTATATTTTCTTTTCAGAAATTCATCCGGCAATGTCCTAATCATGCTGGGGAAAGCCACACGAAATGATTTGTTTGACGAGAGCCCCACCGTCCTCCGTCTTGAGAGCTGGGCGTTTTACCACTCGACCGCAGAGGCTGTTATTTGTTTAAAGCGCATTTATTAAGAGCATCTGTAAAAATAAATAGCACCTTCCGTTTTTATTTCAACAAATTGCCCAACACTTTAATCACTTTATCAACTACCTAACGGTCTCTATAGACAATGACATTTCTAACGGAGGTTTTGGGTTCGAATTCCTTGGAAACTTTACGACAACTTAAATCAGGTCTGGTGTTACCTATCCTTTTATCGGGAAGTGTTGGAATAATCTATTTTAATGGTTACACAGGTGAAAAATGCAGCCTTTTTTTACTGATTTATGTAGTCTTAATTGTTTCGTACTGTTAAGCGCAAGGTAAGCTACAAACGTGCTTTGTAATTATCTTTTTTCTCTCCCTTATTCAATGGACATAAGAAATAAACAATGTCAAAATGTTCAGCTTAGCGTGTTCTTAATTGGCTGGTTTGAGCAAAGCTTTTTGGCTTCTTAAATGCCGTCATTATGTGTTCTGAGGGAGCCTACAATGAATAGATAAATTTTGGATTTTTTTATTCAACGATACACTGCTTTCGAGGTTAACCTACCTCATAGCCCTGGTGAAGTGTCCTAAAAAAATCGATTTAGTCCGTCAGTTAGATTACAAAAAAATAATGTACACGTATTTTTTCGGTCTGGCAAACGAAAAATGCCGATGATACAGCACTTTGAAATCTCCAGTGACGACACGCCGCCATACAAATTGTACGGAAAAAGTGACATACACTCTTCTCCTACATTTTGATGCGATATATATTCGTCAAATTGAAAAAAAAAACGTGTTCAATTTTTTTAGATAATCTAACTGACGGACTAATTAAGAATAAGAATAAGAATAAGAATAAGAATCATTTATTTGCGGAACATCACAACACAACAGAGAATACAAAAGTTAACAAGTAAGACAAAGAAAAAAAAAATCATGGAAAAAAAAAGAAAAAACAATTTTTACAGTAGGTACATAATCTGCATGTGCTGCGACACCACCCAAAAAGGGCCTCCCTCAGCGAAAGCCGCAACCTCATTAGGCTACAGCGCTGGTTTTCCGGGAGTCCTTTTGAATTGCGTCACGGACGGCTATAATTAAAATCGATTTCTTCTTTCCAGGACACTTCCCCAGGAGAACCCCCTTAGGCTTCCGACATGGCTTAGTGGCTGGCTCATGGTACGATACACGAAAAATATTATTGGATTTGATTTATTCAATTCTTTGCCCAGAATCACATGGCGGCATGACATGATCTAAGTTAAGTAAATAGTCATTACATCAGTCGCGTCAAAAGCCTTAAAACGCCTAAAAAGTCTAGGGTTTGTGAGTCGGTCGTTGACCTTAAAATACAACCCACATGATAACAAGATAAACGGTATATTTAATCATCAGAATCTCATATTAGGTACCGCATAAAATATGAATAAAAATGCGTCTATTTTGCATATAAATGGTCATAGAGTATAAAAAAACGTTTTGTTTTAGCCAATGCCATCGCTTTTGTTTTAGACTTCAAAGATACTAAAGAAAGTATTAGAATTATTGGAGCTATTATCAAAACTCGTAGGTCGTCGTATGTTTCCGTCTTTGGCTATTTAATTTTGATATTTCAAAAATACTAAAAAATGTGAAGGTTATTGAAATTCATGGTCAAGGATATGGTAAGTTGCAGGCTTTCAGAATGTACTGCTTATCGTGCTTTACGAAGCAAGAAATTATTGCTGAGACAATAATCAAATCAGGATGGAAGGCTAACCTCGAAACCCACATGTTAAGCAAGCGGTCACAGGAAAACTATTAAACTCTTCAAAGACAAAAATCAAATAAACATTTATTCAGTTTGCTTTTCATTTAAACTGATATTTTTGTTTTTGACGTTATTTGCATCAAAAGTGAAAAAACAAATACGTGGCAGGTTTATTTTTTCTTTATTTAGTTTGTTCAGTTTCAGGAGATATGTTACGGGAAAAACTGATTACAAATTTATGATAAATCCTACCGAAGGGCAGTATATTTTTTTAGATGTCTATATATCTTTAGCTTAATGCATCCTATCCCTCGTAAATACTCCCTTTGTTTATACTTTATGTGAATAATATTAGATTATAAGTTGTTTCTTTCTAACCCTACCTACTAAACTAACTTCACTATCACTATCACTACATAGTATAAAACAAAGTCGCTTTCTCTGTCCCTATGTCCCTATATCCCTATGTCCCTATGTATGCTTAAATCTTTAAAACTACGCAACGGATTATGATGCGGTTTTTTTAATAGATAGAGTGATTAAAGAGGAAGGTTTATATGTATAATACATGCATAATATACTTAAGGATAACCCACAATAACCATTTTCTCGTGCGGAGCCGGGGCGGGTCGCTAGTTATATATAATCATGTGATTGTCTTTTGTTCTAGGTGATTTAGGCAGCGGTGTGTAAGCTTTTTACTGATTAATTCGTCTTAGTTTTATAGTAGCTTGTTCTTTCACGAAGCCTTATTAGGTACATGCAGAGTCTATAAACACTCGATATTGGCGAAATCACTAAGGAAGCGCCATACATGAGAAATTGAATAGATCGATGAAATGATCGTATCTTTGACATAATTTAATTAGATTGAATTTAAGAAAATCTAGATATTTGTAACAGATATACAATAATTAATGTAAGCAGAAGCACTGCTACGCAACTTAAAGTTTATAGATATCTCAGAAACGTCTTATCAAAACCACAGATCGCTCATCCATCTATCATTCAACATCAGCAGGAAATAAAAAACAAACACGCATCTAGTGAACTAAACTGACTTATATTTCGCAAGATTCAATCAGGATCTTACTCAAACTCGAAGGAAGAGTGCTTTAGTTTGAGTATTACTATACCAACTACCCAATGACCGTGAGTACCCACCTTCTAAGCCGCGAGTATATAACGCTAGGGTTCATCTCTAACCATCACAGTTCATCCGGGCCCATCGACGAACAACCACGTCTTTTATTAAATTAGTTTATTTTAAAAACAATTCAAAAATGAAATTGGTGAGTATTCGGTGCGATTTCGAATTTGGAGTGCGGGTAGTTCCAACGGATTTTTCGTTTTAAATTGTGATCTATTTTCGTGGTTCTGGACAAAAGTGTGTCAAAAGTTATATAATTAATTAATTGAATAAATGCCTTATTATCTTCTTTTATCTTAAAACATATATTAATCTGTCTTTCTCTCTTATCAAAACATAAACTGTTCCACCCTTTACAAAATATTACCCCTCAATATTAATTACTATAAAAAACTGTACTATAGTATGGGTACCTAGTTAAAACATAAAGATAATATTCAAAATAGTAACTTAAACATTTATCATTAAAAGTTCATAATGATTCATCATCATTAATCTCCTTGCCATTGTTAATGATTGCCATAAAACTTGTGTTTACATGTAACTTAGTATATTTAAAACACAAGAGATTAATAGACATTTAAAAAGTATGAAATTGAGTTAAAATCAAATTGTCACTTGGCAATTGGAAGGATTGAAGGGTCGTAGAATTTTTTCTATTTATACTTTAAGGATCGAAAGATTTATTATCAAAATATCTTTGTAACCTGTTTTTGTAACAATGTCATCTTTTCTCCTTTGAAATACGAATTGTTAACTTTTTCAGGCAATTAGCTTGTTTATTATATTTTTTTAATATTGGATTGCACTTTTTCCGTTAAATTTTTTTTCCTCGTGCAATCAACTTTCATTAATTTCTTTAATTATGTTTTTGTATATGATTTAATAATACTTTCATTTTCTTGTAACTTCTCCGCTTTGTTGTGAATGAATAAGTGCATCAAATAAATACCTACTTATTTGTTATACTTAATAATTTAAATCATTTAATAAATATTTTCACAAGATTTTCTACCAAAGAATAACCTGCTAAAGACACAATTTTCCAGTTTATAAATAAACTTGTTTTCTTTCAGTTCATAGTAGCAGCGATCATCGGAGTATGCGCGAGCGCGCGTCTCGACAACAAATACTTGCCCCCACGAGGCAATGATGGTGCTGGCTACTCCGGTGGCAGCTTTGGGGGCGCCCCCAGCGGTTTCGGGGGCGCCGGCGGCCACGGCGGCGGCGCTGGGGGCTTCGGAAGAGGAAACGCTGGAGCCGGATTCGGGGGCACCCAGCATGCTGGAAACATTTATAATGCTGCCCCCAGCCAATACTCCGGTGGAGCGGCAGCTGGGTACTCCGGCCAAGGAGGTTTTGGAGGCCAACAGCAGTTCAAATCCAACCCAGCTGACGCTAACGCCCAAATCCTCCGCTCCAACAGCGAAGTGACAGCTGAAGGTTTCTCCTACGACTTTGAGACCTCCAACGGCATCCACGCTGATGCGTCAGGAGTTGCCACCAATGGAGTGCAGTCGCAGGGAAGCTTCGGTTACACCGGTGACGATGGCCAGCAGTACAGCATCACGTATACCGCTGATGAGAACGGATACAGGCCTCAGGGTGCTCACCTCCCCACTCCCCCCCCGATCCCTGAAGAGATCCTCAAGTCTTTGGAGCAGAACGCCCGCGACGAAGCTGCCGGCATCTCTGACGATGGTAAGTAATTTTATTTAAAGTTGTAATGAATCTTCAGCTACTTCCACACTCTAAAGTCAAAAAGTGAAAGTCAAAAAGTTTTTATTCGAAGTAAGATTTTACAAATTAATTTTCGACATCAAAATCTAATGAAGTTATTAAGCTTTTCTCAAACCAAGGCTGGCCTTCGTCTCGCACAAATTTATTTATTTATGAAATTAATGAAGAATGAATACTAAAAAAATTAAAGAGGCGATGCTCTTTACCTTTAATCCCAGTAGTGCCTTTACACAGTTCCTTTGAAGGCACTGTGGGAATTTTAGCATCAAAAAGCAAGGCGTGAATAAAGTAATTTTTCTTAAGTTTTAGAACAGGGTTGCTTACCTTAAAAGCAGATATTTCTCCACAGAGAGGTACACGCCTACCCTAAATTGAGGGTGAACAGGCTAAAGAGTGAATATTTCTTAAATCTGTACAAATAAGCGACATTATTTCTAGATAACAATATCTTCCATGCAAGGTACTGGAAATTCGCAACGATAAATGCTACACAGACATTAGATAGGTATTCATATTACAAAAAATTTTATTATAATATGATTCATTGAAATATTTCATTAAATTACAAATATGACGAAAAATATTGGTAAGATCCAATACGTCTGTCTCATTTTTAAGTAGAGATGAAAGTGCAAGTGAAAGAGATGAACGTTCAAGGTCAAAAATAAATACATATCATAGTTAAAGTTTGTACATAATAAAAACTATTATATAAATATATGAAACTAGAGCGTAATAGTTTTACACATTTGAAAATTATTTTAATTTCTGACATTTCGCATAAGAATAACATCATTTTCATAACAGAAAGATAATATAAAACACTTAGTGAGTGTAAAATTGAAGTTATCAAAGTAATTTGGAAGATTCTCAGGTTGCACGCTAATGAGTAGTACATTAATTTATCTTGCATCATGAAATTAGGTATAAGAACTAGTCCTGTATGCATATAACCTAGTACAGTGTGTAACATGTTGCTAATATCAATTTGGTCGAGTCACGTTGTCTAAACTTTGGCAAGGATATTTTAAACTTACTATTTCAAGTTATTAATGGGATGATTATTGGTTTAAGATATTAAATTAATATGCTAATATTCAACAACGATTAAAATGCTTATAATTTAGAAGTCTCTCTATAAAACTTTGAATGGCATATAAGGTGTCTCACTTCTAATCGAAGGATTATTCTAAATTATCTTAAAATAGATATTGAATCAGAAAAACAGAATCACATTTTTTTTATTTCTATTGGACATCACAACATAAAAATTACAAACAAAAATACAGACACACAACAAGAAAAAAATAACCTACGCATTGACATCTCACTGCGTTGCGACATCCAAACAAATAGGGCTCCCTCAGCGAAAGCCGTAGCCCGGGCAGGCCACGGCGCTGGTCTTCCGGGAGTCCTGTGTTTGGTCACGACACGGACGACCATATTAATATTCAAAAAGAAAATATAAGTAATGCTGCTAAGCTAAACTCAAAATAGTCCACAAAAAACCGAACTAAAATTTAAAAAAATACAACATATTATTAAGAAATAATAAAAACCTGACATACCTAGGCCTAGTTTTTAAAATTCTAGTTTTTTAAATAGGGTATTCGATTGATAGAGGGATGTCGTGAAATTAAAAATCAGATAACTGAGAATGCTTTAGGATGATAATTATATTTTTAGTATACTTCTATTCACATTGATCATATTTTCAATACAATTAAATCTAACGTCTACAAATTCTTGTACTCATCATTGGTTTAACAAAAACCGCGACCCTGAAGTTTCAAAAAAGTTTAACCCCATCATTAACTAGCTTCTCACAAAAAGTCAGACTAATGATCGTGACCTTAAAACAATATAATGTGGATTGGATTTAGTATTGTAGAATCTCTACATTTTATATCTTCAAGATAAATTTAGTAATAAATCTCTGTTGGGGATTATTTTGGGCTAACTTAAAAAAACTATAATCCCTAACCCGGCTGCCAAGCGTGGGGATTACGACAACACATACCTTTCAAGCGATAAACCTAAATCTAGCAGTGGCAGCCTGAGTCGTAAAAAAACTGCCTTAACAGCCTCTGTTGGACTAAAGGGTTCTTTAGTTGGATTGGAAATAGGGGTTCTCATAATCCCCATGCTTGGTAGGTGGGTTGGGGATTTCAGTTGAAATTAGTTACAGTCAAATGCCTATACTCTCGGTCTTAGAGTATAAATAGAAAGCTCTCAGTTTTCCTGAGCAGAAACATTTTTTACAACTATACATATAATTTAACTAGCTTTCTGTTTCGAAGTTCCGCCCGCGTTAACAGGTTTTCCCGTGGGAATGAGGTATTTTCCCGCAGTAAAAAGTAGCCTATATGTTATTCAGATGTATTCATAAGCTATATTATTGTAAAGTTTCATTAAAATCCACTCAGTAGTTTTTTCGTGAAAGAGTACCAAACATACATCCATACTTACAAACTTTCGCGTTTATAATATTATAGTAGGATTGGCATACTAATCACATTTTTCAAGACGAGTTAGAGAGATAAAATAATCCACTTCAAATAAACAATTGCTTAATAATGAAGTGTTTCAGTGGGTCAATTGTTCAGTGTGTAATGTGTAGTCACTCGTTTAAGATAACCATCTCAGCACTATGAAATCGTTTAGATGTAAATTAAGAATGCTCAGTAGAACTCAGCTATCTTACTTGAAGATCTAAACAAGATTTATATTGTTTCTGAGATGAATAAATATTAGCGTTTTCTAAATAATGTCTAATGTCTAATTTAATACCAGACTATATAATTTTTGTGCGTAATTATTTAAAAATATTACAAATAAGTGCACTTGAAGTAAGCTTTTGGTTCCCAATTCACTTGCTACAAGTAGGATTATAGCTCCATTTCCTATTAAGAAAAACCGGCCAAGTGCGAGTCGGACTCGCGCACCGAGGGTTCCGTACAAACCTGCAAGGTTTACAAAGTTCGTTCATTACGACAATCGAGTCATAACTATGGTAATCTTATTGCAAAATGAAATTCATAACATTACAATGGGGAAAGATGGAGGAGCATAAATTTAAGACAAAGATCTCTTTATCGTTTAAGTAACTAAGTAGTAAGTAAGTATTTCAACTTGATAGCTCTACGCGTTCATGAGGAAAAAAGTAATAAGTTTATATTTATTAAAAAATATATATTTTGTAATGTAACTAAAAATTTAAGGTTTTCGGAATTTTTCCTTTATGTGTGCTATAAAACGTTGCTTCATGCCAAATTTCAAGATTCTAGGTCGACTGGAGGTACCCTTTAGGTTTTGATTCCCTTGCGAGTACTTGCGAGTTTCAAAATATGCAGCTTAAATTGCTGTTTCTTTTGATTGCGTTGACATAGAAGTTTGATTTTGTTACAGCTTAAAGGTATTATAGACCTGAGTATTTGGTATGAATTTCAATTTAATACCTCTACGCGTTTATGAGGAAATGGGTAGTAAGGTTAAAATTATTAAAAAAATATATATTATGTGATGTAACTAAAAATTTATGGATTTCGTAATTTTTCCTTTATCTATGCTATAAGACGTTGCTTCGTACCAAATTTCAAGATTCTGAGTTCACGGGAAGCACCCTGTAGGTTTTGATTCCCTTGCAAGTGTCGAAAATTTGCGGCATAAACGGCTGTATCTTTTGATTGCGTTGGCTTAGAAGTTTGATTTTTTCACAGCTTCAAGGGACAGTAGACCTGAGTAATTGATATAAATTTCAGCTTCATACCTCCACGCGTTCCTGAGAAAAAGGGTCTTGACAGACGGACAGACGGACAACAAAGTGATCCTATAAGGGTTCCGTTTTTTCCTTTTGAGGTACGGAACCCTAAAAAGGCCACAATAAGTTCTACAGTGGGCTGTTCCAGGTCTAAGACTTCACAGACAAACTATATTAGTAATAAAAAACAATTGATTGAGCTAAGAATATTATCTTTTCAGTATTAGTATTACCTTTATACATTTCACTAATAATTAATTTGTTTTCACATTTAAAAAAAGTATCCAAATAGAAAAGACTAGAAAATACTTTATTGCACACAAAAAGTATAAGAAAAAACACAATTTTATTTACAACAACGCCTTGTGTAAAAAAGACGGCTTTATAGTTAGGGTAGCAATTTGTACCAGGCAACCCTTTGATAACAGGACTTGTAATAATAACTGCGATAAGAAAATCAGTCAAAACTCAGGCCGGTGTGTTTTCTCTTTCTTACTCCTTCTCAGTCCCTCGTGGTCGTACTATACTCTGGCATTAGTCATGGTCATGCCATCTCTTTTGCTTGTCGGCCTGGCTGCAAGTACATTCTAAATTTAAATCATTCTAATCATGTTAAAAGCAGAATTCATTATTTTCCTATATACCCCTAATGTAAAATCTTGAAAATTCAAAATGGCGCCTAACCACGACTTAACCTTGCCACATTATTGCTGAGATAATTTCCTTGGCCAGCGGTTTTATTTCGTCCAAAAATTAGGTCTACATATCATCAAATATTAGCTAATTTAGGCGGTAATGATACACCACTGATGGTCATGTAGGCATCAAGCGTGTTGCAAATATGTTCCTAGGTCACGACGCAGTCCGAGATTGGTACTTATGTGAAACGGAAATTCGGTCGTTATGTTCTAAGATTACTATCATCTCTAATATCGATGTATTTAGTAAATCCCATCATATGCACTAACACACATTTTCACGGGTTTTCTCCACGATTTCGTTTTAAATTGAGCTTACCGATATTTCGACCGAGTTACATCGATCATGGTCATGGTCCCATCATATGTTTTTTAAATTATTCCCTTTAAATTAAGAACGAAGACAGAAGATCGTTGTGAGAAATTTTAAAATTCGTTCTTACATTATTGTGTAACTGCCTCCGTGGTCGAGTGGTCATAAGCTCGCCTGACGTTACAAAGGTTCCGGGTTTGAATCCCGGTGGGGACTCGTCGAACAAATATCACTTTGTGAGACTTTCCCCAGTTTGGTTAGGACATTGCAGGCTGAATCACCATCTGAAAAGGAAGATGATTCCGTGCTTCGGAAGGCACGTAAAGCCGTTTGTCCCGGTTACTATCTACGGATGTAGTCGTTACATGAGCCATGTCAGAAGCCATAGGCGGCTCAATGATTCCGACACCAGGGTTTGTGAGGTAGGTTAACCTCGAAACCAACACGCTAAAGAAGAAAGAAAATTTTTGTGTTTACCAAAATTACTTTGCATTGAAAAGCAACAAAATAATAAAAAAATGTGCATTATGATTGTAACAGTCTAATACTCATGATAGTTCTTATTAAACTTATTGATATTTTAATAAATTTACATGAATCATTCATTTCTAACAGCTGACTTGTCAAAAAGCTTCAGTCAGGTTTTACTGAAAAGTCCAACAAGATATAAATCCACTATTAGCAAACATCCTACGCAAAATAATGACCAGTTTTCTTTCTAATGGTAACAATTACTATGTAGAAGATGGCAACACCATATCATTATAGTGTGTAACTTGACACGCGTCCTAGAATTTGAACATAGAACACTCCATATCGAGTATCATGAGTTTATAGAGATTATAGTACAGTTGGGACATAAACTGCCCACGCGCATGCCTGAAATACTCTGGACAGTATTGATTGATTTATTTATTGAAACCAAACTATTAATTCTTGCAAAACATAGAAGAAATTGGTTTTAACGTAGCCTTTATTGGTAAGATAGTAGTTATTTGATTTATTTAAAACTGGCTGTCCGCCCGCGGCTACGCCAGCATTGTTTTTTGACTTTTCCGTTCGGTTTCCCGTAAGAATGAAATATAGATTTCCCGCAGTAAAACTATCTAAGATGTTCACTGGGGATATAAGGTACCACCATGCAAAATTTTATTCAAATCCAACAGATTCGGAGATTAGCCCGTACAAACAGAGAAACAAAAAAATTAAAGAAAATTTGCTATGTTCTACATCACTTCTTCCACCCCCTGACTCGGTTTTTAGCTATTTATTTCTATGTATAGATGATGTACTATGTTGTTCTGCGTGTTTGTCCTGTTCGTTCGTGGAATATTTGAAAATAAAGCTCATTTGGTAGAGCCACCCCAATTCCAAATATCTTTTGAAAGACTTTCTTCTTTTTAGCTGAGTATATTAAATCACTTTCGCGTCGTGTCTTAAAGGGAAATAACATTGTGATTAACATAATATGAACCATGCCCATTTAAATCTTAAATTCTTCAGGAATTTAAACCTAGCTCTATATTATATCTAGACGTTTAATGAAGATGTATTGATAAACAGACTGTTTACGCTCCGGGTCGGTTTCCGAGTGTCTAAAAGCACGTTAATTTTTTTTTTTTTTTTTTTCCTTCACGATATTTTTCAATCCTTCACGATATTTTTCAATATCAACGCGCTAGGCCGTGGTCCGAGGCTCCCTCGAGCCGCCCCTAGACGCGTTGGTATATGACTTTTTTTGGGGTAGAGTCTTCCACTCCCCCGCCAGTCCGGTGAAGCTTGATTTGTCGTACCTTTTCGACACAAGCATAGGTCAATTCAAAAAAAAAAAAAAAAAAAAGTTTTTTTTTATCAGGACTGCTAACCTAAACTTTCACTCCTCCGCGAGTCAAATGCATTTTACGTAGATTTCGCGACACAAAAGGTCAATTAAAAAACTAACCTATTATATAATTCATCGCGAAATGACAGGACAGGCCCACCGTTGTTGAGTTACAAAACGAACACAATACCTGCGCGTGCGTCGTCTTCGTGACGCACGGTACAGTCGTGCGCAGTATAATTGTCAGTTCTAAACGTAGCAACTATTATTTAATCTGTGCTTCTCATTATATGTAGATGATGTAGGCTTCCCGTTATTTTATGCCCTACAATTCCACATCTACGCAATGACAGTTTTCACGGCGTCTGTATTATTAAAAATAGTCGTTTAATTTCAAGTCCAGTGAAGCTTGATTGATCGTACTTTTTCGACACAAGCATAGGTAGGTCAATGAAAAAAATAAAAAAATAAGTCATTTAATTCAGATAAAATTTATACAAATACATATTATAATAGGCCCAGGCCGAGTATTATTCCCGAGTGTTTAGAAATCAGCTCTTTTTAAAGCCAGAGTGAACAGGCATCTTCTGAGCGAGCTCACTCCACCCTTGACCTCGTCTCGCCCACTATAAATGGGTCTAATTGTGACAAAGAACAAACGCAATAAATATGAAACATCCAGTAACAAGGCAAACACATTCCAGTCCAGTCTTACTGTCCCCCGCAGGGGTCTAGCGAGTTGGATAGAATAGAAATGGGTTTCCTGATGTCCCCCGAAATAAAAGAAAAGAAATTGACAAATAGAAAATCCTCATAGATAAATCACAAGCGTGTGAAACAAAAGCTATAATGAAACTGAGCTGGACTTATACATATGCAAATCATTATTAATTTTGGTACTTATTTGGTTCATGAATATTGTTTCATATTCGGGGTGCAGGAGTAGTGAGTAGGTACAACAGGAAAAACCGATTCATAACCCGACGGCGAAATAGGTTTCTACTATTGAAATAAGGACTTCTTGCGTCTAACATCGTGACCGGTACTTAAACGGGTTAAGGCGTGGTACACACCGATCGCGACCCGATAAGACCCACTTAGAAAGGGCATTGGCGGTTATAATTCCTTCAATTTGTGAAACAGATGTTCGTGAGTCTGATAGGGCATTAAGATTTAATGAACTTTGCGTGAGCTGGTCAGGCGAATGATTTCTAGTATTGAAGATTTGTAAATTGGCCATTACGATATGGACCAAGTAGGTAGATCGATTGAGTAAGTTATTGTTGTTGATTGATTGATGAATTCTTTATTGCACATAAATATGTAACAAAAGAAAAGTATGTATTTTTAAAATTACATTATAACATGTGAAAAAGTATTTTATTTTTCTAGCTGACATAGCTAAAAGCTAGCAATTTTTAGCCATTTAAATTTTATAAAAAAACCTTGGGTCTCGCTAATTTTATTACATGGTATAAGTTATTTGTGCACAAAGTTGCCATTTTCCTTTTTTTCATTCGTGATTGTAACACTAAAAAGCAGCACAGAAAGCTTTTATAAAGAAAACTGGGTCGATTTTCAGAATATTCTTAAAATCTAGCCATTTTTGCTTACTTATAATATAGAGTCATAAAACTCCAACAATTATCTTGGAACGGATAATAACTCAACTAAGTTAAACCAACATAATTGAGAAGCTCGCGGATTCCATCGTCCAATCACTGAAAGGATGAACGGTGAACTTAGTCGGATAATGCCCTGCATTATCGACTGCTTCAATTCGCATAATGACAGCTTACGCCATGGATGTGCACCAAGACTTAGTTTTGTAATTGCGCAGCCCAGTAGTGTGCATGCAGCTTTACATTTTGAAGTGAAGAGTTTATAGGGAATAGACATTTAGTTATTTGCAATATTAAAATTGTCGAATTGATTTTAATGGGCAGTTTAGAAATAGGGGTTTGAAAAGGTTTTCGTGTCATCATCATCATTTTCATAGACTGAAAATATTAATTTTACACATAGAAAAATTTCATAATACATTGCAAGGTATTTTAATAAAATAACCGTATTTTTTATATTTTAGATTTAAAATGAACTCTGATCAGAATAATTTAGTTTGCTATAAAATGTCGATATTTTCATAAAATTGCACCTGCTTTCATTATTTCGTTACGAGACATCTTTGAAAGTCCTTAACTTATAATTTAATGAGCACTAAAATTTAGTAAGTTGTTGGGAACCTTGTTGAAACTTATTAGTGTAACTTTGTGTTCGAAGCTTTATAAAATATAACTAGTCTATACACGGCTTTATTCTTTGTTGCATAAGGTTTTCTTGCGATTCCTAAGGTTATGGAGATTTCAATTGATTTTGAGGAGTGAATAGTAAGATTTACTGGTGTTTGTGTACCTATACAATAATTTTAGTCTTCATTTCTCACGCTATGCAAGTCTTAATAAAAAGATCGTATATTTTACAAGATTTTATTTAGTTTTCCGTTACAATATATATGGATAAAATTTTACAACAACTTTGAATTAATTACCTTTGGTAGAAAAATGCCTTTACTTTTATCTGCAAGATGCAAATACTTTATTCATATCAAAAAAGTCAGAGAAATTTGACTTGATTACTAAATAAAGGGGGGTCTTGTATAGTCTCTTCCTAGGGTTAAGAATTATTAAAAGAAAGAAACAGTACCTAGAGATTCAGGAAGAAAGAACTATAGACCTAGAAAATATTTTATACTGCATTTACAACGGCATTCCTTATTTTCAGTATGTGGTAAATCTTAATATGGTGGCTTCCCGAAAATAGCAGATACGAGTATAATATGATTCATGATATCTATTACATTGATAACAAATTGTGATTCAAACATGCCGTTAGGATAGGACTCTTTAAACTCATGTTGGCAAATGCCATAAATACACCATGAAAATCAATTTCAAAACTAATGTGTTACGATTGCCACATCATGCAGTGATTTAGGTAACGATGTTTCACACGCTTAACGCATTATTTGCTCAGTATATTATACTTTAAACTATACTGCTGAGGTGGTGATTCTTTTAAACTAAACTACTAATATATATTCTGTGGTCACACTTGAAACTTCAATTTGATCGCGGACTTTTTCGCTCATATGGGAAATGAAAAGGAAGGGTTTATTTGACAGATCGTCGATTTAAGTCGGTGTTTGACTTCTTTAACCTAAAATTGTCCATCTTCTTTTCCTTTGTGTTCTTATCTTACACCCGTTTGCACTAAACTTAAGAATCGCTTAAGTTGATGCCTAAAGTATTTAGGTATGATTTGGTGAAAATTTTGTTTGCTAGTAACCTTCAGACGTTTTTAAACTGCTTAGTTTCTGCCTATCTTTATGAGCCCAATTAGATTATTAGTGAAAGCTAATTCTTTTTTTAAGCTTTAGTTTTATAGGTCTGTCTCAACTCCGAAAAACCTAGGACAAGGTTAGTGCAAACAGATGTCAGAGACGTAAAATGGACGTATATACTTTAGGTTCAAATTGAGCGTGATAGAATCAGCGCTATTATACTTTAGAATATACTGTATTTATTATATTACGCTCATCTGAAGCTTTTGAATCTATTGCACACCTCGTTGCATGCAAATCATGTGAGTGTATGTGAAAGTACAGGGTGTTGCTAAGTTATTTCACATTATAGTTAATCATAGCGAACAAAAGACTAAGGTAGGAACAAAAGAAAATATTTTATTTATTTGAATTCACAAACAATTACAAGAATTTTGGTCGAATGGTACAAATGTACATTATATATTTTAAAAAATGATATGAAATTATACAATTAATACAAGTCATTTATACATACTTAAAACATTACTAAAATTCTTGAATACTATACAAACATTTCTCTAATAGTAGTGTATGAAACAAAATACTTCTTTTTTAATAAAAAAAACTTTTAGCATTTGTCATAGTGGATTAGTTGCGGTTTCGGTTAAAATTAATTACGTCAATTTAGCACAGTTTTAAATTTTATAGTTATGTATTTATGATAACATTTGATTTGTTCTTTTCTCTCTTCAATCTTATTTAATATTACCCCATCTTAGCACTGAATTAATACAACCTGTATAATAAGCCGACAGGTAACTCGTGCGGTATTTTTTGCACTTGTTATTTAAGCGATCAATCAAGACACTGACAACCAGCAATCATAGTAATAATAATCAGACGGTTCGTTAGTTCGTTGGCCTAACATTGTCTCGGGTCATTTCTAGCATTAAGTAACACACGCTGACACTTAACCTAAGTACAGTCCGAAAGGGGAAGCTGAGTCAAGCTTTTAACCCTTTACAAGGCAGTGTCCACTATATTGCCACCTTAATTTTAATTTTATACCCTCAATTTAAATGTAAGCTGACTAATCATTTAATTGAAATGACATTTTATTCTATTGACGAATTTTTAAGTAGTACTAACAATTAATACTTTTTAGGTGAATTTGTTTATGTTTTAAATTTATTATAATGTATAAATTCGTATACCAGAAGGTGCGACATAGTGTGACATTTAATAATTTACTGTACCAACCTTTATACCTATGTTGACGAATAAATGATTTGTATTTGTATTTGTATTAACATAAAGTCGAAAACGAATGCATTTTATAAAGTTGTTTTGTCTTATAAAGGGTTCAATGAAAAAGATTGATTATATATATAAATAAAGGTACTAATATTATATACACTAGCTGTCCGCCTTGTAGCTTCGCTTGCATTATTACATTTTCTGTGGTAATCAAATGTTTTCTCTAGAAAAAAAACGTACAATAAATCTTATCCTTATAATGAAAAACACAACGAAAAAAATCAAAATTGGAGCAGCCGTCCTAAAGTGATCCAGGTCCAATCCAGAAATATTTTTTATGAATATTTACCTTTTGTAATTATTAGTAGATTTTTTCGCTCATTTCTCGTCGACATTTACTTAGTTATATACTTCGAATTACTTATAAGAATTTAAATATCTACTTAAATTGTAGTACATAAAAGTAAACTGATTTTGATAAAATAACCTACTTTACCAAAATGTTAATGGTGAAGTGAACGATAAAATGAATAGGTCAAAATATAATAAAAGTAGGATCGTCAAAGACTGACCTATGTTATTTAATAGTCACACAGTAACCACTATAAGTATTGCTTTATATAATTTAGTAGGTCTAAAGGATTTATATTAATAATTATGTACAAGGTTAGGTATTAGACGTAAAATACCTGAGTATGGTGAGCGTCTTGGCAGATTGGGACTCAGGACCCTGAAGGATCGAAGGTGGGTGTCTGATTTATGCAACTTGCACAAAATTGTAAATGGGAATTCGGACAGTCAGTTGCTAGAATGCCTGGAACTGGGTGTTCCGCGAAGATCGATGCGTATCCCACAACTATTCTCTATTCCTAATACCAATAATAATGTATCCCACAATAGTCCACTACTTAGAATGTGTAGGAGCTATAATGAAGTCTGTGCTCACTTGGACATATTTGATTGTAGTGTCAACAGCTTCCGATCATCACTCTATAAGTTACAATAGTTATATTGCCCATGTATGTATTTATATTCTATACTTTTGCCCTCTTACAAACCTTTTTTCTTCCTTCCAATAACCGTATTTGTCGCAATAATAGTAATGTTTTTATTAATAGTTTAGTGTCCGTCCTTTAAAATGTTAACATGTCTTGGTGAATGTTGTGTACAATTTTAAAAGAGTTTCAGATTTAAATATGTATTTTCTAGTGTTCTGTTATGTATTTTTTATTCTGTTACTTGTTATTGTACCTTTACAATAAAATAAAATAAATAAAATAAAATAACAGCACAAATAAATTTAGATTAGTAAAGAACGCTTCTCTTCTAATGCCATGAGAAAGGAGCAGGATAGTAGGTCATGATGAAGTCGAGTTGGAAAAATAAAGTCGTACTTCCAAGCCTACTTCTATCTACTTCCCCGTAATCTTGTAACAGCCTCCGTAGTCGAGTGGTGAAAAGCTCGTCTGACGTTACGGAGGTTCCGGATTCGAATCCGGGATCTGTCGAATAAATATTACTTCGTGAGACTGTCCCCAGTTTGGTTAGGACATTGCAGGCTGAATCCCGGCTACTATCTACGGATGTGGTCGTTATAGGAGCCATGTCGGAAGCCTAAGGCGGCTCAACAATTCCGACACCAGGGTTTGTAAGGTAGGTTAACCTCTAAACCCATTCGATAAGCAAGCAACTTTGTTATAGATACCTGAAGCACAGAAGTATATGACCATTAGGCGAGCTTAGTCAATTTCTCAGATAGCTCGCCTAAAGGGTATATGATAGTCTTTAGCTAGATAGTGTTTAGCATTTCTACTTAGATACAAATTGTAAATTGGAAAGTGTTGTAAATTTGTAAATTCAATTTATTCTAGTACTAAAAATTAGAAGCACATGAAGTTAAATTTTCAACCAAAAAGATAATTTTCAATAAAAAAAATTACATTCTAATAAGTAAAGAGTTACAACTGGTATTTTCAACCTGAATGCCAAAAGCCTCCTCCGAAATAGGATAAGCGAGCTTAATTTCCCAACATCTTCATTAGACATCAGACAGCCATTGCTGTAACACGAACTCAACAGAAATTGCGAGCTGCAGTGATACAGTGTACTGATGCAACTGCACTCACGTATCATTGTATAGGGGCGAGGGATAAAAGTACAATGAGAAAAACACATTCAATATTTAGTTTTAAAAACCATCTCTATCTTCCTATCGATCCAACTTCATTCGACAGTCGGACCAGCAGTAGAATATCTTAGTCATCCGATCGATCGGACAAGCCGGACCTACCGAAATAAAAATAAGAAATTCTGTGACAGACATTGATTTTTTTTGAGAAAAGGAAAAATGTAGCTTTGTGTATCAATATATTTCGACAGTCACAATTACAATAAAGATTTGAAAACGCGGCATATAAATGAAACAAAAATAATAAAAAAGTTGATGATGTCTATTTATAGTTAATATTGATTAAGTTGTGTAACAGCTTTAAATTTTGAACGAAAAATACTTACATGTAGGAGAATAGTAACACAAGAGAACTATTCTATTCGATTAAAAAATGTCATTGTTATGTGAAATAAATTAACAACGAAAAATTACGCATTCTTCAGATTACAACACAACATGTTCCCAAGCAAATATCTGTTAATTATATCTTGTTATAAAACAAGTTAAATATGAACTAACACAAAAGATTACAACTTATTTGTAATAATTTACAGCAACATTTTACGATCGCATTGTTTTCAAATTAACAATGTCCATAAAAATACGACCTATCAAAATATAAGGTGAATTTTAGTGCATTCTCGAAAATTTCCCACGGTAAAAATGTGTGGAAATATGCCATGGGAATGAGGACGCCATGGACCATGGATCTGATACATCTGTAGTGCATTAAATTTTCACCCAGCCGTTTTCACACCATAAGCGTAGTGCCTAGGGTGCCTAGATTGTATCTATGCGGCAATCTTAGGTAATGATTGCATACATTTACAACTACGCTTATAAATTAAACTTGAAATTGTTTGGGATTTTGTAATTCAGTGAAAGTGTAAATAATTTATAGAGAAGGGTTGTTTTAAACATTCACCTTACCATACAGAACTTACCATAACAGAAATGCGTAGAGTGGATCAAATTTTGCCGAATAAATTAAACGCGTTTTATAAAATATAACACTTTAAATTCTTTTATGATGTTTCTTGCTTCATGCTTTCAATTGTTTCTTGTGTGTTTTTTGTGTCAATAATGTATTTTGTATTGTATTACATTGTATAAATTTTCCGAGGTGAAACATTTCAAAACAATCATCATCATCATCATTTCAGCCAGTAGACGTCCACTGCTGGACTCCCAAAGATCTCCACAACGATCGTTACTGCTTGGCACGCATCCAGCGGCTACCCGTGACCCTCACCAGATCGTCAAACAACAACTCTACTTAAATAATACAACAAAAACTTGTCGTCATTATTACAATTATTACAACAAATTGTCAAAATTCAATGTGACCTTTGCATCTTGCACCGTGCAATGGCGCATGGCTGTCTACAACCGTTTTCAATTACAATTATTACAAATTACAACATGATTATTACAGTTACATTTCGTAATAGCAACTTGAGCACGCACGTGGATCTTTGTTCGTTATTATTATGGTAAAGCCATTAAGAAAGCGATATTACGGTTCAATTTTTACTTGAAATTTCGAGAATTACACTGTTGAAGTCTAGGAACTCTTATAACAGTCAAAAGAGTTTGATATCCAGAGGAGAATTTTTTCAAATTTTTAGTATGGAAATACTGTTTTATCAAATAATTTTATGACTCTCAAATTGTATGGCTACATCTTTCAGTTTCATCGCAAAACACTTAATCTTTAAGAAATTTAATGATTTCCTGGGTTGTTTCCTTTAGTCACTTCGTATTTAACTGAAGAAACCCACATGAAGTTGGGTTAGTAACATTATTTTGAAGTTACGTGTTTATACACGGGCTAAGTAACTCCAATTTCAACTTCAAATCCAAACCGAACTACATTAATTTACCATGTTAAACTTAGTAAATCACATTTTAAATTGCATATTCCGCAGGCCTATAGATTTTTCTTCTCGTCTTTAATTTAGTAAGTTACATTGCAAAACGTGCATTTTGTGGCTTCGCATTTCAAGGCCGCGACCGCAAACTACAAATCTATTAGGGTCTACAGCTCTTTTTGTTAACCTTTCATTGCTACTCATGCGATGTGAAATGGCGCAAGTAAACACACATAATGGCTCTTTTTATGCATATTTGTATGGAGTTATTTCGTTTGATGATAATGAGAATGACCCTAATATTATATATTATTAGCTAGTACTGATGGGCAGTTTAGTAATTCTAAATTTTACTACTAAAATGGTCATCGCAAAAAAAGATAAATGTTTTTTAACAACAAAAAACTCACATTCATAAACTTCCAATTCTAATACATACATACAGTCACGCCTCCTTTCAAGAGGGGTAGGCAGAGACAACTTCCTTCCACTTGCTACGATCCAAACACACTTCTTTCGCTTCATCCACATTCATTAATCTCCTCATGCATGCTCGTCGGTTTAGAGTACCTACTCCTGACCCGACCTTTTGTCAGAATGTCCCCGATTTGGTTTTGGAACATTCGTCTTGGTCTTCCCCTTCCAACGCTTCCTTCCACTCTCGCCTTATAAACCTGTTTAGTCAATCTCTCTTCACTCATTTTCTCCACGTGACAAAACCAATTTAGCATTCCTTTCTCAATTCTCGTCACAACATCTTCTTTTACTCCACATTTAATACAAAACACATCTAATACAAAACATTAAAACTATTAAAACTAAACAAGCGAATCACACATTCACATGCAAAATTCCGACTCAAAACACTAGAACCCCAGTTTAATATAATAAGCAAGCACCTAATACCTATCTTTAACATAGCTTCATAATCGTCGCTTGCGCATCGTGAAGATGGATCTAGATCGAGATTCCCATGACGATCAGCGGATAGCGATCAAATGCCACTCACTAGCACCTTGAACAAATATTCTACTTAAAACTCACACGCTTTTGGATGTTGATTCTCTTAAGACGTCATTTGTCAATCCTACAAATATTTTAAACTAGCTGTCCGACAGCAGTTGCTTTAGCTGCTTGTTTATTGACTTTCCCGTGCAGTTTTTCGTAGGAATAAGATGTTTGCCAGCGGTAAAAATTATCTAAAATGTTGACCGGGTATATTAGGTACCACCATGCAAAATTTCAATCAAATCGGTCCAACAGTTTCGAAGATTAGCCCGTACAAACAGACAAACAGATAAAAAACAAACAAAAAAATCTAGAAACTAGCATTTATCTTCAAAAGTTCAGATAAGTGAACATACAGATATGTAAGCAGTGAACATAATTTTTGATGCCGATCAGTATTCAAACTGCTCATGTAAAAACTATAAAATAAACTACAACACGTCCTGTTACTAGCAGAATCAGGCTCTAGTGAAGGGATACAATATATTGATATAGTTGTTGATTGATTTACAACACCTAAGCTCAGCTTAAGATATTAAATTTTATAACCCTATTTAACTATTTTCATGGTTAATAGTAAAGTCCTACTTGTATCTTATACTTATAAAATAATACTGGTCATAAAAACTGATTCATAACTGCCAATCTTGAATGATTAAAGGTAAATATCAGAAATCAGAAATAAACAACAAACAACAACTGTAATCCCCAACCATCTTTGCTTGCCAAGTGTGGGCATTATGGTAACACTTCTGAAAATTTTCAAAAAGAGCCAATGTAGTCCTATATGTGGAGACCTGTAATTGACATTCTGTTGCTGTTTTATGTTTTTGAATTGGTTAGGTATAGCTGTTGGTCTTCCTATTTATTATTATTTTTTAAATCGTCGTAACATGAACTAATATAGATTTGGCTAAATAATTTTAACTCCAGGGTTTGTGAGGTAACTTACCTCGGAACTCACCCGATAAGCAAACAAACATAAGTTCATCTCATCTCAGCTCCGTCCTTTTCTCAAAAAGTCCTCTTCAATTATTATCAATAATATAGCCGTCTTTTTTCTACAACCAGTCTAAGATATTTCTCTCTCTTTCCAGGATCCTACCACGGCGAGGGCGCCGGTTCCGGAGCTGGTGGCTACTCTAGCGGTGGTCCTTCTTCCAACTACGGTGCTCCCGCTCGCGGCTTCGGCGGACAGTCGGGTGGTTTCGGCGGCCATTCGGGTAGCCAATCAGCTGGGTTCGGCGGGCAATCGGCTGGATTCGGCGGGCAGTCGGGTGGATTCGGCGGTCACTCGGGCGGTTCCGGAGGTCATTCGGGAGGTTTCGGTGGCCAATCAGCTGGCGGATTCGGTGCTAGAGGATCTGGCGCGGCTTCCCGCCAATATTTAGCCCCTAAACAAGGCCCAGCTGGACGTCCTTCAGGAAACGGAAACTTCAACTCTCAGTCCGGATACCAGTATTAAGTTGACCACCTTTTGAAGTTTGATGATTGGGTTAAATATTCTGATGATAAGGCTTATTTACACATTGCGAGTAGTACAACGGTTACCTATAACCATCAAGTAGAAAGTCTGTAATAAGTACTTTTTTACAATTAGGTATAATACTTTTTTATTTTAAAACACTTTTAGAGCAAGTTTTTTTTTTATATATTGCGGGACAAAACGGGGAGTTTTCTTTTTTAGCTACTTTGACTAACTACTTGATCGGTTTAGGTGCAATAAGTAGCAAGTTGTATTAACTTACTACAGCGACATAAGATGTGTTATTCGGCCTTATGTTATTAAACTTCAGTCATCTTTAATAACGATTATTTATATCGATTCGCTGCTGTGAACCATTGATGTGATGTTTTTTTAAGTCGACTCGTCTTGAGTTTCTGTAAGTCAATACTCGAGACGAAGATATCTTTCTATTTCTGTCGTTTATCAAACTATCTCTTTCTTTTTTGTGATCTCAAATAACTTTTCTTCACTTTTCATCATTATTGCCATGATCTTTTATGTAATTAATTATTATTATTATTATTATATTACTAATTCTAGTACATTTGCTATGAAAATGGACAGTAGTAGATGTAAGAACGATGTATATTTTGTACGATCTAGTTTGTAAGAACTGTAAATACGCAACAATGAAACGAATTATACGCTGTAAAGCAAAACTGTTTACTTTGTTTTATTGGAAAGGATCAAGGGTTTCATGAAACTTATATAAACATTAAATCGAAACGAAAATGAGAAATATTGAGCTCAGAAAATAAACCATAAAATAAGCTTACAAAAGATATCTGAAGAAAAAATAATATACATTCTATATACATAAACAAAACGAGCAACGCCTTCTTTCATAGACCTTCATTAAGAGTTGTGTATACCAATAAAGGTAGGTAGTGATAGAGATAAATGTACTAAGCATTAATAACTGCTAATGAATGTACTCAAATTTATTATTAATTTTATTGAGGAACGATTATGATAAAAAAAATGTTTTGGCCGCAATTATACCACAAACGAAGAGAACTGTGTGAGGCGAAGGACTTAAGTAATTATGACATGAAAAATTTATAATCACCAATTTATAGTACCTATCTTGAGATTCACTATGCTAAAATTCCCTTAAAACTATTGGAAATTAATTACATGACCTCTATTATTCATATCATCATCACTACATAGTATAAAACAAAGTCGCTTTCTCTGTCCCTATGTCCCTATACCCCTATGTATGCTTAAATCTTTAAAACTACGCAACGGTTATTTATGTGGTTTTTTAAATAGATAGAGTGATTCAAGAGGAAGGTTTATATGTACAATATACTTAAGTATATTATGCATACTTGCATGATATAGTTAAGGATAACCCACAATAATCATTTTACCGGGCGGAGCCGGGGCGGGTCGCTAGTCCTTTATAAACGCGAAAGTTAGTGAAGATGGATGTATGGATGGATGTTTTTTACTCTTTCACGCAAAAACGAATGAATGGATTTTAATAAAACTTTAGAATAATTTAACTTATTCATCAGAATAATACGTAGGCTACCTTTCACCGCGATGCACTAAACTTGTTTACGGGTTAAATCCGCGAAAAAAAATTAAACGTAGTAGTGACCAGAAAAAGTAAATGAATATAATTTTTTCATACTTAATTGATGCTGTTATGTTATATAGCCTATTAGATAATTCTGCGATGACAACCCTACCCTTGTCAGTCCAGTGAAAAGGGGATCACAGTTGTTGCACTTACATAGGTAAATGCTGTTTTTTTATTTCCTTATTTAAGACATCAACAAGAAAAGTTTGGTTGGTCCTATTATAATCCGGAACCCACACGGTTTTCAATCAATCGTACACCATTGCGAAGAATCTTACATATTTATTTATTTGGTGCTAATTTATCTTAACGATAAGATCAAGAATAAAATATTCTATGAATAGTGGATAAATCTCTAGAAATCCTGCCCTTCATACGAAATGGCAGCTGTGGCAATTGTGGCGTGCGTCTGAGCACATCAATTAGCCGTCTGTCATTGGAATTCAGCAAATCGATTCCAATGCTAATATCACTCCATTTATCTCCATTCATGCCCACTTATGGGCAAGACGACGCTGGGGGTCAGTCGGATGAGCAAGAAGCAAGTTCGTTATGTGTAACTAAAGGACGATATGAAGGGAAAAAATACGCAAATAAGTAATGTTTAGTGCTTAGTGCCATTGGCGCTACTAAGTATCTTTACGGTAATAATATTAGTTTAAAAATAAAGTACAAGTATATTGTAAAACATAAATGAATTAATAGTTACTCGAAAACAAACAGGACCTCTTTTTTAGGTGACTTAGAGATAAGGACTTGTACTAAAATGAGCACTAAAAATATCTGACTTTAATTACATCGCACCAATGTCTATTTATTCCGCTTTAGTTATTGAAATTTGACTATTAATAAATAAAAAAATGTATTTATTTTGTAAACCTTAAATCTACATACATCGAGGCTTCCCAGTAAGTAGTCTAAAGACACTTGTGATGGGAATGCGACGCTCTTCCTTCTTAGAACAATAAGATTTACTAATAAATTAAATTACAATAGAAAAGGTTAAATGAAAGTGTATAGTGAGTGTGCGTGAGAAAAAATAAATAAAAAGTAAACAAATAAATAAATTTTAGTAGTGGCTTAATATTATTTACAGCCTACAGCCTCGTTTAGTTTTCAGAAAAAATCACCGTCATAAATAGGATTGCCCTTATTATAACATAACATTCTTGGTGAAATATTGTGATAGCAGAGTAATAGAATAGCAGTCTATTAGTCTAGCTAGAAACTAGCTAGACCACATAATGTGTGATGATAATGTGATTGATTCATTTAACCGCCACCTATTACCTATGTTTACATCGGTTCCGCATAATTTATTGTGAAATAATTGTCTTAAGCCACGAAAAATTGCTCGAAAACTATCAAAAACACAAACACTACCGTAAATCGTGAGGTCAAAGTGAAATTATATATGAGAAAGTGAAAAAACAGTGCTAAAATACGAATATATTGTGCTGCATCATAACGGTCAAAAACTCTTTCATCACCGCGACGACTATCAAGAACAACGAAAACACAGTTATAACGTGTTAGCGGCTACAAACATTTACAGTTTATGTGTTTGCGGGACTGAGAAAACAAGTGGACAATAAAATATTGTTTTTTTTTTTGAGGTTAACTTTTCTGTAACGAACTATAACCGTCCTCCATGATGCTTATTTAGCAAGAAACGACAGCGACATCTAGCGACGAGTGAAAGAACAAATCTTAAGATATCACGCGCCGCCCCGGCCCAGAAACACACCACCACACTACTATCGGACATTCGGGAATAGTTCCACTACTTGTCACTGGAGGGCGTTTGTACAAATTTCTACTTCTAACCAACTATTTATTTTTTTAATAAAAGAAAATGGATGAAATAAAAAGCATGTTGAGAGCAATGCAAGAAGAAATTAGACAACAAAAACTCGACATGCAGGATATGAAGGAGGATATTAAGAACACTATCAACAATAATATGAACGAGAAGTTTAAAATCCTAGAAACCAAAAATGAAATCTTAGAGCAAAAACTAGAAACGCAGACGACTAAAATAAATAATATGGAAAGAACGTCAAGGAAGAAAAATTTAATATTATTTGGGGCCGCTGAAAATGAAAAAAGCTATTGGGATTTAGAGAGAAAAGTCCTCGACATAATAAACAGCGCACTTAACATAAATTTTGATTTCAACAGCATTGATTACGTTAGAAGACTTGGAAAAAAAGGAGAGAAAGTCAGACCTATTGTTATAACATTTACCACAATGGGACAAAAGATAAAAATATTGAAAAACAAAAAGAAATTTGAACCAACACCATACTACATTAAAGAGGATTTTCCCCTTGAAGTACTAAACAAACGCAAGGAACTTCAAATAGAAGTTAACAAAGAAAGAGAACAAGGCAGACTGGCGATTATTAAATATGATAAAATTGTAATCCTTAAAGATAGAAAACAACAAGCAGAAAATCAAAGTGCAGACAAAAAGAAAAGAGCTCTATCAGAGTCACCAGAAGTAGCGACACCGAATTATGGAAACAATAAAGAAAAACAACCCACAAAAATAAATAGAACCAACAACATGGATAGCTACATACTACGAAATCCAGTTTTGCAATTTAATTATGATAGAACTTCTGCTTATCCTCAAGAACCGACAGGAACCACGCAATAGCAATCACCACAGGCCCCTCTTCATCTTCACCCTAACCCTCATCTCCCAACACGGCCAGTCACCGCGGGAGAGATCGACTACAACCCTCCAACTTGTCAACAACTCTACATATGCACATATAATGTAAAATCATTATTATCGCCACAACGAATGATACTACTGGAATATTCATTATCAAATATTAAATACGACATCATAGGACTGTCAGAAATAAGAAGAAAAGGAAACGAAATCATAGAAGACGAAAACCATATCTTTTGCTATACAGGAGAGACTCAAGGGCAATATGGCGTCGGTTTTTTAATTAAGAAAAAATATAAAAGTAATATAGAGAACTACGTAGGTATATCAGATAGAGTTTGCCTCCTAAATATGAAATTTACCGAAATGAAAATATCAATAATACAGGCTTACGCACCAACTTCTAAAGCACCAGAAGAGGAAATTGATGTTTTTTATGATCAAATAGAAAAAGCTCAAAAACTAGCAAAGGGGAAAACAATATTGATGGGTGATTTTAACGCAAAAATAGGACAGAGAAAACATATGGAAAATACTATTATTGGACCATTTTGCTATGGAATAAGAAACCAAAGAGGAGACAAACTAGTAAAATATGCATTAAAAAATAAATTCACAATAATAAATACAATATTTAAGAAAAAGATTAAAAACCTATGGACATGGGCCACACCAGACAAGAAGTATAAAAACCAAATCGATTACTTTTTGAGCGACTGCCCCAAACTATTCACAAACATAGAAATCTTAAATAATGGTATTTTCCCTACTGACCACAGACTGCTTAGAAGTACAGTCCAATTAAAAAATCCAAAAAAAAGTAGAGCAACCTTTAACGAAACTAGAGCAAACCTATCGTGCGAAGAGAATCAATCAATATACCTGAAGACTCTAGAGGAAAAATCTGAAACAATTCGGTGGGAAACCATCGACAACATAGAGTCCTTCTACCTAAAGATAGAGACCGCCATAAAACAGAGCCTAAATACTGTCACCTCAAAAAAAAACAAAAAAGAAATCCTAACAGAAGGAACTAAACAAGAACTAGAAAGACGCAAAGTACTACTATCGAAACCTTTTAAAAATAAACAAGAAAAAAAAGAACTCACAGCCCTATTCAAAAGCACAAATAAAATGTTAAAAGAAGACTATAAAAACTACAGAATGGAAATAATTCAGAAAAACTTAATCTCAACAGGAAGTCAGAAAAAAGCTTACAAACAGCTAAATACAGAAAAAAGATGGATACCTACATTAAAAGCACAGAATGCACCAAACAAAATACAAACGCGAAAGGAGTTAATAAATATTGCTTCAGACTTTTACCGGAATCTCTACCAAGAAGAGCACAGCGTACAAAATACCTACGAAAAATGTGAACTACCACCAGATACACCTATCACACCTTTCGATTGTAGAGAAATACTAAAACAGATAGCTAAATTAAAGAAAGAAAAGAGCCCAGGTCCGGACAACATTACTAACGAGGCCTTAAAAATAGGGAAAAAAATACTCATAGGACATATCACAACACTGTTCAATAAAATACTAGAAATACATGAAATTCCTAAGACATGGGGAGAGTCGCGAATAATCCTATTATATAAAAAAGGAGATCCATCAGATATTAATAACTACCGTCCTATCAGCTTGCTGCCCACACTATACAAATTATTTGCAATGTGCTTAGAAAAAAGAATAGCTATAAGTATAGAGACGAACCAACCAGTGGAGCAGGCTGGATTCCGCCCGGGTTACTCTACAATGGACCATATTCACACCTTAGAACAAATAGTGGAAAAACATTTAGAATTCAATCAGCCACTGTACTTGGCATACATCGACTACGCGAAAGCATTCGATTCAATTTCGCACGAGAGCATATGGCAAGCACTTTCAAATCAAGGCGTTTCAAATACTTACATCAACATTATTAAAGATATATATGAGAATAGCACAAGTAGAGTAAAGCTGGATAGAGTCGGTCCAAAAATATATATAAGAAGAGGAGTGAAACAAGGAGATCCTTTGTCACCGGAGATATTCATAGCTGTATTACAAGACGTTATGAAAAGTTTAGATTGGAGTACAAGAGGAATAAAAATAGATACTGAGTTTATAAGCAACCTAAGATTCGCTGATGATATCGTCCTCTTTTCAAAATCATCAAAACAATTGGAAACCATGGTTTGCGAACTAAGAAATGCCAGCGAAAAAATTGGCTTAAAACTAAACACGTCAAAAACTAAAGTGTCTACAAATAGTATACAAAACGCTATTATGGTAAATGGATCACCGATTGAGTATGTGGACAGCTATGTGTACCTCGGGAAACAAATCTCATTCAAGAAATCGAGACATGAAGATGAACAAGAGCGCCGAATCAACATGACATGGAAAAAATACTGGAGTTTCAAAGAAATTCTAAAAGCAAAGCTTCCATTGAAACTTAAGAAGAAGGTAATAGACTCCTGTTTGTTACCTTGTCTATCATATGGAACCCAGACTTGGATTTTCCAGGAAAAAACTAAAAGAAAAATACGTTCCTGTCAGCGTGCTATAGAAAGAAGTATCTTAGGCATTAAGCTTACTGACAAACTAAAAAGCGAAGATATTCGAAGAAAAACAAAATTAATAGACGCAGTAAGACACGCACAACAACTGAAATGGAGATGGGCGGGACATGTTGCCCGCAGCACGGACAGAAGATGGACAAAACGAGTCACGAAATGGAAAGGCCCAACCGGAAAAAGAAATAAAGGTAGACCTAAATATCGTTGGGTAGACGAAATACAAAAAATAGCTGGTAGAGACTGGATGACGAAAGCGACAGACCGGGAGAAATGGAAACAGTTGGAGGAGGCCTATATCCGGAGAGGAGCCATGCCCAAATGACACACCAATTACAAAAAAAAAAAAAAAAAAACTTTTAGTGTAAATATCTTGTATTGCATTTGCATGGAAATAAAAGGCTTTTTTATTTTATTTTATTTATTTATTTAATATTATTCGGATAGTTAAATAGTTTTGTTAATACAAAAACACTTCAATTTCAATTTCAATTCATATAATCCACATAAGTCAATGTTCTGAGTATTTTGTTTAAGACTACAACGCGGTTAGCTACAATTTACCATTCAATTTGTAATACTAGTAGGTATGTAGGATTTTTATTGTTAAGGCTGTTATTATCCATTCAATTAATAATACAGGTTAGTTTTTACCTCGGGAAATTTCATTCCGAAGATAATGACTGTTGAAAAGATTCTAAACATAGATTTGACTCTTCTTTGAATTATTTGATATTTTATAGCAATAATAATGTCTCTATTTGCATTAAATGTGATGACATACAGATGTTAAATACATTTTACAGTATCTCACATTTAACCGATATTGGTATGCAAACAGTGATCCGCATGCAGTAAAATTAAAATGATTACATAATTAATTATTTAAAAACAAAACATTGATTTATTAGTATAAATGTCAGATAGTATAAAGAATGTCAAATGCACCAAAAATAAACATATTCATGAACATCACACAGAATATTAGAGGATTTGCCTCGCCGCCGCCATTTTTCTCATTTTTTCTTAATATATCATAATACAAAAACACAAAATTTTTAAACACTCTTTAAAACACAGAACGGAAATTATGTCCAAACAAAGGTAGAAAATAACGTTAAAATATTACAAATTTACAGAGATTTGAACTTGCAATTCTAACAACGACAGCTAAATTTTACCAACTGCGCAGCCTGGTACTTTTTTTACCTTTGATGTCAACCTCTTAGACTCATCTTAGCCTTCTATGGCAATTTACCTTTAAATAAAAATGTGCCTTATTAGACTCAAGTCTAGAGCTCAGTTTTTGTTTGCGGTGTCCTAGATTTGGATAACAAGAAACACGATCTATTGCGATAGATTTTGAACTTTAAGTTTGCTTGTTATTTATTTTTACGTAAGTAAATTAATTCCGGATTTTTAACTTTATTTTAGCCTAGCTGTCTGCCCTGTGGCTTTCTCACATCATTCATTCATCTCACGAATTTTATTTTTTACTTTAATTTGTATGAGAACTAAAATAATTGCGATTTCAGAAAAAAATCCAGAACAAATGTTGTTCAGTTTCATGAGCTGTGTTAATACCCAAAAGGTTTTGCGTTATTCGATTAACACGTTGTACAAACCATGTTATAAAAAAATAAAAATTGGTGCCGCCGTTCTGAAGTGACGCGTATACCTACTTATTTATCTGCAATTCTTTTTAACCCCCGACGAAAAAGATGGTTGTTATAAGTTTGACGTGTGTGTCTGTCTGTGGCATCGTAGCTCCTAAAGGGATGCGCTGATTTTGATCTAGTTTTTTTTGTTTGGAACGTATCATAATTGAAAGTGTTCTTAGCTATGATCCAAGAAAATATCTTCAGCCATTTGAAGATTCTAGCTCTTTTCTAGTTGTTGAAAGGATCAAATAACCATGTTGCGGAGAGATAAAAAAAAAATTAATGTTATTATTTATTAACTATCACCATTTGAAATATAGTGCAAGGGCTGAGAGACTTCATTGATTTCTTTTTATCATAAAATAAACGAACCATAATATAATTATTGTAAAAACTCCACATTTTTCATCATTTCAGCCTGTAGACGTCCACTGCTGGAAAAAGGCCTCCCCCAAAGATCTCCACAATGATCAGTCCTGTTTGGCCCCCTTGCAGCGGCTCACCGTAGGCTCAACAGATCGTCGGTCCACCTTGTGGGGGGCCTGCCCACGCTATGTATACTATTAGATTATATAAACTACAAATACTAAAGTAATAAGTCTTAGTAATCATATGAAGCAAGTGAATCGTTCAATTTATAACTAGAAAGCTCCTAGAACGAAATATGTAGCAAATGTTTTTCTCAGACGTTTTGATAAGCAAAACGCCTGCAAAAATATTAAAAGCAACGAGAAAAATAAATTAAGGAATGCTTTTGCTTTATTAAATCAAATAGGCAGGGCTGAGTAAAGCACACCATAATATTGCAAAATAACACTTCTCTTTCTTTTTCTCTTTCTCTCTCTCTCTCTTTCTATATTGATTTATCTTCTACTAGCGACCCGCCCCGGCTCCGCACGGGTAAATGGTTATTGTGGGTTATCCTTCAGTATATTATGCATGTATTATACATATAAACCTTCCTCTTGAATCACTCTATCTATTAAAAAAAACCGCATCAAAATCCGTTGCGTAGTTTTAAAGATTTAAGCGTACAAAGGGACATAGGGACATAGGGACATAGGGACATAGGGACGGAAAAAGCGACTTTATTTTATACTATGTAGTGATATTTAATTTAATTAATTGTTTTACGTTGAACAAAACAGATCAACAGTAGGACCTAATAATTACAATAGTACAATAGTACCTAAATGTGTCAAGTTAGTCTTAAAACCTAAAAACACAATTATATATGAAAGGTCTGAACTAGTACAGTTGGGCACGCTAAGCTGAACAATTTTCACTTTGCACCGTTCTTATGTCCGTTGAATAATCGAGAGAATAACGATACGCTTACCTTGAACTTGACTACGTACGTACATCATACTTTTCGGTAATTATTTTTATCAGAGATGACATAATAATTGACTTCAGCTCAGGTTAATTATATTTATGCGTATATTGAAAGCGTCGGTGCCCAAGTGGCTAGGGCCGTTGACTTCCATTCAGAAGTTCACGTGTTCGAACCTCGGCACGTAACAATATGTTTTCGATTTTCGAATTCATATGTACATATATTCGACGCTCTTACGCTCTTACGGTGAAAGAAAACATCGTGAGGAAACGTGCACACACTTGCGAAGTAAATCAAGGTTATGTGTGAAGTTGACCAACCCGCATTGGGTCAGCGTGGTCGACTAAGGCCTATTCACCCTGATTTCGGGTAAGGTCGAGCCCCTCGGTGGGGAAGTATATGAGCATTTAGGTGTTATTATTTCATCGAATCGTCGAAAATTGCTGACTGTTTCGCTCACATACACCTAAACGGTCACACAAAAGACATCAACGCGATCTCTTTTAAAATGTCGATATTTTTATACTAAAAGAACTTCTCCCGTGAGAATAATATATTTTCCCAAAGGAAAAAGTTTTATGTGAAGCAAATCAAATTTAATTTAAATCCGTTCAGCCGTTTTCGCATGATGCGAACGGCTCAATCTAGTTGTAGAGTTTGTTAAACTTACTTAGAATTGAACTAATGCGGAGCGACTTACTCTACAGTAAAGAGCAATTTAAATTTAATGAACGCCTAGAAATCTATCCCTTATTTGATTCGTCGTACTTTTGCGACACAGGCATAGGTCAATTAATAAAAATAAATGAACGAGAACAATGAAAAGTCCACAGTTTGAATGTACTTAACCAAGCACAAAAAGGATAAAATTTAGAGCAACATCTATTTCATAAAGAGGTAACTTGGTTTAACGAGGACTGTTATAGGTTATTTTTTAAAAGCTTTTATTTAACTTGCAATGTATGTATGTATGTATATAATATGTTCGGGTGGAATCTTTGAACTCAGTTTTGGAATAGATATATAGAGATATGTAATAAGCTACATATTCCGGCGCACCTTTCTGGTAACCTTACTGACCCAACGGTCGTGGGTTTTACGCACAATGTGCCTCGCCAACTCCAACTTGCGGCGGCGACTTGCTTGACGCAGCGTGGGCAGGCCCCCCACCAGGTGGACCGACGATCTGGTGAGAGTCGCGGGAAGCCTCTGGATGCAGATTGTGGGCCGAGCAGGACTGATCGTTGTGGAGATCTTTGTGGCGGCAGCAGTCCAGCAGTGGACGTCTACAGGCTGAGATGATAATGATGATCATCACGATATTGTCCAGTCATTATCTGAATTAAATATAAGTTTTATAAAATTTGTAGATATGGCTCAGAAGCGAGATGGGTCTGTAGTTCTTCAAAAGGGTTTTATCACCCTTTTTAAAGAAGAGGACCACCACGCTTCTAAGCCACGCCTGCGGCGTTTTACCTTCTATCTACAAATTGTTTTCGAGAGTCATCACGAATCGTCTCGCGCGCAGGTTCGACGACTTCCAGCCTCCCGAACAAGCCGGTTTCCGAAAGGGCTTTAGTACCATAGACCACATCCACACGCTGCGGCAGGTTATACAGAAGACCGAAGAGTATAACCAGCCACTATGCTTAGCGTTCGTGGACTATGAGAAAGCCTTCGATTCGATCGAGACTTGGGCAGTGCTGCAGTCCCTTCAGAGGTGCCAAATTGACTACCGGTATATCGAGGTGCTGAAGTGTTTGTACGATAATGCCACTATGTCTGTCCGGCTCCAGGATCAGAACTCCAGACCAATCCAACTGCAGCGGGGTGTGAGACAGGGAGACGTTATTTCTCCGAAACTGTTCACCGCTGCAATGGAGGATGTCTTTAAGCTTCTGAACTGGAAAGGACATGGCATCAATATCAACGGCGAGTGCATTTCTCACCTTCGGTTTGCCGACGATATCGTAGTCATGGCTGAGACCTTGGAGGACCTCGGCACAATGCTCGATGACCTCAATAGAGTTTCCCAACAAGTGGGTCTGAAGATGAACATGGAGAAGACAAAAGTCATGTCAAACGCCCATGTAGTACCCACTCCAATAAAAGTTGGGGACTCCACTCTCGAAGTTGTAGACCATTACGTCTACCTGGGACAAACAGTCCAGCTAGGTAGATCTAACTTCGAGAAGGAGGTCAATCGTCGAATCCAACTTGGATGGGCAGCGTTCGGGAAGCTGCGCAATATCTTTTCGTCCCAAATACCGCAGTGTCTTAAGTCAAAAGTCTTTGACCAATGTGTGTTGCCAGTGATGACTTACGGATCTGAGACGTGGTCGCTAACGATGGGCCTCATAAGAAAGCTCAAAGTCACCCAAAGAGCGATGGAGAGGGCTATGCTTGGAGTTTCCTTGCGTGATCGAATCAGAAATGATGAGATCCGCAGGCGAACCAGAGTCACCGACATAGCCCGAAGAATCGCTAAACTTAAGTGGCAATGGGCTGGGCACATTGCACGTAGAACCGACGGCCGTTGGGGCAGAAAGGTTCTTGAATGGCGACCGCGCGCCGGAAGACGTAGTGTGGGCAGGCCCCCCACAAGGTGGACCGACGATCTGGTGAGGGTCGCGGGAAGCCGCTGGATGCGGGCAGCGCAGGACCGATCATTGTGGAGATCCTTGGGGGAGGCCTTTGTCCAGCAGTGGACGTCTTTCGGCTGAGATGATTTATAAAATTAGAAAAAGTTCAACGTATATTTTTTTGACGTGTCGATAAAGTCGTTAATAGTCGTTCAGCAGTGGACATCACTACATAGTATAAAACAAAGTCGCTTTCTCTGTCCCTATGTCCCTAATCTTTAAAACTACGCAACGGATTTTGATGCGGTTTTTTTTATAGATAGAGTGGTTCAAGAGGAAGGTTTATATGTATAATACATGCATAATATACTTAGGAATAACCCACAATAACCATTTTCCCGTGCGGAGCCGGGGCGGGTCGCTAGTCTTAAATAATATAAGGCTCCGTACTGTTCAACAATATACATGTTACTATTTATATCAAGATCTACATAACTTATATACCAAACGTAGTTCCGCCTCACATCCGTTGGAACCTTCAGAAGTTCACGTCGCGATCGTTAAATTATCGATAAATGAATCAATTTTAATATCGATCGATACAAAAACTCTATGGCTAATTGAGTGCTCTGTTTAATTGATCGGCCGGAATCGAACCTGCGTAGTGACCCGGAATCCGCCGCGGGAGGTCATCAAGGGTCACCGAATTTTATTGTGAGCAGACGCATTACAGCGTGTAAGTGACGACTTGTCAATTACTGAAAGAACATGCTTATGCAATCGTTTTAAGACATTTAAATTTAAAAAAGTTTATACCCTGCCATAAAACTGTTAGGTACTTGATCTTTTTAACAACTAGAAAAGAGCTGATAATCTTCAAATGGCTGAAGATATTTTCTTGGATCATAGCTAAGAACACTTTCGATTGTGACACCTTGAAAACGAAAAAAACTAGATCGAAGTCGGCGCATCCGTTTAGGAGCTACGATGCCACAGACAGACACACGTCAAGCTTATAACACCCCTTTTTTTTGTCGGGGGTTAAAATGGCCAAAAATATTTCTCGTAAACGAAAAAAAAACGACAGTAGTAACTTTAAATAGACACTTTTGTATGGACTCTTTTGTACTGGACACTTTTGTATGGAGAAGTTAATATGTTTTTTTAATTATACCAACCCTTTTTCATTAAAACTTGCCTTATTTACGTATTAAATGAAAAATATATTTGTCTAAGTGGTCATTATTTGTACGATATGGTATGCAAAGCAAGACGTATGCTTTGTAATATATTTTTATACTTCTAATTTAGTTTTTAATTCTTTACATACCTACTATTAATTTAATTTATTTAGAGTTGGCTCAAATCTCTCTGTAGGAAAATTCTAATTGTCTGTCCTATCTTCTTCACACATCAGATCCGCGGTAGGTGTCGAATGTTATTTAAAAAATGCAGTTATCTATGTACTAAATACTAAAGATTGTAATGATTTAATTATTATTTGACTTCATAAGTTACAAAAATCCTTATGTAAACTACCGCGCAGCATCTTGCTATATCAAATATTGTGTACTAGCTGTCTGCCCGCGGCTACGCCCGCGTTGTTTATTGACTCTCCGGAGTAATGTTAAACTATTACACGGGAATATATCAATTTGATAATCACAGCAAAATTTGTTTAAAAAATCAAAATCGATTGGCATTGAAACTGATAATTTTCGCACAAAATGTAAACAAATAAGGTTCCAGGAACATTATTAATTTAATATTAGTAGCGTCAAAATGTTTCCTGTTTAAAAACTCAGTTGAACCCAAATTGTAAATAAATAAACGCATCGCCATAAAAAATACAATTGATGACTTAATACGCATCGGAAAATTGTTGGTGTTAAAGTATTGGAGACAAGGTTCAGCAGAAAATTGTCTAAACATCTACCACTTCCATAGTCGACTAGTAAAACAGTACAGGTTGAAAGTTCGAATCTTAATTTGTTCGACAGTAAATATCAATTTGTGAGACTTTTCCCAGTTCGGTTAGCAAACATTAGGACCCAGGCCATCCGTAAATAGTATTTTATTACGTAAAGAAAATTTTGGATTTTATGTTTAGCATGAAATGCGCATAATTTTAGCTTCAAGTTAAAATGGATATACGTATAAAATAATGATGATGGCTGATGCTGTAATAACCAAGTGATGAGAAACATCCAAGAGTTAACAGGTTTTCCCGTGGGAATGAGGTATTTTCCCGCGGTAAAAAGTAGCCTATGTGTTAATACAGGGTGTCAGCTAACTCCATACCAAATTTTATTAAAATCTCTCCAGCCGTTTAGACGTGAAGAAGTAACAAACATACACACTCACACATACACACACACTCTCTTTCGCCTTTATAATATTACTGTGATGTGATTAGAACTCAGTTACTTATTTTGTAACTTTTGTATAATAAACTTTTTGTTCTGTTTACTTTTCAAGCGTACCCCTAAAAAAGTCCAATTAGCAGTTTATTGGCAGTACTTATAGGCTCCGTTTTTGCGAATAAACGTATTTTTTATGACTCTTTGTTAAATCGATTTTAATTACTGCCCACCACGTGACACGTTCCGACTTGATTTGCTAATTCCTTCCTGGCTTTTGTGCGCAAAACTTAAAAAAAATTGCATTTAGGTTATTTTTGGTGCGCCCGCGCTATTAGGTGGAAATTACATATTTTCCTGAGGAAAAAACTAGCTCATCTGTTTTTTTTCAGTATCTCTGTCTTTTCAGTCATTTTAGAGTGAAAGTGTAATAGATAGAACTCGTTACACATGTAATTTTTTTTTATTAAAATTCGATTCATGGGGGTGTTAAAAGTAAAGCACATGTTAATAGAACATGACCATCTTGAGACTTATAACCAGATTTCTTTCAGATTTTTTGTAACTCTGTTTGTCTGTTTGTACGGGCTAATCTCCGAGACTATAGGACCGATTTGAATGAAATTTTGTATAGTGGTTCCTTATATCCCCGGCCAACATTTGAGATACATAATATGATCTGGAAAAGTTAAAAAAGATTCCTTGGAATATTTAAAAACATACTATGGAAACGTCAAAAAACAACGCAGGCTTTGCCGCGGGCATCGAGAGGAAACGGCGGGTTCATGGTTTTGTCCTTTTTAAAATTAGTTTTTCATGGTAATTGTGATGTTAATATGGTGGAATTAGTGCGATAATGTGCCGTTAAAGAAGAACTGTTCAATGAAAGTGAGAAATAATGAGTGGTTAGCTGTTTCTGGTTTGATACCCCGCGTTAAACTTCAGTATCATTGGAATGTAAGAACCACCCTTGCATTTCAATGATCCCGTAACAAGAAATGAAACTACTGAAGACGTTTAACATGGATGCAAGAAATGACTAAAGACGACGAAATTAAACTGAAGAAATAATGACTGAAGATGAACACATTAAACTTGGATAATGCAAGAAACTACTAAAGACTAGGCTGTATGGGCTTAGATCCATTTGCCTTTCCCATAAGAAAGAAAGAAACAAAAAAAAAATTGCCGCGGGCAGACAGTTTGTTTTACAGACCCGCCAACTTATCTGTGAAGTGGCCGAATCCGGAACTACGGTCGCCATCTAGGGAATGTCATTTGTCTGTCACATTGCTACGGTGTTTTGTTTGCTGACAGCGACACCACTCAGTTCACAGATAAGTTGGCGGGTCTGTATATGTTTCCTAGTCAACCCACCTATACAATACTGTACAATAAAAGGATAGTAGGATAGACAAGGCCTGTTCACCCTAACTTAACAGCCACCGTGGTAAAAAAAACATCAATTTGTGAGGCATTCCCCATTTTGGTTTTAACAATGTGGTCAAAAAGACAGATAATCATCTGCTTCGGGAAGCACGGAATGCCGTTACACGTTACACGAGTCAGGTTAGAAGCCCTAAGCGGCTCAAAATTTTAATTCCTGTAAGTCCACACGAGAAGTAAGCAACCCTAACTTAAAATAGGCTTAAGTTAAGGGTAGATGTATATGAATAGATGTAAATTCATTAAAATCTGACGTCGAAAAGTAATTTGTGTAATCTTATCTCGTTAGTAAAACATTTTGACTTTGACTTTTTAGATTTTTTTAGATAATTTTCTTTCACGATTCGAACCTAAACCAGTCAGATTGAAAGTTGGAGCTGTTGAAATTATCGATCATAAAGGACATTGAACTAACAAATTTTATAAATTGGAGACCACAGGTAGTAAAGGATGGAATTTATTATGCAATTTATGAATTTATTGCGGTGCATCTTGTTTTCCACCAGAAGCGTCGACGGTATAGTGCTTAGGGGCACACCTTTCGCTCGTGAGCCACAGGTTCGATCACTCCTACGTAGCATGATATTGATGTTTTTCGATTTCAAAGTTACTACATTTATTTGACGTTCTTCCTGTGACAGAAAAGCATCAAATTCTCTATTGCACAAAAAATTTTCATTACAAGTTTAAGTTAAAAGTTGTACTTTGTACTCTGAACATACTTTGTGTCTTATTTATAACATTTGCGTAAACTTAATCTATTAATCCCTTTAGTTTTTGCTAACGTTACGTCAATCAATAAACCAATTAATTAAAGGTTTACAAAACCAAACATATAATTAAAGTAACAATAGGTATATCTTTATAGACTTTGTTATTCTTAAAAAAGGGTGTGTCCCAACACGATTTTAATAGGATCGAATCATAATGTTTAGATGTTAGAAATTAATTTTGAATTAATTCAGTATTTTTTGTCAGATTCACATTTAAAAACGAGTACCTACCTACTTATGTATAGATGTGGATCTAAATATTATTTACTCTGTATGAACCTGTATCACTTTTATCTGCGCTAGTTCCATAGCTAAATGTTTTGTTCTGTTTTTCTGTACTATGTGTTGTCTGTCAGTATTGAGTGTCAATAAAGTACAATGGTACTAGCTTTCCGCCGCGTGGCTCCGCCCGCGTTAACAGTTTTTCCCGTGGGAATGAGGTATTTTCCCGCGGTAAAAAGTAGCCTATGTCACTCTCCATCCTTTGAACTAACTCTATGCACAAAATCAAGTCGATTGGTTGCTTAGTTAGGGCGTGAACAAAGGACAAACAAACAAACTTTCGCATTTATAATATTTTAAATAAGCAAGTATGGATTTCGCATTTATAATACTCGTACCTACAACAAAAAAGTGCGATCCGCTTTATATCTCGGAGAGTTGTGAAGATATGTTATTCAAAAAGTATTTACGAAAGAAAAGCATGGTCATCATCATCATTAGCAGCCTGCAGCAGTCCACGGCTGGACATAGGCCTCTCCCAAGGCGCGCCATTTGGCCCGATCTTCGGCCGCACGCATCCACCTGCTGCCAGACACTTTTTGCAGACGGCGACTTTTTTCAGATATCTCTTAAGTACAGACATTGAGCCGTTAGATTTTTATTATGTGTACACAGAATAATAGAATGAATCAGAAGATTTAAAAGGCGCCCTGTTACTTATTTCAGAAGACTACATTAAAAAAAAAACATTATAGTTTCCATTAGAACACTTAATGACGTCATTTCTGAAGTTAATAAGCTTTGCTCAAATCAAGACCGGCTTTCGTCTCAAACAATTTACAAGTCTAAGCAATGAAAAAGAGATTAAACAATCTATAAGATGTAATGCGATATCAGTTTGAACATAACTGGCAGGTTCACGCCCAAATACTCTAATTAAAATCAATCGTTCGTCTTGTTAAATCCAATCAACCCACCTAATTCATTCTACTAATAACTTTCATTCCAACCGTCATTTTCAGCGATAATTAATTTAAACAATCCTTGAAAATGCTCCTGATTTGACACGCGAGGTCAATCACGTTTGGGTGATAAAAAAATGTATCTTTTAATTATTCCGCCGTGCATTTAATATGAATATGCTCGCGTGGTAGTAAGACTTACGTCACTACGTGATCGCCTGGATTAGGATCTACTTGGTATATATAACCAAGCAGATGGTCAGAACATCACATCACTCTACTCCGAGCTTCTTAAACAACGCATTTTGGCAAGTGACTCCCAGCAACATGAAACTGGTAATATTTAAATTTTATTTATTTTGATTCTATGGGATTTCTTGTGACTGGTTTTAGAAAGGAAATTTAAAAAAATAGTGACTGTCCTTTTCTTGAAAAATTATGAAAACTTATAATAATTAAGGTGAATATTGTTTGTTTTGTATTTCACTTATGCTTGATATTTTAATTTCCTTATTTTTCCGAATTTTTCAACAATAAGATATTTGTCTAATTGACCAACATCGTTGTACCTTTTTTGTTTAATGTAGAGTGGTGACGATTCACAAAATTATGTGTGAAACTAATATTTACATAAAATTTGTATTTTCCTTACATGTTCACGTGAAAATAGATTTCCACAAAATTTAGCAGGTAGATAGATCTTCCACCAACTACAAAGCCATATTTTTATTTAGAAACTAGCTGTCTTCCCGTGGCTACACCGCGTTGTTTTTCGACTTTTCCGTAGTAATTTTTAACTATCCCACCGAAACTCTTTAATTTTCCGCGATTAAAATTATCTAAGATGTAGACCTAAGGGATATAAGGTACTACCATGCAAAATTTCATTTAAACCGGTCCAATAGTTTCGGAGATTAAGCGCGTACGTACAAACAGACAAACAGAGAAACAAAAAATTTGAAAATCTGGATATGTTTATCCCCCTGACTCGGTTTTTAGCTTTTTTTTCTATGTACAGATTTTCGACCTCGACAGTTTTATTGTATAGAAATTAATAAAAACTTTTAAAAGAGAAATTAGTTGAGCACTCGCGAAATTATTCAAAATTTTCCGCCCCACTTAAAGTTTTTCTCAAAAACTGTAGAACTGTATTTTTTAAAATTCTATACTCTAAATGTAGAACATTTAGATTATTTCATTGATCTATCGATTTGAAAAGTTTCTTGAAAATAAGACCCTTGCCAGGTGATAATAAACATAGACTAATTATGTTTTTTATTTTTTTAACTTTGTTTTTATTTTACATACGTATTTTTTGTTAACTTTTTCCTAAAATTTGTATTTAATAGTTTAGTATTAAATTTTATAGGGATGATATAGGGTTACTACAAAGTCAGTGCGCATACTAAGTCTATATATATTGTCCCTATCGTTAATACTTATTCATATTTCACGATAATCATTTTTACATGTTAAACAAATGTCCTATTAAATACCTAGGTCAAAAGTATTTATACCAAGTGTCTAGGAAATTGGTTTTTTTTTTTTCAAAGCCAAAATTAATCTCTCTTTAACGTGTAAATATTTTAGCGTGAAACGCGTTACAATAATGAAGTACTGGTCTTTTTATTTTTAAATGTCTATCTACACCAAAAATATGCACACTGATTTCGAGTTAACTTTGTATAAATAACAATTTGTATAGCCTGATCAGAATAAAAGAAAACCTCGCCATAGTGCGAAAATTAATTAAAAACAATAGTATAGTAGCATTTTTTTTGAAATACAAAAAGGAATACATTTTTGTGGGCAAAAACATATTAGGCAGATTGGTATGGTCTGCTTCACACGAATCCGCACAAAAGTTCGTTGATATCTTTCTTTTTTATTTTTATTAAAAATAATGTAACGCCAAAATGTCTGGCAAGGTCTCACGCTCACCCTTCCTTCTACTACGGTATGCCAAATTCCGTATTTTGTGATAATTTCCTATCTTCTGAAGTATCGTTTGAAAAAAATGTGCGCATTGTATGCAGGCGTCAATGACCTTTTGTGCGGATTAATATGAAACAAATCATAGGGCAAGTTTTTTACTTTTCTGAAAAGGCTTTTATGATAAGTACTAACAGAAACTGTGTTGTCGTTCTTGGGAGGCAACGCAGGAGACGCTAGCCACTTGCTTGCTGGAAGATACGTGCGCTATGTCTCGGGTAAGGGAAGAGGATATATTTGTGAGTGGTTGACCAAAAAGGCACTTCAAAGGAAAATAATTGATTTCGAGTAAATCGGGTTTGAAATTTCCTATATACTTCACAAAAACTAGTGAGCGCTGTGTAAGGTGTATTTTTTCTGAAACTACGAAATAAAAAAACCACGGCACCTAAAAATAATCTGGTTAGACCAAAACAAAGCTAAGAGACCACAGATTCAAAAAATAAAAATATAACGGTTTCCAATCTCTCCAGGTCCCTTTTTGGTCAATCACTCACATTTATTGGATTGGATACACAAAAATACAACTTCTTTATTTAAATCTTTAAATCTTTATTATATTTAATATTTAAATCTTTATTACTCAAACATACACATAATGCACCAAAGCTCCGCATATACTACACTCTTGTTCATGAAGTAAAAAAAAATCTGCAGATTAAAGAGATATTATATAGTTTCAAGGCATTAAATTATTATTCTTTACAATATTTGCTGCCTTAGGAAATCACCCTCTTGTTTCAGATATATTTTTTACATGAATTTTGATTGAAGTCAACAACCTCCGTGGTCAAGTGGTCAAAAGCTCGTCTGGCGTTACGGAGGTTCCGGGTTCGAATCCCGGTGTGGATTCGTCTAACGAATATTACTTTGTGAGACTTTCCCCAGTTTGGTTAGGACATTGCAGGCTGAATCACCTGACTGTCTGAAAAGAAAGACGATTCCGTGCTAGGGAACGTACGTAAAGCCATTGGTCCCGTATATTATCTACGGATGTAGTAGTCGTTATAGGAGCCATGTCGGAAGCCTAAGGCGGCTTAACAATTCCGACACCAGGGTTTGTGAGGCAGGTTAACCTCGAAACCTACTCGATAAGCAAGCAAGCAAGAATTTTAATTATTATGTAGGTTCTTTTTCTTGATTTATATTTTTTACCATATTTAATTTTATATAATAAAGGCACAATTTATAATCTTTATTTCATTTCCTATTGTTGACTTTCTTGAAACCCTAACCTTATAACGAATCTGATATATTTATGTAAGTAGAGTCACTGTGTCAAGGTTTCTACAATTGTCAGGTTTTATGCACGCCAGTTAGCCAACTATTCTAATCTTGTCAATGCGTTATTATACAATGTCATAGCAAGTAAAGCACCGGCTTATTAAGATCCCATCTCTTTGCTATTGTGTCTTTAATAATATACTTCACAATATGTCATTATATATATTTACTTAGAAGTCAATTAAATAAGGAAGTACTGTTGTTATAAGGGGGTTATGTAAAAGCAGTGTACGTTTATAGATATTTCTATGATTTTATGATTGGTCAATTGTCTTGGTAATGAATATTTTACAAGCAGTTTTCATCAACAAATCCTGGTGCTGGAAATAAGATCTTTACTCATCAAAATAAAAAAATAATAGAATCCGAACCGGCGTCTCCGCATTTTCCGTAGAGATGAAATCCGTAAAAATATAATAATATCTATGTAAATTATTACTAGAACTAAAATTTACCGAATTATTTTTAACATTTACCATCATCATTTCCAGTTCATCATCTCAGCCCTCATCGCCATAAGCGGAGCCGCCAGGCTCGAACATCTGGAAGCTGCTGCTCGAGGAAACTTCCCAGGAGCAACCTCTAACCAATACCTCCCACCCTTCGGCGGTCAGAACTCCAACTTCGGTGTCCAAGGCGGCGCGAACAGCGGCAATACATTTGGAGGCCAAAGCGGAGCGGGCAATGGTTTCGCACGCAATGGAGCGCCCAGCCGTTACAGCGATGCTACTTCTAACAAGTACCTGCCTCCGTTTGGAGGTGAAAGCAACAGCTTGAGTGGGGCCGGAGCTGGTGGTGCCTTCGATGCTGCTACTTCCAACAAATATCTGCCCCCCAACCAGGGATCTGGATTCGGCTCTGGTGAGAAATATACACTTTAATATATAATACAATACAACATTCTTCATTGATACCAAAATAAACAGTACACTAGAAACAATACATACACGATACCATGGTCTAAGAACTGACACAAGCCTACGTCATTTTGCGCTTTTCATCCTTGTCGAATGTGTGTTAGACAAGGATGAACAGCGCAAAATGACGTAGGCTTGTGTCAGTCACGTGGTCCGAATGGAGGACCTTGTTTTCTTAGACCATGCACGATACATATTCTTTCGTTCATTTATTTGACGGCCCCGCTGCCTAGTTGGCACTACAACTGCCTACGAATAAGGTCGGAGGTTCGAATCCCGCCCAAGGCAAACTTTCTTGTGATGAGTACTTCCGTATGCCTTTCTGGATGTTGTATATTTATATATGTATGTATATCAGCTGTCTGACACCCATAGTACAGGCTCTGCCTAGTTTGGGGTCAGATGGCCGTGCGTGAGATGTTCATACATAATATACCTATTTCTTTATTATTCTATTCTACGAGTATTTTAAAAATATAATTTACATTTGTCATAAAAGTTACTCAGTCATTTATTGATTCTTTGTTGCTTTTATGAAGCCGTAATATTTTCAAAATGACTACTTAATTGAATTCCTTTTTTTTAAACCCATTTCTATTTCAAGCTCTTTGTAATTTCTATCCGTTTGAAATACGCCTATTTATTAGATTTTTTTTCTTTGAATAAAAATTTAATAGAGTTATAAAATACAAAAAAAATTTTGTATGTTATGACAGAATGAGTTGCTAAAAATGATAAAATATACAGAATATATAATTGATGTAGTGACTACTAGACAACAACAGTAATTAGCGGTTCGATCCGATTATTGATTGATTTTAAATATCTGAATGACTTGCAATAACTTCTACCTTTCTGAGGGATACAAATACGGAAGGGCCAGAATCTAAAATTAACTTTATAAAATAGTTTTTTTGCTCTACTTAGTGAGATCGCTCTTCTTTTTAGTGTATAGATCTCTGCCTAAGTTTATTGACCGATCCTACAAACCCTGTGACTCGTTTAACGACTAAATTCTACTAAAAGCGAAAGTTTGTGAAGATGGATTTATGTATGGACGTATAGATGGATATTTGTTACTCCTTCACGCAAAAACTACTGAGAGGATTTTAATGAAACTTTACAATAATGTATCTTATACACCAGACATATAGGCTCTATTTTACCGCGAGGAAATCTCATTCCTACGGTAAAAACCGCGTCAAGTCGCGGGGCAGAAAGCTAGTCCGTAATAAAAGCCTGCGCCAATGGATTTATGTAGTTACAAAGCACGGCATCATCTTTCCTTTCGGACAATCAGGTCATTTAGCCTGCAATATCCTTAACAAACTGGGGAAAGTCTCACTACATTATAGGGTTATCTAAAAAGCTACAAAGATAACTCGGTTCAAAATCTTATTTTAAAAAATGTAACTGTCTTTTTTCCAGCTGGCTCCCGTTCTTCTAAATACCAGCAGCCTGGCTTCGGCGGTCAATTCGGTCAGGGACAGAACCAGTTTGGTCAGGGTCAATTTGGCAACCAAGGACAACCCGGCCAATTTGGTAACCTGGGACAACCTGGCCAATTTGGCAGCCAAGGACAGAACCAGTTTGGCCAATACGGACAGGCCGGCCAATTTGGACAGTCAGGGCAATACGGACAGTCAGGACAATTCGGCCAGTCAGGGCAATTCGGACAGCCTGGCCAATTCGGACAGTCCAGCTTCGGCGGTTTCGGCCAACGAGGTCCTCAGGGAAGCCAGTACAGACCTGGATCCCAGCAGATCCCACAGCAGGACTTCGATGAACAGACCGGCTACCATTATTAATTTAAGCCAACTTAGAAACTAGTTTAGCTATCTCTGCCATTTTGTGATTGTGTTCTAAGACCACTTAATTCAGACCCTTGCTTCTATGAAATTGTAGAAAGTCAAGAGTCTTTGTTAACTGGTATTAAAAAAAAAAACATGTAATGAAGGATATAAATAAATAAATATATATTTCGTAAGGTGACGTGTTTTATTATGGGATGAACTTAAAGCCACTTTTAAAATAATTAAACGTACCTTAAAATAAGTTCGACGCACTTCAAAGTGATATTCCAGCAATAAAATAATTACATTCAACATTAAAGTCAATCATTGCACTTTAATAGATGTTAAATAATTTTAATTTGCCATATTTTTTTTAAATTTTGCCATTTTTTCCCAAACATTTTGGCGGTTTATGTGTGTCCCAAAGGCCATCACCACTTTCTAACACACATAACTATGAATGCTACTAGTATTAAAGTTATAGTGCAAAGTATATTTTTTACAATTCTGATACTATGATTAATCACGAAACCCACACTATAAGCAAGCATTAATTTTGAGGTAGTAGATATTAAAGCTAGATTGATTATTTTCAAAGTTAGTTTATATAATTTCTCTTTTATTATTCGCAAACGGAACACGCACCCGTGATGATGATATAAACTTGAAATGAGGTAATTAAGATTGGAGATGGTCGACTCATGACAGATACCTGGTACATGCTTCTCATTATAGTATGTTTGACGTAGAAGGTCACCTATTAATGGACGAGAACTGTATAGTATGAAAAACGAATACCTAACAAAATTTTGTAAAGATAATTATTTCACGTGTTATTATTATTGATTAACTATTAAAAAATATATATTAAGAAATAAAAATATACATATATTCCGTAGCGGTAGGGTGTATATTTCGTAGTGCGAATGTCCATGTTCTGGCTTCTGGTACATAAAATTATTTCAATGTTAAAATTCCCAAATTAGGAGAGAACCTGTAATAGAGAACCTTAGAAAACAGTGATCCTACCGCTGACTTCAATATGATAGGTACCTTAGATAGTTTTTACCCCGTGAAAATATCTCATTCCGGGAAACTGCACGGAAAAGTCAAAAACAGCGCGGGCGTAGCCGCGGGCGGACATCTAGTTTCTAAAACGAAAAACACTAAAAGTACGTGTTCCACATTGTATCTAACCAGCAATTAGCCCAGTCATAATAAAATAGTTAATTGTTACCTCATAAATAGTTGAGGTCAAAACGGCAGACAAATTCATCACTTTTTTTTGCTGTAAATAGTAGGTCGGCTATCAATATAGGAGTCATCAAAATCGGTACATCATTAGTCGACCGACATCCTCCTGCCGATTCTTAATTAATTTCGTGTCTTAGCAACAGAATCCAAATCCATCAACGCGTTTTTTTGGTTGATACATCATAGTTGAAATCCAAAGGCTTGTTTACATCAGTAGAGAATATTATAATGACTAGCTGTTCGTCCCGCGGCTCCACCCGCAATTAAATTTACAAAAAAAAAAATAACAACCTATTCTTAGACCTACTGAATATACATATAAAATTTCATTAAAGTCGGTCACTAACAACAATGTGACAATGCCATTAAATTTTATACATTAGAATAATTTAAATTTAAAATACATTTCTTTGTTTGTCTGTTTGTACGAGAAAATCTCCAAAACTACTGGACCGATTTAAATAAAAATTTGTATGGTAGTACCTTATATGCCCGGTCAACATCTTATATACTTTTCACCAAGGGAAAATATCTCATTTCTACAGGAAACTGTGCACGGTAAAGTAAAAAACAATGCGGGCGTAGCCGCGGGCGAAAAGCTAGTTTGAAATATAATTAACTAAAAATTAAATTCTTCATTCAAAAGAAAAAATATTACTAACAAATTATCATCATCATCTCAGCCTGTAGACGTCCACTGCTGGACAAAGGCCTCCCCCAAAGATCTCCACAACGATCGGTCCTGCGCTGCCCGCATCCAGCGGCTTCCCGAATCTAGACATAATTTTAAATAACCTGAATAAATAAATAAAATTTAAAATATGAAGCTTTTGTTCTTTTTTGTGTTGTAGGTTTTTTTCGGTGTCCTTTTTGGACGAGTTTTACTGTAATAATGATTATTATTATTCAGGTTTTGTAAAGTCACTGGTGTGAGCTAGCCCTAACAACTCTATGAAAATTTAAGATCGATTCGCCCAATTGTGTTTTAGTTACGGCACATTGTCCAAAAACTAATTTGCTCACTTCTTTTTATTTTGTTTTTTTCTTGTACACACCTGGTGATGGTGTTATGGGAGTAGTCTTTAATAGTTTAGGAGTCAATATTGTTAAATAGAACAAATGTGACGTTCCACGTGCAAAGGGACCTTATGTTAGGTATTGAGTTATGCATATCCCTGTAATCAGCAACTCATAAGCTTTTCAAATCCAAAAAGATTATATACGTACGAAAACCCGCCATAAGGTACCTTTTCGCGTGGAACGTCACAAATTATTTATGATTTAGATAACTAAAGCCTGTTTTTAGAAATTTCTTTGAAGGTATTTTCTTTTCTTCATTCCATACTAAAACTCTGTTCGCCCCTGTAAGAAAAAGAGCATGTACTCATTATAGGTTATAAAAAACGTAACATGCGTTTGTCGTCATTCAATACTTATGTGAAAAATAAGGTACATACATGTATGTACTTTGAATTTTTGCATGTCAAACATGAAAACGGGCACGCTCTTTCTTCCCAGAATAGGCAGAGACCACTTCTATCCACTTGCTACACATTATAAATTCATCAATCTCATTATGTTTGACCTAGACCTTAGGTCCTAGGGCACTCCTGACCTCTCGTCAGAAAGTAAATTTTGACGTTTAATTTTACCTACTATGGGGTCATTCGGAGGTTGGGAGAGCATATAAAGAAACAAGTTCTCAGACAAAACGGTACGGGTAGGTACTGTGGTGTGCATGTAGGTAAAACATCCCAATGTTATTGCGCTCAAGCATAGAGAATCAAGTTTGGACTTATCGGTACAGACTACCTGGAGTGACCTGGACCGGGTCAGACGGGCTTGAACTTTATGCCAATAAAGTCAAAACCTGTTTCATTATGTTGGGTATCTTGCACCGATCCGAACCGACCCGCAGCAGCAAGTCTGTACCGGAAAACCTGTTCCTTTATATCCTAATCCGTTTAGATTACAGTATGACCACACTACACTGTGTATTCGCCAAGTACTAGTAGAGTACAGAACCATCGCTCAACTTTAGGTTACGTGCTTACATAATCTGTATCGCAGTTTTTTTCATCTCAATGGTCTCGTTCGCACATTATTGGCTTTATAACATTTTTTAATTTTGCAAAAACTTCCTTGATAATTAACGCCAAGTTTAAGTTTAAGTATTCAGATATCATCAAATGATCATTAGACCCGTCATCTGTTCGGTCATAGTAGAAAATAACTGTGAGCTAATTCTGTCATCGAAAAGTGTCAGTGGCATAGTCACTGAAGTTGCTTCTCATTTGGAAAGCATGGGTTCAAGCTTAGCCACTTACAGTTATCTTCATTTCAGGCTGTATACGTCCACTGTTGAACAAAGGCCTCTCCCCAAAAATCTCCACAATGATCGGTCCTATGATTTTTTGGTTGATTTTATTTTTTTATTTAATAGCCTACATTCAGCGGCTTTCCGCGCCCATCTATCAGGTTTTCTACGTAACGCGCGAGAACCTCGAAAAGCTGTCGAACGCGACATAATGATCGACGGTCCACCTAGTGCGGAGCCTGCTCACGCTACACCTTCTGACGCGCGATGCCATTCAAGAAACTTTTTGAACCAACAACCGTTTGTTCTACGCGCCAGTCGGCTAGGTACCTTCAGTACCACACCCAGTGCACGCCAAAGAATGGACGCTATATGAAATTGTATAAGCCAACTGTCAGACGTCAATGAAAATAAAACAAAAATTTGTATTCAGTGCTTCTTGGAGTACAAATAACACCCGGCGGCGGCGGCGCCTGCGGGGTGCGGTGTGCGGGGAGGCGAATTTCCCTTCTGGTAGAATATGCTATGCTTGGAGTTTCCCTGCGTGATCAAACCAGGAATGATGAGATCCGCAAGCGGACCCGAGTCACCGACATAGCCCGAAGAATCGCTAAACTTAAGTGGCAATGGGCTGGGCACATTGCGCGTAGAACCGACGGCCGTTGGGGCAAAAAGGTTCTTGAATGGCAGCCACGCGCCGGAAGACGTAGTGTGAACCGATGATCTGGTGAGGGTCGCGGGAAGCCGCTGGATGCCAAGCAGGACCGACCATTGTGGAGATCCTTGGGGGAGGCCTTTGTCCAGCAGTGGACGTCTTTCGGCTGAGATGATGATGATGATGATGAGAATATATATTTCTGTGATAGCGGACAGAAATTTTGTGTAGTCTTAATCCCTTAGGTACATAATTTATTCACTGAGAACATTTCTGAACTGATAAGAACACAAGTGAAAGTAAGATTTAAGTCGTATAGAGCCTCTTCAATGCGTCACACAATTACCCTTCACCTGACCTTGAACGGATAACGAGCATCGCGTAAACTCGTACGTTACTTACGCGTGCCTACGTTACGTATGCGGAAAGCTTCATACAGACCAGGTAACGTACCTTGCAGTGTCAAAAACTAATTAAACTTGAGAGCGAGCATTCCGTCCGGTTATGATTTTGCACCGAAAACCTCAATAAGTTTCTTTTTGGTTTTTTTAAGAGGATCATCTTGAATTAATAAATTGACTTTTTTATTTGACACGTATACAAACAAAACCTGAATTGTATTTCTTGATTCATATTGAAACGTTTTATTTGAGTAAATTATGTCTATCCTAATATTTGCGATATACATAGGTATATCTTTTTTTATTACAATGAATCAACGCTAGTTGTAACAATATGCTGAGTCAGCTCCATTTCTTTGTTCAATACAAGTCACAAAATTGCCAATTCTGTTGTATCAGGTCGTTTTGTTAAAATTGTATAAATTATGAATTCATCTTGTGATTTGTATTGGTACTCTGAATAAACTTTTATTCTATTCTATTCTAGTTATGAGTTTATAATTACCGTTTATATACGTAATGTTTTATTCAAAATTCAAAATATATCTATTTGCAAGAATACAATTAACATTTTAGATGTTACATTTTTAGTAAATCGCAGTATTCCACCTTGAATAGGCATTATTTTAATTATGCATTATTTCTTAGCACAACATAATTTGAATCTCATATTAAAAGCTCTAGATGACTCCATATTTCAGTCAAAAACCAATATTCAGAATTTCCGATTAAACAATACAAAAAATATCCTTTTCTGTTCTAGCTAGATACAATGTTTTCAAGTAGGTACATTCTATGTAGTTTGTTAATACATGCCAACCCACTTAGTTTTCGTAATCTTCAAAGCCTAATGCTTTGTTAAAAAGAGATAACAATTAGGCCGCCTGTTGACTACTTGTTATGTGTTTGAATGTCGCTGCAACACTTTCTTTTCGTGACATTTGAATTGTATTTATCCATTCGCCTGTGTCCATTTGGTCTGTACGAAGTTTCATGCATGAACCAAACGTGATCCATTTGAGGTCCAAGTTCACACTATAGTGCGTTCTAGTGTTAATTGTTCTCACAATCTGTGATGTATGTGGATTGCATGGCTTCCTACTCAATAAACACTATGCTTTAATTGCTATTGTTTAGATCACACCTAACCTTAGGAAGCTAATAAAATTTAACCTTTAAGAGATTTCCCTGAAGCAAGTATAGATATAAAATATTTTTAAAGAAGTAATGCGTACGTATTTTTTCGTTTATTGTCAGGATTTTGTTTGTAGGAATTTTTAGCAGTGGGATAATGCACCATTTGCATTGCAATATGCGGTCAATCAGAATTAATGTTTTTTTTTAAATTGAATTAAGATTTCTTTCCATACTGTCCCTTAAAAATATTTAAGCAGCGTTACCCGAATAAGTGCAACGCTTTAGTATTATCTGAACCCATACCCATGCAGTAGTACTTACTCCTTTACTACCCGTACAAAAGCGAGTTTCACGCCCCCACCCCTTAAACTCCGCTGGGTGGTACTCGATTGAAGCATAAAGACAATTTTCTTTTGATTTTAATTTACGTTTCTTGTCTTATAAAATTTCAATTTGCGTTGGTAATTTGGTATATCCCTGGGTCACACACAGTCGTTCACTGTACCCTAGTTCATGGAAAATGTTACTGACATCATGAGTGAGTGTCTAGAGAAATACTTATTGCAGATGCAACGAATCGTGAGATACTAAATGACCTCTGAATTTCAATTAGACTAATAAATAAATACCAAAAATTAATACTTGTCATTTGTAATGTTCAAAAATATAACGCTACCTGATAGAAAGTTGTCTTGAAACCACCTAATTATTTGAAGGTTCGTAATAATATCAGTGCCATCGAATTATACCGGATTATATCGTACTTAAAGACGATCTCAATGATTGTGGAAACGTATATAAGTGGTGTCTTGCAATTGAATGTCACAGTTCAGTATTTGATCTCAATTTTGTTTATCCTACACAACCAAAAAAGAAACATGAAATTGGTGAGTTAAAAATAATTATAAAGCTTTCTAACGTTTGATACCAAGCTCTTTTTTAAAAGTTAGAGTAAAAAGGCATTTTCGGGGCGAGCTCGCTTTACCCTTGGACTCAATGCGCTAGCAGTGTGGGCCTGATTCAAACTTTAAAGTGTAACAGCAAGGAAACCTCTCTGAAAAGAAAAGTAATGGTGTAAATTCCTTTGCGAAATAAAATACATAAAATTACTTATTATATTGTATCACTACAAAAAACTACAAATATAAGTTGCCTCTTTTTCCAAAAGTGTTTTCAATCTTGTATTAAAGCACAGCGAAGGAAAATACAGTAATAAACCTGCACACCTGTGAAGAACTACAAAGGAGTATAAGAACTTTACCAACCCTATACTTTGTTAATTAGATGGTTCACTGTTAGGGCTTGAACCTCTCGCTAAGGTCTATCATAAAACATTATAACACGATACTATCTTTATTTTTCAGATAACCTTATTCGCTGTAGTAGCTGTAGCTTCAGCAGCTCAACTTCCTGCAAGAAACTACCTTCCTCCACAAGGGGCAGCACAGGGTAACTTCCAGCAAAACCAGTCTGGCCAGAGTTCTCAATTGCCCAATTTCATACCTCTGAGTGGATCTGGAGACACTGGTAATAGAAGACCACAACAAGAAGAAGAAAAAAATGCTGTTGCTCTGAAGCAAGAACAAGAAGTCACTGAGAATGGTCAGTAAAAAACTATAAGTACAATACAAAATTCTATTAAATACTTATTAAGATATAATAGAAACTAGTATTTCTATAAGTATTGTAGTAGATAATAGTTCAAATTCCGAGGATGATTTAAATATTTTTAGAAATCGAATTGTAATATTATATTTTTTATCTTATTTTAGGAGACTTTCACTACAGCTATGAAACGTCTAATGGCATCAAAGCTGAAGAGACTGGCAACACCGCTCAAGGAGGATCTCAAGGAAGCTTTTCTTACAAAGGCGACGATGGCAACACCTATACAGTGACCTTCACTGCTGGAGAAGGTGGCTTCAACCCTCAGGGTGCCCATCTGCCGGTTCCCCCACCAACTCCTCAAGAGATCCTGTTGGCGTTAGAGCAGAATGCTAAGGATGAGGCCGCAGGAATATTTGATGACGGTAAGATAATTGGGAAGAAACGTAAGAGTTCCAAAATTGACAAATATGTAAAATAAGCTTGTAGCCGACCCTCGTAATTAACATCTCATTCTTGTTTAAGATTGGCTCAAAATCTTTAGTAAAACAAATCTCTTTGGTTCTAATTTTTCACATTTATTTCTTGTTAAAATTTGTCTAATTTTCTATTTATAGGACTATACCATCCCGATGTTCACGGAGGTCCGTCTGCGCAAGGTCAGAAAGGCTCAGGATCTTTCCAGTCATCGTCATCGACATCATCTGGATCATTTAGTTCATCATCAGGAGCATTTGGTTCAGCTAACCACCAAGGAAGCTTTAACTCTAACTCAGGATACAAGTATTAACAAAAATGACTATTGTGATGATGTCAATGTATCGAATGAAGATATGTATAAATTGGATTAAACTAGAATAAAGAGTTCTCAAATTAAAAAAGGTTTTACTTTTTGTATTTGTACAAGATTATTGAACGAGTCATCATCCTTTAACAAAAACACCGGCTAATGATGATGTTGTAATACGAATGACTATATTTAGTTATTAGGCTAGTAGGTGTCAAAATAGTAGAAAAAAATAAAATTTACAAATGGTCAATTTGGTAAAGATACAAAAAGCAGATGTGTCATACACGTGTCATACATGAGTAAATTTGGTTTCGTACCTACATTAAAATATTTTTTCTTAAAGTCATTACTTTGATAAATTTGTTTAAAGTATAAGTAGTTAATAGTAGTAACCTATATTTAAGATAAAAAAGTAGATGAAATAATGATATAAGGTCTGATACAAACTTTTGAAGCAAATTTTGAAAACTTTTTCTCAAATATAGAAAACTTTAGACCTAAAGAATGTTTGCCTAACCCAATAAGATTTTACTGAACTTTATACTGAAATGAATTCGTTATCGATTTACTGCCTGGCTCTACTTCATTTACCTAAAAATTGTATCCCTATCCGTCCAGCGAGAAAGCGGAAGTCTGAATAATTAGGCATGAGCACCTGCAAAAAAGAAAAAAGAAAAATAGAAAAAGAGTACTAAATATTTGAAAGAAGAGAAGAAAAACTAAGTAACCTTAATAAGTAGACTTTAGTTGGGTTGGGTGGGGTTTTATATACTTCTGTGGTTGGGGTTTCTAAATATTATAGTACAATAATGGTAATTCGATAATTGTTACGCGCTCTATGTATTCAAACCAGAACTAAAACAAGCCGTGGTAATCGATTTAGAAATATAGCTTGTAATCTGACATTCTGTTCGTCAAAGGTCAAAAGCTGTGGATTTTGGCGCATCTTACGCCATCTGTAAACGAACTGTTGAACTTGTTAAATAACTGGCTTTCATAGAATCGATATGTTTGTCACGCGTCTGATGCGTCGAAAGATAAAGTGATTTATGATAACATGGTAAACTATTTATGGTACTACACAACACAACGTGGCTTCGCCCGCGCTTAAAGTTTATCCCGTGGGACTAAGGGATTTTTCCGCAGTAAAATGTAGCCTTTATGTTAAACTGATGTAATACCTAAATTATTGTTTCATAAAAATCCATTCAGTAGTTTTTGCGTGAAAGAGTAACAAACATTCGCTTTTATAATATTTGTAATAGGAGGTAAGTATTCTTTGTTAAAAACAGATTATGTTGTTACAGATTCTAAAAATCTATCATTTGCCAAGCTCACTCTAGGTATGATTTTTAATGCTCCATTATTTTGAGGTAAACCCTTTATGACGTTAATTTTATTTCCATGAAATTACACTACTTGATTCAGGAAAATCATGTTTTTTTACGTAAATCAAAAGCAGAAAAAATTATACATAATATTTCTTGCACTACCATCAAAAATGGGCCAAGGTTTCTATTAAATGTGATCTTATTTCACTTACGCAACCTCCACACATTATGATGAGTCGTTTATCTGCGAAAGAGTAATTTCGCTAACGAGATGTTTTGCTGCAAGGTCTTTATGTGGTTAGTTGCATTGTTATTGATGTTTGACCTATGTTATTGTGTTACTTTATTTACTTCTATTATTTTTATGTTTGTTTTATTTTTTATTTCACTATTTTTATCTTTTTCATTATTTACTTTGGTTTATTATTTATGTTCAGTACCTTCAGTAAAATCTTCAATTTCTAATATTGTTCTGAAAAATATTTTAGTCGTTTTTGGTCCTCATACATTTTGCAATAGTTTTTTACCCTCCAGCGAGGGAGTCAAGTTAGCCACGAATTAGGGTTTGAAGTACGAAAAATTGACCAACAAATTATTATTTTCTCATTATGTGTTTATTCATAGAATAAATAAAATTACATTCGTCAACATTATCATTGTCACTTACTGACTAATTAAGTAAAGTATTATTTGATACTACCAACATTGAAAATCTATAAAAAACTACTGAGTATTACATTATCAGAATCATTAGCTTAACACAAATCTTGGATGGTATGAATAGTTTTATATTCCCATTTAGCTTTGAATTCTCTTTTATAATTATTTGTACTTTATATAGCTTCTTGTTCTATCTTATAAGTACATAGTCTATTGTTGTTGAATGAAGGAGTGATTGATTTCAATATATTATATGGCATTTTAATTCACTTTATACTCTTTCGGATCATCCATTTCCTTGTTAACTTCAAACTTTTTATCAAACAGTTTTGCTCGAAAGGATTTATCATTATTTTCTACATTTTTATCAACATCAATCACTCGTCCATTCTGGATGTCGATCAGCTGGTAATACGAAATAGTACTATGGACTAAGCGTTATTTAGTATTTGTATTGTTGTCTGAAGTTTCCAGAAGCCTGGGCTCTGAACACTTGTCGCTGACCACCGGCGGCAGATCCTCCGTGTTGCTCGGGGTGGTATTGACCTGGGAATAGTAAAAAAAGAACTATATCAGTACCAAAATTTAGTTTTCGTTTGTAGTATAGTTTACCATTGACAATATCAGACAGGATATTAAGTTTTTAAAACACACAAATGCCTATCAATGAAAGTATTGAACTCATTTAGGAAACTATCTATTATCCACATTTATACTCGCATAGCTTTTAAATGTTTCCTATAGTAATATGTCGTCTAACGTTAACCCAACGCTTGATCCGCCTACTGAATTTCTTTCATCTCTATTTAGATAATCTTTCCATACTTTTTCATTTATAATAATAACAAATAGTTATTTTTAGGTAAGTGGTATAACTTTTTATTACATCCGATGTCCTGATTACCAAATTTTGATGCACAAGATGTCATTATGCTGATGATCATCGTGAGGTGTTGTTAATTTTATAAAAAGTTAAATCTTAAATTATAATTTATACTTAAAGTATTTTTTAAAACTCTAACAACGTACCCGTAATAACCACTTGTAAGTAGAAGATACAATGAACAATTTAACAATATGTAAAGTTCAAATCTTTAGATAACGTTACTATTCCAATAATTCAACTGTTAGTTAATGAATACATCCAATTAAAAAAAACTGATAAAACGTAAAGATATAAAATCATCATTCAGAATTTGCGAAACTAAGAAAAAGTCAGAGTTATTAAATATACAGTTGATTCTAATTAAAAATCTAGTCTATAAACTAAGCTTAGTTCAAGCTAGTGTGATGATGTTATTACAAATCTAAAATAATTGTGGTTAAACAATTAAGTCATGAACAGAGATACAAAAGACGTCAATAGAATCAGCAGAATCCCTTATAGACCACACAGCTCTAACCTTAACCTTAAGCAGCGGAATGTTCACATCGAGATACCAGTCAAATTGCAGCTTGCTCTAACATTACACTGGCCTTTTGATGTTGCAATGACCCCTCACTTCAAAACTTAATGTTGGGAATGAGACCTCGTCATGTTTTGCGATTGTTTCCTTTATAAGATCCGGTTAAAGTTCACTTTTAACCGAACAGGTGTTCCGTGATCCTTTGTTATGCTTCTTTGGTATCGTGCGGTGTAGATTATCAAAATTATGAAAATGAAAATTACTCGTATGAGTAATAGGGTAAGGTATTATGGGCGCTCGAACAAACAAATAGACATGACGAAACAGAAAATAGTTTTTTAAGCGGGAAATCTTTTTAAACTAAAATAATAATGTTTCCTTAAATGTCTAGTATAGCATTCAAATGTCTAACTGCTGTCTTAAATCACATCTTCTCTCACGGTTAGCCAGCACAAACTCATAAATTGAGTTTAGTTTACACTTTTCCTTCTGTAGTTACTTGATTTTCCTATTAGTTTGTGTATAATAATAATAATATAGGTATTGATAGGTACATACTTTTCATATACATATTTTCTCATTTACATCGCGACGATATAATTCAACAGTCGATTGTTTTTTTACTTGCAAATAAAACAAATTCAACAGTTGATAAAAATCTATTTTAACACAATTGTCTTAATAATCTTCCCAAGACAAATCTCATGATACTACCTCCAGCTACCGTACACTGTGAGCCCTTCACTGACCTATTGTTGTACAAGACTTTGTCATTTCAACCTCCTTAACATTGAAATTAGATAAGAAAATAATGAAATCATTTAATTAGTTATTTACAAAATAATCTGACATACCTTCATCATATAAAAAAACTAACCTTCCTATCCGCAGCTCTATCCTCTTTAACATTTTTTCCCATGGAAATGAGGAATTTTCCCGCGGCAATAAAAGGCAGCCTATGTTACTTCCCAAGGTCTATTCTATCTTTATACCAAGTTTCATTAAAATCGGTTCAGTAGTTTCGGAGCCTATTCAATGCAAATAAACAAACAATCAAATCTTTCCTCTTTATAAATTAGTATTGGTATAGATATTTAGGATTTTATATGTTGAAGGTGTGGAAATGACTCATCAACTAACAGACGTAGGCTTAGTATTTCTTCTTTTAAAGTCTCTTTCTACTCATGCTAAACATTTAGTTGCGTCACAATCTAAGGCTAGGCTTTATTTTGACCTGTAGGTTAATTTGTTAGGGCGTGGTGTTGAATTGTGGGATTATTTATAGTGTAGTAAAATTTAAATGTTACTGTCGTAGGAAGTTTTCTGTTGGAATGTTTGGATTCTATTATAATCTATCTTTTGAGATATAAGTAAATGCTTCTAAAGGAAAATATGGTAGAAAGAAAGAAATATAATTCTAATGTTTCTAAATTGGCAGTGATTTGTAATTTAATACTGATATTATCAATAATAGTCGTATCACCATTAATAGTTGATATCACGCCTAAAAGTGATTTACTTTATTTCAGATTAAAAAATTCTACCAGTGGGTCACTAGGTTAAGATATATACAATTTTGGTGCATAATTTTTATAGCAGTAGTATTTAGTTCCTTACCATCATCAATGATTCCAGCAGCTTCATCAGCAGCGTTCTGTTCCAGGGCCTTGAGGATGGCTTCAGGGGTGGGGGGAGCGGTGGGGATGTGGGCACCCTGGGGCTGGAAGCCGCCCTGACCAGCGGCGTAGCTCACGGAGTACACCTGGCCATCGTCACCGGTGTACTGGAATCCACCCTGGGCTTCGATGCCGTCAGCCTGAAATGGTTGAAGATGAATTTTAAATTAGAATTTTGGGTGGCCAGTTTCAAATTTTATTGAGGTTGGTGTTAGGTATTCAAATTGAGGTATATCTGAATCTATGGATGTTTTGTCACATTTGAAATTAATTTACTATTGTTAAAGGTATTTATTAGATAGAAACATAACAAAGAGGACAAAATTTTCTCCTGGATTTGCTATTATTTGAAATGAGAGTAGAATTTTTTTGACCGATGATGCCTCGTTCGTAATTCGTTTCTAGACAATACACAAATGCGTACGGTAAAGACGTAACAATATGTAAAATATCATAGACTAGCGACCCGCCCCGGCTCCGCACGGGAAAATGGTTATTGTGGGTTATCCTTCAGCATATTATGCATGTATTATACATATAAACCTTCCTCTTGAATCACTCTATCTATTAAAAAAAACCGCATCAAAATCCGTTGCGTAGTTTTAAAGATTTAAGCGTACAAAGGGAGGGACATAGGGACATAGGGACAGAAAAAGCGACTTTGTTTTATACTATGTAGTGATATTCGTAGGCTGTAACATCGTGTCAAAACGTTTGAGCACTAAGCAACTGTTGACCCACCTACATGGCTCGACATTTAACTATAAAACATTATTTGTAATACCTTCAATCCGTTACAAATTGATCTTATAGTGTCTGTGAGGTTACAGTGCTACGGGTCATCATGACATTTCAAATTGCATAAATGATGAGTAGGTGGTGATTATGAATTATGAATTCGTATCGAAATAATAAACAGAGTTACTTAAAATGGGTAAGAAGACTATTGAGTTTGAGATAATAAAGTTAGTAAGGAAAAGGATTCTAGAGACATTAGTAATTAAAAATATAAAATTGATTGTGCCTTATAAATAAGAGAGTTACATTCGATTTAAATGTATCTTTCTTAGAGTATAAATAAGAGAAGAGAGAGAAGCACAGGGTCACGGATTCGAATCCCGCCCAGGGCAAACTTTCGTGTGATGAACACTTGGGTTTGCCTTGTGTCTGGATGTTGCATTATATATGTACGTATATCAGTTGTCTGACACCTATAGTACAGGCTCTGCCTATAGTACAGGTTGGGGGCAGTATGTGTGAGATGTCCCACATTCCTTCCAAAGTGTTTAAAAAATAGCAAGTGCCTTTGCAAATTTTAACCTAAATTACAATATAAAGACATGCTCCGATTATTAGGTGCTTAAGCTGTTGCATCTAATAAGATAACTTAAATGTTGCATCTGCATATAAATTACTAAACTTAAGTGCGTATCTCTATGAAATTCAATTACTTGTGCTTAAGTAATAAGTCAAGTCAAAATTTCCCAAGCCAAAGTTGCACTTATCAAGGCATCTCTTGCGCCAACGAATCATCTAATAATCAGCTGTCTGGATGTAGGTATATAATTTTGAGACGAAGGATCGTCATTATTAGGCAACAATGATATCTATCTTATAAGACAAATTTGTAATCTATAACGAGATAAGAATAGATTTAATGGTAATGGAGAGATGCATTATAATGTATGTAATTATGTTACACTACATTATCAAACTGAAATTATAGTAAACGAGACATTATTTTATCATAATTATATGCATAACAATGATATCGATCGATCAATGAAACAAACAATGAAAATAAATAATATGCAAACTAAAGACACCTGGATAACTATAAAGACAAATATTATAATGAACTTTTTTACTTATGATTGCTTGCTTGTCTTGTAGATTTTGAGGTTGACCTACCGCACAGACTCTGGTATTATAATTATTTAGCCGCCTAAGGCTTATGAAGTGACTTATGTCATGCATTTGTTTTAGATGTACACAATATAAGAATAGTCACGATAGGATACAATGTCAAGATAGGCTAGAAATCTTTGGGTGGCATCTTGCATAGATTTGATAATGAGGATAAAAATTACTATGACTCTAATGTAGAGTAACCAGCACATGCGGCTGGACATGCTGACTTTGAGAGCGCCCGTATTCCGTAGCGATAGGGGTGATTATCGTAGTGCGAACGTAAGAATGTAATTCAAAATAGCGTAGAAATTATTGGGTGATTGCGTGCATATATTGAATAACGATGATAAAAAATATTATGATTCTAATGTACAAAAATGATTAAGAAAAAAATTATAAAGTTACAATTTCCTGACATTAGAGAGTATAGCGAATATAATAAAACCGGTTTATTATGTCTTAATCAAAGACAACCATAACATAATGGCTTGTTCAAAAGACATTTGCATGTGATTCAACATTATCTTGAATCAAATGTCAAATACAATTACCATAAACGCCTCATCCGTTGTCTTAATCGCTAATATAATGTTCAACACATGTCATTTGAATAAAGCGATATCATTCATCATCAATGCAACTAGCTTGATTTTATTGAATTAAAATATTATGTTGTTATCTTTTTTATTGTAGTGAATTACTTTCAAGTTCTTATATTCCTTAGAAATGAATGAATGGATTCTGTAAAAAATTTAATGAGACTGACTAATATAAGTAAACTGCAGTTAGCGTAGCTAAAGGCTCTACCTGATATACTACTTTATATCCCAATTCTGATACTGAATACCTACGCTTTTATGTATTGTTTTTTTTTAAATCATACTTTAATGTATTGTTACAAATGAATGTCATTACATAATCTAAAATATGATAGGGAAGAAGTTTCAAAGAAGATTTCAAAACCAAAAACCTTTTAGTTCGATCGAATGGAGTATTGCAATCTGTCATGTTTTTTAAGATGAGTTGACATTCAACCTCAGACCAAAAGTCTGGGCCATGGACTTAGTAATATAGTTACATCTGGGCATTAAAAGAATCAAATTTTATTGATGTGACATGTGACAGATATAACAATAAAGTCGTTATGATATTGGATACAAAACTAAATATTACGGAATCAAAGAAAACATTAGGTAACAACTTAACTTATGAAATACATTCTTAGATACTTCATTTGAAGTTTGATGTATCACAGAATGACAAGGAAAATAAATCAAAGAATAGTAACGCCGATTTCCAAATTGCAGAATTGACAAATTCTTGTTTGAAATGAAACAATCATGATAATCTTTTTTCTAAGGCCTATCTCGTGACGATATGTAGATAAGATCACTCGTATTAATCATATCTAATATATCTAACTGGTATCCAAAGCCTCATCAATTACTGATGACGTCCCTGTATATTTTGCGCCAGTTTGCACAACGCCACTCTGGCATTTGTGACCTTTCGGTGGCCAGTGCCCTTTGCAGGTGATGGTATCAGGTCTAAGGCTAGGCTAGGTTAGAAATGTGGTCACTTAAATAATTTAACTACTATTTTAGATTAAAAGACCTCTGCTTGAATTAGTTTCTTGAACAAAAAGACTGTCTTTTAAGACTTGAAGAAAAAAATATTATCTAATTTAAATAGAGGTCATTAAAATTTATGACTGAGAAATGTAATTAACAAGAAAAATATCTTATAATTTGATTTATTTATATTTTCATCATGGGACTGTCTACAAAAAGTTGATCACGCATATGTCAATAAAATTATAGCCAAGGATCTTACTTTACAATTCTACATAATTACCAATTGAGGAAAAATTATTAAAGTGTAAAAAGGTCTTGTCTCCCATCTGTATTTTATAATCAAGAAAAAAATGAAATGAATGGTTACATGTCTATAAATTGAAATTCTCATTATAACCAAAAAATACGTTGATTGAATCCAAAGCGAAAAAGTCTCGCTGAAAGAAGAAGTATGTATAATTAAAACTTTTACACCTTAGGCCCCACAAGAAATAGCTACGTATAGTAAGTCAACTAGTGGGTCAATGAGTGCTTAATGCTATCTAAATATTTCATCTAAATCTTCGCCAACACTTGTGGCATTAATTTGATTAAAGACAGCATTGTTTTTAGCAATGGGAATGCTCAGAGGTGTCCAACTTCCTCATTGTTACTTGCTTCATCAACTGTGTTAACTCTTGCTGTATCTGTTTTATGATCTTTTGTGTAAGCCAATCGTGTATTAAAATTTTTGAAAGACAGTAATTTTGTTACGTTATTCTTGTGAATACTGGATTCATCTGTAGAGTAATTCACTATAACCAGGAAAAGGATCCAATCACCAAATTATAAAAAGGCAGGCCATTTTGTAGTGGGCTGATATTCTCTACAATACATTGATACTTTATTTACATCAAAATAAACAGGAGCGTCGTGACGCGTCGGTGACCAAATGGCTAGGATTGTTGAGTTAACAGGTTCGAACCTCGGCACGTACGAATGTGTTTTTGCTTTTCGAATTTATTGGACTCTCTTACGGTGAAGGAAATTATCGTGATGAAACCTGCACACACCTGAGAAGTAATTCAAGGGTTTTGTGTGAAGTTGACTAACCCGCACTGGGCTAGCGTTGTCGACTAAGGCCTATTCACTCTGATTTCAGGGTAGGCTCGAGCCCCTCGGTGGGGACGTATATGAGCTGTTAATGATGAAACAGTACACAAGAAAACAATTCAAATCACATACAAGAGCCTAAAGGCGGCTTAATTGCTAAGGTAGCAATCTCTTCCAGGCAACCTTCACAGAAAAGTATAATCAATCATATAAATCACTACATAGTATAAAACAAAGTCGCTTTCTCTGTCCCTATGTCCCTATGTATGCTTAAATCTTTAAAACTACGAAACGGATTTTGATGCGGTTTTTTTTAATAGATAGAGTGATTCAAGAGGAAGGTTTATATGTATAATACATGCATAATATACTGAAGGATAACCCACAATAACCATTTTCCCGTGCGGAGCCGGGGCGGGTCGCTAGTATAGTATAAAACAAAGTCGCTTTCTCTGTCCCTATGTCCCTATGTCCCTATGTATGCTTAAATCTTGAAAACTACGCAACGGATTTTGATGCGGTTTTTTTTAATAGATAGAGTGATTCAAGAGGAAGGTTTATATGTATAATACATGCGTAATATACTTAAGGATAACCCACAATAACCATTTTACCGTGCGGAGCCGGGGCGGGTCGCTAGTAGACTACAAACTACATATTCTATTCACTTACCTCACGACCCTGTTCCTCAGCCTTGATGCCATTCTCGGTCTCGTAGTTGTATCTGAACTGGTCTTCCTTCAAATCAGAGTCCAGAGCGATGATCCTGGCTGTTCTCTCGAAGGAGGCTTGGGGGCGGTTCGACTGTTCAGGGTAGGCTTGGTTTCCGAAACCGGCCGCGGCTGCCACGCCGAGGAGAGCGGAGATCACGAGCTGGAACGACAAAAGGGTTTTTAATTTTTGAAAAAAACTAGCAGAAGCGCCAGGCTACGTCAACTGGATCATTTACCAACTTACGAGCTACCTAGAACAGTAAATGTATATGGCATGAGGATGTGGGAATACATACTTCCTGATATTTTAAATAATAAGCCTAAAGAATTACAGGAGAAAATTTCGTTTGCAACGAAACCTAAGATATGTAAGCGAATATTAAAACTTTTTATATTCCAAACGAACGGTAAACTTATCATGTAAGTTCTTTTATATTTTGAACGCAGCGAGATAGCATTCATCTCTTCACACATAAACCTTACTAGGTTTTACAGGGGAGCGTTCCTGATTTTTGATGTAAATTTTTATTTTGAACAATAAAAAAAAAAATTAACGTCTTTTTTTCTTTCCCCCCCCTCTCTTACGTCGGTAGTAAACTGTGACAGTGTCAAGTACGGTGAAGCTTGAATCGTCGTACTTTTTCGACTCAGGCATAGGTTAATAAAAAAATCCTGTGTCAAGTTTTTAACATTCTTTTTTTAGTATGGTTTATAAGGTGAAGTCTCTTTAATCCGCAGGCTAACTGAATATCACGCAAAAAGCTCAATTATGACTCGTGTAATGACTACATCCGTAGATAGTAGCCGGAACCAACGGCTTTGTGTGCCTTTCGAAGCACGGAATCATTTTTTGTTTTCAAACAATCACGTTATTAGGCCTGCAATGTCCTAGTCAAATTCAGAAAGGCTCATAAAAGAAAACTCTTTTTCCTGCCTTACATTATTAATTATGCATTAATTATTTACCGTTCGTTTGTTCCTCGATGATTAATTAATTAAATGAAGTGAAATGTAAATCAAAGATAAATTCTATCAACTTTGCAAAATAGGTCTTTGTCGGAATAAATTACTTATATTATTCATTCACAAGTGACGATTTCTCACTTAAATAGTTTCTTCACTTTATTAATATTTAATCTTATTGACCGCTAACTGAATAATCTTTTTTTTTATCTATGCTTTTGTGTCAAGGTAATATAAATATTAGTCACACCTAAACTTAAAATATTTATACGCATGAAATCCTATATAGATATGCCTAGCATTCAAAGTGGCGCAATTTCTTGATTGATGATGATCAATAAATTCATAGCAATATGAAACGCCTATCAATTGTTGATTTTGATAGATATTATGATGGCTTCTGTGTAAATGCGTATTTTATGATTTTATGGTACTTATTTTACTTACGGCTTATGAAATTTATTATTGGCATTTAAATTTAAATATTAATTAAACTTCATTATGTAAATTAAACTGTATTCTGTCTGTAGATTGATAATAGCAGTAACATCGTATTTATAATATAAATGTATTTGTTTTTTTCATTACAATTTTTTTTATTCCTGATTCCAGTCATATACGGTTGATAAAATTTTTGTTAAAGATAAATTTATTTGAATGCTGAATGATTTCCAGTTAAATATTTGAATTAGACGAAAGACAAAATATTTAAACCATGGCGAATTAGTATAATAATATGCTATGCTTAACAAAGCACGTGCTGATTAAATTTTTTTGAATTATGTCTAAGTGTTTTTTTTAGTATTTCACTTCATTTCGTCTATTTATCGATAAAATTTAAAAGCATCATAAACACCATCACAGTGATAGAAAAACTTTTTTCCCATTTCATGTGGGTACTGGCTAGTATTTTTCAAGTCAATAAGTTGTTTTAAACTTTTAAAATTAGAACAATGCATTTCCGAAGTTATAGAAACAGTGGTAATGATGATATTATAGTCTGAAGGACGGTCAGTATCACAGACTAGAGGCTACAGAGAGACAATGTAAAGGATTGGCAACATCCGTGGGAAGAGGGCGCGGCCGTGAGACTAACACCTTACACAGACTTGAACTGTGGTCTGGGACATTCTAGAATATACTGTAAATTGCCACTATACTATACCAAGCTGGACGTCAAAACTGGACTGGAGGTCAAAATCCAAAGTTGGTTAAAATAAAGTCATTTTATACATGTAATCCGTGGCTTGATACTTCGAATCCGTGGCTTGATACTTCAGTTTGTAGGTGAAATAAACTCGTACTTTTGTTTTGGCTTTGCTCAATTTGAGGTTTAGGTTTGGTCAAAAATATTTTAAAATTTAAACTGTTATTTCATGGTTTAAAAAGAATAGAATATAATATACTTTATTGCACGCAAGAGAATACAACAAACATAAAAAATTAAAAGAACACAATACCTACGAGTATATTGTAAAGGTAATTGTGTGAAAGAAAACAAAAGAACATTTTCTCTGGTTCAAAGTTTCACGTTTGATTTCAGCAGTTGTTCTAATTGTGTTACAAAATTGACGCGTGATTCAAAATATTTATCAACGTAATTGTTCCACTTTCACGCTAAAGTTGATAGACGGATTAGAATGAAATTTGGTTGACTATAATTATTTTAAAATTATAAAGGTAGTTTCATTTTAAATCTGGTGAAGTCAAATTATTATAACATTTATACAATATTCCCACCCATTATTTTTTCTCAGTACATTTACTACCGTCTCATTATCAATCATTAAAAGTACGCAACGCCGACAATTAACTGTCGCCCACTGTTTCATTGTTCAAAATTTATCGTCTAAATTATGTAAATAACGGCTCACACACAGTGCTATTATCCATCTTTTGTCAGGGTTTCAGCCGCAGTAACCTCTGTGCATGTGGGAATAGAAAAAAGAAAAAAAATCCGTATGTTTCAAAAAAATACAGCCAAGAGCATGTAAAGCTGAATATGCTCAACGCGATTGTTTTTCTTATTAACGGACATAAGAACAGTGTAAAGTCAAAGTGTTAAAGGACTTGACTGTACCTATGTCATATTTGTTTTTTTTTTTATATTGGACTTGTGTTTGTGTCACAAATTGGACAAAGCAAGACTTAATAAACTTTTTTTAGAGCGGAAGGTTTGAGAATGAATCTAGGAGCGAATTTCAAATTGCTTAGATCTCGAATGGAATAATTTTAAATGGGATAGTCTCGTTTTTATTTTAGGTAAAGCCTAGTTCTTATTTTATTACCGTAATCTTAAATTATTTGGATCCTCCTATTCAATCAAACCCTTTGTATCATATAATTTTTAAGACATTATTTATTTATTTTAAATTGTTTTTTTTTTTGTGTAAAAACAATTAATACTATAAAATCATTACACTGTTTTTTTTTATCACAAACACATAACACAATCACAAATAGATCTATCATTTCTAGATCCTCAACCTAAATTTTATCGATATATCGACTATCGATGAACACTCACCAGTTTCATGGTCACTAGTATCTTCGGAGGTTTGTTCACGAATGTGGTTTACAGCGGGTACTTCCCCTTATATATGCGCGGGCGCAGCTTGCAACACGCGGATAATGAAGCTACTTCTCCTATACTTGTGAAGTTCAGATTTTTTGCGTAAGGCGTAGGTAAGGTAATGTGTCGATCTGCTGATTCGGACGTTTGGAATTGAGTCAATATGAGAAATGTACCACGCTGCGGCTTAGAATTAGAATATCTCGACTCTTCCTGTAAGTCACAGGAAGTACGAGTAACAAGGCGAATATCCCAAAGCCATGTTTTTCTGTTAGCAATCTTTCTGTTTGGAAAATTGACAAATCTTGATTTACTAAAAAAATCGTTATTTTTCGAAATTATAAACCCAAAGGGGAAAAGGCAGCAGCCTTCACCTTCACAAATAACAACTGTGATCCCCAAGCCAAGCAGTATTAGATTTCGCCTAGAACTTAAAATTTCGGTGGCGTCAATAACTGTGGGTATGGGTAACTAGGCAGTACTATTATATACTAGCTTAACCGTTTTTCCCGTGGGAATGAGGCATTTTCCCGCGGTTAAAAGTAGCCTATGTGTTATTCTGATGTATAAGCTAGATTCTTGTAAAGTTCATTAAAATCCATTTAGTAGTTTTTGCGTGAAAGAGTAACATACATACATCCATCCATACTCTCAAACTTTCGCGTTTATAATATTAGCAGGATTCTGTGCTATGGGAATATTTAGCAGGTTTTGATAGGAGCAAAGCGACTTACGGCTCAGTTTCGCTTGTAGTAGTCGTTGCTTTCTGTCAAAGCAGCAATTCGGTCTAATCTATCTATCTATTAATATAAAATTATAGGGGACAAATGTCTGTACAAAGAAAAATAAATAAAAACCGAGTCAGGGGGATGTAAGAAGTGAAAAATAACAAATACATATTTTTTTGTTTCTCTGTCAGTTTGTACGAGTTAATCTTCAAAATTACTAGATCGATTTAAATTAAATTTCGCATGGTGGTACCTTTTATTTCCTTTCAATATCTTACATACTTTTTACTCCGGTAAAATTTCTAATTCCTACGGGAAACTTGTGCACAGTTTCCCGTAGTAATTAGGAATAAAAATTGTAGACCTTGCTAGTTTCCTTTATTTTTTTTACATTTAGCTCTCCATCGCTGGTTCAGATAGTTTCATTGTTTATCCATTACTAGCGACCCGCCCCGGCTCCGCACGGGAAAATGGTTATTGTGGGTTATCTTTAAGCATATTATGCATGTATTATACATATAAACCTTCCTCTTGAATCACTCTATCTATTAAAAAAAACTGCATCAAAATCCGTTGCGTAGTTTTAAAGATTTAAGCGTACAAAGGGAGGGACATAGGGACATAGGGACAGAAAAAGCGACTTTGTTTTATACTATGTAGTGATTTTTAGAGCAACACGCAAATAGACATTTGTGTGCTTATTGAAAGCTCTTGAATGAAAGAATGAATAAATTATTCATTATCATTCATTGTTTTTCTTTTTTCTTTTCTATTTCGTTTGGGTTTCACAGACGTATTTTGTTTCTTGGAAGAAAAGCAGGTGTTCTGTTTCTTGCACCAAAAGGTGAAGAGGTCAGCAGGGTTGTTGAAAGGATTTCAAGAAAATCCGTCAATGATTTTTTTATAACGTTTAGTAGTATTTTACGGAAAAATTTAAAAGTTGTATCTGTTAATTTAATTTTTTAACTATTGGTAATAAATGAATGAATTGACCAACCCGCACTGGGCCACAACTCATATATGTCCTCACCAAGACTCGAGCCTACCCTGAGATCAGGGTGAATAGGCCTTAGTCGACCACGAGGGCTCAGTGCGCGTAACACATACAACATTTGAATTACTTCGCAGGTGTGTGCAGGTTTTCTCACGATGTTTTCCTTCACCGTAAGAGCGTTGAATAAGCGTACATATGAATTAAAAATCTTAAACACATTGGTACATAAATTATGTCGTCGGCAAATCGTAGACATCGTCATTTTACTGAATGCTTCAGCCTTTTACAGGTATTTGGTATTCAGTTATATGCCGAAGGCAAATTGTAGAATGCATTCCTCTTCTCAATAGCTACTAAAATCACATTATCCACTCTCTAACTCCACTGATATTGCAGCTTCGCAAACAGCTGTAGATCACACCGCCATTGTTATTTTGACACAACAGCGCCGCGCATGGACAGATTAGGAAACAATTAGACAATTTGCCGCGGCATTTTACAGAATGCGATCAACTTCTTTTACATGTTGCCTTCGGCATATTACAAAGCAGCGAGCATTTGTAAAATGCCGATGCATTCTCTAAAATGACGAGTTCTTCAATTTGCCGACGAAACATACATGCCCAGGCTAGAACCAGCGAACTTCTGAATGGAACTCAACAGCTCTAGCCACTTGCCCACCGACGCTCTTATAAATTGATAAATTGATTCTACTCTTTACCGGAAATATATCATTTGCCTGAAGGCTGTTATAGATAATATTTCAAAGTAATAAAATAAAAATAATAAATAACAAATTAGATCAATCAATGACATAAGTAATTTGTATGTAGATGATTTTGTTCAACTTGTACATCTAACATTTTATTTCCTGGTGCATTTTTACAAAGTCAAGGATGAACCGGAATGGGCATATGACCTTTATTACAAACCTACGTTAAAATCATTGGTAAATTCCATTACTATTATTATTACGTTGTTTAAGCTAAAAGCTTTGTTTACAGATAACATAAAGTGCCAAACAATAGTTGCCGCCGCGCCGGTGGCATAATGGCTAGAACCGTTGTTTCCCGGTCGGAGGCCGCTTGTTCGAACCACGATCGAGCCACATACCAATCAACTTATTAACAATTTTAAAATTCATTAAATATAAATTGTCGTACGTAAAACACAATAACATTAAATTTAATTTAAATTTAAATACCTTCCGTCACAAAACCGTTGTACTTAGATTCTTTTAATAACTAGAAAAAGCTGATAATCTTCAAATGACTGAAGATATTTTCTTGGATCATAGCTTTTATTTATTCATTTATTTATTTAGCTATGACCACTCTCGACTAAGACACCTCGCAAACAAAAAAACTAGATCAAAATCGGCGCATCCGTTTGATGTGCGTGTGGCCCGAGTGTTCCTTTTTTAAAAATAGTCCAAACATCACGAAAATCAGGAATATTTTAGGAAATAATTGTGAAAAGTCAACGGTAAAGACGAAAAATTTGTGAAAAGTATGGAAAAAAAGTTATGGTCAATTAACTAGAACACTCAGTCCGCTCACCTGAGAAAAATACTGTATCTCGTTTCTCAAAAAGTTCTAGATCTATATATATTTTTGTTTTGTGAAATAATTGTGCAGAATTTGTTAAATATATTCACAATTATTCAATGTATTTCATAGTTTTATTTTGTTTTTATAAAGGTATCTGTAGAACACTCAATCCTCCTATGGTGCTGATGGAGTGTTCCTAAAATCTCATACTATGGCTACATAAATTATTGAAATTTTTAATCTATTACACGAATACCACCCCGAATCAATTTGTGAAACAAAAATCTTAACGTAAAATATAATAGTTCAAGAGTAAATTAAAATAATACTTTCTTCGTTACGTCCCGTCTGAGTGTTCCATATTTTAGCGTATATTTAATTAACCCGAACTTCTATGCAAACCGAACCTACATAAGTAATTGTGAAAATATATTTACTAAAATTTAACCTGTTTTCTATTATTGTGAACGTTTAATTTACAACAATAATTAACTTATCATATTTCTATGCCGGAACATTGATGTAGGGTAGACATAATTTTATTTTTGTCGGACAAAATTTTTATTTACCCTCATTACGCGCCAACTATTCATTCATAGCTTGATTCCAATAGGACGCAACAGTTTGCTCTAGTAAAGATGGCCTATTACTTAACATTATTTATCTTACGGTTTTTTAGATTTAGAAAAGAAAGATAATATATTAAATAAATAATCTATAATTTTCATGTAATAAAATGCATAGTACAATTTTAAAAATGTGTTATTTTTAAATACCGGGTTATTTTTTAATCAGTGCGCATATTTCACATAGACATAAATTTTGGAAAATAAAAGAACCCATATATTTTTATTTTATCACGTCTCATACAAAACAGTATTTTTTTATCTAATGTGATTTAATAATGATACTGATTGTATTCAAAATATTCGCACTCATTAAAAATATCCCTGTATACATGGACTGCATGGTCACTCTAATCCATTTCCTACCTTAGAAATTTGATAAAATTGATAACTGTTAAAATAAAACATGCACAAAAACAGAAGAGGTGTTAAATTTTAGTAAAAACATTTTCACAATTTCTGCAGTAGTGTCGGTTTGCATACATGTTCGGGTTAATTAAATATACGCTAAAATACGGAACACTCAGACGGGACGTTACATAGAAAGTATTTTTTTTATTTACTCTTAAACTATTATGTTTTACGTTCAGATTTTTGTTTCACAAATTGATTCGGGGTGGTATTCGTATAATAGATTAAAAATTTCAATAATTTATGTAGCCATAGTTTGAGATTTTATAGGAACACTCCGTCAGCACTATAGGAGGATTGAGTGTTCTACAGATACCTGTATAAAAACAAAATAAAACGATGAAATACTTTGAATAATTGTGAATATATTTAACAAATTCTGCACAATTATTTCACAAAACAAAAATATATATAGATCTAGTACTTTTTGAGAAACGAGGTACAGTATTTTTCTCAGGTGAGCGGACTGAGTGTTCTAGTTAATTGACCATAACTTTTTTTCCATACTTTTCACAAATTTTTCGTCTTTACCGTTGACTTTTCACAATTATTTCCTAAAATATTCCTGAATTTCGTGATGTTTGGACTATTTTTAAAAAAGGAACACTCGGGCCACATGCACATATCCGTTTGCACAGACAGATAGAAACACACTTCAAACTTATAACATCCCTCTTTTTCGTCGGGGGTTAAAAAGTAAATTGGCGATTGGTATTTTCAAATACACTAAGAAAAACATCGTGAGTATGCCGACACATTCCTTTGAAAAAAGTAAAAGTAAAAAATTTACCAACAAGAAGCTTACTCAGTGCCTTCTTCTTCACAGAAGACAGCCAGGTTCTCGCCAGAAAATACAATGTAAAGACTATACTAAGTGATGTAATATCTAAGAGTAAAAAAAAATCTTTGAACTCTTTGAATTGTTTGCCGTGAGTGCGGTCGACTTAGGTCTATTCACCCTCGATTTAGGGTGCGAGCTCTTTTGTGGCGATCTATTGAGTTGGTAGCGAAACAAGCTTAACAATAATGACGATAACAATAATGAATTTAAAATACGCTTTCAAGTGATTTTTAAGTGATTTCAGGACGTATCCTGTAATTTCAGGATCAATTTTTTATATAAGGTGAGGTTAAGGTCATTTTTAAATGTTTCTCTTTTAAATTTAATTCTTTATTTATTATGTTGTTATCATAAATCATCAACATTAAACACAATTTCAGCCTTTGTTAATGTCTACTGAAAACATCTTTGCAATTTCCGAACCTCCGTTGGTGTCCGATGTTTTTTATATTTATTTTCTTAAGTTTTTTTTTCGATGGAGGTGGGCGGTCTACTGTGGACCAGACTAGTCGCCGACAGAGACAAGTGGCTACAGATGGAGGAGGCCTACGTCCAACTATGGACATCCAATGCTTAACTATAATTAAATTTTTACAATTAATAAGCTATCAATGAATGCATGATTTTTATAATATTAATTTTAATATATTCTATTTATATTGATGAAATTATTTTTATTGTGAATGACTTTGAATTTTTATTACTTATAACATTGGAAATAAATGGCTTAATTACTATTATTATTAAGTTTTTTTTTAGCTTTTTCGTTTTGTTTCACATAAAAAATAGAGCTGTTGCTGCCTATTGTGAATTATCACAATTTTCAAATGAAAGCGTGTTCAATTTTTAGGTCAAGTTTATTAATATAAACTTGACCTAAAAATTTCATCGTACCTATATTGTGAGCTTTTTTTTTAAATATGCAAATGTTCGAGTCAGCATGCAGCCGTGACTAATGAACAATGGCAAAGGAATGTGTAAGAGAGAGGAGAATATCCGATTGAAATCGTCCTCGGTGGGACTTATCGATTTTGATACTTTGTTCTACGTAGAACCTGGTGTTTTGATCCTAAGCTAAAATTCTGTTAAATCCTACCAACATATTTTTTAAATAAAAAAATAATCTTAGCTAAAATTTCTTTAAAGTTACTAACTCGCTCGCCTAGCTTAGGCTTCAGTCTCCCATAACATATTTAATTTTGATGAATTGTTAATACCTTGTACTATGTTAAGAGGAGAAATAAAGAAAGATTTATATTGTAAATATAACAAAATATTAAACGACAATATTCAAAAATAGGATACCTATATTTAGTTTTAGTTTTCGTAAAAATAACCGATTTCGCTTTGTACGATCCAACCAAGCATCGCATCGTATCTTTAGAAAAAAACACTGCTATTCCGGCCCAAGATGGTTTCCTAAAACTGTGCTAAAACATAATTTTGCGGCCCAGCGTTCTAGATTATGACATAATATTGTAGCCCATTTTGCACTTTGAATAGTCCCGCCAATACAAAGACACATATAAAGACTCTTTTTGTAAATTAAGATCGATGATGGGCCTTAACCACTTGAACCTATTTTTAGTACATTGGGTTGTCAGCTGTTATGCTGACCTAAAATTAGGCAGGTGTCTTTAAAGTATATAATGACGATAACAAGAACAAAAAAATAATAATCAAATGTTATCTTCACTAAAAAAAATAAAACTTTTATAAACAACGAAACTTCGGATGATCTATAAATGTTATAATAGTAATCCAAATACAGATATGTATCATAATAGCCCCGAGGCTAGAATTAGAAGGCTAATGTCACTAGGTCATAGTGTAATAAATTTTATGCAACACTTGTCTAGCAATGCTATTAATAATACTAGATATGAAATGATGGGAGCGCTTAACGTTATTTTAATATCAGAATTTTGTTACTTCATCAATTTGCAATTAGCATTTGCAAATGGGTAACGCCTTCATCACACAGGATTTCTAACTTAGAAGTTCGGCACGTCGTCGCTTTTCACCAGGTGAGGCTATGGCCAACGGCAATCCCATAGCTAATAAAAAAAAGGTTATTTAACAACTCATTAATCACTATCACTATCACTATCACTATCACTACATATTATAAAACAAAGTCGCTTTCTCTGTCCCTATGTCCCTATGTCCCTATGTATGCTTAAATCTTTAAAACTACGCAACGGATTTTAATGCGGTTTTTTTTAATAGATAGAGTAATTCAAGAGGAAGGTTTTTATGTATAATATATGCATAATATACTTAAGGATAACCCACAATAACCATTTTTCCGTGCGGAGCCGGGGCGGGTCGCTAGTTCTTAATATAAGTATGTCCCCACCGAGGGGCTCGAGCCTACCCTGAAATAAGGGTGAATTTATTCAACCACGCTGGTCCAGTGCGGGTTGGTTATCTTCCCAAACAACTTTTGAATTACTTCGCAGGCACGCAGGTGTGTGCAAGTTTCCTCGCGATGTTTTCCAAAGGCACGTACTCGGACCAATGTGTTTTCGATTTTTTAATTACAACATATTATGTACGTTATATTCAACGCCCTTACGGTGAAGAAAAACATCGCAATGCAACCTGCACTCACCTGCGAAGAAATTCAAAGGTTGTGTGTGAAGTTGACCAACCCGCACTGTGCCAGCGTAGTCGACGTGGCCTATTTACAAAATTAAATCATGAAAATAAGTCGAATGGAATCTTGAATATGACGTTATTTGTATGGATTTGTTAGTTTGTTTCGCGTAGTTTTTTTTCTTATTTTACACTAGCTGTCCGCCCGCGGCTCGGCTCGCGTTGTTTTTCAACTTTTCCGTGCAGTTTTCCGTAAGAGTGAGATATTTTCCGCCAGTAAAAACTATCTAAGATGTTGATCAGGGATATAATGTACCACCATGCAAAATTTCATTTCAATCGGTCTAACAGTTTCGGAGATTATCCCGTACAAACAGAGAAACAAAATAATTGACTAAAATCTGGATATTATGTTATACATCACTTCTTACACTCCCCTGAATCGGTTTTTAGCATTTTTGTCTATTTTTTTAGTTTTTCGATCTCTACAGTTTTATTATGTTTTTTTTTTAATTTATTTATTATATTTAGATTTTAATAGTAATTAATGTATGAGGTTAGTCTGATCAATTCCTTTCTACTGTCTTCCATCATCTGTTTCTCAAGATTAGATCTCAAACAATGCATCTCGACGTAGGTTGGTCGATTAACTAACCGCGTCAGACTATTACATGTTCAACGCTATATTGATCGAGAAGATGGTTTTAAGTACATAAATGTTCTATTACCTATTTAGTTACTCAACCTTTATACAGTGCCACAAAAGTTGATTCAGCCTCCGTGGTCGTGTGGTTATACGCCGTTTGAGTACTCGTCGCATAATACGAGTATCTTTCTTTATGTTAGACTAGCTTTCCGCTTTGCGGCTCCGCCCGCGTTAGCAGGTTTTCCCATGGGAAAGAATTATTTTCCCGCGGTAAAAAGTAGCCTATTTGTTATTCTAATGTACAAGCTATATTATTGTAAAGTTTCATTAAAATTCGTCCAGTAGTTCCAGAGATTAGCGTGTACAAACAGACAGAAAGACAGACAGGCGGTTTTTTTTTTCAAAACTTGTATTTTTGTGTTCAGCTACACTCCCTTTAACACCTACAGTTTTTTTAAAAACAAATCAATTTACAGACACGCCGATTCACCAGTTTTATTATAGTATGGAGGATAGATTTTTGGGTTTCATTTGGACATTGAATATAAATCCTGATTGTTCTAAAAATGAGACGAGATTTAAAGCCTATCTTTGCACTTTTACAAGCCCGGTGAAGTTTGATTCGACTTGTGCCATACAAGTGACCTATGTTGGTTTTTGATTGATCAAACAAAAATATTAGTATAACCATGCCCTTTTTACTTTCAACTTTGGGTGTCATATTGTCATCATTAGTACGAGTTTACTAATGCTATTTTGTAATGACAATTATAAAATGCAAAGGTAAAATGTTTGTAGCATGAGAATAATTATAAAGAGTATATAAAGTGATTGTTTATCTCAATAAACAAATGAAAACATTAATGTTTACTGTACATTCCTTTTAATTAAATTATGAAATTATGTTTTTCGTTAGGTAAAATAATTGAATTTAATGGTCATAATGCCCAGAATAAAAATCGAGAAAAGGATAAAACATCAAATATGGTGAAGTATTAACATTTGCTATAAAACTAGATTGTTGAAATAAAAAAGGAGTGTCACACAGAAACAAAAATGTAGCATTAAAAACATGTGTCAAGTGCTCCTTAAGACTAAACTTAGTAAGAAAAAATAAATTATTTACCAACAACTAATTACACTAGTTATTTTAATAAACTACACTTGAACCTCTTCTTAGGTAACAATACAATAATTGTAAGGCCGCGGGTACAATAGCCAGCACATGCGGATGGACAATCGCTATACGAAATTGAGCTTTACCGTTACGAAATAACGGCGCTCTCAAGTCATTGTATCTATTTGCATCTGCTGGCTACATTGGCCGGTAATAATTAAAATTATAAATAATGTATATCGTATGTTAGAAAAGCATCGTCGGTATTTTGTAGATTTATAGAGCGCTTTCTCTGTCACTCGATGCCGTTTTACAAAGCATAAATAAACCGATTTATCTCTTTCCAACGTCTGATATGCATTATTCATCTCCAGTTACTTTTATTATCAGCTATAGAACTCTATAGATAGATTTGAGGAATTCAGCTGTCATCTCTTTCTTCTAGTATGGATTCTCAGTGACAGGTGCAGGAGCGGGACCAACATAGTCATCAGTGCGTTGTTTTCGGAAATTTTTGGTGATCGTTGGAATGATATATTCGACGTGTCGATGCTCTTCCACGTGAGGAAGAACCTGCTGTTGAATCAGACTTTGATGTTTCTGATGATGAACCGGCTTCGGCTGCCTTTGAAACCGCTTGAAAATATTTGGTAATGGCTGTTGATGATGAACCAACTGCTGCTGCTGATTATGAACAGCAACCTGTGGAACCAACTGCTGCTGCTGATATTGAACAGCAATCTGTGGGAGCGGTTGCTGGTGATGAACATCAATTTGTGGAACTTGCTGAACTTGTTGAACAATCACGTGCTGTTGAGCTGGCTGAAGAAGATTCTGCTGTTTCAATTGTTGGAACACTCCAAGAGTTTCTTGTTTTTGCTGTGGCTGAATTTGTTCCTGCTTCTGTAGTTGGACCTGATGAACTACTGTAGAGGGTTGTTGTTGATGAGTTTGTTCGTAATTGTGTCGTTGGAGTTGCTGAAACAGGCCATGGGAGGGCTGTTGTTTCTGTTGATGCTGCTGTGATTGCTGCGTGTACTGTTCTTGTTGATCTTGTTGGTGATGATAGTAGCCTGAAAAGAATACAGTATTTTTTACATAGTATGAATTTAATCCCTTATATATTTTTTTGCTATGCCTTACACTTTTGTCTGATATTTATCATCCAATTAGTAATAGGTTTATTGTAAGTTCTATAAAGTATTGTTTGTGGTCAAAATTCGTACTTTGTATAACTTACCATCATCGACGATCCCGTTGGCTTCGTCTCTTAAATTATGTTCAATACTTCTAGCAATCTCATCAGGTATTGGAGGCGGAGTAGGAAGGTGAGCTCCAGATGGATGGAAGCCGTTTTCATCTGCAGTATAAGTCACCGTGTAGACTTGACCGTCATCACCAGTGTAAGAGTATGCTCCTTGAGTTTTGGTGCCTTCGCCTACTGTCGTGCCTACTTCTTGAGCTTTGATACCTGAAAATAAATAATATATTTCCTTTACAAAGTATTACCTTTTGGGAGCCTTTCGCAACTTTTAAGTTTCGCAAAAAATGTAGAATGACTATAATAATAATAAGTTGATATCTAAATGACTGGGCACACTGCGCGTAGAACCGACGGCCGTTGGAGCAGAAAGATTCTTGAATGACGGCCACGCGCCGAAAGACGTAGTGTGGGCAGGCCCCCCACGAAGTGGACCAATGATCTGGTGACGGTCGCGGGTAGCCACTGGATGCGCAGGACCGATCATTGCGGAGATCCTTAGAGGAGGCCTTTGTCCAGCAGTGGGCGTCTTTCGGCTGAGATGATTATGATGATGATCTAAATGACAATTTTCTTTAAAAACTCACCATTCTCAGTCTCATAGGCATATTGATAGTTATGTTCATCAGAATCATGTTGGTAATTTAAAATCCTAGCTTCTTTATTTTGGTTATTTTCTATACCATGATAACCGACATTTTGTCCTGAAGAACTATGTTGACTTTGGCCAATGTGGTTGCTCAATTGACCAATATGGCTGCTTTGGTCTGAGTGACTTTGGAACTGCAGAATTTGAGGTTGTTTTTGAATGTGAACTTGTTGAGGTTGACTTTGAAATTGGACATGTTGTGGTTGGGCCTGAACCTGGTGGGTTTGGATATTCTGATGCTGCACAGGTTGGTGTTGAAAGCTTTGTACAACCTGGTGACCTGAAAAACGGTTTGTATTTATTTATAAGTATAGAATTTTTTGTAAACTAAAAAAAGCACAACAGAAGAAAAGTGACTTAGAAGAAAGAGGATTTACAAATTGCTAGCACGTTAAATATGAAAAAGATACGCACTTTTTGATGTAAAAATTGGAGAAAATCTTTAGTTTAGTACGCTAGTACTATTATATTCTTTAATTCAAGTTCAGTTCAACAAAATGAAGTTGGTACCTACTGTTTATTTACTTGAAAACGAAAGTGATGTGTCAAGCGTTAGGAAATAGTTGAATCCTATGAGTACGTTTCTTTCTGTTTATAAACGTGTAATAACAAAGAAAATGATATTCAATTCCACACCTTGATATCCTCCATCGAACGCATGGCCGTTGCCTCTGCTCTGGTGATCTTGGAACTCAATTGCTTGATAAATCTCTGCAGGCGTTTGGCTGTACTGGCCGGCTGATGTCACCGCCCAAATCGCAGCGAAAAAGATTAACTTTAAAAGAGAATAAAAAACGTGAACAATTACACTAATATTTGTTTGAGACTTTCGTGCTTAGTACACATTATTTTGTATATTTACGGGTCTTAACGCGATAATTTTATCGAGATAATTTTATTCAACGTGAAACATAGGTATCGTAAATAGATATCGTAAAACATACCTATTTAAAATTATTGCGTAAAGACCCGTAAAATACAAAGTAATTATATTAATATTATGGTATACTTCTGTAAATTTTTGGTAATTAGGTACTTATTTTGCCAATCGATTCGAAAGCGAAACACAAATAGAGCTTTTTCTGCACATTTACGCTTCTATCGTAACTTTTTACCTGAGTAAAATAAAAAAGCGCTATTTTATAAGCTGGTGGACGGTAGCAATAATTTGAATGTAAAAGTTTAGTACGTTACATAATTTACTGAATTTTGCTATGTACAGATTTGAAAGCTACTTTTTGTGAGTAGAGAAATATTATATTATAACAACAAGAGCTTAAATCAATGGCAATAAGGTTCACTAGTTAGGTTTTTTATTTCATTTAATTTCCCTAACATCACGATTTTAAGTAAAACATACAAGTATGTAATACAAAATTTTGTTGGTAAGTATGCCCAGTCCATAGTGATATGAAATGCAAATTTTGACAATTTCAGGCCTCGTAAAGTTAGGCTACATACATACATACAGTCACGCCTCTTTCCCAGAGGGGTAAGCAGAGACCACTTCCTTCCACTTGCTACGATCCAGACACACTTCTTTCGCTTCATCCACATTCATTAATCTCCTCATGCATGCTCGTCGGTTTAGAGTACTCCTGACCCGGCCTTTTGTCAGAACGTCCCTGATTTGATTTTGGAACGTAAGGCTAACTTAGTACCTAGATATAAGACACTATAGATCCATTCATTCATTTGTTTATTAGTTGACTTGTCAACAAGGTTCAAACGATTTTCCATACTGATCACAAAAATTGTAGAAAATTTTTAACTTCCTTCACAATCCATTTAACTCCGTCACACAAACACTGCACTTTCGGGACACTTATTAACCATTTCATTTCGATCCATACAATTTACAAAAGACATAAGTATCAATCACGACAGCCGTCCACATAATTTGGAAACTTTCACTCATTCAAATAAACCGTGCTCTCCGAAGCATGACGTACCAGCTTCATTTCGGAAACGGGCGACACGTGAAATAAGAAGTGAGTTTTGTGTAAGAATGCGTGCAGGAAATATACGCTTCCGTTTATATAGACGAAACTTCGGCGGTGTGAGTAGGCCTTATGAAGTCGCCACTCATAAGTGAGGTAAGACCACAAAAAGGTTTGAGCTAAGAGAATAATCGAAAATGTTTCCGTAAAGATCATTTGAAAATGGTAATTTATGTCATTCACACATTACTGCACGTAGTAACAAATAGTACTTAAATGATATTTTTTTGCATCAATCACGTAAATATTCTTCTTCTTCTTTAGCAGCATTCTTTCGCCCACCGTTGGGCATATGCCTCTCCAGAGCACCTCCATGCGGCGCGATCCTCTATATTTCTGGGCCACAGACTGCCCGCGTGGCTTCTTAGGTCGTCTGACCATCTGGCTGGTGGTCTGCCCACACTTCTTTTGTCCACTCCAGAACGCACTTGCTTCATCTGTCATCCTGTCGGCGACAATATTATCATTTTTAAAATAATCATAAATCTTATAGGAGTGCTGCAGTTACAGTTTACATTGAAATTGAATTCCAGCTATTCTTTGTTCTTTAGAATTGTTCAGCTGTAATAGTTTGATAGTTGCGCACATCTAACAAACGAACAAACAAACAAAAAGTAATTTATTTTCAAAAATAGTAACATACTGTGTTCCTGGCTTCCAAACTAGGAATTCCTGTGCTATGGGAAGCCAAACATCATAGCTTTCGAAAATAATAAATTAGTCTGTTAATATTGTATTTTATTGTACTTACTAATTTAACGTGTTTTTGATACAATCAAGGAAAATAAGTAGTAGATTCGTCTAACTTTCCTCTTTCAACATAAAAGTTCGTATACAGTACAAAGTCATCCAAATACACCAAAATAAATAGCAAAAAAGTGCCAACTCCATAGTTTCAGTGACCGTCGCACGCGCAGCTCTGAGAGCATTAGGTAATGTTGGTAATGATATGCACCCGACCGCTGCACAACTGGCCCACCGTTGGGCTGACGATACAGCAGCCAGAGGCGGCACTTGTAAATTATATTAGGAACATAATTATCTGGTAACCAAAAAATCGAATCTTACAACAAATATATTATTCATCCACTAAAAATACTAAACTTGCACCAAATATCCAAGTGCGTGAACCGAAGCGGGGGACGGGGAGGCGCAGCCCCCCGCTAAAAAAAACCAAATCTACCCAGAATCAAATCGGTTGGTTAGGTTAGACTCTATTTGGTATTCTGTGCTGATGTCAATAACAGAGCGGAGGGAGCCGAGCGAGCGGAGCGAGCGTGCCGCGGCAGCGGCCGGCGACCGCCGTAGTTTTGAATTTTTCAAAGTTTTAACTCAAGAAGTCTCAAGTTTGCATGTTTTGGTGCACAATTAGTTTTTTAGGTGGAACAAGAGTATAATTTGGTGAAGATATTTAGGTGGAACAAGAGAATAATTTGAGGTACGGTTAAATACTATCCATTATATTATAACTAGCGACCCGCCCCGGCTCCACACGGGAAAATGGTTATTGTGGGTTATCCTTAAGTATATTATGCATGTATCACTACATAGTATAAAATAAAGTCGCTTTTTCTGTCCCTATGTCCCTATGTCCCTATGTCCCTATGTCCCTTTGTACGCTTAAATCTTTAAAACTACGCAACGGATTTTGATACGGTTTTTTTTAATAGATAGAGTGATTCAAAAGGAAGGTTTATATGTATAATACATGCATAATATGCTTGAAGATAACCCACAATAACCATTTTCCCGTGCGGAGCCGGGGCGGGTCGCTAGTTATACATATAAACCTTCCTCATAAATCATTCTATCTATTTAAAAAAACCGCATCAAAATCAGTTGCGTAGTTTTAAAGATTTAAGCATACATAGGGACATAGGGACAAAGAAAGCGACTTTGTTATACTATGTAGTGATAGTCTGGAACTTGATGACTTTATCTAAAACGCATCTATTACTTTATATTAATTATTATGTAACATAAACTTGTGACCCCGGGAAAATTATTGCCAATATCTCCATGCCTTGATTCAGTACAATTATTTTATTATTCCTATCTATTTCGTTCAAAAGATGTAAGTACTACAAAATATCAACACATTGTTTTTTCGTCAATGTTAGAATTAATTTTAATATATATATATTAAGATAAGGCTGCAATCTTGAGATCAATATTTTTTTAAATATATACGTATAATATAGTCATGTAGTTGCTAGAGTGGATCATTTTATTCCAATCGTAATATTTTCAAAGAAATTTTTAAACGTCCATGTTTAATGGACTGGCTGCGTTTAGCGCTTTTATAGTAGAAATTACTATATTTGACTTATAAAACGTTTAGTTATTCAAATTTTACAATTTCATTCATGAGATTGGTTCATTAAAGACATTGCTTTAAATTCGATCTTATTTGAAACACCTAAATTTTACCACTCCATTTTTTTTTCATAAAAACATTATGTAGCATTGCAGATATTCAAATCCAATCCAATTCAAGAAATGAAGAAAGTAAAGAAATGTGAATTTATTCATCTTAGTCCATTTCCAACCACAATTACAAATTTAGAAAATAAAATAATATAACGACATTAATTCTTTACGACTACATTTCTGTCGTGCGTGATTGTCCTATTTTCTTTAGGAAACAAATCTTAACTTCTACAGAAATTCAAAAACTACTACCTACCTTAATCTTTGATAAACATTACAGTAAGTAAATCAGAGAAATAAAACTATGTAAGTATTTATCTACCCATTTACATAATTAAGGAACCCACTAAGTGGAAAAAAATATTCTTATCTAACAAAACATGTATGTAGATGGGCCTGTAATTATAGTATTTTTGTTATGTCTTCGTCACAATTTTACAGACTGCTACTCTATTTTTTTATTACGTGCGGTAATAATGTGATAATTCACCAGCTTTCTCGTAATAATGTTTTAATGTATCTAGTACAAAGGGAAGTTACTTCCTAAGTAACTGTTATAGGCCAGTAAAATTAGCTAAAAATGGAAATAATTCGATAACTGTAAACTTCTTTCTTTATGGCATAAAATACAGTTAGTTATAGTTAAAATATACCAAATTAAGCAAATTAAATTCCCGCGTATGTACAAAAAAAATGAAAAATTAAATTTTCTACTTATTTTGATTTCAGTGGAACAGCATAATAACTAACTTTGTAAAAGTGCCTCTATTATAATATAATGCTTGCATTCCAGTTAAAGAAATTAAAATTAATCTAATTAATCATTCAGAATTATCATTTATAAAGGATCTTCAGTAAGTTACAGATTTTTTGGCTTATCTGACCAGAGATTATAGATAACTATATTTTAACAGTTTATTCTGAATAGTTTATTGTGTGTGCTAATAAACTGTTGAAAATTAAGCAGATTCTCTTTGCAGAATTCAATAGTTCCAAATATTTGCAGTTTTTAGAGAACCAAAATATATAACTACTCCAAAAGTTGTTAATTTATGACGTATAAATTTAACTAGTACTATAAGAAACAAATTAAGCAAATAATGTCAGCAATTATTCATTAATTAATATTTTTTCTTGGTAACGTTTCAATATGAACGTTATCTCATGCAGAATAAGGTTGTAATTTCTTTGTGTCCCAATTCCCCTCGACCGAACGTACTGTCGCGAGTCGCGAGACGCGCGCGCGCCGCAGTTTCACCAAATTCCCAAGGTCTAATCTTTGTTAATACTCGTGAATATTCGAAGTAGACCATAGCGTCGTTCGAGTTTTGTCTCTGATTCTGGAATTTGGCACTATGATAGCTGAAATTATGCTCGAAAATATGGTACATCAAACATGCATGGAAGGCCAGGGAAACTAGCACAAAAATGCATAAAATTAAAAGAAATATTTATTCATCATTTATCTATCTATCTGAAGAAATTGCTGTATTTTTACTTTTGCCATTTGTGAAATAGAATAAAAATTGAGAAGTTTTTATTAATTTTTGCTTACGCACGTTGGGGGCCCCCGTGGCCCGGGGGGGGCCCGTATAATTGATACGGCTGATACGGCGGTAGCTACGCCCCTGACTATGTCGGTTATTATTTAAACACCTATGATTCAGTGAATGAATACATTATTAAGTATAATAATTTTCTTATCATTATATTTGTGCCATTTTGTGAAATGAAATTTAGGAAATTCCATCTCATTTTTTCCCGATCGATGCAAACGGTACAAAGCGCGCAATTGAAATAAATGTCGCGGTCGCCGCTGGCGGCAGCGCTGCGCCCTCCCCACCGCACCCCGCACCCACCGCATGCATCCCGCTTCACTACTTGCTCGCGCGAGCTATTAATTATAATTTCAAATTTTTAATCGTGATATTTATATGCTTAATTATGATGAAAACATGATTCTAGTACACGAAAACCTATTATTAAAACAAAAAAATACAGTTTTATTTTTCAACTACTGAGAAAAACATAATTTTAAAAACGTTAAAGACTGATGCTTAATTTTTGTCTCAAATGTATAAAAATACGCAATATAGCTTAACTAGATGCAAACACCATAGTTATTGTTTTGGCTTATTCAGATAATGAGATCAGATGGATACTGAAAAAAAAAACATGGATGTGAAAATGATTTCTGCTTAATTTTGATATTGGGTGATAACATTCGAACACCCCTAAAAATTATACTAACAAAGTACTTGGTTACCTATTTTACTTTTAGGAAAAAGTTAGGTACTGTACGAAATCTCATTTTTTTTATAACAAACGGTAACCACTGCGGATTTTTTGCTTCATATATCTAATTAGTATTTGATACTTAATAACAAAAGCCAACAAAGAATTAAAAAAAGCGAGTTTATGAGTTTTGTCCAGGGTAAGCTAATTTTACTGGCCTATTACTTGGTATTACGAAACTAATAGTTTTGCTCCGTGGGCTGAATTTAAATTAAGTATGTATTTAATCATGTGGCCTAGATTTATTCGGGAAATATTTTGATTATTTCAGGGTGTTATCAAATAGCCTGAATGAAAATAACGAGAATTTCCCTTGACAGTTAAAAAGAGTTTAAAAGACACAAAAAGTTTAATATAATTGCAAACTTTTTAAAGATAATCAACTTAAATTAAACTTTAGTTTTTTTTTTGCAAGAGAAAAATCTATATAGTGCAAATGATAACGTGTAATTAAATTATAAACTTTAGTTTTTTTTCGCAAGAGAAAAATGTATATAGTGCAAATGATAATGTGTAATTAACGCAACACCCCTTTTGGCTTCGCCGTTGCAGTATTACCAGTGTTAATCGTAGATTTTAAATGACACAAGATGGAATACTCGTAATCTGTAAAGTTATTTATTTTGTAGTTAATTTTTAAATTCTTATATAAATTAATAAATCAACGTCTCTGACAATCACATACAAACTAAGATAACTCTAGAAGCAATCCACTGTCTAAAATTTAAACTCTAAATAATATGAACATGTCCTAATCTCCCAAGAGTTAAATATCACAATGGCGGCCGTATGGGAATTTTGTTTTTGATCATTAGAGTAATAAATCATGTAGAGAATTGTTGTTAAGTTGCGATAATTATTGTGCATTGCAAGCGACAGCTACTAGGGTTTCATGCAGATGAAATTTGCCAATGGTAACTTGACTGTATAAAAATAAATTATTTTACACTATGTAGAAAATAACCCGTCTAACATCAATTTATACAATTATTTTTTTAATGAGCTACGCTTGTGTCGAAAAAGTATGACCAATCAAGCTTCACCGGACTTGCGGGGGACCGGAAGGCTCTACCCCAGAATAGTCATGTACGTGTGACTAACTTAATTTTATTTTCGCGGTAGGATTGAAAACTAACCTATAACGTGACATATATTTTTTATAGATCGGACTGTTATAAGTAGGGTAGGCTAACTGCTTATCAACCCGCCTACATACGTCTCTATCACTACATAGTATAAAATAAAGTCGCTTTCTCTGTCCCTATGTCCCTATGTCCCTATGTCCCTATGTCCCTATGTCCCTATGTCCCTATGTCCCTCCCTTTGTACGCTTAAATCTTTAAAACTACGCAACGGATTTTGATGCGGTTTTTTTTAATAGATAGAGTGATTCAAGAGGAAGGTTTATATGTATAATACATGCATAATATACTGAAGGATAACCCACAATAACCATTTTCCCGTGCGGAGCCGGGGCGGGTCGCTAGTATTTACTAAATAAAACAAATTCTGTCTTACTCTATGCTTTTCGTTATGTACTCGTAGTTACGCATTTGGGTTGGTATTTCTTTCAAGTTCCTTGAGATAACAAAGTAATTTATAAGCAATTTTAATAGCAAATCGATTCTCTAAAACCTATTTATTTTATTTATCTACTTATACTAGGCCCGAATGATGATCTTACAAAATATTGATCAACTTTATGATTGATATGATGATATTAATGAACTAGCTTTCTGCTTCGGCTCCGCCCGCGTTAACAGTTTTTCCCGTGTGAATGAGGCATTTTCTCGCGGTAAAAGGTAGCCTATGTTACTCAGGGTGAATGTAGCTTTCTAATGGTGAAAGAATTTTTGAAATCGGTTCAGTAGTTTTTGAGTTTATTCCTTACAAACATACACACACAAAAATACAAATCTTTCATCTTTAAGATATTCATATGATTGCTAAATATTTCAAATAAAAATGTTTTATACGCTACACGCACGATTGGCTAACAAGCAACCGATATTTTACTGACGCATTATGACGAGGTTCAGCTACGGACAATTATCTTATTTTATGCTTCGTTTGCAATTTTTATGCTGAATTAGAACTTACGTGGTTGTTACAAATATTATAGTCGAGAAGAATTCTATTACTATAATAAAACTGAAGAATCGGCGTGTCTATACATTGATTTGTTTTTAAAAAACTGATTCTAAGTGTAATCACTTAATAGGCAGTGTAGCTAAACACAAAAATACAACTTTTGAAAAAATGTCCTTCTGTCTGTTGGACCGATTTAAATGAAAGGGCTTAGCAGGCTAAGGAAGGACGTGTGATGAATAGTCACTAAAATAGTAATAGTACGGGGTGTGGGGCGCTATATCGGGCGGGGAACTCATTTTATCGCAGGGGGGGTGAGTGTCCTTTCTGTACGGGTTAGTACTATTATTTTCTTCTGTGTCGTAATGTGATGGAAGCGTTTAAACATTCAACTACGGAAGCTGTTGACCTACAGCTAAGAGAGTAAAACAAAAAGATAACATCCTTGATGTGTATTTACTTTGCTATTTGCATCAAAAATATACATTATACATGCTTACAACTAAATGTATCTTTATCAATGGCACAATCGATTTTCTGGTAAACGTTCCTAACTGGTTAATTCACAAAATGATCAAAAGTAAGGCTTATCATGAATGACTGAATTAAATTCTTTGTCCATTTTTAATGGTCTTTTTTCCATATTTATAAATTTAGACTTAGTTTTAGCAGATGTAAAGCTAGATCTACTACGATTATTAACAATCTCTAATAATCATCAATCTATACGATGAAAATTACAATATTTTGATACCTTCGGGGTTATTTTGGTCGACTGTACCTACTCATGATTTCGTTGGTACTATGACCCAAAAAATATACCTACTTTTGATCATTTAAAGGTCCTTTATCACGTTCCAATATTAAAATTAAGGTGTCTACTTCTGGTACTGGCTCGGTTGATACTGGTTGGGTTGATATTGGTTGGGTTGATACTGGTTGGGTTGGTACTGGTTGGGTTGGTACTGGTTGGGTTGGTACTGGTTGGGTTGATACCGGGGTTGGTACTGGAAGTTGGACCGCGTTGCGAATACCGAACCTGGATTGTATTTGCCGTCGTTGTAGCTACCTGTAATGTTTGAAAAAGTTATTAGAAAACAAATGAAGTTAAAGAAGTATTATTATGAATTACAACATTTAAAAATGGCTTCTTATGACGTCAAGATTCATATTCACTTTCATCTTAATGGGAAAAATTTCTATATAGCGGATTTTTCACGGCACATGGTTGGTTGCCTCTGGTCGCCATGTTTCAGGCTAACTATGGTTTACCAGGATCTGATGGCAAAAAGGGAAAAAAGAAATTGACGCTAGCAAGGTTTCTTCGACATTTTAACCAATTTTTAAAGGAAATTTGAAGCCAAACCAAAAACAAATCCTCGAAATTTCAGTTGACAGATGATTTTTTTTGTTTCCATATGAAAATTACTATTTTGAAACTTTTTTTGCCATCAGATCCTGATAGACCTATATCTAGCGCAACGTTCTCACACCGCATGGGTTTACAAAGGTAGAGTAAAACGCATTTTTGTAGAGCGTGGGCCTCAACATTGCCGCGATACAATGCCTCATAAATATGTGGCCGGCCTCTTAAAACTCCTTAATTATTTGATATGAACAGAAAGAGCGGTTTAGAGGTAGACTGACCATCGTCGAAGATGCCCCTAGCTTCGTCAGCGGCGTTCTGCTGCAGGGCTCTGGCGATGGCTTCCGGGATCGGAGGTGGCGTCGGCAGATGAGCCCCTTGCGGCTGCAAAATTATTAGGAAATGTAACATAGCCCAGCAGACGCTGAGCCTGCCCTGCTCATCCTCCATTGTCATCACATGGGGCCACATGCATACTGTTAAAACACCATCTTCTTCATCCGTGCTTCGGAAGGCACGTTGGTCCCGGCTACTATCTACGGATGTAGTCGTTATAGGAGCCATGTCGGAAGCCTAAGGCGGTTCTATAATTTCGACACCAGGGTTTGTGAGGTAGGTTAACCTCGAAACCCACACGATAAGCAAGCAAGCAAGCACTGTCTTCTAAATAAGCAAGTTTTACTTCTTGGTTCTGTCTATGGCTTTGATATGACCGAAGATCTGGTAAAGGTCTCGGGAAGCCGCTGGATGCGGGCAGCGTAGGACCGATCGTTGTGGAGATCTTTGGGGGAGGCCTTTGTCCAGCAATGGACGTCTAAGGGCTGAAATGATGATGACTTCTTTGCTCACAGACAAATGTGGCATATCCAGTCGATATTATAGGTAAAACTACTAAAAATTTAAACTAACCTGGAATCCGTTAACCCCAGCAGAATACTTAACGCTGTACTGCTGGCCGTCGTCTCCAGTGTAAGAGTATTGACCCTGGGCCTGGATGCCGTTGGACTCTACTCCTGACTCCTCAGCAGAGATACCTGGTGATGCATAGCTATAATTTTAGTATTCAATACAGATTTCTAGGGTTAGTTAAGGTATATATATATAGGTATTAGGTACCTATAGGTATTTGCTTAGTAATATAAGTTTAACATGTAAATAGAATTAAGTATGGATTTGACGTACCGAACTGACCAAAACCACAGCCAAAACCATTCTTGTATCTTTGAGTGAAATTGCTACCTTGTATGTAAGTCAGTATGTTTTTTATTTTATATCTTTGAGTATTTTGACTAATGATCCTAACATCATAAATATAATATAATATTTCTTTGTAAGACACACAAGTTATGCGTGTTACGTGTAACAAAGTAATTAGATTTGATTTAAAAACAAAACCGCGGATTTTGACCAAAAAATTAATAGAAAAACTCACCATTATCCGTGTCATAAGCGAAATGGTAGCCATTCTCGTTGACTTCAGCGGTGGACCTCAAGATTTGTGCGGTTTGGTCGACCGTCGACCTTGCCCGGGTGTCTGGGTAATAACGCTGGTACGGGTTGTACCTCTGGTAAGGGTTGTACTGGGGGGCAGCGGCGCAGGCGCCGAGGATCGTGGCTACAATCAACTGAGGGAAAATAAACAAGTTATTAACAATTTGTAACGGTGCGCCATATACCTACTACGTCATTAGAAGAGCGACCAATTAGAAGCCGAGGCCTGAAACGCGCTATCAGAGTTTTCGCAAGACATTGGATAAATACAAGTTCCAACGAAGTACAGTTGGACCGCGGTCCCCGGGCTCACCACCATGCCCGGCGGAAGATCTTCCCTTTGCCTCCACAAATTAATAACTATATAGATAGAGTAACGTAGTAACTACGGCTGTTTATTTTCCATCGTAATAATTATGTTCTACCGCGAAGGATGGAAATTTTCATGAAACTGGGTTAATCTAAATTTATTATTATAACTGTCTAAAAAAATTGTAATATGTAGAAGACCTAAGAGAAAATGCCAATTTAGAAATGCGACCTGTAGAGGACTCGTCGTACTTTTTCGACTCAAGCACAGGTCAATAAAAAAAAAACCCGCTGATGGACAAACAAAAACTTTTCTCAGCAAGCTGTAACGGAGGCGCTTTCACGTGAATATTCCAAGAAATTAGGTATTACGAGTAAATAGTAGCTAGGAATGGTAGCATAAAGTTTCTAGTTTATGGCAATGGTATTCCTTTTAAGTAAAAGCCTTAATATAGCTTGAAGCAGCAGGGCATCGGCGTCATTTTGTCCAAAAATAGTTTGACCTTCAAGGACGGTCAAAGGAATCGTAAATAACAAAGACAAATTGCAGGTAGACATGTAGCAATAAATAAACTACTTAATCCCATAAGGAAGTAGGTACATCTAAAGCGATTGTTTTTTTAGGGTTCCGTACCTATTAAAACAAAAAGAAAACCCTTGTACTATGTGTGTCTGTCCGTCAGTCCGCCTGTCAGCGCCAATTTTCTCCGAAATTATGATCATGGGATTGCTCTTGGTCTGAGGTCTACTAGAAGGCGAGACGAAGCCGAGGGTGGAGCGAGCTCGCCCATAAAATGCCTGTTCACTGAGGTTCACTCTCAATGGCTATAAAAAGAAATGGGTTCTCAGTACTCGGGAATACAGAGTCTGTACCTGCATGCGGCAGATCGTTCCACGACTTGGCCTTGCGCAAAACACCATGAAATTAAATTAAACTGGTTGTTTATCCCGCACCATAGTGGTAGTACCTACTCATGAAACTGAACAACTTTTCTTCATCCCACTTAAATTAAGCTGAATTTGAAAGCTGCGCTGCTTTTTTAAGGAACAATCTTTGAAATCTCAAAACTAAAATTTAATTTTTCTTGGGCATACACAGTGGCCGGTTACGTGGCTGAAGTTTATATAAGTTGAAAATTATTTTTGAGATTTCAACCTACCACTATAATAGTGGATGAACGACCAGTTAAATTTCAAGGTGTATAAAAAGTCTTTTATAAAGCTAGTCAGCTTTCCGCTCAGTTTTTTCCGTGGGAATGAGAAATTAACCGCGGCAAAAGGTAGCCTATGGTCTTTTCTAAGGTATGTTCTTTGTACCAAGTTTAATTAGAATCGGTTCAGTAGTTCCAGTGCCTGTTCAATGCAAACAAACGATCAAATCTTTCCTCTTTATAATATTGGTAGATATAGATGACCCAAAGCGCTTAGAAGGTCAACCAAACGCGGATGGTATTTTGTGTTTGTTTACCTGATGGTAAAAATATGTGATGGCGGAATAAGTTAATGCAACTCCCGCGCACTAAGAATGGAATTAAAGGAACCGATAAATCACTACATAGTATAAAATAAAGTCGCTTTCTACGTCCCTATGTCCCTATGTCCCTATGTCCCTATGTCCCTTTGTACGCTTAAATCTTTAAAACTACGCAACGGATTTTGATGCGGTTTTTTTTAATAGATAGAGTGATTCAAGAGGAAGGTTTATATGTATAATACATGCATAATATACTGAAGGATAACCCACAATAACCATTTTCCCGTGCGGAGCCGGGGCGGGTCGCTAGTATTATATAAACCCAAGCTACTTTTTGCTTCTGCCATAAAACCAGATCGGACCTAATACTTAAGCTTTATGATATGACATAATAATGAACAATCCCGATATCGTAAATCAAAGACGAATCGCATATTTATGCAAATCGATAACAATAAAACTCGTGGTCAATCAAGATGGTCCAATTTCTGATCTGAATCAAGTATCATTTGCATAATCTATTATGCCTAATCGGTCAGTAAATCAATTCGGCGCCTTTTTATATTGTTTTTAAGGAAACTGTAACAAAATCGTGATTGCCTTTTTGAAGATTCATTGCTACCTATTAAGTTAAGATTATGTAAATTATATCCGTAATTTTCGTTATTCTATAGACAAAAATATGTTTGAAATTACTACCTATATTTTTTATTCGGTTGTGTGAGCAGTTTTTAAGATTGTTGTAGGTTTGTATCTTTGTACTTCTGATAAGTCGATCATGGACGGGATTTAAAGTTGCGCGTGCGTTGATTATCAGGGCTAAATGACTACTAGAAACAGCCCAGTCTGTTATTAGTAGTAATTAGTGGTATTCATATTATCTTTTCGAGAGGCATTTGTCCACTAGGGGTACAATTGGAGTAATTATGCCAATCTAGTACCTACCCATATTTCAACAGATATGTTTTCCCTGGCTTTATTTCTTTGGTTAAGACAATCTCAAATCTCTAAGGTCGTAAAGCCTATGCACGATAAAGGTCAACATTTTGAAATGAAAAAAAAACCCAGGAACAGAAGGCCTAATTTTGAAATATATAAAAGTCGTTAAATTTAAGTTATACCTAACTTTACAATGTGTTAACCAAATAATTATGAACGAAAGGTTCAGTTTTAAAATATCAACCAAATTAGGCCAAACTGGTTCACCAGACGGGTGAGAGCGTAGCTAGCACGGGATTTCAGGGCACCCCTTACACATGAACCTAACCTAACCTTAACCCAGTTTAGCCTAGGAAAGACAAATATTATTTTGGTAATTCAATACCAAATGGTAGTCCTTAGTGTAACTAAGTTTTTCTCGCACTCGAGTAATCACCCGAGTAGTAAAATATAAACTTAGGTATTTTGTGGTAGTTTAAGTTGTTAGTAGTGTGCGTAGTGTATTTTGTAATTAAAGTTATTTCAAAGTTGATTGGTAAATAAGAATAATTAATTTTTGAGCTCCTTGAGTGCCTTGAGTTTTCTGACTTAGAAATTGAACCAATTCTGATCTTTATGTGAGTACTAAGTCCAGTACAAAATAAGCTGAACACGTGAATGACATAAGAACGATACAAAATCCAAAGTGTAAAGCTTAGCGTGCTCTTGACTGTACGAAACGGCCAAAAACTATTTACTCATTGAGCCATTACACGTATTAATGTATTTTTGATTTTAAAGTTCATGACAGTATACGTCTAATCGACGCTTTTGATAACAATGAAAGAAAATATCGTAAGGAAACCTGCACACACCTGCGAATAAATTCAATGGTTGTGTGTAAAGTTGATCGCACTTGGCCAGCTTAGCTGAAAACTAAACTCTATCAATCGGGTTCACACTAAATAAAAACCACGGTTTTAAATAATCTGTTTTCTATCTTCTATCTATTATCATATTCATACTAATATTATAAAGAGGAAAGATTTGTATTTTTGTGTGTGTGTGTGTGTGTGTATGTTTGTAATGAATAAACTGAAAAACTACTGAACCAATTTCAAAAATTGTTTCACCATTGGAATGCTTTATTCACCCTGAGTAACATAGGCTACCTTTTACCGCGGAAAAATGCCTCATTCCCACGGGAAAAACTGTTAACGCGGGAATAGCCGTGGGCAGACATAGCTAGTTATTAATAATTTATTACTTGTATCAATAAGTATATGGGATTAACCAAGAGGAAGGTAAAAATATCTGTGTTAAAAATAACACATTATAAATTGTGAAATTAATTAATGATTTACCCTACCGAATTAAAACTTTTCTTTCCTCAATAATATATAATAATATATTTTCTTTCCTTTCTTCATTAATATATCCTTATGCGTGACATTTGCATAGTGTTTGAAGTGAACACGCGGGAAACATAGAGTAAGGAAAAATTTTATTGGCGGAAAAATATGAATTGTGATGTAAGAACAATCAAAAGAAAACAAGGTCTAACCATTAGACCACGTGACTGACACAAACCTAGGTACGTCATCTTGCGCTGTTCATCCTTGTCGAATTCGTGTTAATAGACAAGGATGAACAGCGCAAAATGATGTAGCTTGTGTCAGTCACGTGGTCTAACGGTTAGAACTTGTTTTCTTAGACCATGGTATGAACCTATTCTACAAATTCCGTTTCTTTTGTTCATCATAGAATCGCGTTTCGTTTCTCCACTTATTGTTTGTGGCTATATGCTAAACGCACGATGCCAAAACGCAAAAAAAATAATTAAGAAATATGTCGCACCAAATGCGTATCATAGACATGAGGTGGACATGAGTATCAGCCCCCGTATCATGACCACTATGACAAACTATCCCTTATCTAGCTGTCAAAATACCATGAGAAACCTGCCGTATAGAAATATCCTTCAATAGGATAAGAGTATTTGCACGACAAAACTATGTCTGTCACATGTGAATGGTCATGCTACTGGATCTTTATCACTCTTAACACAGTATCACAGAGATAATATCACGAAGCTTTTGCAATGATCTAAATTTTGTAAACGATCTAGTTTTTTTTTACAGTAAGCACTATGATGTCAAGCTTCACCGAAATAAGCACTATGAATAAAATAAAGTTCTAATTAAAAATATATTGAAAAAAAAAACGCACCAATTTCATGACGACGCCGATCGAGATCTGGATAACGAATGTACCGAAGATAGGAAGGCGGAGTTTATATAGGTGTAACTCCTCAAGCCTTCAATGTCAAGGCGGCTGTAGGATTCACGGAGACGATACTCTGAACACGATAAATTAGAAGTTAGGATCTTTTGAATAGTCCCAAATGAAGACTTTAGTGGGTTAAGAGGGGGCTTTATTGACAAATCGGGCTTACGTAGATCACGATTCTAGTGTAACGATTAGTATTTAGATATTAAAACTTTAGTACAAAGTTGAAATTCTACAAATTAAATTACTTCTAGAATGACCGTAGTGAATCATATTATAGTCTATTACTAATACATTCTTTCTCTAAGCATAATATGCAAAATATATTATATTATTTTAGCTCTGTCACTTTTATAGTAAACTAGCTTTCTGCCGCGACTCCGCCCGCGTTAACATCTTTTCCCGTGGGATTGAGGATTTTTTTCGCGGTAAAAGGTAGTCTGTGTTATTCCCAAAGTCTATTCTATCTTTGTACCAAGTTCAATTAAGATCAGTTTAGTAGTTTTTAAGTTTATTCATTACACACATACACACACACACATACGCACAAACACACGCACACACACACAAAAATGCAAAAATAAAAATCTTTCCTCTTTGTAATATTTGTGTAGAAGTGTAGATGCAGATTATGAAATAGGTATTACGAGTAATACAATTATTAGGGATTATGTTTTTGGTAAAGATAGTTAAGAAACCCTTAAAATAGGAAAGTACGCAGGTCAAGTTTCCTAGTTTACTACAATCAGCAGCTTAACTCAGAGGCAGTCCATATTCTAGAGTAATTTTGCCGTCCATTTCGAGAATTCTGTTGTTTATCTATTGTTTTTTTGTGGTTGAAAATTAATGAAATTTTCCGATGTCTTAATAGCAAAATATTCTTAATTTCAAAGTGTATAGTGTCGCCTATGATACAACTACTTAATTATTTTGAACATACATTACCGCTTGTATCAGCTATTCTGGAGTATTGTTCTGCCCACGGCTGTGTCAAGGTGCAAGCTACAGGTGATTCATTGGATAGAACTATACTCTATAGATCTTATGCATTCCTGGTAGGCAGGCATTATATTTTGGAGGATTTGTAGCTTAATCACACTTAATTTTAAGCTATTGTTTTGGTAGACAAAGCTTTTATTTTGGTTTGCATTCCGTGATTTTGGATATATTATGCTCTATAGGCTCTATAGCAAAATATTTGATGCAGGGTCACTTGATATGACACGACGGCATTATTAGAAATATAATTAAAGAAAAAAAAGTAAAAGGAAGTAAGAAAGAGAGAACGATTAACTTTTTTTTACTGCTTACGAAGAAGCAGTAGTTCTGTTGGAGTGAGGACAAACAGAAGACAGAAAATAGAAAAAAAAGGCGTAGACCCCACAAACAAGAGCAAGGCTTTTTTTAAGAACGAAAAACACAATTTTGATTTTGTGATAATTTTAATATAATAGGTATTTATCAAACTTCAGCACAGAAAGAGTAGACATGAACAACAGACAGACCCTACTTGCATACCCAAAAATCAACTAAAAAAGCAATAATGGTCCACTATTGACCCTATGACCAAAGTCTCCAAGGAGGAATGACCATATTACCACGTTTGACAAAAGAATAAAAGCTGTTGGTTGGTTACACAAGTGAATGATATTGTCCTCATATTACACCCACAGGAAGAGGTTGCGTTTGCCAAATTCTTAAGTCGGAAACCACATGTCGGAACAATTGTATTTGTTACTATTAATGTAGGTATTTCCCAAAAGCTACTTACATTCATGTAGAGCCGATCTCAATAGCTTGTTTTGTTTGACCTTCTTAAAGTACTACCGGTCACTAGTCCAAGGTCTAAACAGAGACAAACTTTGTCCAGACTGGAGCATACCTCAAATGCCATTGTTTTAGTTTTTTTGGAATGCTATCTGATTCCCATAGTACAGGCTTCGCCTTAGTATGGGGTCAGACGGCCAGGTGTGAGATGTCTCCACATATTTAGTTTATTTTTGTCTAGTATCGATTTCGATCTAACATTTGAGGGAGGCCTCTAGTCTAGCATAGCAGTGGATGTCTTTCGGCTAAAGATGATTTAACGATGGTCAATATTTCAGGTGTTTTTTTATTTGTTGCCACTCTTACGCTGAGGGAAAATGTAATACAACTGGACACTCAAACATTTTATTCACTTACTGCGACTAACTGTTCACCCACAGTTAAGTTGGTTTAAACCCCTTGGTGGAGACATTATGGTTTGTTTCATATTAATCCTGACAAAAAGTCATTGATACCTGCATACAATGCGTGTATTTTTTTCAAACAGTACGATAAAACTATAGAAAATTATCGAAAAATACATAATTTGGCATACCCTAGTAGAAGTCGGGGGGGTGAGCGTGTGATCTTGCCAGACATTTTACCGTTACATTATTTTTAATAACTTTCAAGAAAAGAAAGAGGTCAATGAACTTTTGTCCGGAATTATATGAAACAGACCATAGGACCCGATTATAAAAATAAAACTATTCCAAATTCTGATAGTATATTTTTTTAAAGCATAAATAAATGTTCTAATTTAGATAAAATTATGCAATTAACCTCGATGTAACATTAAATTTCATTCAGTGAATATTCATAATTATCCATGCATTTAATGCATTTAATGTTTTGGTGTAATGCACAAATACAAATCAATGAGTTACAATGTATAATTATGTAAAATACACACGATGCCGCGTGGGTGCGCTCGCATACATTAGATACATCTTCCTGACAGACAAACAGACAAATCGCATCTGTTGTTTATGATTGATTGGCAGGTAGTGAGCTTTACATTGTAAATATTATAATAGTACGGCTTAATTTAAAAGGGGCAGAGTATACATATATTAGATTGTTTTTAGAGTTTTGATTAGGTAAGTATTAATATTGCCAATGACATAATATTATTCTGTATATAGGTATTTATTATTATCAAGATAATGATAATGATATGGATTATTTATATTTATAATATCAATGTTGTAATAATTGTATGGGTTCTCCTTACCTGAAATAAACAGATTTTATTTATTTATTTATTTATTATCATGTTTTGTTTTATGTATGTACCTTTATCATCATACCACTTTATTATAATATAATATATAAAGAGGAAAGATTTGTATTTTTGTGTGTGTGTGTTTGTAATATTAATAAATTTAAAAACTACTAAACCGATTTCAAAAATTCTTTTACCATTTCAAAGCTACGTTCACCCTGAGTAACATAGGCTACCTTTTACCGCGGGAAAATGCCCCACGGGAAAAACAGTTCACGCGGGTGGAGCCGCGAAGGAAAGCTAGTTGTACATAAATTAGGGTATAATTTTTGAACGTTCTACTTATGTATAATTTATCACATTGTTACACACAAATGTAAACAGATCTAGACACATTGAAATATTACTAGGCTTTGCACTTAAGCACTAATAATACGCTTAATAAGTGTTTGTTGATGTAGTTAAGGTCCTATTGAAGATATGATATATGAAGCCTACTATCATGGTTCAGGATATTTCATAATAACATCAAATTACATACTTTAGGTTAACAACAAGCGGTAAGTAACTCTTAATACTAGTTTGGTTTTCCAGGGGAAATTTAAATTCCTGATTCAATCACGCAGGAAACTGGAAAACCCTAAGCATATAATGGTATAAGTGAGTAGTTAGCAACTGATAGGACATGCTTAATCAATCGTTTTAGGAACTATTCAAAAATACTAAAAAAAAATCAACAGTCCTATACAAATAGTCATTCATTATATTCGGGGGGTTTATAATATATTTACAACTAACATCTTTGTATAAACTTTTGTCATTTGAAATAAATATTTTCATTTCATTTCTATAAGGAGAAGTTGATTTGTTTTCATTACGGAATTGTTTGCCCTGGGCGAGGTTCGAAACGGTGACCATGTGCTTCGAAGAAAGCGCTACCAACCAACCATGCTACGTAGCCGACAACAGTGTACCTAGATTACAAGCAAGATTGAGAACAATATTATACTCTACTAAATTATTATTATAGGTCTATGTCGACATGGTACTGACTCAAAAATAAAGATTACAAATTCACACCATTTTAAATAAGTGCAAATCGTGGGTTTTTCTCAATGTCAGCATAACAATATAATAAATTATCTTTTTGTAATTAAGAGATCCTCTTTATATTATGTATGATTCATGACATAGATAATACTAAATCAAATCAAATTTAAGAACCGGTTCTTGGTAGATATTTTAAATAATATTCTTAGGCCGCAGCGGCGATTCTCAGCCCCAAAATTATGACGTAAAGCGTCGGCGGAGGTGTAGTCGCTAGTTCTGTTGTTTATACCAGGGAGGTGCAGGGTCAATCCATTTCATGTTTATTTATTTTTTATGAACTGTTAGAGGCATAATTTTGTTGCATGGCAACCGCCCTTCTTCTCCGTCGCTCTGTATTTAATAAATTCTAAAATATCGCGGTATATATATTTAAATATATATAAATAGCGCGGGACCGATCTTTGGGGGACGCCTTTGTCCAGCAGTGGACGTCTACTACGTCTAGGTATCTCTCTCGTTGATCGTATACCAAACGTCGAAATTCGACGGAAGACAAAGGTCGAAGATGTAGGTAAACGGATCACGAGATTGAGGTGGAGATGGGCGGGACACGTGGCTAGACGTGATGATGGCCGGTGGACCAAAGCAGTCACAGAGTGGTGGCCAAGGGGAGCAAGAAGGCCAGTAGGCAGACCACCAGCCCGATGGTCCGACGATATTGCCAAGTCGGCTGGATCTTGCTGGATACGGATGGCACAGGACCGTGAGGAGTGGCGCAACAGAGGAGAGGCCTATACCCAGCAGTGGGTTGAAACGGGCTGAGAAAGAAGAAGATGAAGGACTTCTCTACTGGCTGAAACGATGATGAAAATATCAGTTTTCGTGCTTCGTTTGATTTGTAATTGCACCCAAAAGCAGTGTTCTTTACAAAACGAATGTCTGATGAAAAAAGCAAGTAAATTCAAGACATTAAAACATGCAAAGGCGTTGTAAGTAAAGTCACCTGGTAATTTCATATCATTTGAATGGGTAAACACAAAAAGCGTAATAATATTCACATACAAAAAATAAACGCAATACTTACCAAAATCTAGTACAAGGCAAGAAAATTGTGTTCAATTAAAAAGAAAATACCAACTGAGTATTCTTCTCTTAACGCACCCATTATAGATCTATACAAGGATCTATGGATCGCCGGATCGATGCCATTACAGTAATTGCAGCGATCATTAATAGTCATTTGTTAGAAATGCAAGCGTTTGTATGGAGGCTCGGTGATTTCATCCTCATCTGTTATGTTAAAAGGATCTATTAGTTTAGAGCCTATTACTGTTCTACTAATATAGATAAAATCCATACTAATATTATAAATGCGAAAGTGCGTTTGTTTGTGTGTTTGTCCTTCCTTCACGCCCTGACTGAGCAATCAATCGACTTAATTTTCGGTAAAGATTTAGTTGAAAGGATGGAGAGTAAAGTAGACACCTTATAAAAAATATGAGGAATAGCGCCGTTTGATTTTAAATCACCCTATTTGAAACCAATAAAGGTATTCGGTCTAAGCTAAAAAAACAAAGTCTAAGGCCGTTTACACATTACGCCGCAGCGGCAGTGGCATAATGTGTAAACGCGCTAACACTCCGATCACGTGACTGACACAAGCCTACGTCATTTTGCCTGTTCATCCTTGTCAATTGTCAACTGGAAAAATTCGATTACTAAGGTTTGTAGTAAATAATGATGAGTAGGCGTACTTTAGCAGTAAAACTACTAAAATAAACTTAGCCAAAACAAAATATTAATAACCTCATTCAGGTAACGCTCTCTTGAGCAAAAATCTTTTAGTTTTTCTAAACTTAAAACCGTGAATTTTGTGAGTAACATTATACAGCATGCTCTACCAAAAAATTTTTTATATTTTTTCTTTGTTTTCTAATTATTTTCATTAGTAAACTATTACATAGAAGTGTTGGAACTACTGTTAGTCTTATAAAAACTATCTCAAGAGCAAACTTATATTTTAACATGAGTATAGAGTAGTAGAGTGTGGGCCGGGTCGTTGGGTTCCCTCTAATATGGTTGAGCCCGGCGATAGCTGACCCATGCGTCAAACCCGTGAACGTGGTGCTGCTTGGGGGGACTGGTCTACTCTAGTCGATTGCCGGTTGTTTTTTGGTTATATAATTTAGTTTTTCTACTTTGACTGGTTGCCTTCTTCTAATTGCATACTTCGTTTGCACTCTTTGTTATATGAATCAAATTGTATAAAATAATATTTTTTGTAAAATAGTTTGAAAAGATGCAACGCCAGTGGAGTTTCTTCCAGCGGGTTCTTCTCCACAGAAGACAGCCAAATTGTAAACCCGCCTCGACGTCGAAAAGTGATTTGTAAAATCTTACTTCGAATAAAACGTATTTCATCATTTTTATTTTTCATAGTATGACTTGCAAGAAGAGCTAAAGAGCGTCGGTGGCCAAGTGGCTAAGGCCGTTGACTTCCATTCGGAAGTACGCGGGTTCAAACCTCGGCACGTACCAATGTGTTCTCGAATTCATTATGAACGTTATTCGACGCTCTTACGGTGAAGGAAAACATCGTGAGGAAACCTGCACACACCTGCGAAGTAATTCAAAGGTTGTGTGTGAAGTTGACCAACCGCACTGGGCCAGCGTGGTCGACTAAGGCTTATTCACCCTGATTTCAGGGTAGGCTCGAGCCCCTAAGTGGGGACATTTATGAGCTATTAATGATGATGATGACTCGCAAATTACTCGAAATGTATAGTATAATTTTTATAAATGCACCGTAAACATTTTACTTACTTACTTACCATATTGCCCAATCGGAAAAAGAAAACAAATTGATATAAATTAATTTCCGGTATACTCTTAACTTGCATGAAAGAATTTGCTGTGTGTTTGTTTGTTTTTGTATTGTTTCTTTGTATCTAAAAAATAAATAATATTTTTTTTATAAGTAATCTGTTACTCTTTCAACAGATACCGTCTGTTACCGTGTTTTAAATTCGCTTCGATTTATGAAAGTAAAATTTATTATGTTCAAAATTTTTGCATCCTGTATATCGAAGTTATTTTCTAGTCTGCTGCAAATAAACTAATTGTTTAACTAGAGACGTGAATAATTAGATGCGGTAACGTAGTAACTGTTACGTAACTAGTTGGTGACGTAGGCACAGAAGAAAATAATAGTACTAACACGTAGGTCCGGGTTATGACTTGTCAACAGCTCATAGTATGTTCCCACCGAGGGGCTCGAGCCTACCCTCAAATCAGTGTGAACAGGCCTTAGTCGACCACGCTAGCCCGATGCGGATTAGTCAACTTCACACCTTTGAATTTTTTCGCAAGTGTGTGCATGTTTCCTCATGATGTTTTCCTCCACCGTAAATCTTAACATAATTTCTTGCTCAGTAAAAATATTCATGACTTTTTTTAATTGACCTATGCTTGTGTCGGAAAGGTACAACCATCGAAATCGATGGGTACGACCAATCAAACTTCACCGGATTTGAAAAATATGACTTTGAAATTTTTAGAGTAAAACGGCTCTAAAAATTTGTACTCAATCCAATAACCTTTATTATTTTAGGTATTTGTTTGAGCTAGTAGCACAGATATATTATATAATAGTACCTACAGTAATACGCACGTGAAACTGCGTGTAAACTAAAGCGCCTTAAAATACCTAACTTAACTAAGTGTACAGGTGTAATTCTATAATAACTTGGCAGGCGTTTGTCTTTTACCACCTTATTCATAAACTTCGGATATTTAAAAGCCTATGGAACCTCCACAAACATTAATTAGAAACTGGTATAAATATTATTTAATTATAGCAACTTACGAGAATTAGTATTTAGGTACATATTCTACAGTTTGTATAGGATCTAAACGAACGTGGCATGTTTCTAATTTATAATGAAACTAGCGACCCGCCCCGGCTTTGCACAGGAAAATGGTTATTGTGGGTTATCCCTAAGTATATTATGCATGTATTATACATATAAACCTTCCTCTTGAGTCACTCTATCAATTTAAAAGAAACCGCATCAAAATCCGTTGCGTAGTTTTAAAGATTTAAGCATACAGGGATATAGGGACAGAGAAAGCGACTTTCTATCTCTTATAGCGAGTTGCAAGCAGCGCTCTCGTAGGCGTTTTAAGAATAAAATCGTACTAATATTATAAACGCAAAAGTTTGTGAAAATGGATGGATGGATGGATCGATGTTTGTTACTTTGTCACGCAAAAACTACTGAATGGATTTTAATTCAATACTGCCCGTGTTCATATTTATTCGCATCGAATGCAATTAGGTAGTCATGTACAATTGCGTCTAGTCTAGAGGCGTGGAGAGGTAACCTCGGTCCAAGCTCGTTGACATAAGACAAAATTTAAAGATTTGGTCGTTCAAAGTATGTGGCCCTTACGGCAGCGGAATGTGATTGTCCAGGGATATTGGCCATTCCAGCCAATTGTACGTACAGGGATGTGGTCATTTAAGGGTGTGCTGTTAACATTTGTGGAAAATGGACATTCTGTCGTCGTCTTGTGCTGGATTAGTTTATTTACTCGTAGTAAGCAAGCTTACAGAAAACTGCAAACAACATTTAGGTTTATTGTGTTTCCCTGACGAAACAGGAACTTTCATTTAGAAATGATTCCAATATCTAATTTGCCTAAACCACATTAAACCCAGCTCTAACATCCTTATAAATATATTATAAAAGAGGTATATAAACATCTTTCCCTAACTACTAAACTAACCACAAATGCATTTTTAGTCATTGTAAATATCATTATAATTGAAACTATACGTCATTATTGTCGAAACGTCACATAATAGGATAAAATAAAGGCCAAATAGTAATAAAAAAAATGTAATGTGTAGTGCATGAGGTAATTTTAATAATATATTAATTTAATTTATTCCAGACATACATATAATTCAAATACATATTACTTACAATTAAATTATAATGTTTATTTATTTTACAATCTTTCTTTCTTATACCCTTGTCAACCACATTATTATATGACACGAAATCACACCTCTCTTTCTGTGATTTTTTCTTTCGTTACTGCAACTCGTAAATATCCCCAGCAAGAAGTCTGAAATAAGTGTGAATAAGCCTTAGGCGACCACACTGGCCCTTTAAAATAATTCCTTGTGATATTTTTCTTCACTGTAAGGAAGGCAAATAAACGTAATATTGATTTGAAAACACAATTACAAAGACCCCGCACTTCTCGAATGGAAGTCAACTGCCCTACCCAAGTGGCTACCTACGCAAGTTCCTTTTTACACTTCACTTGTAAGTAACTATGTATGTAAGAAAATCTTGGAATCTTAATTTGACCCACTTCCCGGGCTTCGATTAGGATGAAATTTTGCACACGCTCTGAGTTCTGATGACAATACATGACTAGCTAAGAAACGTCATTACTAATCTAATATGGCGGCCTCCCTAAGATGCCGAACTGGCTGTTTGAAATCCACCCCCATGATAAGGGTATCAAATGAATGGGTGGGTTTGCTGTCAGGAATACGAAAAAAAGAAGTCACGTGACTTAAATCCAATATGGCGGACGTCCAAGGTGGCGGACAGAAAGCGTGTTTTTTAGTTTTTTAAACTATGTATTATTTTTAATTGGACTATGCTTGTAAAAAGTACGACCAATCAAGCTTCATCGGACTTGCGGAGGAGCGCATGGCTCTACCCCAAAGTAGTCATGTACCAACGCGTCTAGGGGCGGGGAGAGGGAGCCTCGAACCTAGGCCTAGCGCGTTGATACGGAAAAAATATCGTGAAGGAGACGACTACGCCGCGACACCTGGGGCTCCGTCTCAAAATTAGTTTTGATTTTGGTCTTGGCCGCGCCCCCGCCGGTGGGTACAGGCATTGTTAACTGAAGGGTCCTTCGCTTGTTGTGAAGTGTGATCTTTGGGGGTGGCCTTCAAGACGCTTCTGGCCCGACGGTCAGAACAGACGGCTCTGCCCGCTTTAACAGTCTTTCTCGTGGGAATGAGGTATTTTACCGCGGTAAAAGGTAGCCTATGTGTTATTATGATGTATAGGCTATATTATTGTAAAGTTTCATTAAAAGCGGTTCAATAGTTTTAGCGTTAAAGAGTAACAAATATTTATACATCCATACATACATGCTCACAAACTTTCATGCTCGGACGGAAACATCTCTATTTAAATGAGCAAACTTCATAACGAGTAAAAAAACATAGAATTAATTTATCTATATTGTGTTTTTAACAAAGCACATAGTATGAATCTGGATCAGTGACTAACTGTATGTAACTGATAAAATTATATGGAGCCAACCATGCTATTATTGATTGATCTTAAGCTGATCCATGACTATTTGATCGATTTAGATTCTATTTACGACGCAGCTATATTACATAGATTAAGCAAGACCATATGACTTTGTGAAGCATCATTTTTGTGGGTACAACCACAGAATACCAAATTGGTACAACCAAGGGCACGCTAAGCTGAACACTTTAGACTTTGCACTGCTCTTATGTCAGTTGAAAAAAGTATAAAATCGTAATATCAACACGCGTTCAACTTACCTTGAATTTGACAGACCGTACGAAAACACGTGTAAAAAATATACAGTAAAAATATATTTACTAGGTGATAATTATTTTGACACAAGCATCAATTCATAAGTATGTTTAAGTCAGTAGAAATAAGTAGATAAGTAACCGATTTTTTTATCATCAATGTGAAAGATCATCTCTAATTTCCCAGAACCGTTATCAAATGTAACGGGAAACTAATTATTGTATGTGTTATTTAACCGCAACAGTAACTGTAGCTGGTCTGTACTCTGACGGATAACCTTTTGAACAATGACGTTTTCTAATTTACAAGTACCTAAAGAAGAAAATAATCTTAATTTTGTCAAAAGGTTATTTTTTTCAATTTCAATTTGTTTTTGAGATTTGACGGCAAAAAACTGCTTTAGTAAAATCTTACTTTGTTAATACCTTTAATTTTTTTGTAGAATCCTAAAATTTATTATTTTAATTTACGGTAAATCTAATTACACACTTACATTAAATAATAATAATATAAAATAATTTAAATTTATTGTTACGATTTTGTAAGATAATAATTATGTAGGTACATACATGATATTTAACACACACGATCATCCAGAATGAGGAAAAAAAATTTAATCGTGAGTACTGCTAAAGTTATGCACGTAGTATTAGAGCTTTAAATGTAGCTCAAACTTCATAGTTATTGCAGTCAACCGGCAGGCTTCAGCCAAATAACTTAGTCATACTTATAATAAACAGTAGTCATTTTGTCACTTAGTCATACCTAGTGTTTAAGGACAGTAACATGAGTCCATGTTGGAGTATTTTGATTCTAGTCGCTGTTACTAGTTTTGGCGCGTGTAGAAATGTAAGTTTTTTTGTCTGTTTCGGCTTTGAAATACTAGGTGTTAGTCCGTGTTAGTGAATGCTTAGCAAATACTGAAAGGATATGCTAAGTCAACGGTTTTGAGATATTTTTACAAATAAACATTTTCTGGGAATGAAAAATAATTTTACTTCCTCATCTGTGCTCATACAAACTGTCCGATCAAAAAACGATCATATGATTTCAAATTAAAATCAATTATTTTAACTTTTGGACATTTTACATTTAGTGGAGAGTTGGCGAGTGTAGCAAAGTAAAATGTCCGGTCTTTTGTGGAGAAGAGCTCGCCGAAGAAACTCCACAAGCGTTGCATCTTGTATTAAATTATATAAATTTTAATATCTAATGTTATAGGTACGATGTATTTTAGTAAATTAAATTAAATTAATAGCCAACTCAAGCAACCTCATTCCCACGGAGATTTGTCTTCTAAATAATTATACATTTTTATAATCCAATATTTTTATAAATGTCATATTTCCTTGAATTACAAAACTCTGAAGGAGTATGCAACTTTTATGTTTGTTTTTACAAAAGGATGTACTTGTAAGGTGGCTTAGTAAATACTGAAAACGGCCATAAGAAATAGTTTTTTTTTCGAACAGTCAGTTCGTATGGAGAAGTTTTTCCTTTCATTTCCGGAAAGATATTCTTTGAGAGTATTGATTGGATCCATTTTTTCAGATTTTTGTACAAGTCCGTCTTTTACATCATACTAATATTATAAAGAGGGAAGATTTGTATTTTTGTGTGTATGTTTGTAATGAATAAACTCAAAAACTACTGAGTCGATTTAGAAAATTCTTTCACTATTAGAAAGGTACATTCACCCTAAGTAACATAGGCTACCTTTAACTGCGGGAAAATGCCTCATTCCTACGGGAAAAACCGTACAAGCGGGTGGATCCGCGGCGGAAAGCTACTCCTGTATATTGAGGGATTGAGGACTATAATTATGTGTGTTATTTTTATCATTAATCACAGACAGTCTTATATTATACGGTGCAAACAATATAAAAAAACTTAAATTATTATGGCCTCCTAAAAATATAAATTTCAATTCCGCTAATCATTATTATAATAACTTAGGCAATATAAGGATTTTATGTTACAAAATGACATCACTATATGTATGATTTGACCCACATGCACAATTCATAGTATCCAAGTGAAGTCACTATTATAGTGAAGTATTGTTTCATTAGGGCTGATTCGTGTTGTCACGCTCCAAACTTTAAAATACATAGTAAGTAGGTATCATACTTCATCATCATACTTCATAATTACTATATTTACTATTATATTATATCATATGATACTACACTTCTCATCAAAAAAATCGAAACACCTTGCAAGTTTACGTTTTGTCAGGATTATCAGAAAAATGTGTACATTTAGGAATAAATAAAAAAAAAAACGGAAGTGTTTCGATTTTTTTGATGAGAAGTATATTATTATAAAGAGGAAAGATTTGTATTTTTGTGTATGTGTATGTTTGTAATGAATAAACTCAAAAACTACTGAACAGATTTCAAAAATTCATTTACCATTAGAAAGCTACATTCACCCTGAGTAACAAAGGTTATGTTTCATTAAAAAAAAAATAGGGATCCTTACTAAAATTACAATAATGTAACCTAAGGTGTAAAAAAATCGTAAAATATTCCTAATAATTGAATGGGCTCCGAAACTACTGAACCGATTTTGGTGAAACTTAGTACAAAGATAGAATAGACCTTGGAATAGAACATAGGCTACGATTTACCGCGGGAAAAAACTGTTAAGGCGGGCGGAGCCGCGGCGGAAAGCTAGTATTTCATAAATTACAAAAATGGCGGCAGGGCGTCCCTAACAGATGGCTCACTCCACAGGTAAAGCCCGACCAAAGAAATTAAAAACCTCTCCATATTGCGGATTTTCAATTAAACTAATTTTATAAGGGAAATTGTTGCCATAGTCGTAAAAATATACACGTGGCGCCCCCAGAGCAGGTTTTTTATTTCTTTGGTCAAGCTTTACATAGCGTCAAATCTCGCAAGCACACGATAACGTGATATTCAAGTACAGACACAGAATAAATAATAGTACTAGGTAGTTACTGACCAGCTCAAGCAGTATAAAGAAGTACTAAGTCAATAACAACCCCCCCACTTCCCTCAGAGGGGCTGGCAAACTACGTCACCTTACATCATAATTTTCAAAACTGGCGGGAGTAGTCTTTCTGTAACCCTTGTGTTAAAGGTGTAACGAGGTACATTGCATGCTACCTCGTTGCCTCTTTTCTACTTCATTTCTCATCTTATTTACCATTTCCTTCTTAAAATTCGAATATATTTAATTTTGGAATTCATTCAAAAATCATCCGTCAATCATCCATTTTTTATGATTCATTCCTTCTTTTAGTCCTGGCCACGAACTACGTGGCCATCCTCCAAAATGTACCTAAACATAATTATTCTCTAAAAGTATGTGTAATTAAAGTGTGTGCCACCGTGAATATAATTTATGTGACTTTAGTTCCTTTTATTATTTGTGCATCTTCATCTATTACCAACACGTAGTTACCCCGCAGGCTCGTCCAGGACCTAGACGAGCCGCGGGTGTGACAAAGGGATTACATAAAATTAGATTTAAGAGATGTCAAACATCTAGTTAAATTGGCAAACGCCTTAAAGAGAAGGGTTGTGACCCCCGCGCCAAGTCATCTGGTGCAAAGATTACAGTTGCGATCCAACGCGGTAATGCGGCGAGCGCTCTGGGATCCTTTGCGCCAGGTTTGACGGCAAACATTTGTATTTAAGTTTCTTTTTTCCTAAAAAAAAGCTAACATGTGAATTGCAATCGTTAAGCTTTGGTCATACATATACAGCTATTAGTCGCTGCGAATTTCATACTGCCCATTTTTATTCGCAGCGAATGTAATTGCAGCGACTTTTTCCCAAATGTGACCGAGGCTTAAGTTTAGGGTGCATGCGAAAACATTACTTTTAAAAGTCCTACGCGTAATTTGACAGCTAAGCTTTTACTTCAGGATATCATTCATTTATTCAAACCTCGACCTTCAGTCCTTATGAACAAAGAAGACGAGCGAATTATTAAGTTAGAGTGCACTTGGAAGAATCACCACCACTGATTCATTATGTTGCTTAACACTTAACTGCAAGTTTATGTATAAATAACCTAGCCGAAACTATGTTGTCTTATCTTATCAATTGACATACGTCAATGCCGGATATGTATCCGGTTTCTAATGAAGGAAAATAAACAGAAAAATGTGGAGAATAATACGATGTTGCTAATTTTTAAAGTTTGAATTTCAAAAAACAGTGGCAAATATCATCATTAGCTGCTTAGAAAAAGGCGCATAGTTTTAATTTCTGTGACTTAATACGCAGATTACAAATTTTCATAATATAAAATATTCATAAAAATCTTAGCATAGCTTATCTTATCCTTCAATATGTTTTCAGTATCAACGCGCTAGGCCTAGGTCCGAGGATCCCTCGAGCCGCCCCTGGTCGCGTTGGTACATGACTACTTTGGGGTAGAGTCTTCCGCTCCCGCGCAAGTCCGGTGAAGCTTGATTGATCGTACTCTTTCGACACAAGGATAGGTCAATTAAAAAAGGGAAAAACTGTTAAAGCTAGTAATAAAGGAAACTGAGCCTGTCACATTATGGTCAAAATAATCGTGAACAAATATGATCCTTGTTTGTACTCATTTTTATTTTATTTCATTTTCAGTTACTAGAACTAAATGAAATTATTCAATACACAACGAAACCATATCAAGGACTGAAAATCAAAGTTATGATTCATTTTGACCCAGCTTTAACTCCAAAATTATCTCCACCGAAAAAACACAAAAACAACACGAAAACTTTCAAAAAATTATCACAAAGAATATTATTGGAAGTAGAAAATGCATTTAATCATAAAAGTTTAGAACAGAATATAAGTTTTGAGCTTTTAGGTTATAAAATATTAGCCAAGAATAATAAAAAAGTAGCAGCGTTGATGGACGAAAATGCATCCAAATATTTGAAGAATTACTGCACATGGCAAGCAGAGAAGAAAACCGATAATTTGTACTTTTCGGCTTTATTTACTGGACTGGATTTGTACTATTTAAAAACATCCGGAAAAAAAGTTAAAGAAAGTACTGGTATGTATGACCGCAGAATATTAAATACGTAAGAATAAAATAAAATAAAATATAGTACGAGCGAATGACTCAGGTCTTAATTGGTGACGACCATCATAATATGCTAAGAAAGCTGCTGATTTTACCGCTAAACACAAAATTACATTGGAATTTTTTTGACACAGAAAAAAATATGATGACTGTGATAATAATAAAAACAAAATATTTAATCTGAAATCTGTCCGGGACCCAACGTCTAATTCCGTGGACGCCGATTTCTTCAACGGTTACATACCCGAACGGCAACACACACAATTCACACAATTTCTTATTTAAATACTCGTCCCCTTTGATCATGTTGTATATTTTATAATCAAAGCTCGTCCCTCTAGAAAATATTTTGACTGCGAGCACTACTAGTAATTCGTGCAAGTTTATTTGACTTATTTATAGGTTCGCTTGTCATATCATACTTCATACTAATGTTATAAAGAGGAAAGATTTGTATTTTTGTGTGTGTGTATGTATGTAATGACTCAAAAACTACTGTGCCGATTTCAAAAATTCTTTCATAATTAGAAAGATACATTCACCCTGAGTAACATAGGCTACATTTTACTGCGAGAAAATGCCTCATTCCCACGGGAAAAACTGTTAACGCGGGCGGGGCCGCGGCGGAAAGCAGCTAAAGCTAAATAATTATGTTGTAGCACGAGGCTACAGAGAACAAATGTGCTCGAGGAACTACAGCTGTACCGTGATAGAGTGGAACGAGACGAACGCTGGTTTCCTCTTGGCCCATGAGATCGGACACAGGTTTGTATTATTATACAGTTGGTATTAACTAAAAAAAATATGATATACATACATTACTATGCAAACTTCCACTGAAAATTGGTTTGAACGAGATCTAGTAAGAAGTTTTTTTTAATACTTCATAAATCGTAAATTGCTATTTACCTATTATTAAAACATCAATTAAAGTTACAAAGAACGAACTTTTAGGAGCTGCTACAGAACCCTTAATGGGCGAGTCCGACTCGCACTTGGCCGCCTTTTTTTTGCAAGGTGTCATAATCGAGAGTGTTCTTAGCTATGATCCAAGAAAATATTTTCAGAGCATTTGAAGATTATCAGCTATTTTCTAGTTGTTAAAAGTATCTTAATAACGGTTTTGTGGCGGGCTTTATTAAATTTTTAATTTCTCCTACTTTTAAATCAAACCGAAAAATTAAAAACATAAATCTAGGTTCTTGACTCGAACCCGCATCTCTTTGGCTAGACGGGAGGCGCATTACAAATTGTGCCAGTCAATTTGACTTTGACTTTCTTTTTTCTCTTACTTTAGCTTGGGCATTCATCACGATGGGGCCCCATACAACAGCTGTGCAACCCGAGGATTCATAATGGAGAATATATACGATGGACAGAAGATCTCCACTACCTGGTCAACTTGCAGCAGAGATGAGCTGAAAGAGTATCTAAAGTGAGTACACTCTTTAATGCTTGTCTTCTTTTTTAGGTGGCATTCCACTGCTAGAAGTCTGCTGTCAGCTTCTTGAAATATCCCTGTCCCTTGCCATTCGGAAAATTCCAGTCCACTTGCGAATATGTCTGCCTGTTTCTTGAATGTACCTCTGTCCCTTGCTATTCGGAAAACCCCGATCCACTCGCGAATAATACCTATGTCTGCCTGTTTCTTGAATGTACCTCTGTCCCTTGCCATTCGGAAAATTCCAGTCCACTTGCAAATATGTCTGCCTGCTCTTGAATGTACCTCTGTCCCTAGCCATTCGCAAAATTCCGGTCCACTCGCGAATATGTCTGCCTGCTTCTTGAATGTACCTCTGTCCCTTGCCATTCGGAAAATCCCGGTCCACTCGCGAACATGTCTGCCTGTTTCTTAAATGTACCTCTGTCCCTTGCCATTCGGAAAATTCCAGTCCACTTGCGAATATGTCTGCCTGCTTCTTAAAATATCCCTGTCCCTTGCCATTCGGAAAGTTCTAGTCCACTCACATATATTGTCTGCCTGCTTTTTGAAGTCTTACTCTGCGCCTTACAAAACATTAATAGCAATAACATAGTTCCAGCTTGATAGCCGTTCATTAGGCAGTTTTATTTAACTTTAGATATAAACGAATTCCTTTTAAAGAATTATTAAATTTGTTATCTGTTTATTTCAGGAGTAAAAAGGCGTCTTGTTTAAAATCTAGAGGTCGTCGCTGAAAAAAATGGGATAATACGACGAAAATGTTTTTTTAGGATTTATTGTGGTATTTTAGTAGTAAATATTGTGTGGTATTTATTAAATTATGGATGGTTTGTTTGTGATATTATTTTGTTAGTAAATTATGTGTGAATGATTAGTAAAATATGAATGATAGATAATAAATAAATAAATTAAAACCCATCTCATTTTTGTTTCTTACTACTCACTTTATGTTGGATGTGGAGCAGAAAGATTTTTAAATAACGACCACGCACTGGAAAACGCAGCGTGATCAAAATATTATATTTCCTTACTCTATCTATTATGATGCATCCCACAAGGAGGACTGAAAATCTGGCTAAGGTCGCGGAAATGCGCTAGCAACTTCCTTCAGTTTCAACGAAATACCATACGCAAAACTCATTTATTTTGCGAGTGTGCAGTAATTTCAATAGGTTGTGTTGACTTAGATTTTGACCTTTTTTAATACTGGTTCCGACGCTTATTAAATAGAAGGGTTTTTTTTTTATAGCGGAGCATTAGTCTGTACGTGATGCATTGTTGGCCTCTGAGTTATGTATGACCTTTTCTTATTTACATGTTCTGTTTATTGTCTATGTGTGGAGACCTGTAATTAGCTTTCTATTGCTATTTTATGTTTATAATTAGTTAGTATAGCTGTTGGTCTTCTTATTATTAATAAATAAATAAACAATGTTTGGAGCGAGCCAATGAAAAACTTGATACTTACGAGTATAAAGCTCACTAATGTTTATATTTATAATAATCTTCATGTTACGATACAATTTAAAAAACAGCCTCCATGGTCGAGTGGTCAAAACCTCGTCTGGCGTTACGGAGGTTCCGGGTTCGAATCCCGGTGGGGACTCCCCAACAAACAAATACGTCGTATAAAGTCTTGACTTCTACGACCTAAAGTTGGATAGCAGTCTTACAATGGTAATGAGATGACTACCAGGTCCTATAGATGTCTTTAATGCAACTAATTAGTCGTGCGACGAATATGTCATAGTAAACTGGTATTAGCAACGTTGGGGAGACTAAACGATACGACGTTATATTACAGTCTTAGCTAAAACGTTTGTACGACAACGCAATAGTCATACTAACGTTATAGTCCAATAAACGTTTTGAACACACCAAATTATGTTTTTGGAAAACCTTTATACGACATTTATACAACGTGGATGTTATATAGACGTTTTCATAGTGCCGTTTATATAACAATCAGTACCTTGTTTTACAGCGGTCAATTAAATACTCTTAAATGACTGGGTTGTTTATTGACGACTCAAATATAACCTTTATATTACATGATGTCCGTTTAAAGTCCTGTCCTGACTTTAATCAAACTTGCAGTCGCATTTAAGTCAGGTTTTGACTTTATAATGATTAGACGGCCATATTTACGGAAGTTTGATGAAGCTAGCTGTCATGGCGACCATCATCATCATCATCAGGTCGTACAGAGGTAAGTATGCGACAAAAGCAACATGTCAGACATTGTTAGAAAAAAAAACTATTTTTGTTAATGAAAATATAATGATTATAACACAAAATTACGAGGGGGCATGAAAATCTGAATAGTATTCACATAGGTATATTATCATAAAACTTCAGTTCCCAGTCAAACTAAATAGCACGAGAGACAGATAAAGTAAGCAAGATATGAAAATTAAATAACTTTAATGAAATAACATTATTTCCTTGTAGTATTTATTTTACACTAAATTAAATCTTCGAACCACAAACACGTTGCGACGAACATTACTATGAATAAGTCGTACAGGTGTTGTCACTGGACTCAAACAAAACGTTTTAGTCATTCAATAACACCTGTACGGCCACAATACAACAAACGAGTCGTTGTAAAGTTAGGATGCGACTACTGCGCGACGAAAGTGGTTATCACATAACATTTGTACGACTGTTGAATGACGGTAACGAAGTTGGCTCGAGCTTTCTGTATGACCATTATACGACCATTTAGGTCGTATAACTGGGGCCATTTTCGCGTTTAGTAAACGTTATTATAACGTTAGTATGACTTTATTATAGCGATGTATGGTATTCAGATAACGTTTACTTAACCTTTATACGACGTTAAATTGTTACTTGGGTCGTCGAACAAATATCACTTTGTGAGACTTTCCTCAGTTTGGTTAGGACATTGCAGGCTGAATCACCTGATTGTCCGAAAATAAAGATGATAATATAAATAATAAAGCTTCGGAAGGTACGTAAAGCAGTTGGTCCCGGCTACTATCTACGGATTTAAGTAGTCGTATAGGAGCCATGTCGGAAGCCTAAGGCGGTTCTATAATTCCGACACCAGGGTTTGTGAGGTAGGTTAACCTCGAAACACACACGATAAGTAAGCAACAATTTAAAACAAGACCAAAGTATATAAAGAAAAAAGATTTATGTAACATTATGTATAAGATATTATACGATCTTCTTTCTACAAGTTGTTTATATTCAAAACGCATTCGTACTCAGCTTTCATCACTCGTGTGCAGTTAGTTTAATAAATTTACACAAAAAAACACTTTCGCTACACAATATCCGTTAATGGATCATCGCTAGTGATGGGGTAAACTCGTACCACGTACATTTATTAAGTAGCAGTTGTTAAGTTCCAGTTATAGTTGTTACCACTACCTGCTTGTTCCTACCTGTTCGTTCATAATTATTACTCTAATGAAAATAATGCAAAGTGAAAATATGATTAGCTGATGTTATTCATGGATCATCGTGGAGATCTTTGGGGGAGGCCTTTGTCCAGCAGTGGACGTATTTCGGCTGAAATGATGATGATGATTCATGGAAAATTATGTTACTATTAATAATGTTTACTATTCATAACAAATAAAATAGTTAAAAACTATTTGGTTGCAATAAGTTTAATTTAACAGTGAAATCGGTTTTGTAAAAAATAAGTAGGGGACAAAATAAAGTAACAAATATTATAATAAATACATATTTTAATTTACCCAATGTGTTTCAACATTTACTTTAAAAAATACAAAAAATTGTAGTAGGTAAGTACTTAGATTTATAAAGAAGAGAAATAAACTTTTATAAAAGAAGTAGTTAAGCTAGTTTTGGCATAATAATAACTTGCAACTTAGTACTACACAAATTTTATAAACTTGCCATAATATTTTATATTCAAGTTTCATTCATTAAAAACCACACTTCTAAACCTTGAACTTTTAAAAGATTACAATATGTACAAGCAATAGTAACCGAATACTATGATACCGTCAACACAATGTACCTGGTACTGTCCCATCCCTATTTAAAACTGATTCAGTTCACGTCTGACCGACAGATGTCTGTAATTCTGTCTGTATGTGCACATTAGTATTCCTACTCGTAAAAACTGAAAGCCAGCGAAAGTACTAAGAAAACATGAAAGTAAAGTAGTTAAAGTAATTGAAGTAAAAAAAATACCTACTAATTTACATAGGTCTTTGTGTGGTCTTTGTGATTATGATTCGTTTATGATTTCTTTTATATTTATTAAACTAAATAAACAACGTGTTAATTAAATAAAGCAAAACATCTAGGGTGATTTTGACAAAACACATTTATATTATGTAGGTACTAGCTTTCCGCCGCGGCTCCGCCCGCGTTAACAGTTTATCCCGTGGGTATAAGGCATTTTTCCGCAGTAAAAGGTAGACTATGTTACTCAGGGTGGATGTAGCTTTCTAATGATGAAAGAATTTTTGAAATCGGTTCAGTAGTTTTTTAATTTATTCGTTACAAACATGCACACACACACACAAAAATACAAATCTTTCCTCTTTATAATATTAGTATGAAAACCGTCTCACATAATAAAACTTCTATAATTAAAATTCTTTATAATTCTTTATATTAAGAGCGTCGGTGGCCTAGTGGCTAGAGCCGTTGACTTCCATTCAGAAGTTCGCGGGTTCGAACCTCGGCACGTACCAATGTGTTTCCGATTTTCGAATTCATATGTACGTTTATTCGACGCTCTTACGGTGAAGGAAAACATCGTGAGGAAACCTGCACACACCTGCGAAGTAATTCAAGGGTTGTGTGTGAAGTTGACCAACCCGCATTGGGCCAGCGTGGTCGACTAAGGCCTATTCACCCTGGTTTCAGGGTAGGCTCGAGGGACATGTATGAGCTGTTAATGATGAATGATGATATTTTTGAAACTTAACTTACATTATAGGTATTTTCCTTTAAATTATATTTTAATTCCTAAAATCTAGAGTTTCCATAAAGCTGTATTATCAGAAATACGGTATATTCTAATACAAATAAGTTATAATTATTATCCTGTGTCTCTGTGGTGGCTAAAAGTGGGTGTATACCTATTACATTACCATAGCAACAGTACTGGTACTGTCGTCTGTACCAAAAGCAATGAGATGGTGACGCAATAGGTTCAAAACCCTCGTCCCACGGATAGGAAACAGTAGGAGGATTTATAGATCCCTTATTCATAGTCATTCATCTCAGTTAACTAGTATGCATAGATATTCATTACGCAATGAAAGTAAGTACTGTCTGTGGACCGGATTGGCTGGTATGATTTCTACGGTCTGTTTTATATAAATCAAGACAAAATTTCATTGACCTCTTTCTTTTCAAGTTATTAAAAACTAGCTTCCCGCCGCGGCTCATCCCGCCTCCTACTACGGTATGCCAAATTACGTATTTTGCGATAATTTCCTATAGTTTTATTATCGTCGTTTGAAAAAATGTGCGCATTGTATGCAGGCGTCAATGACCTTTTGTCAGGATTAATATGAAACAAACCATAGCTAAACGGAAGGTTGGATTCAAGCTCAAGCCCTACCGAATTCTAATATGTAAGTAATTCTTTCAACAGGAGCATCGGTAGCGTAGTTGTTAGGACAGGTTGCCTTCCATTTTGGAGGCGCGGGTACTAGCAACAGCACGTACCAATGTGTTTTCAATTTTCAAATTAATTTGTAAAGTAGCCAGCACATGCGGCTAGACATGATGACCTTGAGAGCGCCCGTGTTCCTTAGCGGTAGGGGTGAATTTCGTAATGCGAATGTCCAACCGCTTGTGCTGGCTTCTGTACGTTTATTCGACGCTCTTAACGGTGAAGGAAAACATCTCGAGGAAACCTGCACACACTTGCGAAGAAATTCAGAGGTTCTGTGTGAAGTCAACTAATCCGCACTGGGCCAGGGTGGTCGACTAAGGCCTATTCATCCTTATTTCAGTGTACTAACTCAAGCAACGGACATAGCTTGTTTTTGGCAGTACCTACCTACAATTGAATAAAACAAAAGAAATCGTTAGTCATTTGGTCACTAAATAAGACCTAACACTTTCGCAATTACATGTAACGGTAACTGAACATTACTCTTGACAAGGAAGCATTTAATTATCTCGGTAATTTATCTCCTAATTGTTCCTTAAACGTTACATAATAAATAAAGGCATAATAGAGTGTAGAACGACAGTTCAAATCTGTAACCGCAGAGTCTAAAATTACAAGTCACAAATACAATTTTGATATACATCGCGTTGCCAATTGGTTTCATTTCAAATATGAATAATAACATTCCTATCATAATTAAGACGCAATGTACGTTGATTTTACTTGTAGTATGTAAATTGTAGGTTCATGAATCGGAGCCCAGGCGTCACCTCTAGACCTGCATAGATCGGTCCTTTCTCTTTCCACCGGTAGAACAATAGGAGCTGCGGTCAAAGAACACGCAATGAATTACGTGCAGAAGGTACACTTTGTTTAAAGGCTTAGTTCGGGAAAGTTACTGGGTGCGAAAAAAGAGCGAGCATTAAACATAAAATAATTACAAGAGAAGAGGTAGTTATACACTGCAATATTCCTAGTATTCCTGTCAACCCACGCATGCCACACACGACGTCTCGGTCCCTGCATGTGCAAGCATGAAAGTGCAAACGTTGCATAGGAATATTCCATTGAATAACGACCACGTAGCGTCTGTGAGAATTAGATAAGCCTTAGCCCTAAGCTTTGTAACCGTTTATTAGTCAGTACATCTTGAGCATCCAACTCTGCTCCACGTATTCAATAGTTTTATTTCTAGTTTTAAAAACACCCCTAACGCTTCCAAAAACTTCACTGGCGCAGCCGGTAGGATAACCGATTGCTGCCATCGCGAACGTGTCCGTGAAAAACTTTCCAAATCCGTGTTTTCGTACCGGAAAAAGTCGTTCATCTAACGAAGTGCGCGAGTATAAAACTCTACTTGTAAACCGAGTGTGATTGATGAACTAGCGGACCGACTTGTGCATGTGCAGTGTGGTTATCCTTACGAACCAACAAATTTGTGAAAGTTGCTGGAAAGACTACGGGACTCGACATGCGAGTAGCGGTGGTTTGGTGAGTACGACTTTTCGCCTTTCCTCCCTATACCTATTACTTTCGCGTTGTTCTGTTATGCTGGGATTAGCCGTCTCCCATATTAACGTTTTTAGTTATAGATTTTATATGGTGTTAATTTGTTAAATAACCTGTGGCGAATAGACAGTAGCCAGGTATAGTAAAATAAAAGGTAAATACCGAAACATTTTGTATGTAAACAAAAGACTCTGTATTTTATACTGGATCTTATTTGTGTAGTGTGTTATAAATCTTTATACAACTCTAAAGATTTATATTATTGTAATAAGTCCTTTATCTTTGTATTGTATTGTGAAATTAAACTTAAACCATGGCGGAATTACAGTTGGTTCCTAATGAATTTATTAAAATCATCCCTATGTTCGGTGGGGATAAAAGACAATTAAATTTGTTCATAAGAAAGAGTGAATATATTATAGAACGCTTTCGTGGAAACGAATTCCAAAACGAATATCTTATGCATATAATAACTAGCCGCCTAACCGGCGACGCAGCAGCGCTGATAAGCGAGCGCGAAGACTTGACTACGTGGGCCGAAGTCAAGAATTTGCTATCGCAGCATTTTGGAGATCCGCGTTCGGAAGAATGTGTTGCCATAGAGCTAGAAACTTTAAAAATTAAACAAGGAGAAAGCTTTGCCGATTTTTGTAATAGAATACAATCAGTGCGTTCGGTTTTATTGTCAAAAGTGAATGAGATTGATAATGCAAATATGCGTCGTAGTAAATTGACCATTTATGACAATTTGGCTCTTAATGTGTTTTTATATAATCTGCCTGAAAAAATGGTACGTATTGTGCGTTTAAACTCTCCTAGCACCTTAGAAGATGCACTCAAAATAGTCCTTGAGGAAGTGAACTTCCTAGATCAATATCACATGCGTAATAAAATGACTCTACCGTCTACCCAAAAGCAAACGATGCATGGCCAACCGCAAGCTGGTAGTAGTAACAATAATTCTTTTAAATTTGGAATTCCTCAAAATAGACAACCAAATAATCTAGGTCAGCAACAGTTTGGCTATCAAAATAGACAACCAAATAATCAAAGTCAGCAACAGTTTGGCTATACTAAACCCATTTACAATTCACAAAATCAGCATTTTGGTTATAAGCCTTTTCAACAAATGCGTCAACCATTCTATCGCCCTCAAAATCCTCAAATGCAATTTGGATACAAACCTGTAGGTATTCCACTTCAGCAGCCAATGCGCCCTCAACAGTTTGGCAACCACCAAGTTTCAAACAGCCATCAGTATAAATTTAGAAACAATACTGCTTTTTATCCAAATGACGTGTCCATGCGTACTGCACCTGTAAGAAATCAGCAGGCTCAGCAAGGTTTCCAAGTCAATGAACTTGACTCTTATGACTATTACGAACCTTATGATGAAGATAATAACACATACGGTTTTAACGCCTTCGAAAATCAATATTATGAAGAAGATTACACTTTTCCTGTTGAATCTTTTCCTGAAAATCAGTCCCCTCAGGAAGAATTAAACGCTGACTTATCAGCCCCTGAACAAAGTGCAATTTTTTTCAATAGAGCCTCCAAAAATAAAGAAGTGATACAGCTAAATTGTGACTCTAAACTAAAGTTGCCCTATATTTACATACCTGAAATAGATTCCCGATTTATGATAGATACCGGAAGCATGCGCTCATTTATTAATTCTGAAAAAGCGTACAAGTATTTTGCACCATACATTTATCACGAGCCATTTGAAGTTATAAGCACACATGCTCGTAGCAGTCATAACGAGGCCATGGAGATCCCTCTGTTTCCTACCTTAGGTGGCGTAGGTAATCATAAATTTTACGTGTATAACGTGAGTCCTAACTACGATGGACTGATAGGAAATGACCTCTTGGTACAGTTAGGTGCGACAATCGATTTGAAGGACCAGTTGCTCAAAACTAATAACTTCGAAATCCCTATTGTACAAAACTGCTGTGGGTATTCATTAACTCTACCTGCACGATCTGAAATGAGAGTTAAATTACCAACCAATTTATATTCAGGCCAAGGTGTTTTGAATTACACTAAATTTGAAGAAGGCATTCGTATGCCCGCCGCACTCGTTGAATGCGTCAATGGATACGCAACAACCATAATTCAAAATACGCTGGAAGAAGATAGGATTTTAAAAATCAGTGATCCATTTTTAGTTACGGAATTTAACCCGGATGTAATTCGAATAAATCACATTGATGACACAAAAGATATTGAAATAGACGGACTGTTAAGAGAAAATCTAAACAGCAAATTAAGACTTGATCATCTAAATGACGAGGAAAGAGATAGTGTATACAGATTATGTGAAGAGTATAGAGATATTTTCTACTGTGAAGAAATACCCCTTAGTTTTACTAATCACGTAAAACACTTTATCAGAACGAAAGACGACCAACCCATTTATTCAAGACCGTATAGGCAGGCCCCAGCTCAGGCTGAAGAAGTCAAACGACAAATTGAACAATTACTAAAGGATAATGTCATACAAGAATCTTACTCTCCTTGGAGTTCACCGGTTCATCTGGTACCTAAGAAGTTGGACGCTTCAGGTGTTCCTAAATTTAGAATGGTTATAGACTATAGACGACTGAACGAAGTGACTACTGACGACAAGTATCCCCTTCCGAATATCACTGAGTTATTTGACAAACTTGGTAATAGCACTTACTTCACAACCTTAGATCTTGCTAGCGGTTATCATCAGATTGAGGTCAATGAATCTGATAGACAGAAAACAGCTTTTAGTACCCAATACGGGCACTACGAGTTTTTGCGTATGCCCTTTGGTTTAAAAACGGCACCCGCAACCTTCCAAAGGACAATGGACAGTGTACTGAGAGGCCTCCAGGGCATCCACTGTCTAGTATACCTGGATGACGTAATAATTTTTTCAGCTAGTTTAGCAGAGCACTTACAAAAATTACGAACAGTTTTCGACCGACTTCGACAGACAAATTTAAAGGTACAACTTGAAAAGTCAGAATTTTTAAGGAAAGAGGTACTATACCTAGGACATAAAATAACAAAAGACGGACTGAGACCTAATGACGATAAAATCCAAGCCGTTCTAAATTACCCATTGCCTAAAACTACAACCGAAATCAAAAGCTTTCTAGGGCTAGTCGTATAATCAAGGGCTATTATCGCCGTTTTATCAAAGATTTCGCTAAGGTTACGCAGCCCATGACAAATTGTTTAAAAAAGAGAAACAAGATAGTACTGGATAAAAAATATGTAGAAGCATTTGAAAAATGCAAAGAGCTTTTAACCTCAGCCCCTCTTTTGCAGTATCCCGATTTCACAAAGCCATTTATTTTGTCAACAGACGCCTCCTCTGTAGCAATCGGTGCTGTTCTGTCCCAAGGTACCGTTGGTTCTGACAAACCTGTTGCTTATGCAAGCAGGACTTTAAGCGACACTGAAGCCAGATATAGCACCATCGAACGTGAGCTCCTGGCCATAGTATGGGCCGTGAAACATTTCCGTCCCTACCTATATGGTAGAAAGTTTACTATATACACTGATCACCGACCCATCACTTGGATATACTCATTGAAAGACGAAAATTCTAAATTAATGCGTTGGCGTCTGCGCCTACAAGAATACCAGTTTGACGTTATTTATAAAAAAGGGAAGCAAAATTCGAACGCAGATGCATTATCACGAGTTTGTGTTAATGCCATTGAATCAGACGACGAAGCACAGTCTATGGTGGTTAATATAGATGACAAAGAGTGCTCTAAACGTAAAAACAGTTCTGACACCATCACGATATCAGATTCCTCTGACACCTTAACTGCATCAGAAGCTTTGAAATTAGATGTTGAGGATACATATCCCATATTATCCTTGTCCAGTAATTCACAGACGGCGCATTCAGCGCAAGAACTAGAGTCGCATGGAATACCAATTTTAAATGAGGCTATTGACGCCAAGCCTAATCAAATTTTGGTATTTTCATGGTTCAAAAATGATTTGCAGGTTAGTAACTTGTCTAGACCCAAACATAAAATACTACAAGTATTTTTGCCTGAAAATAATGACGTTTTAATTAAACAGTTTCTTTTAGAATATGTAAAGGATAAAGGAAAATATTTCATATATTTCGAAAATGAATCACATCGAAAAGATTTTGCTAGAATCATTATAAATTTATTCAAAAAGGGAACAGTTGAATTCTATGAATGTACGGAGCGTGTCGTGTATGTGGAAGACGAGAAAGAGCAAAAGGCAATAATATTAAAATACCATGAAGGGAAAACGACACACCGAGGTATCAAAGAAACTATGACTAGGATTCGTAGAGTATTCTTTTGGGAAAATATGCAACAGACTGTTTCTGCTACACTTAACGAGTGTGAGCTTTGTCGCCGAATGAAATATGATAGGAAACCAATCAAACCTATATTACAGTTAACTCAAACCCAGGATGCCCCTTTTCAAGAGGTATTCATTGATTTGTTCACCATAGATGGGAAATACTATTTGACACTGGTAGATGCATTTAGCAAGCTAGCTCAAGCTATCGAAATAGCGAACAGATCAACCCCGGAGGTAGTGCGAGCTTTAGTTCAATATTTCTCTTTTTACGGCACTCCGAAAAAAATCAGCTGTGACCCGGGTACAGAATTTAATAACGAACTTATGCGAGAACTATTGGCTTTTTACAAAATTGAAATACACATCTCTACACCGAATAACCCAAATTCGACAGGCATCGTTGAACGATTCCACTCTACTCTAATAGAGGTGTACCGTTTGGCGAAATACGATCAAAAATGTACAGATGCGTGTTCGGTAATGACTTACGCTATTATGTCATACAATCATACCATACATACGACAACAGGACTTACCCCCTTTGAAGTTGTATTTGGACACACCGATTCCAATTCAGTCTTTAATACAAATTTGGACAAAGCCTATACTCAGCGTTTAGTTAAAGACCACGCAAAAAGAACTAAATTTCTTTACCAAACTATTTCGGAAAAAGTAATAGCGGAAAAACAGAAAGTTAGAGACAAGCGAGGCGGAGAAGTTGATTTACAAGTATCTGACGGAGATACGATTTTCGTAAAAGATATTAACGTTAGAAAAAGCAAAGACAAACCCAGATACCACAAAGCTAAAGTTAAAGGTAGTCCCGAGCGTAACGTTGTCCCTGTTTTAATTGGACCTAGAGAAACTAGAGCCCCTATTAAAAACATCAAACGCCCTCCACAGGTGGTGGATCGCCACGGTGACCATGACCCTGGTGGACCAGACACAAGCTTTTCAAATTCAAAGAATTGAGAAGAACCCTGGAATTCTACCGGTAAAACAAGGACAAGCTTACAAGCAGGAAGACAAGTGGGTTATTATTAAGGTTTTAGATTTAGGAAACATTTATGATGATTTAAATTTTAATATAAATAAGTATAAAGATTTTGATAAGTTAGTAGATACAAATAAGCCCTTTTCTGATGAGTTTAAAGCTCTTAAGGTTCAAGTAGAGTTCTTAATACACAATACAGTTGAGAAATTCAGACAACTGGTTCCTGAAACGCAGTTTAAGAGAAGTTTATTAGATCCTCTTGGTTCCATCATAAAGATAATTACTGGAAACCTTGATCATAATGACGCAATCCAATATGATAAATTAATCTCACAGCTTGAAGACAAACAGTTTCATACAGATAAAAAAATTACAGTGATCTCGAAAATGCTAGATACTCTGGTAAACAGTACAGAAACTTTGCATGAAAATACACTTATTTTAGACGAACGACTAAAAAGGGTTGAAAGAGTTGTAAAATACATTGCTACGAAAGAAAATAATAATCTTTATGCCATATATATTTTAAATATGTTCACTATGTTCATGAATAATTTGAGAAGTATACTATTGACTCTAAGCGAAATTGAAACCGCTTTAGCCTTCAGCAAGCTTTCTGTACTCCACCAATCCATAATTAACTCTACAGAACTTATGTTAGTATTAGAAAATATATCTTTAAGTAAAAAAATTAGTTTATCCTGTTAATAAGATTAATTTAATTAAAATTGAAAAGACTATGGTAGTTAAAGCATATGTTAAAGGAAAGCAGATAACGTTTATCATGGAAGTACCATTGATCGATAATAATACTTACATTTATTATAAAATATATCCCTTACCTATTATTACGCATAACAGAACAACAGTAATAATCCCAAAATATCCTTACCTTTTGGTGAAAAGTCTGAAATTCATACCACTTGCTAGTCCCTGTATAGAAATAGCGGCTAACCAATATATTTGCGATGACAACAATATAGTTTCATATCCTGATGACACCTGTGTGGAGCAGCTTATTCGATTCCAGCCAAACACCACCCTATGCAAGCAACATGCTGTTGATATAGAAAATGTTAAACTACAGAAAATTAGCCCTGTGAGCTGGATTCTCTACAGTAGAGACTATGTTACCCTAACCAGAAAATGTAGCGATGATGTTACCAGAGAAACTCTTCAAGGAACCTTTATTTTGACTAACGAAGATAACTGCAAAATTTACATTGGAGGAATTTGGCTGAGCAGTTACCGTTATCATTTGGCGGATGTACACTTCACAAGGACCCCTATGATGACTCTACCAAAATTGGAGATCGCGAACAGCAGTATCACAAGAACGGTGAATATGAAGGGTGTAAACCTTGATGATCTGAAACACCTAAATTACAAACTGAAAGAAGAAGTGTTAATTGGAAAGTTTGAAAGTGAAAAAGTGTTAAAAGTGAAAAGTGTTAGTTTAGCTACCGTAGCTCTATACATTATTTTACCTATAAGCCTTGTCATTTATATTATGTTAAAATATAAGATTTTTAACAGATTTAGACGAAATCATCGGAATCCTACTTCTTCCGATAATTTCGCTCTTGGGGAGGGAGAAGTTATACACTGCAATATTCCTAGTATTCCTGTCAACCCACGCATGCCACACACGACGTCTCGGTCCCTGCATGTGCAAGCATGAAAGTGCAAACGTTGCATAGGAATATTCCATTGAATAACGACCACGTAGCGTCTGTGAGAATTAGATAAGCCTTAGCCCTAAGCTTTGTAACCGTTTTATTAGTCAGTACATCTTGAGCATCCAACTCTGCTCCACGTATTCAATAGTTTTATTTCTAGTTTTAAAAAACACCCCTAACGCTTCCAAAAACTTCACTAGGTTGTGGATAATGTGGATATAGCCAATGATAATAATAATAATAATTTATTTAATCCAAGTAACAGAGACTCAATAATTGGATAGTAAAATCTTAACCTAACATACATAAAATTGACAATACCTTTTTTTGCTATAAAAAAATATCCTATCTATCACAACACAAACGAGTGCTTACATGGCTAAGTTGAGCTACGATAAAATACGACCATGTTAAAAAAGAACTAGGAAAAACAGAAAGCATTATGGTTACCATAGAATTTTTCAATTTATAAACTTTAAAAAAAAATCTGTAAAATATGCTAACCTAGATCATCATTAATTTAACGCCTGTGGAGTTTTTTCCGGCGAGTTCTTCTCCACAGAAGACAGCCAAATCGTGAACTCGCCTCGACGTCGAAAAGTGATTTGTAAAATATTACTTCGAATAAACACTTTTTGAATTTTTGAATTTTGAATCATTTCCCGTGACAGGTCAACCGCACAATAGGTATAAATCTGCACCCTAAGTACGCCGCGAACCCAGTCTGCCATGGGGGAAAGGTCTGAACAATGCGCAACCGCATGTGATATATCGAACGCGATCTGTAACGAACTGCGGAATGCGTTGAGACTTCAAATGTTTTTAATTTTTTAAGTTATAGCTAGCTCTGCTGTCTTTAAAAAACGATATTAAAATTTATATATTTATGCAGCCTGTATATGTCCGCTAACATTAGTCAACGTTTTAATAAATAAACTTTTCAGAATTTCGTATAGTGGAGTAAGTAGATTATTATTTTTTACTGTGGTGGAGCCAAATATTTCGTTCCTGGAAAACATCTCTTTGGAAATTATTGACGGAAAATGTTCTGTTTTTGCTAAAGTTTCACTTAAACAAATAACTTTCATGTCTAATTTTAGAAAAAGCTCCCGAAACAGAGTGATCTCTTAGTCCAGCAGTGGACTGAAATATGTGGCAGCAGTCTCCACAGTCTCCTCTATTCCGTCCACGCGCCAGAGGAGTCAATCCGAGCGGAACTTCAGCGACGCACGCGCATTTTCACTATTCCACCTATTTCCATACATTACCATGTGAATTACGTTATGTCTCGCAACTTTGTCGTGTCAAACTGTCATTCTTATTTTGACGGATTAATATTTTAATGATTGTCAAATTGTTCTAGATCTGATAGCTCTCGCGGATTTCTCGCAGAATTTGAAAGAGAAATATGATTTAATCTCTTGTAACAGTGCATGTTACCGGCCTAGTAGGTTGAGATGTCTCTATATTTACTCGTAACTTGCTTGCTTCAAGAGAATATTGAGAACTTGTATGCTGTGTACCCAGAAGGAGAAGGAGTCGAAAATGAAAATTGGTGTAGTAATAAGTCAGCATTTTCAACGCTCCATTGTTTAGAATATCCGAACCGTTTAAAATGTCGTTACGTTTTCATAGCGAGAAAGACCACAGATTGCTGGGAAAATATTACAATGTCAAATGAAAGTAGACAAAGTTAAGCGGCATTTTAGTACTTTGGGGCAACTTTTTGTGAAAAGGAACAATAAAAACATTACGCTACAGGCTTTTCTCGTAGTCTATTCATAGGTTCAGTATTAGGAAATAGAAATATGATGATTTCCGTGATATATGATAATAAAAAAATCACTTTCGCTAAAGACATTTTCTGTTTATGGCCGCCTTTTGTACACCTGTGTTGTTCTAATTATGTTTTCTTGTATTCCTTTGTGTGTCTTAATGTATATTCTATTCTATTCTGTCTTTTTATTCTTCAGCTGGTTTATCCTGTTGCTGGCTTGACATCTGTAAAATAATCGATCAGAGAAAAACAACCTAATCCGTCTCGTTTCATTAAACCGACTTCAAAAAGGAGGAGGTTTCTCAATTCCACTGGATATAATTAAAGCTTTCACGTAATATAATTAAATTAACTTTCAATCATTATTATATTCTTGGGAGGAAAATGCGATAGGTGAGCTAAGCAAAGTAAATCAAAATACAGCCAGATAATAACTTCAGTTTCTATACCTAGGTAAATTATATTTTGCTCTAGTCCTCCACTCAGCTCAGCCACTATACTTACATTCTAATCGTGCACCGAAACTGCTCAAAATCGCACAGTCGCACGCCGCAATCCGCGCGAAAAGCCGTCACTGCGCGCTACTGGCTGAATGCAATGCGTTTCCACCGCGTCAAATAAAAAAATAAACACTTTTGAAATTGGCGCGAATGTAGTTTGAATAAGATTTTTCTTTTTTCAATTCTTTTGTTTTATTTCTTACTTATTAGTTAGTAAATTAGTAATTTTAGGTTATAGAAAATGTGAAGTTTTCTCAATGGAGTAAGTGTATTTACGTTAGATTATTATGTATTGGAAGAGGGTGCTATTGGTGGCTACACTGTCGTCGGTTTTGGATGTCAACAGTGAACAACTATTCGGGAACAATGTGAGTACATTATATATCTATCAAAACAGTGTTCGATAATTACTACAAGAATACAACAACAACAATATACCTTTTCTTTCCAGCTAAAATAAATATGCAAACGTAAGCGGTTTTCTCATTAATGCATAAAAGAAACAACTTTTTGGGAAGAAAGTGCCTCTTTTTTGTTATTTGTTGTATCACTACATTTACCTCTTTGTGGCAGCTTTTTATCAATTTTTTTTATTCACGTTATGCTTTTTAATTTAGCAGGTTTAGCTACTAGCTAACTAGTTTTCCCATGGATTTTTTCTCCTGATGTGTATAGTATACTTAGTGGGTAGGTACTTTTAAACTCATACATTTCAATTTGAAATAAGGTCAAATGATTACACAAGTAGGTATATAATAAAAGGGCTAAAACTATAAAGAAAATGTTATTTCTGATGAAGCTGGTCACAAAAAATCACAATTTGATAACAACATTCTATACACTGGCCAAATTATTTTTTCTTTGATACTACAGGCCTTTGCTACAGGCATACGAGAATTTTGAATAATGGAACCACATTGGAAATGCTGGCAAGCAGTTTAGCTTCAAATTAGGCTAACCTATTACGGAGCCGGTTACGTAGACCATTTCGACCATTGATGGAATTTATACTCTGTGGAATAAGTAGAGTGGCCGCTACGGGTCAAGGATTGTCACGATGGGGTTTTGAATGTTAGGATAGGAGATTTTGTTTAGATCCGTATCTGTTATAGCTATTTGTTGTTCACATAATATGTAGATAGATAGAGGACCGAATCGAAAACTTTCGAATATTTAGTTTTCAATGCAGTAACAGCAACAAGGAAAATTAGAGACAACTTTTTAAATGACGAGCATGCGTATTTCGAGACCAAAAAAAGGCATTCAAACGTGATCACGCCATAATGTCAAAATAATAAATTTTAATAGGATCATTGTCTGAAGATGGTATTTAAAGAGGTATTGTAAAGGCCGAAACAAGAATATTATATTACTTACTTCTTTCCTATCCTGTGCTAGACCCTTGGACGAATTACCATAGTTGTGTGTGTTACTAAGTCCATGGCTAGACCTGACTACTTACAGCTCATTCAGTTCTAAAAAAAGTTTTAAATTGAATGGTTTCTTTTGTTTTATATTGGCCAGAGACTATTTAAAAAAACAAACAAACCTAGCTAAGTAAATCCGCACAAATCGAGGCGCGAGCGCAGGTCACGGTCGCGACCTAAGGCTGAGCTTTGCGAATTCCTCTCATTGTTCTGATTCTGTTCCACCTGCCAGCCAGACATCCTTGACAGTAATGGCCTTTCTTTTCTAACTAATACTGTCAACATGATTTGGACTACCTATAAGAAAATTTGGCAAACGTTGGCTCAAGAGAAATGATTATCCTTTTGATAATCATTACCAACGGCCCTAGCCGCTTGGCCACCTTCGGACTTCCATTCCGAAGTTCGCGGCTTCAAACCTCGGCACGTACCAATGTGTTTTCGATTTTCGAATTCATATGTACGTTTATTCGACGCTCTTACGGTGAAGGAAAACATCGTGAGGAAACCTGCACACACCTGCAAAGAAAATCTTAAGATTGTGTGTGAAGTTGACCAACTCGCACTGGGCCAGCGTGATCGACTAAGGCCTATTCACCCTGGTATCAGGGTAGGCTCGAGCCCCTCGGTGGGGACATATATTATGAGCTGTTAATGAATCAGTACCAAAACCTTACCTTCAGGTAACAGTAAAAAGAAAAAAAAAAACATCTCATTGGTTGCCCTTCTTTCGCCTGCACGCGATAGGACTTGATGAAGGCTACTGACGACCCTATTCGAGTGGCTGGTTTCTGGGCCGACACTGTCTGAGTTTGCTATCGACTCGAAAAGAAGAAGAAGGTAACAATGGCAACACCAGGCAGGTAGCAGAGTCCCTCAGGCGACGTCTCTTTCACGATGTTTCCCGAATCAACTCTACTTCAGAAAGAGCTTTCTGCTCCCTCGCAGGTCCGGTGATACTTGATACGTCAATTTTGTGACACAAACTTAGGTTAATTTAAAAAAGTGGCCTAGCAAGGTTTCTCTTAAAATTTTCCCACAGATATGAGCACGCCGTTTTGTATTTTTTCTATACATAACCTATTAAAATAAAAGTGAAGAATCGGCGTGTCTGTACATTGATTTGACCTGATTGTAGGTGTTAAAGGCAGTGTAGCTGAACACAAAAATACCAGTTTTGAAAAAATGACCGGTCTGTCTGTCTGTCTGTTTGTACACGCTAATCTCTGGAACCGTTTTGGACCGATTTAAATGAAATTTTGCATGGTGGTACCTCATATCCCCGGTCTACATCTTAGATACTTTTTTACGACGGGAAACTGTGCACGGAAAAGTTGATATACAACACGCGCGTAGCCTTGGGCGGACAGCTAGTTTGAAATAAAAAAAAAACTTGTGCTACCTCACTAAATATCGAACTCACCAAGGTGATTAATAAAACAGTTATTTGATCTGATCTATGTTTCTTATTAACTTTTTAAACAGCAATAGTAATAGTAAAACCACAAAAAATCAAAAACATAAATGTCCACTAATCCAATGACACCATTTAATTGTTAAACGGAAGGAAGCTTCGTGACAAAAACTCTATAATGCGAGGTAGCCGTGCCAAACTCATTATCAACGGTATTGTTGTGGAGTTTGAGCGTACTTTCCTTTGCCACTGACCTTGCAGAAAACTTTGAAATATAAATGTCCTTAATTACAACATAATAAAAATTCAGCAAAATTCATTCGGCAAAATGTACATAGGTATGTACCTACGAGCATCACTGATGCACTGATTTTTTTATTGCATTCGTTATTGTCCGGACCAGATTTGCATGCCCTTTTTACGGCAGGAAAACATCTAATTACCACAGGTATAAGTAGGTAATAATAACACAGACAGAGTGGACAGCTAGTAATTTACTTAATAAGGTTTAAAATGGCAAATAACAAGTGGCAAAAACAGAGTTAATATTCAAAACCTCAAAAAAATACCTACACTTTCTACAACCAAACCAACGACCCACCTTGAAGGTTGCGTCTTGCAACCATGCACCATGAAGGGTGTAGCAACGCAACCATTAAAGCTTGCTCGATCACCACCACTGCACATCATCTAGATTTACGTAATCATGCAGAGCTGGTGGAGAAACCATTGAACATCATTGTGACAAAGTGTTGAAAAGTGTAATTTGAGCGCACGATTAAAACATTTTGGAATGAAAGTGCAATAAAAAACACACTTCAACACATAATAAAAGACCGAACCCTTTGTACTATGGTTCAGTTAATTTGTCTTTCTTCATGTCGTTTTTGACTACAGTCATCCAAGTCTGCAGGGGGCTCCCTCGTTTCTTCGCGCCGGTGTCTATATCTAGAACCTGCCTAGTCATTTGGTCCTCGGGCCTTCTCATTAAATTTACTTATTTATACCACCTGAGACGGGCTTCGGTGAGTTTGTCTTCGATACAAATAAATTTCAAACAGAATGTGCGCAAAGTCAGTCTTATCGCTATTTAACAATCTCTTCCAGACAACCTTAGAGAGCTATAGGTATTTGTAGTTGTATGCGGTCAAAAATTACAAGTATAAATCAAAAAGCGTAAGCGACTTACTGTGAAAGCACAGATTAAGTAAGCTAAGTTAGAAGACGTTGAACTTATGAACAAAAGGTACTTAAAAGTGGCAACCCGAAATTTATGTGCGAAAAAGCGCAATCCTAAAATTCCAAATGTTTTGTCTGCAAAATTTATTGCTGACTCCGTGAACACAAACTTAGGGGCTTTGGCCTCAAAATGTATCCAGAATCAGGAAATACCTCAATCGTAAGTACAATCTTGTAAAGAAAGATTTAAAAAGATAAACAAGGTTTGGGTTAACGATATAATTAAACTGTTGTTTGAGTTACACTAACAATGCGAGGAAATATCCGACCAGTAAGGTAGAGATGATTGAACGACGGCTAGCGTAACAGCCTCCAAAGATAATGTTCAATATTTTGTTAGAGAGGTCAAATAATTTCAATTTCCATATTTAGGAAGTGATTTATAATAGTAGAAGCACTATAAACCAAGTATGAGACGGGAAATGTTACTATGAAGTATTATTAAGAACAAAATATTTGCTGTGCACATAATAATACAGAGCGACAGTAAAAATTGGTAAATTAAATTTATTCAAATCTAGAAGCTACGCATTTGAGTTCCGAAATGGAACAATGTTTTGATTTTTTTAATGCAGTATGGCAATAATAATAATTAATTTGATATTATTTCATTCTAACTAAAAGTAAGCTCGACTTTCTCAGTGAAAGGTTGGTACTCTAGTGCCACCAATCCGCGCTTTTTAATATTTTCCGCGATTTCCTGCTTGGTTTAAAATAAAGATTAAAAAAAATGCATGCGTTAGTTACTCGTGCTTTAGCAATTTCTTTTTTTTTTTACATTGTTTATCAAGGCACGTTTAGTCCTTCCTCTGCCAAGGTGGCTGATCTCGCCGTGACACCGTGACGAGTTGTCACGGGCCGGGAGCTGACACTCGACCGCGCGTCCATTAGTGCCGCAAGAGAACTGCAATGCGCGTACGCACAATTGTGTGATATAGTCTTCTAGTGCAAATGTGCGTAAATCTTTTCGATAGTAGAAACTTGGTTGATGGTAGAAACTTCTTTATCTGCTTTTCGTGTCGATTCGGCAACTAAGTTTTTGAAGACCAAAACTCCGCCACGGAAGCAACATTTTCCATGGCATTTGTAAGCAGAAATTGTAGACAGTAGACGATAGAAACTTGATGCTAGGTTGCTACTAGGTTCACCGGTATTTTTATAATCTACTTTACATCTACATTAATCCTCCTTTTCAAGACTGCTGTTGTCATTGGCTATGCTGAAATCATATTTAGTTCAATATTAACACATATATTATATTATGCTGTTCGTATTCTGAATAAAAAAATGATTCAACTGATACACACCTTAGCAATCAGTGTGATCTCGAACCCATCTGCCAAAATAATTATTCCTGTTGTTGTTGTGATCCAAATTCAAAGTCTATTTTGTTCTTTCCACGCTTTTAATATCAAAAAACGCGAAGCGCAAATTCTCTTTGCCAAAACCGTTCCCAGAAAAGCAAGGCAATGACATTTTCCCCTGCCAAACAGTCTTCTCACGCTTCAGCCATTTTGCATCGGGTCGTGACTTCCCGGTCTGTCGCCACGGATAATAACGTCTACTAACTCGTTGAACTTTTGGGCCAACCGTCACAGTCGCGAGGGGCTTGCTTCCGTGACACGACAAAGATTTAATAACACGTGACAGATTCAGATAAGTGTTACCGTAATTCTTTGTTATAGATGGAGTTGAAGTTTCTGTGCGGCAGGCTACGTAATGCGCGAAAAGGCCGAGAATCTAACACATTATAGAGCTACTATGGTTCTTAATGTCACTATGTCGCTTTTGACAGTTTCTCGAGCGGTATACACTCACTATACATGCATATTTGAACTTTTTTTTCCGGAACAAAATGGTAGTAATAATGGATCAGTTCCCTAAGGAACATATTTGAATTCTCAAAAATTATAGTTTAACTTGTCATACCAAATGGCCGGTCACGAGTCTGAAGTTTATATAAAAAAGCGGCCAAGTGCGAGTCGGAATCGCCCATGAAGGGTTCCGTAGCAGCCAGTAACATAATATAAAAGTTTTTGTGGTTCGTTGTGACTTTGATCGATGTTTTAATAATAGTGAAAGGTAAATTGCGATTTACGATTTATGACGTATTAAAAAAAACTACTTACTAGATCTCGTTCAAACCAATTTTCGTTGGAAGTTTTCATAGTAATGCACATCATATATTTTTTTTAGATTTATCATTCTCTTATTTTAGAAGTTAGAGGGGGGGGGACACACATTTTTCCACTTTGGAAGCGTCTCTCGCGCAAACTATTCAGTTTAGAAAAAAATGATATTAAGAACCTAAATATCATTTTTGAAGACCTATCCATAGATACCCCACACGTATGGGTTTGACGAGAAATTTTTTTTTTAGTTTCAGTTCTAAGTATGGGGACCCCCCAAAATGTATTGCTTTCTTTCCAATTTTTTGTAAAAATCTTAATGCGGTTCACAGAATACATCTACTTACCAAGTTTCAACAGTATAGGTATTATAGTTTCGGAATAAAGTGGCTGTGACATACGGACGGACGGACGGACAGACAGACAGACAGACATGACGAATCTATAAGGGTTCCGTTTTTTGCCATTTGGCTACGGAACCCTAAAAACTAGCGACCCGCCCCGGCTCCGCACGGGAAAATGGTTATTGTGGATTATTCTTAAGAATATTATGCATGTATTATACATATAAACCTTCCCCTTGAATCCCTCTATCTATTAAAAAAAACCGCATCAAAATCCGTTGCGTAGTTTTAAAGATTTAAGCGTACAAAGGGAGGGACATAGGGACAGAGAAAGCGACTTTGTTTTATACTATGTAGTGATAGTGATAGTGAAGTTGAATATTATATTTGAGATTTCTACCTACCTATTTTCCTAGAAAGTTGTTCAGTTTCATGAGTACTACCAATATGTTGCGGATAAACAAACAGTTAAATTTCACGATGTATAGATAAGTATACAACCTTAGAGTATAAATAAATAAAAATTACTTACAAAATCCACACGCAATTGTTTGAGTTTTATTAAAATTAAATCATTATCGAAGATACTCACAAAACAATGTAAATAAGAACTAAATACGGCCTCGTAGCCTAGTTGGTAGTACGTCTGCCTACGAAGCACAAGGTCGCGGGTTCGAATCCCGCCCAGGGCAAACATTCGTGTGATGAGCACTTGTGTTTGCCTTGTGTCTGGATGTTGTATATATGTCGTAGCCAAGTGGTTAAAATAGCCGTTCAATCAAACAGCTAGCCCTTTGACTGAACATCGCCATTCAATCACACGGCTGTACGTCGCTTAGCCGACTTGTTGACTGCAACGTTCAACACTACAGCTTGACGACGCTTAGCCAAATGGTTAAATGGCAAATTAACTAGGGTGACCATTAGTTTAGCATGTGATTTGAAAAAATAGGAAAACTTTTTGTAATTTCTTGGGAGATTTTTCTTGGATTAAGTTTAAGGACGGTTTAAGAGGTGACCAAAAGTTTGAACAAATTAGTAAACATGAAAAACAAATTAATAATCGTAATATTCTTTATTGTTGCATGTTGGGCAGAGCGATACAAAAATTTGAACAGTTTTTTTTGCTATACAAAACTGACTCTTAATATTATACACCATCTTGTCTCTGCCTCCATGTCCATAATCTTTATGAATAGTATTTAGCATGATGAAATACTCTTTTCAGGGTACAATGCGTATCACAGGATCATCAGTACTCTTTCTTTTTAAAATAAGATATTCTTTACTGCCAGTTGTCATTAAATCGTATTTTGATATCCAATAATAAGACATAGAAGCCCTGCATTCCGTGTTAGTCATGGACACCCTAGCGTTCTTTAATAACTTCAAATACCTTGGTGATCCATTTCATAATCCTGTGATTTCTCTTCGTATAAGTTTTAAAATTTTAATTCACTCTTATCACTCGTATGTGCCTCCATAATTTCTGGCTCTTCAACACTAGTAACGTACCTATATTTACTACTTTCTTTCCGAAAAATATCTAGAAACAATCAAAAACACAAGCAAGTTGACGCCATATTGAAAACAAAACACACCTAGCGCCGTCGCGGTGGTAAGCTGAACTAATTCAATTAAAAGGCGGCTTTTGAGTCAGCTGTAATGTTGAACGTTTTGAGCGCCTCAAATATTCAATTAAGAAGCTAGACGTGTGATTGAATGGCGATGTTCAGTCAAAGGGCTAGCTGTTTGATTGAACGGCTATTTTAACCAGTTGGCTACGACATATATGTAAATTAGCTGTATGACACCCATAGTATAGGCTCTGCCTAGTTTGGGGTCAGATGGCCGTGTGTGAGATGTCCCCACATATTTATATATTTATTTATTATTTTAAATAAAAAAGTAAAAATTAACTTTGAAACAACAGTGGCTTAAATAAATGTCAATCATCGTCGTTTTTTTAAACACTATTAGGTATTTGATTTTAAAATAATATCTACATGCGGAAACCCTATCCAATGTCACGTCAATCTAAATAAATAAATCTGTCATCTTAACTAAATTATATTGACACATTGGCATTTAATTAACGTGATACATGTCAAAATACCCCCTATTATTTTTTGCCTTATTTAGTTTTCTGCGTTGTACAGTCAAGAGCACTTAAAACACTTTACTAGACTATCCGGCCTTTTCGCCGTTCCTGTGTCTGTTGAATAAAGGAGATAATCGCGACGCAAATGTTTAGCTTTAAGTGATCTTAATTGTACCTACATACATTAGGTGACAAAAATTTCCTCCAGCATAATAAATATTAAACATTAATGGCTGATAGTTACTCTAGTAATTAAAGTAGTGTGTACTGCAGCTATAATCCTAAGAAATCCAGATATCGCAATAATTCCACTCTTGGCAGGCGAGTTGAGAATTGAGAATCGTCAACAGCAAAAAACACAAACAAAATGTATACTGTAGGTAGAGTGTAACGTGTAAAGGTAATGTGCTAAATAAATAGTTAATTTTACAAGAGTCAATATCGATAAACAAACATGATATCTTACCAGAACATTAAGGCAGGGTCGGAATTTCAACTATGATCTTTAAGTACTCTTATAAGTACGTTATCGAGTTAGTTAATCGTTTAAGTTAACGATCGTGTAGTAAATGTCGTTCACACATGAGCAATTCGTATGTTAATTTTACAACATGTAGCTATTTTGTGAGAAAGGCGACAACTTATTTTTAGATTTTCATGGTAGGCGCGATGATGTCCAGTAAAAGACATCAACGCGCTCCAAAATATTTAAATGTAGTTTAATAGTAAAGTTCAATAAATAAACGGGCCTACAGAAACTTGACGCAAAATCAGTTAATAAATTCAGTTTATGAAATGAATAATAAAGTTTTTTTTTTATTTCAGGGTTAGGTTAGATTAGGTTTTTGTCAAGCACACTAATTAAATTTCTTTGAACCTAAATTCAACTACCATTAAAAAAGAAATTTGAAAGTTTGAAAGTAACCGACACCCAAAGTAAGTATGTACCTTATACATAACAAATGCATACTCTACCATGGATTATTCTGCAGTTACCAGGTACCTGTTTTCTAAGTCTTAAAACCTGTTCCAACTGCACCATAATCTATTTCATACTAGACATTAAAACCTCATAGAATTACGTTAAAGATGCATTAACACTGGCAAAAGACAAAATTATATTTAAATCTAAAATTTAAATCCGACTGCGTAACTCTAGACTCAGGTTAATGTTAAACATAACATAGAAAATATGCACACCAGAAATGACAAGAAATACAGTCCACAACGATGAAAGTAGGTATAAAATAGGAGGCCTATTGATAACTTTGCAATTTCTACCAAGGAACCCACATCATAGTAACTAACATAACTACTGTTATTTGACGCAAAGCAGACGTTATAATTTTTTTTATTTAATCAAGAACCAATCAGTTCTTCAGGTGCCATGATAACATGATGTGTCATGGGCGACATTATACAAATTTGTTAAGTCAATACCGTTATCCTATTTAAGGAAATAATTATGAAGAGATTTTTACAGCACTTTGTCAGTAAATTGTGAGTTTATCCCTTGTCACATTACTTTATACTACGGTGATAGCGAGACGCGGTAGATATAATTAGATTTACAAATTCAGGACTTGTGTTTTTAAAATTTTCATTACAAGACTAGATTTCAATTTTTTTGCCCAACTGCTCTTTCCAAAAGTGTTCACGCCCTGTGGCCCTCACGAGATTAGCATAGAACGAGTTCTCATTACACAGCCTTTACTTGTTTGTCAAAATAAAAAGTATTTTATTTGATAATGGGAAAACCGCGAGGGCTTTATAAAATACTTAAAGACGCCGGAGGTTAGATAAGCTTCGCTCGGGTCTCGGTTTAGCGATGACGGCTAATAACCCTCTTTCATGCTTCCCGCAGTCGGCTAAAAATAAGCAGCGGAGTAGAAATTGCACCTTACGCCACTTTCTGCCGAGCGATACGCAACAGCGGCGAGATGCAGAGATACTCCTCTACACTATACTGTTTCTGTTTCCCCCAACGACTAGAAAGGTGTATTAAAAAACATCCACCGCAGATGTGGAGTACTGATTGTTGCGCAAGCGGCGGCTGAAAGTCGGTTATATTTTTTTAAGATTTACTAACAGCTCATATATTTTTAAAATTGATTTTTTAGATTGATTTTAATAATTTTGATTTAAATTTAATTAATTTATAATTTTTAACTTAATTTTGTAATATAATTTGATGATGTTTTTGACATTTTTGTACACATATAAGGACTCTTTCTGAAACAAAAACATTTTTTTTTTATATATAAAGAAATTAAAAAAAATTAAAAAAACTGCCTCGATATATATAATATGTCCCCACCGAGGTGTCGAGCTTACCCTGTAATAAGTGAACAGGCCTTAGTCGACCACGCTGGCTCAGCGGATAGGTCAACCTCACACACAACCGTTGAATTACTTCGCAGGTGTGTGAAGTTTTTCCTCACGAGGTTCCTCACCGTAAGAGCGTCGAACAAACGTACATAATAATATGAATTCGAAAATCAGTGCCCATGTAACTTGATATCATTTAAAATTATTGAATCAAGTTTAACTTATTCTTTAAATATTTATACCTAAGTAAAAGTTATGTTTTTGAAATCATTTTCGAAATGAGACTAAAAGCAATATAACACATAAGTAAAATGCACAACGGACAATGAACAGTTTGATATGAAATTACAAAGACCTTTATTTTAAATATATATTAATTACAGGAAACAAAGATTAGATTATCGTACAAACAACTTCATTAATTACATTTATAACTTTTTTCTGTGCGTGAATAATGAGTCTGTTTTGTCTCTACCATTACTAAAATGGGGACATATGTGAGCTGTTAACGATTACTAAAATAGTACCTAACAATATTGAAAAAAAAAAGCTGCCTGGAAGGATGAAATTCCTCGAGATATAGGTTCATGTCTTCATTCATGTACGAAATTTTAATAAATAGTTGTTCATTTAGATGCAATCACATCAAGCTTTCCAAATATTTCTTGTACTTAGTTTTTTTATTTCCTCAGAAGTAACTAACGATTTACAAAACAAGGGATTTTTCATCTTCGTTAGATATGCTAATACATGCATCATAAACATGAATAATAATGAATATGCAAAGTATTGCAAGCAAGAGAGAGTCATTGAACCGACTAAGGTATATGTACCACATATTATCATAATAATATTACAATTACTATATAATATGAATGCATTACAGCGATGATAAAACATTAGTAGGTGAAAAAAAAAAACATGTTTACTTAAGGCTTTCGTGCTTGGCTTTTTGCTTGCAAGTACAAGTGCAACCCTACCGAAACTTTGGGAAAAATAAGCCTATCTGTAGACATTCCTAAATTTAAAAATTATTTTGGGTACTTGGTTTATTTAATCAAATACGGAACGGATTATGATGCGGTTTTTTTTAAATAGATAGAGTGATTCAAGAGGAAGGTTTATGTGTATAATACATGCATAATATACTTAGGGATAACACACAATAACCATTTTCCTGTGCGAAGCCGGGGCGGGTCGCTAGCTAGTATTCTTATATAGTACAAAATCCTCACAGGTGCATGCATATCGGAAGATGCAGTTCTCAGTGCAATAGCCGATGCAACGAGAGAATGCATCTAGAATGTCGCATTTCCTCTCTCCACTCGCTATCGTGCGAATGCTTTAAATAGCACGCATGCGCTAAAGTGAGACGATGTTATGCATGCTTAGAATATTTTAGCTAAGTCTCAGTCAAGTTTTTATTCAGTGATTTAAAGCTGATTAATGTTTGTCTGAGGGCTTAATGATTGACAATCGGTATATATTTAAAACTAGCTTCCCGCCGCAGCTTCGCCCGCGTTTATAGTTTTTCCCGTGGGAATAAGGAATTTTCCTGCGGTAAAAATTAGCCAATGTATGTTCGCAAGGTCTATTCTATCTTTGTGCCAACTCCGCCCGCTTTAACAATGTTTCCCGTAGGAATGATAAATTTTCCCGCAGTAAATCGTAGCCTATATTCTTTTCCAAGGCTTATTCTATCTTTGTCAAGTTTCATCAAAATTGGTTCGCTAGTTTCGGAGCCAATTCAATTATTAAGAAAATTTCAGGTATTTTTTTACACCTTGGGTTACATTATTGAAGTTTTAGGAAGGATTCCTATTTAAAAAAAAAATATATAGCCAATGTTACTCAGGGATCATGTAGCTTCTCAACAGCGAAAGAATTTATGAAATCGGTTCAGTAGTTTTAGAGCCTATTCGATGCAAAGAAACAAACAATCAAACCTTTCCTTTCCTATTATACTCGTAGTAGAGACAAGGCGAGCTGATGAAAATTGTTTGACACAGAGTTGACAGGATCTTATATATCCTATCCCACATAAAACATTTATATTATAACACGAGAGAGACTGAGAGGAGCATTGTTCCTTAAAAGCGTCCGTCTGTCAACGCCAATTTGCCTCGAAACTATTTATTTATAGTATGTATCTCGCAGCTTATACAACGGCATATAATTGCTTAGCTAGACAGTAAATTTCTAGATGGCTGCAAACATCGGCGTGTGACTTTGCAGCCTGTACTATCGGTATCAGACGACTGGTATGCACGTGTGTAGTTTAGTTTGGGATCAGATGTCTGTGTGTGAGATGTCCACATTTAATATTTTAATTTATAAATCACCTACAAGCAATTTAAACAAAAATTTCCCTTAGAATAATATATTTAAAATTGCTTGCTTACGATGAATACTGATCGGTATTTTAGCTAGGAATGTAGCAATGTCATATAACTCGCTTTTCGCTCAACACTGCGCGTGCGCTCGAGCCAGACGATACGCATATTTAGAATGTTTTAGTAAACTGTTCACAGTCACCGGAAGGAAATTAAAATTGCTTACGAGAAATGATGAAAACATTACAGAATGGACCCCTGTTGTTTGGTTATTCCCATAAAAATTTAATTATATTACAACTACATAACTAACTACATACTATGCGGGCAGCGCAGGACTGATCATTGTGGAGATCCTTGGGGAGGCCTTTGTCCAACAGTGGACGTCTTACGGCTGAGATGATGATGATGACGATGATGGTAACTATGACATTTACATGACAACTATGTACATAACGACATTTACATTCAATTAATTGGAATGTTACATTAATTTTTGAGGAGAGATTGACACTTGTCAAGAAAACTTTTTCCAGCTTCCATGTCGAATGTTTGTCAAGATTCATATATTATTTTGTGGGTCCTTAATATATTAAGGACTTATTATACTTAAGGAGGAATGTGTGTGAGTTAATCTATCCCCCCTAATTTAGGGTAGGTTCGAGCCACTCAGTGGGAACCTGTATGTCAACGATTCAAGGACATCTATATAAAACTAAGCGATGGTATGTGGTATTGCAAGTAATAATCTTATTTATCTCCGATTATTACAGCGTAAACTAGATTTAAAGATAGAAACCTGATCTAAAGGTCACATCACAATATTGCTGTCAGCAAATATAAACATTTGTCGAAATGAAATAAGAAAAAGTTTCAAGGAAACGAAAGTTATTTGACTTTTTAATCCAAATAACTTTTTTAAGTCATATAATATAACTCTCGAAAAAGTCTTAAAATATAAAATCAATTGTGACAGGTATTAACAATATTTCGGACAGTGATTTTTACCTGAAATGCGTCTTTCTTTTAATTTATTCATTTTTTTATTTATTAGGGACTTTTAATCACTTACTGGGATTATGTCAGCCCTATCGTAACAGACTACAATTCTAGGTTTGAACTTTGGTGACGATACTGCATAAAGAAATATTTTAAATAAATTTCAATTTTATTAAGACTTTATATTTTAATAAATTAAAATTTAATTTTTAATTTAATTTTAATAAATTTAATGTATTATTTGTACCTTGATTCATTATTATTTCTGCATTTTATTTTATTGAAAAGAATTTACTTTAATAACAAAGTAAAAATTAATTACTACTGCAATGAATAATAAATGCATAAATACTCTATATATCTTGCATTTTATCAATTTAATTTCTCGACCTTAAGATCTATTACAAAATTAAAAACCAAGGTTGTAATATAACAGCAGTACTCACTATTTATGATCAACCACATACATGTCAGTAATTAAAAACGTGATGATAATAAAGTAATTGCCCATGTTGCATGAAAAGTTGAAGTTACGACATTGCGTGAAACGGTTATGTCGTTGCTCAAGATATAATTGGGATGTCACGGCTTTCATTGTGCTGTACTGTTTTAAATAAAACACGTAACATCTAAACCGTATTATGTATTTCTATTAGCAGTAATAATTTACCATAGGAATAAGTGCTTTCCCTCGGTAAAAAAAGGAAGGTGTTGCAGACGCTAAATCTGAAAGAGATGCTCTGATCCTTTGATAAACTCGTCACAGCACAGGTCCTTTTTACCAATGTAAAAGGACACGAGATATTTTTAAAGGTGCCTAAAAAAAATTGCTACTATAGCTAGCAATAAGAACACACATGACTTCTTTCTGCTTTTTATTATAATATCTATCCGTGCATTAAAATATACAAGGGGTAAATTACGGCTTAGAAAAAACTGGCAGCGTACTCCGAGGCGTTCATCGACACGGCCGTGTCGTTGTCAAGAGGTTTGTCGGAGGGAGAGGTCCAGTTGTGAGGTAACTGAGGGCCATTGAGGATTTCAAGAGGCTCATTGAGGATTTCAAGAGGTCTACTGAGGTTTCTTTTTTGTAAACATGCCAATGTCATTTTCTGAAATAAACTTTGACACGCACCCTTTGACCAAAGCGAACATTGCTAAGGAGTATGCACTAAAAGACATGACGATATAAAATGACACAATAACACTATTACACTGAAACATTGCTTCTAGTCATATGTTGATGGGTGGTTGTGTAAAAGTTATAGCAGTTGATTCGATAATCTGTGGAGATTTAATGTTTTAAAAACTATACCTTTCAGAGATATATTGACGTCATACATTTTTCTGTCCTTATTTAACGACATTTCAGGAGGTTTCCGGTGGTCTTCTTTCTGTTTCGCGCCCAAATTTTGCCCCTCTGAAGTCTCATGTCACGATCGACAAATTGATTTTGAAGTTAAATTAAAAAAAAATGGACGACAAACCCACGGCACCAAAATTGGTGCCGTGGCTTTGTCGTCGGGACCGATTTCTCTTCAAATATATAATATTACCTTAAACTGATGACTGATACTAAAACTACAGGATATATGACACATGTTTACAAAAAAAGAGATCTTTTTATAAAGCCGTCTTCTCATAATATCCGTTAGAAAAAAGGTCTCGCAAATTTCAACCTCTGTCTCTGCAGACTTCACAAGCTGTGTCGATAGATTCATCTCCTTCATTGAAAAACTTGAATAATACTAAAACTAATGACTAATATTAAAAATACGGGATATATTTTACGTGGTAAACAAAAATTGTATCTAAAAGTTTTGTAGTTTTGGCACCGTGATCGAAGGAAAACGAGTCTACCAAACTACTATAATCCGTGTCACCATCGACATATAATGTTAATATCTTTAAAATTATTCAAGTCTGAAGTAATATTGTACTTGATACTAAAACTTAAAAATATACGTGACATCTCTTTAAAATTTTGATCTAATTCATGAAGTAGTTTTGAAGATATATCTGTAAGAAAAAGGCCTAGCAAATTTTAGCTGATTTCGAAACTGTCACTATAAGCCGTGTCGAGAGATAAGTCTACTTAATTTAAAAATGAATAATACTTAAAAGTGATGACTGTTTTTGAAAATAGAGGATATATTTAACGTATAAAATGAATATTGTATAAAAAAATCCAGTATTATGTGCAGCGTGACCGCAGGAAAATGAGTCTTAAAAACTGCCATAATCCGTGCCACTAACGACATTATAAATGTTAATATCTCATAAAATATTTAGGTTTCGTGCAATATTTTACTCGAAACTATTTAAACTGAATATACGTGACTTCTCTTAAAGATCTTAATCATTATTAATGAACTAGCTTTCCGCCGCGGCTCCGCCCGCATTTACATCTTTTCCGTGGAAATGAGGCATTTTCCCGGGGTAAAAGGTAGCCTATGTTACTAAGGGTGAATGTAGCTTTCCAATGGTGAAAGAATTTTCGAAATCGGTTCAGTAGTTTTTGAGTTTATACATTACAAGCATACACGCACACACACACACGCAAGCACACACACACACACAAATACGAATCTTTCCACTTTATAATAATATATATATATATTATTTAGTATGATTTTTCTGAAAGATATATCCGTAAGAAAAAGGCCTGGCCTATTTTTACCTACTTTATAAACTGTCTCGAGAATTCTATTAAAAAAATTTTTTTTTTTCATTACAGTTCGAAAATACCCTTCGTAGACTTTATGAAATAAAACTAACGAGAGTGATTTATTAATACTCGTACTTTAATTACAATAACAAAGCTATACGAAACAAATATACATTGTCATTTTAAATTAGTGATATAAATATATTTAAACTAAGGTTTTACACAGTCTTTCTTTCACAGGCAAACAAACAATACGTATCAAATCAATTACAATTTTAACGTCGTCCTTGTATAAAACTATCAAACAGTTATTTTAAGCCGTATACGAGTATATTGTGCACATCTGTTTCGCTTTTCTGTGTTTACTTCTCTCTTGCTTCCTTGGTCTGCTGTAACACATTTCCTTGGATATAAACTGCGGTACCTGTTGTGTCCTATTCTTTTTTATGTACAATAATGGTTAAATGAATAAATTATTTCATATTGTTCCAAACGCTTTAGGCTTTGAGCAAAGACATTAGAAATGCTTCATTATTTTCAGTTGTTGTTGTTATTTTTAGTATGAACTTCTCATATTGTGATTATTTTTGATTATATTATTATTAAACTTTTGTGTAACAATTATTGCAATTTAATTATAATTATGGCTTAAAAGTATCAATTAAATATTTATGCTTTTGTATCAGAAAGTAAATAAATATTGTATGACGTTGTCTGCCAGTTGATGCTATATCGTAATCTATGACACAGAAATTATATATAAGATCTTCAATATGGAGGTTGGATTTCTGTATCATCTTGTTATGGACTTAAATGTTGCGACAAATATTTTATTAATGACATAAAAGTCAATGTACCGTTCAAAGTTTTATATAAGTTTAAAAAAGTAAAGGTATTATTGTAAAATTTGCCTGAATTATCGAATAAATTCCATCAAACTTCTGACAGTCGATTTCCGGTTCAAAAATATAAAAATATAAAAACTAGTCCATGGCCTTGTCCTCCCCCTCTCAAATCTCCTGTCAGCCACTGACAGGAGATTTCAGAGGACTGCAGAGACACACTCAGAGTTTGAGTCAATTGCGTATCTATGTTTTAGACACATGGTTCTGTTTAATTTGGGAATATATCGTAAGAAAGTATCTCCCGACGACAACAAGAAGATTGTATCAATGGTCTCAATTCCACGCGTCCACCGTCTAAATAACTTAAAATTAAAATGTCTAAAATTTAACGAGTTTAAGTTGGTTATATCCACAAGTGCTATTCTACGGAGCCAGGCCAACTAAATTTAACGGGGTTTAAGCGACTTACTAAATTGTCTAAGTTGAGTTCAAGTTGTTGTTTTTTGATGTTATTTTTATGAGAAAGGCAAATTGTATCCTTGCCATACAACCTAATCATGTTTATTAATAAAAATTATCAGAATTTGTAAAAAAATCCTTAAGGAAGTTTTTATTTGTGTCAATTCATAATAAGTAAAAGTACAGTAACACGTGTAGGTGAACACTTTGAACTTAGGAACTCCGTTATTACGTAGGTAACAGTAAAGGCGAATATTACTGAGCAAATGTCCAGCCGCGTGTGCTGGTTCCTGTACATCTTGAAATATAGTAAATAAGCAGGAATAGTACAGTCAAGAGCAGGTCAAGTCATACTGAACCCACGCATCGCGATTCTCTCCCTTTTTGAACGCTGCAAAATCCAAAGTGTTCAACATAACATGAACTTGAATATTTCGCGTAAAAATGGCATGCATATTGCGTTTGGCCAACTAAAGCTAAGTTGAATTAATTGTCTATGGTTGCCTAAAATAAGGAACGTCAGATTAAAATTAGCAATGTCAGTTGAATTTGACAGTTTGCGTAGAATTGCAAAGTGGTTTAGCGACACCTAATTAAAATTAGACATTTTAACGGCCGCTCTGGAATTGGGTCCATCATATTCAAAATTAAACTGAAACCATTTTTTTAATTATTCTTTTATATTAATAATTATAAACTGTCATTCGCTGTTATTTGAACCAAAGTATGTGCCTAATCTGCATTAATTAAAAAAGCTAGTTGTTTAATAAACTAAACAAGATTTCAAGTGTAATCATGATCTGGCTTTCACTAATTGTTGAAAGGATCCCTGATTTTAATCATCTGTGGCGGAGGTTCTCCCATATTAAAAGAGGAATAGTGGAACTCTTTTCAGCCTCTTGTCTGTCAAATGATGTTTATGACATTTATTTATAATATAACATTTAAATATTTATTTGTTAAATATTTCAACAATAAAAAAGCGCCAGGAAGAAATAGTATTGAATTGAGGTAAATCTGCGCTCTTTGCAGCTTTAGAGATGATTTTCAGGCAGGAGAGGACGTAGAAGATTAAGACGTTCATTTTTAGATGAAGTAAAGGAAAAAGTTGAGGTTATGTCGTACCAGGAAGTCAAGAAGCTGGCTATGGACAGAGAGAGGTGGTGATTACTCCACGGATAAGTGCCTCGCTCTTAAATTTTGTATGTACAGTGATTATGGTAAACAGACATGCTTAGTTTGTCTGCTCATCAATCTAATCTGATACTATCCTTTTTTTTTTCAGATTTTATTTAAAAAAGTTAAACTTTTATCGAAGTACTTTCAAAAGACATGTACATCGTATAAAGCAACGTTTTATGTGGTGTCTGGTGGTGGTAATTATATTGAATAGATAATCTATTAGATAATATTCGTATCATGAGAAATAGAAAAAAATCTGTTACTTTACTATACATATAATCTCATTTAAAATACTAATCTTAACACTGAAACAGGGCGGTCTTTTTGTACAAGATTATTGTTGTTGTATCTATTTACTTGTTAAAATTATAACTGGTATAATATTATATACTATTCAACATTACACTTGTTCTTGTTTTGTTCTTAATCTGATTTGGACAGTTCTACAAAAGGGTCTAATTTTTCACAATTCGGTGGGTAAATTAATATTTGGGTTTCATCAATAGTTTGATAACAAAGATTGAAGTTTATTCCATCTTGAGTCTAATGACGACATTTAGCACCAGATATTGTGAGTGGTTTATGATAAAAGTCAGTCACCGAATTGAGACACCACCGAATTCAGAAAACTAGTCACCGAATTCAGAAACGGCTTAGGAAATATAGAAAATGAACGACTAAATTTATAAATGTTATCTTATCTTACTTAGCCTACACTGTCCCAGTGCTGGGCAAAGGTCTTCCTCTTTTTCTTCCACTGTTTCCTATCCTAAGTCAATTCTGGCCAGTCCCCCAAAAAGCTGTCCAGTTCATCCCGCCATCTCCTGCGCGGCCGTTCACCTCTACGTCTGTTGATCGGTGGGTGCCACAACGTAATTTATTTTGCTCATTGCGTGGCACGCAGCAGACGTATTCGGCCCAGTTCCATTAAGTTTGGCAGCGTTTGACCTTTGTGGCATCAGCTATATGAGTCCTGGATCGCAGCATGCTATTTCTGACTCGATCACGCATCCCCGCGTCCCCGGTCCCGCGCTGCACGCATCCAGCGGCTTCCCGCAACCCTCACCAGATTGTCGGTCCACCTTGTAGGGGGCCTGCTCACGCTACGTCTTCCGGCGCGTGGCCGCCATTCAAGAACCTTTTTTCCCCAACCACCATCGGTTCTACGTGCAATGTGCCCCGCCCAATGTCACTTAAGTTTCGCGATTCTTCGGGCTATTCGGGTTCGCCTGCGGATCTCATCTCATCCTTCCTGATTCGATCACGCAAGGAAACTCCAAGCATAGCCCTCTTTATCGCTGTTTGGGTGACTTTGAGCCTTCTTATGAGGCCCATCGTAAGCGACCACGTCTCTAATCCGTAAGTCATCACTGGCAACACACATTGGTTAAAGACTTTAGACTTAAGATACTGCCGTATTTGGGACAAAAAGATATTGCACAGCTTTCAGAACGCTGCCCAGCCGTTTCGGATTCGATGATTGACCTCGTTCTCGAAGTTAGATCTACCTAACTGGACTGTTTGTCCCAGGTAGATGTAATGGTTTACAACTTCGAGAACAGAGTCCCCAACTTTTATTGGAGTGGGTACTACATGGGCGTTTGAAATTACTTTTGCTTTCTCCATGTTCATCATCAGACCCACTTATTGGGAAACTCTATGTCCTCAGACATTGAGCATTGTACCGAGGTCCTCCAAGGTCTCAGCCATGACTACGATATCGTCGATAAACCGAAGGTGAGTGATGTACTCGCCATTGATATTGATGCCATGTCCTTTCCAGTCCAGAAGCTTAGAGATATCCTCCAGTACAGTGGTGAACAGTTTCGAAAAACCGTCTCACACCTCGCTGCAGCTAGATTGGTCTGGAGTTCTGATCCTGGAGTCGGACTGACATAGTGGCTTTCTCGTACAAACACTTCATCACCTCAATATACCGGTAGTCAATTTGGCACCTCTGAAGAGACTGCAGCACTGCCCAAGTCTCAATCAAATCGAAGGCTTTCTCATAGTCCACGAACGCTAAGCATAGTGGCTAGTTATACTCTTCGGTCTTCTGTAAAACCTGCCGCAGCATATGGATGTGCTCTTTGGTACTATAGCCCTTTCAGAAACCGGCTTGTTCGGGAAGCTGGAAGTTGTCGAAGTTGTGATGACTCTCGAAAACAATTTTTGGATATGGCTCAGAAGCGAGATGGGTGGGTCTGTAGTTCTTCAAAAGGGTTTTATCACCCTTTTTAAAAGAGGACCACCACGCTTCTAAGCCATGTCGTTGTTCCTTCGAGGAAGACGGAATAAAACAGTTTCTGGAGAGCTTTTAAGACTGCCTCCAGAAGCTCAGCAGTTAATCCGTCATCACCCGGCACCTTGTTTCTCAACTGTTAGAGAGCCATCCTAATCTCGTACAGGCTGACGTCCTGAGTGTCTTCTGTATAGTGTTGAGTGTTTCCTACAGATAAAAAGCCGATAGGAGGATTATTGAATCCGGAAACCTGCCCAGCCTACAATTAGGCTGGGCAGCTTTCCGGAGGTTGCGTCACGTTTTCTCGGTGCCCATACCGCAGAGCCTAAAGACAAAAGTCTTTGACCAGGTGCGTCCTACCTGTGGTGGTGCTAAAACGTGGATACTGACTGTGGGAGTAGTCCACAAATTTAAAGTTGCTCAGCGAGCTATGAAGAAGAATAAGCTCGGAGTCTCTCTAATGGATAAAATCCGGAACAAAGAAATCCGTCGGAGAATGAATGTAACCGGCATAGCCACTTGAATAAGCAAACTGAAGTGGCAGTGGGCTGGTCAGGTTTATCGCAGAAACGATAATCGCTGGAGTAACCGGCTTCTGCAGTGAAGATCACGTCTAGGAAAACGAAATGTAGGACGCACCTCAGCTAAATGGAGTGACGATCTGCAGAAAGTGGCTGGCAGCAGGTGGATGCGTACAGCCGAAGATCGGGCCAAATGGCGCGCCTAATGATGATGATGATGAAATATATACAAACTTCCAGATACAAGGCAAACACAAGTGCTGGCTGACCACACATATGTTTACCCTGGGCTGGGTTCGAACCCGCGACCCTTAGGTTGGAAGGCAGGTGCACTACTGACTAGGCTACGGGACCACAATAATACATACGTATAGCACAATTCATAACATTATTGAAAAATTCTGAATTCAGTGGAAGATTTCTGAATTCGGTGCACCATTTTACAGGTAATTGAGATCCACGAAATTGAGAAAAAACCACATTTCATCAAATAACTTGTAAATGTTACAAATTAAAGTATTTTTTTCAAAACGTACTGGTAGATATCACTTAAATATTCAATAGATTTAGCTCAAATTTAATATAAGACTTCACAAACAAAATGAATTCCGTCCACAGTTTTCAGAAATTACCCGACCCCAAATTCTCGGAAGAGTTTTGAACCCTCGAAAAATGCTCCTCAATGCAGCTATCCTCAAGTTCATACTGCTCAGCCGCTCGGGCTCATCTGGTAGATTGCGGGAACCAGCTAGTGGCATTCGTACTTCGCGAAGTTAGTGATATAAGTAAATAAAACTATTTGGCACGGGATTGAGGCAGAAGCTTCGGACAAAATTTAAATGTGTTATTGTGTCAAACTCCAATGATTTACAATAATTATTATTACTTATACGGCTTTGTTGTTTATCTCATGGTATGTGAACATTGGAATCATAATGAACTAGTTATTATTTAAAAAGTTATGAAGCAATAAAGAGTCAATTCTGGAAATCGGACACGCCATTTTAAGCCAAATTCTGCCCGTTTTTGAACTTTGAAAATTTTTTTTGGCGCCGTTTAAAACGTCCCGATTTTTCAGATATGCTCTCCATCAGGCCAATAGTCCTGTAAATATATGTGTTTTTTTTCGATAACCTAATGAGCTGTTAGAGGTCCTTTTTTCGATACAGTAGCTGATTCGCATCTTCCCGTAGAAATGCCCATTTAGTATGTAAAGGTAGGCAAAGCCTGACCCAAGAAATAAGAAAGCTACTCGGGGGGCGCCACGTGTATATTTTTATGTTTATGGCAACAATTTCTATTATTATATTAGTTCCATTGAAATTCCGCAATATGGCGAGGTTTCTTATTTCTTTGGTCAGGCTATATACAGATATTTCCGTCTTTATGAGCATCTGTCCTTATGAGAATCTGTCTTTTTGAGAATCTGCCCTTTTGCGAACTTGCGAAATTGCGAAAGGCAATCATATACCTTGATTTTACGTGTATAAAAAATTTAATTTATTCCCTTGGTCGGTTAAGGTCAGATTCTGTTTAAAAAAACATAACTGGTACCTACCTAACCTACACACAAAATTTACCTACTTTAATATCTGATTTCTAAAAAGTTAGGAGTTATTTAAAAAGAAAGTACTTTTTTTTTTATTGACCTAAGGTCTTGTGTCGAAATGGTACGAACATTCAAGCTTCACCGGACTTGAAAAAGAAAGTTCATTATGTGTACTTAAATATTCTGAAAGGTGCCCCATGCTTATGAAATACTGATACTATGCCAGATATGGGCAGCAGGGTTCCTTTTTTATCACGTGTAGCATTAAACAACAGCGGAAAATCTTCCTCACTTCCTTAGGACACAATACATTATAAATATACTTTATAATACACTTTCAAGGGATAGAGCAGTATGGTTTGTCTAATAATTGAATCATTCCATCAATTATTGCTTCAATACGATATTTTTATATTTTTTGACGATTGACAATAAGTTTACGTCTATGGAGTAAGAAAAAACAGCGAGGTCAATGAGATTGTCTATGTTTTCACTCTCACTGCTATCTTCGGTGCTCTTCTATGACCCTCTTTGGACCCTCTTTCAGCTCCTCTTCGTCCCTCAGAGGGAATTCCTCCTGACAACGACACGGCCGTGTCGATGCCGCGTCGGAGTAGGCCTACTGAAAGGACATACCTACTTAGTCAATTGATCTGATTAACTTTCCCTAATAAACTTTTCCGAAAACTAAAAAAATATATATTTTTCTTCAGAGAGTCGAATAATACATGTTTTTATAACTATTTATAAATATGAATTAAAAACAAATTAAATCATTCGTAAAGCTCACTATATTATAGAGCCAAGGAACAATGAATGCGCGTACGGCGTTCTCCTTGATCCGAGGCTCATGGCAATCATAGTTCAAAATTCTAACACGACACAGATCAATACAACTATATTTCGCAACTAGATCGATTGTCATTTGACAGGTATTTTTATTGTTAGACAACATTCAAATATGAATAGGTGTGGTACGAACTAAATTTGTCTATTGATTACGAAATTCGTTGATCGGAATGTGTTACTGATCTTATAATTTTATTAGCAGACTACTAACAAAATTATTTATTAATAATGATATAAATGTTAAAGTGACTTTCTGTTTCGATAATGTATGTTTCTAAATTATTTATGGCATCATGGCGAATAAAATGGGCCACTTTTTAACACACGAAAATACCTCTATTCGCAAGAATTGTTATAAATGCGGGCGAACAAAATACGCTACAACATTTAACTATTTACTCATAATTTAAGCCATCATTTGTTTCAGGGTTATAATATGTGGTCTATCTAATATGTGGTCTATTATAATACATACATACAGACCCCCCACACTAGCATCTTTCGAGTGTTTTTCCAGCGCTGGACGTCGCGCATACAGGGCAGGAAAGCGTGTGAAACAAAAGAAAGTAGTGTTCGCAAAAAAAAAGTGTTTCAAAAAACCACAGTGCGGGCGTCTGACGACACTCGAAAAACGCCAGTGTGGGGGTTCTGTAAAGCATCTCATTAGGGCAAGGGCCTGACACACTTTGACAGAAAAAGATAGTCTTATTGCGATTCCTAAAAGAGGAAATAGAAAAGATGCATCATGTTTTGTCTCTATCACCGACCGAGCATTTTTTCATTGTCGGGTTATAGGCACACTTCATACTCTTCATAGATATAGTATGGGTACTAGTTAATTTTCATTGTCGGGTTATAGGCACACTTCATAGTAGACTCAATATATGTCTTTCTCTTACGCCCGGTCGCACGGTGGCGAATCTATAACTAGTGATAACTAGTATATATACTATATCTATGCATTAGGGAGGTGTTGTTATCCCTACTTCCGCAATTGTTAACCAACAACAATTTCTTGTTTTTCTTTTTATTTACTAGTTACCTACCTATTTATTCCCTGAATTTTCAAACCATATAGTAACCTTAACAGAGCACTCTTACAAATCGTTCGATTAAAGTCAATTCAAACGGCAAGATTTACACAATTTTAAATATCAATATGCTTTCCTGCTGTGCCTAACCAATTCCGTATTTCGTAAAGTCTATCGACGACGTGTCAATTTACAAAAAAAGCTATTCACATTTAGCCAATTCAAATCGCAACACAGAAAGTGTCGAAACTCGTTGGAACTGGTGGAACGGGGCAATAAGTACCTTATTTACATATTCATGAAATGCAACAATGGTACTAGAGCACTTACACATTCGAGGGCTTGACTACTGCAACCACAGAGCACTGGTAAATTCAAAATAATCGTCACAAATTAACGTGTCTAAAATGTCAAATAGTGTAGTCTTGACTTAGACCAATTCAACCTGGGTACCGATCGCGCTAACTAAATATTATTGCCAAAACGCGATAATATTATACAAACCGCTGTAAAAGCTGCACACACAGTACGGAATAGTGCATTCGACAGCGGGTTTGCTTAAAGTTTAGTTATGGTTAAGTCAATCGAGTTAGCGCGATTGGGGCACAGCGCTTCCTATAGTTTGTACTTCCTATAACCATGTGGCGAGGCGACTAAAAAAGGTACAATTATGAACACGCTAAACTGAAGACTGGACTTCGAATTGAATTAAAGTTCTTATGTTCATCGCTATAATCAAGGGCGACAGGAGACTAGGTAGGTACCAGCTTTAACTTATGTAACCAACAACTGCGGTCCCCAATTTGCCTGTCAATCCCTTACGACCGATAAAGATACAACTTCAGTTACAATATTCATGGTCTTTGGTCACCCATGAATAGATAGGTAGGTATTAAGTATTTCTATCTTCTTCTTCTTTAGAACTAAGTACTGTAATATTAGCATTTTTTAAACTAATAATTAGTGCTTTAGACGGAAATTATAAAAGCAATATCCAATATCCTATGCTATGTAGTTACGAGTTTATTAACAGGAATGTAGGTTAACCGCTTGTCTAGGTCTCAAATATTTAGTTTCACTTCCCTGGCACTAATTTGCGTCTGACAGTGAACGGGTCGGACAATTAAAAAGAATTTAGCTGAACATATTTTACAGCTAGTTTCAAAGTAATAAAACCCTATTAAGTCATAATAAAATACGAGTACCAAATTGCATGACAATCGGTCCAGAATTTCGGAAAATACTTACTAGAAAATATGGACAGACACACGAGTTTAAAAAATGTGCCTGTAACCATTATTTTTAACACCCGGGTTAACTTAACACTTTTTGCTTACTATTTTTAGCTTGAAATATGCTGGCAACACTACTCGTAAGTGCACAATTACGAACACATCGCAAAACTTATTTCCAAACCAAAAATAGTAAGAAAAAAGTATCTATCAAAAGTACCTAGCAAAAATAAAAAAATACTTCAAATGATTTAAACACTAAGTTTCGGCAAGTTTTGACCTGGCAAACCTTGTGATTCATTATCATTGGCATTTTAGTTATATTTTGGCGTTGGTCCCATCGAGGTACTCGATGAGGTAGGTGAAGGGTGTCAGATTGGCACATTTCAGGCAGGGGGTTTGCCAAGTACTTCCGGCAGGCTGCGCAATGGCAGACCTAATTTTTTATACATAATTAATCAATGGTTAACTGATGCCACCACTTTTATTCGGGTACTTTAAGAGGTAATTTCCTCAAAAAAATACGTCAAAACGATGACCCGGCAGGATCGGCTCTGGCAGACCTTTTTTTTTAAGTGTTTAAGTGTCGGTTAACGATCTAGAGATAGCCTATTGGGGTACTCGATGAAGTAGGTATTTATTTAGGCACCCGGCTCTCCTACTACATGCTTATACAAGGGCGAGGTTTTTTTTTTTTTCTAATTGACCTATGCTTGATTCGAAAAGGTACGACGGATCAGCATTTCCCGTCCGAAACGCAATTCTTCCGCAGTTTGGGTCGTTGCATAGTCAATATTCCTGATTTTTAGTTCATTTATAACCTCTGGTTTATTTAACTCAGAAGGTTCCATAGTGAGCTACGTCAGAGAGGTGGGAGCCGCCGCGGAGCTAACTAAAGAGAATTAAGAAAAAAATGAATTTGTGTCTATGGTAGAGTGTGGTGAGTTCAGTCAAATTTTGACAATAATATTAAACATTATACAATTAGTCGAAAAGAAAATAAGAAATAGATGTCTCGTTTTTTATGAAAATTATTCCTTATGCGAACAAAGGTAAGTTAGTTTTAGATAAAATAATATTGTAAAATACGATACTGTTAGGTAAAAAGATGTGAACTGTATAATGCGCTATAGTCGGCCTCTACAGCCTAACGTCTTATGTGTATGTATTTCCGCCATTACTAGTATCAGTACCAGTCACATTTATGTATGACCAACCAAAGTAACGTGGATGTTTTTGTGTCTGTAAAATGAGTGTAGGGAGCTTGTGAAGTAAATATGATATGTTTGTTACAGGTGAAATATGATAAAAACTAATATATTAAAAATATGGACTGCAAGGCTGTATACCCAAAACAGCAACCGCCGGTGCAGAAAAGCCATTACATTGGCATGTCAAGGACTTAAAACCGCGGCAATTAACTTTTTAACAAAGTTATTAGGCAGGAGAAATTGTTTTTTATTACTAATGTTTTTTATACGCATCTCATTAATTTTCGAATCATTTAGTTTTAATTATTGTAACTTTTTACCTTTATTAAATATTTTCACCTCAATTTCTGTCTATCTAATTTCGTGCGGTTGATAACACATAATAAGCCTTTATCACATTTCTTTCGGTCGCCACGGTCGCCAGCCTCGCTCGTGTAACCTGAACCTGCTGGACTATCCTTCACATAAGACCCAATTCTTTTCCCAATCCTTCACCGTCCAGGCAGCACGGTTATGGAACTCCCTGCCGCCGCCAATCAGGCAAGCCAAGTCTATCCTGAGCTTTAAAAATCTCCTCCGACGCCACTATGAGCTGCAGTGTGGTTACGTTGACGAGATATAACGTACCTACTCCTTATTATCCTCCTGCTATTCCCAGCACTTACGTGCGCTTTGTCGTCATAAAGATAAAGATAAAGATAAAGAACATTTATTTGTTGGAAATGGGTTGGGGGTTTGTGGGTGGGTGGGTTGGGTGGGTTGGTTGGGTTTGTTGGGTTGGGTTATTCAGTTCCTTTTATTTTCTTATGGTACATATGTATGTATTATGTATGGTATGATTATATATGTATGTATGTTATGTATCTATTATATGTAGGATATATTATTAATATATGTGTCTATAATTATTATTATCTTGTGGTTTTTATTTGACTTTTAATTAGTCCTGTGACTTCTTTTTTTTGCACACCCGCCTTATTTGTTTCCTTGGCCTCTTCTCCTGCCCAAAGGTTGCCTGGAAGAAATCGCTGAAAGCGATAAGGCCGCCAATTGCCTTTTATAACCTTCATGTTTTCTCTGTACCAATGTGTTTGATGTGCAATAAAGTATATTTGAATTGAATTGAATTCTTTTCTATGTTTGCTTTGCATTACAATGCACTTGGCACTAATTTGTACATATGATTTTTGCATCTTTCACACTAACGGGTAGTGACTTGTTAAATAAGCCTTCACCATTCTAAGTTCAGTTCATATAGGAATATTTATACATATTATAAGTTTCCTCAATATAAAAGGGTCTTGTTTTCCAATTGTGGGTCGAGACTTTGAATGTTGATGCATGAAAGAATCCTACTTCCTACCGCTCGATCAGTTTACTTATTAATATGGGTAAAATGTATAAGAAACTCATCCTCTACTTCTTGACAGACCATATTGACGCCAACAACCTTCTTCCTATTTAACGAGCAGTTTGGCTTTCGTGCCAAACACTCGTGTGTCCAACAAGTCCATCGTCGACAATTTACTAAAACGCAAACCCCGACCTTCCGGAGCCGTTTTCCTTGGCGTAGCGAAAGCGTTTGACAAAGTCAAGCACGAGATTTACAAGCTCTATTTGTAAGTATTGAAGTGCCAGATCGCCTCGTACACATCTTACGAGACTTTTTGTCGAATCACTTATTTCGCTACAGATACGAAGGCATGATCCGACTCCACGACCTATCCAGGCCGGAGTTCCTCAAGGCTCCGTCCTCTCTCCGACTTTATTCTCACTGTATACTAGTGACATGCCGTCTGCATTCCGGCCACTATTTATACGAAACTCGCACTGTACGCAGATGACACTGCGTTATACACATCCCATCCCAATCCCAAAGACATCGCCAAGAGACTCCTAAAAGCGGCCGACGCCCTCGGGCAGTGGTTCCGCAAATGGAGAATCAAGGTGAATCTTGACAAAAGTTCCGCGATCATTTACACTCGCGGACCTTATCCTACGCTCCCCCCAGTTAGGTACTCTCCTCGATCAACCAGTTCCCTGGGAGAGACAGGTGAAGTACTTGGAAGTTATCCTTGACTCTGCCCTTCTAGGCCGGGAGATGCTGACAGAAATTTTTAGGTCATTTGTTACAGTATGGCGGTTTTACAGGGGTCTTAGTACGTAATGACGAAAAGATTAATGATGGTCATAGCGCTGGTACTGGCGGCCCAATCACGTGGGCGTTATGGGAACTTGTCGGATAATTTACGGAAGTCAGATGATTTGTTACATAAAAATTTTAGTATTTTCCGATAGCCCGTAAAAAATAACTAGACGGTAGTGTCATGCCATACTTTTCCGGTGCGGCTTACAGGCCGCCATACCGACGCGAATGCGTTAATAAAAAATTAAAAATTCAACCATTTGTTACAGGCTAATTTTTGCACAGTTGATCATCGTCGTGCAGCCATTTACGAAAATCACCATGCCATACTTTTCGGACGGTTCCAAATGGTCGCCATACCGCCGAAAATCTGCATATTTTTTTTATTTCGCCTTACGATTTGTACCACCTTCAAATTTTTTTTCAACAGCTCCTGAATGATGATAAATAGAAGTGTGATAATGCCATACCTGTGGGAGGCGGCGAATGAGTATAATTTTGTTTTTAAATGTAAGATTTTGTTCGTAATTTGAACGATTTGTAACAGTGTGTTGCCCCTTTTTCCCTCTATTAGAAGTATGGCAAATATAATAATGGTCACATTACATCATATATTTTCCAAAAATCCAAATGCCATACTCGTACAAATCGTCAAATTTGATTGTAACCATGGGGCGGACGACTGTGTGACTGAAGCCAAGACGCAAAAAATAAATTTAAAAAATTGACGATTTGTACGAGTATGGCATTTGGATTTTTGGAAAATATATGATGTAATGTGACCATTATTATATTTGCCATACTTCTAATAGAGGGAAAAAGGGGCAACACACTGTTACAAATCGTTCAAAATACGAACAAAATCTTACATTTAAAAACAAAATTATACTCATTCGCCGCCTCCCACAGGTATGGCATTATCACACTTCTATTTATCATCATTCAGGAGCTGTTGAAAAAAAATTTGAAGGTGGTACAAATCGTAAGGCGAAATAAAAAAAATATGCAGATTTTCGGCGGTATGGCGACCATTTGGAACCGTCCGAAAAGTATGGCATGGTGATTTTCGTAAATGGCTGCACGACGATGATCAACTGTGCAAAAATTAGCCTGTAACAAATGGTTGAATTTTTAATTTTTTATTAACGCATTCGCGTCAGTATGGCGGCCTGTAAGCCGCACCGGAAAAGTATGGCATGACACTACCGTCTAGTTATTTTTTACGGGCTATCGGAAAATACTAAAATTTTTGTGTAACAAATCATCTGACTTCCGTAAATTATCCGACAAGTTCCCATAATGCCCACGTGATTGGGCCGCCAGTACCAGCGCTATGACCATCATTAATCTTTTCGTCATTACGTACTAAGACCCCTGTAAAACCGCCATACTGTAACAAATGACCTAAAAATTTCTGTCAGCATCTCCCGGCCTATTCGCTTTGGCCCTCACATCCAGTCTGTTCGCAATCGTGCTGCCTCTGCTCTCGGCCTCTTGCACTGATTGGGCAACGCAGTAAAATGTCGCTTAGAAATAAGCTTAGACTTTACTTAGCGTGCATCCGTCTTATCATGACTTACGCCAGCGTAGTCTTTTTCGTCTGAATTGGAATATTTAATTTTGGAATTCATTCTAGTAGTAGAATTCAATCATCCGTCACTTCTTCCATTTTTATTTTTACTTTTTCTCCTGGCTTCATGGTATTAGGCTATTTTTATAATCGTATCTTCCACAATTTTATAAAGCTGGATAATTATTAAATCTGTGATGTTCAGATAGTCTAATTTGTGTGAAATAAATGTTAATTAAACTGTGCTAACTGAGTTTAACCACGGTCCGCCCGTTCGTCAAGTTCCTGATCCTGATTCCTGCGTTCACGCCTAAGGGCTCGCCCGGGACCCTGGCAAGCCGCGGGCGTGACACCACTACGTAGGTACTAATTTCAAAATCACCTTTAGATTTGTGTGAAATACACATACATGCCATGTCTCAGTTGACTCTGTAATTCCGACACCAGGGGTATGAGGTACGGTAACCTCGAAACGCAAGCAATAAAAATACATAGACCAGAAAAGTGCGATTCTGTACGCAAGCTAAAATTGACAGCATTTTCACAATAACATTGAACCCTCGTGAGACCTATTCAGTTTAGACAGCTGTAATTAAATATTGCAATGGTTCCGATTCTTATCATAGCTAAATCTAAAATTGAATTGCTGTGAAACTATCCATCTGAGCTGAGTGAATGACATGATGATATAAGAAGGGTTCGCAAGAATGTTCCTAGATAATGTTATGCCAGATGAGACAAATTTCTTCTAAACTGTTTTCCTTGAATAATCTTTAACTCTTTACTAGTACCTCGATAAGTTAATCATCATCATCATTTTAGCCGAAAGATCTCCAATTTTTGTTTTGTAACCTATGTTCGTTTTCTAGATTTTTTAAATTAATGTAAGATAGATAGACAGATGAAAAATGTTACAAAACACACGCGAACATGTCACAAGAACTATTATTTCTAAATACAAACAAATCAATTACACTTAACAAACATATAGACAGATGCACAAGACAGTTTTTCTATACCATTTCTGAGTAGGAGCACACAAACTATTGTTCTTACTATGAAGCAATAGCCCATTTCTTCTTATTTTTTTCTTTCCTTCTTCTTTTGTCTTTTTCTTTAATACTTTTTTAAGTTATGTCAGAATCAAAGCCAATATTTCTCATTCACAATATCTCACTTACCGTTTCACATTTTGCGCCCGCATGGCACAGCAAAAAACGCAAGCACGAAATCTATTTCCATAATGGATACAGAATCGACCTCATTCCCACTAGGCTAAGGCTCGAAGTAAGTGATTCAATGAGAACATTGTCGGTGACAGATTTGATTTAGATATACTTAGCTTAATATTTTTTGCTTCTGAAGTAGATTTTTTTGGAACCTATTGAAGTAAAACCTGGATGATAGACCGGCGATCTGGTGAGGGTCACGGAAAGCCGCTAGATGCTGACTTGATGTGGAGATCTTTGAGGGAGGGTTTTGTCTAACACATTCAGGTCCAGAAAGTTGAATTCACAGTTGGCGTATGAATTGGATATTGCTTAGAACACAATTGCAAACTACAAATTAGTTAAAATGCTGGGTGTGAAACTGGCGAATTCGTATTATTTTTAGGGCGAAAGTGTTTTATTGGGGACTATTTGCTGCTAAACTGTAAATAGTACAAAGATGTTACAAGTACGATAGTACTTGAAATAGATGTCTCAATATGTGATTTCGACGTTCTTATTATCGAATCGAATTAATGGTGGAAAATTCTTATTCCCGCAGTGAAAATCAATACTAACCATATCGTGGTGACTGCAAATAGGCAGTTTATTTACGTTCCATATTTTGAAGCCGACTACGTGTCTTTCTTTTAAGACAATCATTGGGGAAAATCTAACAAAGTTGTCTGACATTCATTCAACGAGTAGGTATCTCACCGAGAGAGGTGGAAAAAGGGCCAACCGAAATCAAAACCCGGAACCTTCGTAAAGGCAAGCGTTTTACCGGTAGCTTATTGAATAATCAAACATCTCTTTCCAAGACAAGTATTACGTATTCTTATCTCAATCTAATTTTTTTATCTCAGCGGTCATGATCGATCATGCATGGCGGTTGTTGCAGTGCCGAAATATTATTAAAATAAAACTAGTTTGGAAATATGTTAACGCATTTATCACCATTCTGTAACACTTATATAACGAGAATGGTGTTACCTACTTATTATTGTAAATTGCGGAAGTCCACAACACAAGGGTTTAATTTTCATAAACGTGATAGTTGTAAATTACAATGACTTCGGTATAAAAACGCCCGTACCCGCCGGCGGGGGTGCGGCCATAACCAAAATCAAAATTGATAATCAGAGACGGAGGCGTCGTCTCCTTCACGATGTTTTTCAATATCAACGGCCCTAGGCCGTGGTCCGAGGCTACCTTGAGCCACCCCTAGACGCGTTGATATATCATTTTTTTTGGGGTAGAGTCTTCCGCTTCCCCGCAAGTCCGGTGAAGCTTGATCCGTCGTACTTTTTCGACTCAAGCATAGGTAAATTAAAAAAAAAATCGGTGAAAATTGCGGCGTCAGAAATAACGTGATATAGATGAAAAATCAGAGCCTCGCAATAAACATTAAATGGTACCTATATTCCTATTTATTTGTAGGAAAAGTTCATCATAATCATTTAAGACGAAAGACGTCCACTGCTGGACAAAGGCCTCCCACAAAAATCTCCAAAACAACCGAAATTATAGGTTAATTAAAAATATATATACTTTTTCAAATGTAGGTAAACTGATCGGATAAAAAATTATTTTATATTTGGTGATCTTTTAAATTGATTAATTTTCTGTCCCAGTGTCGACATAGACTAGTATTAAATAAATACAAATACCTAAAGCGTAAATATAATAATTAAATTGTAAGGTTTCAAAACAAGCACTATTTTTTGCTGTACCGAAATTAATTTACCGCGACTAATGATATGTGGGCGGTTTTTGAACAATAACATAATAATTAAAACCAGCCTCGATCGCAAACACATAGGTTTGAATTTTGCACAATATTATAGCACTTACAAAAACAATAAAACTGTCTGTTTCTTAATTAGACCAGCAGCCATATTTCGTTGTTTAATTTGGCTCTATTATTTTATGTTTATTTCTAGAATGCATAGTCAACATAAGTCTAAATACAGTACTTTAATCAAATACCACAATACAAATAGGTCCACAAAATTACCCATCATACTATAAAGCGTCGTTGATGATGAAAATGTTTGCTAAATGGTTCTATAAAGGTATTTGATTATAAAGGTATTCTATTCTATTTCTCTTTGCGATTTCAGAGTTAAGTTTGTACAATTTATAACAATTATTCATATTCACAAGTTATAGAATCCTCTAAAGAATCCTCACACACACATACAAAAATACAAATCTTTACTCTTTATAATATTAGTATGATAGATATAGACAAGCTAAATACAACCTTTCCTCACAAGGCCGCGGAGCAGCCTTCGCTACAAACAATCGAATATTGTAATGCTAACCCACATCCAGCGCAATTCGGACCCAACCATCCGTCAACTCCGAGCTACGCGTCAAAACAATCATCAGTGGTACACTTATTAAGACCCATTTCACGTAGCTAGAATTCGGATATTGGGCTCAATTCCAGTGTGGCCGCCAAAATCTCTAAATTTAAGTTGTTGGTTTCATCTCTTTCATTCGTATGGGAATCTTGAATGAATGATATTTAAATTAAGCAGCGTAGCTCTCAAATTCAGCTTAATAGTGGGATGTTTTCGCATGCCTGCTAAACTAGTGCGAACTACGCGTGAAGTCGATGTTTGACGTCTCTAAATTTATCGGGCCTATAACAATCATTATAATTTTTACGGGAATTAAACCGTGACATGTATATTATTAATAAAATGTTAGAGACAAAACGGTACGCGTGTTAAAATGTACGCATATCAAATTACGAGTACTTTTTCAAGGTGGGCACGGCACGTACATCTCAGAATCTATGAAATCTCGCATAATAATATTCTCAATTCTATAAAAAATTTAGTATTTCTCCAATAAAAAATGCTTTTGGAGACTTACAAAATTAACATCATTTCAGCTTGTAGTCGTCTACTGCTGTACATAAGCCTTTCGCAAGAAAGGCTTTCCCCTTGTAAAGGAAATGTTGTCACAACCCCTTTGTTGGAATCGCTATGTTAATCGAGTTGTTATTCTTTCGCTACGCAGAATTTTTTTATAAAACGGGCACTTACTAAATTCCTAATACCTAATCAGAAAAGCCTAGAATCTGATAAATGCAAGTAACAAAACACTAGACTAAGTTCAAAAAAACCTCTTCCGCAGTCGGCGACATAGATCAAAAATGTCAGCGATGCTTGAAATCGCGCTCGTTACATAATTTTCGTAATTGCTGCAATTTGAAACAGGACTTTTTTGTTCGCACACAGCAGGTAAAGTACTTGTAATTTTATCACATAGGTATTATCTGTCTGTATACAGCTTCTTTGTTTCTTTTTTACCGTTAAATATGAGGCCAGGAAACGTTCGCTCGAGCGTTTTCCGAACGCGTAAAACTTAGTGAAGACACCGAATACCAAATAGTGTGAAGATTGGATACGAGTACAGAGAATGAGAATTTAAAAAAGAGTTCGATACCTAACCACGAAATACGTAATCTCAAACCACAGTTAGCGGGAAGAACACGATTTGTATAGTGTGTGTGTGTAGGTATGTTTGTAATGAATAAACTCAAAAACTACTAAACTGATCATAATGGAACTTGGTACAAAGATAGAAGATAGAATAGACCTTGGAGAGTAACATAGGCTAATTTTTACTGCGGGAAAAATCCTCCTTCCCGTGGGAAAGCTAGTAGTGAATAAAAAATTAAAGATAGGGCGCCTATACGGCGAATTTCTAATGCAAGTTCTTTTCTAAAAACACACCTTGTACGAGTATTAGCACAGAATATATAGTAGGTACCTACTATCGTGCTTTATGAATAAGCAAGTAAGCAAATTGAAGAAAATATAGGCTGTTTTGTTCTAGAGAAGAAAAAAAAGAAATACAGCCTTCTGTTTTCTGTCTGTTTTCATGGCTCCACCCAATCGTCAGGATGTCTACATCAAGATCTCACATTTTTCGTCTCGCCTCGGCTCGCAGGTCTTGATTACAATTAAGTATGTACTCAACAAGTGCTCAACTACTTCCCCAACCTTTGTTTGGCGCCAACGCTGCTCCGGCGCATCGTTTGCAAATAAATATCGAAATGATTTCAAGATGGCTGCTCGACCGTTGATACAAATGATAGATTTCTCGATTTTATAACGAAAATTCTTTTGAAATTTAAATCTTAACATAGGAGTCTCAGTAAAATTTTAATATCTACGCAACAAAATAAATATGGAAAATTTGTTTTTCTTTTTCGTAATTTAAAAAACAAGTTGCTTGCCTATTATTATAAATACTAGGTACAAGCACACCAATTGAATTTTTGTTAAATGTGTGATACGATACACAACAAAATCACACATACTAAACATGACAACATACTGTAAAAACTTATTAAAATACTACATTTATAGCAAAAAAATATCTGAGTATAACTTACGCAGTATTTATACTAATAATGGCACAAAATAATGTCTACAAGTTTAGGAAGTAGGTACCCGGGATGTACGGACGACAGTTCAAAAGACTGATCATCAGTTAGGAGAAAGTAGACCAATCGTTTGCGGTTGGTCGGTTACGTCAAATATTATGTCAGTTACGTACACCGTACGACGGTAATGTTTTCGCTCTCAATATTGACCGCAACAAGTTCATGGTAATTGCATTTATCATCTGAATTTAACGGAAATCATTCGAAATTGTATTTCGAATTTTCATGGCGATAATGATGACTAATAACATTAGATAAAAAAAATAAACAACCCCCGCCACAAAACCGTTACTTAGATCCTTTCAACAAATAGAAAGGAGCTGATAATCTTCAAATGGCTGAAGATATTTTGTTGGGTCATAGCTAAGAACACTCTCGGTTATGTTATGACACCTTGCAATAAAAAAAAACTAGATCAAAATTGGCGCATCCGTTTAGGATGCCACAGCACAGTCAGACAGACACACACGTCAAACTTATAACACCCCCCTTTTTCGTCGGAGGTTAAAAATGATAGGAACGATCTATAAATTAACTTATTTGTTTCTGAGGCGGGTATTAAATCCAAATTCATACAGCAGAGTGAAAGTAGCGGCTCAGCAAATACTGAAAGGACATGCTCAGTCTCTGATTTTGTGACTTTTCACTTTTTTAATTTGTGACTTTTCACTTTTTTAATATTTTGTGACTTCACTATTTTGCTTATTTTGTGACTTTTCACAATTTTTTCTTATTTTGCGAGTAATCTCGTAAACAATAATGTCCGATTGAAATTAAGTACTATTTTGTACGGGATTTTATTTTTCAATTTTCAAGAAAATATATTAGGGAAAGTTTATAATAGGTATTCGCTAATCAGTCAATCACATCTTGTATAATTAAGGCTTACAAGCTTTAAATCAACCATTTATAATCATGGATATTTTGTGGATATTACATTTGATGGCATAAATGTAGGTAACCTTGTCCTAAGCTTGCGACTCTCCTAACCTATCCGTCTATACTCCGGCGCACTCAGGAATGCTACTCGAGCTCAGAAGGTTACTGTGATAAATCTAATGTTAATAGTTTGTGGAATGTTGACTCCTCATCTATGGCTGAAATCGTGAAATCGTCATTTGTATCTGCTAAACTATTTAGACATTAAATAAAATACATCGTTTAGTAAATAAGCCAAAACATCTTTGGTGCTAAGTCAGCCCATTAAACATAACCTTTGTTTCGAAACATTTCCGAAATCATTTTCTTTTTATTTCTCTGGCCTAGCGTCAGGGTTTTTTTTTTTATTGTTTCATACAAATTTGGCCAGCCGATCAGTTTGTGGGAAAAAGTTTGTAATTTCGGAAACGTTTCAGACCAAACATTGTGTGGTTTCTTGGGCTGACAATAACGAGCAGTACTTATTGCGTTATTTTACTAGAATATTTTGTATTGTAGAAAAAAAGAGAGACAGAGTGTAGAAGAGTATGTGTGTGTGTGTGTAGTAGAATGTTTTTTAGTATAAGAAGAAACCACATTTATGACCAACCCATTATTCTCTTTAACTAAGTAACTGTTTCAGATTATATTTAGCACCATCCGCAGTAGATGCCTTTCAGCTGAAATAATGATGATGATTCCGATGCACGATGCCGTAACATTATTAAAATATCATCACTACTAAGCAGTTCAAGTCCAAGTCCAAGGCTAAACAACTGCCTCAGGGTGTTCGTTAAGAGTTAGGTCACACAGGTAAAGCTTTCGTCCGTGCTTTAAGCATTAGGTCATAGGTAAAGTAAAGCTTTTATGGACGACCAATGAAAGCAACTAGTGGACGACGATATAACTATAATATGCAATCACATTCAATTCAATCATTTACGGTGTGTCGTGTTCTACGAGTATGTTTCCGTATGTAACCTTTTAGTTTTATTCAAATGAACAGTTTATTTTTATTTAAACTACGAGTGTTTATCGAGGAAATACCCTCCTGTGCATAATCAAGCGTTTTAGACGGTTGACACGAACCTACGTCATTTCTACGTCATTTTGCCTATTCATCCTTGTCGAATGCGTGTAATAGACAAGGATGAACAGCGCAGAATGACGTAGGCTTGTGTCAGTCACGTGGTCTAACGGTTAGACCTTGTTTTCTTAGACCATGGTTCCACCGCTAGATTCCACTAATGGGTCCATCTGGTTTTCAAGTACTAGGGGCTATATGGATTTGCAAATATTTATGGCTCGATGACAAATATCATTGCTTCATTTCTGCTGTTGTCCTGCTCGAATTCTTTAGACAATAATGGACTATTAGATAAGCGTTTTAATTACAGTTCACACCGTTACAATTAAAATTATTGAAATCATTGTCGCTTATTAAAAACTTTCAAATAGAACCAGAACAAATAATGGCTACTATTGCATAACACTCTCTACTTCAAAAACATCCAAACTCAACAATTACACACTTTCGCGCTCGAAGTAAACGGGGCGAAAAGTCTTCACAAAAATTGAATAATTATAAGATACGCCGCATTTCACTGATGTTTTGTTATGTTAAACCATTGTTTCATAGTAAGTTCTTAATTATAACGCTATGTATGAAGAACTTTGAAATAAAATTGACAATTACGCAATCATAGAGCTTCAATTTAAAAGTATTTTTTAATTTGATTTGCTCTAGAATTTCACATAACACACATGATATAAGAAGATGAAGTCAATATATTTTAACATCTCAACCTTGATTGTTAGAGCATCTGACAGAAAATTTAACTGTTATTTTTATGACAAAATTCTATGGTGTAGCGATAACAATATAATAACGATGGTTAGGATGGACATATAATTTACCATTTAAGATGTTCGGTTTTTATTAGAAATATTTAACTAATCACTTTTTTTATTATAAAACTACATACACAAATAGTATCTATAATGACATCAATAAATATATAATTCCAATTGAGTAAGTAAGTATCACTATACATAGTATAAAACAAAGTCGCTTTCTCTGTCCCTATGTCCCTATATCCCTATGTATGCTTAAATCTTTAAAACTACGCAACTGATTTTGATGCGGTTTTTTTTATAGATAGAGTGATTCTAGAGAAAGGTTTATATGTATAATACATGCATAATATACTTAAGGATAACTCACAATAACCATTTTCCCGTGCGAAGCCGGGGCGGGTCGCTAGTACATAATATAGTCATTACTACCATGCTTTCGCTTGTCGAGTTAAGTATGTAGCCGAGTCTTGGTGTAATCGACCCTGAGACGAAAGTTAAGACAGACTGCTCCCGTAATGAGGTAAAAGTAAAAATGAGTTGGCAGTTTTAAGCGTTGAAGCTGACACGTATGATCACTGACTTAAATTTTAACACAAAAAATAAGAATAAGTGAGATTGTTCATGTGCATTGAATGTATAATACTCGGATAAATAGTAAAGCCTGACCGAAGAAATAAAAAACCTGCTCTGGAGGCGCCACGTGTATATTTTTACGACTATGGCAACAATTTCCCTTATAAAATTAGTTCCATTGAAATTCCGCAATATGGCGACGGCGAGGTATTTTATTTCTCTGGTCGGGCTTTTTACTTTTAAATTGTTTTTAAGAGCTAAATGTCTCTTAAAATATACTTTTTAGCGCGGAAGTTGAAGCACGTTGAAGCTAGACTACGCAAAAGAAATAAACAGGGTCTGATAAAAGTCTTCTTGGAAAAGTTGTTTAAATTAAAACCATGAACTAAACATGTCCTTACTAAGCCGCCACTTATATCCTTTATAATAAACAGTCAAAATCATCGGACATTCATTACTTTACACTTCTTTTTGTATTTAAATGGCCAGCTTGCGTCCTTCCACGTTTGTTGTGGACTGCTCTAAATTGTAATTCGTGCATTAATACTCGTAGTTCGCAACATATTTTTACAACTTTTTTTCTTAATTCTACCTGTCAGACAATCAATGATTGTTAGCACGCCATCTATGAGACGTCACTGCTAACAGTTAACAACTTATAGGTTTAGGCTGTATTGCATGTTATCGTTCCTTGATCATCGTGGTAGCTCAATTAAGTAAGTAGTTTGACCTTTATTGAATAGATGGCGCTGCTCCGATTATATAAAAAGAATGTCATAGCTGAAATATGTCTCTTTCAAATAAATTGTACCTGTCGATAACAGTTCTGTGGTAATTTGCTTTGCCCATCCTTTCCGCATCGAGATTTACAATGATTGTATTAATAAGTATAAAAGGTCTACCAGAATTTGATGGCAAAAAGAAGTTAAAAAAATAGAGATCTTCATAAGGAAACAAAAATAAAAGTCATCGGAAATTTCGAGGAATTGTTTTTGGTTTGGCTTCAAATTTCCTCTTAAAAGTGGTGAAAATGTCGAAGAAACCTTGCTAGCGTCAATTTATTTTCTCCCTTTTTGCCATCAGATTCTGGTAGACCTATAGATAAAAGGTGCTTACTAAATACATGCCTTTGGTCAATCTGCTAAAAAATAATTTCTATTGCTTTGTACGTGTAATTAGTAAAAGATGACGTGACAGATACACATTATTAACCACAGACATTATAAAGGGAAGCAAACTAAACATTACATACTTAGAACGCGTGGCAACTTTTCACTCGTAGCTTATTTTTTAATTGCCAAATTAATATATTTATAAACAGTTATTGCGGATGTTTATTAACTAAAGTACTCTTTCACATTCATAACTATAGTACTTTACTATTTTTGTTCCAAATATTACCAATTATGTTAAAGAAAACAACAAAAGTTATATAGCTTAAGTGGAAATTCATGCCACGCGGTATTATTTGTATCATACAATAATGTTTAGTCTGCTTCCCTTTATTTGTCTGTTCATAAAGTTGGATCATTAGTATAAATAATAAATCAGTCGCGTGGGATTGTACAAAATAGTGCTGCGTGTGCGCAATTGATTGGCGTTTCGATAATTATCAGGAAGGTGTTGTTTTCGATAGGAAATAGCGCGGAAAATTATAATTACCAGAAATGATATGTTACCTTATTTAATCTGAAATCGAAAGTGTTTTTTTTTAAGTTGAATGTTTTCAAAAGTAAAAGTTACAACTTATTTTAGAATGCAACATATTTTGGCAAAGTCATCTTACACCAATAAAAAAGAGACAAAAAAAACATGAATATTAATAGACAGTGCAAATCGGCATTAAGTTCGGAAAATTGTTCTTTTTACTTCGCAGTAACGTTTGTTTGAATGTTCTTTTTGTGATAAGAAAAAACTCTTTTGAATAGGGTCAAGCTTTTTAATAAGGATGATATCCATAAAACTCAAGTATGTTATTTATAAGTAGTGAATAAACTCCTGTAGGTAATCAATTTAAGATGCTTATAATTAGTAGGTACAAAGTATATCAATTCATAAGCTGATATTTCCCTTTTGTCGGAAAAGGACCACAAAAATGCAATTAAAAGCTACAATTTAATAAACATTGACATTGATATTTCACACAAAAAACTTTGTATAATTAAACCAAATGCCAAAAGTAGATAATCAGCAGACGGCAGCTATTATGCAGATATCTGGCATAAAACACAAATAAGCTTTATAATAAAAAAATACAAAAGCGCAAAACAATGGTCCAGTTATTCAAACTAATTCATTAGTAGGCTACTGGGTTTTTTATGAGACCAGGTTTTAAGAGCATTGAAATGATGACAAAAAATTATAATTAGGGTTTAAAAAAGAATGTTTTGTTCGGTTTAAAATTGCACGGGCACCTACTTGGTGGGTGTAGGTGGAGGATTTCTTTAGGGAATCAAAATGTGATTCTCAATGCAAATAAAATCATTCTCAAATTATAATAAACTTTATCTACTTAATTCACCCGCTATCATGGGAATTTTAGCAACCTCTCCCGACCAAAGCCTTAGCCGTAGGGGCCTTTCAGGAAATGGAAAACAGAGTTCACTTCTTCTGTAACGAACTTCGGTTTCCCAACCCACCTGCCAAATATGGGGATTATGGTTACACCGCCATGGAATCTCTTCAAGCGAGGACAATTCGACGGATTATTATAAATAATAAGTAATTTTAATAGAATCTGGAGATGAGTAGATGTATGTATCTAGTATGATATGATGATGATGATGTATGATGAGAAAGGTCTCTAATAAATATAAAAGCTTTAACAAAGGAAAATTAAAAAACACGTTGAATATTAATAATTAATCAATCAGTTGATTTGATAGATAAATCAATCAATTAGCATATTTCCCACTCCTCTATCAAACATTCTCTTCTTATGCCTTTTTTATTAATCTTATAAAGACTCTACGTGCGAAAAGGCATCTATTGTCAAAAATTGTATGTCGAGGTCGCGTCGTCATACAAGTAAATGCTTACGCGCAGTAATATGCAACGAACAATGGTCTCGGTAGCAATTATATCTTAGATGATGCAAGGCTGATGGCTGATGCGACGTCAATGCCGGGTTTTATGAAAGCTGCTGAAAAGAGGATTTGGATGTTCATGTTGTGACGCAGCATGTTCTGTTTTAAGTCGAAACTATTATTAAGTTTCTTCGGTGCATCTTTTCTTTTGCAAAATTTGCCGGCTCTGTTTGTTAGTACGTCTGCCTTCGAAGCACAGGGTAGCGAGTTAAAATTAAAGAGCAAACATTTGTGTAACGAGCACTTGTGCTTGCTTTTGTGTCTGGCTGGATGTTGTATAGTTATTATTTCGACACTCATAGTCATAGTAGGTACATATTATCTGATACTCATAGTCATAGTACAATTTGCTGGCTGGGCTTGAGGTGAGATGGCCTAGTGAGACAGCTCACACGGGGATATTTCCCCATTAATTTAGTACTTTAAGCTTAAATTTCTGTTATACCTAATACTGACTGCGAAGAACGAAAAAAGGAAAAATGTCTGGATAACACGCATCTAAGCAATAAAATTCTATTCTATTCTATTCTAAGCAAATAAAAACATTTTTTAGCATTATTCGTAATGCACTAACCAGTGACAGATTTGATAGCCTATTCTGATCTCTTCTATATCTTTTCTAAGTATAGTTTATCTTTGTTACAGGAACACACAAAACAACTTCTGGGACATCTTACAGAGCCTGAAAAATTGTTCCTTTTCGGTGCCAATCACAATGGTAAGAGTTTAGTTGATAAAATCTGATTTCAAATAATTACTATGGCGACTTTAGTCAATGAAAGGAATAAGGAAAATAAAGTAGTTTCAGTGATTCGGATTAAAATAAAAATATTTTATTATAGAACACTGATTCACGCGTATATAGATTTCAGTTTTCAAAAACCAATATTTCATTCACAGACGTTCAATTCGAAATTACTCACCTCAAACACTCGAAACGTCGTAAGCGCTCGCTATTCCATGAGGACCAAGACTTGACCATCCTCAAACAGCATCTGGACATCCGATTGAACCCTAGAAGCAACTTCCTAGACCCTCAGTTCCTATTGATGAGAAGGTGGTCCAACAATACTGAAATGGTGTTAGACCAGCATGGTGATGAAGAATTGGATGCTTGTTACTATAGGAGTGAGAATGCCGCATTGTATGTTTGTGATGATGTGGTGGGTATATTGAAATCAAGTTATAGTTAACACAATATGTACAGTTGTTTGCTTATCGAGTGGGTTTCGAGGTTAACCTACCTCACAAACCCTGGTGTCGGAATTGTTGAGACGCCTCAGGCTCCGACATAGCTGGTATAATGACTACATCCGTACATAGTATATGGGACCAACGGCCTTACGTGCCTTCCGAAGCACGGAATCATCTTTCTTTTCGGATAATCAGGTGATTCAGCCTGCAATGTCTTAACCAAACTGGGCTAAAGTCTCACAAAGTGATATTTGTTCGGCGGATCTGCGGGATTCGAACCCGCAACATCCGTAACGTCAGACGAGCTTTTGACCACTCGACCACGGAGGTTGTTACATGTACCTACTTAAGTACAGTATACTCAAAGTATGGGCAGGTATATTTCTTTTCACCCGGGAGGTGCCTTTTTGGTCCTTCATCAACCACAAGACTTACAAGTATTATTATCAAATATAATTCAGTATCGTTGACCTTACCTTACCTTACTCGTACACCATCATGTGTGTCAGATGAATAGGATCCATAATGTACGCATGCCATAAAAGTAGGTAATTGGTTAGAAAATGCTTTCAACCTTGCTAATGTTTGCCGAGGCCGACTGTCTATTTTAAAAACTGTTTTGACTGTTTTATAATTTCAGAGAGGAGTAATTAAATCCAATGATAGTATCTACACCATACATCCTTTACCAGAAAGATTTCATAGCGAAGACTCAAAAGCACATGTCATAGTCAAACGACAAGAAAAAGATGAAAATAACAAACGACAAATTTGTATAATTGAAAACGATATAGTCAATACAGATGAACCACAATCTACAAGAACATGGACTAAACATAGAAGAAAAAGGGAAATAGAAGCAACAAAAAATCTAGAAGAATTCAAAATTGATTTAGCACACAGAAATAAAACTATAGGTGCATTTATCAAAAAGCTAACTAAGGATACTAAAAGACAAAGAAGGGCTATACTGCCAGCAATTTTTGTAGAAACAGCAGTGTTTGTGGATAGAGATTTATATAAGCACATGACAATAAACTTTCCTAAAGAGACTGAGAGAGAACTAGTAAGATTCGTGTTGGCAATGATAAATGCAGTACAACTTTTATACCACGATCCTTCATTAGGGCGACCAGTGAATTTTATACTAAAGAGATTAGAAATTCTACACGAAGACCCAGCAAATTTGAAAAGGCCTCATGACATTGATAGATTTTTAAGTAATTTTTGCATGTGGCAAAGGCTGGAAAACCCTCTTGGTGACACTGATCCTTTACATTGGGATCATGCACTGATATTGACAGGATTGGATCTCTACGTTGTTAATAAAAATGGAAAAGTCAGTAGTCAAGTTGTTGGTAAGTACCTCTTATCAAAGATACTTCTTTATAATTTCCTCACTATAAACGACTATCATACATTTGACCGTGAATTCTTTGACTTATCTTTTGAATTAAAACACTGAACTATGAAACTAGTTAACATGAAAGCTAAGAATAACATATCCCAGTCTAAAGCACTTTCATTCATTTTTTTTTATTATGTACCTATACCATTCACCTGACTATCAAGTTTTATACGATTAAAACAATTTCAATTATAACGCACCGTAAAATAACAATTCAACTTCGTGACGACCTCCTTTTTGATATAATATTCGTAAAACTTGTATTTTTCACAGCGCCCGATCACGTAACTATTCTAATCTAGATCTAACGTCGTGTGACTAATCTGAACAATCTGATACCATCAATTATGCTTTGCAACCATCGTAAACATCAAGAGCATTGCCTTCGATAGATGATATTCTAAAAGCAATATTATGAGATGGGTGGTTTGGAGTGGAATGGGTGATTTTCTTAATACCCATCTATCATATAGATTAAAGTGAAGGAGACACTAGCAATAAAATTGGAATTGGTTCACAAATTATTTGTGGCTTAGGTATTGATTCTAAGTAGGTACATATGCAACTCCAAATAATGCCAACTGCCAAGCTTTTAAATAACTAAAAAGAAACACACTTAGTCGACAAAAATTTGGTAAAACTGTACAAATACGAAAATGACACAAATTTTCAATAAAAAAATATGTTAAATGAAGATTGGAGCTTGAGTAATAAATATGTATGTGTACTGGACTTTTTTTTAACTTTTGGTCATTTTACATGACTTAATTATAAGTTGGACAAAATAGACTAAATTATTTAAATAATAATGATTGATTTTTTGCTTTATTTTGTATTTTTTTACTAGGCTAAATCAAGGTCTAATGAGTTGTAGTAATTATGGGAGAGGGAACTTCTTAACACAGGCACAGTTGCCTAAAAGGAAGCTCCAGAAACTGTAAAAACTATGTAGGTACCTTAGGTTTTAATTTTGTTTAACTCCCAGGTCTAGCTCCAGTGGCAGGGATGTGTACCGTGACCAGCAGCTGTACTGTCAATGAGGGTAGACATTTTGAGAGCGTCTACGTGGTAGCCCATGAAATTGGACACAAGTGAGTGACCTATTTTCTTCTAAAATTAAATAAACAAATATGTGGGGACATCTCACACACGGCCATTTGACCCCAAACTAGGCAGAGCCTGTAATATGTATAGGTGTCAGACAGCTGATCATACATAATATAAATGTACAACATCCAGACACAAGGCAAAGACAAGTGCTCATCACACGAATGTTTGCCCTGGGCGGGATTCAAACCCGCGACCCTGTGCTTTAAAGGCAGACGTACCAACTAGGCTACGGGGCTGTCAATTTGGATTGGATTGCTACTTCTGAGAATATGGTCGATTATTAGCTCAACCCGTCAGGCTTAATGGACTTTGTAACTAGATGAACCCAAATCTTATAAGAAGACGCATTACCCAAGGAAGGAAGGAAGTAGCTTTCAACAACTGAGAGCCTTCAACCCGCCTACCAAATATGGATATTGGTAACTGACACTTACCTTTACTTTCCTTTTTATCCCAGCAATGGATGTTATTGCAACACTCTTGCAAGATGTACCGTACCGGATTATTTTCTTCAGCATAATTTTCTTTCGTACAGTATTTAACCTTAGTGTAAAACTGTTAACCAATTATAATATTGAGGACGTTTGCATAGTCGTCCCTTAAATGACGATGCTATAACCCCATCAGTCCGTCAAATGTTAATGCTCAATCAAAAACACTGATTCCAGTTTAGGAATGCGTCACGATGGGCCCCTAGCAGACAACAGCTGTGACCCAAGCGCCTACATCATGAGCCCAACGCTGGGCAGCGGCAAGATAACCTGGTCCCAGTGCAGTAACAACTATCTGGAAAAGTTTCTAGAGTAAGTGTGTATTATGAAATAGGTGCATTAGCAAAAGTGGGCACAGTAATTTTGAACGTTTTGCTTTCGAAGTATTTTCAATCACCACCATTATTTAAAGTGGAAATGTCAGGTCAAGTCAATATATTGCTTCTATTGTGTATGACTGAGGCTTTTAGTTTCTTATTATTATATCGCTGGCTCGGCAGCCTTCGTACCTACTGAAAATCAATCAATGTTGTATTAACTTGTTAGCTGAATAACATTCAGCCATTTGGTCAATTATTTTCAAGGTAAGTACAAAAAGAAGAATGCAAAGAAAGTATGAATTTGATTGAAATTTTCAAATACCTATTTTGACGGAGACAAGATGATAAAAATCAGTCCAGCCAATCTTGATAAAATTATTTGACCAACCCGGCTTTCCTTTGCATGGCGAGATTTTAACAGATTCTTGACATACTATGTTACTGTATTCATATAATATTTCGATATTTCCAGCACAGTCCAGTCAAGGTGTCTTCTGGACCACGGCAATTCAGCGGGCCAGCTCGACCACAGCGCTGAAGGTATTCTTCCTGGAGAACGATTTGATGCCGATCAACAATGTAAGTGCTTTCCAAATCAACTGTAGCTATTTATAGTCTGCTTGTAAATAAACATATTTTACTTACAAGCAGGCTAAAACGTAAAGATGAAGAAGCGACAAAAATAAAATAGCAAAAAGTTAGAAACCAAATGAATTTTCTTTAATATATTATATAAGAACTGTACTTAACGTGATATGTGTACTATACGTTACACTATAGATATATAGATATCGGCTCCAGACACACTTACACCACACAGAGACACAACCTTCCCGCTCAGCGGCTAGCTCAAGACTGCCCTCTCTCTAGCCCCACTCCGCGTGGTGCGTGCGCAGGAGACGACAGATATTGGCTTCTCTTTCGCACATATACTACATCTCTCCCTTATTAATATTTTTGTAATTTATTTATTTCATCGCTACTATTTGTTATCTTCAATCATCTGTTATTTACACAATTTTATTTTACCTCATTACGTTATTTATTACATAATAATAATATAATTGATTTTCAAATAACAACTTACATCTTCCTTTACTTCTATTATTTCTACAAATAACTTTTATCTTCAATCTTTATTTACTTACACAATTTTATTTCACTTCGTTTCATTATTTGATTTATAAATATTTTCAAATAACTAATTTAATATTTTTCGCTTCTTTTGCTTCCATGATTTAACTTCATTACATTAATGACATTATACTAGACTAACTGAATAATTATACATACATACATACCCACGCACAATAACAATAAACATAATACATCGTTATTTATTTGCTTCGCTTCCTTCGTTTCCATTATACTGATTTAACCTTCCACTATCTATACTGAAAGTAATAAATTAATTATGCTTCACTTCCTTCGCTTCCATTATACTGACATAACCTTCCACTATACTGAAAGTAATAAATTCAATATGCTTCGCTTCCTTCGCTTCCATTATACTGATTTAACCTTCCACTATACAGAAAGTAATAAATTCAATATGCTTCACTTCCTTCGCTTCCATTATACTGATTTAACCTTCCACTATACAGAAAGTAATAAATTCAATATGCTTCACTTCCTTCGCTTCCATTATACTGATTTAAGCTTCCACTATACTGAAAGTAATAAATTAAATATGCTTCGCTTCCTTCGCTTCCATTATACTGATTTAACCTTTCACTATACTGAAAGTAATAAATTAAATATGCTTCACTTCCTTCGCTTCCCTTATACTGATTGAACCTTCCACTTTTATTGAAAATAATAAATGTAATATGCTTCACTTTCTTTGCTTTCATTGTACTGACTTAACCTTCCACTTTTGTTTAAAATAATAAATATAATATGCTTCACTTCCTTCGTTTTCATTATACTGATTTAACTTTTCACTGTTCCTTTCTCTCTACCTTCCATCCTCCTTATCAGTATTATTTCCTTCCACAACATGCCACTCATCCTCAACCTTTTTAGATGCACAACATTTCTGCGTAAATGTTGTCCGGCTTCGCCGTTTTGGATTGTTACATTAAAATTTCCGCTTACTCGGGATTTATCAGTGTGTGGAGTTGGGTCAACTTATACTTTGTCATTCCCTTCTTCTTCTTATCTATCGGCATTTTATTTCCCTTTTTAAAACTTCAGATTGTGTTTTACCAGTAACTATAGGCCGCAAACATATAGTTCGATTTGTCATCGATTCGCAAAGAAGAAGAAACCATAATGCGGAGTATTGCTATACATTGTCAGGTTATTGAAAATACATTCCTTACATTGTATTTCTTTTCCATTTGACAAAAATTCGACCTTTTGATTAATCTCAGTTCTAGTTTTTCTTTTCTCTCCACAATGTAGTCTTTATTTTTCTGTGGTATTGAAAGAAAATCACTTTGTAAGAAGATGACATCATTGGTATCCGCAACATTTTAAATAGGTACTGACTGAACTTAGTGATGTAAGGTAAAAATAAAGAGATACTTTGTCTTAGACATTATAACATCCTTGAACTTCGAATGAACTTCCAGCTCCACACTAAAATTCAATCTTATCCTAAGATCACTCCTAAGAATTGTCCTGTTAGTTTTTTTTTTTTTTTTGTCAGATAAATTATGTCTATGTCCGATTTTGATATCTAATAAATAAGTAACTTTAAAACTGTTTTTCTTCATTTCAATTCACTTATTGCATCTCGTATCGATCAACGTATTATATCTGATAAGTAACTTTAATACTGTTTTTCTTCATTTCAATCCACTTATTGCATCCCGTATCAATCAACATTATTATCTACTTTTGTGCTTCCAATAGAAATAGTAATGGTGTCGTCTCCGTCAACGTCAAATATGTGCTAACTTTGACTATCTTAAGCATCTACCTTATCAATGTTTCTAACCTCTTTCTGACTGTTTTACTGTCTTTTTTTTTTACAATTTTTTTTTCATCCTTACTGTTTTTCATTTTTCCTCTTAGTGTAGGTACTTAATGCTCAATATATCCACTTAAACAACACTTTTTAGTATATTTATTAAATGAATCCAGATGATCCCAACTTCCACACCTGTACCACTCCTTTTTTCTTGTCTCCTTCCAGTCAAATCCCCTAATTGTACAGACAAACAGTTACGGCTTCTAAAACGTTAGCTTCCGCAATAATCTCATTTAAATCCATCTTATCTCCCGGCTTCAAATTTCCTGTCCTACATCTTCTGATCTCACATAGCGGCATAATTCAAATAAATAGCAAGTCTTGCTCTGCTTACAACAAAATGTAATTCAGATCGCATGGCACCAGCCAAAAACACGAAGCAGCTGCCTGTCTTTCTATCACGCGTCCCGCCATTCGCGCCTCTGTATTAACATCTTTAGTTCCCTACTCATACAAACTAGGCAGTAACATACCCCTGGTTTCGGTAAAAATATTAGTTTCCATTTCACAACATCAAAGACATTTTCGTTCCTTTTGGTCCCCCTCCGAATTAACTTCTGCAGCTTCCAAATATATACTTATTTAACTTCCTTCCTACTTCTTCTATCAAACGCTAACAGAACTAGCATTTCCCTCGAAATAGAGGGAAATGCCTTTTCTGAGGCCAAGTTCGTCATGATTTTATTTATATTCCATCATATAAATTACTGTTGTTAAATGTTATGTATTTTATCTGTTGCCAATTTTGTTTAAAGTAATATCGCATCGCCTCTTTAAATTTAAAGAGTTGTTCTTCATTAGTGTGAGACGAGAGCAAGCCTTGGCTTGAGCAACATTTGCTAACTTCATCAAAATTTGACGTTGCAAAGTGACTTGTGTAATCTTATTTGGAACAAAATATTTTGAATTTATGAATCACTCAAACAATACTGCAAAGATAAATATACTTATATATTAAAGAAAAGAAAGAACAAAAGACAGTATCCTGTGGAGCCTCCCCGGCGCGGCGGTGGGCTTCCCCCACAGCAGCGCCGCATTGCGCGGAACCGCCTGCTCCGTCTAAACCAACATCGCATCATCTCCCCAAAATTTAAGAGTTCGCTCCTCATCACTTCACTTCACTCACTCGAAAGTCAGCCCCGGCCCGAGCAAATTTGACGTCGAAAAATAAGCACAATCTTACCTCGAACGAAAACCTTTCGATTTTGACCAATTAATTGATTAATTGATGTGGAGTTTATTCGGCGAGCTCCTCTCCACAAAGACCGCACATTTTGCTTTGCTGAACTTGCCACTAAATGTAACTTAATTTGACTTAACTAAGTGACCAAAAGTGTACAAAGGTTAAAACAAATGATTTCATTTAATTTCATTTGATAACTTAACAAATTGTATAAAATACACATAATTTAAATGTTAATACGTACATGTCGTACATAAACCTGCGTCGTCTGTTACATAGGCTAGCATCTGACCACTATTTCGGACTACGGCATTATTATTTTTTAGCGTCTACTTCTATCTGGGTTAAGTTCAATTTTTTTTCGTTCCTAAATGTGGTTGATCTTTTATTTATTTTTCAAGTACCAACTGACTTGGTCATGAACGGAGTGCACTTTGTAAATGGTTTCTCGAGTAGGTAACTGAATCTCATTTCCCAACCCCGTGATTAAAACGTGAGTTGACAACACACAAAAATCTTCGGATGAATCAACACAATGTTTTGTATTTAAATGTCATCTTCTTCCTTGTTTTTTAAGTTTGTAAAGCTTGCTTCAGCATTTTCCCTGGTGGAACATTGTGCCCAAAATTTGAAAAGAGCGCCAGAAGTCGCGCCTGGCCTCCTTGGCAAATATTTGGCTTTCGATTCCTCCTCAGTTCTGGTACTAACCAATTCCTGCACGCACACACAATTTTAGGTTTCCTATATATATTGCAACATTCTAAACTATTAAACAAAAACTCACCTGGAGGAATAGACCATACCACTATTTCCAACCTTCTCAATCTATCCGTGTATTGTTGTGTGTTATTTTAATTAAAACCTTCAGTGCAGTCTATTCTTTCCTTATTTCTCTTACATTACACATTGGGCACTTTTAACCAAATTTTTAGAAATTATAAATCATTTATTGCATCGAACATAGTAGTAAAGATCATAAATAATAGTTTACGCTTCTTCCTTTTATTGATTCACGCCTGCACCGAAAATGCACGACGAATCAAGTCTCACGGGAGGAGTTGTTTGTTTTACGCATAGCAATGTCCAATTTCTTACACGCACTACGATAGTCCTTATTTTTATTTTAATAACACAAGTAGTTACGGTACGATAACGGCGCAAGGTACGGCGGGTGGTACCCAAGGCAATATACCTTTTATCGCGTAAATAACAACAAATGAACGTCGCGAACCTATCTCCTAGCACTATTTATTACTGTAGATAAGTTAAAAACAACCCAACATTATCAAGTAAAAACGGTTGTCTTATATGTATTACATAAAACATTTTTGTATTTTAACTCGACCCGTTCAAATATATTATTTGTTTACAATGAAACGTTCCTAGACATTTATTTTCAACTGCAATAACATCGCGTATTTCTTTCATTGTAACTAAATAGATCAATGCCTAACAAGTTGTGTTGCAAAACAAAGAGAAGTAGGTAGTCGTGGTAAAACAAGGTAAGTACACCTTAATTATCTTGCAAAATAAAAGCGAATTTAATACTTGTCGTTTAATATACTCATACTTTCGATAATTTTCACGGTTGTTTTCATAACTATTAAGATTTAAAACGGGATATTTACCTTGGTACAATATATTTATTTCTATTATAATGAATTATCTATAACAATTTAAATAAATTAGAAATAAAATTAAAATTGCTTTAAAGTTAGCTAAACTATAATTCTGTGTGAGTCTAACAAACCTCCGCTAGGTACCAACCAACAGTCGATACGAGTACGAGTAACATTATTAATAATATACAGTAAAACTTCCAGATATTTATTTTAAGATGAAAGAATGTTATGTACCTTTTATAACTTATTAATGGATTCATATAAAAAACATTTATTATATCCCAGTAGACTGCTTTAATTTGTATTGTAATGTTTTTTTTTTTTTTTAATTAAGAACGGTAGTCATTCCCTCACCTTTTCTTTTTATGACAAATTTCGGTTGTCAAGTAATTACAAGTATTCGCAAAAAAAAATATATATATATCGTACTTACAGTTTTCATCGTCGCCATAAATGTACTATACGTTACACTATAGATATATAGATATCGGCTCCAGACACACTTACACCACACAGAGACACAACCTTCCCGCTCAGCGGCTAGCTCAAGACTGCCCTCTCTCTAGCCCCACTCCGCGTGGTGCGTGCGCAGGAGACGACAGATATTGGCTTCTCTTTCGCACATATACTACAATATGGATAGAACAACTGAATATATGAATTCAAGAAGCTCTACCTAGTTCAAAAACAGTCTCTAAAAAAACAATGTGAACATTAGTCTAGCTAGCCAAAATGGCACAATGTTCTGAGCTGGCGGCGTTGTCAAATTCATTTCAATTGAACTAAAACAGAAAGAATCATCAGAGACTGAGATTCATTTGTTGGCAGGCATGCTGAAGTATGGAAGAGGAAGTCGCCACGCAGCAGCTCAGAACCTCGAAGATATCTGCCGAGACCTGCACTGCCAAAGAGACAGGTACACCTGGACGTCACATCCAGCACTCGAAGGCACCAGGTGTGGTGAGGATATGGTAAGAGGAATCAATCTGGTACATTGTTATTTCGTTGTTAATCCTTGGTTCGTTTTCAACCAGACATTCCTTTAGTTTATTCTTGTCGGCCAAACCATTACGCTATTCAAAACCAAGGACGTTTAAAAGACTTCCACCATATACGCCCACGGAATATATAACACTAGAACACCCGCGTTATCCCGAAGTCCAAAACCAAAATTTCAAAATGAGTTTTAAACAAGTCGTGCATCATACGCAAAATAGGCGCGTTTGACGTCGAGTTGCGGATATATAATAGCCCGATGAACTAAAAGTCGTGCATCAAAAAGAATGTCTAACAAACGGCCATTTGTAAAACTATGAACAATATACAAGTAATAAATATTATGATGCCTATACTTACCAGGGTATGAGTTTTCGCACCCATGTTTTGGTAAAACGTGACGTAATACGTCTATTTTAGGACATTATCATAGAATAGGACACACATACTGGGCAATAATGCTATTTGGGATTCATTGGTTGGTATCAACAGCAACCACAACCTTTACCAATACAATTCCACGCTCTCCTTTTGAAAGAGACAATGAAAAAACGCGGCAAATTTGAAAAAAGTCGTCGTGGCAACCCCGATTCTATGGATTTACCTAATTTGATTTATTTTCTATGTTGCCAGTACAGTGTTTTCCAATTTCATCAATTGTCTACTTTCAGTAGCCAAACTCTAGTACTAGTATTTACCTGTTCCAGAAGCTTAACCATTTGATTGTTCCAGTACTGCCGAGGAGGCGAGTGCGTGGAGCGTTCAGGGTCGGTGGTGAAGAGGGGATCGTGGGGCAAATGGTCGGGCTGGTCTGAGTGCGCGTCTGCCTGTTTGGTGGACGACACGCTGGCACCCGCCGCCGCTGGCGTGGCTGTCGCTACCAGGAGATGCAATAGGGCCAGGTAAGAATACTTCCTTCTAAAGACGAGACGAACAGGTAGGGATACTTCCTTCTAAAGATTATGGTTCTAACTTAAGTTTGACAGCTTTGCGGCCGCTGGCGTGGTTGTCGCAACCAGGAGGTGCAACAGACCCAGGTAAGAATACTTCCTTTCAAAGACCAGACAACCAGGTAGGGATACTTCCTGCCAAAGATTAAGGTTCGAACTTAAGTTTGACCAAGCTAGCGAGTTACAGTCCGCGACCGCTTGCGTGTCTGTCGCTACCAGAAGGTGCAATAAGGTGGAGTGTGCGCGGGGCGCTGTTTAAGGTCTGATGTATTTGATTACGCTCCGTTTTCAAAAAAATATTTCTCAGTTAATAATGAATATTGATGCTTACAATTAACATCAAAATAATCCTCTTATCTGCAGCTAAAAAACTGTGAAATTAGTGAATTGTGTAGATATTAGTTGTGGAGAATAAGTGGAAAACAGTTTAGTCCGTTTGAGTAATCGTTGGTGATATTAAACTCGGCGGTAGTGTCCGTAACTGGTACCACCTGGTACTGGTACATCGAACTGTGTGATGACATTCGTCCACGATTGATTAGACTGACAAATTCGCCAAGTACCACACTGAACGATTTGGCACAAGTGTTTACGGTGGTGCCCTGGTGCGATTTGTGTGACAGAGGTTCGATCCCAAGTAACGGGATCTAATTTTATTTATTTTTTGCATCTTAAAACTCTTTGTTTTGGTTGCCCGGCTAACTGGTTCGAGACTTGTGGAAAGAAGACAAAAAAAAAAGGAAACATTTGCTTTTTGTTTTTGTTAACTTTATTTATTTGTTGAGATGGCTTCTGAAGACGAACAGGAATTGTTGAAGTGTGCGGGTTGTAAGTCAGATATCTATAACGAAGAATACCTGCGTTGCTTCAATTGTAATGAATGCTATGATTATGTTTGTGCTAATGTGTCAGAGAGAGTATTAAGTGCTCTGGCTGGAGAGAAGACAGCACGTTGGAAGTGTGAGTTTTGTAAATGCAACGAGCCGAAATTAAATAACACCAACACGCCATTGCGAGGAGCAGACGAGGCAGTTAATGTGAATATTCGGCGTCGAGGCGCTGCTACACTGACACCTGAGGAACGTTGCCGTGAATTAGATACTCTGCAACCGGAGAGATGTGCTGCTGATTCTGACATGCAAGTACTGATCACTGAAATACGGGCTTATAGACTGGAAATGGAAGCGACACGAGTCCAAAATCAGGCTATACTAAAGGAGTTCAAGGATGTTGGTAAGGAGTTGAAGGCTATGCGAGTACAGGCCGAAGCTTTGCAAGGCTCAATTGCAGATTTGGTGGTGAGAGTGGGAAGCAGTGAAGGTCGTTTAAATGAGCTGACAGCAAGAGTCACTGTACTAGAAGCTAATACACGTGAGGGGACAGCAGAGGGCAGTAAGAAAATGGCTGATACGATTGATGTTCTCAGGGCTGAGCTAAATGACCGAGAGCAAGAGCTACTGCAGAATGACGTAGAAATATCTTGCATAGCGGAACAGAAAGGAGAGAGTCTGCAGCATGTGGTGGTAACAGTAGCCAAAAAGCTAGGGATCCAGCTTGCGGAGCAGGATATTGTATGTGCCACGCGAGTAGGAGTCCCTCCAGACCAGACCGAGGTCGGGCCGGTCCGTCGTCCACGTCCCATCGTCGTCCGACTTGTGCGGCGCGCTGTGCGTGACCAACTGCTGCATGAAGCACGTGTCCGCCGTGAAGCAACGACCGAGGGCACTGGTATACCGGGTCCAGTTCGTAAATTTTATTTAAACGAAAGATTGACCCGTGCTAATCGCCATTTGTTTCGGAGAGTACGTGAGGTGGCCAGCCGTCTCAGCTGGCGATTCGTTTGGACGCGGGATGGCAAAATTTTTGCGCGCCAGCACTCTGGACAGGGAGCACCTCGTCATCGCCTGCGGTCGGAGGCGGATGTAAGCCGGGTTTTTGGTCCACAATTGGTTGGGTCTCCTGAAAATTGAAAAGATATTATTATTACCTTTTTTGTCTCGGCCTAATAATTACACATTAGCGTTATTATTACTATATATTCCTCTAAATTCTGTATATATTTGTAACTGTTTCATTATTCTAAATTTTAACAATGTGGTGCTTACTTTTTTATTCCTTGTACCGCGGATGGTGGACAATCCGACCAAAGATATACTGTCCGCATGTATTTCCATACTTGTGCGTTGTAACTGGCACCTGAAATTAAAAAATTTTTCTTACATACATTTCATTTATCACTGTTGCAATAATATTTTGTGCGTAAACAAAATTTCAGTGTATTTTAAATTTTATGTATTTTGTGCACTTATTATGCTCACTTTTTCGGTATGTTTTTGTAACACTGAACTGCGAAATTGTTTTTGTTCTTTTTGCTATTCTGTTATCGTCCAGATGTGTGTCTGTGTGTTTGTGATGTGGAAGGGCCCGGGGCGAAGCCATCTGCAAAACAAAGTAGCGTTATATAATTGCATCACCATAAAAAAAACAATTAAATGCACCGTAAAACTTTACATGTCTGTCCAACCTTTTGGGGCAATGTCAATGAAGCTAGTTTCAAACGAATATTCTAAGTTGACTAAATATAATCAAACGTACTCACCAATTATTGACACCAATACACAATTCCGTTCTTTTTTTCCCCTCCCTGTTGCTACTCGTATCACCCCCGAACTAGGTTTTCATAATGCACAGTTGTGCCGTGGTGTGTGTTTTGTATTGTATTTTTTACATAAATCAATTCAATCCACATAGTAAATTGTTCCGTTTGGCGTTGTACAACGCTGGCTCATTGGGAACTGGTCATAATGACCTCTTGGTTGCCATGACTCGATTTAATGCCGATATTGTTGCAATAAACGAGACATGGCTGCCGGCCGGGCAAGAAGCGCGCGCGCCGGCCGTGCCTGGGTATAGACTGCGGAGCACACCGCGACCGGCACACATGCGCGGCGGGCGGGGCGGTGGAGTTGCCTTCTACATAAAACGTAACGTACACGTTCGGTATGAGACTTGCGTTGATGCAAGTATTGAGCAGATGTGGCTTTCTACGAGACTCAATGGGCAGCGATTGATTATTGGTACTGCTTATCGACCACAATGGGTGAATGTGGATGCCTTTATCGATGCATTAACCCAATCCGTTACTTCTTTTTCTGCCTTCGACCACATAGTTTTGCTCGGCGATTTTAATATAAATTTATTGGACATGCAAAACTGTAACATAACCAAATTTCAGCAATTCTTAACGTATATGGGTCTTAAGCAGATCGTTACTGAACCAACCCATTTTACGACCAATACGGCAACTCTTATTGACGTAGTATGTACAAACGCGCCGGTTCGCGAAGTGACTGTGACGGACGTGACGGGTTCTGTTGGCCACGCGATGATAAATGTAACATTATCAATTAAAAAGGAAAGACTGCCAACAAGATGTTGGACTTACAGACCTATTAAAAGCATGGACATTAATAGCTTTAACAATGACATGAATGCTATTGATTGGGAATCCATACTACTTTTAACTACAGTCGAGGACATGGTTCAAAGTTTCAACACAACCTTGCTATCCCTATTTGATCGACACGCTCCTTTAAAAACAGTTAAGAGAAGTTTTAATAATTCATTGCCGTGGATTACTGATAACATCAGACATATGATAGATCTGAGAAGTGAGGCTCACAGTAGATATCGTGCTACCAAATTAGACACTGATAAGAAATCCTGGAAAGAACTTGGGAAGTTGGTTGAAACAAGCATCTACAGTGAGAAACGTGCATACTTTGATCATTGCGTAAATTCACAGGCCAATGGTGGGAAAGCATTTTGGAACAATATGAGGAATAAAATTTTAAATGACCCTTGTAAAAACGACACCTTACCACAACGCTTCAGTAATGCTAATGAAATTAATGATCACTTCTTGAACATTCCTTGCAGCAATGATATACCAGCCTCGCAGTTGTCTTATTTTGGCTCTAACAGGTATGGAACATCAACATTTTCACTGAGTACAATCAATGAGGAGGATATTTATAAAATTATTGTCTCAATTACCTCAAATGCTGTTGGAAGTGATGGAGTGAGTAGGGATATGATCATTTTATCGCTCCCGAGAACCCTCAAAGTTATCACAGGAATCATTAACACATCCATTATGACTGGCGTTGTCCCCGCATTGTGGAAGGAGGCACTTGTCACACCGCTACCGAAAGTCGATAATCCTACCGAACTTAAACATCTCAGGGCCATTAGCATACTACAATTCTTCTCGAAAATTATAGAAAAGGCTGTTCATACTCAACTTTCTAAATATGTTGAAGAAAATAACGTATTGCCGCCTTATCAGTCTGGTTTTCGAAAGGGCCGTGGCACTGGCACCGCTCTTCTCGACGTGGTTGATAATATACTGTCTGATCAAGACCAAGGTCGTGGAACTATACTAGCACTACTTGATTTTTCACGCGCTTTTGACAGTATAAATATCCCATTACTCCTGAATAAGCTGCGGTACTATGGTTTGGATGACTTGTCGGTCAAATGGTTCGAGAGCTATCTCGATGAGCGGCGGCAATCTGTTAGGATTTCAGGGGCTGACGGAAGAAGTATTCAGTCTGATCCAAAATCAATCACGCGGGGAGTTCCCCAGGGCTCAATATTGGGACCACTGCTATTTATCATTTATAGTGCGGATCTCCTATCGGTGATACAACACAGTAGGTATCATTGTTATGCTGATGATCTGCAGTTGTACATTGCTGATAAGCCTGAAAACATGCCCATTGCCCTGGGTAAAATTAATGACGACCTGAATAGGGTGACCGAATGGTCTCGTAAAAATGCTCTTCTGCTGAATCCCACCAAATCAAAATTCATTGTGCTTGGTACAAAAACGCAAGTTAATAAAATTTCACAATTAAACCCTGTATTGCACATTGAGGGCCAAATGATAGAGCGTGTCGAAGAGTGTAGAAATTTGGGAATTACGTTTGACAGCCATCTGCGTTTCGAAACGCATGTTTTGGGCCTTGTAAGGACTTGTATGTTCAGGCTAAAGGTATTGTATAAGATACGAAACCTACTTTCAGAAAAGTCCCGGATAACGCTATGCGAATCCCTAGTATTGTCTAGGCTCAATTATGGTGATATAGTATTTGGTCCTCGCTTGCTCGCTAGAACGCGGCGGTTGTTGCAGCGTGTTCAAAATGCCTGTTGCCGATTCTGTTTCGTAATTCCACCAAGGAGTCACATCTCTCCTTATCTGAGGTCAGCGGGTATGTTGAACATGGAATCACGCAGACAGCTCCACCTCGCTAGTCTGGTGTTCAGTGTTATGAAGCATGAGAAGCCCGAGTACCTGTTTAAGAAGTTGAAACCCACACAGCTCCATGCTAGATACGGTGCTAGAACTGCACGGGCACCACTGGAAAGCAATTTGCATCGGACCGTAGCGTTTCGCGGCAGCTTTCGCTTCCAAGCAACAAAATGTTGGAACGACCTACCGCCTCCTATGAGGGTTCTGACTTCACTGGTTACATTCAAAAAACATCTTAAGTCACTGTTGTTGAATTTACAAAACCCTATTCCTTAGTTTTGGATTTGGGCTACTGTGAAAGCGCGGCGTGAAAGCGTTCTATTCTTTTTCTTCTATGTAATTTTTCTGTTTATCTTAATTCATTTTTCTTTCTTTTTATAGTGTATTTCTGCCATAACTTAAGCACTGCACTGGAAGCTCGTGTAGATTTTCCGTGTCACACAAAATTCTCTTTATACTCATCTTTATACTACTTATCACAGTTGGAGATGTCGAATGCACATTTTTAATTTATAAGTTGTTATTTTTGTGGGTGTACCCGCGTTACACTCCTGGGTGAGGGCTGAAAACCAGTGTTGCCCTCTGGGCAAATATATACACTGAGCCTTGACCCTTTTACATCACCACACACACATGTGCATGTCTTTAGATCGTAGTTAAATTGTTATTCTAGGTTAAGTTTACCTGTTTTAATGATATGTTCATGTGTGTTCTTGATGGAATAAACGTTTTATCTATCTATCTATCTATCAATAGGCCAAGGTTAGGAGACTCTTTCCAAAGACGAGACAACCAGATAGGGAAACTTCCTGCCAAAGATTATGGTTTTAACTTAAGTTTGACCAACTTAGTACCTAAGTATTGGGTGGTATTGGGAGTAGAAACTTGGCTTCATTTCGGAAAATAGGTAGGACGATTTAGGTCCCTAATGTCAGGACTTCCTTCGAATGACCTCTATTTTCAAATTAAGGGTCGCGGGAAGCCGCTGGATTCGAGCAGCGCGGGACAGATCGTTGTGGAGATCTTTGGGGGCGGCAGCAGTCCAGCAGTGGACGTCTACTGGCTGAAATGATGATGATGATGATGATGAGTCAAATACTCAAATGCTTGGAGTATTCAAGATCGTCAGTGAAAATGAGTCAATTTTTTTGAGATTTCGGACTTCAATGGCCTTACTTCCGAATATATTTTTGTTTAAATCTATTTAAAATGTGTAAAATAACAGTTGTTTGTTTGTTTTCAGACACAATGGCCACAACCACTGCGCCGGTTACGATAAAAAATATCAGTCGTGTCATGCTCAACAGGTTAGTTTGAACCATGGTCTAAAAAAACAAGGTCTAACACTCCGACCACGTGACTTGACACAAGCCTACGTCATTTCATTATGCTGTTCATCCTTGTCGAATAATACGCATTCGACAAGGATGAACAGCATGATGACGTTAGACGTGTCAAGTTTGACAGTCCGAGTAGAAGACCTTGTTTTTTTAGACCATGGTTAGAACATTACATAAACGTAACGAAAGGCCCAATTGGTTGTTTTATACTTTTTAAAAACTTTCACGGTTGTTTTCATAACTATTAAGATTTAAAACGGGATATTTACCTTGGTATTTTTTTATTTTGTAACAAAATTTGTCAGTTTCGGACTGCTGCGGAAGCTAAACGAATTACTACTTTCTTTTTCAGTGCAACAATGTTCCTAGAATGACAGTGCGGGAGTTTGCAGACCAGATCTGCCTGCGAGCCAGGGAGGTAGACCCTGACCTCATCGGGACTGGACTGCAGAGAATCGAATCCGAAGGTAGGTAATAATATGTGGGACATCTCACACACGGCCATCTGACCCCAAACTAGGCAAAGCCAATACTTGCTTATCGTGTGGGTTTTGAAGTTAACCTACCTCACAAACCCTGGTGTCGGAATTGTTGAGCCGCTTTAGGCTTCCGTCATAGCCCCTGGTAACGGCTACATCCGTAGATAGTAGAAGGACGGCTTTACCTGCCTTCCGAAGCACGGAATCATCTTTCTTTTCCATTTTGTTCGCACTTGGTCGGATTCGCAACAGGCCGGATTCTCACTTCGCCGGAATACAGTTAAAAAGAAAAGCAGGATTAGTTTTCTTATCGGACCACAGGTGCTTCCGTCTGTAATGTCCTAACCAAACTGGGGTAAGTGATATTTGTTCGATGGATCCCCACCGGGATTCGAACCCGGAACCTCCGTAACGTCGGGTCGGGTGATTACTAGTCAGTTTCATCAATCCGTCAGTTTCGTTAACTCGTCAGTTTCCTTATTTGACAGTTTCACGATATTCTCTAAGTCCTCAGTTTCTCTTATTCGTCATTTTGTTAACTCGTCACTTTTTTTTACCTTTCGACCACGGAGGTTGTTACTATGGGTTTCAGACAGCTGATTACAACATCTAGATACAAGGCAAACACAAGTGCTCATAGAGTGCTTATCACACAAATGTTTGCAATGGGTGGGATTCGAACCTGAGGCTCTGTGCTTCGAAGGCAGGCGTACTACCAACTAGGCTACGGGGCCATCGACACGTAGGTATTACCTGTGGTACCTACTACATTTGTGTGACGAAACTTCTTTTTACTAGATGATCATTAGCTTTTGGAATGACCTTTGTATCTTCAGCCATTTGAAGATCATCAGCTCTTTTCTAGTAGTTGAAAGCAAGTAACCGTTTCTTCGGCGAGGGCTATAAAAATTTTAAATTTAATGTTATTAGTACCTACTAAGTACTAAGGTACTTTTTACCACGGGAAAATACCCACCACAACACTTGTGTGTGTGCCGATAAAGCCAGCCTTTTTTAACCCCCGACGAAAAAGAGGGGTGTTATAAGTTTGACGTGTCTGTCTGTCTGTGGCATCGTAGCTCCTAAACGGATGCGTCGATTTTGATCTAGTTTTTTTGTTTGTTTGTAAGGGTTACAATCGAGAGTGTTCTTAGCTATGATCCAAGAAAATATCTACAGCCATTTGAAGATTTATCAGCTCTTTTCTAGTTGTTGAAAGGATCAAGTAACGGTTTTGTGTCGGGGAGTTATGATTTTTTTTTATTTAGTGTTATTATTAATCAACTGTACAGGCACAAAAGATATATTATCTATTGTGGTACAGGTAAACCGGAGCCCGTATACCTATTGCATAACTGAGTTATAAATAACTGCACCTACACATTTCCGACAATTCCTAGAAAATACCCGGTTTTTACTTGTACCTGAAAGTAAAGGACATTTCACACACACATCAGTGCAAAATTCGTGCCCGACCAGTGTCAGTGACGTGTTTAAACAAAAAGAAATCACAGGGCTCTGAATTCTTATTGGGAATCAACTACGAATTTAAAACTAAATTGTCATCTCCATAGTAACATGAACTGTATCGCGTTCGAATAGCTGCGAACAACGCGGGACCTAGTAAACCCCCTTGACTGAATCGCTGTAAAAAAAATTTCATTGGAATGCTATACGTTTCAACTTGTTTAGGTTTCGAAGTTAAGTTGCGAGAGTTCATAGTTGGAGTTCATGGGGTTGTGAAGTTCTAATTCATAAAAAATATGCTTCCATTTCTCATCTCTGGGTCTACACTCTGCCTAAAACTTCGTATCCGAACGAAACCCTAATCCTAAACGTGTCATCTAGATACTCGACTTTCAAACAATTACAGTACAAAGAGTAGATATAGACATCCTGACACTGACACGGCCCGGGCACTAATGTGGAACCTCCCTTACACTCTGGAACGTTCTGTGCAGACGTGAGCAGCGCATGCGCGGTGTGGTGCGACACTCGTGGAGGGGGGTACAAGTCGCGCGGCTGGGCGCTGCCGGACGGAACTGCTTGCTCCAAAATGTCTCCCATGTTCTGCATTGGAGGCGTCTGCCAGGTAACCGTCATTACTTACACCATTTCCATTTTCATCATTAGGTAACTAACTGCGATATTGTTTCTCCTGTGCCTCTTCTTAAGGGAGTCTGAGTAAGTGTTTTTCTTATTCTAACTTTTGCTTTTGCTGCGCGCGCATTTGTTACCTGCCAGTGGCTTTTCCAGATAATACTGCTTTTATCCTTTGATTTACTTTAGTTTCGCAAAAATCATAAATTCTACGGGCAATTAACAATCTTCTCTGACTTTTTGCCTTCTTAACATTGTTTTGAGTGTCCCAGTAAGTACTATTTTGTTGTGTCCATTTTTGACCTGTCGCGTGAAGGAACTTAAACGTGCAACAAGTCTGTTAAAGGTTTTTATGTTGGTGACCTCTCGCCACTAACAGATAGTGTGAAAATGACGCATGCCTATGAAAGTTCTAGAGTCCTCAAGATAACTTTGGTATCTTCCATGTTTAAAGATAGAATAAGATTTTACCATCTTAGAAAAATGTGTTCACTTGAATTATAAGCGGAGTAGTTCAAATATGGTTTATACTTGCAGAAATTCTCGTGCAATATAAACGAAAACGCGGACACTGAGTTTTCACTGCGGCCGGGAGATTGCGAGTGGGAGGCTCTACAGCTACAATCCGCTACGCCTCGGTAAGTCATCATCATCATCATCTCAGCTAAGACGTCCACTGCTGGACTGCTGCCTCCCCCAAGGATCTCCACAATGATTGGTCCTGCTTGGCCCGCATCCAGCGGCTTCCCGCGACCCTCACCAGATCGTCGGCCCACCTTGTGGGGGGCCTGTCCTCCGGCGCGCGGTCGCCATTCTTTCGAAGAATCGCTCTTTGGGTGACTCTGAGCCTTCTAATGAGGCCCATCGTGAGCGACCACGTCTCAGATCCGTAAGTCATCACTGGCAACACACATTGGTCAAAGACTTGATTTGCTCTTGTTCTCAATCAGGCCTACTAGCTCGCTCGCTCGCTCAAATAATGCCTCTTCACTCAATTCATGGTTTGAAACAACTTTACCAAAGAAGCTCTTTTCGGAAACCTAAGAACTTTTCTCTTGCATGCAAAATAGTCATAAAGAATCAGAAAAGAATCATCTTTTTTCCTCTAGGCATCTTTGAGAAAGTTTATTATATCAATTCACTGTGTTTGCCAAGCTGCCACTAATGACCTGGATACATCGATAAAAGTGCCGTTGATAAACATTTTCCGGTACAATTCCAGTACAAAAACGTCAGGAACGTGGCGGCGCGCCGTGGGCTCGCAATGGCGGGCTGCCAGCGGCTGCCACTACCACTGCGTAGCGCCGGGCACGGGCGTCAGGCTGGTCACTTCTAACACCCTCACTAACATACAACTGTGCAGCCCTGACGCCGCTCGCAAGGACTCGGTACGTCATTGGCAGTCTGGCGTCGGCGCGCCAAATACTACCTACGTCATTAGAAAAGCGACCAATTAGAAGCCGAGGCCTGAAACGCGCTATCAGAGTTTTCGCAAGACATTGAACAAACACAAGTTCCAACGAAGTACAGTTAGACCGCGGTCCCCGGGCTCACCACCATGCCCCAAGGAAGATCTTCCTTTCCCTTTCACAACAGCTCATATATGTCCCCACCGAGGGACTCGAGCCTACCCTGAAATCAGGGTGAATAGGCCTTAGTCGACCACGCTGGCCCAGTGCGAGTTGGTCACGAACACACAACCCTTGAATTACTTCGCAGGTGTATGCAGGTTTCCTCACGATGTTTTCCTTCACCATGAGATCGTCGAATAAACATACGTGTATGTATATGAACTCGAAAATCGAAAACACATTGGTACCTACGTGCCTAGGCTCAAACCGCGAACTTCTAAATGGAAGTCAACGGGCCTAGCCACTTGGCAACGGACGCTCTCGGTACGTCATCATCATCATTTCAGCCCGTAGACGCCTGGACAAAAGCCTCCCCAAAGATCTCCACAATAGTCCTCTGCCTGCGTACAACGCCTTCCTTCATCTTTACCAGATCGTCTGGCCGCAATACAAATATTCTTAATTTGACACCAGAATTAAATGGTAAAGCCTGACCAAAGAAATAAGAAACCTGCTCTGGGGGCGCCACGTGTATATTTTTGTGGCAACAATTTCCCTTATAAAATTAGTTCCATTGAAATTCCGCAATATGGCGCGGTTTCTTATTTCTTTGGTCGGGCTTTACTGTTACAATTGCCTTGTTAGGGTCGCGCTATCCCTTCCGGTAAATAATTCAAGAACCTTTTCTCTCGTAGAGCTCGGTACCAAATACAAACAATAGGCCCGATTCTACATAATTATTACGCTCTAACTTTTTAAAACCATATTATGTCCTTTTCACGTTCACAAGAAAAGGGACAGGTGATTGTCAATTTAAAATTGTAGATGTCAAACATCGATTTTACGCGTAGTTTGCACTGCTTTAATTTCATTCATTCAAAATTAAATTCATTCATCTCCAATCCTTTCGGATCCCCATAATAATGAAAGAGACCAACAACTTAAATTTAGAGATTTTAGCGGCCACGCCAGAATCACAGAATACCAAATAGTAGTCCCCCACAATTGACCTAATAGGTAGATACCGACGTCACCCGACTCCGCAACATCATGGCGCCAACTTTTTTTTTAATCGAGTCTTTTTATTTCTATTTCGATGGAGAACTGTACAGTTCATTGATCGATGATAGTTAAAGCCTGACCAAAGAAATATGACACCTGCTCTGGGGGCGCCATGTGTATATTTTTACGACTATGGCAACAATTTCCCTTATAAAATTAGTTCCTCTGAAATTCCGCAATATGGCGAGGTGTCATATTTCTTTGGTCGGGCTTTACAATTGTTTCGTTACAGGGCTGCACACAGAGGAAGTCGCCTTACCAATACGCGACGATGGTGTGCACCAAATACAAGGAGAGAGTGAGAAGACTGTCGGGATTGGGGATGCAGATATCGCCAGCTTTAGGTAAACACACACATATATAGGTACACGCACACACATATATACACGCGCACATATATATACAGTACACTCATCTATCTATTTACAATACAAAAATATGCACATAATAAGTGCTTTTGGTGCCCCTTGTATTTCTAACCTTTTATTATATCTAAGCAAGCAAATCCTTTTATAAAAAAAATATACTAAAATTCAATCTTAAGTTTTTAAAACACTTGAGAGAAGAGACTTACTTTGTTCAATAACTATAAAATAATTCGTAGTAGTAAATAATCGTTACACAACCTCTTAAAAGGTAATCCAATTATATTTGTTAGCTTAGATTAGGTCATACATAAGTTGAAGTTGTAAATTTTCAATTTTATGCCATTGTAATTATTATTATGAACAAATAAAGAATTTTTAAAAACAAAAAAAAAAAACAATTATATTTGAAAATTAGCAGGTTATTAATTGTTATCAATTCAAACCCTTATTATAACCTTTATTTCCTATGCCTCCAGAGGACCCAGACCGTCCGTGCCGCATCGCGTGCCAAGACGAACGCGTGGCTCACCGGTTCTACCTGGTCAACGGGCAAGAGGGTTGGTTCCCTCTCGGCACCGCCTGCGGGAAGAGGAACGCCTCCTACTGCGTCAGCGGGAAGTGCCTGGTGAGTCTTGCATCTCTCTCCCATGTTAGAGCCCAGATTTTAGACCATACCAAGGAAAAGTACTTAGTTCAAAGGCGTCACAGAGGGATTCTTATTTTCTAGTCTTCTCACGACTAGATAAAAGAGGGCCAGAATTTTACCACGAATATCATGTGTACACACTTAGTTAGATAAATAATAAATGAGCCAACAATACGAGCCAACAGTTACAGTCCTAACAATACGACCGGAATCAGAACTCAAAAAATTCTACGACCAATATCAATTTGAGCTTCTACGTAAAATAGAACTACCCACTTTCACTGGCTAGAAAAAAATACCCATCTATACAGACTAATAATCGACAATATATTTCCAGGAATTCGGCGAAGATCAGACCCCGCTATCGGAAATGGTGTTTACGCTGCCACTACTCAACAGGCACAACAACACTAGAGTCATCAGGCGCTCCTCCCGACACCGCCGCAGCTTGAACAGGGATCGGATGACCGTCAAATCTAAGCTGGATGAGGAAGACTTAGCCGGGATCATAGCCAAGCTCAACCTAACAGGTGAGACTGAGACTTTCTTCAATAATTTAAACAACACTAGAGTCATCAGGCGGTCTTCTAGACACCGCCGCAGCTTAAACAGGGATCGGATGACCGTCAAATCTAAGCTGGACGAGGAAGACTTAGCCGGGATCATAGCCAAGCTCAACCTAACAGGTGAGACTTTCATCAATAATTTAAACAATACTAGAGTCATCAGGCGGTCTTCAAGACACCGCCGCAGCTTAAACAGGGATCGGATGACCGTCAAATCTAAGCTGGATGAGGAAGACTTAGCCGGGATCATAGCCAAGCTCAACCTAACAGGTGAGACTGAGACTTTCTTCAATAATTTAAACAACACTAGAGTCATCAGGCGGTCTTCTAGACACCGCCGCAGCTTAAACAGGGATCGGATGACCGTCAAATCTAAGCTGGACGAGGAAGACTTAGCCGGGATCATAGCCAAGCTCAACCTAACAGGTGAGACTTTCATCAATAATTTAAACAATACTAGAGTCATCAGGCGGTCTTCAAGACACCGCCGCAGCTTAAACAGGGATCGGATGACCGTCAAATCTAAGCTGGATGAGGAAGACTTAGCCGGGATCATAGCCAAGCTCAACCTAACAGGTGAGACTGAGACTTTCTTCAATAATTTAAACAACACTAGAGTCATCAGGCGGTCTTCTAGACACCGCCGCAGCTTAAACAGGGATCGGATGACCGTCAAATCTAAGCTGGACGAGGAAGACTTAGCCGGGATCATAGCCAAGCTCAACCTAACAGGTGAGACTTTCATCAATAATTTAAACAATACTAGAGTCATCAGGCGGTCTTCAAGACACCGCCGCAGCTTAAACAGGGATCGGATGACCGTCAAATCTAAGCTGGACGAGGAAGACTTAGCCGGGATCATAGCCAAGCTCAACCTAACAGGTGAGACTTTCTTCAATAATTTAAACAACACTAGAGTCATCAGGCGGTCTTCAAGACACCGCCGCAGCTTGAACAGGGATCGGATGATCGTCAAATCTAAGCTGGACGAGGAAGACTTAGCCGGGATTATAGCCAAGCTCAATCTAACAGGTGAGACTTTCATCAATAATTTAAACAATACTGGAGTTATCAGACGGTTTTCAAGATACCGCCGCAGCTTGAACAGGGATCGGATGACCGTCAAATCTAAGCTGGACGAGAAAGACTTAGCCGGGATCATAGCCAAGCTCAACCTAACAGGTAACTGTAGTGTGTGGCTCACCTTGCCCATATAGTATTAGTATAGATATAAGCAAGCATAGTCCCCTTACTCATTTCTTGAAATTGAATATTAGAGTCATCAGACAGTAGTAGCTTAAACAGGATGAAAGTCAAATTCAACTTGGATGAGAAAAACTTGCTGGGATTATTGCTAAGCTTAATTTGACAGGTGAGACTTCTCAATGCAGTCAAAAGAGTCAATAAGAGCATCGAATAAACGTACATGTATGAAAATACACTGGTAGAGGCTCAACGAGAATAGAAGTCGACGGCCCTAACCACTTGGCCACCGACACTCCTATACTAAACTATACTGATTAAAAAACTAGCGACCCGCCTCGGCTCCGCACGGGAAAATGGTTATTGTGGGTTATCCTTAAGTATGTTATGTATGTATTATACATATAAACCTTCCTCTTGAATCCCTCTTTCTATTAAAAAATATGCATCAAAATCCGTTGCGTAGTTTTAAAGATTTAAGCATACAAAGGGACATAGATGGGGACATAGGGACAGAGAAAGCGACTTTGTTATAGAATAAGTAGTGATACTGCTTCAGCTTGCCAGACTATTTTAAAAGAGTAAAATATTATTTCAGAGAACCATGACAAATTCTTCAATGACGCTCTACCGGAGAACATCGAGATAGATTTCCGGAACCCGGTCCACATCGCTCCAGAAGACACCATGATGAAAAAACCGCCAAGACCCACTTGGGACTAAACGAAAGACTATGAAACATTGTGAAAATATCGCCTAATGATTAAACAACCATATGAGACAAATGTGTGATTGTTCTGTAAATAAAATAAATGTGTTATACTTTTATATAGGTAGGTACTGAAAACTCAAAAAATAATGTAAAATTTTCAGCCAATTACGTCCATTTCCGGTTGTTATTTATCCAAGGTTAAGGTGTTTTAGATCCACCATTTTATTTCTACAGTCAGACAAGGATCTAAATGAAAGTGGACAAAAAAGGAACTATGCCAAGTTAATGTCCATTTTGTGTACAGCGAGCAGCGCCCGAGGTCACGCTTATTTAGACCCTTGACTAGCCGTGTTGACCATAGGTTGGTCAATGACCTAAAGTCTATGCGAAGAAGCTAATATTGCTACTTCCTTATGTAGTATTGTAGGTTAACTTTTCTAAAGGAAAAATCGTGACTATTTTAATCTACGTGAGTGTTAGAGGTGCTAAAACAAAATCCCATTATTGATGTCATTTAATCGATGTTATGTAATCAGTGTAAATGAATGTTATTCTACTTTAAGGGAATTTGTGTTGTAGTCAACGTATGGGTCAATGCAAAAAATTGCATTACATACATTATTTTATACATGATGGACAAAAATTTTTTGTTTGATGGACATACCAAAATCTGTCATCTTATTTATTCCATCTAGTTACATTTGAGTTTCAATAATGTATCTAGTTGGATATTTTTATTCCAAGACAATTTTGGAAATTTTCATTTAATATAATGAGACTTTTTTCAATACGCAGAGTAAAAGTTATGTGATCAAATTATAGTATTTATTAGTTTATTATTGAAATAAAAAGGTTATTTTTAAAATACGTATTTTTATTTTGGTCCCAGCAGTTTCACATGATATAATAATCAGTATAATAATAACGTACAAAAATTATGATATTATATTGGAATACATATAATATAACTATTAATATAATAAATGCGTAGGTTTGTACGTTAATAAGTAATTTTGTTTTAGGCACTTGATAATAGTATATCGTAGCAACGTGAACACGCCAGTGGTTTTTAACCTTTAGCTAGAGAAGTATGTAGACTAACTTGACTTAAATCTAAGTGTTGCCAGCTTCGCCTGGTCTGCAAGGAACCACTGCCAGATTTTTCTCATGTTATTCTTGTCGCCACCCTGAAACATAAAAGAGAAATATTTTTAAATTTAGATATAGCTGAAATGTCTCCACTCTCCATCGGGTACCAGGACTGTTTGAAAGAAATCAGATTTTCAGGTTTAAATTTATATTTGTACTAGTTTAGTGGCTGGCAGCTTAGCTTATATATATATATAGGACATGCTAAGCTAACAGTTATGTTTGAGCAATTTTCTCAAAGAAACTTCTCGGAAATTAAAAGAATATATCAGGATTCGTTGACTGAGCTTCTCCTTTCAGTTTTTGTTAGGGCCACAGAAGTATATAATAGTAACCCGTACAGCAAGGACACTCCGTTTTCCGCCCGATAGCAATTTTCAAGTCGAGATTTCCTTGAGATTTCCGTCCACACATGTGTGCGCTGAATAGTTTACGACTCGTGCGTATGCAGCTCCACACACATGTGGACTAATCTTCATAAGGGATAACCTCTCACCTTGACCTGTGTGAAGCTAGCTCCTAGCGCCAGCACTGTATTCTCGGCCGTGTCGAGTTGGCGGGAGAGGGAGTGCAGTGCGGCGGCGACCGCGCGGTTCAACCGCGGCGGCTGCCGGCCCGCGCCACTTAGTACCAGCTGTGTGAGGGGGCGCCGCGATCGCCTACTGATAAACAAACATTGCATTATGGTCTGTTTCATATAAATCCGGACAAAAGTTCATTGACCTTTTTCTTTTCTTGAAAGATTTTAAAAATAATGTAACGCCAAAATGAATGGCAAGGTCACACGCTCACCCGGATTCTACCAGACCCGGCGCACTCTGCGCCAGAGCTCCAGAATGTACCTACGCCGGGCGGCCGCGAATATGAGGCCAGTTAGTAGGAAAAACGCGCGACGCTATTATTTAGTCTGTGGTAATACGGACTCTCGCGGCGCGGTCTTAAGGTGCATTTTGTTTTAATACGAGCGCAACGACAAATGTAGATAAATGTATGTATTATAGCCAGGGTCTCGTTCGACGCGTTCAAAGTAATTTGAACGTTAGTGGCGTGGTAGCTAAAATGAAATTCGCACGTTTGCTATCAGAGAGTGCGCCTTCTGTACCTAGTACTATTATTTTATTCTGTGCTTCTATTACGGTATGCCAAAATTTATTATTTTTATTCATTATAGGCTCCCGTAGAACACTAAATGATGTCATTTCAGAAGTTAATAAACTTTGCTCAAACTAAAACTGGCTCTCGTCTCAAACAATGTACAAGTCTAAACAACGAAAAGAGATCAAACAATATAAAAGAAGCGATGCGATATCAGTTTGAACATTAAGTATTTTGCGATAATTTCCTATAGTTTTATCGTATCGTTTGAAAAAAATGTGCGCATTGTATGCAGGTGTCAATGACCTTTTGTCCGGATTAATATGAAACAAACCATAGTTATGAAATGAAATGAAATATGTTTTATTCGAAGTAAGATTTACAATTCACTTTTCGACGTCGAGGCGAGTTCACAATTTGGCTGTCTTCGTGGAGAAGAACTCGCCGGAAGAAACTCCACAGGCGTTGCATCTTTTCAAAATATTTTGCAAAATTATTATTTTATACAATTTGATTAATATAACAAAGAGTGCAAACGAAGTATGCAATTAGAGGAAGGCAACCAGTCAAAGTAGAAAAACTAAATTATATAACCAAAAAAACAACCGGCAATCGACTAGAGTAGACCAGTCCCCCCAAGCAGCACCAGTTATATGTACTTACGCCTGCCTAATCTCTTCCTCCCTCATATTAAAATGTTCTTCAACATCGTCTTTGCACTCCAACAATTGCTTCTTCATCAGCTGGTATTGAGAGACTAAAGTTCTGACGTCATCGCTGCTCTGACACCCCAGTATGGTGTTGAGGGTGTGACATAATATGTCACAGTGTTTAAGATTGGCCTCGGCTGCTTCTTGGGCGGCGATTATCTCGTACATGGATTCCTGTAATGCAATACAGATGTTATGTGGTGATTAACCACTGCCTTGTAAAGGTTTAAAATATACTTACAATACAACTACTCAGTTGGGTCCCTTCACGTTCTTAAGAACGAAAAGGGACAGGTGATTGTCAACCTACATTTAGCGACGTCAAACATCGATTTTACGCGTAGTTTTCAATCGAGTGTTCTTAGTTATGATCGAAGAATAAAATCTTCGGTCATTTGAAGATTATCAATATCAGCTCATTTCTAGTTTTTGAAAGGATCAAGTAACGGTTTTGTAGCGTGGTATTTTTAAGATGTTATTTAAAAACTTAAAATTAACGTAAAGCCCGACCAAAGGAATAAGAAACCTCGCCATATTGCGGAATTTCAATGGAACTAATTTTATAAGGGAAATTGTTGCCATAGTCGTAAAAATATACACGTGGCGCCCCCAGAGCAGGTTTCTTATATTTTTGCCTGTTCAGAAATAACAAAATACTCCCTCACCAATCTACTCTGCGTGTGCATCTTGTCCCTATTGGCGCGCTGCTTGTGTGTGTGTGCCGTGTTAGCTGCGTGTATGAGTGTGCGCAGGTTGTGACGTATCGCGCCGTACACACACAGGTCCATGCACAGTGCGCGAGCGCACACAGACGAGAGGTGCGAGAGGGAGGATAGTACGTGCCTGGAAAGTTAACTTTATATGTTAGAGTCAGGCACATGAAAGTTGACAATCGATGAAATTGGCAGACATTGTACTAGCAACAAAGTTACATTACCTACTACGTGACAATGAATGAATGAATGAATACGGCTGAAAGGACTTGGATCCAGGCCAGAAAAAAAAATATAAAAAAAAAGAAATAAAAGTATCAAATTAGGTAAGCCCTTAGAGCAACGCCGGCCTTCCGTACCGGAAGGGAGTACGCATAGCGATTTTACTGTAGGCAAATTTTTCTGTCATTTTTTGGGGGGGGAAATGTGCACACAAGTGCAGTTCCGCATCCTTACATACAAAACAAATCACTGTAAAGACGATACTACAGTAACAATTTAGTGTACGGATGAGTCATGTCATAACTCACACATTGTCTTGTTTTACCATAGCAACCATAGAATTACGTTGCCATAACACGTATCAAGCGACTTCTCGCCGAAAGTCGGATTTATCGCGCGACCGATCTGTTTTTTGTACTGGCGGGCGGATTAGATGTTGCTGAACAAATTCGTCAACAAATAAGAAATAAATTTGGGAATTTCGTATTTAACTGTATTAATAGCTATAATACGATATGAATTTACTTAGAAATGTGAAATTAACACTATCTTTTTGTAAACTTGATTTACCAGACCTCTTTTTACAGCAAAAAACCGAGTAATTAGGCATTTTTGATACTACGGCTGTTCACTTGCGTGACTAGACTCGGTCTACGAAGAGATCCGACCGCAACTGGTTTTTATAAACGCACATGCCCATTGGGCATAATATACAATTGACAGAGGGGTAATGTGTCGTATGGCTACTCCCTTCCGGTACGGAAGGCCCGCGTTGCTCTAAGGGTAAGCCCATGGTCTAAGAAAATAAGGTCTAACCATTAGACCACGTGTCGTGACTGACACAAGCCTACGTCATTTTGCGCTGTTCATCCTTGTCTATTAACACGCATTCGACAAGGTCTAACGGTTAGACCTTGTTTTTTTAGACCATCCCCAGGATGATTTTATTCAAATTTTCGTGCATTTTTTCATTGTCTACTTTTATGTGCCATACTCTAACAGCTCATATAATATGTCCCCACCGAGGGTCTCGAGCCTACCCTGATACCAGTGTGAATAGGCCATAGTCGACCGGCCCAGTGCGGGTTGGTCAACTTCACACACAACCCTTGAATTATTTCGCAAGTGTATGCAGGTTCAACGTAGGAGCGTCGAATAAACGTATATAATTATGAATTCGAAAATCGAAAACACATCGGTACGTACCGAGGTTCGAATCCGCGAACTTCCGAATTGAAGTCAACGCCTTTCAATAAGTGATTGCTACTAGAAACCCTTTCACTAGCAGCTTTAAGTTAGATCTCCATTGGAAAAAATAAAGGCGAAAACTCACAGCGAAACCAAAAATATAACCAATTAAATAAATAAAATAATCCATAGCACTTTCTTTGCTTCTAAGTTTGTATGTTATTGTTATATCTTCCTGTAGAAGAATTGCACTGTCCCGCACTCATCGTTGCGCCTCTCCTTTACCATGGGTTGGCTGGTAGAAATTGCTAGCTTAGCAATAAGGTCGCCCATTTGTACACGTATATTGTTGTTCTTGTAATTTATTACTGGTGTGCAATAAAGTATATTCTATTCTATTGTGTTCTATCTTTATTTCTTGTTTTTCAGTATGACTTTTGGACGATGTATTTGCCAAATAAAAGTTTATAATAGCAAAACTCACTCTCTAACGGCGAGCGCGGCTTTGGTAGCGGTGTGGGCAGCGAGCTGTGTTCTAGAGGTAACCAGGTCCTTCACAGCCGCCTGTATCTGCTGGTCCAGGATCGCTTCTTCCTGGGCCAGAAGCTCCACTGCTGACTGGGCTTCCATTGATAACGAGCTAGATAAGAAAAAATTTTTTTAATAATTCATGAAGTTATTTTGTAATTTTTTAAAATTGGGTTCGCTATCCTGCCTATCATGGTTTAAGAAAACAAGGTCTAACAAGACCACGTGACTTGAAACAAGCCTTCGTCATCTACTGGTTATCCTAGTCGAATAATACGCATTCGACAAGGATGAACAGGAAATGACGTAGGCTTGTGTCAAGTTTGACAGTCTGATTGTTAGAAAAAATTGAAAAAAAGCGGGCAGAATTGGCACAAAGATAGAATAGACCTTGCGGAAGAACATAGGCTAACTTTTACCGCGGGAAAATTTCTCATTCCCACGGGAAAAACTATTAATGCGGGCGGAGCTGCGGCCGTAAGCTAGTAGCTAGTATAGCCTGGTGATTACCAAGTTATTATTTTTGAAATATGATAACTGGATTAATGCTTAGATTAGATTGGTTTTTTAGAACTTCTGTCACTTCTGTACTTACTCAATTTGACTCGGATGTACGTTAGTGTAGTTTGTGACCAGCTCGATTTTCGCTTGTTCCCCGCACAAGTCAGCTTTGGACTCGATGTAGGCGAATGCTGCATCAGACAACCTAGACAATAAAACACAATTGATTCAAATTTGTACAGTAAGCTGACGAATTAGGTGACCCCCCCGAGGCGCCGTTAAGCGCCATCTATCGCTACAAAGGGACAGAAAATAACGAACTAATGGCTAATAATGCTTTATCAGTGTAGTTAAGAACGTGTTGCCTTATTTCAACGGTCTCTCTAAGCTACAGCGTGGCGAAAGTAGCGTGGCGTGTCGGTGTGGGGGTCACCTTATTCGTCAGCTTACTGTACAAGTACAAAGCACAAATTGGCATTTAGGCCTGAGGCATCTTTACCAATAAAAATAAACTTGTATACATATCAAATTTAAGAAACTAAGTTGTCGTCCTACTTTATGTATTTTTCCTTTATATGTTTATGTGTACAATAAATAGTCAAATAAACTGGAACTTGGCAACTTCGCGTTATGTGCTAAAATGTGAATCAGGAGAGCCAGAGTGATATTTTAAGCTACAAATTGGTCAGTGGTCACCCATTCATTGACGACGATGACGAGGCGACTTTTATGAACAACTAAAATCAGCTTGTTTGTTTTACCTTTCTTCCAATTTCTTGGCTTCCACTAAAGCATTCCTTAAGTCTTCGTCGCTGAAACTCTCGTTCAGTTTTTTTGTGAAATTCCTCGCTGTGTAGAGGTCGAAATGAGACCTGAAGAGAGCCTGCGACTGCCTGTAGGGCTCCAGAGAACCAAAAGCCAGGAACTTTTTGGCTATATCCTGGAATGGAAAAAAAAATAAAAACAATTTTAAACTATTTTTTTTATTTAAACATCTGGTATTTTGATGCAAAAGAATAATCCCGCCTGTAGCGGCGCGCCACATACTACGTCATTAGAAAAGCGACCAATTAGAAGCCGAGGCCTAAAACGCGCTATCAGAGTTTTCGCAAGACATTGAACAAATACAAGTTCAAACAAAGTACAGTTGGACCGCGGTCCCCGGGCTCACCACCATGCCCCGAGGAAGACCTTTGCCTCCACAAGCCTATTGCACAAAACTAGAAATTACAAGTACAATTGAATGTTCATTGCATAGCCGAATTAGTTTCAAAAGTGAAGTTGTCATATCGACTATATAATGGACTTGTAACTTGTAAATTGAAGTTTTGGGAACCTGGACAAATCATAAAACCAACACATTTTGAATACTCTCTATCATACTGATATTATAAAGAGAAAAGATTTGTATTTTTGTGTATATGTTTGTAATAAATAAACTCAAAAACTACTAAACCGATTTCAAAAATTGTTTCGCCAATAGGCTACCTTTATCGCGGGAAAATGCCTCATTCCCACGAGAAACGAGAAAAACTGTTAACGCGGGCGGAGCCGCGGCGGAAATCTAGTTTTAAATAACATTAATAATTTCACATTTTGGTTACTTACTATAATGTTGATGTTTCCATGTCTTATTAAATAAATATAAATACCTTATCCTCATGACAATTAGCATATACATCCAAGGCATCAGCAATCACATCCATCACCCCTTCATTGAGGGTTTCCAATTCCTGGGCTAGGGTCAAGCACTCCGACGCAGCAGATTCTTCATCATCAATGCACTGGTGTTCCGCTGCATTTAACTTGGTTATCTCTATCGTCAGCTGCTCCTTCACCAACCTGGAATATAGTAAGTAAGTAAGTAAAATGTTTATTGCTTCATACAAAACACACATAGACATGTCACACAATTAACATTCAAAACAAAGAAATTACACATACATAAAAAACATATAGATAAACATGTACATGTGTGTGCTGCAATGCAGAAGGGTCAAGGCTTAGAGATGTTCTTGCCAAAGAGGCAACACTGATTTTCAGCCCTCACCCAGGAGATGAACGCGGGTACTTTGAAAATTGATTTTTTTTAAAGAAAGAAAAATCTAAACGTTCTTATCATTTTTGTGCCATATAGAAAGGGAGAGGATATAATCCTACAGTGGATTGTTGTAACAGTAGTAATCGGTGAAGTTGGCCCACTCTCTCACAATGCTACTGGACTGCTGGGCTAGCATGAGGTATAATTTGTGACAAAATATAGTTTTATCATCGATAGTAATTAATATCATCATCAACATAGCAGCTTACTCAAGAGTATTTGGCAGTTAAATGTGTGTACAACAATCTCTTGTCATCATAGAACTTCATTCTAGGGGACATCATCGCACATTTATATTCAACTAGCTTTCCGCCGCGACTTCGCCCGCCTTAACAGTTTTTCCTGTGGGAATGAGGCAATTTCCCGCGGTAAAAGGTGGCCTATGTTACTCAGGGTGAATGTAGCTTTCTAATGGTGAAAGAATTTTTTAATTTGGTTTAGTAGTTTTTGAGTTTATTTATTACAAACATACACATACACAAAAATACAAAATCTTTTCTCTTTATAATACTACTAGTATACTAGTATGATGAAGAAGTATGCACACAACACTACTAGTAACTAACTACAGCAACAGATGCTTCTTTGAGAATGTTTTACTTACTCTTTACATTTATTTATTTATACTATGCTCTTGATCAGAGCCAAGTTAGGGGATCTTAAATACAACATCATAGAAACTTACTCATTCTGCTTGATCAAATCTTTCAAAACCCGCTCCCTTTTCTCCAGAGCATGTAGCCGTTCTTTCTGCATAAGGATGTCCAGGGTGACATCTTCTAACCCCTCATTGTCTCCTGGTAGACAAATCCCAGGGTAGTTTTGTTGGATGGATGAAATGGTCGCCTCTAGATCTTCTTGTGAGAGTAACTGGTCTGCATTTTCCAGTTCGGAATACCTGGAAAATAATGCAAAAGTATAATTACTTAGTATGACTATCATGATAAAGTTTCCACTAACTTTATAAAGTTTAGAGGTAACTAGCGACCCATCCTGGCTCTGCACGGGAAAATGGTTATTGTGGGTTATCCTTAAGTATATTATGCATGTATTATACATATAAACCTTCCTCTTGAATCATTCTACCTATAAAAAAAAAACACATCAAAATCCGTTGCGTAGTTCTAAAGATTTAAGCATACATAATAGGGATATAGGGACAGAGAAAGCGACTTTGTTTATACTATTAGTGATAAATAGAAACAAACAATCACTAAAAGGCTTTAAATAGTCTTATTGATGACTTACCTATATTCTTCATGTGGAGTCAAAGCATTATTATGGTCCAAATTATTATAAAGCCACGAAAAGACTCGAGAATATGTCGAGTCCGTTAACCTCCATTCAAAAGACTTTTTATATGTCTCTACGCCTGAAATTTGAACAAAATATACGTTTGAACTAATAAGCTACCTATTAGTCTTTTTTGTAAATAGTAAGAAACTCTAAAAAAGCTATCGAAATTTAGTGAATAAAGAGGATAAAATGAGTGCTTACCTAAACTATGTAGGAAAGGTACAAATTCGTCGTCATTCAATTCACTTTTTATACTCATTTTAACAAATTTATACTACCGAAAGTTCTTTTATTATAATTACACTAAAATATATTGCCTACAATTCACAGAACTCGTAGAAAACTCAATTGAACTCATTAAACAAAAAAACACAAGCCGTTGCAGCACTTGAAACAAGTGTCAAAATTCAAAAATCAAAACAACGAAATGTCATTTTAGGATTGCCAGACATGTGAAATTTTGGTGAATGGGAAGTTTTCCAGTAGCAAATTAAGAATAAAAATCCTTACAAAACGGCTCAACAGATGGCACTAGTAAATAGTGAGGTAAACAATACAGAAGTATTAGATTATAAAAAAAAAACATTCAAATTAATTAATCAACTTATTATCCTAAAATTAATTTCAGCCAAAACCATGTACAATCCGACAAAAAAAAAATCAAAAAGTTTACAATAAATCTCACTGTTTTCATTATTTCAGTAGCGTCATCTATGGAAATCCTAAAGAATGCTTCTTTTTTTCAAGCTGTCAGTAAATCTCCCATTGTATTATTTATTGAATCACTACAGTGATTGATGATCGTTATCTTTCTTGTCATATATTAAATTAGACCGTTTCCTTTAATCTCTAAATTAGATCTTTTTCTCATGAAATTAATGATTTGTCCGGTATTAGAAATACTCCTCGCAGTCAAGATGTTTTTTATTGTTAACTTCCATGAAAATATCATAGATGGCGCTGCTTACCTTACACTCACACATTTGGTAGAATAGAAAGTAAATAAATCGACGTTAAACAACAAAATAAGGTTAACGTATTTTCCAATACAATAAAGTTACAATATAAATGTGTGATTGAATAATTAATAATTCATTACTGACACGAACTAAGAACTTAAATGATGATCAACGTACCTAACTGGTATTAGTTCTCAGTCACGTCGTACGTAAGCTTACGCCTTTGCCAATACAGTGACATTTCGCATACAAACAATAGTGTAAATCATTTAAATCCGACATGGATTGAGGAAGCCCCAATTTATCCACTGGCCAATCAACAAGGAGCCCCTGATTTGGCACATCCTCGCACTTGAACGCCGCAAGTTCAAGGTCGTTTAGATAGGACTGTTCGGTTGTGGGAAGTGATTTCAACATTAATCATAATTTTATTGTGCAACTTATCATCACTAGGTAGGTAAGCTCATTATAAAATAAAATCGCGGAGACTATAGTTGCTAAAGTCGTTCGTTACCTTGGTTTCACAGCTACAACTATAATTTTTATCTTTGGAAACCATCGAGCAGATAAAGACCTTTTGGCTTTTGACGGAAACCTAATCTTGAACTCTAAACAATACTTACCGTCCAAGGTTAATCAGAAATCAGAAAAATAATCTGCGATAGAGCAAAGCTCAAGCCAATTGAGGAGTGCATATTCAGTGAAAGTAACAAAATGCGAGATCCCGAAAAAACCGTCATTTTCTTATTACATAGTAGAATGGCTGGCGCTGGGAGTACCTACTTGATTTTCAAGGTGGTCTCGATTCTATTCTATCAAGCGAAATCACAGTAGGTACTTATAAATTTCTGATTAACATTAAAAGTTATTATTAATTAATCATATTGTAGGTACTCTCTGGCCAGTTCAGGCATTTTATTAAATCCATACAGGACCTACATAAGTATATTATAGAGGAGTAAAACAAACTTATTGTGTTGTAGAGAGGCTTCAGTGGTTGTGGGCAGCTGTAAGTACGTAGCTTGTTCAAGTCTGCTTCCGTTGTGGATGCTTGTCAAAGCTTTCTATTGGAACCGTTCCCACTACACTACATTAAAGCCGGACCAGAGAGACGAAAAAACCTCGCCATATTGCGGAATTTTAATGGAACTAAATGTTATGTTGCCAGAAATACGAATAATACATGTGACACCCCCAGGAGCAGGTTTTTTACTTTTGTGATCAGGCTATATTTGGTTGTGAGGAAACCTTAGTCTATCAGTAGAGATTAACTCTGCTCTGAGCTAGCCTAGATTTACCTGTAACTAAGCATGTAAAAAAATATTGGAAGTCGAATTGTTGTAACGATTTGAAGACTGCAAAATATACAGGTTGTAAATAAACGCACAATATTTTAAGAGAAGAACCTAGCTATGAAACTGAATACCAACTTGTACCCCTCCCCAAGGAACGTTGGCTGAAATATATAAAAAAAACGAATTATCTGTTCACATCACCGTTCCTGTCAATTCTACTTTAGTTATAATATCTGTGCGTGAAACTCTTTGATGACTGTCTACTTTATTATTCGGCACGCTTTAACTAGTCTCACTCGACTATAAGTGCTTTTCTTTGAAATAAATTTCTACTCCAGCATCAAAGTCTCTTTTCTGGACAAGCCGTCTCATGATAAAGCAAAAATATTAAAATTTAATTTTGACCAAGGTCTATTTTTGAAAGTTCGTGTCGGATTTGACAATGGCCACAAACCCCGATACACCGTTGCTGTAGGAAGTGGGTGAAGCATGAGCACCCTCGACGCTTCGACAGGCGCTCGCGCGTTGTCCCCTCGAATACAAAAACAATAGACTGTCGTCAACTGCACAGCTTTCGAACAAGGATATTTAACTATATACATTTACCATAGCACGACACAGTTTATGCCCAAATGCAGTAGCGTTCATCTTCCTAAGATTAAAAAAATATATACATATTTCTATTCCGTTTTAATAAACTTACTGTCTGTTCCAATACTTATTGGAAAATAAATAAGTAGGAATTAAACAAAATAATTTGAGAATTTAGTACTCTACTACTACTACTACGGTCCTATCATAATGTTTTTAACTTTTTTTAATAAGGAATTATAAAAACGTAATCTCTACTGAAGATAAATAAAACTATCATAAATGAATAATGTATAGTATGAAAAATTCTCCAAGTTTATAATCAAATATCCATTTCTTTAACGGAGTCGATCTCGCATACAGATTTAGATGCAGTTATAATGCGTCTGATGTCAGTGTTGCGTTACAATATCGTTTTACTAATGCAGTTTTGACATTGAATTAAACAGTTTAGATTAGCAGCCGGTAAATGATTATAAATAAATTCAGTACTCGAAAGAGATGTAACTGTTAAATTAAACTAATTTAACGAAACACGAAGAATGTGATTGAATATCTTATTTTTTGAAGAATGTTGCTGAATTAAGGCATCGCTTCGCCGCTAATGAACTAATTTGTGAATCAGGACACTCTACCTCGAAAGGGCAGAGTGGCCAAGGGCTTTACCATGATCCCCACGCTTGGAGACGAGTTGGGGATCGCATTTGTAGGCAATTACACAGATGAACGCAGAGGTCCATTTCCCTAGGTATTTCCTATTATCACCTATTACATCACCCACGGGAAAAGTTGGGTTAGTCCAATTCAATCCGGGAACTACACGGACCACACGGTTATTTATATTATAACTATAACACATAAGGTGTAAAATACTGTAAAAGACCATACCAGGGTTACTTTGTCCAAAAATAGACAAACCTTCAACGTAGAAAGACGACAACAAAGTGGACCGAAGATCTGGGTAAGGATTTTATCCGCTGGATGCAGGTATTGTAGGATCGGTTGTTGTGGAGATCTTTGGGGGACCAAAGATCTCCACTACGACGTCTTCCTACGTTGAAGATGTATAAAGGTTAGTTTACGCCTCGAGTTTTGGGCAAAGTAACTATCTATTGTGTGGTCTTTTACAGTATTTACACCTTAAATTATAATAATTATAGGAAGGGAAGCCTTTAACTTTATACAGCACTAGGTGAATCCAAACTTAAAATCCAAATAATCAAAGCTTAAAACATCGGCTGAAATGTTGATGATTCGAGAGAAGGGAGGAAGCAAAGAGGATGCTGTAGGTATGCATAACATGCAAAATATGACTCTACTGCGCACTAAAACGATTTTAAAAGGGATGCACGAAAATAGCCGTCGTCGTCGTCAGTTATATTTTGTCCCGTTGTAGGGAGTTATTGAGATTTATTGATAGTATTCCGTCCCCACAGTGACACGGCTGACGCGAGGATCATATACGGCGGCGGGTGAAGCCAGGAGAACGGCGTTAAAGTAAAGGCAAGAGTTTTATTCGAAGTCAGTCAAAACATTTTCCGTCTTGCTCGTGCCACCACTTCAGTTAAATCCGCTCAAATTCGCGCGGATTTCATACAAGTTTATAGTTAAGGCACATTTTTATTGGTTGGTAAGCCGGTCGTCAGTCCGAATTCGGGTTTCTCCACGCATGCGGGCTAACAGCCAATGAAATTAGTCAGTCGATAACTCGGTCGATACAAAGCATGCAGGGACTCCCAAAACCCAAAATCTCTTTTTTTGCCATACTGTAGGTATCCAGAACCTCTCACATCTCGTATGCGGGCCCTAAAGACCAATGAAAACGGTTAACCGAATGCAGATTGCAGGCCCTATGGCATGCGTTCCAACAATCTCTTCCCACTCCGCACGCGGATGCTAACGACCAATGAACATGCATGCGCCTTATTAAGATCATATTATGATCGCATAACTCCAAATCACTACAAATACACATAATATGCTATACAAGATTGACTCCAAACTAATCATTAAGGGGTACGTGTCGTAAAACCTAAGAAAGTCCGGATTATGATTCTGTCTTATTCGGCAGGTTTTATAGAAAAAGTTTGGCAGAATGAATGATTCATTCAAAAATAGGAACGTAAGTCGCTTTTCTCCTGTGACTTAGAGAGCCTGTAGCTCGCTTACTTCATAGCCCAGCCTTCCACGTGAGAATAGAGTAGTGTCAAAACAAAATCTAATCCAATCCTCCTGCTTATTTATTTATTTATTCCTCCCCTAATGGCTTCACCGTTCCTAATGTTATTTTAATAGATTTAGTCTCATCGTGAATACTTTTTGTAGTTCTATACTAAGAATAACATTTAGTTTTGAATAAATATTTATAATTTAGTTTGCTTTAAAGAACACAGTCCCCAAACAAACCTGACTAGAAACGTAAAAAAAAGTTTCGGGGCGACACAGATTTTTTTTATGTTTCTGGCAACATTTTCCATTAAAAAAAAGAGAAATTTAAAAAATAAAATTAAATAGTTTCGTTGAAATTCCGCGACAATTTTCCGCGCGGTTATTTAATTTTACCAGTCGGTTTTTACCATAAAGCAGGGTTAAGGCACAGTATAAATATAGTATGTACTACGTTTAAGGGCTTTACCTACTTATTGCTATAACTGGCTTTGAAAACAAACACCTACCAACTTAATCAAAACAAATTAATGCAACCTGACCCTCTACTTATGTTTCACATGGCAACAAGGGAAGTCCTACAGTTTGATGACTCACATTAAAACGATACAACCAACCGTCTAGCTCAGGAGTTCCCAACCAGGGGGGCACGCCTCCCAAGGGGGGCATAGAGAGATGTCAAGGGGGGCGGAAAGCGTTCGCATTTTCCATTTCATATCACTAAGATGGCAAACAGACAAGAAAAAATACCTATATAAAAAACATTTTTAAAATAATGAACTTTTTTCAGATAAACAACAATTATTATTATTTTAATTTAAACATTTAAAGTTTGTTTATTAGAATCAAAACAAAAGGCTTACAAGTGCAAGTTTTTTGAATTTTTTGAAAAAGTAAGGGGGGCATGAAACAATTTTTTAATAGTCCGGGGAGCCTCAACAAAAAAAAGGTTGGGAAACCCTGGACTCTAGCTGGTCAGTCGACCACCTGTCAAGCGTAACACTACGAACAGTCACCCTACGGTAAAAGGGTAAATTACATTGCTGGGTGTCGATTCTGAAAGTGAAGTTCTTCTTTGTCATGTAGGTTGTTAATCTGACTTCATGAACCCTATTAAGTAAAATAAACATAACTAAAATACCTAAACAAAATCAATATAAAATATTATTATAAGTAGGTAGATGAAAATAATGATTATGATGATCGCTCGGGCCTTTTTCGATCACGTCATTGTGACGTCATGGTGACGGCTTTGACTCCTAGTTAATCCTGAAACTCCTGATATTCTATGTAGGTACGTAGTTGATCTTCGCAGCCCAACCAAACACAAAAAGTTCAATTTAGGTTAGCCGTGTATTGAGATCTTTCCACGAAGCTTTTAATTTTTAAATCAGTACCTATTCTACAAAACTCGATTTGACTACTTCTTCTATTCTCTCACGCGGAAAAAGTAAAAAGGTTTATCAACAATTTTACAAGAATTGACCTCATTATAAGTGATTCATCCAACAAGGTGACAGACAGACTACAGTTTGACCGTTTGCAGTTATAATTATTTTGCTAACGATGCGCAGTTCCTGCTTTTGCTACAGTACTAATTCATGTGATGTAGATATGCTATCTAAATCGTTTGTAAAGGTAGGTACATAAATAAAATAATATACATAAATTGCAAATAGATCATCACTTTTATCAACACTTTTTCCATAGCTAAAGGTTGCCTGGTAGAAATTGCTACCCCTTAATAAGGCAATAGTAACTATTTGAACTTTGTACCTACCCTCAAATAGAAATTTGAAAAACAATGATTTTTAAAATGCTGTGCCCTTATTATTAACCTAAGCTAAGCAATAAGGCCGCCTTTTAACTCTTCTGTTTTGTCCTGTATTGTTTTCTGTATGCTGTTTTTTGACAATATACTTTGTATTGTAGTATTGTAGGGTTTGTAGGTCAGACTACTATTTAATAACCTTCGCGTCTTTAGAATATGTATGTATGGATGGAAGGTGTCATCCAATAAGCTTTATGAAAGAAATTACTTGTCTGCTGGAGATCTCTTTGTAGGTAGGTAATACAATTTGTGGATATTTTAACATGCAGAGACGAAACTCAATGTTCTAATTGCAGTAATTTGGGTGATTATTTTAGCAGCCCGTCAGAATGTGACCTGGCGTGACCCGAGGAACGCGAATATATCAAACAGCTGTGAGTTTCGTGCACTTTGATAATAGCCTGATAAAGTAGTGCTGCATTTACATGAGGTCATTTCAATAAATCATTATAGTCCGGGAGCCGAGGGCCTAAACACCTACCTCATCGAGTACCCCAATAGGCTATCTCTAGGTCGTTAACCGTCACTTAAACACTGAAAAAAAAAATAGTCTGCCAGAGCCGATCCTGCCGGGTCATCGAAATTTTTGACGTATTTTTTTCGTGGAACTTACCTCATAAAGTACCCGAATGAAAGTGGTGGCATCAGTTGACCATTGATTAATAATGTATAAAAAAATTGGTCTGCCACTGCGCAACCTGCCGGAAGTACTTGGCAGACGCCCTGAAATGTGCCCATCTGACACCCTTCACTTACCTCATCGAGTACCCCAATAGGCTATCTCTAGATCGTTAACCGTCACTTAAACACTGAAAAAAAAAATAGTCTGCCAGAGCCGATCCTGCCGGGTCATCGAAATTTTTGACGTATTTTTTTCGTGGAACTTACCTCATAAAGTACCCGAATGAAAGTGGTGGCATCAGTTAACCATTGATTAATAATGTATAAAAAAATTGGTCTGCCACTGCGCAACCTGCCGGAAGTACTTGGCAGACGCCCTGAAATATGCCCATTATTGCCCATCCGACACCCTTCACCTACCTCATCGAGTACCTCGATGGGACCAACGCCGAAAAATAACCAAAATGCCTGTGATAATGGATCACAAGGTCTGCCAGGTCAAAACTTGTCAAAGGGTGTCGGATAGGCACATTTCAGGGCGTCTGCCAAGTACTTCCGGCAGGTTGCGCAGTGGCAGACCAATTTTTTTATACATTATTAATCAATGGTTAACTGATGCCACCACTTTCATTCGGGTACTTTATGAGGTAAGTTCCACGAAAAAAATACGTCAAAAATTTCGATGACCCGGCAGGATCGGCTCTGGCAGACTATTTTTTTTTTCAGTGTTTAAGTGACGGTTAACGATCTAGAGATAGCCTATTGGGGTACTCGATGAGGTAAGTGAAGGGTGTCAGATGGGCACATTTCAGGGCGTCTGCCAAGTACTTCCGGCAGGTTGCGCAGTGGCAGACCAATTTTTTTATACATTATTAATCAATGGTTAACTGATGCCACCACTTTCATTCGGGTACTTTATGAGGTAAGTTCCACGAAAAAAATACGTCAAAAATTTCGATGACCCGGCAGGATCGGCTCTGGCAGACTATTTTTTTTTTCAGTGTTTAAGTGACGGTTAACGACCTAGAGATAGCCTGTTGGGGTACTCGATGAGGTAGGTGTTTAGGCCCTCGGCTCCCGGACTATTAGGTATAATATGGCTCAGTAATGCAGTAATAAAAGCCTATAATATAATTTTTAAAGGGGAGGAGGGTTAGACTAGACTAGAGAGTTGTTGTAAATTATACAAGAGAACGCTACTGCTAGTTTCGTGTTTATCTCGTATACTCATACATGATTTAGAGGAATAAAAAAAAATCTGAAGTTTGCGGGTATCAAACCAGGGACTTCCAGATAAGAAGCAACGAACGTGACACTACGCCGCCACTTTGTAAAACTCTACTCCACCTGCATACTAGAAAAAACTTAAAGTACACATTGCTGAAAAATATGACATACTATTCTATTTTAATCTTATCCAAAGCTCCTAATACAATGATAGCAAACAACTAAATCAATCACCAGTTCATTTATCTTACAGTTGTCTTCGCGGCATTCAATTTTAATATAGTAATGCCGATAAAAAACTAAAGCCTAGTCTACACTTCTTCATCCCAATACTTGGCAGGCAGATTGGGGATCGCACTTGTTAAATGCGCGTGCCTTGTGTGTCGAAAATGGAAAAAAATAATATTTGAAGATATAAACTTTATTAATGCGAGTACCTACAGGCAGAGGTCTAATCTAGCTCTAACTATATTATCCTAATGGTATGATATACTTAAGTTTTCTGCTCCTACGCAGGGTAACACAAGTATAGATAGATCCAAAAGCAAAAAGATAAATACAAAATAATGATGAGCCGTCGCGGGACGCCTGGCTGGTGGATGAGCATCGAAAGTAAAATTATGATTGAAGCTGGTGCCTGCTAGATGGCGTAGTGCAAGATGTATCATACGAATATACACTTTATTAGTGGTACTTAGAGAATAGTTTTCTTTAGTAAATAATAGCTTTGAGACCGACGACGCCCGTCGTCGTCGCCACCGTCGTCGCCAAGCTAATAATCAGTTTTACCCATGGTCTAAGAAAAACAAGGTCTAACAAGAAGACCTTGTTTTTCTTAGACCATCTGCTGTTCATCCTTGTCGAATGCGTATTATTCGGCAAGGATGAACAGCAGATGACGTAGGCTTGGTTCAAGTTTGACCAGAGAGTTTGGAAGAGCCGCTTCGCCAAACTCTCTGAGTTTGACAGTCCGATTATTAGACCTTGTTTTTTTAGACCATGGTTTTACCAGTTTTACCCCTCGCCTTTATAGATGTTTTACGTCTATAAAATCGCCTGCTGATGTATCATGTGTGTTTGTATCATGTGTATGTATGTACCCAGCTTAAGGATTAACACACCATTATGGACCGTTAAGTACCTACTATACCTAATCTAGGCAGGGCGATGACCGTTTTCGATGTTAGCTAGGTTTATAATTAGAAAGTATACCTACTAGTCATACAATGAAGACATTATGAACTGGCATGAATTTTGAATTGCAAAGCCTGTTGACCCCAACAACTGTTTAGTTTCAAGAGGTGAGGTCAAGTTGATGGGGCTTATAGATTTGTCTGACTGAGAGTCGTGTGGGCGTTGTTTTCTTGTGTGATTTATTTCATTAGATTTTGAATTACAAAAGATGCGATCCTGTGGAGTTTCTCCGGTCATTTTTCTTTACAGAAGACACTATTGTTCTTTTTGAATAACATTAAATTAAAAAAGTCAATAACTCCCGCCACAAAACCGTTACTTGATCCTTTCAACAACTAGAATAGAGCTGATAATCTTCAAATGGCTGAAGATATTTTCTTGGATCATAGCTAAGAACACTCTAGGTTGTGATCAAAATCGGCGTATCCGTTTAGGAGTTACGATGCCACAGACAGACAAACAGACAAAACTGAACTTTTGTACAATATTTGTAATGAAATTGTATTGTATTTTGTTCCGGAACTTATCTGAAATCATACTTTTTTAAACTCACCCGGCTATCATCAGTAATTTAATAAAAAGTAAGTAAAACAAAAACTGAAGGCAACTATCTCGCACGACCATACGACTAAATTATGTCGGTCACGCGTGAACGGGCATGTTAGAGGGGAGAGGCTCAAGCAAGCCCCTTGGCGGGGCCATATGAGAGGCTAATAAAGATAACTTGAACAAATACGATACCTATTGATATTAATGTCAGTAGCCCAATCTCAAACAGGCGCTAGTCCAGGGGTTATCGGTTATCAGTCTATCAGTGTAGAAATGTAATATGATCTTTGTGAATGCCGCCCTATCAAAATAACATGTCTGCGAACATTGATTGATTAGTGAATTTGTGATGTAAATGGGCTAATTAATTTACTTTATGAATAAAATAGAATAGAATATAGTTTATTGCACTCCAGTAATAAATAACAAGGAATTCAGTTCATAACCATAAACGTCTACAAATGGGCGAGCTTATTGCTAAGGTAACAATTTCTACCAGCCAACCCATACAGACAACCCAACCAGACAAAATAATTTACATTGATTTTTTTACAAGTAGGTATATTGAAATACTTAGTCATTATTTTTTCTTTGTACCTACCTATATAAATGATTTTGTTTGACTGTTAAATGTGTGATACTGATAATCTCTTCATAGTGCCCCATGCTACCTATGGTCGTTGTGGATATATTTCAATACTAGCTGTCTGCCCGCGGCTACGCCCGCGTTGTTTTTTGAATTTCCGTAATAATATTTAACTATCCCACAGGAACTCTTTAACTTTTCGATATTAAAAGTATCTAAGATGTTGACCGGGGATATAAGGTATCACCAGGCAAAATTTCGTTCAAATCGGTCTAACAGTTTCGGAGATTAGCCCGTACAAACAGACAAACAGACAGAGAAACAAAAGAAAATTATCTGGATAATACTGGATATGTTCTATTTCACTTCTTACATCCTCCTGACTCCTGATTCGGATTTCATCTTTTTTTTTTTCTATGTACAGACATTTGACCTCTACAGATAGAATATTTGGGGAAAGTATTTAACGGTAGCCATGACATAAAAAAGTGCCTTCTGATACCAAAAACAAGAGATAGGACAAAGATTAATCTTATCATTTCTTCTCACGGGAACTCCAAAATGACATCCTCTTATCAAGTAATCGGATATTGTGATATTCACAATGATCCTACAGTAGGGCTTGTTACGTTATTGTGACCCAAATTTGACCCTAGCCCAAAGGGATCGAGATGTAGGTGAAGGTGTTATTTCGAAATCAATATATCACACAATCAATATATACCTAACACAGTTTTAGTATAGATAGCTACATCATCACACAATCAATATATACCTAACACAGTTTTAGTATAGATAGCTACATCATGTTGTACGACACTTTTTTGGTCTAACAATCTGGAACAAAACATGTTATCAAATAGATTAAGTATAAGTTACTTATTTTACGAGTAAGATTGATTGCTGTTGTGTTCGTCATGTGAATAAATAAATAAGTATACAACGAATAGAAACTATACGAAACGACTTTTGTTTTTGGGGGATTTGGGAATTTGCGAAAGTGTTCTGATAAAATAGAGAACTATCCCGACTTGAACCGGTTTAAAGAAAAAAGACAGGAAATTTAAGTAATTCGAATTTAATTCATATTTTTATTGGTACATAATGGCACACCTTACAAATACACATTTACTTAGTAGACAAAAAAATCTACTAATAACCATGGTCTAACACTCCGAACACGTGACTGACACAAGCTACGTCATTTCTACGTCATTTTGCCTGTTCATCCTTGTCGAATGCGTGTAATAGACAAGGATGAACAGCGCAAAATGACGTAGCCTTGTGTCAGTCACTTGGTCGGAGTGTTAAACCTTGTTTTTATAGACCATGCTAATAATGAAAAACTAAACAATTATGAAAACTTGTACAAAAATATACACTTTCACTTCACATACCTGTATCACATGCGTACTAGAGCAAGAGCCCGCGAACGCCAGACATACGTTATTTTATAAAAGCTGAAAATTCTTGTATATGTGCCTCTAGTACAGGTAAGAACGATCCCCACCCATGTTACCTGGGTAGTGGTTCCTTTGGCAGGTAGCAGGTAATAAAGGTATATAAAATTGTATCTTAAATTCGTTAATTTATAAAACTCAATTTTTTGATATTTCATTCGTAGTAATATTAATATTCGCGTTATGCATTGCCAGACACCTACTATGGTTCCAACCCCCTGCCAGACACCCCTAAATTATAATAATTTGTAATTCTACTTACGTTAGATTGTAAAATCTGAATTTTATATATGTTATTTGAGGCACTATAAAATGATGTTTTCTCAGTAGCCAGACAGTTTCGAGGGTTCTATCATCCTGCCAGACGCATTGGAAGGGGCAAAAGTTGTGAGAGCGCGGAGTATGTGTAGTAACTGGAGTGAGTGAAACAGAGCGTTCGGTTTATTGCGATCGTTTACTGCGTATCAGATGTCGTTTATTCCAAATTATCTCGTGCTCTTCTTTTTTTAATTTATCAAGAAATTTTATTAAATAAAATAACTACAGTCTGAGTATAAAATTTTTAAAACAATACATATAAATAATTTTATACTAAATTATCAATCATGTGAAAAAACTAATAACTTGATTCATGTTATTTGGAAGTTTTCCAAAGTTTATTGTATTTAATTATAATTGAAAAATAATCTTTTAATAATTTAAGAACAATTTTTATTCAGTAATTTTCTTCATAATCACCGTTGTCGTCAATGTCTATATATATAATATATCGAGGGGTGCCTGGTAAAACCCGATAAGTGCTCAAAATGTGATTCTGAGATAATCGAAGTTAAAGTTTTGATGCCGATTTACCATACTTAAATCTTGTAAAAAGTAAAGTAAAAGTAAGTAATAAATTGCAAAATATATTCTTAAATCAAGTTTGATTAATTACAACTTCAAATTGTATTTACTTTTCCTATAAAAAATGTTTATTTTGAGTAAGGTGCATACTTAAAGGGTTTTAGAACGGAAACAAAACCAGTTTTTAGGACTTATACTTGATATTTTTCTTTGAAAAACATCTTCCATCATCATCATTAGAGCCACTACTTACTTAAAATTATCAAAAACAGAAATAATTGTAATCGTCATCATCAGTATCTAGCGCAGTTTCATTATTATCGTTTTTAAGCTTTAAATCCAGCGGTGAAGTTCTTCCGGAATGATCTGTTTCGCGCACATAGCTTATAAATGTAGCTTTTAGCGACACTTATTGAGAGCTGACTACAGTATAAAGGTTCCAGGTCCTTGAAGCAACTTAAAATTAACAGAAGCTGGGTTTAATTATCGTTTCGGGTTTCAGGTGTGATTCTGAGACCTATAGGGCCTGCCCCCGTTACACCTTTTGGCATTCAGGGTACTTTCTGCTCCAACAGCCATTGGTTCTACGTGCAATGTGTCTCGCCTACTGTCACTTAAGTTTAGCAGCTCTTTTGGCTATGTCGGTTACTTTAGTTTTTCTGCGGATCTTATCATTCCTAACTCGATCGCGCAGGGAACCTCCAAGCACAGTCCTCTCCATTGCTCTCTGAGCAACTTTGGGCCTTCTTAAGAGGCTCATTGTTAACGACCACGTCTCGGATCTGTTTCGAAGTCATAACTGGCATGGCAACACACATTGTTCAAAGACCTTTGACTTGAGCTGCAGTATTTGGGTTGAAAACATGATGGCAGCTTTCCGATCGCTTTCCAGCTGAATGCTGAATGCTTTTTTGGAGTGGTCATTGGTAACCACTATTAGTAGTAAGTAGTTTCTACTTAGGTACATGGGCGTTCGACATTACTTTTGTTTTCTCCATGTTCATCTTCAGGAGACTATTGAGTTCATCGAGCATTGTGTCCAAGTCTTCTAAGGTCTTAGCCATGAGAATAATATGTCGGCAAACTCAAGGTGAGATATGTGTCCACCGACAATGTTGATAGTATCAACATTAATGCCTCTTCACAATCCAGAAGCTTTAAGATAGAGAATTTAGCGGTGAAAAGTAATTGGAGAAATAACTTCTTCCTGTCTCACACCCCGCTGCAGCTACATTGGTCTGAAGTTCTGATCCTGGAGTTAAACAGGTATGGAAGCATTCTCATACAAACACCTCAATATACCGGTAGTCAATTTGGTACCTCTGAAGAGATCCCAGCACTGCCCAGATTTCTATTGAACCGAAAGCCTTCTGTAGTCCACGAACGCCATGAATAATGTCTGGTTATTCTTCAGTGTTCTGTATAACCTTCTGCAGCGTGTAAAGTGGTTTATTTTAATGTAGCCCTTTGGGAAACCGGCTTGTTCTTGAGGCTGGAAGTTGTCAGACCTGCGTCTGAGACGATTCGTGAGTACACTCGGAAACAATTTGTAGACATGACTTGGAAGGGAGATGGGTCTATAATTCTTTAGAAGGGTTTATCGCCCTTTTTAATAAAGAAGACCACCACATATCTGTGTCATGCCAACGGCTTTGTACCTTCAAAGATGACAGAGTTATACAGTTTCTGAAGTACTTCCAAAACCGGTATACCACCTGCCTTCAGAAGCTCAGCAGCTTTTCTGACATCGCCCGAGGTCTTGTTGTTTTAAAACTTTGAGAGCCATTCTAAACTCGTATCCGTGATGTCTTCAGTATAGTGTCAGATTAGCCCACCTCTGGCGTCAGTTGCAGTTTAAATACTGACAGGTGTTCGTGTTGTCGTGTAAAGCTGTCCATAGAATACCTTTATTTCTTCCTGTAGCTCAAGCTCACATATCACAGTTCGTTACGCTCAATGACTTCCTTAATACGATCCGTCTATTATGACCTGTCAGCATTATCTGGGACAAAAGAACCATCCTCCATCTTCCATAACCCTGAGTAGTAAGAAATATTTTTGTTTTCATTAATTGTACGACGGGTCTTTAAAAACTTGGATCCTGTTGTACGGACAGCTTTCACGAACCAATCATTGTAATCGTGCACACCTACTCCTTTTGCTTGGCTTTCAAATCGTTTTCGCAGCTCAGGATGGGTTTTCAGGGTTCTGAGTTTGAATTAACAACGGACGAAGCGTATTTCATCATTTTTATTTGTTTTTAGTCAACATGACAGTTACGGAAATTAAAAAAACTGAATTAATGAAACTCAAGGATAATATTTACCTGGTTTTGCATCTTATAAAATTAGTGGTGTTGATAAGTAAATATATTTGCTAAAACCCAATAACAAGTCATAACTCTACTGTTTGTGAAAAAAATACAATATTTGTATTTATAACCCACTTTAATGGGTTTTGCCTCTATGAATGGATGTTATTGTTTTGTAAGTACTATTTTCAAAAAGCCCATAACAAGTAATAGTTGATTCTGCTAGAAAATATTTCATTAATTTTGACGTAAAACACACTTTAAAGTATTCTTCTTCTCATAAGTCCATAAAAAGGGTATAAGATATTGGGTTTTGACATAACGATTAAAGCCTTACACTTTAAATATCGATTACTGGACTACACCATTAGAAAGAGCTCGAAAAGTACTCTATGCTAGTATAAATAACTCATTTTGCCAAAATGCGGTACTTATCGGGTTTTCACAGGCGACCCTCGATATACCATGCCGGGATACTTCTCACAGAATTGGATGACCTTTACAATTGAGTTGCTTCTATGACAGGTATATATACACTCTAATTCTATATTAAATACGTAGTTCGCGATATAAATTACAATAAATTGTTAGTTAAATAAGTAAGCAAAATCACGACATCGATGTTTTCTACGGATTAATCTAATTTGAGAGGTTATGTTTACATTCGAGAAAAGAAGCTTTATATCATGGAGTACTTTATATATAGCGCGACTGCATAATTTTGGTCGTTACACACTACATTATAATGTTTTATTTTGATTACAGGAAAATCGGAAAGTACTGTCCGACGCATGATTGATGAAGGGTACAAAAGCGGTGGCAAGTTTTCAACGCCTGCAAAGCATAGATTAGGCCGCCCGAAAATAAAATTAGATGACTTTACCATTTGTGCGATTCGTCAGAAAATTAAATTTTCATACACAGTACAAAAAATAGCACCAAACTTGGGCCCTACGTGTACAAGACGAAAATAAACTGGCCATTCATCAAAAGAAGATGGAGAAAAGTATTTTAGGAGTAAGATTGTCAGACAGAATATCTAATACAGAAATAAGAAGAAAAACGAAAGTCACTGATATACGCCAAAATATAAGAAATCTGAAATGGAAATGGGAAGATGTCCTCAAGGAAAAGTGTGGCCCGTATTAGTTCTCCATAGCGAGGGATAGAGAGGAATGGAGGAGACTGGGGGAGGCCTACGCCGAACAGGCGACTTTCATAGAATGAAATAACAATGAAGGATTAAGAAAAATTTTTTTACTAAGCATGCTAAATTAAAATAATACATTTAATAAAGTAATGCAATCTATGACAGAATAAAGGCTCATTTTATTTTATTTATTTTATTTCAGGTAAAAACAACCCATTCGTACAATAGTACCAATAATTTATAAAAACACATTAGTAGGAAAATAACAAAACAAAATTAAATACCAAGTCATGTCATACATATAATAACAGAATGTTAGAATTCACTTTTTGTTTGCACTCTGGTGCGCGCACAGCCAGTGTCTCAGCAATTTCGAATTATAAAAAAATGGAAGTATCAAATTCATTAAAGTCCTAGTATAGATGTTGCCATGCAAACGATAGTAGCGCCCCCCTTTTTTGTCAACTCTTTATGGTCAAGCTATACTCCACGCTCTCACAACTTTTGCCCCTTCCAATGCGTCTGGCAGGATGATAGAACCCTCGAAACTGTCTGGCTACTGAGAAAACATCATTTTATAGTGCCTCAAATAACATATATAAAATTCAGATTTTACAATCTAACGTAAGTAGAATTACAAATTATTATAATTTAGGGGTGTCTGGCAGGGGGTTGGAACCATAGTAGGTGTCTGGCAATGCATAACGCGAATATTAATATTACTACGAATCAAATATCAAAAAATTGAGTTTTATAAATTAACGAATTTAAGATACAATTTTATATACCTTTATTACCTGCTACCTGCCAAAGGAACCACTACCCAGGTAACATGGGTGGGGATCGTTCTTACCTGTACTAGAGGCACATATACAAGAATTTTCAGCTTTTATAAAATAACGTATGTCTGGCGTTCGCGGGCTCTTGGACTATACAGTTATCATGGAATAACATTTATCCTAAAATCCGTTATGGGTAAGTAAGTAAATCTTGCTAAAACAAAAAGTCTGTCTGGATTGTGATAATTACACCTTAAGCTTGATACTTCAGTTAGTTACTGGTTAATGTATTTTATTTTTTTAAACTCTAATACTAATAATATCACTAGGTTTATTATTGTAAATGCGAAAGTAACTCTTTCTGTCAGTTTGTTACGCTTTCATGTCAAAACCACTGAACCGATTTTGATGAAATTCTGTACCAGGGTACAGAGATAGATGATATCTTGGGAGAAAAGACATAGACTAACTTTTACTGTGGGAAAATACCTCGTTTCGAGAGGAAAATTTGTTAACTCAGACCGAGCCGCGGCGCGAAAAACTAATTTTATATTAATACTAGCTTTCCGCCGCGGCTCCGCCCGCGTTACAGTTTTTCCCGTGGGAATGAGGCATTTTCTCGCGGTAAAAGGTAGCCTATATAATTCAGGGTGAATGTATCTTTCTAATGGTGAAAGAATTTTTGAAATCGCTTCAGTGGTTTTTGAGTTTATTCATGACATAATATATCATACACACACACAAAAATACTATAATTTTAGTATGATGATTATACCTACTAGCTTTGTGCCCAGCGGCTCTGCACGTTGCGGACATCTAACCCCTTGCACATTTTCATCGCAATCCGTTTAGGCGTGAAAACGTAATAGACAGACAGCTATTTTCAGTATTATATGATTGTGTAAATATGGATTCTGAAGTATCAGATTTCGATAAAATTATCAGACTGTAGGTAATTCAAAATTGCCTAACTTAAATTACATCTTAAACTAGTTAGTCGTCACTATCAACTATGAGATCATTTCTGGTCTTCGGCTGGGGTAGATCATACTCCGGGAGCCTCGACCCTGGGTGATGGAATCGTCAGGCCTCTTGGCGTAGGAGAAATTGTTACAAAGGACCAGAGTCTGGAAAGACCAAGAGAAAAAGTCAGTCATTCATTGTTCGCAAAAAGAAAGAATTCTGCAATAGCTGATTCTTTACCAGGTCATATCCTGTAATGGAGGCGTCGGTGGCCAAGTGGCTAGGGCCGTTGACTTCCATTCGGAAGTTCGCGGGTTCGAACCTCGGCACGTACCGGTTTTTTCGATTTTCGAATTCATATGTACGTTTATTCGACGGTGAAGGAAAACATCGTGAGGAAATCTGTACACACCTGCGAAGTAATTCAAGGGTTGTGTGTGAAGTTGACCAACCCGCACTGGGCCAGGTTGTCGACTAAGGCCTATTCACCCTGATTTTAGGGTAGGCTCGAGCCCCTCGGTGGGGACATATATATATAAGCTGTTAATGATGATGATGATGATGATGATCCTGTCTCCTCATCCTGATCATGTATCATCTTAACAACCTCCTTGATCGGTGGTCAAAACTCGTCTGTCATTACGAAGGTTTCGGGTTCGAATCCCGGTGGGGATCAGTCGAACAAATATCTTTGACTTTCCTCACTTTGGTTAGGACATTGCAGGCTGAATCACCTGATCATCCGAAAAGAAATATGATTCCGTGTTTCGGAAGGCACGTAAAGCCGCTGGTCTCGGCTGCTATCTACGGATGTAGGAAGGTGGCTGAATAATTCCGACACCAGGGTTTGTGAGGTAGGTTAGCCTCGAAACCCACTCGATAAGCTAAGCAAGCTAGTGTATCCTCTACGCTAAGGTTTTCTGGTAGAGATCGGTACAAGCGATAATACCTCCTTTGTGTACCTACTTTGTTCTCCAGTAACGTCTTTTTGTTTGTAATAAAGTCTTTGTAGATACTTAGTTACGATTAAGATTGTCTCGCGAAACTTAAATGACCCATTATTTTCTGTCACTTTCAAACAAGATTTTTCTGAGGATTTCACAGTTTTCTTCCAAGATAGGTACTTAGTTGATAGGTTGTTGTATCCCTCATCGATGCGGTTTGAAAATAATACTATTCCTCTGGAGGTATCCTATCAACCCACATCACTCCTCAAAGTTACGAAGCATGATACTTACCGAGTATAACACGCTGGCAATTCCAGCGCCGATACCCGTCAGAACATCCCACCAGTGATGCTTATTGTCTGTGACCCTAGTGAGGGCACATAGAGAAGCGTAGACCAGCATCGTCACTTGGATGAATGGCACCAGGAAAATCACGCGGTTGCGCCAGGAGAAGGCTCGGCATTGGAGATACCACTGTAAAAGAAGATGGTCTTGAATTAAGATTACATTAGATTATAGTAATAGGTAGTCTGTCTGCACACATTTGTTGGATTCACAGGACAGGATTGTATAATTTTTACGGGACTAGTCATTTGGGATGCCTTTTCTAGCAAAAGTAATGAATTTGAAGATAATGACGGTATTTGCTTCTTTAATATTGGATTTTTAACTGCCGCATGCTATTGATGAATCGGATTATCGTAGTCACAAAAAATGTTTATCGTCTGCGTTAAATAAAAAAAGTTGTACGTACGTACGTTGTTATAAAAATCAAAACAAAATAATTCGACGTCAAAGCTATAAGTACCAAGGACCACTGTCCATGGTTGGCCGTTCAAAAGTGGCAAAAGTTATATTAAAAACACGGAATATTATGATTATGATACTTACAGCAATAAAAAGAGCGCAGTGGACGGAAAGAGAGGAGTGACCAGAGAAGAAACTGCGATAGGAATCGCGTTGCATCCAGGCAGAGAATTTGTCGCTTGCTGTGCACTCAAATGACCGCACAAATTCTGATCTGGAAAAATTAAAAGTCGTGAAGTAGGCTGTTCTATAGTAGCTACAGGATAAAAGATAATAGGCAATGATATGAATTTTAAAATACTTTGGTAACTACATTTTATATGGTAGAACATTTTTAATATTAATAAAACACAAATTGGTGGCAATTGGTGCTCTATATAATGTGGGTCATGAACAAATCGAATCGTACATACTGATATTAAAATTTGGAGTGATTCAGCTAAGAAAATACTCATGACCAAAGAGGTAGATATATTACTTACCCTTGACAAGTTCTACCCGTATTTGGTTGGCAAATTTCGAAAAAGGAAGGCCTTGGAGCTCCAGCGATGATCTTCATGACTTCGCAGACAGAAAAGTTGAAGAACAGTCCGTAGAGGTAGCTCCTGTACAGCCAGAGGGTGTTGAACAGAGATTGCTGGATCCTGGGCCGCTGGAGGTATTCAGCGTTTAAGAATAGCCACTCCGTGAAGAATATCTGCAATAAAAAAAGGCTATTGTATACAATACAATCATCATCTCAGCCGAAAGACGTTCACTGCTGGACAAAGGCCTCCCCCAAGGATCTCCACAATGATCGGTCCTGCGCTGCTCGCATCCAGTATACAATACAATATTCTTTACAATATTATGTCAAAATTTACCTTGTCTGTAAATAGAGTTTTAAAAAATGTGATAGTAAACAGATTTCAAAGTTATTCTCGATGTTATATACGGAGGGTTTTGTAGCTTAAGGTTTGAGGTAACTTTAATTTTAGACTTAATCGACAGCAGACGATGAAGAAGAAGTACTAAGGTAAAACAACTGCACCGTATCGAATTAGATATCTGGCCAAAGTGCGGGTTCAAGTTCCTGCCCAAGCTCAATGATCTTCATTTTTCGGTTCGATTTATAAATACATATATGGAATTATTGGTACGAATTTTAACTGTCAAGTTTATTTCACTGTACGAATTATATCAGAAAGTCTCTGTTTTCTCTTATGCTAATTTGAACAAATCCACTGAAAGATGTGCTCATTGTGTCTCATAAGACCTCATGAAACTCCGAAATGGTTACTACACAATTTGTGCAAAGAAACATCAAACTTACCACAGGTAGAGGCATCAGGAACACTGTAGACATAAGGGCAGTAGCAGACACGGTGTCGACCTTGTACGGGAGAGAGAGTCCTGGATCGTTGCAGTAGAATCCTGCTTTATGACTCGGGATCACTCCTAACTCGATGAGACCAATCAGCAAACCAACTGCAAAGGAAAATTAGACATATTATACGTCACATTTGTAAAGGAAAACTTGAATTTCTGTCAAGGTTCTTAGTCAATTTGCTTGAGGCATAGGTATTATTTCGACAAGTCAATGTAAATTTTATTTATCGTATTTATCGTATGGCTTTTTAGTAAAGACGCTAGTACTAAAATATATTCTGTGGAAATCTTAAACCATTAACGAGTGTTAATGCAAAAATAAAATTAAGTTTTGGATGTTTTCCACTATAAAGTACCTACTTAATCATTTAAATAAAATTTAAGTTATTATTTTAAGGGAAGGGCATACCAAGAACGATCAAAGTTTTAGAATATGTACCTATTGTATTGTACCTTAATAATAATAAACTTTATGTCTAAAAGATTACAAGATATAATAATAGTTCGTCAAAATTGATAGAACACGACGCATAATCTAGAGTAGACCATTAAGTTGTTATTATCCTTCAAGAACGGTATGTTGAAAGGAAAAACCAAATCGTGGGTCATCAATCTTCACAATGCTTCCTCTAAACTTCCTACATCTTCTACAAGGAATGACGCAGGAGTTCTATCGTCCTCAAGAAAGGTCTTACAGCAAATCATCTGATGTTTTTGACGGAAGCGTTACCGGCTACCGACCGGGGCCTGGCATTGAAGTGGGCATTGCCATTTTGTACTGGGGACACTGATTCGCAATTTACCAATTGGACAATTGAGAAATTGGCAATCCGGGGCCCGAGTTCAAAGTCAATGTCACCGGAGGGTTTTCATTCGGCAATTGCGTAGTGCCTAACTGCTGGATTAATCTACATTATGAGTTATGTTATGACATGGTGACTCGAAGTGTCTCGAAGTTTGTACGGTGAATTTTTACGACACAGGTTCAATAAAAGCCAATAAAAAAAGATATATGTATAGTGGTGATTTTATTTGATTAGCACCCGACGCCATTTTCTAGTTTGTTTACTTTTTAAATACATGTGATAGCACATTTAGCTCTTCTATCTTGATAAAAAGTTAACAGTAAGTAAGTATCTCTCGCTCCACTGTAATGTGACAAAAGAATAAAGAAACAAACAAGTTTTAGAAATTCCAAAACACCCTCGGATATGGCAAATAGTATTGAACACTATAGAAACTAGCTGAGGTCACAACACAATCCCGCGGTTTGTTTCAAACCTTTCTAATGGTGACAGAATTTTTGAAATCGACTCAGTAGTTTTTGAGTTTATTCATCACAAACATACACACAAAAATACAAATCTTTCCTCTTTATAATATTAGTACGAAGTATGATAGCTATAGTTACGTTACGAATGTGGTGGGTTTAACTTTATAATCGGCCGCAAATCGGCCTCTTCACGACAAAGGGTCGGTCCAGGACCATTATTCACTTGGCCCGCTTGGTGCAGTCCTAGATGCGGTCCAGCCATTGCATAACTGGGACATGACGCAACTGTGACATAATCACTGATGACTGATATCCTGAGGGATCGCCATTATCTTGTTCCACGTGTAATAGGTATAGCTAAAAGTGGCGATTTTATTTATTCGTGCGTCCAGTATTGGCTTTGGATTGAATTTATAAATGATGCAGTAGTTTTTAATCCCCGACGAAAAAGAGGGGTGTTATGATGTGTGTGTCTGTCAGTCTGTCTGTGGCATCGTAGCTCCTAAACGATGCGCCGATTTTGATCTAGTTTTTTTTTGTTTGCAAGGTGTCATAATCGAGAGTGTACTTAGCTATGATCCAAAAAAATATCTTCAGCCATTTGAAGATTATCAGCTCCTTTTTCTAGTTGTTGAAAGGATCAAGTAACGGTTTTGTGGCGGAGGTGTTTTAAATATTTAATTTAAAGTTATTTTGGAACCATATTTTGAGGAAAATTATTGAAATTATAATTATTATTATATTGAAATAAATTATATTCTATTGCGAGTGTGGTCTGTTGCCGCGAACCATGGCTCATATTGTCGTGTCCTTCATGCCCTGAGTCCTGAACGCTGGAAGAGCTCTTGGAGGCTTTAGAAAGAGCGGTCAGGATGGCAGGGTATTTTGGGCAACAAAAATCTCAGGACTAGCCATAGATACGACAGAAAAAAAAAAGATAAAAATATTTTTTTAAACTATAGAGCCTGCTTATTATATTTTAACAAATAAATTTTTTTGGTTTTGATTTAAAAATCTGAAGAAAAATTCAGTAAAAGTTTTCTGATTCAGGAGTCTAAAAGTATTTAGTATGAGATCGTCGAAATGTTTCTTGTTCCAAAAAAATTCTTTACAAAAAATATATATATTCAAATATGTGTACGCACATCACTTTAGAACAGCTGCACCAATAAGGATCTTCCAGCCAGCGGGAAAACATCTTGGTCCCATGATGGGACAAAGGAACAATGCAGGCAAAGCCGTGAGGTGGACGGTTAGTTTATAATCACGTGTATGGGCTGTGTACAGTAGTTAACATTACTAAGCCAGTCTATTTACGGCCAAATGTCGCTTAAATGGCTTTGTTGATTGGATTAAACTGATTATTGCATGTAACCTACTTGCTTAATTAAAACGTGCTTTTCTGATGAAAATTATGTCTCTATTTCTGTTAGGTTGATTATTTTAGAATATGGTTGTGAAATTCTAATTTTATTTAATAACTAGCGACCCGCCCCAGCTCCGCACGGGAAAATGGTTATTGTGGGTTATCCTTAAGTATATTATACATATATTATACATATAAACCTTTCTCTTGAATCACTCTATCTATTAAAAAACACCGCATCAAAATCCGTTGCTTAGTTTTAAAGATTTAAGCATACATAAGGACAGAGAAAGCGACTTTGTTTTATACTATGTAGTGATTAATAATGGGAACAATTCGGTTTATTAAGAACACACATTTATTGTACAGTCTAGCTAGTGCAAGTAAAGCTCGCCTGCACTAGTGAGATAAAATAACTGTACTTACCAATTATTATTGTATTTGTATTAGTAGGTATTCTAATCCGCGTGACACGGCAACGATAGCGTTTGTTTTTCTACTTTACATTTCCTGCGATAAAATCAATGTTGTTTTTATTGGCCACTAATATTCAATTTCGTGAAAAATACATATTTAGTAGAAACAAGTTTCAGAAAGAAAATGTTCTAAGTATAAAGTTTTAATAAGATTTATTACCGCTACTCAATAATAGATGGCGCTAGGTGTCTTAATCCAAAGCTAACGATTTCTTCTAAGGTAATCAAATTGCAATATCTTCATTGTTATTACTACCTATCTATAACCCTATTAGGTTTCTGACTAGGCTAAGGTATTTCGTAAGACGGAGCATTGGTGGCTCAGTGGCTAGGGCCTACGTCTTCCATTTGGAAAGCGCGGGATTATGCCTCGGCGTTTTTTTATTTTCGAATCCTTATGCTAGTTTATTGTGTGTGTGTGGTGTGAGGGCCACTTTGCTTAAACTCAATGAAAATATGACCTTTATTTAGTGTGCATTGCAAAACAATTGTGCAGTTAATATCAGATTTTGTGCAACTCAATTGAGCGAGTTGTAAGCTGAAATGTTGGGCCCTCAATCCTCCAATGGAGGATTGAGAGCCCACCTGTAACAGAGAAACTATGCGCACTACAGAATCGGTCTTTACGGCAAACTCTAAGTCCAGACGTAACAAAAATTGTGTCGTAGAGATATTATCGCAAAACGCTTTAGTATTTTGTATATCTTCGGTCGAAATTGGCCCTCAGAAGTCTTTTTCGTACTCTTTTATTGTCAAATATTAAGAAAACCCGTTACATTCTGGTTAAACAAATGATGTCAGTAATTGTGAAAATAATTGTGCGATTTTGTGCAAGCAAGAAAACTTCGCTACCTTTCGTAGTTTTTAAGTTATGACGTCGCAAAGATTTGGGCCCTCAATCCTCCACTTTTTCCTGTTTTTTGTTAATTACGCCGTAAGTATTAAACATATAACAAACACAAAACCGTCATTAATTGTGAAAATAATTGTGCAACAAATGTGTATAATTTGTTTTTAATAAAAGTCATTAATTAAGTAGCAATCCTTAAAAAATACTATTTCTGATGCGGGTATGAGGTAGGGTGACAAGAATTTCGTCCTTATCTACCGTCATATGAAAACCATTATTACTATATTTACATACATTAACATTTCAGCTTACAACTCGCTCAATTGAGTTGCACAAAATCTGATATTAACTGCACAATTGTTTTGCAATGCACACTAAATCAAGGTCATATTTTCATTGAGTTTAAGCAAAGTGGCCCTCACACCACACACACACAGTTTATTCGATGCTCAAGTAAAGGACAAATATCGAGAGGAAACCTGTACACATCTGCGAAGAAATTCAAAGTGTGTGTGTTCGTGGTCAAGCCGCACAAACGTGCGTTTGGTCCGTTTTCGTAATTATGATTTTCATAATTGACTATGAAAGAGGAATTATTTTTCACTGTTTCGTAATTAATTATGAAAAAGGAATTGATTTTCCGTATACGAAATGGCTCATTTTTCTGCGTTCGTAGTTAATTACCAACCATATTCCTTTTTCGTAATTAATTATCAAACAAGAATTGATTTTTAAGATACTTATCGAACTCTTTGATGACCTAGTTATTAAATTCATTAAGAAAGCGATCAAGAGATTAAAATTGTAGCAGAGTTTGAGGAGATTGTTGCACCGTTTCTGTTTTATGGTAATAATTTTCCATACCCCAAAACAAAAAATATCGGGTTGCAGGTCTGTCCGCCGGCAGGCGGATTAGCGCTTACGCGCTAATTTCCTCTGAAAATTTTGAACCGATTAAGTTGAACATAAGTATGTAAATTCGTGAACCAAAGCCATGTAATATAAAAAAACCATCTGTCTGCCCGCGGCTACGCCTGCGTTGTTTATTGACTTTTCCGTGCACAGTTTCCCATATATATATTTTTATGCGGTAAAAAATCTAAGGTGTCAAACGGGGATATAAGGATCCACCATGCAAATATTTATATAAATCGGTCCAGCAATATCGGCTTTTATACCACACAAACAGACAGAGAAACGAAAAAAAAAGAATGTGTTCTATTTCCCATCTTACATCCCCCCGACTCGGTTTTCAGCATTTTTTCTATTACCCTCTCCACGATAAAGATGATGATGTTAATATTATAATCAAATTTTAAAGCATACGATTCGGTGCAATTATATATTTTTAGTCGCATAGTGTATGTACAAGTATGTTTGTTTTTATTTTCTCTGATTCTTGTTGGAGGCTTCTGTAAACTGTAATTTAGGTAAATGCTCCGAAAGGAAAAAATATTCATCTCATTATAAGCCAATGCGCTGCATATGAACAAAGAAAACAAAATATGTTATCATAGTTAATTACGAAACTAATTACTAATACGGCAAATATATTTATTGTTTGATAATTAATAACGAAACAATGAAAAATAGTTCCTCTTTCATAGCTAGTTCACTACGAAAGAAGAAAAAAAATATTTTATGGTAGTTAATTACGAAACTCGATTTCTAATGCGGAAAACCAATTCTTGTTTGATAATTAATTACGAAAAATGAAAAATTATTCTTCTTTCATAGTCAATTACGAAATCAAAATTACGAAAACGAACCAAACGCAAACGTGGGCCCGTTTGGTTCGTTTTCGTAATTTTGATTTCGTAATTGACTATGAAAGAGGAATAATTTTTCATTTTTCGTAATTAATTATCAAACAAGAATTGGTTTTCCGCATTAGAAATCGAGTTTCGTAATTAACTACGATAAAATAATTTTTTTCTTCTTTCGTAGTGAACTAGCTATGAAAGAGGAACTATTTTTCATTGTTTCGTAATTAATCATCAAACAATAAATGTATTTGCCGTATTAGTAATTCGTTTCGTAATTAACTATGATAAAATAATTTGTTTTCTTTGTTCATATGCAGCGAATTGGCTATAATGAGAGGAATATTTTTTCCTTTCGGTGCATTTACAATTTACAGAAGCCTCCAACAAGAATCAGAGAAAATATAAACAAACATACTTGTACATCATCATCTTTATCGTGGAGAGGGTAATAGAAAAAAATGCTGAAAACCGAGTCGGGGGGATGTAAGAAGGGAAATAGAACACATTCTTTTTTTTTGTTTCTCTGTCTGTTTGTGTGGGATAAAGTCCGAAATTGCTGGACCGATTTAAATAAAATTTTTCATGATGGATCCTTATATCTCCGTTTGACATCTTAGATTTTTTACCGCGTAAAAATATCTCATATCTATGGGAAACTGTGCACAGAAAATTCAATGAACAACGCGGGCGTAGCCGTGGGCAGACAGATGGTTTTTTAATACATATTACAAGGCTTTGGTTCACAAATTTACATACTTACGTTCAACTTAATCGGTTCAATAGTTTCGGAGGAAATTAGCGCGTAAGCGCTAATCCGCCTGCCAAGGCGGACAGACCAGATATTTTTTGGTTTTGGGGTATGGAAAACAGAAACGGTGCAACAATCTCCTCACAGTAACTCTGCTACTATTTTTATCTCTTGATCGCTTTCTTGATGAATTTAATAACTAACTAGGTCATCAAAGAGTTTGATAAGTATTTTAAAAATAAACTCTTGTTTGATAATTAATAACGAAAAAGGAATATGGTTGGTAATTAACTACGAACGCGGAAAAATGTTCGATTTCGTATACGGAAAATAAATTCTTTTTTGATAATTAATTACGAAACAGTGAAAAAAATTTCCTCTTTCATAGTCAATTATAAAATAATAATTACGAAAACGGACCAAACGACTGGGCCAGTGTGGTCGGTAGGCCTATTAACCCGCCTATTGGGTTCGTCCCCGAGCTTACCGTCCCGGAGCTTACCGATTTGTAATTATTATAAAACTAGCCACCCGCCCCGGCTCCGCACGGGAAAATGGTTATTGTGGGTTATCCTTAAGTATATTATGCATGTATTATACATATAAACCTTCCTCTTGAATCACTCTATCTATTAAAAAAACCACATCAAAATCCGTTGCGTAGTTGTAAAGATTTAAGCGTACAAAGGGAGGGACATAGGGAGGGACATAGGGAAAGAGAAAGCGACTTTGTTTTATACTATGTAGTGAAGTCGATTAAAATGACAATCTTGCTTTAAAGTACTATTAGCAGCAAAAGTGCAAAGTCGAATTTTATACTCTAAAGGAATAAATAATAAGTTCTAGATCGCGGTTAAATAATAACGTTTATTAATCTGCTGGTGTATTATCACAGGTTTTAATTATCACAATAATTTGTTTTTTTATTAATAATGATGGCAATTATTATCTTAAAAATATGGTTTTGCTATACTTAATTTAATAGTTACAAATATATTTTTAGTCCTATAACTTTCATCAATAAGTTCACATAATTCTGCCTGCAGTAACCAAACAAACACATTTCATACCTACTTTAAAACACTTTTGATCTCTATTGTACAAGTTGGAAATAGTAGAAAAAAAAAAACAAAATAAAATGTAATCAATTTTATCAAAATATTAAATAACGGCCTATTTACCCTGCTTTAGAGTAGGCTCGAGACCTTCGCTATATGTTTTATTAACGAGCATTACTTTCTATATAGATTAGAGATATTTTCAAATTTAGGTTCAGTAAATTTAGGCGTACATATTAAACAAGATACACACATATTATGGTACCCAGTTAAATCCAATCAACTTATTAGTTCTATTTTCAAACTGCTTATTAAAATAGTCCGTGTTAAATCGGTCAATTAGTCGATTAACTATTCATTATTCCATGGATAATCGATTACAGCCTAGTGGCCGTGAAATCGATACTACATTCTTCCAATAAACAAGTATTTTCGTATCGACCCCGTAGCTTAATTGCTATGCGCTTACGAAACACACAGTCCCGGGTTCGTATCCCGGACATGGCAAAAATAAATTCGTGTGACCACAAAAAGCTATTGTCCATACTAACCGTCAAATTAAAATGACTAATATGTATTGGAGTTTCGAATTAGTTTTGGTTTCTTATAAAAGTTTGTCAAAAAACTGTACTGAGAATATCTTTTCAGTATTTGCTAAGTCGTTACTTACATCCTGTGTATAAGAAGTAGTAAAAACGCATAATATACGGTAAATTATGTCTAAATTTACTTCATGTCATCGGTTCTCGAGTTAATTGGCTAGTATTTAATTTACACCATAAACGATTAAATTGCTCACCAAAAAATAGGTATAAAACCTAACCCAAAGCTAAACTTAGGGGCGCAAACAATTTTTTTGTAAGCAGCTTTCCAGTTTTATTTTACCGATACTAATATTAATGTGAAAGTATGTTTGATTGTTTGTACTTCTTCCACACGGAAAATAAGCAGAGAATTGACCAGATTTTTTGTAAAGAGATAGATTGAAGACTGGAGGAAGACATAGGCTTTTACTGCGGGAAAATATCTCATTCCCGCAGGAAAAGTCGAAAAACTACGCGGGCGTAGCCGCAGGCGGACAGCTAGTAACAAATACTTTTTAGGTTAATAAAGACGGTTATTGCCCTCAAAAACCCATACGATTTATAATGAGTAGTTACGTAATATAATAATTATCATTATTTTATAACATCTCCACAGATATGAAAACCTGTCGCATGTCGCAATAAGGCCGAGTGCTCACTGTTCATGGAAATGAGAAGAAAGTGTGTGAATATTAGGGCTATGACCATTAGATTAAGTACAGTCGGTAAAATATTAAGGCGGTTCTACATTCTCGACAAAACCCATAGCCGAGAGGGACCGATTTAAATACAATTTTGTATGGTGGTACCTTATATCCCCGACCAACATCTTAAATACTTTTATCCCGGGAAATTAAAGAGTTGCCGTGGGATAGTTAAAAAACTATAGTAACTTATATACGGACGCAGTTATGCGCTAGAGTTAGCGCGGTGTATTTGCATCTCATTCTAACGCATAAATGAATCCCTTTCGGCTGTCGGGTTTGTCGTGAATGTAGTGCCGGCTTTATACTACCTAAGTACTACCTTATAAAATACTATTAGGGCTTGTCATTCGTTCCGGAGACCGCTGTCAAGCAAAAACGGCCAGACAGATTGGCATGAAACCTGTGGATGGAACGTTTAACAAACGTAACCTTAATTACTAAATTATTTTCATGCCTACTGGCTTCTATTATTTTTTTCCTATTTAACCATTAAATTTTCTTTCTGTAAGATAGATTTCCAATGGTAAAATGTAGCAAGAAGTATTAACACGTTCCCAGCGGCACAGATTTGTCTGTACATTCCATTACTGCGTTACGGGTCGTTTTAAACCTTGTCCTATACCAGAGATTGTGGCGGCACGAGGCATATTAAACCCCACCGCCCGTAGGAGACCAAAATCCTTTTTTTTGGCGCCAAATAAGATGAAGTGGACGTCTTTTGTCGTAATTATTATTACAGTGAAATTATTAACCTAAATCTGCCGTCGCCCGTGGTTAGATTAGTTAGTTTAGTTTCTATAGGTAAAATAAAATGTGGGGCCTAATATACCTTGTATCGCACTGAAGAATGGCAGGTTTTCATATTATTTAGTGATGGGAAAATAAATATCGATTTTATTTAATTGTATTTATTCACCAAACTTATTGATGTGTTTCTAGTGTTTTTCATTAAAACATGTCAAACAATAATATTTTTTGCAACCAGTGCATTCTGTGAGAATTTTCTTCACTTTTTTGTCGGCTTCACGACTCGTTAAGAAGGTGCGGAGTTTTTCGTAACATCCTACACAACTCCTCTTCTTATATTCTGATTTTGACTCAGATTCTCCACCCGGTTTTTCTTTATCTTCCTCCATAGTTAACTTTTTTCGGCAACGTTTCGACATGATCGGTAGCGGTCTTACTTCAACGCGTGCGAGCCTCGAATGCGTTGCACAACACTAACCGCGTGAAGCTAGCGTAGGGTGCGGTACGAGGTGCGAAGGGGTACGAGGTGTTCGCAACCTCGTTCCGCACTGTGTTGGAATTATATTTGTTCAGTGCGGCACGAGGTAAACCCGGTATTAAAGTTGGTGTACCATCGAACTAGGAATCAATAGCACATCTCAAATATATAGTTATCTCTCTCTTACTCTGAATCAGCTAGAAGTTATGCCTCTCGCACGACAAAGAAGTTTAAGTTTTTTCTTACCGCTTTAAAGACGAGACACGGACAAGGTGTTTCAAGCCCTGTTTCGCACTTAACGTGTTAAGTTTAAAACTATCCTAATATGCGATAAATGTTAAGTTTTTTAAATCTTTTCAGTAGATCTTCGAAGTTCGGGAGAATGTTTAATTATTATTTTGAATAATTTTTAATAAAAAAAAATTTGACCTGGAAGTGGAACAAACATCCAAACATATTTACATTACACATTTTTAAATATTGATGGTATTCACATGAAGACGACTGTACCTAAGTCATAATTGGAAGTCATAATGGAGGGTTTTCTCTAAGGAAGACAACAATTAATATTTATTTTATTGTTATTATTACATTATAACAAGTGATAAGGTACAAACTAATTTATAGATAGGGTATACCTACTGGTAATTTTACGTCACTGAAAGTAATTATAGAATTAATCATATTAATTTAATTAGATTTCCGCCGCACCTTAAAAAGTAACCAAAAAATCCTACGTGGTAAAAATTTACAAGATCACAGATGCAACATGCAACCATCTTCACCGGTTTAGTCCAAGTTTATATGTAGAAACTTCTTTTTTATTTTAATGCAAAGAATTTAAAAGACAGATTATATATTATTATAACTAGCTGTCCGCCCGCGGCTACGCCCGCGTTGTTTTTTGACTTTTACGTGCAGTTTCCCGTAGGAATAAGATTTTGATATTTTCCCGTGGTAAAAATTAGCTAAGATGTTCAAGGGGGTCCCATGCGAAATTTTATTCAAATCGGTCCAATAGTTCCGGGGATTAGCCCGTACAATGTACTGAGCCGTATATAAGTTACAATAGATTTTTAATTATCCCACGGGAACTCTTTAATTTCCCGGGATAAAAAGTATTTAAGGTGTTGACACCATACAAAATTGTATTTAAATCGGTCCCGTAGTTTCGGAGATTAGCCCGTACAAACAGAAAAACAGATAAACAGAGAAACAAAAAGGTTTATAAAAATCTGGATATGTTCTCTCTCTAGCACTGACATAATTATTACTACTACTATTATTACTATTATTATTACTTCTTGTTTATTTCAGACAATTTAGTCCATACAAATTACATGTTAGTACAGTTTAATTAGTAACAATTAACGCGGAAAACAATTTTTATTGCGTACTCGTAGTATAGTGACCTGCGACTACGTTTAGTTAATTAACTCTAGCTCAGGAACCATAAATCCTATAGTAATTATTGTTACCTTTTTGATTAGGTAATTTGTTGTAGAATTAAATTAAGCAACATTGTTATCACGAAAAATTTATAGATTTAGCGTAATCTGTGATATTATTTAAACACAATTATTTTTTATTATGTTTCGTATTATTACGCGGTAACCACTGCATTGACGTATTCGATGTATATGAACGTGTTGTAGATAATGTTATACCCGTTCAAATAATACTAATAATAAAGAAATCGGTCCACTAGTTTTCAAATTACAACGTAAAATCCAGCGATCTTTGATTACCCCCCCCTCATCCCTCATCCCTCCACCACTTTAGCACTTGACGACCGACAGTTTCACGTTCAGGACATCAAGACGAATCCAACAGTAGGAGTCGTTGCCATTTACAGGAGTGACAGATGAAACTCAAGTTCTAGAGCACTTTTGGTCGAAAATGAACCGGACTATTCCCCCCGACTCGGTTTTTTGCATTTTTTTCTATGTACAGATTTTTGGCCTCTACAGTTTTATCATATAGAAAGAAAAGAAGATCAGACCATATAACTCTATAGTGCATTTAATTATTTTTAAAGTGCTCATTATTATTTTTAAAAGCCTAAATACATCCCTTCGTGAATCTTAAACATATACCTGCTGTTTATAATTATAAATAACTAGCTTTTCGCTGCGGCTCCGTCCGCGTCAACATTTTTTCCCGTAGGAATGAGGCATTTTCCCGCGGTAAAAGGTAGCCTAATATGGGTGAACGTAGCTTACTAATGGTGAAAGAATTCTTGAAATCGGTTCAGTAGTTTTCGAGTATAGTCATTACAAACATACACACACACAAATACAAATCTTTCCTCTTTATAATATTAGTATGAAGTATGATATGATTACTGGCTCTTACAACCCACCATCTTACATTTCTTACGCCGCGTGACGCAATTTTATGTTTTTAATTAAAATATAACATTACTAGCGACCCGCCCCGGCTCCGCACGGGAAAATGGTTATTGTGGGTTATCCTTCAGTATATTATGCATGTATTATACATATAAACCTTCCTCTTAAATCACTCTATCTATTAAAAAAAACCGCATCAAAATCCGTTGCGTAGTTTTAAAGATTTAAGCGTACAAAGGGACATAGGGACATAGGGACATAGGAACGGAGAAAGCGACTTTATTTTATAACTATGTAGTGATGTAGTGATGTAGTGATGATGCTACGCGTGCCTTTCGAGTTTATCTTAATTATTATTTTTGAGCGGCGAAAGTTCGTAAGAGCTTTTAATTTAAGTGTAAATATAAAATCAGTTGACTTTCGTCTCGTCTGAGGTCGTTGACGTCACATGTTTGTTTTTCTCTTTCGTTTCTTAGGGTTCCGTAAGAGATGGCATTATTAAGTAATATTGTAGATTTTTATTATTAAAATTATTTATTTATTTTGCAGACATAATATGCCTGGCATTAGAACAGGACCATGGTCCAAGAAAACAAGGTAATTGCAATTAGAGCACGTGACTGACACGAGCCTACGTCATTTCTACGTCATTTTGCCTATAGACAAGGATGAACAGCGCAAAATGACGTAGGCTTGTGTCAGTCACGTGGTCTTATAGCAAGACCTTGTTTTCTTGGACCATGAACAGGACTATCCCATGTCAACAAAGGACGTACTTTTTTTTTAATTGATCTTTGCTTGTGTCAAAAAAGGCTTCACCGGACTTGCGGGCTCGCGGAAGGCTCTACCCCAGAGTAGTCATGTATCAACGCGTCTGTCTAGGGGCTCGAGGGAGCCTCGAACCTAAGCCTAGCGCGTTGATACGGAAAAACATCGTGAAGGGCATCCGTAGATAGTAAACAGGAACAACGGCTTTAAGTGCCTGCCGAAGCACTGAATATTTTTTATTTTTGGACAATTAGGTGATCTGCCTTCAATGTCCCAACCCAACCAAACTAGGGAATTCTGCACCGGGCCCCACCGGGATTCGAACCCGGAAATGTAATGTTAAGCGAGTGACTCGACCACCACGGAGGCTGTAAAGATAATTATATATAGATGGTTATTTGAGTCGTCGTATGACAATATAAATATGATTTCTTTCTTTCATTCACTTATATTTTTTGATAGTAGTGCGACTAAACTATGTAATAGGGGAGCGAGGGGCTTGTTGTAACAGTTTTCATGAAAACGAATATATCTTGAGATCCATTGATTAAATTGCTACTAAATAAAGATGGAGGGATGCTATAACTCTTCCTCTACCTAATCAAGTAAAAATAATACCATAACCATTGGTCATTATTTTACAATCAATTATTTTCTAGAAGAAGTGCGGTGTTACAACTTACCTCGTGCTTGGGGCAAGTTGTAACGTCTACCGGGGCAAGTAGTAACGACAAAAAAAAAACAACAATGATACCTCTAATCATTTATTCTTTGTTTATTTTTAACAAAATTGGCATGTTTCTAAAGTAGGTATTATGTAATTATTTTAAAAAATCAACTTAAATACACTTCTAAGTAATTAACACCTAACAATTTAGTAATTAACAGTTTTATTTAGATAAACACTACTTTTAATCATCATGGCACTTATAAATTGCATTAAATAATTAAATTATGTATTTCTGAGGTATGCTTCGTAATTTCCTTATATTCCTTTTGTAAAGCTTCTTTTTGCCTTGTTATAACACGTTACAACAAGCCCCGGAATTTCGTTACAACTAACCCCAAGGTATGATTTTGAACATTTATCAAGATAACTATTTAAACAAATTAGCAATCTTAAAAACTGTTACACATTATCAGAGATAGATAAATTTGAATATAAATAAGATATAGAAAGTTTGAAATTAGTCGATAATAATAACGCAAACCAAAATTTTACGACAGTACAATTTTATATTACCTGGCAAAAATGAAGCTCATGCACACTTCAGCTCATTGCGCTGGCCGTCGGGACACTTGCTATGGCAACATGATGCGGCGCGGTTTATAGGTCAAATCGAGTCAAAGAAATACACTAAAAAAGTTTAAGATCCTAGTGAAAAGAGCCTGTTACTACTTACCCCTGCTACAACAAGCCCCTCGCTCCCCTACTAATGACTAATATTTTGACAGCTAGAAGTGTTTATTAAAGAGAGTAATTTAGCATATAAATCAATAGTGATATGCGATTTACTATCGGGTTGAACCAACAATAATATTATAATTTATTAGCGAGTCACTGTCACTATTATAAACAAACACACTTTCCGCAGTTTCCGCGTAGCTGCGCAAGCGTCATAATAATTGATTTTGTTATTATATCCTGTGGTAGGTAATAGATTTATAGCCATTTCCCACGGTTATTTTATTTAATGTATTATGGCAACATTAAAACTATTTTGTTTTGCTAACAATATTTTATCTTTAGGGGATATACCTAAGTAAACAATGAAACATAGAAAGATTCGTACATTTGTTGTCGCGTTTCAAACAAAAAAAAATCCTACACCTTTCGTATCTTATTTGGGCCTATTAATTGTATCACCGTAACTTAAAATTATAACAGACAGTCAAGGGGACATTTTTAGGTATTTTCTTTAATATTTATTTAGAGAAATCGTAGTAAATAGGTACTTAAAAGACAGAAAAAAGGGTTTATTTATTTAACAATATACATAAAACAATACGACATTGACGAATATTTATTATTGTCGTTTCCATTTTGAAAGACACTATACTTAAAAACATCCTTTTTGTTTACGTAATTAAACCCTTGATTCACATATTCCTTGGAACAACATTTATAATGCAATCAGAATCTGATCATCAGATAATAATATATAAAGATATCTATGAAGAACCCTTCCAATATTTCGGTAACGTACTCGCTCTGTTTACTTTTTTTTAACTGGTTGACTGCGATTGCGTGCATTCTGCCATGATCTTGCTATGCCATATGCGCTCGGGGTTCACACGTGTGACATGTTTTTAAACTTAATTTAAAAAAGGAATTAGTTTTTTATGAGAAATGCGCTCGAGTCGGTTTTGAGTTTTATCTCCAGCCAGATCGATTATGAAAAAAACTTTTTATGTTTACTAGAGTTGGATGGTTTTTGTAAAGGTTACATATAAACTAAACGTAGTACCTATATGACGCACGTTATAAAAGCTTAAAATAACTGAAATGATTACGATAAAATATTAAGGTAAAAGATACCACACATTCCCAATAAATGGAGTGAAGTAGATCAAGAAAAGAAATAAAATAGTTTTGAGAAAGGAACTATGTTGTACAGAAAAATAAAAAGATATATTATTTTAGTAGTATATCAATTAACTCTCTTATATTCACCACTTCATTCCGTGCTCAAAATAAATAAAATTATCGTTTTGGTATTATCTCAATAAGATTTCGATCGACACAATATTATTTGTAAAGGTATCTCATGAAATGGAAACCATCATTGATATAGTCGTTAATCTTTTATTTTAATCACTTTCATTGCTATTCAACACGAATATCTATTACAAGCAAAGATAATGTTTTGTTAGAATACATTCATTGATTTACTGCATATGATAAATTCCAATAAAAATATCTAGAAGTGAACTTAAAAGCTACCGGCTGGTTATGTAATCGTTTTTATTAATTGATCGACAGTCATTAACTCGCATTTATTAGCTATGTATGTAAGAAAATCTTGGAATCTTAATTTGACCCACTTCCCGGTCTATTAGGATGAAATTTTGCACACGCTCTGGGTTCTAGGGCTCTACTCTTGAAATCAATATCGATCCCGATTTCAACCCAATGTAATACCAAAGTCAATTTTAGACCGCTGCTCTTGAAAATCTGCCTGCCAAGAGTTGACAAATGTCCGATTACATTTAGTTCACTCAATATCCGCCCAATATGAAAACAAGGTGCCGCTAGTGTGGCATTCGAGAGTGCGAAACGCCCGATCTCAATGTCGACGGATCGGAATCGCCGTCAAGAGTAGCCCCTGAGATGACAATACATGAATAGCTAAGAAACGTCATTACAAATCCAATATGGCGGCCACCCCAAGATGGCGGACTGGCTGTTTGAAATCCACCCCCTTTCCACCCCCATGATATGGATATCAAATGAAAGGGTTTGCTGTCAGAAATACGAAAATAATTGTCAAGTGACTTAAATCCAATATGGCGGACGTCCAATATGGCGGACAGGAAGCGTGTTTTTTATTTTTTTAAACTATTATATTTTTTATTTTTCAAAATTCAAACCAAATGTTTAACAAACATAGTTTTCTAACCTAATATTATAAAGAGGACAGATTTGGTTTTGCTTCTGACTTAATAGGCTCAAATTAAAGTTTAAATTTGTAGGTATTGGTCAAAAACTATTCTACAAATTTCAATACTTCTTCCATCTCTTCACTCGTTTTTAAGTAAATAAAACTAAATTATCAGAGAATAACCAAAGGGTACTTTTTACCGCGGGAAAATATCTGATTCCACTGAAAATAATATCAAAGTGGACTGTGCCGTTGAGCATGGGCGTACCCAGCTTCTGGCCTAGGGGGGGGCAAATCAGATTTTTAGGTAGGATCGTCCGCGGCTATACACACTACCCAAACACACCTACATGAAACATTAGTGTGATGTGTAGGGCAAACAGTCGCAAATGATCCTGCTTTATATCATCATAGACCACAGCATCTAAAAAGATGTTTGTTGCAGCGCTTGTGGGTTTACGAGATTCCGCATCTCCGTCCGTGGCTATCAAGTCCAATTTGCAGCTCGGCATTTCTTGCCATATCGATCGCAAATAAATCGTGAATCCGGAGCCCACCAAAGGTAGTTACCATTTTGCCAATCCGAGTATCTATTTCTTTGTCATTCGAGAGCGAAGATGTAGTGATTGAGCCAAGATAGCAGAAATGATCCACAACCTCGAGCACAGCACCGTCGAAAGTGATTTTGGGAGGCTGATCTACACCCTGCATCATGATTACAGTCTTTTTGGTGTTGACGCTCATGGAAAAATAGGCTACACGCGTGACCAAATCTCATCACCAACTCCTAGATTTTGGTTTCGGAATTTGCATAGCATACAAATAAAAGTAAATTTGACTAGTCATGCATTTTTATGTTTATTTAATTTGAATTGCTTCACTACTTTAAAAGCAATTTTCGAGAATCTTCTGCAAAACGGTTTATTTATAACGTTTTCTGTGAAAGAATCGCTCTTACTGTTTACAAGTTTTCGTCCGCCATCGTCGCATTAGTAATTTGACGAGTTTATACATGTTCTGCGGGAATCCAGGGGGGGGGCAGCTGCCCCCCCCCCTGCCCCCCCCTCGGTACGCCCATGCCGTTGAGTGCTAAACTATTATGGTACACTAGTTTATTGCGGTATCAGGTATACGACCAGCTAGCATTAATCCATTTAGACTTTTATAGTCTATAGAGAGATGTAAAGAGCCGGTGTCATAATTAGGTTTAGGGGTCACTAAAGTTACTGAAATAAAACTGTAGACAGTATAGGTAATTATCGCTGGTTGTAATGGACAAAAAATAGCAACCGTTACAAAGTGATGATGATGAATATTGTCAAAAAAATTGTTGAGATTTTTGAAAATTAACAATAAAATGTGTTTACGAAGACAGTTAAATATATAAAGTTTACAAAGCAATTATTGAAAGTGTAAGTTAAATGAAAAAGTAAACAAAAAAATAAATATAAATAAATCCAGCATGATTGCTGGATCATGTTCTTAACAAAAGATATCGCGGATGCCGATTTTTCACATCCGTGGATGTGAATATGCGGATGTGGAGTTTTGAAGGCTCACAGGCTTTAAGATCTCTTAAATAAACAAAAAAAAAATCTAAAAACTTGACAGTTTAGCAAACTAAAAAGTTAAAGGACCTGTCTAATAATGTGTCACTTAATATGGTACGCAAAAACACAAAGGATAAACACTTACCTAAAATCACTAGAGGAGCATCAATCCCTAAGGTCCAGAACACACTGTGCTTTTCACTTGAGTTGGACTTAGAGAATTGGGACTCCAAATCTCTTCTCTGGAACAAAAAAAATACGTCAACAGGCAGAACTGGACTAAAATAACAGGTGACAGCCCCCGTAACATGCAGTGCTATGACTATGACAAAAGTTTCTTTCACATTTTACTGTCAAAAAGTTGGGAGAAACCCGCCATATTGAAATATCCTCCAATAGGATAAGAGAATACGCACGACTAAATTATGTCTGTCACGCGTGGACCGGGCATGTTAGAGGAGCAGAAATAGTATATTTGGAGATACAGTCAAGAGCAAACCGCAAGATTGTTACTATTTAGTAATTTTGTGACAGAGCAATATGTAGTGCAAAATTTCGTGAGAGCTGTAGACCCTTATTTAAAAAACTAAATGTTCTTCCACTTCCATGCATGTACATAAGAGACATTTGTTATTTTGTAAAGAGATATCCGCAATATTTTCAAAAAATCGCGAATGTATCTGTCAGACAACAAAGGTCAAAATACGTAAATAAATTATACAAGCCCACTGGTCATAACTGGATTTATAAAAACAATGTTTATAATATGTGTATATTATTATATAACTCTCTACCAGATAATTTAAAAATGCAAGAGGGAAACATGTTCAGGAAATCGTTGACTCTTTGGTTGGCGGATCGATGTTTCTATAGTGTAAAAGAATACTTGGAAAATAAATAAGTAGACACTAACAATAATTAACATGCAAATATGAATAGTGTATATTTTATATTAATAGATTAATTTGCACGCCTGCGAGCAGGCTGGATAAATTGGACTGATTTCCTAGTTTTTAAGACCCATTGTTATACATTTATCTTAGCAAATAAACGATTTCTTTCTTTCTTTCTTTCTTTCAGAATTGCGAAGTGCGTGCTCAACTTAACGTGCTAAACCGTAATTTTATACCCCAAGAAACTTTATTCCGTTAGAAAAAAATATAGAGCTATGAATGGAGTGGCACAAAAATGATAAGAACGTTTAGATTTTTCTTTCATTTTAAGAATCAATTTTAAAGTACCCGCGTTCATCTCCTGGGTGAGGGCTGAAAATCAGTGTTGCCTCCTGGGCGGGCAAGTACATCGCTGAGTCTTGACCCTTCTGCCTGCATTCTAACACACTTGTACAATTCTATCTAAATGTTTTTTATGTATGTGTAATTTCTTTGTTTTGAATGTTCTGTGTCTTTTGTATAAAGCAACAAACGTTTTACTTACTTACTATGTAGTAGGTACCTATAATAAAATACTTCGATGACTTAATTTACCGTTAATGGAACATAAGGTAAAATTACAGGAAAGTCGTTTTAAAACCTAAAAAGGACAATTTACTGAAGTGATTCAATTCAACAAAATGACTTAATAAGGTTGAACAATTTCAGAAGCCATTTGCACCGCCATCTACGAATCTACAATTTAAATTTTTTTATGTAACACGACATACATTACGTAGTCGATATGATGAAAATGAAATAATTCACGTTTTCTTCCAACTAACTACGCAATGATTAACAAAAACTTCAAACTTTAGAATAATTGTGACTAAAGAAGGGATTCCCAGGTTTTAATCTACCCACTTAAATTCCTCTTACCGAAGAATAAATAACTAAGTGCTTAAGGCTTTGTAAGGGATGAAGAACGAAAAGGGATAATTAGCGAAATTATGATTATTAGAGGTAGGGTTGCCATCCGTCCGGGTTTCCCCGGATTTGTCCTAGTTTGGAGGGCGTCCGGGGAGCGTCCGGGCGGGGTTGAAATCATAGTCCGGCAATAAAATTCTGGGTTTTTCAACAAAGCCCGACCCCATCAATTTAAATAAAAGTTATGTATTATCACACGTGCATAGATTATCTAATAAACTGCGCAGTATTTCATGCAAAAAATACTTAAAATTTATGTTTTCTTTTAACAAGTACGGTGTAAAATATATTTTTTCATTTAGATGTAAGTGACAAAAAAAAAGTATTACAGTGTCCGGGGTGACAGCTCCAAAATCCGGGGAACTTACGCTTTCGGTCCTGGGGGGCAAGTTTTAGAAATGGCAACCCTAATTAGAGGGTGGAAAGGAAAGGTCAAACGAAGTGCCTAAACTGGGAATGACTGGCCGCTACTTTGTTTCTCACTATTTTGTCCAAGGGGCTCGACCCTGCCCTGAAATCAGGGTGAATAGGCCTTAGTCGACCACACGCTCTATATTCTCCATACTAGCTGTCCGCCCGCGACTACGCCCGCGTTGTTTTTTTACTTTTCCGTGCTGTTTTAGTAGTAGGAATGAGATAATTTCTCGCGGTAAAAACTATCTAAGATGTTGAACGGGGATATAATATAAGATACCACCACACGAAATTTCATTCCAATCGGTCTACAGTTTCGGAGATTAGCCCGTACAAACAAACAAACAGATAAATAGCGAAAAAATAATAATAAAACAAAACATGGATGTTCTATATCACTTTTTACATCCCCCTGACTCGGTATTTAAAATTCTTTTTAAGGAAATTTTCGACTTTTATTATACAAATTTACGACTGGAAAGTCAACAAAAAAAAGAAAGGCTTGTACATTTTTTTGTTAGGCTATAATCCAAAGAAACGTTTGGGGCCACGGACGCGAAAACTGTCATCAGTATTAGGGACAAACTCACCACTTTGTGTGTTATAGGCTTTAGAAGGACTAAATGTCATATAAGATTAATTCTTAGATAATAAATATACATAGAGTAGAGCACGCGCATCGCTCCGCTGCCTTTATGTCAAGCATAGCAGATGTTGTATGGGCGGTGAAATCAATAACATTTTTCTGCTTGGATTTGTTCATCGAGTCATGTTTGCAACTTATCACTGCACATTTCAAAATGTTCTCTTATTAAATTACTTATTTTCACCGGGAAAAACAATCAGCTCCGATAGCCATTTGATACTAAACGAACGCGCTGAAGATATTCGGACTGTTCATATCAGTGTTTACGGTTCATACTCGATTAGGCGTACTCTATCCCTCCCAGAAATTATTCTGTTTATACTCTAAGGATTCATTCTTCATCATTTACTCGATTGTCTTTTATTCGAAGCTAAAATCAAACATTTACCTATTTGTGTTATTGCTTTTTATTTAGAGCTAAATTTCTTCAGCTGTTATTGATGGAAATGGTATAAAACACACTCAACTAGTAATTTATAGTTAATTCTTTATACATACTTAGAAGAAGAATCGCTTTTATTTAGTGTCTTATAAAGCAAAGAAATCAGCTGTTATTAACAAAAATGATTTGAGACACGTGGATTCGACCACACGGCTCTAGAAGGTTCTTTTTACTTACTTAAGTAAACAAAACAAAGGGGCCTTAAGTAAGGGCTAGGCCTTACGGGTGGCGTGCAGAGGTCACGAGCGAAGGTCGTGGCTCCAAGGGCGCTGAATGACCTTGGCTGCACGGTCGATAACGAAGACAGAAGACCTTAGGGTTAGGCAGACGAGACGATGTGGCATTGAGAGTGAAAGAACAATAGGACAAAAGACAGAAGAAGGAGGATTTTTCCATGCCAATCTAAGATCAGCAGCAAGCTGTCTAATTTATGCAATATTATAAAAGTAAACTCTGTCTTTAGGCATAAATATAAACAACCAATTTTAAGGCACACCGCTTATATTTAAGACTGAAATGTCTTCCAGGTGACCTTGGCGAAGAGAACATTTATCAAAGAATAGGTGAAGAAAAGACGTGCACAACAGTTCAAACGAAACTAAATACAGATACTTAAATAAAGGTTGACTGGAATGAAATCCCTTATGAAATAAGTCACCCTTTGCTCAAATGTTCTGTATATGGTATACGTTCTATTATGTTTTATGTGCAATAAAGTTTTACAAACAAAACAAACGGATTTGGTAGCAATTTTGGTGCGATGTTTAGTTTCTGGAAGAGTGCTTTAAAAATGTATATTATGAGAATGAAATAATTTGCGAAATTCGACCATTCAACCTGTTACCATGCAACCCTAATTCAAGTTAAGCCAGTTAAGCTGAAGCAGTTAAAATATGAGCTGATTTCAGCAGACCGAATGTAGCCGTTGGTATTATTAAGTTTCCAAACAAAGTATCGATGGAACGAAGAAGTTTGGAAGTCAGTAATGAAAGGGCTGACTTTAATAGATCGTCTTTGTTCAGAATTTCTGATACTTTATAAATTTATAACCGCTTTTGTTGTACAGGCCATTAATTTGTTCAAGGATAAAGCACATTTATACAGTACATTAGCAACCTATCACCAGGCGCATTACGAAATATTGACCACAATAATTGTTTTTATGGTAATAAGTAATTATAGAAATACCTAGCTGTTGTATTGTCCTTTAGGCAAGCAAGAACACAAAATAACTAAAAACTTAGACATATAATAACTCCATGAAAAATTAACTCTGACATCTATACTATCTAAGCGTGCAGTAATTTAAATACGAGTCATTATCCCTTTGCTAAATATAATGTACAGGTTCTACGAATCAAAACCAAATAAAATATAAGCCTTTATAATAATATTTACTTCATTGCACTTTTTTTTTTTTTTTTTCTAGCCCGTACTGTCCTATTGCACATAAACAAAAAAAAAATTGAGAGATGAGCTTATTTCTACAAAGAGATCTCTTCCAGCCAACCTATTATGCTCGTGAGAGAAAATAAGAATAATTTTAAGAGATAGACAAGAAGTGCACTGAACCTAAAGAAGGTTATAAAGATAAAATGCTATAAATAAATGCTTAACTTTAAATAAAATAATATAAATTTTATCGCCAATACGATAATGAAAAATCTGAATTTCGAAATAAGCCTAACTCTATCAAAGAACGGCCCGCCTTATTATTTTACAATAGGTAATCTGTTCCGTGATAATTTCTTTATTTATTAGGTAGAGATATGAATTAGGTAACTAGTTATGCGTAACTATATTATAGTTTTGTTCGTATGTAAGATAAGACCGTTCTAAATTGATTCGATAGGTATTTGACTTAAACAATTGTAAAATATTATAAATCGTAACGAGCTACTATTTAAAATAATTAAAAAGTAGCTCGTTACAATGTATTCACCAGTAAAATGTATTTGCATAGGATCTATAGAGGTACAGTCAGGTGCAAAGTAACAAAACAGGCGCACGGCAATTTTCTACCTTATTCAACGAACATAAGAAAGGTGCAAAATTCATAGTGTTCAACTTAGCGCGCTCTTGACTGAAGTTGACTGTTAAACACTGTTTGAAGTTAACATGCAAACAATTACCAAGTCTATTTGCAGCCAAGGGCCCAATCAATCCAAACAGTGCGAAAGCAAATTAGACAATCGAAGCGGTAAAAATACGAGTATCTTTATATTGCCAAATTGTTTTTGCTGCCGCTTTGCGACCACAATCTACCACAATGTATTAAAAAAGGAGTACAACAAGCGCAAATAAATTTGTAATCGTTTGCACGTTTCCTTGAGACAGGACATATACATACATAGAGAACTTACAGAAACAAGTATAGGATTTGCAACTGCTCCATACTGCCCACGCATTTCCATAATAAAAACTAATTAATATTATATACTAACTAAATATTATAATATTATACACAACTAACTATCACAATAATCAATGAAATACTAACATTATCAACGATTATCACATGGGACCGATTCTACATATTACGCTCTAACTTAAATTAAAAACCCATTATCCCTTTCACATTCTTTATCTACACTAATATTATAAAGAGGAAATTAATGTTCGATTGTTTGTTTGTTTGCATCGAATAGGCTCTGAAACTACTGAACCGATTTCAAAAATTCTATCACTGTTGTGAAGCTACATGATCCCTGCCTATATTTTATTTAAAAAAAAATTAGGGATCCTTACTAAAACTTCAATAATGTAACCCAAGATGTAAAAAAATACCTAAAATATTCCTTATAATCGAAAAGGCTCCGAAAGTACGCGTCGATTTTACGCGTAGTTCGCACTAGTTTAGTTTAGCAGGCATGCGAAAATTAAGCCGTATTTGACAGCTGCGCTGCTTATTTTAAATATCATTTATTCAAAATTTAATTTATTATTAATTCATTTCCCATCCTTTCCCATTCCCATATGAATAAAAGAGACCAAAAACTAAAATTTAGATATTTTAGCGACCGCGCTGGAATTGAGCCCGCAGAATTTCTTTACCATCATGATGACTGAATTCCATATTATGATTGTGACTAATATAATATCTGATATGAGAAATGATAAAATATCACAACAATCGTGTCAGTGTTGAAGATAAATTATAATTTTAGCATCGTCGATTACTTAGTGAGTAACAGGCTAGGACTGTTATTTGCCATAGAAAGGTTCAAGTTAAGAATTTCAGCTCCGTAGCCTAGTTGGTAGTACGTCTGCCTTCGAAACACAAGGTCACGGGTTTAAAACCCGCCCAGGGCAAACAATCGTGTGATGAGCACTTGTGTTTGCCTTGTGTGTAGTAAAAACCCCAGTAAAACTTACCCTGGTATCCTGACTCTGTGTAACTACATCACAAATATTTAGAAACTTCATAGTCAATTTTATTGTCTTCCTTATAATCACTTATACTATTTCGTAAATTAATACTTTAATCAATATTTCAATCTATCTCTTACTTATCGAACTATTAATTAAAATGAAGTCACAAGACAATATCACTAGAATCACTAAGGAGAGACGCTACAATACAACAGAGAGAATTATTTTCCAACAGACTCACAGAAAAGAAAGAATTTATTCTAGAAGAAGAAAAGATTTATTACAAGATTTTTCAAAAGTTTAATGATCGGTGAAGCTGTTAAACCAATGAAGATTCATTCTAAACTGAATAAAATGTGACAAAACCGACGTTTTATAATTCAATTGAACTTGTCATCTTTACAAGTAAGTCTTATATAAACGTGTTATAGTGTGTTCCTAGCTAGTCAAACACAAATGTAAACAAATGATAGTTAGCGTTGAAAATACGTGAATCACTGAGTAGGTACTTCTCATCTACTTTGGTATGTAAGTTTATTTTCTCTTATTGTTACTTTACTTTCGTTTCTTTTCATAGTCCAAGAAAACAAGGTCTAACAAGAAAACCACGTAACTGACACGAGCCTACGTCATTTTGCCTATTCATCCTTGTCGAATGCGTGTAATAGACAAGAATGAGCAGCGCAAAATGACGTAGGCTTGTGTCAGTCACGTGGTCTTCTTGTTAGACCTTATTTTCTTTGACGATGGTTTCTTTTATAATATTTCTGTGTTTTCTTTTTTTGGTGTCAATAAAGAACATTTTGTATTGTATTTTGGTAACTTTTATTATGTGTATTTTTTTTAATAAATAAGGCTATGCTTATGAAATAAAGAAGATTACATTACAGTGTAAAGATATATAATTTTTGCCACAAAACCGGAGAAAATAACATAAACACTAAATTCAAACATACACGTCATACATAAACATAAGACACAACATAGATTTGTTTGTAAAAAAAAAAACAGGAATAGACCATCACATTTAGGGAATGGGCATCAGCGTTTAACAACTGTGTAATCAAGAACAACTGCAATCCCCAATCCGGCTGTAGGGCGTGGAACACCTCCCTAGGGGAAGCGTGAATCAAGTAGTAGACTGATTGCTTTTGCATTCTGAATTTCTGATGCTTTCTTAATTTATTGTAAAAAAGTAAAAGGGTTATGGAATTGTTAATGTTTATTAGTTTTTCAACAGATAGTGGGCCCGATTCTATTTATTACTCTCTAATTTAAATTATTTAAAAACCATATTCTTAAGAACGAAATGGGACAGGTGATTGCCAACCTACATTTAGAGACGTCAAACATCGATTTTACGCGTAGTTTAGCAGGAATTTAAAAACATCCCGACTAAATTAAGCTGAATTTGACAGCTGCGCTGCTTATTTTAAATATCATTCATTCAAAATTAAATTAATTCATCTCCCATCCTTTTTGATTCCCATATGAATGAAAGAGAGCAACAACTTAAATTTAGAGATTTTAGCGGCCACGGCAGAATTGAGCCCTATGTCTGTTAGCATATACCGGTCGTCAGTTTAAATCTCTGCCTAATTTTTTTTATTTCTCTCTTCACTTCTAATACGAGTATTTGTTTACATATTGGATTTAACTATATTGAACGGCGTATAGAATGAGTAATACGAACTTGTAAGGAAAACCTTACTTTACCGTCTCCAGGTATATGGCCTACTGAACTATATAGATGTACCTGTACGTAATAAGTATTAGTCATCTTTGACGATTACATCATCATCATCATCTCAGCCGAAAGACGTCCACTGCTGGACAAAGGCCTCCCCCAAGGACGATTAATGACGTACGAATTTCAGAATCAAGAACAGGATTTTTTTATATCAATATTATGTGTCTGTCTATATCTTTTGAAAAGGACAATGGGCAAAAATGTATGGAGTTTGGTCCAAATGTCCACCACCAGCGAAACCTATATTTCTGTATAGTACACTAAGTACACAACAACTTTTAATAAGACACCAAAAAATATATACTTTAATAATAATAATAATAAATATGTGGGAATCTCACACGCGGCCATCTGACCCCAAACTAGGCAGAGCCTGTACTATGGGTGTCAGACAGCTGATATACATACATAATATATAAATACGAGTATACAACATCCAGACAAAGACAAACACGAGTGCTCATCATCACAAGAATGTTTGCCCCGGACGGGATCCGAACCCGCGTCCTTGTGCTTCGTAGGCAGACGTACTACCAACTAGGCTACAGGGCAGTCACTGCTGGAATCATAGTTTTTTAGCACAAGAAATATCTTTGAAATACAGGGACTATTTTAGGTATTCTGTGCCAATATGCAACCTCTCCCATTCTTACTAACAAGTATTTACATTCAATTATAGTCGGACGGGGCGCGACAAATGGAGGCGATATATCGCGGTGCGCGAGCGCAAGTGGTAAATTACGGAATAAAAGGAATGCTATAATATAAATAAGGAGGGTCCGAGAAGGTACGGGTTATCGCTGCTATCGATGACAGGTTCATGCGGCAATGCACCAAAAATATTAAAAATTTTAAACAGCTGCTTAGCAAATACTGAAAAAAACATGCTCGGTCAATTATTTTAAACAAATTTCCTCGGCTTCCATTCGGTAGTACACGGGTTCAAGCCTCGGCACGTACAGATGTATTTTTTCGTATTCATTCATATGTACGTTTTTACGGTGCAAGAAACCATCGTGAGAAAAACTGCGAAATAATTCAAAAGGTTGTGTGAGCTTGTATGTGAAGTTGGCCAACCTACATTCGGCCAGCGTGGTCGAATAAGGCCTGTTCACCCTGATTACAGGGTAGGTTCGAGCACCCGGGCACTGGGCGGTCACTCCATACAGAAAACGCATTTTGACAACCTACTTCTTTTTGAATAACAACTGAATATCAACTAAAAGTTAATGGCGCTAGGCGCTATGTAAAACACCCCCGAACACCACCGGCGGAGTCCCGCGGTGCCTGCTGCGGGGTGCGGGGTGTGGGGCGCTATATCGGGCGGTAACTCATTTTGGCGCGGGTAAGTGTCCTTTCTGTACGGGTTAGTACTATTTTCTTCTGTGCCCCGGGAATAAATATGATTGCTAGATTGTCCTTTACATGCATACCACCGTCCTTGCGCAGCGATGTGCGCACGCAGGTACATAACTCAAGATGACTTTAGGATAATCAACAGAGTTATTAGTTTACCACACAACTAAGTTTATTTATACAATAAGTACTTCACATATTTGATATTCTATGTGGCAGTAAAAGTTTTGCCAAATCAAATAAATATGTGGGGACATCTCATGCAATCTCATCTCACACACGGCCATCTGGCCCCAAACTAAGCAGAGCCTGTGCAGACCATAGATAAAGTAGAGCAAAAAAAAAACTCAGACATACAGCTAACACAATTACATAATACAATTTAGCAAATTTTTATTTACCTACTAGCTGTCCGCCCACGGTACGCCCGTGTTGTTTTTTTTTTTGTTTTTTATATCCCGTGGTAAAAAGTATCTAAGATGTTGACCGGGGATATAAGGTTAACCAAGCAAAATTTCATTTAAATAGGTCCAACGGTTCTAGAGATTAGCATGAACAAACAGACAGACAGACAGACGGTATTTTTTTTTCAAAACTTGTATCTTTGTGTTCAGCTACACTCCCTTTATCACATACAATCAGTTTTTTTGAAAAACATAATATTATCAATGAACAATCACGTCGATTCTTCAGTTTTATTATAGTATAAGTAGATAGAAGATAGAAGAAGATAGATAGATTTGTATTGTATTTTAATAGAAAACTTATTTGTACGTAGTGGGTTCGAACTTGCGTCGGCCGTAGGCGGCTCTAACCACAGGTTTTTTTTTTTGATAGCCTATTTTATATCCCACAATGGGAAATTACCTTCTCCTCCGTTGCTCTATGTTAAAACCAATTATTATGCCACAGAACAGGCGGGTCACTACAATTTTGAACTCTCTGATTTTAAAATTTTATAAGGCAACTGACAGACTCACAAATCAAAATTTAAAGGAAAATTGTCTTTATATCCTTCATCGAAGACACCACCCAGCGGAGTTAAACGTCGCCTGCGGGGTGCGGAACAAGGGGATATCGAACGGGGACATCGTTTTATGAGTAGTTCTTTATAATATACTTCTGTACTAAAATCTAAATTCTATTGATATTTTGATAACAATAACAGATTTTGCTATATGCCGGCTACATAAAGACATCTTCGCGGTGCTTATTTATCGCTTTTACAATTATTTATTAACCAACGGCGCCTGAGCATTTGTAGACTGGTTAATTGTTATTATATTACCATTTATGATAATTTAATATTATTATAATAATTATGAACAAACACTTAAATGCTGCGAAATAATTAATTTAAAGATATTATCTAGTAGTACTATTTATTATATTCTGTGGTATAGACCATTAATTACCATCATCATCCTTTCAGCCAAATAACATTCACTGCTGGACAAACTTATTTATTTAAAGATAATACAAATATTTAAACAAATTAATTTAATAGAATAATATGTAAAGTAATAAGATTTGCATGCATTTAATTAACTAGTATAGGATTGCCAAAAAGTGCAAGAAATCCTAAAGAGATTCAAAAGTTGTAGAGTCAAGAGCCATTTTGGATTTTGCACCGTTCTTTCTTATGTCCGTTGAGTTGAGTAAGAGGGAATTTGTACCTTGCACTTGACAGATAGACAAGATATAAATCTTTATGTAAGAATTCAATTATCTCATTGACAAATCATAAATATAGATCGTTAGAAAGTAGGTCTCTTCCTGAGCAAAGCAATGAAACTAAATCTTAAAGATTTATAATAACAACCAACCACAAGTACAGTTACTCATAAAAGCATTCATATGTGACTATGTGAAACTTTGAAATTAACTTCAACAGCGCCACCTGTTATGGAATAGCGAAACGAAATGTTTCTTGTCAGTTGCCAATTTTTTTAAATTACGTTAGGCATTAATATTTTGTTTCGATTATGAACTATTAAAAAAGTACTATAATTTAAGAGAGACGGTAGAAAGTACATAGTGCTAGTAGCAATATAACTAGCAGCTACTTAGGTAGTAAATATATTATGGACAGGAAAGCTTAAAAATTCGACTCTTTAAACTAGGTGTATTTAGTATCTTAAGATTTTTTATAGGTTTAGGTGTAAGCAAAGTTTTAATTTACTTTCTTTTAATTTTTACTATAAAAATAAGGTATTTTTTAGATTTAGCCATTGAGGTAGAATTTTTTCTATGGATTTAGCATATTATTTATCTTTGATGTGCTCTTAAGGTCATATGTATACGTGTGTGTGTATGTATCTATACGTAAGTATTCACATTGTATCCTCTTGGACACTGACAATTTCCTGTTCATTTACCACTATTCACGGTTCACTACGTTTGGTACCGTACTGAAATTGACTTTACATTTTATGTCAATAAAATCTGTTACACATGTAGTCTACATTTTTTCTCACACACGGCCACCTGAACCCAAACTAGGCAGAGCCTGTACTAAGGATGTTAGACATACAAACATAATTTAAGTATATCTTGAATACATAAACAAATACAATACAAGGCAAATACAAGTGTGACAAGTGCTCATAATACATATATCGCTCATCTATTACTACAAAGACGTAACTGTCATTTTACAAATTTTACAGGAGAGCGTTTTAAAGTTTTTTTAAAATGTTCTGTTTCGTTTTATTATTTCACTTTATAATATTTATAACTGCAACTAGGATATTTTGGATGTTTAAATATATAGGTAGAGTACAATAGCAAAAACATTTAAAAAAGTCAAGTGTAAGTATAAAAAAAACCACTTGAAATGATTTGACACATACAATTGTGTCATTGTTGCATTGAAAATGTTTTATTTTGGAAGTTGTGACACTGAAATAGGTATTATTTAATTGTATTTAAAACACTTTATTTGAGATAATAATTCATTACAGCTTTATTGAATACTGAATAATTAACAGTACTTAATAGCAGGTAAATCACTGGTGAATTAGTATTTTTATCGTAATTTCAAACCACTTACTGAATGATTAACAGTTTTTTGAATAATTTCGTGTTGGTACATAAATCATAGATTCATTTGTTATCCTTATATCAAAATACTTATTAAAATAACACAAGGCCATCGCTAGTCACGGCTTTTTCATTAAAAAAAGTACTTTATGTTGGTTTCAAACCCAGGTACCTTACAGATAGTAGGACGTCCTTTTAAGTATGAAAATTATTATTTTGTGTTTTTGCTTGTGTTTTAGTAGCTTCATTTTGCCTTTGTTCAAATATTTTTTTTAACTTTCTTCTAAGCCTGGAGTATATCAGCAAAAGGATTCTCATACTCTCGGACAGTCAGGTCGCATTAAAAGCACTGGCGTCCAATGAAGTAGCATCCAGAATTACTCTGACATGCATTGATGCCCTAAATTAACTGGACAGCAAAAACTCTGTGTGCCTGGGCTGGGTGCCTGGACACTCGGAGTCGGGGGGAACGAGCCGGCAGATCAGCTGGCAAGGAAAGGGTCTGGCGCACGACCCATTTTACCGGAACCTATGCTCGGGGTGCCGAAATCCGGCTCAAGGCGCCAAGTGGTTGCTTGGGAAATAGAAATGGCCTTGCACATTCGAAACAGTTTTTTCCAGGTTTTCTCCACAAATCAAGATCTGAGATACAAAAACTCGTTCGGTTGAGTATTCGTGTTCGGGCATTAGGGCCCTTACTGGGCATTGTAAACTCAATAAGCACATGAACAGGCAGAATGGGCTTATCAGAAAACCCTTACTGTAGATTCTGTGCAGACGAAGAGGAAACCGCACTTCACATTCTCTGTGAATGTGATACTCTCATCAACAAAGGAGCAAAGGGGTAGATGGAACTTTTGTTTCTTTACTTATAATAACAGATTCAAAATCTAAGCATTCGTTTTCCTCTATATTTTTAGAGAAAGGAGCAGGAATTCGGCCTTCTATGACTATTGTTAACATTTTTATATTGCGATTAAGTACTCGCAATTTTATTACCATTTAAAATACCTACCTAGTTTAATTCACCTTATTTTTCTTTAAAAAAACCATTACTAGCAAACAAGTACATAGATAGATTCATGTTTTAATGCACACACAACACATACAAGTAAGTACCTATTTAAAACAATAAAAAAATAATGATCTTAACTTGAATGCTATTTTTTTATTTACTTTTATTTAGATTTTATTTTTATTAGACTTACTTTTTAAGTTACTACTTTTAGTAATAATGAAGAAAAACATAAATACAATATTTAATGTTTTAAAATTACACCTGTTTCTTTTAAGTAAGTCATTATTTCATTCAATTTTAAGAGCTTTTAGTTAAACACTGACACAAAATACATATACAAAGGTATTGTAGCTCACAAAATATATTATTATTCTAGTGCTACAATGACAAAAAATACAATTACGACAGCGCAGATCTCAAAAAATAATTTTGTCTTGGTGCTACATAGACAGAAAATAACATTTACGTCGTTTGGCACTTAAAAATATAAAAAATTATGCGCAACTGACCAATGTGGCGTCGTTACACTCAGGGCGAGTAAAATTTTGTACCGGTGCAACAAAGACAGAGGCGCCATCTTACGCTCATTTGTTGAACAATAAAAACGTCTTTTTAATACCATACGTATTGGTCATTTTGGAACATTCTGGCATCATTAACTCATTTTTACATTTTGTGACAATTACGTCTTTGTAGTAATAGATGAGCGATATGTTTGCTCTGGGCGGGATTTAAAACCGCGACGCGAAAGCAGACGTAGGTAATTAATTAGCGACTAAGGGGCCGTCATATTAAATTGTAAATGAATTGTCAATTTGTTTGTTATTTTGTCCCTCTTCTCTCTCTCACTACTATTATTATAAATGCGAAAGTAATTCCGTCTGTCTATTTGATACACTTTCACGCCATTACCACTGAACCTGTGATAGAATACAGCTTGGGGAAGGACAAAGGCTACCTTTTACCGCGGGAAAATACCGCAAACCCACGGGAAAAACTGTTAACGAGGGCAGAGCCGTGGACAGGAAGCTAGTATTTCATAACTGAAAGTACCTACAGTAGCCGGCACATGCGGCTGGACATGTTCACCTTGAGGGCGCCGTATTCCGTAGTGGTAAGGGTGAATTTTGTAGTGCGAATGTCCATACGAATAAGCTGGCTTCTGTACAAGAACTTAAGTGCAAAAGTAGACATGCCTCTCTGACTCACTGCTGAGAAATTGGAAGATTTTCATTACAATAACATACTTTCTCATGAAAGAATACTAACTGAACACAACATTATGATTAAAAAAAGAAAATTTACCACGGCAAACGATAATATTTAAAAGTTCGCTCGACATTCCGGTGAAATTTGATCATGTACATATTCGTAATGAGACTTAATATTGATTTAAACGTTAAAGCAGGGGTACTGTGAAGCGAAAAACAGCTCTATAACAAAATTTAACTATAATTTGCTATAATATTACTATTTTAACAGCCTCTGTGGTAAATTTCTCGCCCCTTCCTTCAGGTAACAATTTGATCGAAGCCCGTCCCGAACACACCTGCGATGCAATTCAAATAAAAGGTTGTGTGTGAAGTTGACTACACGCAGTAGGCCAGCGTGGTAAGGCATGTCCACCCTTATTTCAGGGTAAGCTCGAACTGGTGGGGACATAATATTATAGGAGCTGTCAGCGCAACCAGTCTGTCAAATTAGTGCATCCAAATGAAACTAATCCGTTCAAATTAGGTTCAATTAGATGCACTGTAATCTTACACCTAAAGTTCAAAGTCGTTTGACCTGGATTCCTCAAAGTCTGTTCTATATTTAGGCCAGGTCAGGTTGTAGGGTCTGCGTGCGAACTAGTGCAATTTTGACGTCATTGATTACGTCACATGAGAATAAATTTAGCCAATTAAATCGAGGAATAAGGCTCGTGAGTTTGAAAAATGTTTAAGTAACTACCTCATTTTAAAATAGGACAATGATTTTTGAAAATGAAAATGAAAATGAAATATGTTATATTCGAAGTAAGATTTTACAAATCATTTTTCGACGTCGAAGTGTTTGTAAAAGGTTACACGTAGTAGATTTCAGCTTTTGTCATCAATAAAACAACTATATTATTTGCCTTTAGATTTAAGAATATTTTCAGGGGAGTATGATTTGATTTATATACCGCAGACCGCATGTAAATAGCTGTCGAAATAACTTTTCAATTTATTTCCACATAATATTAAATTACGATTTTAAAAACCCCCGCCACAAATCTGTTACTTAAATCCTTTCAATAACTAGAAAAGAGCTGAGCTGATTTTGATTTATCTGTTGTGTTGTGATGTCACAAATAAAATATTCTTATCCTTATTCTTGATAATCTTCAAATGACTGAAGATATTTTCTTAGATAAAAAACTTGATCAAAATCGGCGCATCTGTTTAGTAAGATGCCACAGACAGACAGACACACACGTCAATCTTATAACACCCCTCTTTTTCGTCGGGGGCTAATAAATGGACTCACAAACAAAATATGCTTTAAATACACTATACATACACATGTACCACACATTTGTTTCTCTTTTGTGTAATAAAATGTTTTACTTACTAAATTTTTCTACTATTAGTAGGTATGGAAAATTGTTTTCCGTACTTTTGCTAAATAAGCACTTTACCTTGAACTTACTTGAACTTCACCGTTATAAACCGGTATGCGGTAGGTACATGAAATAATTAACTAGCTAAATAGTAGCGTTATTAAGGTGCCTATAATGCGCCAATCAAAACACTCCAGCGCAATTAGCAGTGACATATAACTTCCGCCGGCTATTTACGCGGATAGTTCCGATATGATGTAAAGTAAACAATCATACAAATATTATAAAGATGAAAGATTTGTATTTTTGTAATGAATAAACCCAAAAACTACTGTGCCGATTTCAAAAATTCTTTCACCATTAGAAAGCTACATTCACCCTGAGTAACATAGGCTACCTTTTACCGCGGGAAAATGCCTCATTCCCTCGGGAAACACTGTTAACGCGGGCGGAGCCGCGGCGGATAGCTAGTATGTTATAGTTTATTTAATTTATTTCGACCCAAGATACAGTAAATGAAACAAGAAGTTTTTTGAAAAATGTTGTAGAAAATTCTGAAATTGCTTATAGCTTTTTTTTCCTGATTGGTTTCAGCTGATGAAAAACTAGACTAGAGTAGGGTGGTCGGCTAAGGCCTGTTCGCCCAATTACAGTGTAAGCACAAGCTATTAAAGCTTTATTAACATGTGGTGCATTTCAGCGGAGCGGAAAAATAGTAGAAAAATAAATATGCCATATTATGTACTAACAATAACTATTATGCATTAGTCACTATAAGTTATGGCGCCTGGCGTTTGTTGTAAGCCGTATAGGGCTTTGTTCAAAACAATTTAAGTTCTTTTCCACTTTAAAACTATTATTTATTGTAATTAATGTAAAGCTATTGAACATGTTTAAAGAGTCCTTATGTCGAATCATCTTATTTTATCACCTAAACGTTAAGAAAGATAACTTTAGTAATTTATTTTGGACAGAGTCATCATCCCTTGTTTGTTACAAAATAGTTTTTACTTTGTAATTGATGCCGTCTATTACAATTTTAGATTTTATTGCGCTGCTAGATAGATACAAATTTGTACACACAGATAAAGATATAATATTATCTGTGTTTGAACCATTATATTTTTGACATATCCAATACTAAATGTACCTACTTCAAATTTTTACTGGTAACTGGTAATTTGTAAATTTTAGGTAATTGAAACGCGGCCCTGATCTTTTTTTATTAATTTACCTACCTATGCTTGTGTGTGTCGAAAAAGTACGACGAATCAAGCTTCACCGGACTTGCGGGGGAGCAGATGGCTCTACCCTAAAGTAGTCATGTACCAACGCGTTTATAGGAGCGGTTCAAGGGAGCCTCCGTGAAGGGGACGACGCCTGAGGGGCTTCGTCTCTGATTATTACTTTTCATTTTGTTTTTGGCCGCGCCCCCGACGGCGGGTACGGGCATCGTTACCTGAAGGGGCGGCCCTGATCGTTAGAATTTCCTTTACCCATTTTCCAAGGAGAAAATTCTAGTTATTCATCAAATACTTTGTTTCTGCGCATGTTAGACTCACATTGACCTCACTATCGGCTTAACTGGACATTGCTCTTTAGTAATAATTTCACTTTCTTAGGATTAAATTGCTAATTACTATATTAATGGCAACCTTAATGGCTCTGATAAAGAACAAAAACACGTGCAGTAACGTTATCGACTTAGATTGTGTTTATACTAGAAGCTAAATATTATTGATATAATTGAACAAAACAACTCATAGAAAATCTGAAATGAACATATTAAGCCTTATTATTCGTCGAGAGCGTCGGTGGCTAAGTGGCTGTCGCGTCGGCTTCCATTCGGAAGTTCGCAGGTTCAAGCCTCGGCACGTACTAATGTGTTTTCGATTTTCTAATTCATATTTATTTATTCGACTCTCTTACGGTGAAGGAAAACATCGTGGGGAAAATTGCACACTCTTGCGAAGATATTCTGTAGGCCTACTATGTAAGTAGCGACAGGCTCGAGAAGCTGTGAAACGCGACATAGTGATATTAGAGCCATAGTAGTTCTGTCAATATGTCGCGTTTGACAGCTTCTCGAGCCTGTCGCTACTTACATAGTGGCCTACAGAGGTTGTATGTGAAGTTGGCCTACTCGCACTGGGCCAGCGTGGTCGACTAAGACCTGTTCACCCTAATTTCAGGGTAGGCTCGAGCCCCTCGATTGGGACACATGTGAGATGTTAACAAACGAATTCGTTGTTTGGTTCTAATTTTAGAATTTAACCAATCAAATCTTCTTTGTGGGTGTCGAATGAAGCAGCTAAGGCAAAATCGACAGAATCTCTGACAATCATCAAGTGATTGATTTAGTATTTAAAAAAATAAATTTATTGTTTTGTTGAATTATCGTGAGAAATAAAGGAAATAAAAAGGATATTGTTTGTTTATCTGATGCAGACATCATTATTATTATTTAATTGATTTTAAAATGACAAATTGCTGTTTTGTTCCCTTGTGAATAACGCGCTAAGTCGAGATATAGCGTTTTTAGTTTTTTTTTAGACACTCCAAATAATCTATCTTTCAGTCTTTTCCGCGTAACATCATGTACTATATTACTAAGTCAAGATGATAAGTTGTCCCTGATAACAGTGATAACCGATTGTCTTCTGTTTGTAAGCACACTATAAGCCTTTCCCGGCTTGTTATTTTATCGAACTATGTTTAACTATGTAATTACATTTTTCCGTCTCTGTTTAACTAATCGATTTTACGGTCTTTCTTAGATTTAGCATTTCATTCCAAATCTATTTTTATAGTGATTGCTGATTAAGTTACTGGTTTGTAGATATTATGTAACGAACTGCTCGTAGTCTGGTGAAACTTGGTACAAAAGCCAGCACATGCGGTTGGAAATGCAGCCCTACCGCTACGGGATACGGGCGTTTTCAAGGTGTCCAGCCGCATATGCTGTTTACTGTACGTTAACTTTTGCCATAGAATACCAAATGGTAGTCCTTACTTTTGCTTTTGAATTTTAAGTATTCTAAGTACCTCTTTATATGTATTGTATGAAGTTTATTTGCGTTAGTGCCACCGATCCGCGCTGTTTAATATTGTATCCACCCCTACTGCTACGGAATACGGGCGCTCTCACTCAAGGTCAACATGTCCAGCCGCATAATAAGTACCTATTCAAAAATCGAAAACATATTGGCGAGACTTGAATCCGCAAACTTCCGAATGGAAGTCAACGGCCCTGGCCGCTTGTCCACCGATACATTTTAGACTCTTTTGACTGACTTATCTTACCAGCCCAGCCCTACTTTATTCATCAACCACAAAAGGTAGTGTTAGTTATCATACATTTTAGATACCCCCCCACACTAGCGCCTTGCCTCGCGTGCGTCGCGCATACAATCATAGGCAGCAAGGCGAGTGAAACACTATGATTGTATGCGCGACGCACATAGACGACGCGCATACAATCATAGGCAGCAAGGCGAGTGAAACAAAAGACGGACGCGGATGATTGTATGCGCGACGCACCGCTCAAAATACGCTAGTGTCGGGGGCGTCTTAGTCTATCATTGTATGCATTACAACCGTAGATATCATTATCATGACATAGACCTCAACCTTCGATAGATAGTAAGTATCTATAATATTAATAAATACACAACATGACATGCGTGAGATAAAAATACAAAATGTACGTAGATGCAAACAGTTGTAATCTTACAAGTAAACTGAACTTCCGCAAATGTTTCAGTCAATTGAAAATTTCTGAAGTATGTGCACGTGTATTTTTTTACTTTGAATTAAAAACTACAATTTTAATAAAATAATTAGAAATTGTAGCGCAGCATACCAAATTTTTGAATCATTCGACATGCTTATATTTTCTATGGCCCCTTTGCACGCAATAGCTAGGTACTTACATGTAGAGACCTATATACGTGCAATTTTTCGCGCAAAGGAAACAAAAAAAAAACTTACCGGCTCATCCAAACACGAATTGGAACCAACATTAATAGTAAACACCTCCGTACTCTCCGTTGATTTTATCCTGTCATTGGTCACACAATCTAAAGCACCCATGTTTCAAATTTCGAATCACACACTCAAAACTGCCAGAGTTATTTTACTTTTAAGTAGAAAAATTCAAATTTAAAAATGGAATTCAGAATGGTAAACTTCGCAAGCGTTTTCTTGCGATAGTGTCGCGCGACTGATCAGATCAAGTAGCAGCGCGCGCGCATGTACGTTCTATAGCTGCTGGTGCTGGAAGCGATAATATTTATTACTAGCTTCCCGCCGCGGCTCCGCCCTTTCCCGTGGAAATGAGGTATTTTCCCATGGTAAAAATTTGCCTATATTCTTTCGCGAGGTATATTCTTTCTTTGTGCCAACTCCGCCCGCTTTTTCCCATGGGATTGAGAAATTTTCCCGCAGTAAATCGTAGCCTATTTTCTTTCCCAAGGTCAATTCTATCCTTGTTCCAAGTTTCACCAAAATCGGTTCTGTAGTTTTGGAGCCCATTCAATTATTAGGAATATTTTAGGTATTTTTTTTACACCTTGGGTTACATTATTGAAATTTTAGTAAGGACCCCAGATTTTTTAAAATAAAATATAGCCTATATTACTCAGAGTGAATGTAGCTTTCTAATGGTGAAAGAATTTTTTAAATTGGCACAGTAGTTTTTGAGTTTATTCATTACCACAGACAGCTAACAAAAGGATAAAAGACGAGCAACGAGTATTTTTTGGAATCGTTCGTCTTTACTGGATCGCCTACATAAAATACATAAATGTAATAAACGTATTTTCAAAAGATTACTATTTTAGGATCTAGGACAAAGAATATTATAATATCTAGGACAAAGAATATCGTCTCATTTCATAAACATTCAAAAAAGATACATAAATAATGGCACTATTCTGTTCTTATGCATAAATCATAATGTTGCAATTTACGTTTTTTTTATTTGGTCATCTCTGACTTTGGTTTTTGTAAGAACACCAGAGTTTAGATTTAACTCTTAAAGAGTGTGAAGAAAACCTGCTTCACAGCTTCTTTCCTACCGACTAGGCTACGGGGCCGTAGCCTAGTTGGTAGTACGTCTGCCTTGGAAGAACAGATTCGTGGGTTTGAATCCCGCCCAGGGCAAACATTCGTGTAATGAGCACTTACGTTTGCCTTGTGCCTGGATGTTGAATATTTAAATATGTATGTACTTATATCAGCTGTCTGATACCCGTAGTACAGGCTCTGCCTAGTTTGGAGTCAAATAGCCGTGTGTGAGATGTCCCCTCCCCACACATTATTATATTATTCATAACTCAGACAGATTCTTCTCAAAATTATTTACCGGAACCAAAAACCACAGATTGTATTTGCCGCAAGTTTCTGAATCACTTCCAGCGGCGACTCTACATCTTTCGCAGATGACTTATCTCGCACACCTCTACACACGCAATATTACTGTATTACTCAATACACGGACCGTGTACATGTGAGGTGATTCATTCTACCATTATTTGTACCACATTTGTACCGTACTCAGTTTGTGGGTCACTCTGTGACGGAGCTTAGTTAGTATACTGCCTATTGTCATACTACTGTGACTGACCTCCAGTAGGTATAACTTGACATGCGATGCGCAGACGTCGCTAGCTTCGCTTGGTGTGATTTTTATGGCGAGTTGGAAGTTTTGGGCTTTTAGAAGAGTTGTTGATCATTATCACGTCATTCAAACGGCTCGCAGCATATTTGGTTCGAATCCCGCCCAGGTCATGGGGCCTGGATGTTGTATATTTATATAATGTATGTATATCATCTGTCGGATACCCCGATCGAGAGGTTGTAGCCTGTACTATTATTTATTCCGTGCCAATAGTCAGAAAAGAGCGTCGGTGGCCAAGTGGCTAGGCCCGTTGACTTCCATTCAGAAGTTCGCTGGTTCAAACCTCGGCATGTACAGTAGCCAGCACATGCGGCTGGACATGTTGACCTTGAGAGCGCTTGTATTCCGTAGCGGTAGGGGTGAGTTTCGTAGTGCAAGTGTCCAGCCACATGTGCTGCCTTCTGTACCAATGTGTTTTTTCGATTATGGAATTGATAATATGTACGTATATTCGACGCTCTTATTATACGGTGAAGAAAAACATCGTAAGGAAAGCTGAACACACTTGCGAAGTAATTCAAAGGCTGTGTGTGAAGTTCACCAATCCGCACTGGGCTGTGACTGGGCTACGCGTGGTCAACTAAGGCCTATTCACCCTGATCTCAGGGTAGGCTCGAGCCCTTCAGTCGGAACATATATGAGCTGTTAACGAAAAGTCAGAAAAATTTAAATTGTAGTAATGAAATACTCCACAAATATTCTCTATGTACATAGTTTTAATAAACTAAGTAAGTATTATGCCTATTGTATTCTGTACAACAATGCTATAACCGCATAGGCCATAGAGGTAGAATACAACAAAATATAAAAGCACGTGAACCTTATTTGAACATCCTATACCTACTTATTTATGGTTTGAAATAAAAATGTGACAATTAGCAAACATTTATGTCAAATAAATGGCATTACTTAAATAAATGATCAAATGCAGCTAAAATATAATGCTTTTGTAAATCTAAACGGCACCGCGATTATTGAAGAAAATAATAAATACTAACTAATACTTGCTACTAAATTGAATAAAAATATCTAATCAAGTATAAAACCAAGATGGATTGTCCAGAGATCCAATCCCGTAGTGAGATGGCCATTGACCTTGTGGTATCAGTCATCAACAAGGCTCAAGAGAAGTTGGGCATACGAAAAACCCTCACACAGATTGCAAGTATGTGCCGTATGGATTGTAGAATAGGACTGACATTTCAGTATTATTCTTGGCCATGCAAAATTTCCTCTGCAACACAAACGTAAATCAATCTTTTCTCTGATCCAATACCTACTCTATCAAATCATTCCTTCCTGATCGGTGTAAGTAGCATGTACCTACAGTAGCCAAGTAGCACATGCGGCTGGATCTGTTGACCTTGGGAGCGCTTGTATTCCGTAACGGTAAGGGTGAATTTCGTAGTGAGAATGTCCAAACGCGGTCATGCCGCATGTGCTTCTGTACATCAAAGCATCAAAGTTTAATGGTCAAAAACATTTGACTCTACCTTACTCATAATTATATTTATATCTTTCTCAGGAAGTCGCAACATCCTCGCCAACCAGGCGATAGTTTCCTTGAATGGCCTGAAGTGTCCCTTAGCCATCACCAGCGAGAAGCTGATTAAGGAAGCTATTGAGAAGACCTGGCACCTCACGGAAACTTTCCAATACCACCTCAAATACTTAGAATCGACGTCGGATGAGTGCTCGCAATATTATTATTATGAGGTAAGGAAGAAAGGTGGACTGATGATCTGGAGAAAATCACAAGAAGCCGCTGGATGCGGGCGGTGGAGGTTCAATCGCTAGGAGATATTTGGGGGAGGGCTTTGGTCGGAGGAAGAATATTGTATTGTATTAGACGTCTACAGGCTGAAACGATGATGACGAAGAAAGGAACCAAATGGCCGTGTAGCGTCCGACTCCAAATTGAACCAATCTACTCTTAATATTGGCAAAAAATACATCACATGAATATAAATAAAAAAGTAAGCCACACTGTGAGAAAACTATGTCATGATAGTGAAAATCCGTAAAGCTTAACCAAAAAAATAAAAAACCTAGCCAAATTGGGAAATTAAAAAAATAATTTGTTTTTCTGGTAGGTTAACTAAACAAAAGTACAAATTTTCCAGGCGATATTCAGCCAGCCGACAGCTCCATACCCAATTCCGCAGACAACCGCTTCTGTCTTCTTTAGGGTTGAAGACAAGCATATCGAACCACCAGCCTCAAAAGGAGTTCCGTTGGTAAGAATAAACTCTTCTTCTTTTCAGGTCGACAACAAACTCAGATTGTCTCGGCCCAAAAACCAGCTCCACAAAAAGCCTCGAATAGCTTTCGTCAAGTTTTTACAGGGCAGAAAGGGTAGCTAATGAGATGGTCCATTTTCTGGGAAACCGTACCACACGGACACCTGGTTTAAAATTAAACCATCCCAACTCTTCCTGTGATGGTCGTGTCAGGCAAATAAAGGAATACCTATTCTATTTATTTTCTAAGATGGGCTTTCCAAGCTAGGCCAATTCCAAGCATTATGAAATTAAAGTAATCATTATTTTAATTTTTAAAATAACAAAAAAGTAGTGCATAATTGTGTACTACCTGATTGTGTCATTTAATATTTAAGGTTCGCAAAAATACTCTCAACAGGATCTTAGTTTGTATGTAGGACACACAAACAATACAGAAAATACGCCTTTGCAACGCCTCCGTATGTGACTTTTATTTTCTTTTTTTTTTACCTATGCTTTTGTCGAAAAGGTACGACCAATCAAGCTTCACCGGACTTGCGGGGGAGCGAATCCGTATGTGACAATGACGAAATCCAGTTACTGTTTCCAGATGATCTTCAGGGTGGAAGGTCACCACGCGAACCACGATGTCAGATACGTGAAGCTGATCGCCGATTGGATCCTGGAGGTGATGATGATGAAGCTTAAGGTCTTCCAACGCGTCGAGAGGATCAGGATATTCTAATGGCAAGGAATTTAGTTGTGATGAAGGAAATTAATAAACAAGTTGAGCCCAGGTTTCGTTCCTTTCATTTAAAAAATGTTTTATTTAAATTTATGGTTCAGTATTTCAAAAATCCAAAGACGGAACCCTTGTAGGATCCGTCTATCAGCGCCTTTTTCAATTTAAATAAGGTGCGTTTATGATTGAAATTGTGGAGTTTTAATGTCTACTCACCAAATCTTATCAAAGTCTAACAACAAAATTTAACCGATATAATTTAATGTGATATCTATCTGCACGTTTGGTGGGTTGGGGATCACAATGGTGGCTGAGTGGCTGGTTTCACAATATGTAACTTCACTAAGTCTGTTCTTAGGTATTATTTTATACGTCTGTGCCCTAGGGTCACACACAGGAATAATTCTTTATTAAGCTTATCCAGGTTTTTTCTTTGATTCTTACCTCATAGAACCATAATATGATGCGGCGCCAACCTTTATTTGCGTTAGGTGTGTGTAAGATCATTGTTATCTTGTCACTTTTACGTGCTTTTACTTGATGATAACAAAATGAGTCAAATAATTAATGTATTTTAATCAGACTTTGCTCAGTTAATTACCGAGTAAAAAGCAAACATGTACTTTATTACGATTGTTCACTTAGCTTTGAGTCACACGCTATATAAATATTGTTACAATAAATTATTTCGCGCATATAGTTTGATGCATACCTACCTCAGTTATTTTTAACCAGGTGATTCATTGAGGAAATATGACTACTTATTAGGGACCCAGGTCACGAAGCTAAAAACACATGTAGTTTGTAGAGGTATAAGAACTTTACACACATAGCATAGAATAAATATTACTTTATTGCACACTAGCTTTCCGCCGCGGCTCCGCCCGCGTTAACAGTTTTTCCCGTGGGAATGAGCCATTTTCCCACGGTAAAAGATAGCCTATGTTACTCAGGTTGAATGTAGCTTTCTAATGGTGCACACACACGCACAATACAAATACAAAAACAAATATTCTTCTTTTTTATTCTTTTTTAATCTTTCCTCTTTATAATAATTTATGAAGTATGACTAGAAAAAAAAACATACGAGGGAATGACTAAGATTCAGTTATCTTTTTTTTTTCCTCAAAATAGTTTACCTTTTAGGAGTAGTTATACACTTGGCATAATATACTTTTTCTAATCTTAAAATTGATTTTCGAAAACAAAACAAAACAGGGGGGTCAAAAGGCGGCCTTATTTCTGAGTAGCATTTAAAAAATATATAATAATATATTTTTAGTCAATCAGATTCATTTTAGACTCTACTGACCACCCTCCGCGAAGGAAATACTTTACTGATTTTTAAATTTTCTTCGTCTATAATATAACATTATCTCAACGTATTCACATTTTGTAAAAGGAAACACATTGACGCATTGACGCATAAAAAAATCATGCCGATATTTTGTAGAGACCTAAGATTGTTATAAATGGAATTTTAATAGGTACGAAATGAAACCTATAACACTAAATTTAACATTCCTGTTAAAACTTTATGCTTGAGGATACCGCAGTTGAAATATCTTCGATAGCTAATAAAAAGTATAAAAATATTGGGCATGCTTAAAATTTTTAATGTTCGAAGAAAACAAAATACGAAATATCCTGTAAGGAATGAGGTAATTTCAAGCAGAATAGGAGCATGATATCCATAATATCATTATCTCTTTTTCATCGTAAACCATTCAGTCAGAGTCCGTTTCAATATTTTTATTATTTACTTTAGAATATGACCTGGCTAATTTAAAAATCTTTTTTTTATACTGGTTATTTATAATATGGTAATGTTTGAGGTAAGTACCTATAATTTTCCAACTTCTAATAAAAATTGCATTTCAAGTTAAATCTGGTGAAACTTGGACTTCAAACTGAACCATCTGTTAATTATTATGAATGTAATGTATTTCTATCAAATCAATATGTCATTTCAATTAATTAAAATTGCGATGTAAAAACCATACTATCATAATGTTTGTTACTATCATTGGTACTATTATTATAAAGAGGAAAGATTTGTGTGTGTATGTATGTTTGTAATGAATAAACTCAAAAACTACTAAACCGATTTCAAAAATTCTTTCACCATTAGAAAGCTACATTCACCTTGAATAACATAGGCTACTACTTTTACCGCGGGAAAACTGTTAATGCGGGCGGAGCCGTGGCGGAAAGCTAGTCTTTAATATATCTACTCCTTTAACATGTTCCTTGCCTTGAATCGTTTCTCAAAAACCACAACAACAGCTCTAAACTATTTGAATTCTCAGAAGAGCACGCGGATGTATTTTTCAGAATATTCGCAGTGTGTCGGCCAACTTCATAGGGTTTACCGTGTTACTGGAGAAAATTAAAAGCGAAGTGGATATTATTATTCTTACAGAATGCTGGTTATCTTGTAATCCAATTATACCCGCCTTAGATGGTTATACTTACTTGCAGTCAACTAACCCTAAAAATCAAAATGATGGTGTGCTCGTTTATTATAATAACTCAATAGCCAACATCTCTATCTGTGAGCAGCCGCTAGCAGACTCAAGCTGTCTCCAAATTAGGCTTGGCTGCGATACTGTTATTCTGGCAATATATCGCCCCTGCGCTTTTAAAGACCCCTCTAACTTTATTACTTCATTAAGCAGTGTTTTGGAAAACCTGAAAATTTTTAAATCTATTGCAGTGATCGGTGACATAAATATTAATCTAATACCCGAGAAACCGGACCCTATCGTAGACGAATATCTTAATACACTAGTATATCATGGTCTTCTTCCAGCCCACACCCTACCCACTCACCACAAAGCTTGCCTTGATCATTGTCATGATGAAATCCAAATGTATAGCCCTTACTGCCATTATTACAGCCTCAGTCACAGACCATGACGCAGTATTATTCTTCTTCCCTACAAAAAAGGAAACGGCGCCCCTTAAAAAGTACCACAAGATAGATTATGATACCCTATCTTTATCTTTAGAAAAGATTTGCTTCGCACCTGTTTATGACGCCTCCGACCCCAACACTGCTGCAAAACTTTTCATAAAATCTCTCCAGGAAACCATCTCCCTTCACACCACCTCCTTCTTGATACCACGTCGCCGGAGAACATTAAAACCCTGGATCACCTTGGGTCTTTTGCGATGTATCCGAAATAGAGATCACATGCACAAAAGGCTAAAAAAAAACCCTGACAATGACATTTTGAGAACAACTTTCAAGCGATATCGAAATTTCTGTAACGCAATATTAAAAAAGGCAAAAAGAAGCCACGAAAAGGAACAAATTCGAAAAGCAGGATCAAATAATAAGCAGTTGTGGAGTGTTATAAGCGATGTATGTGGATTTAAGAAAAGTAAAACTGTCCCACGAGACTTGCTCCACTGTCGGTCGTCCCCAAAAGAGTCACTAGAACATGTAAACAGTTTTTTTGCAAACATTGGAAGAAACTTAGCAGAAAAGGTAAAAACTACCGCTTCTCCACTGCCAACCACTCCCACACAAGTTCCGCCGAAGTCACAACTCACTTCCTTAGTTCTACTTCCGACAGATGAAAATGAGATCTCACGAATTATTGATTCCTTAAAGACTGAGTGCGCTGTAGGATGGGATGGAATTTCCTCGAGTTTTCTCAAAAGGTACAAGGCTCTCATAGTCCCTCCCCTAACTCATATCTGCAACCTCATCTTAAAAACCAATATTTTCCCTGACGTCTTTAAAAAAGCCTTAGTGCACCCAATTTTTAAATCAGGTGATCGGAAACTAGTTGGCAACCATCGCCCGATATCTGTCCTTACAAACCCCTCCAAAATCCCGGAACGCATAATAAACTCTCGATTGGTTGACTTCCTTGAGACGAAACACCTTTTGTCGGACTACCAGTTTGGCTTTCGGCCAGGGAGGTCCACCTCCGACGCTGTTTTAGCTCTTACAAACCATGTGACTGAAAGTTTAGATAAAGGACAAAAATGTCTAGCAATATTCCTCGACCTGGCTAAAGCCTTTGATTCGATCTCGGTTCCTATACTCCTGGCTAAATTGGAATCTCTTGGTGTCAGAGAACCCCAACTGTCTCTTTTTAGGAGCTACTTTGCTGGAAGGACCCAATGTGTAACGGTCGACAATATCTGTAGCTCAGATCTTCCTATTGAATATGGAGTCCCCCAGGGTAGCATCTTGGGCCCCAGCCTATTTCTGGCTTATATTAACGATCTATGTGACCTTAGACTCAAGAACTGCAAAATACTGTCATTTGCAGACGACACAGCATTAGTATTTAATGGGAGTTCGTGGAAAGAGACTATTGAACTCTCCCAGTCGGGTTTAAATGCCGTTACAACATGGCTTAGAGCAAATCTCCTTAGTCTGAACACTGAAAAAACCAAATTTGTTGCCTTTAGCATTCGCCCTTTGACCCCCAACTTATTAAATCCCTACTCTTTGATAGCTCACCTCCCTCATGACACAAACACCACTGCCTGTAGCTGCCCCAAATTAGATAGGGTTGATATAGTCAAGTACCTTGGAGTAAATATGGATAGCAATCTCACCTTCCGGAGTCATATTGATTTGGTAACTGGCAGAGTGCGTAAGCTGATCTTCGTATTTAAGAATCTCCGACATATAGCTGATCCAAAAGTACTGAAAAATGTTTACTACGCACTGTGTCAATCTCTCCTCACTTATTGTGTTACTTCCTGGGGTGGTGCTGCTCAATCCCACCTCTTAAAACTAGAAAGAGCCCAACGCGCCCTTCTGAAAGTTACTACATTTAAGCCCCGCCTTTTCCCCTCCGCTGAGCTTTACCAATACTGTGAAGTCCTAACTGTCCGTCAACTATTTATTTTGTACGTTATCCTCAAGCAACATTCTTTATTAGACTTTGACGTAACTATAAATATATCCAAGCGTAACCGACTTGCACTAGAATCTACATCTTTTCGAACGGCCTTTAGTCATCGTTTCTTTAGTTTCCTGGGTATTTTTCTGTATAAATCTTTAAACACCACGCTTAATATCTACCCACTCAACAAATATAACTGCAAAAGAACTGTAATTAAACATCTACATTCCCTTTCATACTCCGAAACCGAAAACCTCCTACGTCCCATCACCTGATCGAAAATAACCCAATCGACCCGAAAATTCAAATTTATTTAACTTAAAACTGAGCCACACACATAAACACAATATATATACCCCGCCAGATCCATACACACATCTTCATATATAGGTACCTACACAACTAACGCCCCCACACTATACACACACACAACACACACACACATACACACACACACAAATAATTAAAAAAAAAAAAAAAAAACACACCTACCCTTTTGCGAGTATTGGTATTGGTATTGGTTTTAGTTCATAAACTATTGATTACTTACTGCCATTATAATCATCACTAATAATAAATTATTATCTCGTCTACACTGCAAAACTGAGCCCTAATGTTGTAAAGCTGACATTTATAGCACAGGTTTTCCCTTTTTTAAATGTCAGCTGCAACATTTATAAGTTCCACCAGCTCTTATAGTGCAGTAATTCTATGTAATCAATGTATGGGAAAGACAAACAAATTAATAAAGTTTTGAAACTTGTGTGGCATGACACCTTGGGGTGTGGTATTCAAAACTCATAACTCTCCCCCCCCTCCACCTGACGCAACACCCCCCCTCGTAGTGAAATGTGTCCCTTTTATCGGTTTTTCCACCTTTCCTCGAAAACAGTTACAGATACGGACAAAGTGTTTAAGACAAAAATAATCTTCATCAACTGGGCAACACAAAAGGTTAAATACATATTCATATAGGCTTTATGATATTCGAGGTATAGCTAGTTAAATTTTGGTAAAATAGACTAAAGCCAAAAAAAATACGTTGCCAGCTCAATTCCCTCTTAAATCACTCTATAAAATAAATGAAAGAAAGCGCAGGACTTAAATCAAGATGTCGATCTTTTGGTTCTTGCACTAGCTTTGACTCCCGCTGAACAAAATATTTACCTATTGAAAGAGAGCCAAGGTAAAATTAAAAGCAGACTGTACAGTTCAAGTCTTTCTGATGCAGGATTGGTTCAAAGATGCAAAGATTCTATTCTCTTCCTTCACGCAATGACTGGATGTGATACAACTTCTTCATTTTTTGGAAAAGGCAAGATACAAGCTGTTCAGTTATCCAACTAAAGAAAAGATCTGCAGGACCTTATCGGCATCTTCAACAACAAAAATGCCACTCATGAGCAAATCGATACTGCTGGCGAAAAGTTCATTTTAGCGTTATACGGCGCGAAGCTATCAGAAAATAGCCTTGATAAACACAGATTTATATTTTTCAATAAACTTGTTGGGCAAGCAAAAAGCTCAGTGCTACTATCAAAACTGCCGCCTACCTCATCTGCGGCACATCACACAGAAGAATGGGGCTGGACAAAAACCGACGCTTTCTTGAATCCTATACCCACAAAACAATCACCCTCCCCCCAGTTACTCTCCTCGATCAACCAGTTCCCTGGGAGAGACAGGTGAAGTACTTGGGAGTCATCCTTGACTCTGCCCTTCGCTTTGGCCCTCACATCCAGTCTGTTCGCAATCGTGCCGCCTCTGCTCTCGGCCTCTTGCACCCCATGATTGGGCAACGCAATAAAATGTCGCTTAGAGATAAGCTTAGACTTTACTTAGCGTGCATCCGTCCTATCATTACTTACGCCAGCGTAGTCTTTGCGCACTCTGCGCCCACGCATCTCAATAAGCTTCAAGTTATTCAAAACCGGTTCCTCCGCCGGGCTACTGGTTGTCCTTGGTTCGTTCGTAACATCGACCTTCATGTCGATACTGAACTCCTTTCTGTTAGAGGCTTCATGAAGGAAGCATCCAAACGCTACTTTGATGAAGGCCCTTCCCATCCCAATCCGTATGTTGTTAAGTGTACGGGCTATTTCCCGCACCCACTACGCGGTTCCGCCGCCGTCCCAAACATATCCTTTCCGAACGTGACGACGAAATCACAGATGCAGTTAAAGCAGTCAAAGAATTTAGATTACACCTTACAGAATGCCCTTCTGGTAGTGAATACCCTTCAGGTAATAATTACCCTTCAGGTAACAACGCCCGCACCCGCCGGCGCGGCGGGGGCGCGGCCAGAACCAAAATCAAAATTGAAAATCAGAGACGGAGCCCCTCAGGCGTCGTCTCCTTCACGATGTTTTTCAATATCAACGTGCTAGGCCGTGGTCCGAGGCTCCCTTGAGCCGCCCCTAGACGCGTTGGTATATGACTTATTTTTGGGGTAGAGTCTTCCACTCCCCCGCAAGTCCGGTGAAGCTTGATTGGTCGTACCTTTTCGACACAAGCATAGGTCAATAAAAAAAAAATACAATCACCAGCTTCGGCTTCAATACTTAAATTGATATCGTGTACTTGTAAGCAAGGCTGCGGAAAAAGATGCGGTTGCGTTAGAATTGACCTGCGCTGCACAACAATGTGTATAGTTGCCGGGGTCGAAGAGCTTGAGCAAGCTGAAGGAACTGTTGATTAGTGTTTTTATTTTCCTATTTAGACTTTTATAATATTTAAAAGGTTATAATGATTCCACCTACAGCTTTTTATTTACTTCATTCCAATAAATAATGACTATATTGTCGTTAATCTGATGAACAATTTCATTTTAGTTTTTTAACTAGCTACAGCTTGAAAACCGTCAAGCCTATCAAAATAAGATATAGAACAAATTTTGTTTACAATTTAATGAGGATCATTTTTACCTTTGACACTTTTTTTGTATCAATTATAGTTTTCGAGAAAATATGATAAAACCGATAAAAGGGACACATTACCCTGCGAAGGGGGGTGTTGCGTCAGGTGGAGGGGGGGGGAGAGTTGTGAGTTTTGAACACCACACCCTAAGGGATTGTGCCACACAAGTTTGAAAACTTTATTAATTTGTTTGTCTGAAAAACACATAATTACCACACTATTAATTATCCAAACTGTTGTGAAAAATATTGTAAACACTGGCTTTAAGTTCAATAAAGATTATTATTATTATATTATTAAATAGGTATATTATCATATAGTACATATGTATTTTATCTTGTAGAATGTAACTTTTTGCATTTGGTTTTTATATTGTTGCTGGCCTAAGTTTTTTTTTTAATCAAGCTTCACCGGACTTGCGGGGGAGCAGAAGACTCTACACCAAAACAACAGTCATGTACTCATGTACTAACGCGACTAGGGGCGGCTCGAGGGCGACGGCGGCGCCTCGAACCTAAGCCTAGCGCGGACCTAAGCCTATACGGAAAAACATCGTGAAGGAGACGACGCCTGAGGGGCTCCGTCTCTGATTATTAGTTTTGATGTTCGTTTTAGCGCGCCCCTGCCGGTGGGTACGGGCATTGTTACCTGAAGGGTATGGCAGCCGCGCGCCGGAAGACAAAGTGTGGGCAGGGCCCCCACGCACGAGGTGGACCGACGATCTGGTGAGGGTCGCGGGAAGCCGCTGGATGCGGGCAGCGCAGGACCGATCATTGTGGAGATCCTTGGGGAAGGCCTTTCGGCTGAGATGATGATAATGATGATGATTCTCTACCAGAAGGGCATTCTGTTAGGTGTTATCTAATTTCTTTGGCTGCTTTAACTGCATTAGTGATTTCGTCGTCAGGTTCGGAAAGTTCATCTGGCCCTCAGAAGTCTGGTAAAGTTTAAAGACTATGAACGTTATTTTCATGACAAATAGCTAAGAATGGAATAAAGTACTGACAACCAATTGAATACAATGTTTCGTGCGGTGAGATCACCCTTTTTATGTTTAACCGTAATATCCGTAACTATTACATACATTATGCATGGTTTCGTGACCAAACACCAATGCACTTCACCAACATGGTTTAAAATGATGTTATTTTGAAGAAATCATACGAAAATTTAACTTATTTCTTTAATATTAAAGTCTAACAGACAATATAGTCAAAATTCCCAGAACATATTATCATCTAGCCATCTTCATCAGGCTAGACTGGGTCTGGATTCTTTGAACAGGTCTTGTTTGTGGTTTAATTTGACCTTGAAACAAGACGCAATAAGATCTTGAAGACTGATAAATTCCTACTTGACTCCCGTCAGATAAGATAAGGTAGGACTGTACTCAATGATAAGCTCGACCAGTCAGACTATAAATATTTATATAAGTAGATATTTCATATATTTATTCAATTAAAATATGAGTCAACTTATGGGGCCTACATACAGGTGCTAAGTAGAGCTCCCACCCTTTAAAAAATACTAACTCGAAAAATAATCAATATTTCAAAAATCTAGAACGGCGAGGAACGAGACTGAGAGAAAAGTGGCTGTTTTCAGCAATTTTTTCATCTTTAACTACTAGCGAGATATAATAAATAAAGTTAATGGCTTCTATATGTCCTACAGAACATCGTCTCAACCCGCAAACTTCGGAATGAAAGTCAACAGCCCTAGCCACTTTGCCACCGACGACGCCATAATGATAGATTGCCCGGAGTCCTGCTAGCAGGACTTAAAAGCCTGCCGGAAGGACGCACTTTTATTCGATTACAGTTCCATATAAATATATTATACAGAGTTGAAAGTTGTACGAAAAAAAAAAGTATTTCTGTCTCTTTTATGCATAAGAGAAAACAGTTGCGAGCCATGGCGCATGAGTATAGACGGGGCCAGCGCGTTTACGCCCGGGCGACGCACCAATTCCAGGTCAAGGTCACCGTACTGCCGGAAGGACCATGGTCTAACTAAGAAAACAAGGTCTAACCATTAGACCACGTGACTGACACGAGCCTACGTCATTTCTACGTCATTTTGCCTATTCATCCTTGTCGAATGCGTGTAATAGACAAGGATGAACAGCGCAAAATGGCGTAGCCTTGTGTCAGTCACGTGGTCTAACGGTTAGACCTTGTTTTCTTGGACCATGTGGAAGGACCAAACAAACTTTCAACTTCCAGCAGGACAGCAGGACAGTCATCATCATCATCATCATCATCTCAGCCTGTAGACGTCCACTGCTGGACAAAGGCCTCCCCCAAGGATCTCCACAATGATCGGTCCTGCACTGCCCGCATCCAGCGGCTTCCCGCGACCCTCACCAGATCGTCGGTCCACCTCGTGGGGGGCCTGCCCAGACTACGTCTTCCGGCGCGCGGTCGCCATTCAAGAACCTTTCTGCTCCAACGGCCGTCGGTTCTACGTGCAATGTGCCCAGTCCATTGCCACTTAAGTTTAGCGATTCTTCCTTCGGGCAGGACAGTACGTCGGGCAATCTATCATTAAAATCTTCACTTACTGAGGAACAATGAGTCATCGAGGTGCAATGTCCTTACTCGGCTGTCTTCTGTTACTTTCACTTGCTATGTAATTGCTCATTTGAAATGCAAATATTATACGAGTAATACAGCACGACCGGTTTTTCACTTATATATTCATTAGAACACTAAAAAGTTACTGAAAATAATAGTTAATAAGAAAGTTTTATTGTTGCAGAAATCGCTATCTATATTTGAGGATTTAAAAAAATTGAAGTCGAAAATACGTTACATATTTTTTAATAATAGCGAAAAAAGCTTTTTTTTTTAACAAAATTAAAATTTCGAAGGAGATGGGAATACAATGTATTATGATGATGTAGGTTTTGTTATACGTGTACCTATCCTACATTTTTGACTATGATCTTGACTATGATTAAATTTATACCTAAAATAAATATAATAAATACCTAAGTACATACATCTTAAGGATAAAAACCTGAATATATATTATTTTTTTACTAAGACCTGAAGCTGTACTATCTTTATTTAATTTTTATGCTACACAATTACAATTGACAACAAGGATGTACAAAACATCCTTGCTTGACTGACACACGCATACATTTCATAAAATAAAAAATAATCTACTTCAGCTATCATCATAAATTACTCAACAAAGCCTCCAACAAATTCCAAAGATCTGTCTTTACTTATTCTGTGACTGTTTTGATAATCTTTTCTAGTAGCAAGCAAATATATACTAGGTATTAAAATCAAATACCTAGTACTTGACTTGCATACCCTAATGAATGACTATACCACAGTACGCTTTGCAATTTTTCCGCATAACCTGTTTCATATTCCAATACAATAGCTAAGAATATCTTCCATCGATCGTATTCGCGATTACCATACAGACTGTGTAGGTAATTGGCTGGTTTTACCCACAGTTTGTAAGCACTAGTATTGATCCGGTAGCGTATTTTCAAATCGTATACTGGCACAAACAGACACCCATACTCTGTACGTACAGCGTCTCATAATAATCTTTATAAAAACCATAAAACCACAAATAAAACTCAAATAAGAATTATGACTTTAGTATACAGTAGGTACCTACTACTATACTCTACTACTACTCGTAAAACTTTGGCACACTTCCATAAAATTAAATTTGTATAGCAGACCCACGAGGATTCATGCGTGACACGACATAGTTTTGTCGCGCGTATATTCTTATTGGAGGATATTTTAAATATGGGTTTCTCGCATCTTTTTGACACTTTATATTACGGGGGCATAACTGCTATTATACGTTTTATAAACTTTGTCGTATTTATGTGAAATTAACTTCGATCTCGTACTTCGAAATACAAAAATGTTTGTGTTACCATGTTTTGAACATACAGGTAGTTTTTTTTTACATAATACAATGTGCGTCAAAATCAGAAACAAAAATTATATCCAGTTTGACAGTACGCGATCGGGTAAAAACGTGTACTGTACGATCGATACTAACTTCGGTTACCTACTTATTTCCAGTTTATGTTGCCATGAAATACGTTTATAAATACTAGAAATGAGAGATCAATTTATACTGGTTCAGTTAATGTTGGTTTGTAGTCGATTGTATGGCAGTGTTGACTTGGGAACTTGCGTATAAAAAGTTTAATAAAACTAGAGAGCTTGGGTCTTCTTGGGTCTAAAATTTTATTTTATATATTTTGCTCTTTTGCCGCATATGCTGGCTCCTGAGCCGTATATAGTAAATAATAATAATAAATATGTGGGATATCTGACACACGGCCATCTGACCCCAAACTAGGCAGAACCTGTACTATGGGTGCCAGACAGCTGATATAGATACATACACATATAAATATAGAACATCCAAACACAAGGCTAACACAAGTGCTTATCACACGAATGTTTGCCCTAGGCGGGATTCGAACCCGGGACCTTGTGCTTCATAGGCAGACGTAATACCAACTAGGCTACGAGGCCGTCGGTTTCGAAAAACAGCAATTTTGCTGAGAACCCTACCTTTTTACCAATAATGTCTAAATTACGGTATGTGTGTTTATCGGTAAATAAAGCTCTTTATTATTATTCTTATTATATAAAAATACTCACATTTATAATTACTACATTAAATTGTCCACCACCACCAAGTAAGGACGATAAAGTGTTTATATTAACGATTTACCTCATAGCAATCGTTTTATTAGCACTGACTGAGTTTGAATAGTATTTCCGACCGTATTAAACGCTTTAACTAAACCATTCTCAGTTATTTTTATACACGAATAATAAATAGATATAAAAAAGCAGTTACTAAAACATCTTTAATAGTGTTCCTTAAAAAAGTTCTCAAACCAAATTCTTCTACCGTGTGAACTTAAAAAATTGTAACTGCCTACCTATACTATAATAAAAGCTTGTATATTTGTAACGGAATATAAAAAATCTTCTCTTATCAAGCCTTCGGAAGGCTGCCACCCGGACTGACTACCTGTAGAGTGACTCATTCTCACCATAATGACCTAAACTAAACCTGTCATTCGGTCGCGTCTGACTTGCGCCAGCGCACGCGTTCCTCATTCAAATCGCGTTTAAACACTGCGAATCGCTTTGCCGTTCGATTTTTGAATTAAAACCTTCGAATTCCGGATCTAAACTGCCAGTTCGTGTGTCATTTTAGTGTGTTTAGTGAAAATGGTGCGGACATACGGTGTTTGGTGCTTTAGAATGCCTCGTGGAAGTAAAGTGGTGCCCGCCAATCCTGGTGAGACTGACCAGGGTGTTTATACCATAGACACTGACATGAGAATGTCATCGACTTCCACATTGGATATTGGAGTAAGTTCTCTTATGATCTTTTTGACTTAAGTTGTAAGCACAATGCTTTTTTAGATGGTTTAGAAGTCACTGTGGAGATTTAAATGATAAGGCTAATTAGCTAAGCAACATGTACTTAAAGTTCGATTAAAATCTTTTTTTATATAACGTAATAAACATATATTTTATTGAACTTTCTTGTATTTGACAGAATCTTAGACCTTGGCAGAATTTATTTATTTACTGAGCCTTATTAATGTGCCGTTTTGATAAACTTGTCTTATTTGGATTCTTGATAACGAAGTGTCCAAATAGTTATCTTGCCATCCATTTTACATAATGATTTATTAATATCTACTTTGCCTAAATAAATATATCTTTAAATATATTTATAAAATCACACAAAAACAACCTCGTAATGAGATTCAATACTATAATATTATATTATAATTAATTGATAATGGCTAAAACATTAGTTTCCTGTTTATCATTAAACCAGCTGTTTAAAACTTCGATCGTAGTTTAACACATCTAACATACTAAAACGTCCTAAGTGAGATTGTTGATGTTTTGAGAAAATGCACTTTATAGACATTACATTTAAATCGTATTTAACTCTTGATTAAGGCTTGCTTGAGTGGTATTTTGATAAAATACGTACGATACGATCGCTGTATCATTTGCAATACCAATACCTAGTACTATTATTTATTCTGTGGCAATACTCTTCATAAGCGAGAAAGAGAAAGCTGTAGATATTGGATGGAAGCTTGCCATCATTACAATCGGAGTACTCGAGCTTATTTACATAACTTAATAGGCTTTTAACTAAATATAATCCTAATGTAGAATCAATTGGATATCAAAATACTATCGATACCTTAGATTAATACAAATAGATTATATTTAGCATATTCCAATCTAGACATTACCATTATTCCTAAATTCCTATGGAAAAAAATCTCTCAAAAATAATTATTATTTTCTATAGAATGCTATTCATGAATAAATAAATATTATTATTATTAAAAAAGAATTAACACATCTAGTAAATGATTATTTTCCGTTTTTTAAAATATACTTTTAATTTGTGTCATTTTGATTATCTGACAATGACAAGTCCCGCATTGTAGCTTTAAATTAAATGCAAAATCAAGATAGCAGGTTATAATGAGGTACCGTTCCACAGACAATACAAGGTACTATAATACTATAAAATATACTGTACCTTTTCTGGTCGCCCTTTACCTGAGTCGATATTTTCCCACAACCTTACAACTTCTTACCTTTGACACCTTAAAGCTACAGAGGTAAAGTTCACTTTACATCATTTTGACTGTAAGGTGTTTGTTCTGCACTGCTGCGAGAAATAACACGAATTTTATTTTATGCCTTATCGTTAAAGCGATAAAGTCGTATTCAGTGGAGTTTGTGCAGTGATTGTATTGGCTTTTAAAGGAAACTATGGTAACTGCGAGGGAATTCCTTTATGTTTCATAAGGGTAAATGTTCGAAATTCCTGCTTCTCGGCCATTTTATGACGAAACTGGTTAGAATTGGGATTGGAACTACGTATAAGGAAAATAACTTTAAAACTACCAAGTACGCATTATACCACACTTATGGTAGTTATTGAAATATATTATAGACTATGTAGTATTAACTGTAACATTCGTATTTTTTTTCTGGTGACGTAGGTATTTCCAACGTCACGTGACAAGGTTTGATTTGACAAATAGTGGTGTGATGATGACTATGATGAGCCAGTAAAGGCGAAATTCTCAAAGCACGCTTTGTGTAATGAAATGAAATGAAATAAAATTAAATGAAATATGTTTTTATTCGAAGTAAGATTTTACAAATCACTTTTCGACGTGTCGAGTTGAAGCTAAGTCAAATTGTATTATTATATCTGTGTCCGAATCCATTGAGAGCAATACAAGTATTGCACTAAATAGATTTTTAATAGCATTTTAACGACTAATTTAGTCACGCAAACTGGATGCCAGGAAGAAATCGCTTAGAGCGATAAGGCCGCCACTTGCCTCCTCCTCTTTGAGTATTGTTACTGTATTAGTTTTTGTTCTCTGCAATGAAGTATATATTTTTTTTTTTTTTTCTTAGCCTGTTGTGTCCCACTGCAGGGCAAAGGCCTCTCTCGCCTCTTTCCACTTTTCTCGATCTCTAGCAAAGCTCTCCCACTCCCTACAATAAGCATCCAGCTCGTCCCGCCACCTCTTGCGGGGCCGACCCCGACACCGTTTCGCATCTTGAGGCACCCAACTGCTGATTCTTTTGGCCCAGAGTTCATTTGGCATACGGGTGACGTGGCCAGCCCAGTCCCACTTTAAGTGAGCGGCCTTCTGAGCTACATCAATTAATTGTGTTTTGGAGCGCAGCGTCGTGTTTCTAACTCGGTCACTTAGCCTTACACCGAGTATGCTACGCTCCATATTTCGCTGGCACACCTTGAGTTTGGTCTTTTGGATGTCAGTCAAAGCCCAAGTCTGCGCGCCGTAGGTAAGGATAGGTAAGATGCACATATCCATGAGTTTTCTCTTAGACGTTAACGGTAGTTTACCCTTAACCAGGTCTTTCATGGCCCAGTAACTCTTCCAGGCATTTTCGATTCGTCTTTCGACCTCCTTATCTTGCCTGCTCTGGAAAGAGACTACTTGGCCTAGGTAAAGGTACTCACGGACATATGCTATTCTTTCCCCATCCACTTCTACTACTCGCTCGGCGCGATTCGACATGAGCTTGGTCTTTGACATATTCATCCTCAAACCAATCAATGAAGTATATAAAAAATAAAAAAAATAAAAAAACAACACATTTAATATTTAATTTAATTTATTTTTTTTTTCATTTTATATTTTGATTTGATTTGATTTGAACTGGTGGAGTGTCACAATTGAGAGTGTTCGTAGCTATGATCCAAGAAAATATCTTTAGCCATTTGAAGATCGCTCTTTTCTAGTTGTTGAAAGGTTGTAACGATTTACTTTCGGGGGCCCTCGGGGGTTATTAAAATTTTAAATTTAATGTTTAATGTTATACATCATCGCACATGTGTGATTCAGAAAATAATATACGCGATGCGGGAATCCTACGTCTCCTTAGTTACAATAACATTTTCCTCTTGGTTATAAACGATCAAAACTTTCATGTCATTTCGTTACGTCAATAAAATAATTACGTACCGATTTTGACCACAATCATTAACTGTACATTATTATACCTACTAGCCAAATAAGGAAATGGTCATAAAATGTCATACAATAGTCATATCAAGTTCAAATCAAATTTTGTTCGAAGTTTATTGCGTGGTTTACATTTATAATTTTTACCAAACTTCTTCTGACGCAGCGATCTAAACTAAATGTGACTGAATTGTCATTTCATTGTACAGTAGCCAGCCAGCACATGCGGCTGCACACTCGCACCACGAAACTCGCTTTTACTGTTACGGAATAAAGGCGCTTTTAAGGTCTATATGTCCTGCCTACTGTACATATTTGTTGCGTTTATATAATAGGTCCCTGGTCATTCGGTATTTACTTACCGTAACGAGAAGTTCCCCCCCCCCTATCGCTGACTCTGTTTATAATTGACCATATATCCATTTCCATTTCCACCGTTACCTATCACAATGAACGTCAATTTAGTGAACCGGCACCTTTTCCTACAAAAGGACGTTTTGCTGCCCGTAAACATAAGGCAATTTATTTTTATACAATTTTCCCGCGTTGAAAGGTAACCTATGTCCTTGCCCAAGGCACAGAAGAAAATAATAGTACTACGCCAAGGTCTATTCTACCTTTCTACAAAGTTACATAAAAATCGGTGCAGCCGTTCTCGAGATGGTGTACCTAACTGAAACAACTTTGTTTTATATATAGACTAGCTTTCCGCCGCGACTCCGCCCGCGGTAACAGTTTTTCTCATGGGAATGAGACATTTTTTTGCAATAAAAGGTAGCCTATGTTATTTCGAGGTCTATTCTGTCTCTGTACCAAGTTACATTAAAATCTGTTCAGTAGTTTCGGAGCCTTTTCAACGCAAACAATCAAATCTTTCCGTATGTACATATTTTGAAATACTAGTTTCGTACGTTTTAACTTTAAACCGCTAGATTCAGACCTTGTCCAGCAGTGGACATATTCCGACTGATGAAACCTTAAAGGCTGTATCCAGTGTTTTACAGTTTTCTTGAATATATATTCATTTAATTTTTTATTAATATTTGAGGTTGCTTGAAAGATCTTGCTTCCACAAAAATAAGGCAGCATCTTGGCTTCTTGTAATGTATTTACATTTCGCTGTAATATCTTTTTTGGTGACAATAAAGTATATTTATGTGTATTGGATGTAGTTTCACAATATCGTATTTAAATATTTTGCATATTATTTTGATTCGCTTTACCTTTCTCATACAATAAGTACGACTATTATGCTTCGCCTACTTTAACATTCAACAATTTTGTATGTTAAAATAAATTTAAACCAAAATAAAGCCCAAGTATACTAACGGTTATGATGACAAAAGGTTCGTGTTGAATTTCAATAAACGTCATTGTTTCTGGTTTCGACTTACGACTGGCAAGTTACGACCAAAGGCACGACATTCGCCGTGTTTGTGGATTGTCAGTTCGAGTGAAATGTAAGGTCCGGCCACATCTGCCCGTCCGCCAGCATTGAAAGCGTTATCAGCATACCTGAGCTGTAATATATAAAAAGGTAGATACGAACTTTATTGATACACATTATATGCAAAAAGCGCTTGTGATTAACAATATACAGACAAACAGACACAAAAAACTAATATTATAGCTTCAAACAGTCCTCAGTTATTCTAGCGTAAGCTGAAAATGTGTATGAACATGGATCAATTTAATATACCTATATGAAATTATATTATTTTTTACATCTTGGTAAATAATTACAATGACAAATACAATTATATTGTTGCAAAATTATTATATTGCTGGACAAACGTTTAAATAATTGTAAAACAAGTTCAATTATTTTTTAAAAGCCTTTAAAATAGTTTAAATGCATCTCATTGTTTCTATAATAGTCCAAAACAAAAATTAACTTAACCTACAACGCATTTTATTCTTTCAATTTTCCTTTGACAACTATTAGACTAGATTAGTCATGTGATTACCAGACGAAACTGCTACCGGCTTTCTTACAGCTGAGCCGGCATACAATTATCTACCTAGGGCTGTGACCATCTGACTGCAATACTACAAAGCTGTAAGATTAAGTGTGCACTGCCCTTAACTGAATGTGGTCTCATAAAATTCTCTTTACAGCTACGAACAGAGACAGGTACTATTTATTCAAGTATTGCACTGAACATTGAATATTATGGCTGTAACATTTGAATCGGTACTTTACTTACAGTTACAAAATATATTTTGTTCGGTGTTATCTTCAAGATCCGTAAACATCACAAAAAAAAATTAAAACCCTTGTGGAGGCAAAGGAAGGGAAGATCTTCCGCCGGGCATGGTGTTGAGCCGAGCGCGCTCGGTATTCGCTGAGTCAGGCGCGCCGCTACACCCCCCCGCCACAAAACCGTTACTTGATCGTTTCAACAACTAGAAATGAGCTGATAATCTTCAAATGGCTGAAGATATTTTCTTGGAGCATAGCTAAGAACGCTCTCGATTGTGACACCTTGTTAACAAAAAAATCTAGATCAGAATCGGCGCATCCGTTTAGGAGTTACGAATAGCAGTTCAAAGTTTTACATACATTCTTTATATGTATTTAGATATTTTATTTTTAAGTAGGTACGTTAGAAAGGTATAATTTTCATCACGAAATAAAATACTATTCAAGTGTGTCTGTCTATGTTAAAACTAAACCTTTTATGGTTTCGAAAAGAATCGTGAAAGTCTTAAAATGTATAAAACTATAAATAGATTAGTACTTTAACCTTCATCGAAGTAATTCAAAACTAAATAGAACAAATAAAACGACAAACATCCACACTTTCATATTTATATTATTTGAATGTATAAACAAATTATAGAGCAATCTTTATTTAACACAAACAAAATTACGGAAAATATAAAACAAAGTCGTGTTAGTTAGGTACGAGTACGAGTACCTACATCATTTATACGAGTACCTCGAGATCGGCCGTACCACGGAATGGCCGTACCGATATTTATGAAATTGGTACAAAGATAGAATAGACCTAGAGGAGCGACATAGGTTACCTTTTACCGCGGGAAAATTCCTCATTCCCATGGGAAAAACTGTACTACAGAATAAAAGTGTGTCGAAAAAACGTTAACAACGTGCTAGGTGGCGTAGCCCACGCGTAGCCATTCGCAGTGTCAATAAATGAATTTCGGGAATGCGGGATGCGAGCTCAAGTCCAAACTTAATTATTTTAATTTTTGTTTCCATATAAAAAAGTAAAGTTAAAAGACTTGTTGAAAAAGTTGTAAAATCATATCAGAAAAAAATAATACATCTTTACATTATTTTCAGGCCTATATAATTAAATTACAAACAAAAATGTTTGATCCATAATATAATTTAATTAAGGTATGTCTTACGAAATGTGATTAGAATTGGTAATGTCAACAACTGAGAGACCAACCACCTACCTATATATAATTCACAAATAATAAACATAATTCCACGTACATTTCGTGGCCTATATTAAAGAAAAACGAAGCTTTACATTCAAAACGAATTAACAGCGCAATGAGAAGCAAACTAGTCACAATTTGTTAGTTATTATTATAATTGCTTCACGAAAGTATCTCTCGCTTGTAATCCAACACGATATGTTGATAAACTAATCTAATTAATTCTAAACAGTAGTGTTAGTTTAGAACATACCTAAGTACAACTTTCTCATACATAATTACAACAAACGTTTTCCCATGACCTTCTTGTTCATAGTTAAATACCATAACATGGTGACAAATCCACTATGTATACATACGCTATGCTATAATAAAAAAAAACGGTGTTTCTATTCAAGCCAAGAACACGCACACACACACACACACACGCACACACACACACACACATACACACACACACAAAATAGAAAACTTTCCTCTTTATAATATTAGTATGATGTCGTTTAGCTATAAGTATATTATAGCGACGTATAAACAGGCTTTAATACTAAGCTTTATTAGCGGCTAATTAACGTCTAGTTACCTACTTAGCCATTTCTCCGCTTTCGATCTAGATTTGCAGTACTAAGTATAATAACTAGCAATTATAACGCTATCAGCTTTGTCCATCATACTTAAACAGAGTCTTAAAAACTCATCATCATCGCAGCCGAAAGATGTCCACGGCTGGACAAAGGCCAAAGATCTCCACAATGATCGGTCCTGCGCTGCCCGCATCCAGCGGCTTCCCGAGACCCTCACCAGATTGTCGGTCCACCTCGTGGGGGGCCTGCCCACACTACGTCTTCCGGCGCGTGGTCGCCATTCAAGAACCTTTCTGCCCCAACGGCCGTCGGTTCACATAATGTTGGTAAAATCTACATTCAAATGAAAATATAAAATTACACAAACACAGTCTGTAAATGAGAATATTTTTGTACTTAAAATAATTTGAATTTGAATTTTAATTGCAGTATATACTTTATTGAACACAAAAAAAAAGTTATTTCCTATTTATTAGATTACAAGGGTTAAAAAGGCTGCCGTATTGCTAAGATACTACTAATTAGGTATTAGCAATTTTAATTATAAGTAAATGATTTAATTTGCAGTATGATTATTATAATTATAGTGTAGGTACTTTATCCACATTATGTGAACCTTATTGAGGAAAGCAATTTATTCGTGAAATACTCGTATAATAAAAAAATAAATGTAATTTTAATTTATTTGAAAATATTGTATTTTTAAGTTCCTACATTGTTTCCGTCATGTTTGCGAACTTGGCAGGTTCATATTACTGTTTGACTTAGACTAATAATTGTGTGGAAATTAACCTTTTGAGTATCTTTTGACTTGTTTTAACCCAGTGCATAATTTTACTAACATCAGTCAGTAATAAAATGTTGGTATTTCACAATTCGTTAACTTCACAGCCTATAAAATTATAATTAAACTTTTTTAATATAAACTTCAGTCACGTGACCGACCACTTTTCTTTTTTCTTTTTTTTTTCTTTTCTTTTTTTTATTTAGGTCTGTTGACAGTATCACAATATAATATTAACTCTAAAATAACAACAACAAACATGATAATAATGATACCAACTCCGTTAACCACAAAATGCTATAGAGTAGTTACAGAAACTAAACATACATACAGAGATGGTAGTATACTCGTAGCTGTTAAACTTTGTATGACAAGTTGAATTTTGATATTTCAACCTATGTTCCTTAGGGAGAGTTGTTCAGTTTCATTAGTACTACCACTATGTTGCATATAAACAACCAGTTAAAATGCACATTATATAAATAACTAGCGACCCGCCCCGGCTCCGCACGGGAAAATGGTTATTGTGGGTTATCCTTCAGTATATTATGCATGTATTATACATATAAACCTTTCTCTTGAATCACTCTATCTATTAAAAAAAACTGCATCAAAATCCGTTGCGTAGTTTTAAAGATTTAAGCGTACAAAGGGAGGGACATAGGGAGGGACATAGGGACAGAGAAAGCGACTTTATTTTATACTATGTAGTGATGTGATCAGGAGCGTCGGAGGCTAAGTGGCTAGGGCCGTTGACTTCCATTCGGAGGTTCGTGGGTTCGAACCTCGGCACATACCAATGTGTTTTCGATTTTCGAATTCATATGTACGTTTATTCGACGCTCTTAAGGTGGAGGATAACATCGTGAGGAAAACTGCACATACTTGTGTGTGAAGTACCTCAAGGGTTGTGTGTGAAGTTGACCAACCCGCACTGGGCCAGCGTGGTCGGCTAAGGCCTATTCACCCAGATTTCAGGATAGACTCGAGCCCCTCGGTGGGGACATTTATATAAGCTGTTAATGATGATTAATAATGTGGGGCTCACAAAGATCTCCACAATGATCGGTCCTGCTTGGCCCGCATCCAGCGGCTTTCCGCGACCGTCACCAGATCGTCGGTCCACACTACACTATTCAAGAATCTTCTTCTACGCGCAATGTTCCCTAAGAAAAATCTTGATAAAGTTACTTTTCAAACAAAAATTTTATAATCATACTAATATTATAAAGAGGAAAGATTTGTATTTTTGTGTGTACGTTTGTAATGAATAAACTCAAAAACTACTGAACCGATTTCAAAAAATATTTCACCATTAGAAAGCTACATTCATCCTGAGTAACATAGGCTAACTTTTACCGCGGGAAAATGCCTCACTCCCACGGGAAAAACCGTAAGATAAAACCCAAATTTAGTGTAGTCAGAGAGACCTAGTTTCAATCTAGTTGAGTAAAGTTTAACTGTACCTAGACTTAAGTAAGGTAATTAATCTAGGTACCATTAGAGTTTATGTGAGGTTTACTTAACTTAAAAGCCGCCGCTCTGGGAGAATTGAATTTTACTCGTATAATAATCGTTAAATTTAACACTGTAACTGCTCGAAGTCGCGGGAAAACTGAGGCAAACTAGGCAAAGCCTGTACCGTACTATGGGTGTCAGGGAGCTGATGAAAATACATACGTTAAATCCTAAAGACTAATATTTTAAACGTGAAAGTTTGTGAGGATCGATGTATGGATGGATGTTTGTTACTGTTTCACACAAAAACTACTGAATGCATTAATGACACTTTACAATAATATAGCTTGTATATCAGAATAATACATAGGCGGCCTTTTATTACGGGAAAATCCCTTATTCCCAAAATAAAACAAAATTTAAAACTGTTAGCGCGGATGGCACCGGGCGGAAAGCTTGTATAAAAATAAATACATGCCTTTTCACTTTATTTACTAATCTATTGAAACTTCCGGAATCCGTATCAAAAGCAAAACGATGTATTCGCAAGGGTCAACAGTTCACATTCAAAATTCAAAAATAATTTTAATCGAAGTAAGATTAGAAAACCATTTTTCGACGTCATAGGTATATACCAAGGGCCACAGATGTCCTTGCCATAGCAGTAAGAGTGTTATTTGTCCCAGCTTATATAATCAGGGCAAGTTGATGTCCGGGTGCTTTTCCTAGTAATGACTGTATCATAATCTAGCTAATGTTATGGCTTCTGCCTAGAATTTGTCCTGAATCTAGAACGTAGTTGACCTCATTTGTCTTATTATTGTACAATTTAATTGATTATATCGACCGGTTTTGACACAGTTTTCTTATAATTAGTGCTTTCACCATAATAATATTTTTTGATAAAATGTAAATATATTTTATTATTATTTCGTTATGATACAGGAACTTACCTAATTTTCCTATAGGAAATAAACTAGAGTGTTTTGACAACTTGCCATTTTAAGAGAGAAGAAGAATCGGCTTATATGTACACGTACTTTGTTTTGTTTTAAAAAAAAACTAATTGTAGTATGTCGTCGATGTAGGTGATAAAGGTATGTAGCCATCGACGTCGATGTATGTAGCTGAACTCAAAAATACAAGTTTAAAAAAAATTTGGTCTGTGTGTCTGTCTGTGTGTAGACACTAATCTGTGGTACTACTAGACGGATTTTAATGAAACTTTATAATAATATACTTAGCTATTAGCTTATCATCAGAATAACATATAGGCTACTTTTTATCGCGGGAAAATACTTCTTCCCACGGGAAAATAAAAGGGAAAATACTTCTTTCCCAAAATACGGGAAAATCTGTTAACGCGGGCGAAGCCGCGGGGCGGAAAGCTAGTAATGAAATAAAGACCAACAAGTAAAATATAAACATCAAAGTAGATATGCGCGCCATCTTTTATCGAGTAGCAGAACTAAACGTTTGGAAATAAGCGCTCAGTGACTCTACATTGTAGAGTTCGATGTTATGTGTGGTAAAAATAAAATAATTATTTTTTTTTAACTGTATTGTGAAAATATGCAAATGTGTAATTTATTTTTTATCTTGAATAGCGACTATTAGTTTAAAATAATATTAATGCTAAGAAATTAGCCTTTTTGTTAAGGACACAATGAATTGACGTTTTGTGAAATATAAATATACTAATAGTTTTTTATTTTGTCTTATTCTTTAAGAACATTAATTCAAAACTATAAAAAGTAACAGACATTTAAAATTATCACACGTTCCTGAGTCCGCTTAGATTTTCCATGTTAAAAAAAGCGAACCTATACTCATCGGAGCTCCGACAATAAAATTGTCACTGGCCGTTTTTCGTTTGTTTAGAATTTACGGCTTGGTAGCCGTGTTAGTTATGTTATTACAACAGTAAACAAACCACATCCGTTGATCCGTCGTCGTCGAGAACCGGCGGCGGCGTTTCGGTGCGGTGTGGGTGTATGGCTGTATGGAGTATGCTCAGTGCCTCCAATTTATTCATTCTCGATTCCCGCCAAGCCGAGTTCAAGTGCCGTCAGTCCACGGCTGCTCACCGCGGTTTGTGAACGCGCGCTAGAACTCCCGCCATATTCAAATAAATTCGAATATCGAACTCGCTCGCGATCTTTCGAAACATTTAAACTTTCCGCTTGTGTTTTGTTTTAATTTGTTTTTTCGAACGTTTCAAATTTTATTTTTTCTGTTTTGTGACTTTTGTGTTTGTTTTGAAACTTTGGTTTAGTGAAGTGATTTCTTTAGTTTATTTTCTTTACTTTTTCAAGTAATGCTAAAATTGGCTATTGAATTTATATGGACAATGGCTGTAACAACAGCTGATTAATTCTTTTGGAAATCTTTTTCGGTAAGTACTTACACCTGGTTTAATAAAATAATTATAATTATAAATTTTTCAGGATTTTTAGTTTCCAGCCTGTAGAAATATTATGTTGTCGGTAATTTATTTTACAACCTTTCTTTTTTCTCAAATTTGACACAGTAGATAAGTGCGTTTTACATTCTTTTTAATGCATAATTATATAAATAAAAAATATTTATAGATTGTTTTAAATCTTAATCAAATAAGTTCAAATGCTATCAATGTTTGGGAGTAAAGTTAATAAATATTTTTGTTAGATAACAGCTACTTTTACAAAAATAACAAATGGGCTCATAAGAACTGACAGATAATAAAGTTTTAATTTAAAATTGGAATGTGTTATTTAAAAAAAGTATAACTGATTGTGCGTTGTTTGAGATAAGTGGCCAGTAACAATTGTGTGTTCCCTAAGGACCCTATCTTTGAACTTGTTAGAGTGGCTATCTCGCTGTCACTAGAATGTCATGTGTCGCTGTGTCACGCGCGACAGTGAATTGTGCCGGAATGCACCAATTAATAAATGCACTGATAAGCTAACTACTACTTTAATTCCTTTAACACATTATCCAATATTAAGATAATGACGCACTTGTTCAAAACTTAAAATTTTTGGATATCATAGGACTTTACTATTTTATATTGTTTTGTAAATATAATTACGAATAAAAGTTTCACTGTGACGCAGATTTTATTTAAACATCGGAAAATCTACCAAAATAACTTTAAACAGATGTCAACGCTCGAGAACAATAAATTATACAGAAACTGTGTTAACGAATACTTAACATGGCTATTAAGATCAATTCATATAAAAATAATTTAATTTATTAGAGCGGATAAGCCGTTTAACGCATTCCTATGGTAATTTCCCGATATAAAATTACCAACGCGTATATTATAAAAATAAAATTGTGCATAAATACAAGAAATGCATTTTTGTCAAGTATAGTATATCTTATAATCATTCAATCTTAGAGTATACATAGAAACATTTTCTGGAATTCAATAGATAAATGTTTAAGAATGTAAAATTGAGTGTGATGGATGTGGGTTCGTTTACCACGTTTTTAAAAATAAAAAAGCTCTTATCTCTCTAACACTGGCTGAAAAAACCACAGAAATGAAAAACACTTAGACCACCATGAAGTGTTCTATATTTAAAACACCCGCGAAGCGATTATTTAAGTTTTTTACTGGCTGTCTACACGCTACACCTTTTTTTTCTTATTTCTCTATTTATCAATTTGTCAGGCAACGGCATTTCTTCGATAAAGCCCATTTCCTGAACATATAAGTGAGTACAGTTTGTTTCTTATCGGTATGCCTTGACCTTAGCCAACAGCAGAGTCGCCTAAAACGACTTGCTAGCGTACAGCGTCCAAGATAACCTATAATAAGTTTCGCGCGGAAAACGATAAGAAATGAATGGGATTCTTTTTGAGTAGGTATTTAATTGTTTTTGTGCGGTGAATCTTGTGTTGCCAGATTGAAAAATAAATTTTCCTGTCAAAAGATTTCAATGAAATTCATCATATTTATCTACTTATCTACTTTCGTGTCAGAAAAAATCCTGGAATTCAAAAACCCAAAATATAACTACGTTAATGTAGCCAATATTGAGTAAAAGCGATATGATGTAAATCCTGATCAAAGAAATAAAAAACCTGCTCTGGGGGCGCCACGTGTATATTTTTACGACTATGGCAACAATTTCCCTTATAAAATTAGTTCCATTGAAATTCCGCAATATGGCGAGGTTTTTTATTTATCTATTTTCAAAACTGATATAAACACGTAGAGTTCCAATCGGCATCGGAATGTGTAAATGTTGTGATTCATCGATACTAGTTATTGCAAGTTGTGAACGCATAATTGTCTTCTGTCTGTGACATTTCTAGGTCTCTATATACGGGCAAAAGAGCCTAAAATATGGGACAAATTGCCATTCATCTAAGAAAGATCTATCTTGTTTGTTATGTACCTACAATTATTTGTTACTTACACAGGGTTATTTTATTATGTAAGAGTACGCATATTTTGTGTCTGTACAAAATCAATAGGTATCACATTTAAAGAAATATTTTTGCAATTTATGTTTACCTTAGGAGGTGAATTTAAAAAATCGCCTTAATTGTCCCATTAATAATGTCGAAGAATGTTCATATTATTCAAGTTCAAGAAAATTATTTTTTGCGTAAAACGGCATTTTGATTTGTTAGAAACGGAAGTAACCATGTATTACAGTCTATTTTGCATTGTGCACATTTAAATATTATACAGTCTATTCGAGATAAGTTATTATGATTGTAAATTACATGTAATATTATGTACAACGGTATAAAGTTTAATTTATAACATAGAAAGATGGTAATAGGGCGCAGTAAGTGCAGAATTTCTTCCGTCAGTTACCTATTTCTATTTCTCATAACAAAGGTTTTATGAATTCATTGTGTCAGCTAATTTGGGAGAAGTTAACTGGTGAAATCTCTTATAACAAAATATATATTTTTTTAGTTTAAGTACTTTTTTAGTTTTTAGTTGTCACAAAATTCCTTATTAAGAAAGTAGGTAAGTAACTTAGCAAGGTAGGTAACTTAACAAGGTAAGTAACTTGAAAATGAAAAAATGAAAATGAAATATGTTTTATTCGAAGTAAGATTTTACAATCACTTTTCGACGTCGAGCTTACCTACTTCATTCAACTAACATCTTAAGCATTAAAAAAAAGAAAACTCCATTAGTAAGTTAAAATAAGTTAAGTAAGTTGAACTTTAAATGCTTGAAGCTCTTTTTTCTCTGATGGCAAAAACGGAAATAAGAAATTGACGCTAGCAAATATTCTTTGACATTTTCACCACTTTTTAAAGGCAATTTGAAGTCAAACTAAAAACAATTCCTCGAAATTTCAGTTTACAGATGAATTTTTTTTTGCTTCCATATTATTATGATTTGGACTGTACTGTGAAAATAGCTGTTTCTTCGCTAAATCTTTTTTGCCATCAGATTCTGATAGATCTTTAAGTTCAAACTTTCTTACACTCTAAATAAGGCATTTTCATCATTTTTAAAGTAAGTACAACTTACTTTCTTAATATAGGATTTGAAGTTGAACTTACTTACTCACTTACATAGGACGTGTAAAATTGGTCTTTATTTATTTCACGTGCGGGCGTCGGAAGCTGTGGCAGTAACTCCATAGTTTTATTGCCGCCACTTTATAGAACCAAATCGTGACTTGCGCGGAAATATAAGATAAGAAAATGTAAGTATAAATTCCGATGAAAATGTATCGGGCCATTACAATAATTTTACAAGTTTTCCACATAAAGAGAGAGAGAGAGAGAGTTTCTGATGTTTCTGCTCTTCTTTGAGAAAGTTTGGTTGTGTGAAGCGGATCTAGTAATTTTTGTAGGTGAATGTATTTCAATAAAACTTAATTGAATTTCAACTACCTTTCGATAGCATCAATTATGAAACAATTCCAATATGTAGGTAGTACCTGCTAGGTACCGTAAGGAAATTCTTAAAAATACGTTCTTTTGTAAATAATATAGGTATAATATATTTTTTTGTAACTATAAATTAGCTAAAACAAAATAAAATTAAAACAAAAGGCTAAGCATTCTACTGAATACATAATATCTAGGTTTAATAAAGTATAAAATAAATCTAGAATCTACTGAATAGGTACTACACAAAAATACAAGTTTTGAAAAAAAGAAAAAAAAACAACGCGGGCGTAGCCGTGGGCGGACAGCTAGTTCAGCATAAATCTTCTTTACTCCTAACAAAATTATTTATAAGTTTAAAATCATAGGAGGTAACTAGTGAAAGGGAATATTTATCTAAAAATAAAAATGATTCGACGAAATGTATAACACTTCATTTAGCATTAAATTGGATTTATATAAACTTTTTGCAGCAGAAAAACATTTATTCCCACAGGAAAATATTAACGCGCTTTTTTATAATAACATTGGAACCGCTTTGGGATCAGACTAGAACTTTACTTTGCCTTTTTTCGTTTAAAAAGTAAAATCGTAAACACTGTCAATTGAATTTCATCCTTAACCCTTGCGCTCTAGAAGCAAAATCGTATATCATACAGTAGGTACAGCAGGTGACATTATTACATACTCACACTACATTCAATTCATCTTTTGTTCTACAGGATGTGTACTTTTCGAATAATATCTATTCAAAAAGAACAATCCGTTTAAAAGACAAAAGAAATGCAGCGCGTATTTAAACTGCATTGCGTTTAACATGAATGTGGTTTCCTCCATTAACATAGAACAGACTAAAATTGAATCGAGCTTGACCTAAAATATATTATGCTAGTTATTTTAAGCTTTTACAATCAGTCACAAACATATGCAGCCGAGTTTGCGTAAGTCTACTTTTCTTGTTATGTATTGGTATTTTTGTTAGATAATGTTTTTCTAATGGGTTTTTATTTTTGTTCTTGTCGGTAATACATATTATTATCTAAAATACATAGAATCATTATTATAATTATGTATTATGTAAAGTCCTAGACTAGAAAAATAAAAAACTTCATTTTGCAGAATTAAAAGAGATAAGGAAATTGATTCGAATTGAGATTCGACTTTCATATTTTTTTCTCATGTCTATATGGAGGCTGATGGGAAAATGATCCTTATATCTATGGCATTGACATTGTTTACTAAGATCGCTCATAAAGAAAATACCTTGTAAAGCTTTAACTTTCATCCCTGTGTTTCATCCCAACTCCTATATAATAGATTCAAATTTCAGCAGACCTAAACCCATTGAGATAATAAACTAAGAAGTTTTTGTAATTCAATTGTTTCAATAAACACAAAAAGAGCAGCTTTTATATTCCTCTGGTCAGGCGTTATCTATCACTATCACTATATAGTATAAAAAAGTCATTTTCTCTGTCCCTATGTCCCTATGTCCCTATGTATGCTTAAATCTTTAAAACTACGCAATGGATTTTTATGTTTTTTTTTAATAGATGGAGTGATTCAAGAGGAAGGCTTATATGTATAATACATGCATAATATACTTAGGGATAACCCACAATAACCATTTTCCTGTGCGAAGCCGGGGCGGGTCGCTAGTATATTATATTTATTACTATTTTATCAAATATCCGGAGCAAGCAACAACGAAAATCGTTTCCGTCGAACTTTTCACGTGTAAAGGTTATAAAAGTGTAACCGTGTTACAATCTTTTTTACTACCGTACAAAATCACGTGATCTCATTCATAAAAGTTACAAACTATAAAATAAACTTTACACGAGTAGAGACATGAATGCCCTCCATCCTGTTAACCAAGGCCTTTGACTTTTCATAGGATTTTCTGTCTATCATTCGTCTAATTATTATGTCCCCAATGAGGGGCTCGAGCCTACCCTGGAATCACCTTTGAATTTCTTCACATGTGTATGCAGGTTTTCCCACTATGTTGTTTTTCACCGAAATATCGTCTAAATTCCTTGATTGTATTTAGAATCAGTAGGCTTACTACGTTAAAAAGCGACAGGCTCGAGAAGCTGTCAAACGCGACATATTGACAGAACTACTATGGCCTTAATGTCACTATGTCGCGTTTGACAGCTTCTCGAGCTCGTCGCTTCTTACGTAGTAAGCCTACAGAACAGTCCGGGAGGTAATTCTAGTCAAAGTAAAACGACTATATGGCTCCCCCTCTGGCGTTGCTCACATAAATCAACAATCAAGAACCCATTAGCTATCCACTTGTTTCGTCTCTGACGGACAGCTGCCCGATAATGAGGATGTCAGAACAGGGGCGGATTTAGAGAAAATATCCTATCAATTGCTTGAAGCTTTCGCGCCAAATCCATCGCGCTGTCCGTCTGCAAGACGCCCGCGTTGTTTTTCGCTTTTTTTTTCCGTGGAAATTAGATATTTTCCCGCGGTAAAAAGTAGCCTTTGTCACTCTCCAGTCTTCAATCTAGTACCTCTATATGAACTTCAGTCAGCTCACGACCATGACCGTTGCAATCCTGCTGAAACATCGTCGGGCAAAAATAAAGCTAGTGCTAAAGAAACGGTATAGGAGACATAACTATTTAAAATTATCGCGTACTTATAAAACACGTGATGACAGACTGTAAGACACGTAATAGTTTTAAAATACGTAATTCCATACTTACCTACTGTTTTTGCATTCAGCTTCCAAAACATCGCCATCTTTTTCGTAGTTCAAAAGGTCAACTACCGAATTTTCAAAGAGCATATCCCATGCGCTAATTACGTCCTAAGCTCCAAAAAGGTTCATTAAAACCTTTATTTATTCATTAGTAGAACTACTACAAACCATTTTGTTTATTCAACAAAATTCCACCCTTTTAGTGCAACAAATGCTTAAACATTAAAAATTCACACTAAGTCCGCCCCTGCTAAGTACCCTCTTGTAAATAAAGGGAGGCGTAGAGGGATGAATTAACACATTTGTTTTTCAACTAAATCATACATAAGCCAGCACATGCGGTTGGACATTCGCACTACGAAATTCACCTCTACCGCTACGGAATACGGGCGCTCTCAAGGCCAACAGGTCCAGCCGCATGTGCTGGCTACTGTACATTAGTGTTTTTTTTTTTTTTGGAGAAACAGCGTCCGTGATCAAGTGGTAAAAGGCTCGACTCACATATTCGATTTGTTAGCAATGTTCACCTGTGTAACCAACAAGAACGATTACACATATTAAAAAATACATTTGGACTAGTTGCTTGTATAGGTGAAACCTACTAATATTATAAACCCGAAAGTTTGTTATGGATGTATGTTTGGATTTATGAATGTATGGATGTTTGTTACTCTCTCTTTCACGCAAAAATACTGAATGGATTTTAATGCAACTTTACAGTTATACATATAGCTTAAACAACAGACACACTTAAACAACTAACACTTAGGCTCATTCCTTAGAGTATAAATAAAAAAAGTTGTAAGCTCCCAAAAATGTTTTTATACTCTACTGTACAGAACCCCTACCTCTACGGAATACGGGCGCTCTCAAGGTCATAATGTCCAGCCGCATGTGCTGCCTACTGTACCTAGGTGCTGCGGCGGAAACTTAGTGAAGTAATTAATATACATAGGTATGCTTAAATTAATCATGGATTACTACTAGTACTACTAGCATACCTATGTATATTAATTTACTACATGGCACAATAAGCAATATGCAAAATCAAAGCTGAAATTGTAGCATTGCATTGCATGTAATGTTATCGCTTCTATTTCAGTTCAGGTACTACTGCCGATAGCCATAATAAACTCCACTGTTACCTATTAACCAATATACAGTTCCTTAGTACCTAACCACGTAGGTACTTACAGTTCTCACCGCCTTCTAGGGTTGCCTAAAATGTTATTGACCGTCTTTAACGTTAAATTCAAATAAATCTTTACACAAACGTACTTGCAAGTAAGCAAAAAAAACTATTTTGTTGTACTGAACCTACTAACAAAATTTCGAAAGTAGATCTGTAGGAAAATAGCGTCAGCAGAAAAAAGAAGACCTCACAAGTTGGCAAGGCAACCCTTTGACCCTGTCGTATAAAAAAGTGACACGCCCTTTTCCTTTTTGGGAAAAATAAATAAGAAAGAACAACAAAAGTGACACTGCAAAAAAAAGAATACCTACAAACAATCTTTTCGAGAAAAAATATAAAATAGTTATATTTTCTATTGCCATTCTTAACTTCATTTCACAAGTTTGACAACCCTAATACAACAGTGCAACAAACTACGTTTGTGGCGGCGGCGCCAACACCATCAACTCCAGCGCATACCAAACCTCTACACTCTCGCAGAACCTTATCACAATGACGTAAAACACATAATGCTATAATTGACGCACAAAACTGATTGGTTCCGCCGCACTTTCTTACTTAGTTAATTTTACAGTTTTTATGAATCGTATCGGGGTAGATCTAAGGTCGGTTTTACGTTGTTTGAATGGTGTTAAAGGTTTGTAGAATAGCTAATTGCATCAATAGTGAGTCGGTGCTTGGTAATAATGCTGGCATTGTTCGGCTTTCCACCGCAGAGTTAGTTGTTGCTGCTTTTGTTTTCCATACATATGCGCTTATTAGTTTTTTATTACTGCTTAGTGCCTACCCTAGCTGAATTCATACTCATTTCCGGTCAGTAAGTTTGAATTCGATGCATTTTGTTCCTAATAATCGCACTGCATACCTAACTTTCTTACAACAAATTTGACGGCCCCGTAGCCTAGTAAGTCTGCCATCGAAACATAGGATCGCAGGTTCGAATCCCGCCCAGGAAAAACATTCGTGTGATGAGCACTTGTGTTTGCCTTGTGTCTGGATGTTGTATAATAGTAATAGTATCCATAATATTGAATTAACTACCTCTCCTAGGACGATTTTGATGATGAAGTTTAAAGTGTCAAAACTACACAATATTTTCTTTGGAGCGAAACTAATATACTTATACAGTTCTCTGATAATATTTTCTTTCAGGCATTTGTTTTTAATACAGAAGAGTGCCGCCTGCAGTAGCGTTGGGCTAGTACCTCCTATTATTTTCTTCTGTGGCGTTACTTAACTTTTTTAATCGCTAAGAATGTGTAGTAACCAAAGCTGGTTTTACGCCATGGCCAAATGAGTCGTCACTTAGTAACGAGCCGTGACGAAGTGAGTTACAATTTCTCCGACGCCTCCCCATAGATCATAGTGTAGGCGCGCGCGCATGGCCTGTAATGAGCATAACAGATCCCATGATTTGAGGATTGTAGAACGGACATTCAGTTCAGTTGAATCGATTCATGTTTTGAATAGAATTTTCTAGTAAATCTTTCGATTGAACTAAATGTTCACTGCTCAAAGGCGTCTTCCACAGAGTAAAAAATAAATCTCTTAAAGCGAGTTTATGCATTGTTTCATATTAATCCGGACAAAAGGTCATTTACGCCTGTATACTGTATACAATGCGCACAGAAGGCGGGGTGAGCGTCTGACCTTGCCAGACATTTTAGCGTTACATTATTTTTAATAACTCAAGAAAATAAGGAGGTCAATGAACTTTTGTCCGGATTTATATGAACGGACCATCGAACGGACCATAGACAGGTAGAGCTCTTTAGAAGGTTCAATCACAAACAGATAGCTTAAACAAAGTAGGTACTTTACTAGGGATTACTATTAAGTCATTTAATTATTCTGTGACTCTACCGGATAACTCTACGATTCTGGCCGTGTAAACCTGACTAAAGACTCAGAAGACTGGTCATCATACTATAGTAGAAAACATTGCCCGTCAAAATGTCTTACATCACAATATGTCAAGTCGTTATTGTGTTATGAAGACGTAACAAAATATTCAAACTACATTTAGTTATATTTTATTTGGTACTAGTTGAGTGTTGTCAGCACTACGGGAACGTGTGTAGTAAACGCTTCAAACGCTCGATGATGGTAGCGCTCGTATGTCACAAAGATCTGTGGAGCATTTGATTTCTATCATTCTTCATAATGGCCACGCCTTACGGGAGCGCTTGTAACAGTGTAATTATAGAGAATCGTTCTTTTTATTTATTGATTCATTGATTAATTATCCACGTGATTCTCCGTTTAGAATTGGACCAACAAGAAAAGATAAAAAGAAACTTTATTTTCTTTGACATATTAGAATTGCAGTGAAATGGAAAAAAATATTCAAGAGTACCTACAATTTGAACATTTTGGATGATGAACCGATTTCAAAAATTCTTTCACCATTAGAAAGCTAAATTCACCTTGAGTAACATACGCTACCTTTTACCACGGGAAAATGCTCATTTTTTGTATGGAATTTCTCAAGACAACTTTAATTAACCCCTTACCGCATATAACGCCATATATGGCTTTAAAAGTTATATATTTTTTTTATACTTATTAAAATATAGTTTTTTCGCAACCAACGTTGTATTCCTATAGATAAAGTCTTTGTCTAACGGAACATAGTTTTTTCTGTCAATAGTAAGTGCAATCTGTCGAAATATTGAGGGTTATGTTCAGCGTGGCCGACCGTTGGAGTGCAATTAGTTAGTGCGAATTTTATAAATGTGAAAATACTAATAAAACGGTAAGTAAAAAAGTCTATAATTTCAAAACAGAATGTTTATATGTACTTGAATAAGAAATAGTCGTCGTTTTGGCAGTTTTCTTGTTTTTTGTCTGTTTTTGAGCCTTGTTTTGATATTGCCAAATTTGGCTTCGTATGCGTTTTGGTCAAAATAATTTGGGTCATATGCGGCTTCGTATGCATTCAGATGACTTTTATTTTCTTTACAGCAATGAACCCTTCTCGCTTCTATGGTACTTCCAAGCATGTCAATCTATTCCGATAATATGCGTAAAGCAGGAAAAGTTGTGGGCAAAAAACTTGGTCGTCAAACTAGCAATTAGGAACACCATCCTCAAGTCGAGCCGATACTCTAACCAGCCGAGTCGACAGTCCTTCATATCTGGTGGCCAAAAAACGTGGTTGTTCAACGTGCATCTAAGTCGGTACCCCAACAAGCCAAGGCAGGCGCTACTTCTACCAGCTTGCCGAGCTCGACTGTACCCAATAAAAAAGCACGAAAATCTCCAGCCAGGCATCAAGATCTACCACCAGGTTCTGTTCGTTCAGATAATGTGGACCATTTCCCCGAGTTGACGAAATCAAGTCGTCAAATTTGCCAGAACTGTTCGAAATTCCGTTTGTGTACCAAATGTGGGAAATGTAAAGTTAATTTATGTTACAAAGATAAAAGAAATTGTTACAAAGACTACCATGAAATATAATTTCATTTTTTTATTAATGCATACGAAGCCAAATATGGATCAGCAAAGTTTCACTGGAATGCATATAAAGCCATATATGGCTTCGTGTAGTAATTTCTAAAATAATTACACAATATTTTTTTTTCCTATTCATACTGTTTATATATAAAAAATAAAAGGTATTTTCAGTAAAAAAAAATTTTTTCTCCATATCCTTCATAATTCATGCAATAAGGGGTTAAATTAATAATCCATATAGATAATCGCCTTCTTTCACGGCCACAGGATAAAAAAAAAAGAATTGGAACATCATTTTATTAATTAGATAAATATAATTATTCTAAACACACATAAGGACAAAAGCATTTACGTTTTCTAAACTTACGTAAACTAGTATTATAATATTAGCGTGCATTTTATCGTAAACGCTAGTCGTTTTGTATTATGGCAACACTAATTTATTATTAAATTACGGCCTGAGGCTTTATACAAAGCACGCTTTAAGTATTAACGTCTAGTACTTGCATTAGGTCGTATTCACACGATAGTTAGCGTGACTTATTGGCACATTCGAGACCTAAGGGCATTACATACCTACAACGAAATATCAATATAAATATTGGGCTAAGATCTAGTACTGATTTCCTCTAAAAACCAGTTTATCCAGATTATTTATCTATTCATGTACAGCAATTCTGGGTTTTAAGGATTGTGCCATAAGGCTGAAACTTCTCTGAAAAATATTTAAAAATTTAGTGGTAGTGTTTCGGTCCACCCGACTGTCCTACCTTTCAGTCAAGTATGATGCATCGAAAAATCTATCTTTCGAAATTACGGACTCATTTGTAACTTTGCACATAATATAGCTCCACCACCGTTTTACTAATTTGTGTCTATAATTACCAAAATGTAAAATTGTCAACCCAAAATTCATTTTAATCCACTTGGTGCACTTGTACTTAATCGACTTGAAAAAAAAGCTGTGGGCAACACAAATAAAATGCAGTCTTACATTTTCATTTGTTTTGTATATTTTATCTGTCCTTACTACTTATCAGTCACTCTCACCGGTGATAAGTGGTGAGCAGACCAATGCCAGACGGTCAGATAGGTATTTTTTTTACCTTGATAGATAACTATCTGCTATCTACTGGTGGGTTACTCAACTGAGTAACCCACCAGTATTTCCCTGGACATTATCCAAGGCCGAAGCATTTCCGAAGGCCGCCCCTAGACGCCTAGACTTTTAAAATCTATATGTACTTACTAATGTTATAAAGAGGAAAGATTTGTTTCATTGTTTGCATTGAATAAGCTCCGAAACTTTTGACCAATTTTAATTAAACTTGGTAAAAAGAAGAGAATAGATCTTGGGGAGTAACGCAGTCTACATTTTACCGCGGGAAAAATTCTCATTCTCTCGAGCCTACCCTGAATCAAGGTGAATAGGCCTAAGACCGCGTTGGCCCAGTGCGGGTTGGTCAACTTTACACACAACCTTTGTATTTCTACGAAGATGTGTGCGGGTTTCCTCAAGATATTTCCTTCACTGTAAAAGCATCGATTATTCAAACATTTCTCTCGGAGATTGATTAGGTTAAGGCGTTGAACTGCCCGCGAAACTACGGGAAAAACACAAAGTAAAAAGAGTTTGTTATTTGCGACTAGTGATGGGGTACCTGGGAACAGCGGAACTGTTCCTGAGAGTATCGTACGAGGCGATTTAGCTCCTTTTCAAATGGAGCTAATTAATAAAATGGAACAGCCGGGCTAGAGGTTTTACTTGACAGACGTTTTTTTAAATCATTTTGTCGTGCGGATATTTCAATATGGCGGCTTTCTCACAGCATTTCGACGGTTAAATGCAAGACTAACTCTTGTCATTGCACTTTATGCTACGGGGGCTCTGGTAACTTCCCAAATATTCGCGACTGACTAAAATTATACTAGCTGGTACGACAACTAGCGTTTTTTTGCAGTATTAAAACAGATAGGTAAATTGTCGAAATTAAGTCTTGTGGGCTAACCGTCAGAAATTTAGTTTTTTAATAGAACCAAGCTTCGGCGGTGGACCGAAAATCTGATGAGGGTCGCGGGAATCCGCTGGATGCGGGCAGTGCAGGACCTATAGTTATGGGAGGAGATTTTTGCGGATCTTTGTCCAACAGTGAAATGATGTGTCGAATCTGGGTACAGACTAGAGTATTACAATACAATACAAAAGGGTAATAATAGGGTGCAAAATAATAGGGACATTTCTAATGTTGTTTTGGTATTTCACATCACTATTACCTTACCCTTGTTTACGAGAGGTTGGTCACCCCTGGCCATAAAACTTTATGTCTTAGCTAAGAGTCGTTTCATTGCGACCCCAAGTGATCTAACAAATCCCACAGTTACGTCAAAAAGTAGAGCGTAGTTTTTTGAGCGTATTTTGAGGTTTTATTTAAATTGACCATTTGTCTTATACCAGATATTTCTAGATACTCCTGTTACCATAATAATGGCTGTGATTGTGATAGATTGATTGGTTATATTATAAAGTTTAGTTTTTCTACTTTGATTGGTCGCCTTCCTCTAATTGTATATTTCGTTTGCACTACAAATAACACACATAATTTTTAATTTTATAAAATATTTTGAAAAGGTGCAACGCCTCTGGAGTTTCTTCCGGCGAGTTCTTCTCCACAGAAGGCAAATCCTGAACTCGCCTCGACGTCGAAAAGTTATTTGTAAAATCTTACTTCGAATAAAAACTTTTTCATTTTGAATTTTTTGAATTTAGTTGGCTCAATGGTTAAGCCCGTAATCTTCCGTTCAAAAGGCGCTGGATCGATTCCGTCACGGTAAAAATGTATGTTCGATTTTCAAAATCGCTTTAACGGTTTCATTTTTTAAGCTTTTTTCGGTTAAACTGAAATTTTACGTCACCAGTACTGAAAAAAAAAAGCTCTCTAGGTACAGTCACGTACAGTCGACAGCAAGCTACAAGCCTATCACGATTGCCTCCCTTATTCGTTACAAAGTTCAAAGTGTTCAGCTTAGCGTGTTCTTAACTGTACGATTATTTTAAATTACTAGTGATAACATTTTCGAATGGAAAGAAAAGTTTATTACCTATGTTATTATGTTAAGAAAACCATCTTTTCACACATTACTATGTTACTTTTCACACTTATCTTATTGAAAAACAGGAGTTTTCACTCTGGTGAGATTAACAACAACACTATCTTTGTTACCATGTTATCTAACATCCTCATTATATTTTATATAGCTATCCTTTCACTAATTATACTCGTATGTACGGTTAAAGTGTAAGGTTAGATGAAATCACGCACGGCATTTCTGTTCTTAATTAAATGGACATAAGGACGGTGTAAAGTCCAAAGTTTTCACCTTAGCTGGCTCTTGACTGTACTTCTATGTTTTCTTTCAGTGTAAAAAATTTTTTCACTATATATAGTCTGACCTAATAAGGCCTTTAATCAAATGTAATGTAAATTAATAAAATATACAATTAATATAATAGTTTAATACAAAAAACTTTATAGCAAGCAAACAAAATAATGTACAGAAGCCAGCACATGCGGTTGGACATTCGTACTAGGTACGAAATTCACCCCTACCGCTCCGGAATACGGGCGCTCTCAAGGTCAACATGTCCAGCCGCATTGCTAGCTACTGAACTTACATTGCAAATAAGAAAATATTTTCAATCATACTATAATATTATAAAGAGGAAAGATTTTGTGTGTGTGTATGTTTGTAATGAATAAACTCAAAAACTACTGAACCGATTTCAAAAATTCTTTCACCATTAGAAATCTACATTCACCCTGAGTAACATAGGCTACTTTTTATCGCGGGAAAATACCTCATTCCCACGGGAAAAACTGTTAACGCGGGCGGATCCGCGGCGGAAAGCTACTACGAGTACTACTAAGGAAAAGTGAAACTTTTCACCTTTTTTCGTACAATTTAAAAAAACCCGTGGAGTGACAGTTTCTCGCTCGTGTCGTGATTGTCTCTTCGTGATGAATGAGAACGTGCGCGGACGCAACGCGATCGATTTCGCACGGCATTGATTGGTTTTCATACAAACCGAAAATGATTATAATACATAGAAAGCTACTCAGTATCAATAATAGTGTCAAATTGATCATCTTACAAATTGATTGACATACTGTGGCTTACACTTAGATAAAACTCTAAGTATATAGAACTAGTGATGTGCCCGAGAATATTCCCACCATTCCCGGTAAATTTCCTTTCCCAGGAATATTCCCAGCGAAATTTGCCGTTCAAGCTGGCTAAGTGGCTAGATGTGGTAGACTAAGTCGGTGTTTTCTGGTTAGGGACCCTACAGATCTCTCTGACTCGTTCTAGTTGGCCTCAAACTGAAAGTAGCATTCTAAGAGCCCTTTCACACGAGCGATTTTTTTTTTCTCGGCGGAGCGAACTTATTAACCGCCGCGATACCAAATACCAATATGGTTGTGTACACGCCGCGGGCTGCCGCGTGCTCGCTGCGATCTCGCTCCGCCGAGAAATCGCCGAATAAAATCGCTCGTGTGAAAGGGCTCTTAGTGTGGGAATATTCCCGGGAACGGCACATCACTGCATAGAACTAGACTAGCTTTCTATCCTGCGGCTCGACCCGCGCTAACAGTTTTCCCCGTGGGGATAAGTGATTTTCCTGCGGTAAAAGGTATCCTACGTGTTATTCTGATGTATCAGCTATATTATTGTAATATATCATTAGAATCCATTGAGTAGTTTTTGCGTGAAAGAGAAAGAAACATCCATCCATCCTCACAAACCTTCGCGTTTATAATATTAGTAGGATAGGAAGAATAGGATAAAATAGAATATGAATAAATTCTGTTAGTACCCTTACAATGTAAAAACGTCTAAATAAAGTTGCATTGCAATATCTTTGTACAAGTTTCAGTGTATGGTCTAAAACAAACCTATTACTGCTGCCCACATGCGCTTGCGACTAAATTCAATTCTGTTTGTTGGTACTGACTTCGATTCTGGCAAACACAACAACAAAACCGAATTGACTGAAATTAATTTAGTTTATTATTTCTTGCTTATCGTGTGGGTTTCAACTGTTTCAAGTTACCTATTTTACTGCTATTCATTAATTATACGAAAAAATAATATAAAATCACGTCAATCACTGCACTTTATGACATGAACGTGACTGGAATACAAAACGAATAGTGAAATAGTTTAAAAAACTAAAAAACACGCTTTTGGCACCCGCCGTATTGAATTTAAGCCACGTGACTATTTTTTTCGTATTTCTGACAGCAGACCCTTTCATTTGATACTCATATCATATTCTTGGGGAGGCCGCCATATTGGATTTGTAATGACGTTTCTTAGCTAGTCATGTATTGTCATCAGAACTCAGCGTGTGCATAATTTCATCCTAATCGAAGACTGGGAAGTGGATCAAATTAAGATTCCAAGATTTTCTTACATCCTACATAGTTACAAGTGAAGCTAATAAAAGCGTGTTAAAAAAGAAAACCAACAGAATTTGCAAAAGAAAGAAAAAAGATAAAAACTGCATTTTCTCTTAATTATTTATACGACACACAAAGAAAAACTGGGTTAGTTTTATTAATAAGCCTGGAAACTATTTGCCGTTGTATGCAGACAATAAAACGTCTATTAGAATTGGCCTCACCGCCATTCTGTGAACCCACGGAAGATGTAACAGTCACTTTATGGTTTATTCATACATTTTTGTCTGTTTGTTGTGTAAATAGAAGCACGGATTTTGTATGTGAACATTCACAGCGATAGAATTGTTGTTATTTATCTACTTAACTGTAGTTCTCGTTTTCTGACTGGAAAAATATTTATTTTTGATGCCAATAATAGTTTCAAAGTATAGTCGTGTTATTTTTAAATAAACTTTCTAGTTTATTGTTATCTTTACTGGGCATGATGACTCAATTGGCAAAGAGTATCGGAATAAAAAACATAGCAAAATGAAAAAAGTTACCGCATAATGTAGAGATAATTTAAGTCGTTGACTCTTGAATGATGGTGACTTTTTTTTAATTGACCTACGCTTGTGTCTAAAAGGTACGACCAATCAAGCTTCAACGGACTTGCTGGGCAGCGGATGGCTCTACCCCAAAGTAGTGCACTCTTTGTTATATTAATCAAATTGTATAAAATAATAATTACCTATGTAAAAATATTTTGAAAAGATGCAACGCCTGTGGAGTTTCTTCCGGAGAGTTCTTCTCCACAGAAGACAGCCAAATCGTGAACTCTCCTCGACGTCAAAAAATGATTTGTGAAATCTTACTTTGAATAAACACTATTTGACTTTGACTTTGACTAGTGTCTAGGGGCGTCTCGAGGGAGCCTCAAACCTAGGCCTAGCGCGTTGATACGGAAAACATCGTGAGGAGTTATGGTGACGTAGTCGCTTAGGTACTTGCCTTCTATCCAACTAATACGATACTTTATAAAGATGAAAGGTTTGATTGTTTGTTTCTTTGCATCGAATAGGCTCCGAAACCACTGAACTGATTTCAAAAAATATTTCACTGTTGGGAATACTTGGGAAGCTACAGTATCCCCGAGTAACATAGGCTACATTTTATTTATAAAATTACCTTAAGTAAATTACTATTATTTTCAGCTATTTAATTTATTATTTCTAATAAAACGCTCAACAGAAAAGCCCAATAAAGTCCATAAAACCAATGAATTTCTTCACAAACTTGTTCAGCCATAATATCTCTTACACAATTTTCATAGAAATATCTTAAAGCTTGCTATAAATGTTACCACAAAAGACATTCTGCAATACCAAAATTTAGTAGCTATTCAAACCAACATAAATCTGTTAAGTTGAAAAGAAAATGTGTATGTACTAAATAGCAATCTTATTTACATGTGTATGCGTTTATTGCTTCTAAAATGCGCCGATGCATTAGCATCGATTAGTATGGAAACCTGTCATTACGAGATAGAGGTGGGCGAGGAAATAACGGATTATTTGCTGGGAATTTGTTTTAACATGCTTTTATTAGCTTCACCTGTATAACTAACCGATTACTAAGTAAACACATCTTGGACGTTAGTTAGAATATGTTGAAAGGCCGCCACCTTTTGACTCTTCTATTTGTTTTAAAATTATTTCTTGTGTACTGTTTTATTTTGGTGTCAATTCCTACTTCCCTACTAATATTATAAATGCGAAAGTAACTCTGTCTGTCTGCTTGTTACGTTTTCACGCCAAAACCACTGTACAGATTTTGATAGTAAAGTATATTGTATGTTGAGTTTTTAAACTACGAAATTATAATTTTAAAAATATAATATGTAGGGTAGGGACATTCCAAACATAGCGATATGATATATTATGATATGACCACCAACTAGAAATTTTTTTTTTTTTTACACTTGTTCATTCATTTGAGACGAAATCCAGCCTTGGTTTAAACAAACCTTTTGAACTTCTTACGTCATTCATAAACTGTTTAAAAAAATATAAATTTGTTACAGTTTTAAGCGTGTGTCAAGATCATATGTAGCACTAACGTATCTAGTACTTAAATAACAGCTACAAAATGATCTATTACTCAATACTTTATACTCATTCATTACTCTACTCGTAAGTGGAGTGTGACTAACTATGAGTAAGTGCGACTAAACATCCGTCCGTTATGATTTATTGATTAGCCCGGTTGAGTGCGTTACCGTATATTGCTTTGAGATACAATAAATACCTACGACACAATAACATAATAAAATAACCTAACCTAACCTACCTACTTACTTCCTTATACTTACTTAGATATACTAATAAAGCAAGCTCCCATTTCAAAAAATCCTACCTCACCAGAGAAAGAAGCATAATGTATGAATTATAACGTGAGCTATCGTTCTGCAGTTAACTTGAAATGTGATGGATATAATTATAATGTTTCTGGGTAACTTAAAGGAGAATCTTGCCAGGGTGAGATGAACCAACTTCTATGGATCACATATCCAAAAATAAAAAACAAGTTACTAAAAAAAGGATTTACCTATACAATTCTAAATTATGTTTTTAAATGCTGCGCCTAAACAACCACATGGTTAGCAGAAAAATGTATATTATTATGCTTTACCTAGTAATGTACCTTTCCCGGGAATATTCTCACACTAAGAAAGCTACTTTCCGTTTGAGGCCAACTAGGACGAGTCAGTGAGATCTGTAGGGTCGGTCGGGTCGTTAGGTACCTAACCGGAAAACACCAACCCGGTCTACCACATCTAGCCAGCTAGAACAGCAAATTTCATTGGGAATATTCCTGGGAACGGAAATTTCCCGGGAATGGTGGGAATATTCCCGAGAACGGCACATCACTAGCTTTACCACGAGAATAAGAAAGAAGTAAACATAATATTACCAGTATCGCACAGGAAATGCCAAATTACTGGATTAAACTGCAATCCTAAAGGTCTAAATTTAGACCCAACGACGCCACGCTATGTAATAATTTGTACACGGACATAAGAAACCTTATTGGATGGAGCTAATATAAAACAAAAAGCGTATTAACACTGATAAATGTTTACTTAATATTTTTATATAATTGTTATAAGTAGTATTTACGTGAATAATATTTTAGGTACCTATTTGTAATATTGTTCATATTTTTTGCTTCGTCCGAAAATTAAATACTTACATAAGATTTCCTAAAGAAGGTGACGTATTGTAATAGCAAAATTGCATTTCAAAATGAAGCCTTGTGCGAACGACTTATGGAAAGTGTGAAGCCAGGAAATCAGTGCTAAGAGGATTATGGGACATATTTCAGTTGCGACGTCGTCGTTAATGTCAGTTGAACCACAGAATATAATAATAGAACTTGCGTATTTGAACTGAGAAAGTAAGATTAGAAAAATCTTTCCAAAATTAACAACTACTTATTTTAGATAGCTTTTTCGTTTTTCAGTTCTATTTTCCTTTTTTTCACGACGATGATCTTTCTTGTAAATTATGCCATAACTAGCGACCCGCCCCGGCTCCGCACGGGAAAATGGTTATTGTGAGTTATCCTTAAGTATATTATGCATGTATTATACATATAAACCTTCCTCTTGAATCACTCTATCTATGAAAAAAACCGCATCAAAATCCGTTGCGTAGTTTTAAAGATTTAAGCATACATACACAGAATACACATAGGGACATAGTGACATAGGGACAGAAAAGCGACTTTGTTTTATACTATGTTTAGTGATGTAAAAATGATGACAGAATGTAACACTCACTCCTTTTAAGAGTGAAATGTATTCTTTACTCTATATTTTTTGCAGACTTTTTCAAGGTTGCTTCAATTGTAATTAAGATGTCTTTGTATTCAAACAGAAGTGTCATGTGACATGCTCATTAGAACTAGTCTTTAACTGACATACAAATACGAAGAAGTAATTAAAATTCTTCCTGTGTATATTTGTTTATTCAAACAATAATAAAGTGCTTTAGTCTTCACATATTTGCAAAACACAATGCAATGGTTTTCCGGAGTAAGAACTACTGCAAACAAGGTTTTAAATTACATCAGTTGACCATTCTTGTTTCTTATAACCATTATACAGAAAAATACAGATTTCATTCATTTTTTTGTATCTCTGTTTGTTTGTTTGTCTATTTGTCCGAAACTGTTGGACCGATTTGAATGTAATTTTGCATGGTGGTACCTTATATCAATATATCCTCGGTCATCATCTTGAATACTTTTAATCGCGGAAAATTAAAGAGTTCGTGTGGGATAATTAAAAATTACTACGCAAAAGTCGAAAAACAACGCGGGCGTAGCCGCGGGCAGACATCTAGTTATTTATGAATTCCAAGTAAGCAAAGTGCATTGGTGAAAGCAGTAACAGTTGTCGAACCCGTGCACAACGGATGAAATTTTATGCCATAAACGCGACAAAATGACCCATCGGTTATCGTACTTTACAACTGTAATCTTAATTACAATCTGAGCGCCGTAACCGCCTTAATTAAACGACTAGACTGACTTCTGTGTTATTAATTTTAATAACAATAACGGTGGCCATGGGCATAAACTTAGCTCACTTGACATCTTCTCGACTCTTTTCTTCTTCTTATCATGATACTAGTGACCCGCCCCGGCTACGCACGAGAAAATGGTTATTGTGGGTTATCCTTAAGTATATTATGCATTTATTATACACTAGCGACCCGCCCCGGCTCCGCACGGGAAAATGGTTATTGTGGGTTATTCTTAAGTATATTGTGCATGTATTATACATATAAACCTTCCTCTTGAATCACTCTATCTATTAAAAAAAATCGCATCAAAATCCGTTGCGTAGTTTTAAAGATTTAAGCATACATAGGGACATAGGGACAGAGAAAGCGACTTTGTTTTATACTATGTAGTGATAGTGATATTCTTCTCACAAATCTATAATACAACGTGAAATTTAACTTTATCCGCGACACAGTGGTTGGTAGTACTCATGAAACTGAACAACTTTTCCTAAGTGCCACTATATGTTCTTTAGGAAAAGTTGTTTAGTTTCGTGCTACCATTATATTGCGGTTAAACAACTACTTAGTTAAATTTCACTGCGTATATCTTCATACTAATATTATAAAGAGGAAAGATTTGTTTTTGTATGTGTGTGTGTATGTTTGTAATGAATAAACTCAAAAACTACTGAACCGATTTCAAAAATTCTTTCGCCATCAGAAAGCTACATTCACCCTTAGTAACATAGGCTAAATTTGACCACGGGGAAATGCCTTATTCCCACGGGAAAAACTGTGAACGCGGATGGAGCCGCGGCGGAAAGCTAGTATATTATAATTTGTAATGACCAGTTATTCCGCCACAGATAAAGCATTATTCGTAGCTTCGTCATATCCTCGCATGCAGGTGGTAAGGCACGCTAGGCAGTCAATTTAAAGACATATATCAGCAGTTCTGTAGTTGCCCTTCAGAAATTAGTATCTTCCGGCGAGTTCTTCTCCACAGAAGACAGCCAAATTGTGAACTCGCCTCGACGTCGAAAAGTGATTTGTAAAATCTTACTTCGAATAAAACATATTTCATGTCATTTCGAAAAAAAAAAAACGTAATAAATACTTCGGTATTTAATTTATCATTACTACTACGTACCTACTAAATTAATAGCTTGGAGAATCGGTAACCTTTCATAAGTGGCAGAGGTTGGGGTGCATTGCGCGTAGAACCGACAGCCGTTGAGGCAAAAATGTTCTTGAATGGCGGCTGCGTGCCGGAAGACGTAGAGTGGGCAGGCCTCTCACAAGGTGGACCGGTGGTCTGGAGAGAGATGCGGGCAACGCAGGACCGATCGTTGTGGAGATCTTTGGGGGAGGCCTTTGTCCAGCAGTGGACGTCTACAGGCTGAAATGATGACTAGGAACTATTATTTCCATTGGCCTAGTAATATTCCGGAAATCAACATCTATGAATATATAGGAAATCAAACTTATAGGAAATAAACTCATAGAAATATAGGAAATCAACTTATAGGAAGAGCGTTCTAATCATTTGCAACGTAATTGCTTATCTAGCGCAATGTCCTTTAGTTATGATAGGAACTACCATTTAATATTCTATGGTTATAATCTCATTTTACACACCTGGTATTTTGTACTAATATGTATTTAATTCCGGTTAAACTTGATATTTTGCATACTTTTATAACAGTCACCTTTAAGAACCTGCAAGTTTATGCTTGACTTAGGCAATGACTTAGGTAACAGGTAACCTACGGTAGGTGTTACCTACGTAGACGTACTAAACTAGTTTTGGACTTTTCCATACTGTAAGTAGTTTTCCTATACGTCAAATATCGGCAAGTAACTTGAGCAAGAAATAGAAATAGAAATAACTTTATTTGCTTACAAACAAATTAGAACACATATATAAACATATCATTTGGCAGAGAAGCAAGCAAAAAGGTCACTGCTCAGCATAATGTTATAGAATTTTCATTCCATAACGCTGATCTTCCGCAGAACCTTGAAAAATACACTTACAAACTAATAATTATATATCTAAAAGAGGTACGCAGTGGCACTATAACAGAGTACTTAAAAGGTGGCACTATACAGAAGAAGAAAATATTTACCTCTAATTACAAAATTAAAAATTAAATCCAGTTTTAAATTGTGGACGCAACGATAAAATGAATAGCTTAACAGGTAAGGTTATGATAACATAGTAATAATTAAAACAGCATTTGTTTGTATATATGTATAATGTGATACGTAAAGTAGCAACTCCCTACTAATTTTGTTTTTGAATTTCTAATAAGTGTTTTTTTAAAGCGAGCGGGGGTGAGGAATGAGCGCGGGGGGAAGGAAAATAATACATTTTACTATGAATTTTTCGTGAACCTGCTAATTATAATTTTCATCATCATCATTAACAGCTCATATATTATGTCCCCACCGAGGGGCTCGAGCCTACCCTGAAATCAGTGTAAATAGGCTTTAGTCGACCACGCTGGCCCAGTGCGGGTTGGTCAACGTCACACACAACCCATGAATTACTTTGCAGGTGTGTGCAGGTTTCCTCGCGATGTTTTCCTTCACCGTAAGAGCGCCGAATAAACGTACATATTAATTTGAAAATCGAAAGCGTCGGTGGCCAAGTGGCTAGGGCCGTTGACTTCCATTCGGAAGTTCGCGGGTTCGAACCTCGGAGTATAATTTTATTCTACTAAAATTGTGTATACTGCGGTAAGCGACATATTGCTGAGCAGTAATTAATACCAGATTTATTTAAGGATTTATTAGCAGTGGTCGGGAAGAAAGGGCCGTTTTCGAACCTATCGTTCTCTGCACCGATATTTTCTTTTAATTTTCCTTTCTCCGAAGTTAAGACAATGATAAGATAAATTGTATCTACTTGCTTGTACTTAGATCTCAATTTTAAAAAGTAGTAACCAATTGTCAGGCTACCTTCCGGTATTACCGAAAAACGTAATACCGGAAGTTGAAGGGCATATCCATAGTTTTAATAATATCGCCCCTTAATTTCCGATCATCGATAATTAGTTAAGCACTAAGCTTTTTAATGAGTATTTGAGGATAAACGAACTTGCATTCCATATTTCAAAGTTATTTAAAGTACAATAACAAGCTGCTCGCACAGTGTGCGTTCTGGATATCGGTCAAAGTTCGAATCGTTCAACTTCGACCTACAGTTATTTATGAGTTAGGAGACTCGTCGACGATACCGAACTGCGATTCTGGCGTACCGTATCATTGGCGTGTACGCACACTCTGTTCCGGATTCAAACCTTATTTATTTACCTTTTTTATTTTGGGTTGGTTTGGGTAACTTATATTCGAAGCGAAAAACGAAATTCATTGTCGACATTGACGGCCTCGTAGCCTAGTTGGTAGTACATCTGCCTTCTAAGCACAAGGTCGCGGGTTCGAATCCCGCACAAGGCAAACATTCGTGTGATGAGCACTTGTGTTTGCCTTGTGTCTGGATGTTGTATATTTATATATGTATGTATATCAGCTGTCTGACACCCATAGCACAGGCTCTGCCTAGTTTGGGGTCAGGTAGCCGTGTGTGAGATGTCCCACATATTTATTATTATTTATTATTTTATTATTTATTGTGCTTGGGCAGAGATTTGAACCCGCATCTCCTTGGCTATCCGGGCCGTACAGGCGCACTAAGTACCAATTGTGCCACCAAAAAGATACAGTTTGATATACGCTAACAGACGACATCTGTTGAAAAATCTATAAACTAATAAATTACTCTTTAAAATTTTGTGGTGCTTACATACTGAAAAGCACAGCAAAATAAAACTTTTGCCTCGTAAAACGTAGATTAATTGAAAGATTCAATTTAAGAGTCATTGACCGACCAATAATAACCCCACCTGTGTCTGGTGAGCCTACCTAAGGCTAACTACTTATAACTAAGTAATTAATAAACAAACAACAACTACAACAGTGTAAAATTATTATTAAAGTAGCCACAGAACAAAGAAGAAAAGAAAGGCGTAATTATGGATCTAAAGCACAACAGTTACAAATATTTCTGAAAAAGAACCTAAACCAAGTCTGCTTCGTAATGTTACTGAAATCAGTAAAACAACTTCAGTTGCATTTATTACTAGTCCAAGGATCACCCAAATAATTTCATCTCTTTTAATTGATCAGTAACCCAGCAATGTACGTAAAATTGTAGAGAATAATAATAATTGTTTGTTCAGAATCGGTTCGGTATCGAGATAAAATAAGCTTCAAAGCTTCGCGACTGAATAATGACGGTTATTAGTTTATTATAATGTATTTTGTATTTATAAATATACTTTATTGCACATATAAAAAACAACAACTGTTAGAAAGTTTACAGCAAAGGCGAGCTTATCTCCACACAGATCTCTTTCAGCCAACCTATACGTCTACGCAAGTTAGAGAATAAAAAATTAATAATAATTTCGGGACAAAAATGTATTTCTTTTTACTGTGTTTAGTAAAAGCTTTATATTTTTATTCCATCACCTGAGAATCTATAAATATATAAATGAACTAGCTTTTGGCTCCGCGGCTCCGCCCGCTTTTCCTTTACGTTAAGATTGTGGAATGAACATACATATGAATTCGAAAATCGAAAAAACATTGGTACGTGTCGAAGGTTGAACCCGCCATCTTCCGAATGGAAGTCAACGGCCCTAGCCACTTAGCCACCGACGCTCTATCTGTCTTACTTCCACGTAGGGAATTTTAATATTTTGTTGCGTAAGAAACGTACGAAAGCTTGTTTGATTCTGAAATTATGTTATAATGTTTGATATCGCCATTCGATACGGAGAAAGGAGAGCGTTACAGATACGTTTATACGACTTTATGGCTCGTAAAGAGTACTGCCTAGTACTTAGCCTATAAGGATGCCAAAGCAAATCTAGGTGATTCGGATTTTAGCAAGATTGAACATTTAACGGCAGCAAATCACGACACGATTGTTAAGTTTAATGGGTTACAAAGATGTTGTTTTAGTTTTAACACACCAACGGATGGTTAAAGCTAACAAGTTTTTGGTTTATTAAATAGGTTTCTATACAAAACTCTTAGTTTAGTATAATTCTTGCTTGCTTATCGCAAGCAAGATTATTATGGGTTTAAGGTTAACCTCAAACCCTGCTGCCAAAATCACGTGGAATTATTGGGCCGCCTAATGCTTTTATCCATAGTTGGTGGCCGGCCAGTTCCGAAACCAACGGCTATACGTGCCTTCCGAAGCACGAAGTCATTTTTCTATTCAGACAATCAGAGATTATTTTTTTAATTACATCGCATATTTACGATATGAAAACTTTTTCACAGACGAGATAACCTATCGAGACTTTGGTTTTACATTGAACCATTTAGGCCTTAGTATAATATTACTCAATAGTTTAGAAAATAACTTAATCACGTTATAGATTGATTGTATTGATTTTTAACTGATTGAGATCGTATTCGTTATCGGAGACTAGTGCGGACCTTAGATATCGATTTTTTAGCTATTGGCCCCGAAAAAAAAGTTCAAGATGGCGGCCAAAAAGTTTAATTTTAAAATGTTGTACCTTCTCTATCTACCTTACTTTCACCTTGTTCTGTCCGTTTTCGTTCTTAAATTCTAAGAAAACAAGGTTTTCCATTCGGACCACGTGACTGACAGAAACCTACGTCATTTTGCGCTGTTCATCCTTGTCTATTAACACGCATTCGACAAAGATTGAACAGCGCAAGATGACGTAGGCTTGTGTTAGTCACGTGGTTCGAATGGAAGACCTTGTTTTCTTAGACCATGATCACTTCCTAGTAAAGTTTGTCGAACTACAGTGTTGTCGCACTAACGTTCATCAAACTAGAATTATCCGACACAGGGTAGCGGAGTCAATATTAGTCAATAGTTTTGAAAATAAGTCAATCACGTTAAAGATAAGTCAATAACAGTTTGACAGCAACCTTTAAAGTTATTGACAGGTGCTGTCAACGGGCCAACACCATATCCGTTGGCTATTCGCAAATAGGCCTGCCTAGCCTGCTTAATATTCGCAATATGTCCTCACCTGTTTGCACAGAGCTCCGAATTAAATATAATACGTTCCAATATTGTTCTAATCGCATTGTTGAATTACGTTATTGTTTAAAAACAATATGTTTAAGTGATGTAAACGTATATCTATTGTTAAAAATCTAAATAAAAATGTCGTTGTAACAGTCTATCTTCTAACTAGTAAAGTAACCAAACCAATAGTACAAAATGCGAAAGTGTAACTATTTGTTTGCCGTTATTTCATACTAAAATTAACCAACGGATCTGACACAAATGAACGAACGATCGCGAAAGTAAAAGTAGATTTAGTGGATTATTGTTTTGGTCATTTATGAACTCAGATCCAATCACCCAACATGAGATCCAATCTTATTAGATTACCCAACATGAGATCAAGATACCCAACTTCCCGTCAAAACTGCAAAGGCGTCGTGTTTGGGCTCTTATGCTTTATAGAGGTATTTTTAACAATCAATTTCATTATCAACATAAGGAGACAAAGGTGTTCTGAAAGGCTGGCAGCACTGCTTACAGTTTACACAGTTGGCAATAATGACAAACCGAACAATGACCGCGCAGACCTCCTTAGTTGACATTTTACAAAACATCGGTTATAAATAACCGACTCCCACTGAATCACCGGTTTCCCATAACGGTGGTAAACCGTTACTGTTACATCTCTGTTATTGTAACACTCGGATGTTACATGGATGAAGAATGTTACATTTATCGTTCTATTGCTATGTTTTGTACAGACATAGCGAAGGCTAGTGAACGATTTCAGTGTGGCCAGAATGCTCGGCCCGCACCAGTGAAAAATATTATGCCGGCAATAACCAGACCGATTATAGAGTTTCGACGCTTGATTTTCTTCCATTGATCACTATAATTTAGACACTTAAGTTCTTTTGTTTATTTAAGTAATATATTTTTATCCGTCAACAAATATTGTTATTAACAATAATAGTCCACAAAATCTAGGCACGCGTGTGCTTGTTTTAGTCTATAGTGGCTATAACCAAAAAAAAAAAAAAATATTGAGAGTAAAGTATTTTCAGAATCCTTAATCTTGGCAGGCGGATGTCAAATCGCATGTATTAATAATAATAATAATAATAAGTGGGACATCTCACACACGGCCATCTGACCCCAAACTAGGCAGAGCCTGTACTATAGTTGCCAGACAGCTGATATACATACATATATAAATATACAACATCCAGACACAAAGCAAACACAAGTGCTCATCACACGAATGTTTGCCCTGGGCGGGATTCGAACGCGCGACCCTGTGGGCAGTAGGCAGACTAACCAACTAGGCTACGGGGCCGACTAAATGTATTGTCAGTAGCACAACGGTGGCCATTCTTAAAAACTTTTATGTTCCATTATTATTTGTTTATTCCTAAAATACAATTCATAAGAACTTTATTTTTATTTCCATTCACCTACGTTTGTGTCGTAAAAATTCAACGAATCAAGGTTCACTGCACTTGATTCATAAGAACGTTCGTAATCGCTGTAGCTACGTTAGTCTGTACACGCCCTCGCGTTGATTTACAAGATGCAGTTAAGTCGAATGTAGTTTCACACGGCCGGACAGTGATCGATCGAAGTGAGGCAACACTAAAATAACATGGCACAATTACTGTTCTGCACTTACTATTACAAATTACATTCACAGATGTAGAAGTAGACATACTGAAGAATGACACTTTGTATGTGTTATCTGTCAGGCTATCAAGACTAAACCGCTGAACTGATAGCGATAAAATTGCAATGTGATGAGTTGGCATCATATTCAATGGGTAGGACATGTAGATCTTTATTACCATGAGAGGGGAATATCACATACCCATATGTAAGTAAAATTATAACGCGAGCGAAGCCGGGGATTGAAATCTATCAATTAAGCTGCTTCAGAAATAATAATAATGTAAACTTCTTCATAGAAACTGTCCGTTTGTAATGACTTGTAGATTTTTTATATTCGAGATGAAGTTCATTTAAAAAATTGCTAAAACCGTTCACTAAAACGTGCCCTTTCATTGTTTGCTATAACCATATTTAAAACTATCGATAAAGCTTATGTATTATTTATCAATCGTCCAAATGGAGACATGATTTGTAATTACATACTACTCGTCTATTTGCCATTTTGTACGCGGCGCTACTAGCTTTGCAGAAATGGAAATGGTAAAGTTGACCCTAAAACAATAGGGCTGTCCAAAAAAAAAGTACAATTAAAGACTTTTCTGTCTATTATTTTTACTGTAGACATCCTCTGGCTAAAAAGATAGAAGGAAATGCATTTTTCACCAAAAAAGACGTTTACAAACTTAATAAATACCTAGGTATTATTTTTTCATTTTGATGTAGGTACTTAGATACATAATTTAGAGCACAATAACGTATTTTATTTTTACCGTGGGTATTTTTTTTAAAAAACGCCATGAATACATGATGCATGATTGTTACAATAAACTGCATAGATGTGTCAGTAAACTTAGTAGTATTATAATAACCTATGTAATTTACATCTGACACATGGTATAAGTACCTACAAGCGAAGTTGGCAAATGTGGCATATTAAACTACCTACTTCATTCATAGTAATTATAGAACTTACAATAAGAGGAAGCAGGAAAAACAAATAACTTCTGTGTCTTAGTAATATGTGTAGGAACATTAATCCGCCTTTAACATTTTTTCCCGTCTCGTAATGTGGTGATACATTTCCTGAATAATGTTAAATAATTTAATTTCTCATCGTTTTTAGAATTGCATCTTTCTTAGAATAGAATAGAATATACTTTACATCACACTAGAAAAAAAAAACAGTACCTACAGTAAAATACACAAAAAATAATAATAAAGAAATTGTACTTGTAAGCAACCTTTCTTCATTCTTTACGTGCAAGTAAAAAGGATTACTTAAAATAAAATAAAAACATTGTATTGTTAAAAATATATTAAACAGATGCAATGCAAAGAGAAGCCAAAAAATCAAACAAAAACAAGTATTGCAAAATAGCCTATAACTTTAAATACCATAGACTATCTTCAGTACGGACGGACGGACAAATACTCAAATCCTATGGTTCCATATTGTTTTTGAGGTACAGAATCTAAAAAAAAATCCATTGTCAACCCTAAAAGTCCATGGAAGTATACACTAGCGGGAACAGAAGTCATGGAGTCGGACTTCTACACCATCAATATTAATACTCATCATCATCATCATCATCTCAGTTGAAAGACGTTCACTGCTGGACAAAGGCCTCCCCGAAGCCCAGCCCATTACCACTTAAGTTTAGCGATTCTTCAAGCTATGTCGGCGACTCTGGTTCGCCTGCAGATCTCATCATTCCTGATTCGATCAGGCAAGGAAACTCCAAGCATAGCCCTCTCCATCGCTCTTCGGCTTTTAATATTAATACTATTGCCGGTTAACTGTCTCCGTGGTGAGGAAAATATATTGTAATAGTCTGTGGTAATAGTTTAAACAACATACGGCCTATTGTCAGACAGAAGTGCTAGCGGGAATCATTAGGTATTTATTGTTACTGCACCTGGCAACTTACCAAGAGAAGGTCTTCGTACCCAGAGCCGTAAACAGCTGAAAAAAAACGGGTTTAGTTTATTAGATTCTATGGCTCTAAAATGTTTGGAGGTTTCGGATTCGAATCCATTGTTTTTGTTTATGAAATAAATGGTTAACCAGGGGAAGATTTACACAAAGCCACAAGTAACAAGATGTTCATTTAGTTAGTTTCAAATGTGAACTAATTGTATAAAAAACATAAATATGTGGAGACGTCTCACACACGGATATCCGACACCACACTAGGCATAGATTATATACTTACACATACATTTATTTATTTATTTATTTATTTATTTATTTATACATACATAAATAATAAAATACATTCAGACTCAAGCACACTATATTTGCTCTGAGAGAAATTCGAACCCGCTACCCTGTGCTTCGAAGGCAGATGTACTACCAACTAGGCTACCTAGCAAAGCAAGGACTTAACATTCACATGATTCAAGTAACAAGCAGCAATTAATTGCTTTAAGTTAGCTTATTCGTGTCACCTGCACCTATAGGCGCCTACGCAAATAACGATTCACCAATAAATCTATAGATATATCTATAGGTATACATTCTACTATAAATTTATAGTTCATTGCGCAACATACAGGTCTCAAGTGTTGTGTTTATCTTATTGGCTAAGTCGTGGCTAAGTCAATAAATGAATGAATTGTTAAGATCTCGAATTATGTGTCCCCACCGAGGGGCTCGAGCCTACCCTGAAAACAGGGTGAATAGGCCTTAATCGACCACGCTGGCCCAGTGCGGGCTGGTCAACTTCACATACAACCTTTGAATCACTTCACAATTGTGCACGGGTTTCCTCACAATGTTTTTCTTCGCCATAAAAGCGTCGAATAAATGTTCATGATTTCGAAAATCGAAAACACATTGGGACGTGCCGAGGCTTAAACCCGGGAAGTTCCGAATGGTATTCCACTTCCTTAGCCGCTTAGCCACCAACGCTCTTATAATCCGAAGTTAATGTGTATAAAATTGTAATTTGTGGATTGTAGACTACAAATAGTTTAGTGGAACAGGATTTAACTTGTCTAGGAATGTAAAAGTTTGTAAGTGACAATTAAGTATGTAACCTAAATACCTATCTATAGCCCTGTACCTATAGTAATGCCATTTACGGAGATCGTACAGCATACTTATTTTGATGTATTTTCTTAGAGAGAGTAAGCGGCGGCTCAGGAAATGCTGAACAAATGCTCAGTCATTGGTATTAAAGTAAAGTAATTGTAGTGTTTTATTCGATGATCCTCTTAATTTGGGTATTGTGATTTTCTGATATACATAACTTGATCATTATAATCTAAATACCTACTCATATGATTGGAAACACGTTAGAAAATCGCGCCAAAATAACACCTTCTATTATCTTTTTGTACTTCAACATACTCGTAAGATTTGACGTAGAAACTTGGTCACAATCACAAGATATCGTACCTTACTAAAATCTATTTTCAGTTTTTTTTTGTACTTAATTAATTGAAAAAAATAAAATAAATAAAAATTACTATTCTGTAAATAAATAAGTAAACTTACTTAATAATTTATCATTTGCAGACAAATTTAAACCAATAAGATGTCCTAAGTGTGTATTTCAATATGCAACGGTTGTATTTGTTACCTGGAGTCGTAAAGAGGGTTTCTGAGCTGCGCCCGCGCCGGTACAAAGCCACATTCAATACGCAATCAATTCGACGCGCACGCAACTAACCTCTTAACCGCAGATAAAATAAACCTTATACTGGGCTCCATTCTGGCGTGGCCGCTAAAATCTCTAAATTTAAGTCGTTAATCGCTTTCATTCATATTATAAAGATTCATATTAAAACCTTTCCGGTTTTTTGTATTGTGTGTATGTTTGTAATGAATAAACTATAAAAAATTAATTTACCATTAGAAAGCTACATTCACCCTAACATAGGCTACCTTGGGCTACCTTTTACCGCAGGAAAATGCCTCACTCCCACAAAAAAAACTGTTAATGCAGGCGGAGCCGCGGCGAAAAGCTAGTCATTCATATATGAATCGAAAAGGATGGGAGATAAATAAATTTAATTTTGAATGAATGATTTTTAAAATAAGCTGAGCAGTGTCAAATTCAGCTTAATTTAGTCGGTATGTTTTTAAATGCCTGCTAAATTAGAACACACTATGCGTAAAAACGAAGTTTGACGTCTCTAAATTAAATAAAATAAAAATTAAATAAAATATGTTTTATTGCTTTAACAATATTTTTCTTAATAGTAACATAGATTAGAGCTTCCAGGTAAGCCAAGTAGTTAAGTTGCCAATCACTTGTCCCTTTTCGTTCTTAAGAACTGAAAAAATGATTTTTAAATTTAAGATAGAGCGTAATATTATGTAGAATTGGGCACACTATTATACAAGTGTAACAAAATTAGCGCACGCACAATATTTTAGGGAGCAACCTACCCATGAACCTGAAACCCTGAAAACCTTCCCCAAGGAACGTAAGCTGAAATATGAAAAAAAAAAACTAAACAGTAGGCTTACTACGTAAGAAGCGACAAGCTCAAGAGGCTGTCAAACGCGACATAGTGAGTGACATTAGAGCCATAGTAGTTCTGTCAATATGTCGTGTTTGACAGCTTCTCGTGCTTGTCGCTTCTTACGTAGTAAGCCTACAGTTCTAAAACGGTAACTACTTGGTCAAGGTATCAAAGTACTATTCGCGTCAATAAATAATATGATAGTTAGAAATCGAAAGAGCCAAGTTCTACAATAAAATTGTTATTACCCTTTAATAGTCACTAACTGTAAACTCAAATAAACCTTACCCATAATGTTTTGTAAATTATGTCTTAAAAATATAATTTTAGATATATTTAATTGTACTTATTTAATTTTAGTTATATTTAATTGTATTAAATTTTAGTGATGATAAACGAAATAAAGTCAAATTGTATTGTAAAGTAAATACAAGCTAAACTTTAGACTTCATACCGTTCTTATGCCCTTTAAATAAGGGAGAGAATCGCGATGCGCGTTTTCAATATACCCTGCAACAACATAAATTGACCGTACCGTGCTTGCTTATCGTTTGGTTTCGAGGTTAACCTACCTCACAAACTCTGGTGTCATAATGATTAAGCCACATAAGTCTTCTAACATGGCTCCTATAACGACTACACCCCTTGATAGTAGCCAGGACCAACGGCTTTACTTGCTTTCCGAGGCACGGAATCATCTTTCTTTTCAGACAGTCAGGTAATTCAGCCTGCAATGTCCTAACTTAACTGGGGAAGGTTCACAAAGTGATGCTTGTTCTACAAGTCCCCACCGGGATTCGAACCCGGAACCTCCGTAATGGGAGGCGAGCTTTTAACCACTCGACCACGGAAGCAGCCAAACATGGTTTTACAATTTCCATACATTGTGTGACAAATAAATGAAAGACGTAATCTTTTCAACCGTTTTAGTTGGTTGAGGTCAGTTATGTCAATATTTGGTGATAAAAACTTATCTTTTACGGCTGTCGACCTCAATTTATTTTATCTTTCTTATCTCTTGTCAGCCTAGTGGTCCCCACCCAACTTAGAAATAGGCCAACTCATTCTGTAAATTCATTTGATACCCAAGAAATAATATAAAAAGACACCTGTGGAGTTTCTTCGGCGAGTTCTTCTCCACAGAAGACAGCATATGGTTTGCTGAACTCTCTACTGATTAAATGTAACTTTGACTTACCTAAGTAATGTAGAATGTCCAAAGATAAAAAATACAATTCTATATTTTATGTACAACACAAAAATCAGAATCACTACATAGTATAAAATAAAGTCGCTTTCTCCGTCCCTATGTCCCTATGTCCCTATGTCCCTATGTCCCTTTGTACGCTTAAATCTTTAAAACTACGCAACGGATTTTGATGCGGTTTTTTTTAATAGATAGAGTGATTAAAGAGGAAGGTTTATATGTATAATACATGCATAATATACTGAAGGATAACCCACAATAACAATTTTCCCGTGCGGAGCCGGGGCGGGTCGCTAGTATAACATAAAATAAAAACAGAACATACGGACAGACTCATAACTTCATAATTTTTTGCTTACAAAGGCAACAACTGCGGTCCCCAACCTTCCTACAAGTTGTGAGGATTGAGGCAATTGTCATTGGACAGTGGTCTAATTCATTAGGCTAATAGTACAGTGGGCTAATATTACTTCGTATGCTCTACTTTTTTAAATATTTTCTCATTATTCAACTATAATATTATTATAACCAAGTAGATCTTTGGCGTCTTTACTACTGTGGAACCATAAGCTTCATCTAGTTATTTATGTACTTGCGACATAACATATTAAATACACATTTAACTAGGAAGAACAGAAGCAAGTTGTCGCGCCATATTGGCCGTGACAAATGAGTTAGTGGCAGATAGTAAAACTAAACTAAAATGTCCGGCAGGAAGACTTGGCTCATGTATTCAGGTTTTACAATATAATAAACTCTGCCTACGTGTTGTGTTGTTTTCACGTAGTTTTGCTTTCGTGTGTGTGTGATTGTGTGGGTTTGTATGTAAGTAGAGCAAAGTGGCGCAAAGTATACTTGCGCCAAAACCAGAAAAAAAGTAGAGCAAATAAATAAAAAAAATACATTCCTTTAGTTACTAATAATTAAAAAAACAAAAATTAATAACACTTATATATTTCGCATTCTGATTTCGCAGCGAAAAATTATGAAAAATTCGGAAGCAATAAAATTATCTTTTCTTTCTATCTTCGCTTTTACAACTGTCTGAACGTGAAAAAGTTAGGTTACAAATGACATTATAGCAAAGGTCGTAAATCTAACCCCCCCGTCAAAAAGATTTCATTCTCATATCTTTATATTTATTTTTGTTTGTTCCAGACGGTGTCAGAGCACACTGCGCCGGCGCAAGAGATGCAGGCTCGACATAGCTTCTGGTGGCACCTGCTCATCGATATGCCGATATTGCTGCTAGGTAAGCATTTTTTTAATTATGGGCTAAAGGAACCAGTAACTGGGTGTATTAAAATTTAAAAAGGTCTCGTGTTCAACCCTGCTGTGGAGAGCCTGTGCAGGGCCCAGGCTGAATAAGCAAATAATCGATATCAGGGTGCTTTTCTTAGATAATTGCCTGAAAAACATTGCTAACTAAGCAAATTGGCTGCCGCAATAGGTGCTGTTGCAACGTTTTATTTTTTAAATTACTTGTAAGTTTTTTTTTTGTTCTGTAAGAACAGACGACAAACAATTTGCGTTGTACTATAATATGCGACCGAAAATCAGACTTTTAACAACTGTATGAACAAGTAAGGTATCTTTTCATATCACGATTGTCACGTCTCAGTAAAATATCTATTTCGTAAGCCCACCGTGGGACAAACAAGACAGAGACGATCCCTTGAGATTGGAGGTGTATATCATTACGTCACGAGTCGCGTCGCACGCGCAACTATTTGATCTCATTCCGATTGGAAACACTTGTGATTGGTGCCTGCTAACCGCAAGAATATTGTGGTTAAAGCCCCTATTCTAAGCTACAATTCAGGAGCTTAATTTGATGTTCATTGCGCGGTCATTAGTTTTAAAAGGTGATTAGATTAATTCTATTGTCATTATACCGACTACGCAATGTAGATTGAGCTTGTGTTTTATCGTTTTATAAATTGAAGCATCGTGCAACGAGGTAACTAGAGGAATAGAATAATGTGTGGTTAGGCACAATGTCGGGCTGCTTGATCATTTATACCTTAATAAAAGAAATCAACATGTAATGATATAGCCAAAAACATTTACTACATTATTTCAAAATGGTTTTAACATTTACTTATATTAAGTAACTACAAATCAATTTATAGATAAGATCTTTCACAACTTTTATACATTTTCCTCTTAAAATTTTAACTTCACTAAGTGCCTGTCACCTGGAAGAAATTGCTACTCAGCAATAAGGCCACCTACTTGTACACTTTCTATCTTTTTTATAAAGTATAAAGTATATTCTATTCTATTATATATAAAATATAATGGTCTTCTATTGAAATGAAAAAATAATATTAAATAAATTATACATATTAAGTTAACGAACTATCTATGTAACATAACAACCAAATCCACAGTAAAGTTCAAAGAAGCCCCGTTGTATATTTTAACATAAACTAAAAAACTTTATCACTTTCTAAATTATTAAGATAGTAATTTATCAGGTTTCCGCAAGACAATTTGTTAAGTCTAATAGTAGCCATATATTTTCCGGATGCAGTTTATATAAAACAGTATGTAAACATCATGGTGAATCTTTCGTGGGATTGCGAGCCTATAAACCGCGTTTCGGAGCGGATATTTTAATATATTATTGTAAACTTTGATTGCAACATTGCTACATTCTAATATAGTTATTTGAACTGTGTAGAGTTTACAAAAAGTACTGGCAAAGTACGAGTCGGTCTAGGAGGGTTTTTACAATCTTAAATAAAAACAGTTCGTCCATCACGAAAATGGATGCTTGAAGATTTATGTAAATAGTTCTTAACTTTTTTACTGTGACACTGTTATCTTCATTTAAAAATTAAATATGAACAAATTCGGATATATTTATTGTCAACAGACATAGACATTATACATAGATATATATATATTATATATAGTATACCACACCACACCTTATGCTAAAAGACTTTTTGACTCTCCTGCGGCAGAGATAAAAAATTCCAAGACAAAAAAATTGTCCCTTATTATAAAGCATACTGATGCTAAGAAGAAAAATAAAACGTCGACATATTATTCAAATATGGATGACATAGTTTTTACTTTTTAACTTAGATAGCGTATTAGGATGACAGCCCATTTCGTGAAGATGAGACAGCCCATTTACGTGACAAAACCATTGCATTGTAACATTATCCCTTACCCACTCAAAATTAGAAACCGAGATAAAATAAAACAATAAGTGGTTACTTTTTTAAGATAAAAAGACTAAACAATAGAAATCTGTGTTGTGGTCATCTAATCTCCAAGTGGGTGGTCAGGATTGTCAGGATACGTGATATCAGTGACGTCAGGGACTCTGAATGTCAACAAACATTGCCTGGTGGACTGTCAAGGGATGTCATGAAACTCACTTGTAGTGATGAGTCTGGTCATAATAATATGCTTGCTTGCTTGTCCTATGGGTTTCGAGGTTAATCTACCTTACAAACCTAAAAATAGGATAGTAGAGACAGGCAGGACCAACGCCTTTTCGTGCCTTACGAAGCACGGAACCATAGCAGTTCAACGATTGTCATGCTGCTGTTAAAAAAAGGATAAAAAGAAAATTATATTTTTGTATCAATTTTATATAGAACTCAAATTTGAGCTATTTCTAATAAAGTCAAAGTATTTTTTTATTAACTTTAGGATATTTAAATCACTTATTTATTTGCCAATTTTCTTTTTTAGTGAGTTTAAAAAAAATTACTGTCTTCTTTGGAGAAGAACTCGAAGAACGCGAGAAAGGAAACGGAAACGAAAGAAGGAAAATAATAGTTTTAATGATAAAATAGAAGAGCAATAGAATACTTACATACATTTATAGCATATCAACATGCTATAAAATTAAAAGCCGCTTTTAAAATGTCATCAAAAATGGACAAACTGTCGTCAAAGTGGGTGGTCTAGGGAAGGCAAAGATCGTTCAGACATGCAACCAAAAGTGACACATGACACCTTGACACCTTCGTGACACCGAGACGGTTTGTTGACATAACACGACACAGTGTGGTCGAGAATTCTAACATATTAACTACACGGCTACTTAAAATATTCCTCTTTGATTCTTAGATCGTTTTCATTTATTTTATAACATGCGACTTCAATCATACTAGTCATCATCATTCTAATTATAAAGAAGAAAGATTTGTATTTGTGTGTGCATGTTTGTAATTAATAAACTCAAAAGCTACTAAACCGATTTCAAAAATTCTTTCACCATTCGAAAGCTACATTCTCCTTGAGTAACATAATAATATGCTACCTTTTACCGCGGGAATTTTTTTCATTCTTACGGGAAAAACTATTAACGCGGGCGGAGCCGCGGCGGAATGCTATTATATATTTTTATATTATTATATATTTTTCATACATTTCAGTTTGTTAAGATTTGTTTGGGAGAAAATTGAGTCTAAACATTTTAAGTTTTCTGCTCTAGTTTCTTTTTAATTAAAAAATATGTAAAATTATTATCTAGATCATTGTCAAAATACTATGTGTACTATACTATGCATATAAACATGCTCTCGCGCAATCTCAAGTAACAATTTTCCAGACATTGTTTACACTTCGTGTGCAAATCGATACCTTGTTATGCGCATTCAAATCGTCAAAATTGCATTCAAACTATTTTAACGAAGGCGACTTGATTGCACCGACTAAGGCTGCTTTTCCACCAGAGCTGTGCGAGGTAGCTAAGCGGTGTAATCACTTCATTTTCGTAGCCTAGTGATTCTATTGGTGGATTTTTTCCTCGCACACCGCTTAGCTACCTCGCACAGCTCTGGTGGAAAAGCAGCCTAATTCTGAAAATCGCTCCTCTCTTTTACATTCGTTATTATGTATGAATTCGAAAGTCTGTTGTTTGTTATGCAAATTCTATGTGCTTATTGGTTACACTGGGAAATAGCAGAAAAGGAAAATTGCACAGTATTTTTTTTAGCAAAGAGAATTAAATAAAAAAAAAGGAATTATTATTTTACGTGTTCTTTTCTTTGATGGTATTTTGAACCTTAATTTTATGAACGACATTTAGTAGGTAGTAAGTAATTAACTCAAGATTTTAAACGGTGCCATAAAAATAACATTATATTATTTAGTAATAAGTAGATACCACATTTTAGCAAGTTTCACACACCGTTTAGTAAAATGTTAATTAGTATTTATTTGATAAAAAATATAATGAAGAACACAATTGTCTATTGAATTCTGACAAAATACCTACAAATTTTAACGGGCCGTTTGTATGAAAAATAGTGTATATTCTTTCTTCCGAGAAAAAGTTTATATAAAAAAAAGTTGCTTAAAAATGTTGACTAAACATTACATTTCAGTATCTGCTAATGCGGCTGCACATCCCGTATAAATTAAGGTATTAAATTCTAAGTGTTTGGTAGTTAAACTTTAACTACCTAACTTCTCGAATACCTACTTTAACTGCTTAGTTAGCACTTCCCATTTAGAGCCGCTTGCTTAAAAACAACTTACCTTTATCTAAGTCTGTTTGCCCTTCATTAACTTTCACCATTCTCGTAACTTACTTTTAAAACATCCATTAGACTTGACATGATTGAGAAAAACATCTATTACATACATTACCACATAAGTTAGTAAATAAACATTACATTAGAACAAAGTGGCGGCTTAACAAAAATAAAATTCGACACCTACAACCAAAGAGTTTTGAAGAGCCGCTTTAGAAGCGGCTCTTCAAAACTCTTTGCCTACAACACATAACAGTAAGCATAACCTGCCTTCCTAACTTGACCACTGTGACAAACTTATATCCCTTACCGAGCTGTCAAAATACCATGACAAACCCACCATATTGAAATGCTTAGCTAGGAGCTAGGGCTGCCCCGCGAGCTTGAGCGTTCACGATAATTATAATAAGCTCTTCAAGTGTAAGTAATAAGCTCTTCATGCAAAAATGCTGAGAACGTTTAGAAAAAGTTTTTTTTTCTTTCTTTAAAAAAAAAACAGTTTTACCCGCTTTCATCTCCTGGGTGAGGGCTGAGAATTAGAGTTACCTCCTTGGCAAGTATATCGCTGAGCCTTAATTACAAGACAATATCATTGTATACTTTTTAATTAAAGATTTCTTATTTTGATAGCTAGGCAAGGGATAGGTATACATAGTTTGTAGAGCATACAAACATACATATGTCGTGGCCAAATCGCTGAATTGATCATTTCATGAAATGGTTGACCATTTCGTGAAGTGTTCACGTTTCATGAAGTGGCCAACTAATGGTAACCAAATCATTAAACGACAAACGTTTAGCGATTTGGTCACCCACGTTTGACCATATCGTGAAAATAGGGTAACCATAAAATATTTAATGAAAACTCAGAACAATTTTGTTACGTACTTGTTTATTTTTAGTTGTTTAAATTTACTATGGAATATTAAAATAATTTTAAAATAAGTATAACAAACTTACTTAATCTAAAAAGGCACATGGACGTACGCGCTCACACGTACTGAACCACACGTGACATCTTTGGCGCGCACTAGAGTTTTATAGGTATCTCAAGTTCTTGGTAGGAATGTTTCTTTACCTGAGTCTTCATCGCATACTTACTAATTAGGTAACTCTTATATTATTTATAAAAAATATAGGTAACTTCGCTTACAAGGGCCGCCATCTTGACACAAACAAAGCGCTTAGGCGCTTACAGCGCCTCTACCGGTAGTCAATGAAACAATTCCACGATATGATCGATTATGATTGATTATTTCATGAAATAGCAGTGCGTCCAGCTGGCCCTATCGTCAAACGATTTCTTATCATTGATCTGGTCTGGGCACATCATGATATGGCCAATGGACAGTGAAATATTTCATGAAATGCAACCATTTCATTAAATGGCCGATCATTTCATGAAATGGGCAATTCTACGATGCGGCCACGACACATACACATAGACACAAACACACATACACATTGTTTGTATGTTTGTTTGTAGAGCTAGAAATGAAAATCCACTTGCTTTATCCATCGTCTGGCCTAACCTTATTAGTAGTCCATCGGCCGCATCGCACCAAATACGGTGGAGCAATCGGACCATATCCGGTGGTGTCAGGGGATCATTATAAACACTTTCCCGGGCTCCAGTTTAGTATTCTTAGTATTCTTCGTGGTGACTTGTTTCTGACGTAATTGACGGATTTTATTGGAACGTAACTGGTTCCGTCGTAATAAAAATATTCTTTGTAGGATACTAGTTAGATGCAGTTTCGTATACGGCCACGGCTGAATGTTGAAGCCCAGTTAGCGGTATTAAATTGCTTATAAAGAATATTAAATGAAGATATCTTACACACGGCCATCTGACTCCAAATTGAGTAAAGCCTATTATATCTATGGGTGTCAGATAGATGATATAAATACATTTTTAATTATGTAGGATATTTCACACACGGCCATCTGACCACTAGCTAGGCAGAGCCTGTACTATGGGTGTCAGACAGCTGATATACATTAATACATAACATCCTAGACACTGGGCAGACACAAGCGCTTCACACGAATATTTTGCCCTGTGCTTCGAAGGCAAACGTACTAAATTAGGGCTACGCTACGGGGCTGTCTATTGCACGAGTACAAGTTTTGTTTTGATTTGATTGTCATTATAAGAAGTAAGCTTTTTACCGTTTTGAAGAACAGCAGACATTCCTCTACTTTCTCACAAGAATTACAGCTATCTCATTTCTCAAAACAACCATGTATCAACATGGAGTAGAATTCTCAAAACTTCCTTCAGAATCCAATCAAGTGTTGAACTGGCCAGAACAATCGATAAAATCGTATTCTTCGGATCGATTTACCAATTACATGTCCCATGCATGCTCGGCTTAAATAAACACTGGCCTTTATAACTAGATCACACTCTCAAAATTAGAATAAATTATTTTAAATACACCAAAGTAATTTCGAAATACTCGTTAAAAAGACTCGTTACTAATGTACAGCCTACTCGTTTCAAAAATAGCTGATATTATAATTATTTATTAGGCGTTTTTTCTATGGTAGCTTAGTAAAATGAAATTTTAAAAGTGTGGTACTAACTTTTGCAAGACAATATAGGAGAGTTCCGGTGGAGTTTCTTCGCCAGATTCTTTTCCACAGCACACTTTTCTTTTCGAACTGATATCTCATAGTCTCTTATTTAATATTCTAAATTATTTATCTTTATTTAGACATGTTCTACAGCTTCATTTGTGTAACTAACAACAACTGCGATCCCCAATACGCCTGCTAAGCGTGGGAATTGTGAAAGTTCTTAAATCAGTTGTAGATTGTTAAATTCTTTACGAGAAATAGCAAAAGCTGTTCATTATAGAGAATTAATAGTCAGTCTTACTACTGATTTATAACCTTAATCATAAAAACCATTAAAGTTTCCATTAAGGGTTGGAAATCGGTCTTTAATCATCGCAACGGAACATAGCTATTAGTTGGTTGTTAAAACACGAAACCTCTCTTACCTTTTAACCAGTAAAAACTTTATTTAAAAACGCTGAAAAAAGAAGACGTTGAAAATTATTTTTGCACTGAAAAGTAATAAATCGATCGTTTCAGTTTTATAAAAAATGTAGGGACGTCAAGTATTTATAGATATAAAGAAATATGGATAAAAAATCACTCAAAATCTTTATCTATTTATAATATTCATAATACTTTATAAAAAATATGTAGCTTGCAGAACAAAAAGGCAAAGTAAAATGGGTTCCGGCTGCTATCCATTCTTTTGCTCCGCGCAGTCGGATAAAAATGGCATCGGTTACTAAAATAATATAATTATAAAAAAATATAAATTGAATACATCATTACAAATAGTATTATAGGAATATTATTCAGCAGCATGATTTCGTAATTCGCCCACAAAACTGTATATTTTTTAAGATTGCTGTTATCATCTTTAGTATTATTTTATACTAGCCTTCCTTCCGCCCGCGTTAACAGGCTTTCCCGTGGGAATGAGGTATTTTCCCGCGGTAAAAAGTAGCCTATGCTATGTCACTCTACATCCTTTCAACTAATCATTGTATAATAGTATAAGGTACAGTTAGTATGTTACCTGAGTGTGGCAGCACAGCCAGAGCGACAGACTCTATGCTGAAAATCAATTCGATTGGTTGCTTAATTAGGGCGTGAAGAAAGGACAAACAAACAAACACACTTTCGCATTTATAATATTAGTATGGATATGGATATATGTCCCAACCGAGGGGCTCGAGCCTACCCTGAAATCAAATTAAATTTGAAAGCCATATTTAATGCAAAATGCACATCTCGATCACCCAAATAGACCATACGTTGTAAATAAATAAAAATACACTGTGTTTGTGAAATGACCCTAACGCTTGCTAATTGCTAGAACGAAACGCAGCACAAAGTTTTCTTTGCGTTCGATTTACAGCAATCCTAACTTCACCATCACGAATAATATACTTCTTCGATGTTTTTGGTAAAATTGTAACTGTACTATTTATATTTTTGTTTCGTTTTTGGTAATTTAAACTCTATTCGCTTGGTTTTCAGTGTTAAACATGTGAATTACTAATGTTGTTGTGGATGTAATGTGGATGCATTGTGTTAATTCAATCAAAACAAGTCTCGAATTTATTCGATTAGCGGAATTATACAGAGGAAATTAGGTACTATATGTATGTATGTAGGTATTTGTTCTTTTTTCAATTGATTTCCGCGTTTTTGCATATATTTTGAGCGGAAATAAAGTTTGTTTAATATAGAATTATAGACGTATCGAAATGTATCCTGTATCCTACCACATAATACCATCTTGCCTATTTTTAACACAATCCATCTAGTCCTTTGATGTGGAAACATAAAAGGACAGACAGACAAATACTAGTGGCTAGTAGGGTTTGTAGTTTTTAATAGGTTGGTTGTGATTTAGTACCAAATTCTCAATAATATTATGTATACATATTCTATTTTAATTTTAAAATTTCGTGAAACTAAGTCTTAGACCAGATTACAGCATAAAAACAAGCCTATTAAAGCAATAAGATTATTAACGAAGTAAGTGGACTAAATTCAGGTGAAATTTATTAATTCTCCTAGCCAGTAAATATCGGTTTGAGGTAAATAATTAATTAATTTAACAGAATTATTTGTCACTCACTTTATGTGTGGATATATATTTTAATTGGATGTATTATTTTACTTTCATAAATCCTTCAAAATTAATAAAAATTAATGTTTGAAAACAGCACCACAAATTTAACGAAAAGTCTTTACTGTAATTTGGCAAGTAGAATGAAAAGTTCTTATGATCTGAAAAAAATATTGTAAGGTCTTCTTCTTTTATCTTCTCTGTTGTAGTGTGAATAGCCCCGAACACTAAGTCGACATCGCAGCGTTCCTAAACGCAATACGTCACCGTATGTCCGTGCTTTACTGAAGTGCAGTTGCAATTGCAAAATTGTGCCTAAGGTGTCCCACATCTGCAGTTTGATCGTAAACACACTGGGCCAAATGGGGTCAGGCAGTCGAACGATCTAAGATCATTACAGAGATACGTAACTATAGGTACAAAGGAGCTGTTCAGGACTTAGGTAATTAAGGTGATTGATAGTTTGGACTGAATTCGTAACCACATATAATATGTAATTGATACTGTTGTCGATCACTGCAAACAAGCATGTCAATAATTTGTAATAATAAGACCATTAATGTCGATTTCGTTTTTTTTTAAGTTTATAGGTTTTAAGAATATGCACTGTTACCTTTGCCTTTGCCACAGAATACCAAATACCTTTGCTTTGTTTTTGTAGAAGCATTTTTATTCTAAGTAAGATTTTATAAAACTATTTTTGACGTCAACTCTAATAAACACTAAGAACCAAGCTTGACATTCTGGTGGAAAAGAATTCCTCTATAAATGAAGCAAGGAATGTTATAAGTACTAAAATGAAGACTCCACTATTAAAATACGGGTAGTTATTATTTTCTTTTGTGTTATTATTGCACTTTAGTATAAATACTAAGTTCTAAAATGTACTATTTACCGGTGGTTCCTTTTTCTCCTCCTAACAAGAGAAAGTTGATGTAAGGAGAGTCCTATCTAGATTGTAGGTACTCACGTAAGACTGATAATGTCGTTTGATAAGGTTATATCCATGCTGTAACGGAAACATACTCCTACACCTAATTATATTACCCACTTTTTCCTAACAAACTAGTTTATTAAAACGATGTGGAAATCGGTTTTCCACTATGCTAATGAAGGAAACTAATAGATAAGACTTGGATTGATTATTAATCAACGCTTTACTTTAATTTATTCTATTAATTCTATTAATTGAGTCGTTTTTATATGGGTGCATGATTAGGTAATTGGTTTAGACGGATTTGTGTGGGATTTGAAATGGGGACATTTAAGCTCATTAACAGCTCATGCATGTCCCCACCGAGGGGCTCGAGCCTACCCTGAAACCAGGGTGAATAGGCCTTAGTCGACCACGCTGGCCCAATGCGGGTTGGTCAACTTCACACGCAACCCTTGAATTACTTCGCAGGTGTGTGCAGGTTTCCTCACGATGTTTTCCTTCACCGTAAGAGCGTCGAATAAACGTACATATGAATTCGAAAATCGAAAACACATTGGTACGTGCCGAGGTTCGAACCCGCGAGTTTCTGAATGGAAGTCAACGGCCCTAGCCACTAGGCCACCGACGCTCTTAAGCTCTTATTTAAGCTCACTGGTTTTTAATTTTGTAATGTTAACTGTCTTGTCATATACCGTGAAAGGAGATGTAAAATTTTGTATGGGAGGTGGTTTTTAATTATTTCAAAAATTGAACGGGTATTCTACGCATATAGGGTAAAAGGGTATATTATTACGATAATCAGGATCACTTGAAAAAAAATAAAGAAAGCTCCGTTTTTTTTATAAATTGATTCGAATATTGGTTGGTAGAAAAATAAACCTAAGATCTGGCAATACAATTATACCTCTGGCAATCCTTTCAAACCGATTTTTCGTTGCGTAGTTGCTGTGAATGCTTTTTAAGAAAGAGATAGCGCATAGTATAAAAATGAACTATTGTCTCTTTCTTAATTTTTATTAAGATTTAATCGATATTTTTTTCTTTTTTTCTGATTTTGGCGCTAGTGTTACTTTGCGCCAGTGTCAACTGTCAAGTTTATTTTCAAGGTAGAGAAACTAAACGCGTACAAAACAGAGAATAATTAAAAACGTTATATGATATTAAGGCAGGTATTTTACGCTAGTCAAACAAAAGTCTAAAGCGTAAGGGACGCAGTTATGCGCAAGAGTAAGCGCGGTGTATTTGTATCTCTCTCTAACGCATAACTGCGTCCCTTTCGTCTTTTGTCTTCGTCGCCAGTGAAATAGGTGCCTAAATAAAAACTAGTGCCTTAAACAAAAAAAATACCATGCCTATTGGAATACCATTTCTAGATATTTTTACGTGATTATTTTGCATTAGCATAAGTTTTAAGGTTATTTTTCTGACTGTCAGTTGAATACTTGTCAATCCTGTCATCTATCACGTTGACATTCCATTTTTTTTTTCTAGTTTACTTTCTCTAAAAATGAAACGAAAAGGCCTCAAGTTCTTCAATAATTATTTTCATTAATTACTGCAAAAAAAATGACTACAAATAAAAATAATGTTATACTTGGCTGTAAGATTTTAATACAAAAAGATAATATTAGAATAATAGCTCTTGGAAATTCATTGATCGTTCGTTTCATTATAACTTTATAGCTTGAATAAGTTTGCAATTTTTACGAAAACGGAGCATCGATAAAATAATTTGATTAGTTATCCTGAAACCCACTTACATAAGCTTTCTAAGTAGGTATACTACTTATCCGTTCAATTTTTGCCCGAATAAAAAACCACTTTTTACGTCTCCTTTAACTGGTTGTTTATATCCAACATAGTGGTAGTAGTACTCATGAAACTGAACAACTTTTTCCAAGGAACATAGGTTGAAATCTCAAAAACAAATCAACTTTTTAACCGACTTCAAAAAAGGAGGAGGTTCTCAATTCGACGGTGCCAGCTAATATCATCACCATCATTTCGACCAAAAGAATTCTACTGCTAGCAGTCATCTATAGTAGGCTCAGTACCTAGTACCTACTCTGACCACGTCCTTTAATATTTTTCAACGATCTGAGCTTTTAAGATCAAATGTGGTTTCGATTAAATAGCTAGCCTAAACTGGCACCGACTCCAAGGTGAAGAGTATAACAATGTCTACACATGTTTATATTATGATGTTACAATTTATGTAAATAAGGAATATTAATAGCCATATTAAATTTCTATGCTTTCAGCTAGATTTATATTTTATTTTTAACTTTTTAGTGTAGGTTAGGACCTTGAAGGCGGTTTTATATATTTTTAATTATCTTTTTATTATATAATAACTGAAGTAACTTGAATTGAATATGATTTTTGATATTTCAACCGAGTATTACCTAACACTATGATAAACAACCAGTTAAATTTTATAGTGCTTGCTTATCTTGTGGGTTTCGAGCTTAATAACCTACCTCAGGAACTCTGGTGTCGGAATTATAGACCTTAACAGAGTGCCGAGTGCGAGTTTTGCGACCAAAGTAAACGCGCTCGAAATCGAGAGCGTAAACGCGATTTTGTATGGAATTGAAACTACGCCATCTGTAGACAGTTAGCTGAACTAAAATTTCTCCATACTAAATACACGTTTACGTCGGCGGCGTTATCGAGCGCGTTTCGTGAGTAAAAAACTCGCACTTGGCACTCAGTAGATAGATTCTTGATGAAATAAACGTTTTATCTATCTATCTATCTATCTATAAGCGACCCTAGCCCACTAAAACGATATTTATTTTTATTCCACTGAATGAATTAGACTAACTCAACTCTTCCTGTGAGTGTCATACGCGGCAGCTTAAGGAATATACCCAGGAAATGGACAGCAGCTTTCTGTGTTATCAACAACTGCAATCCCAACCAAGAATAATTCAATTTTTTAAGTAACGCAATCAAAGTAAGGAAAAGTAAACACGATATAGGAAATTAAAAAATAAGTAACTAAGCTAAAAGTAAGTCTAGGATTGAGTTTTCATAAATACGTTAGCATAACGGTATCTTTGACTATAATAATAAGTGACCCTATCCATTGTCCCAAAAACCTACTTCAAAATATGAAGTTAACAATGCCAGAACAATACATAAACATTTTTAATAAAATCAAAAAACAAGTTCATTACTTTTCCGCCCACTACTAGAAAAGACGTTATATCTATTTTCTGTGTCCAAATTGATTACGCCTACGTAAGACAGTTAATCTGAAAAATGTTAATGATGATTATAGTCAGTTGCATTGTATAAAATGTAGAACATTAGGCTTTGAGTGCAGCATGAGCGAAGATATTAATAATAGCTTTTATATTCATAAAGAAGTCGGTAATTTTTTTTATACTTTTAGGCGCAAACCTCACATAATTTTTGCACAAGGCACGGCTGCGGTTATGGCAAAAGACATAGGTATAACACAAGAAATGGCGCGGCGGCTAAGCCTCCCGCTTCCCCGCAAGTCCGGTGAAGCTCGTAGATCGTACTAGCTAGCTATTAGCATTAGCATATTAGCTGTTACGTCCCTTCCAACCAAAAAAATTAGATTATGAAAAGTCCTTCCGACCGAGATAGACCTTTAATCCTCCCTTCAGGTAGCAATTACCCTTCAGGTAACAACGCCCGCACCCGCCGGCGGAGGCGCGGCCATAACCAAAATCAGAATTTATAATCAGAGACGGAGCCCCATTTAGGCGTCGCGCGTCGTCTCCTTCACGATGTTTTTCAATATCAACGCGCTAGGCCGTGGTCCGAGGCTCCCTTAAGCCGCCCCTAGACGCGTTGGTATATGACTTTTTTGGGGTAGAGTCTTCCGCTCCCCCGCAAGTCCGGTGAAGCTTGATTGGTCGTACCTTTTCGACACAAGCATAGGTCAATTAAAAAAAAAAAGACCTTTAATCCAGCTGATTGTCGACATTAATTACCAGACTGTAATTGGCAGTATATAATTATTAACTGAGATTTATTTATTTTTACAAACTTTAAGATTTACTTAACAATAAAACGTTTACATCCAAATGTTATTAGATATGGTCGGTTAAGATGATAATAAAATCCAATCTTAATGGCTTGTGGTAAATAGAAATAGTAAGGTTTAAGCCACCCACGCGACTTTTTGTCTCCAAGATTTCCCTAAGGCCTGCACTTTCTCTACGTGCCGAAGACGTGCCTGATTGTTTTAAGTTTAGATCATAGGCTACAAAGAAAGCTCTTTTTGCGAAAGTTTTACGATACATTTCGATTCTACAATATTTTTCACATAATACACATACACATACAGCCTCCGTGGTTGAGTGCGAGTGGTCAAAAGCTCGCCTGACGTTACGGAGGTTTCGGGTTCGAATCCCGTTTGTCTCATCGAACAAATATCACTTTGTGAGACTATCCCCAGTTTGGTTAGGACATTGCAGGCTGAATCACTTAATTGTTCGAAAAGAAAGATGATTCCGTGCTTCGGAAAGCACGTAAAGCCGTTGGTCCCGGCTATGATCTACGGATATAGTTGTCACAGGAGCCATGACAGAAGCCTTAGGCGGCTCAATAAATCTGACACCAGGGTTTGTGAGGTAGGTTAACCTCGAAACCAACACGAAAAGCAAGCAAAATAATACATAATAATAACATACATAAAGTCATGCTGTTTTCCCTAATGTGGTGAGAAGAGAGTAAGCTCACAGGGAGCCCAAACTAAAACCACTTTTAGCCTCATAGAGTTTGGGTTCAGATTCGGTACGCATTTATTTTTTACCAGATAAAGTATAAGTTGTCTTGTTCATATACAATCCTATATTCTCTATCTATCTGCAAAATCTTTAGTTTTAACATATATACCTAGTGCTATTATTTATTCTGTGATTATAGTATATTTATGTAACTAGCGACCCGCCCCGACTCCGCACGGGAAAATGGTTATTGTGGGTTATCCCTAAGTATATTACGCATGTATTATACATATAAACCTTCCTCTTGAATCACTCTATCTTTTAAAAAAAACGCATCAAAATCCGTTGCAGAGGGACAGAGAAAGCGACTTTGTTTTATACTATGTAGTGATACGAGTAACCACCTGCAAGAGTATATTATAGATAATACAAATTAAACAATTAAACTACTTACTATTGTTTCAAATTACATAGTCATTGAATTCCTAACCAACATTGTCATAACAAAAGTACCGCATTTGGATCCACCATTGATGACTTTTACAGCAATATTATTATATTATATTTCGCGTCATAAAATGGTTATGAATGAACAGTGATTGATAGTGTAGTAGTTGCTTCGCATTCAAAAGACTCTAGTTCAATCTGCCTCATTTTTTTCCTATTTACTAGATATTATATTATGATCATTTCTACCTGTACACCTAAAGAAATTCGTAGGTTGTGTGATGTCGAGCAATCCGCACTACTCAAGTGTGTGAACAGTCCTTAGAGAATGATATGTTTTTTTTTTCTTTTTTCAAATTTCTCTTTCAATTTCTCTTTTACGTCCCATTGATAATCTTGTTCATAACTTACAAATTCAGATTTTCAGTCATGTTTCCAAATAGGTTACAATGACTGAGAAATATTTTCTGATGAATTTAGGGCTGATTAATATTATATTGTCTATCTAAGTTTGCTGTCGACTCAAAAAAATAAAAAGAAGTATAGATATTGTGAGATCATTTTACTTATTGAGATCATTTCACTCTAATAGAAAAACAAATAAACCACAGAAATATTCATTACACATGTTTTTTTCACGTCAATCTATCTTCCTTATGACGGTAGTCTGGTCTAAATATGACTATCAATATAGTAATATCGTAAGAACATTTTACATATCCATATTATAATAGAAAATCATTAGCAAAGAATTGCCGTAATTCTAGTAATTATAACTGAAACTAATAATTAGTCTAAACGTTCTTTTCACGCTTTTAAGAACGAAAAGGAACAGAGATTTTTAATTTAAATGTAGAAATGTCAAACATGAATTAAACGCGTCGAACAGACCACTTTAGTGTGCAAACAAAAATATACGACTGGATTTTAATTACTATTGTACTATTTAATAAATCCATGAAAATTTTACCTAATTTGACAGCTGCGCTCATTCTTTCAAAATTAGTTTCATTTTTCTTTTCGGTACCTATATGAACGAAACCGCCACTAAAATTTAAGTTAAGAGATACATAAAGTATAGATGTTTGTTTTACGTCAATCTACCTTTAAAAGATTACGCTCTGAAAACGAACATCATCGCTTCAATACAAAGCTACCATCAATGGCTACCAGCTACAAGTCAAGACTATGCCCAAGAACAATGATACGATTTTAAAACCAACACTGAGTTTTTCATGCTATTTTCGTGTAATTGTTTTGAAACGGCATTTAATTTGGTTAGTTTACGGATACGGGTTTTCCAAAGACAAAAATACTACATGTAATACAGGTATTAATGACGACTTACACGTAGTAAATACTGAAATAACATGTGCATTGCTCAATCAATGATTTTAATTTAATCAACTTTTTCCAGGGAATTTTTCATGGAAACTAAAAAATAGTTGAGTTTTTCATACAAAGTGTCCGACTAAAATTACTATTTTGAGAGATTTTTGTATGGTTGGTTGATTTTATTTTTGTTTCTATTAAAAAAATAAATGTAAAGGTGCTGAGAACCATTGACAGGGCATGTTCTTTCAGTAATTGCTTTGTAATTTCCCATGTAAACATAGAAAATGTAGGATCTCATTCTATTATCGTTTAGTCATTTTAACAGTATGTACAAGTTGATTTTCAGTCACACTTTCAGACTTCTGCAACTTTATTTACGATATATTGACCTAATCAGAAATTTACTTTAACCACAGAATACCAAATCTTCAACTAAACAATTTCACTTTATACATTGTTCTGTTAAAAAATTATAAAAGAATTGTACCTATATTAAATTTTTCAAGAAAAAATTAAAATTTTACTCAAAAATTTAAAAACACTGGATTATGTATTTCACCGCTTGCGCATCTAATGTTGTATTGTTAGTAAGCGTTTAATTTTCAACGGCTATTCGACATGGCGATCAACTCATTCTGGATCAACAATTATTATTACGTAGTAACTATTTATTAATCTATGTTCCGGACTTCACTCTCACAAATTTGCATCTATACGGTTCACGAAGAGAGAAAATATTTTAAATTTTGAAGTTCTGCAGAATTATTTATCACTATTTATTTGCATTAGATAGACAGATAGATAAAATATTAATTAAATACATTACATTGCCAAGCAAAGCAAGTCGGTCCTTCTTTCACACCCCATTACTTCTGCTCACCCCATTAGGGAAAAGAGCATGACTTTAAGCATAGATCATTGCTTATCATGTGGGTTTCGAGGTTAACCTGCCTCACAAACCCTGGTGTCGGAATTGTTAAGCCGCCTTTGGCTCCCGACATGGCTCATATAACGACCACATCCGTACATAGTAGCCGGGATCAACGGCTTAACGGGCCATCCGAATCCGATCTTTTTTTTCGGACAATCATCTGATTCAGCCAGCAATATCCTAACCAAACTGAGGAAAGTCTCACAAAGTGATATTTGTTCGCCGGATCCCCACCGGGATTCGAACCCGGAACCTCTGTAACGTCAGACGAGCTCTTAACCAGTCGACCACGGAGGTTGTCTTTCACACTGAACTTAAGCAACGAATTAACCAGATTTTTGCACAGAAATAGGTAGAGGCCTGGCGACTGACATAACCTACTTTTTACCGCGGATAAATATCTCATTCCCAAGGAAAAAGTCGAAAAACAAAGCGAGCATAGTCGCGGGTAGACAGCTAGTACGTAATAATTATAATTATTGTTGTCTTCATAGAGAAACCCCTAACTTTATTTTTACTAAATAATACTAACGTAAGTAGTAACACACACAGCGAATGTGTTTCGAGTCGTTCACATGAATACGACACAACCGTGATACAACCAGCGGTTTTGCGGTTTATCACACAATATTGGGTAAAATTCCCTAGTGTCATGACATGAGTGATACAATACTGGGCTGATATTAGTCACAATATAATGATTGTGCAAGTAATGTTAGTAATTACGTGTGTCCCACCTGGTAGCCCGATCTAACCGCAATACCCACATTTGGGACAAACGAGAATTATAGGTAATTGAAACCACAAATTACCTGTTAGATTTTTGTTTTCAATCATTGTTTTTTATTTTAAATAATTAGTGAGACTCAGAGAGGGACGCCCGTACAAGCCTAGTTAAGTTAAAGTAGTCTAGGTGAGTCTAGTCCTTGCAAGACAGGAAATCCTAGTGCTAATCCCAGCACACATAATATACTATGTAAACTTATTGCAAATAAATTTATTTTAAATTCTGAAGTAGGTATACCTACCTACCAGATATGCCTCCTACTGCCTTGTATTTTCTCAATAAAAATTGTTAAGGGCTAAGGGTAGGCTAAACCTGTGGCACAGAAGAAAATAATTATCACTAAGGCTAAACTTGCGCCTGAGCTTGCTTTTGAGCGTCTCGTCGTCGTGCGTCACGCATACAATCATAGGCAGCAATGCAAGTGAAACAAAATACGGTCGCGGATGATTGTATGCGCGACGTATACATTGACGCTCGTAAGACGCTAGTGTGGGGGGAGTCTAGTAAGGTTTCGACTTGACTCTTCTTGTAAAGCAGCCTCCTTTTTCGGTGGTTTTTTTTAATTCTGGCAGTTTAATGCAAGAAAATACAATTGTTTTACCTTACCGATATACAGTAGGATATAAAATAAATAATGACTATTTCTATGAACGAAGTGTTCACATAGGAATAAAAAAAACATACTTATTTAGTATTTTTATAACTAATATTGTAGTAAATTGGCGATTTATTAATACATTAAAATACAATCAAATTAAAGTTAAAACTATTTTTATATGTAGCCATGTAAAAATCAAGCACCTACATTTTATAAATCTTTAAGTATCACTATCACTATCACTATCACTATCACTATCACTACATAGTATAAAACAAAGTCGCTTTCTCTGTCCCTATGTCCCTCCCTATGTCCCTCCCTTTGTATGCTTAAATCTTTAAAACAACGCAACGGATTTTGATGCGGTTTTTTTTAATAGATAGAGGGATTCAAGAGGAAGGTTTATATGTATAATACATGCAAAATATACTTAAGAATAACCCACAATAACCATTTTCCCGTGCGGAGCCGGGGCGGGTCGCTAGTCACTATCATCACTACATAGTATAAAATAAAGTCGCTTTCTCCGTCCCTATGTCCCTATGTCCCTATGTCCCTCCCTTTGTACGCTTAAATCTTTAAAACTACGCAACGGATTTTGATGCGGTTTTTTTTAATAGATAGAGTGATTCAAGAGGAAGGTTTATATGTATAATACATGCATAATATACTGAAGGATAACCCACAATAACCATTTTCCCGTGCGGAGCCGGGGCGGGTCGCTAGTATAAAATATAATGGAGCTTAGTCGCTTTTGTTCTTCAAGTAATTTATATAAAATGTAGATAATTTTTATATATTATTTCATATTATTTAAATAATACACTACCTATATTAGGGAGATAAACAGCCTGTATAATATAGCATCTTATAAAATAGTATGACATTATGTCAATTTTATGATTTCATTTTATTATTCGTAATGTAAGAAACTTAGTTTTAATTTTATTTTAATATTTATTTAGCTATAATTTTCATTTTTAATCAAGTTTTAAACTATCCATACATCGACAGTATCTATTTGATTCGAAAAATAATTGCATGTTGAAAAATATTTTTTCTACATCAAGATCAAGTCTCTAAGGTAAGTTTTACTAGGCAAGCAAAATAATTTTAATCACCAGAATCTCAATTATTAAATCACCTCACCACTATTAGCTCCATTAAAATCTGATTCCATACAATCTTACCTTGACACAACTTAAACACAATCCAAACCTTGAACTCCACAGCTGACACCATGAGTTCCGAGAAGATGATCAGAATGATCGACGTCGACCAACAAGGCGGGTTGCTCAAGGCCAAAGTGGAAGTCACCACCATCAACCTCAAAAACAACGAGCTGACGATCTTCTACAGTCCAGAATATATCCTCAATGGTACCCTCTTACAAATGCGTATTGACGTCATTAAGAAATACAACAACCAAACCAACCAATACGAATACAGCTACACACTATTCATCAAAACATCTAAAGCTTACAAAATCGACTCAATGAAAATCATATTGACATTCTCTAGTAAAGAATTGGGTGTCGACAATAAGGTGTATTCTAGCGTCTACGGTGGATGGCAGATGATCAAAGAATTCAAGAGTTGGAACTGTTCTTACTGCTTCGATGTCACCATAGAAATTGACACCGAAGACACGACAGGCATTTTCAATTCTTTGTACGACGATACGGCTCTAACAGACTTCGAACTTTGTGGAGATGGAGGTTCAGTTGCAGTTCACAAAGCTGTCTTAGCTGCTTCCAGTGACGTCATGAAAAGAATGTTGTGCGGAGACTGGAAGGAAAACAAAACTGGCCACGTTAGCATTCCTGGAATCACAAAGAAGACTTTGGAGCATTTCAAGACGTACTTGTATCTGCGGAAGATGCCCGACAGTGGTTACCAAGAACTTTTGCTTTTAGCTTCGTATTACATGATGCCTGGATTGGAGCAGAAGTGTATAGAGATGTTGGCGAAGAGGCTGAACGCGCAGAATGTCCTCAGTCTCTGTGAGTTTGCCGTGACGAATCAGATGACCAAACTGCACTTGGCGATTCTAGAGTGTATTCAGTCTGGTAATGTCAAAGTGAAGGATATCAGAGCCACAGTAATGAGGAAACACAGAGATTGAAAATCATATTGGTAAATGTTAATGCATTAGCAGGATGTTTGAAATTCTTTTTTGTAATATCGCGACTAAATGCAAAATAAAAGTAATTTTAATAAAAAGTTTATTGTTTTATTCGCTGAAGTTATATTATTATTATTATTAGAGGTGGAAAAACCGCGCTTCGTTTTGTAGCAGAGCTGTGCGGTTCCAATCTCTCTGATTTGTAGAGATCTAAGAGCGAGTTTCTTGCTTTTAGGTAGAGACAGAGCCACAGAGCATTATAAAGAACAAATGAGCCTTAGAAATGAGCTTAGTAGAGGTTAGGGGTTCGATAACATGGCTCAAACTCGCTATAAATACTCATTAGAAAAAACTATGCACTTATCTATAGCATTCGATTATTTTTCACTTTGATTCAATAGATTAGACAGTGACGTAAATGTAGATTAATTTTCAAAGTCGAAAAAAACTCGTTGCAACTGCAAGCTGTACGTTGTTCGTGATAATATATAAAACAAATATCTGCAAACAAATAAATTAGCTAATAGCACTGTTCTAAGATCCGCTACAATATAGGTACCTACCTACTCTGCCTTTCTTCTTGCCTTAATCTCCACACTTGGCAAGTTGGTGAAAACCAAGGAATAGTGCGAAAACTAGACGAACTTCCAGAAAATATCTTAATATATGGCATCAATAGCTGAATATGGAGGTGAGAAAATATTGTCCTCTATCAGGGTTCAGATGGGGAAAATCACGGCACAAAAACCCTATTAACACTGTCATCTCTTTGTTCCCAGTGGCAGCAGTCAGCATTCTGCTCGAGGTTGGTGCTCTGCCCAGCCGGCAGGGTGGGTTCGCCTGCGACGACCCAGCGCTGGACTTCCCTTATGTAGGAGACACCTTCTCCATCGGCCTCGTCGCTGCCATCACCATCTTCGTGCCGCTCATCATTGTGAGTAACATAATTAAGTTGGACATTCTTAGATTTTCGCGGTTGTTAACTGCACTAACACACATTTTCACGGGTTTTCTCCATCAGTCTGCCGTGACCATGATCGATGTAACTCGGTCGAAATATCGGTAAGCTCAATTTAAAACGAGATCGTGGAGAAAACCCGTGAAGATGTGTGATAATTAAGTTGTCTAAAAGCATAATATGTCCCTCAAAAAACATAATGGAAACAGACGAACGGGGGATCAGACGAAGGGTACTGAATTGAATAAAACTTGTTAGCTAAGTAACCAAGTCCTCCTTCCAAGGAAACAATTTCAACAATCCAGACACCATATTTAAAAAAATAATTTATGTGGACCTTTGTCAACAAAGAGTGAATCAGAGAAAATTATTCAATATCTTTTGTAAATTCCTTTTTACAATAAACGTTTTCTTCACCCAGATATGGACAGTAGAAGCAATTCTCCACCGTGATGACGAATACACCTTAAAGACGAACAAGCTATTAGCCAGTTCGAAGGAGACTGGGCTGATCTATAAGGACTACGTTTACGGAGCTGTGATCAACCTCACTATCCTTGAAGTAGTGAAATGCGTCGTTGGTTCTCCTAGACCCACCTTCTTTACGCTATGCAGGCCGGATACAGCCAAAACTTGCAATGGGTATGTTTATTTTCATTGGTTATTATAATGTAGGCCTGCCAGTGAGCTGTTGGTTCCTGACTTATGGATTACCTTAAATCTTCCTGCGTCAACAATAACAGCGATCTCAACTCGTGAGACAAGCATGGAGATTTTAACAACTTAACTATTTTGACTAGCACCGAAACCAAAAAAGTATATCTTTTTTAAAAGGATATCTTGATCCTAGAATATACGGTTATACACTAGGCTGTGGTAATTAAAAGTTTCAAATTCAATTATAAAGTTGTTATTCTTCCAATTTCTCAAAAATTACCATTCTTTTAAGATTTTTCAGTTTATGTATTCTCAAGTCATTGACCGTACATTTATTACCGTCTCTACCAAGGCTGTGTAGAATCTAAATTGGCATTCAGCCAGGCAAAAATTCCTGTTAAGCCTGATACATCAGACAAATGTCTTTGATCTGACTGTGAGTCATGAACTCAATCTAGACTTAGCAAACGTCCTTGAAGATGAATCGATATGCCTTGTAAATAAATTATTCTTATTGAATAGTACAATATATCTTTCTCTGGGCATAATTTCCCATTTCGCCATATTCTGACCAACGCCACTTTTTCTAACATTTTTTTCTTCATCAATCATTCCCTAATACAGTACAATACAACCTACCTTGCAGGCAGGGGAGCTATTTCCTTTTTTATCGCCAAACTTAACCGGCCTCAGATATAATTTTGTAAACATTTTTGTTACTTGAACTGAAATACTGACGGATTTATTTATTTTGATAGGTCGGAGTATATCACCAGCTACGTATGCACCTCAGAGTACTCGCGGTACCTTCAGATTGACTCTAGCCGCAGCTTTCCGTCGGCGCATGCGTCTCTCTCTGTCTACTGCGGACTGTTTCTCGCTGTGAGTATTATTTTGTCTCTTTCTAAGCTCCCATATTAACCATTTAGTCCTCGACTTAGAACTAGAGCGACTCTTCTTGAAAATATCGTACCTATAAGATAATTAAGGGCGTATATAACCAATGGAATGAGCCACCGGTCTTCACCCGTGTAACCACCTTCAACTGCTATTTTTAACCCATATTGGAAAAATGAAAAAGAATATATACTGTAGACTGTAGTATAATATTAACTACCTGGAAATTCAAACCCATTATCCTTCGAACGGATAAGTAAGGTAAATTTCTTCATTATGCCTTCTTGACTTGAGCTGAAAAAACTTGATCCCAAACTAGATAGCTGTTTAGTCCCTTCTCCTCTTAATTCCTTCTAAATAATATATCTCATAATATATAGGTTCCTACAATAGGGTATGACAATACGCAAAATGACGTGATCTGATAAAGTAACCCCTTGTTTATTTGCAGTGGTACCTCCAGCGACGCGCCTTCAGTTGGAGGAATCGTTCCGTGCTGATAGTTCCACTGGTCCAAACCCTGTGCCTGCTGTATGCTGCTGTGTGTTCGCTGACCAGGGTGACAGACCACAGACATCACTGGTGGGACGTGCTAGTTGGGGCTATGGCTGGAGTCTGCACTGTCCTGTATACGGTAAGGATTACTAACCTTAAATGACTTTGCAAGTAGATCCATTACAGAGATTCAAGTCTATTGTCCTGCATGCCTTGAGTCTTGTACGGAACTCATGAAGGCCTCAGAAAGAGCGGTCATAGTGACGGGGTATTGGGCAATAAAAATATGCCAACTAGCTACCAACACTATAAAAAAAACTGAAAGTGATTAATGGTGAATGGAAAATGCAGATCTTTTAACTGGAACTTTCTGAATTTTGCCATGCATTTTGGTACCACTGTATCAAGATTGACACTTAGTCAACGCTGTATTCTCCATAACATCCAGCATATTACAAATTCATGGTTATCGTCATATCAGTCTTAAACATCCATACTCCTAAACTGGACAAAGATTTCCCGATAAGTTCTCCACAAAGATGCATCTTGGTTAGCCTGCATTAAAGATATTTCAAGATCCTCATCAAAAGTAACCTGCATCTTCCACCTGAGTTTGGTTGCTATTTGAAGCCTCTGTGACCTTCAAGTTCAGCAAGTCCCTTATTCAATACCATTCAAATTTATCAATACTCGACTCTACAATCTCCCTTCTGTTCCAGGTGCTAGTTCTCCGCAAGAACTTCTCCCAGCCAGCCGTGGCCAGCACCAGTGATTTATCCAGCAGTGATGGTAACAACCAGCAGTCTGTTCGCCATCTGCTTTCAGGGCGATCCCACGTTTTACACCCCTAGCCACAGGCCGTGTAAGCGCCTGCTTACTATATTATGGACCTTGAATAGTGGTACGAGTATTTATAGTCTGTGAAGATGATTACGAAGACCGGTGTTTGACGGTATTATTGTATGTGGAAGATAGTGGTAATTTGTTTTAGTATGGTTTAATTCTCTGCAATGTATTTTAATTTTAATTTAAACTGATTTGCATACCGATACCACTATGTTGGTTTTATGGCAAATAAATTATCTTATCTTAGATGGTTTTTGATGTAGATATTTGTTTGTTGGCGGTATACCTTCAGCCACAATGTGGTATTAACACATGCTTACTATCACATGTTGTGACAAATGTTTATAGGCATACTAGGTAAAAATATATAGTCTAGATTGCTGTGGACATGGTTTTATGTAAAACCCATCGGAAATTATCTGCGCACTTCGCTGGAATGCGTTTCCCCTCGCGCTCCCCCGCACCTCAGCCCGTTTTCGCCTATTCAGTACGGGTGCGAACGCAAGAACCAACACATGACGTCAATAAGCCAGGTGCCTAGATATTTCCGATGGATTGTAAGCGTTTCTAAGATGGATAGGGTTCACTATAAGCGTAGTCACAGCAGAAATCCACCTGGCATTCTTGTGTTTATTGGACTTTCGACTAGTGGCATACTAGTGGTAATTTAGTCTGCGATAATTTTTATGGACATGTTTGGTGATGATGAGATAAGAAATTAGAAAACTGAATATATGCTTTTTAATGAAGAGAGTCAAACATTTTCATAGTAGGTATTTATATTAAAGTAGCAACACAATGTCGTTTGAGATTTTATCTGCCAACAAATGAAAAGCTTCTAAAAGTATTGGTAGACTGTAGACTTCTAATATGATGGGGTCTCACCTAGAACAAATTATATACGCAGTCTTGAGGTCTTTGAGTATACAATGCTATGTGGTTGTACTCATAATATTAATAACAGTAACTGTATGTAGGTAATCTATAAAAGCTAGTGAATGTACCGCATTATACGTATCAGCCATACTTAAATAGACGCAATATCGAAATAAGTAGACGTATTTTGTGAAATACGTAAGATGTTAGAATAGGTTTACATAGCGACAAAATTGTAAAACAAGTAATAATACACTATGGTATGTTTCATATAAATCCGGACAAAAGTTCATTGACCTATTGCTTTTCTTGTAAGTTATCAAAAATAATGTAACACCAAAATGTCTGGCAAGGTCACACGCTCACCCTGCCTTCTACTACATTATGCCAAATTACGTATTTCGCGATAATTTATTTATCATATTATTTGAAAAAATGTGCGCATTGTATGCAGGCGTCAATGACCTTTTGTCCAGATCAATATGAAATAAACTATAGAGCTTACAAGTTTACTTTTGTAAATAAGAAATATGCGGATGTATTGGTTATTAAAAATATTACGAACTAAACTTAACTTTAGGTGGCAAAATCGTCAATAGTTAAAAAAAACGCATTTTATCTTATTTATGATGTTTTAATGGATATTGAAGGTATTATGTAAAATTACAGATTGTAGTAGAAATATAGATGTTATAGATAGTACTCGGTACAAAATAACTGCTCTAACAGCTATACCAATATCTTTAGCAAGCTCTGCACATAAAAGTTGTAAATTGTGTAACACTAAAACATTGTATAGATGCACCTATGCCTCAACATTAGATTATAATAGGACATGTTTGTATGTAAATTAGAAAATTTATAACTTAAAAGCTCTGTAGATGCACCAAAAATTTTTCACTTACTTTCTTACTTATAACCCACTCAGGTTTCGAGGTTACCCTACCTCACAAACCCTGGTGTCAGAGTCATTGAGCCGCACAAGACATGGCTCTTGTAACGACTATATCCGTAGATAGTAACCGGGACCAACGGCTTTACGTGCCTTCGGTAGCACGGAATCATCTTTCTTTTCGGACAATCAGGTGATTCAGCCTGCAATGTCCTAACCAAACTGAGGAAAGTCTCACAATGTGATATTTGTTCGATGAGTCCCCATCGGGATTGGAACTTGGAACCTCCGTAACGTAAGGCAGAGGCGATCGCAGAGACTTTTTACTTCAGCATGTTTTATAGATGGATGAATGGGTGTTTAGAGATTAGACACAGAATTTTCGTGAGCAAACTACTGTTTGGCATATTATGTAAACACTAGGTTCTGATGGTTGTTAATTTACTTTCATTTCATTCATTTGGTTACCATACTATACATTTTATGCAATATTTTTTAATACAGATAGAGCCTGCTGAGTTATATTGGTTAGCTAGCGCTAAAAGTGATATATTTGTGCAAATACTTAAATAGTATAATAATAAATATTTGTAGCAAATATTGCAAAATACGTAATTATTAGCTGCCCTTGTATTTATAAGATGTTTGTTTGGAAGTAGAATATTCTAGAATTTCAACTATTTCTGTATGACATTTTAAATTAGGAAGAATAACTGATTATTTTACCAGTAAAACAGTCATTATTGAGAATTTTGTTATATTCTGCAATATTCTTTAATATGTGGTCTAAATTTATTAATATTCAAATTATTCCTTTTATATTGTAATTTAATGCTGCGATGTTCTGATAATCGATAATCGCAGGTCTCATTAAAAAAAAACTAACGTTATTTGGGTAACAATACTATTCAGTACTGATACTAATAAATAGTAACAATACTAATCATTATTTAGATTATCAATGCAGCCTAATATTAGATTCTCCAAATTTAATTGAATGCATTTATACTAAGTATTTGTAAAATCTAATTGAATCTAATTATCCAGAGCTACGACGCTACGTCGTAGTCTTTCCTGCTACGAACCAATTTGAATTTTTGAATTTACCTTTATTAGACCTAGTGCTACAATGCTGCGTCGTAGTCATTTTGGCTACGGCGTAGTATCTAATCTACATTGTTTTTTTTAAACTTCGTATCGACCGTTTTGTATTTTCAAGCAAACTTTTTTAGCAAAGTTAAAAAAAGCAGTGAACTTAAATTTGTATTTGGACTTTCCACTGTTCTTATATCTGTTGAATAAAGGTGAGAATAGCGGAGCGCGTGTTCAGCTTACCTTGCACTTGTTCGTAATAGAGGAACAAATAGTTTATAATAAATAATATTAGAAAACTTGAAAATCTCTACTTACTTTAAATTTCTTATAATAAGAACGAAAATGTAACAAGGAAAATGATAATTTTTCGGGAAATGCTTTTGTTAGAAATTGTCGAAACTTCATTTTTAAAAGTGGCTTTTACCGAAAATGTAAAATAATAAGTTTTTTTATATAAGTAATTAAATTAGTAGATAGTTAATTTATTTAAAAGCTCTAACGAGTTGACGACAGTATTCATTCAACTGTAAAGTACCTGTCTAGTCTTAAGTTAAACATTACATTTAATTTAACAGAAATAGTTGAACCCACCAATAATTTTTAATTTTTAATCAAAACAATGAGAATTCCACATATCTTCTGACAATTTTGTATATTATTTTAATTTTTTTGGGTAAAATGCTACATTCCTTTGCATTTAGTCTGCGTAAACTTTTAAATGTAAATCGTAAATTATAAAATTGTAAATATTAGTTTTAATTTAGATGAGAGTGAATGTTCTGTGTTTTCAATAAACGAAACAATGATTTGATTTACGTTTTTTTTTTCTCTAATAACAATAATAATTAAATGACAATAACCCAATAAAAATATAATACTTAAGTAACTTAAATACAAAATGAACTCTATTTCTAATCACGAATATTGGACAAGAAAAGAAAAAGAAAAAAATAATATTAATACAAAATTACATTTATTTGACGGCCCCGTAGCCTAGTTGGTAGTACGAGTGCCTACTGACCACAGGGTGGCGGGTTCGAATCCCGCCTAGGGCAAACATTTGTGTGATGAGCACTTGTGTTTGTCCTGTGTCTGGATGTTTTATATTTATATATGTATGTATATCAGCTATCTGACACCCATAGTACAGGCTTTGCCTAGTTTGGGGTCAGATTGGCCGTGTGTGAGATGTCCCACATATTATTTATTTATTGATTTAGCACCCGAGAGGTTTTGCGTTATTTGATTAACACCTTGTATATAGGGTGTAAATTTATTAGCGCAAAAATATTATTCATAGGCTAAAATACCATGACTAGTTTAGGGGTAGAGCCATAGATAAAGAATAAGAAAAAAATCTACCTCTATGGGTAGCGCAATCCGCTCCCCCCAGAAGAGAGGTTGGAAAGCTGCGCTATTCGTTATTCAGGGACTACTATTTGGTATTCTGTGGTTATTCTAAGGCTCCCCCACTTAGAGCAACGCGGGCCTTCCTCACGGAACGGAAGGCCCGCGTTACCCTAAGCTCCCCCACAAGTCCGGTGAAGCTTGATTCGTCGTAGGTACTTTTCCGACTCAAGCACAGGTAAATTAAAAAAAAAGTCTGAATTACGAAAAAGGAACTGGTCATAAAAAACACGACATGTCTATCAACTAGAAAATTTTACCATTTATCTGCGTAATTTAGATTTAGTAGTAGTAAAAGTAGTTGTATGTAGGTGTAGCGAGCGCGCACAGAAATCACTACATAGTATAAAACAAAGTCGCTTTCTCTGTCCCTATGTCCCTATGTCCCTCCCTTTGTACGCTTAAATCTTTAAAACTACGCAACGGATTTTGATGGGGTTTTTTTTAGTAAGTAGATAGAGTGATTCAAGAGGAAGGTTTATATGTATAATACATGCATAATATACCTACGGATAACCCACAATAACCATTTTCCCGTGCGGAGCCGGGGCGGGTCGCTAGTAATGACTAAAGTAGAATTGACAGTCGCGGTAATGTGATCAGCTTTTTTTAGAGAACGTTCCTCGGGGAAAATGATTCGGCTTCAAGGGTAGGTTCCTCCCTTAAAATATTATGCGCTAATTTATTTACACTTTATACAGATCAAAGTACAAAAAACTAATCTTGTGTCGGGGCCTGTTTGTAATCATCGCTGTAATTTTAATAATTTGCTTTTTATTAGAACATCCCTTTAATTTGAAACTGAAGTATTCGCCAGAAAGTTTTTCTACCCTTTAAGTTCCTAAAATTCCAGAGAACAAAGAGATTCCAGATTCCAACGGTCTATCCAGATTCCAGGTCAGAACGCCCGGATTCCATTTTGGAAAATATTTATTTATTTATTTATTTATTAAACTTCATTGCACAAATACAATAGGCGGGCCTAATGCCATTCGGCATTCTCCACCGGCCAACCACAAGGCAAACAGAGAAAAATCAAAGCGGGTGCACGCACAATAACTAAGTAATATCTCGCTGCGGCATTTTACATTCAAGTGCTAAATGCTAAAGGTTGGCGACGTGACCTAAATTGAATACTAGCTCATTAGTATAAGTACATAAGCACATCAGTAAAATTAACACCCATGTCATCATACCTACATGATTATTTTATTTATTTACTAGATTTCCGCCGCGGCTCCGCCCGCGTTATCAGTTTTTCCCTTGGGAATAAGGCATTTTCCATTTCCACAGGGTGAATGTAGCTTTCTAATGGTGAAAGAATTTTTGAAATCGGTTCAGGAGTTTTTGAGTTTATTCATTACAAACATACACACACATACAAACAAAAATACAAATCTTTCCTCTTTATGATTGAAAAAAAAACAGAACATGCTTAGGATAGGTACAAAGCCCACAAAAATACAGTTTGGCTGCGGTATACGGAGCCTAAAAATAGTAATTAATAACATAAATAGTAAGCATTAAAAAATATATATATAAAATTATAAAGGCGAAAGCTTGTGAGTGTGTGTTTGTTACTTTTTCACGTCTAAACGGCTGGAGCGATTTTAATAAAATTTGGTATGGAGCTAGCTGACACCCTTGATTAACACATAGGCTACTTTTTACCACGGGAAAATGCCTCATTCACACGGGAAAAAATTGTTAACGCGGGCGGGGCCGCTAGGCGGAAAGCTAGTTTAGAATAAGTCAGCTGTATGTTAGATAGCGCCTCACATTTCTTCAATTTGTTTAGAAGTTCTAATCGCCCCGTTAGGAATACAAGCGTGACCAAAATTTCGTTAAGTTAATTTTGATCGATGGGGTAAGAAGCATGCGGGAAGGGTATCGCCCTATATACAGTTATGGGTTTACGATTAGGAGATAATTTGTTCCTCCCATGGGCTACCCTTCGGCATTGTTTTTAAATTAAAAACACATGCTTCATTGTTATGGGAATTCTATTAGAATGCATTTTGTTTATGGCTTCTCTGGGGGTTATGTTTTGGTTCAAAAGATTACCATAAGATAGTTCTTACAAGAAACTTTTTCTGAATTTATTTTAACAATGATTAATCTCACTTTCTGTTGAAATCTGCATATTCACATAAAACCATGCTCCAAGAAAACAAGGTCTAACAAGAAGACCACGTGACTGACACAAGCCTACGTCATTTCTACGTCATTTTGCCTATTCATCCTTGACGAATGCGTGTAATAGTCTTGTGTCAGTCACGTGGTTATCTTGTTAGACCTTGTTTTCTTAGACCATGCATAAAACCTAAGCTGTGATAAAATGTTGATTGAGTCACAGAATTAATACTATTTTATACCCAATAAAGATCTTATTTATTAACAAAGCAGGAATAACTAGTTTGCTGACACACAATTTGTTAATTCATAATTTACTTCCTAGATATTTATAGTTAAATAAAGTCGTGCACAGAACATAAAACGGAATCAAAATAAAATTCCGTAGTCACGACTTGGAGTCTCGAGGGAGTAACGTAGCGGACATATTGTCGTGTCGTGATTCGATACGCCTTTTCTGGAGTTCTCTTTTTGTTAGCCACTCTAGCCAAAGCGATTAAATCTAGATAAAGTTGAGTCGGTCTTTTATTTTTATTTGAACGGTTGAATATTCTTCGGCATGTTTTTAAAATAGTTTCAAAATAATTTCCTCTTTTCGTTGCGTGGACAGACGAACTGGTGAAGGTAGCGGGAAGCTGCTAGATGCGGGCCAAGCAGGACCGATCATTGTAGAGATCTTTGGGGGAGGCCTTTGTCCAGCAGTGGACGTCTACAGGCTGAAATGATGATGATGTTGATGGATGACGAAATAATACAACTATTCCTTTTTCTCTGAAAATGGAGTCACAGTTACGAAAAGCTAAATTGGTAATTAGATCTAGGAAGAATAAAAACAATTTCCATAATCTGACCTACAATGTTAACTGAACTAAAATTGCACTTTCATAATTTTGTTTATAAACAAAATTATATTTGGTATCAGCGACCCGCCCCGGTTCCGCACGGGAAAATGGTTATTGTGGGTTATCCTTAAGCATATTATGCATGTATTATACATATAAACCTTCCTCTTGAATTACTCTATCTATTTAAAAAACCGCATCAAAATCCGTTGCGTAGTTTTCAAGATTTAAGCATACATAGGGACATAGGGACAGAGAAAGCGACTTTGTTTTATACTATGTAGGTAGTGATTTTGTAAAAATATTAATTTCTTTATAACTAGTCTACATACACACTTCTGTGTCTAGACTCTGTGCGGACGATACTATTCTGTTCAATTACCTCTTCTCATGTAACCGACTTTCATTTACCTTTTACGATTATGAGAACAAAATGCTCTTCACCGAACGTCGTAACATGTTGCATCTTTAATTTCCCAACTGCACATATGATTATCAGAGCCATACAAAATCGGCGTGATTCCTGTTAACTAGCATTAATTACATTTCTCTTGCACTTCCGTGCGTTAATTTTTTTACATTGTGTTTGCAGTAAAACTTCACGCGTTTCTTGCTTATTATCTTCGTTAACGTATTATGAATTACTACTACTACAACCTATATTCATAAAAAACTGTAGGGGTCAAATGTCTATGCATAGGGAAAAAAAAGATGAAATCCGAGTCAGGAGGATGTAAGAAGTGAAATAGAACATAATATCCAGATAATCCAGATTTTTTTTGTTTCTCTGTCTGTTTGTACGGGCTAATCTCCGAAACTGTTCGATCGATTTGAGTGAACTTTTGCATGGTGGTTCTTTATATCCTTGGTGAGCTCCCGTGGTATAGTTAAAAATTACTACGATAGTTTTAAATTAGGTACTGAAAAGTCGGAAAACAACGCGGGCGTAGCCGCGGGCAGACAGCTAGTAATACATTAATTCTGCTCAGTTCATTAAGGAAAACAGTATAAGTTTTTTTAAGATCATTAAGTAAATTACTTTATTTGGACTACAAATAAATAGTGATTAAATAAAATATGTATCCGAGGAAATACGCCGAAGAGTAAACTTTCCTGCCACTTTAGTAAAATTTCATTTATAAGCCAAGTAGGTATCTTGTTACGCTGACTTAATTTTTACAAATATGGTGGTAAGTGTTATTGAGTCATTATCAAAACCTGCGCAAGCGTTTCTGTTAAGATCTCGAAAGTGGTCAATCGATATTTTATCGTAATACCATCGTCTGGGATGAATAACTGTTTTGTTACCTTTTAAGGACAAGTCGTAATTTATTGGTGATGGACGTTTTTGAAAAATTTCTTCACAAATAACCCCAAATTAACAAAAAATCACAAAATTGTATAACAGTGCGCGGCTACCAATTATTTGTCACAAAACATGTACTAGAACATTTTACAAAACTTAAAGCTAAGCACTAAGGTGCAATTGTTATTTACTTAATATGTACTCGTTTTGTAAGTATTTCCTTACTTACATCTAAAGGAGAAATAACATTCTTAATAATAGTAGCGCGCCAGTCGCTAGCCCGCTATAAATTTGTCACACAAACGGCATAGTTACAAGCGGTTACAATTTAAATAAGTATTTTATAGGTCTACGACCCGCAGTCCTTTTGTCAGGACATTTCGATAGTCGGCCATCTGATAAAGGTGATCTAGTGTTATAGAGGTTCCGCACGCAGCCTTTAAACATTTGCCCATAACCGTCTAAAGGGTGCATTTTAAATACCTGATTTTATACACTCACTTATAAGTTAAAAATAAAGAAAGACATGCACGGAATACGAGAATAAATAAATGCCTTGTGAGGTAGGTAAACCTCGAAACCCACTCGCTAAGTGAAGTGAAGGGTTCACTTAGCGATTGAGTGAGTATAAGTATAGTGATATAATTATATCAGGGTAGGCTCGAGCCCCTCGGTGGGGACTTAGTATGAGCTATATTACCGACTTATATTTAGAAAAAAAGTATTAGACTCCAGCCTGGAATTAGACCAACTGAACTCTTTACGGTACCTAATTATTTTAAAAACATAACCCAGAAATTGACCAGCATAATTAATCTGTGTTAATGTGATAATAAACATTAACAACTGCGATCCCCATGGACGTATTACCATAGTTATAGTGTAGCTATGTTACTAAGTCCATGGCGATACCCAAAATTGACAGCCAAGCATAGCTAGGATTTTTGACAACACCGCCTGATAAATTGTCCAACATTTTTGTTATAATATTTTTTGTAATGTGTAATATGCAATTTTACGCAAGAAAAAATACTTATTTTCGATTCTATTCTTACAAGAGTGGTCTGATACAGAAACCTAGGAAGTTATAGTGATAGTCTAAGATTGAAAATTGTGCAAACGGTTATGCTTATTCCAGGAACTCATGAAATTATCTAAATGTTTACTATGTTGACACTACTCGTAGGAGCAGTAATAACGGTGAAAATAGAATGTAATGCAGCAAAAACTATGAAGCGTGATTGTGGTGTTATTACGATTTACATGGACGAGAGGATTTGGTGCGCTCTATTATGTTTTTTTATACATAAATCCCAATAAATGCATTTTTAAATATTTCTCCGGATAAAATTTATTTAATAAAATAACCGACAAGTATTCAGAATGTAATAATTAATTATGAACTAAAACGTGACGTCAAATGTTTCAGTGTAAAAAGTATTATTTCTTTTAAGGCTGAAGCTAGAGGAGCGTAATTTTGTAAATCATGAGTGGCAGCCTAGATTTTCGTTCGCGCATTCGGTTTCATAAAAACTCCTGTTTCATTCACACAGTGACTCAAAATAAGTTACGTATTTTGTATGAAACAGAAATTCGAAAAAAAACGACTCACAACTCAAAAAAATACGCTCGTCTGTCTGGCCTCATCCTAAAGGTTTAATCTGTCTGATTTCCCACTTGCTAAATATTATTATACCTTAACATACATATACACAGAGTGTAAGTGACTTAGCAAATACTGAATAGACATGCTCAGCTACTATCCCAAATAAAGTTTTCTCTAAAATAGATAAAAATCGACACTCCCATACAAAATAGTAATTTTAATCGGACAGTTTGTAAGGAGAAGTAAAAATATTATTTAATTTCCGGATATTTTGGGTGTTAGCCGCTGTTTCAACAATTGATTGTAACAAAAAATAGCACCCAGAACGGTTATCAATGAAAAGATACAAAAACACAAGGAAAAATTAAAATTTAGAAACAACCTTTAAAAAATCGTAGCTCCTAAACTAAAAAATCGCGGAACATATCACATAAGGGTTTTTCAGATACCTCTCAACATAACCGCCACCCGATATAAACCGATAGTCACAAAAAATCTATGATATTATGATATATAATATATTATATTCAGAACTTTAGGTGCCAAAGATATTATATGCCGTTACTTGACTAGAAATTTCTTAAATTAGTTTTATCGAAAAATCTGTGAGACCAGATCACCTCGTCTGTCCGCTATTCCAAGAGACGCGAACTGTCCGTCCGTCCGTCTGTCAACCGTCATAACCCAGTACTTGCCGGCAGAAATGCGTTAGCGCAAGCAGGCCCGGCGCACTCCGCGCCAGAGCTCCAGAATGTAGCCGGGCAGTCCCGATTTTACGGCCATTTAGTACGAAAAACGCGCTTGTGAAGACGCTATTATTTAGTCTGTGGTAATGGACTCTCGCAGCGGTCTTAAGGTGCATTTTGTTTTAATACGAGCGCAACGACAAACGGTAGGCTCTTATAGCCAGGGTCACTATTCGACGCTTTCAACGTAATATGAACGTTAGTGGCGTGGTAGCTAGAATTAAATTCGCAAGTTTGCTATCAGAGAGTGCGCCTTCTGTACCTAGTACTACTACTACTATTTATTTTGAAATGTCGCGATTTCTCTTACATTACTGAGGAGATTAGATGAAATAACTACTACACCTCAACTAAGTACAAACTATATATAGTCCTCTTTGAGAAGCAATTGCTAGATACATTACCAACGAGAGTAAAACTGGAGGACTAACTTGTAGTTTTACGTGTCAAATATGGTAGACTAGACTTCTCGCAGCATTTGAGAGATAAATTCGAGATACAGTGCAGTGCGCTTGTCACATGTTTGTTTTATGTTAGGCTTACTGATACAAAGCTCTAGTAACTGAAAAAAAAACTCATTCCAAAACTTTCAAGTTAAATTAGTAAGGTAATCCACGTCTCAAGTAAGGATGCACACGACTACAAATTTATTCGCGCTTGTTGTACTTTTTTTTATTATAATACTTACACTGCCGCGGCTCCGCTCGCGTTAACAGTTTTTCCCGTGGGAATGAGGCGTTTTGCCGCGATAAAAGGTAGCCTATTCAGGGTGATGTAGCTTTCTAATGGTGAAATAATTTTTGAAACACACACACACACACACACGAAGCATTTGTTATTTCATTTCTTTCTCATGATGACACTTCAACTTATATATTACCTTCCTATGAAAACTTCTTTCGAGAGGCTAAACTATGAATAATGCTAATATGCATCGGTAAGTGTAAGTAACACATATTGAGACAAATTGACTAAAAAGATGCATGTAAATTCTTGGCCTATAGAGAGAGCAAATATGGCTCTCTTCTATTTACATTTTACTTCTTCCTTTTTTTTTAATTCAATAATTGTTTAATCGCTGTTTAGAGACACTACCCTTACCTTGCTCTTAACTACCAAAGGTTAGCTGGAAGAAAATTCTTTGTAGCATTAAGTTCACCCGTGTACATTATTAGTGCAAGCTGCAATAAAGAATTTTCTTTCATTAAAATTTTCTCTATACTTTTTACAGAACACCGACTATTGCAGTTGGGTATTTTGATTTAAAATATGAGTTTATATTGTATATCTTCAGAAGACATTACACTTTATTACCGATTTAAGATTACCAGTTTATCTACGGTGATCATAGTATGGTATTATCGTGATTATGATGGGAATGGAATGGTGGTAACTACCAGGATGGTAAACCTACGTATCGATTGTAATTTTCTAAAGCCACACTCTTATGTAAAGGCCGTGCCATGATAAAGATAAAACCAGAAATTTTTCTATTTATACTCTAAGGATAAAACCTCCTACGCCGAAACAACAACATGCGAAAGGTTTGTAGATACGTGAGTTATCATAAATCATCCAATTCTAATGACATGTCTTTGTAAAAAAAATGTATGATTTCCATTAATAAAATATGCAGAGAGTTTGGAAGAGCCGCTTCTGAAAATATGATAGCTCTATGATAAACTAATCTAAATAAATAGGCAGGAACCATGAAGGCGCGTGCGTTTTGAAAAATATAGTTTTTGGATTTCGTGTCAATTTCACGCTCAGCAAACATAGCAAGCAATACAATACCACTTGATCAAATAAAAAAACTCGTTTAAATATGACTATTAGGGTATACATCTTCCATGCACATTGCTCAAGCAAACCACTTAGAAAAAAAAATCATTAGTTTCGGATATCAAGTTCTTGACGTAGGCAAACATTTCGATACACCTAAACCAATACTCGTAGTGCATTTATTTATCAAACTGTCAGTTACAAAAGTTGTTGATGTTACATAATGTTGTGATAATGTTAATAAGCGTTTTAAATGTTAAGAAATTGTATTGGACTTGTACAATCAAGTTAAAAAGACGATTTAGTATTTGTTCATTCACTGTAGGTTTTTTTTTATATAATACTGTGTGAAAATAGGTAGAGATTTACTCGTAGAGCCAACTATCGTATTTTTCTAAATAATTAGAAGATTTCCTTTAAGATAATAAGGTATTTTCTTAATAATAGTAAACCGTTCAGCCAAGTATGATTTTTAAAAACTAACTTGTTCGTTGACACGAATACAGCTACAATTTCCAAAATGTATAGCTATTTCTCTGAGTTCTTTTACCACTTATAGGAAATTTACAAAATTTCTTTTTTTAGCTTTTTTAGCTCTAGCATGAAACAAAGAAAAATATTATAAAGTGAGTATTGTATTAAATGTGATATACCCTCTTGTCATAGCCTATGTCATGCTAAGGGGCCAGATATAATATTTTCTAAAATGCATGAAAACGGCACTTCTAAGCTTCTAACCAATCTGCATGTACGAAAATACTGGAGAAACTACGCACTTTTATTTCATTTTACTTTTTTTTTAAACAGATACTTAAAATGTTTCTTTTTCTTTGTGTCTCTTTTTTTAATTGACCTATGCTTGAGTCGAAAAAGTACGACGAATCAAGCTTCACCGGACTTGCTGAGCGGAAGACTCTATCCCAAGTCTTTGTGTCACTACATAGTATAAAATAAAGTCGCTTTCTCTGTCCCTATGTCCCTATGTCCCTCCCTTTGTACGCTTAAATCTTTAAAACTACGCAACGGATTTTGATGCGGTTTTTTTTTATAGATAGAGTGATTCAAGAGGAAGGTTTATATGTATAATACATGCATAATATACTGAAGGATAACCCACAATAACCATTTTCCCGTGCGGAGCCGGGGCGGGTCGCTAGTCTCATATAAAACACTTTTACTCATACCAGTACCGATACTACCCACTATACTCATCTCCTAAAATGAAGATTCTCATGTGTATTGAATAATATAGTGATGGTAATAGAATACTGAATATCCACTGCTTATGCTAATGCGTTCCGATAATGCACCTTATTATAGCTATCTTTATTAAATGATGGCGTTTAGAATACGTCGTCAAAGTGGTAAATGCTTATGGTTTAAATATTTACATTTTTCTATGATGTTACGAAATATGTGACGTAATTGTAAAATTTATCTAGTTGTACAATTTCTGGATTCGTTTCGAAATATATCTTTAATTTCTATGTTTGGGCGTTTGTCCCGCGTTCTCGCCTAAACTACTTAACGGATTGGGTTGAAATATAAAATGGAGATTTTGAAACGCCAACCACGGATAGCTATTGGTTAATGGCTTTGAATTGAAAAATGGTTTTCGTAAATCTTACCTCAAACCGACTACATTAATATTAATTCCTATTTAGTATTAGGTAAGCGTAGCATGAAGCGCTGTGACAAGCGACTATCTCACATTTAACTGTCAAATAGCTGCGAGTAACCCGCCATATTGAAATATCCTTCAATAGGATAAGACTATACGCACGACAAAACTGTCTGTCACACAGAAAACCTCGTGCTAGACGCTTAGGATGGGACTATGGGAGATTGAGAGCATAGATACTACAAAATGTCCACGCGTGACAGACATAAAGACATAAATTTGTCGTGTGTATTCTCTCTATTGGAGGATATTTCAATATGGCGGGTTTCTCGCGCGACAAACTTTTGTCATAGCACTGCATGTTACGGGGGCTGGTGAGCCGCAGGCGTGACAAAAGTATGTCTTAACACTCGTGAAAATGTCTACCCCGGCTGGATATCAAGGGCTAGGACCACCGTAGACTGATATGAAAGTTATGAAACAAACAATAAACATGGCCGCCAAGGGAGTCTTTGTACACGCATGCGCGCCACGGTGCGCGCGCGCGAGTCAACAAACACGCCGCGCGTTTCACCGCTAATCCATATTGTTTGAGTTTTTTACTGCCAAGGTTGAGGTTGCAGTGCAAGATAAAAAATAAAAAATTTTACTTATATTTTCTTATGTGATTAGTTGCCCTTCTTGTCCTGTCGCCTGCACACGAGAGGACTTAATGAAGGCTACTGAACTGACTACGCTACTCGTGTGGCTGCATGGTCCAAGAAAACAAGTTCTTACAATAATTAGACAACGTGACTAACACAAGCCTACGTCATTTTGCGCTGTTCGTCCTTGTCTATTACACGCATTCGACAAGGATGAATAGGCAAAATGACGTAGAAATGACGTAGGATCGTGTCAGTCACGTGGTCTAATTGCAAGACCTTGTTTTCTTGGACCACGTGTGGCTGGTTTCTTGACCGAGACTACCTGAGTTTGCTGTTGACTCGAAAAGAAGAACATTAGCTAGGTAACGCAATTAACATTACCTATATCTTTTTTTATCTAATACCCAGAGCTACTTACTGCTGTGCAAAGAAATCTAGCCACTCTGATTGTTCAGTGCTCAAAGATTTTTTTTTTTACTTTTGTTTCTCGTATGCAGTAAAGATGCAAAAGTTAAAAAAAAAAATTCGCAGGCGATTTCAAAAAGGCTGTCTTCTGTGGTGAACAACTCGTCGAAAGGAACTCCACAGGCGTTGTTGCATTATTGGTTTCGGTGATTCTTTTTACAGAAATACGCACGATATGAGCCTTGAGCTTCCTATGATTGTCGTAGCGACTAAAATCTACATATTAGGAAAGTTTCAATATGTGTCAAAACAACTCAAATTACAATCATCATCATCACTATCACTATCATCACTACATAGTATAAAATAAAGTCGCTTTCTCCGTCCCTATGTCCCTATGTCCCTATGTCCCTCCCTTTGTACGCTTAAATCTTTAAAACTACGCAACGGATTTTGATGCGGTTTTTTTTAATAGATAGAGTGATTCAAGAGGAAGGTTTATATGTATAATACATGCATAATATACTGAAGGATAACCCACAATAACCATTTTCCCGTGCGGAGCCGGGGCGGGTCGCTAGTTAGGTATATATTTTTAACTTTTGGACATTTTACATCACATAGATAAGTCAAATAAACATTTAGTGGCGAGTTCAGCAAAGCAACAACTGCGATTCCCAACCAGCTTGCTAAGAGTGGGATTTCTTCAATGCCTCTTATTTAAAAAAGAGGTTTTAGCTGTAGACTTTTCTTGGGTGCCTGGAAGAGATTGCTACTTCAGCAAAAAGGCTGCCTAGTGACTCTTTGTTTCACTTCTGAAAATCGTAACTGTCCTATTTTCTTATTTGTATCAATAAATGATATTTGTATTGTTTTGTAATTGTATTGATATAGATAGGCATGAAGGAAGAAAAAATTTTACGCGCCCGGGCGTGGATTTTTTTTTCCTTCATGTAGATAGGCTATAAAAGTGGTAGAAAATAATAGCCTGAATACTCCACTTTGTCAGAAATTATGTCATAAAATGTTTTTTTTTCTAATTGACCTATGCTTGTGTCTAAAAGGTACGACCAATCAAGCTTCACTGGACTTGAAACATAAAATCGTCGTCTCCTTTTTTGTTTTATGCCAGATTATGTTTATGCAAGCTTCACTGAATGTTTCACCACAGAATACCAAATAGTAGTCCAAATAGTGGTTTCACTTTAACCGCGACATTCGAATACATTATAATTAGACATACAAACATACAGACGGAAGCTCAAACAAAGATCGTCTATCCCAGTTTTAGCCTAAACTGGTTAATCTTTTACAAATAACTATTGGTTGTGTTAAACAAACATTGAAGACACGAGTAATGCACTAATTCAACGCCTGCGGCTTTATTCGTGTAGAAAAGCTTTAGAAAAGTCTGTGCGTCCGTCCTCATTGCTTTTTATCTTTATTCAAAAAGATTAATGGTTATGCTTAGTACCTATAGGTAAGTAGGTCTACGTACTTTTTATTTCTTTGTAATGCATTCGTAAATAAACGTTGTATCTATGTCGATGTCTAGCTTAAGTCTACTTTGTTGATAAGAGAAAGGCCAGTTTGCACTAAACGTGACTAAACTTAAAATCGCCTAAATTCATGGAGACTTTTAGTGAAAATGTTGTTTACACTAATTGACAACATTAAAACTGCTGAGATTATGCCCATCTTTAAGAGTCCAGTTCCTCTTTTGACTTTCCTAAAGTCAGAGTTGTAAATATACCTACCTACACTGAACTTCTTTTCTAAATAGTTTCATTCTCTTCAGCTAGAGTTTGGCTATTGAAAGTAGACAATGAAAAAACGCGGCAAATTTGAAAAAAATCATGCTGGCAACCCCGATTTTAATTCTGATAAAGTAATTTGATACTTTTTTCTTTGTAACTTTGTTGCCAGTACAAAATTTGACGGCCCCGTAGCCTAGTTGATAGTACGCCTGCCTACTGAGCACAGGGTCGCGGGTTCGAATCCCGCCCAAGGCAAACATTCGTGTGATGAGCACTTGTGTTTGCCCTGTGTCTGGATGTTATATATTCATATATGTATGTATATCAGCTGTCTGGCACCCATCCTACAGGCTCTGCCTAGTTTGGGGTCAGATGGCCGTGTGTGAGTTGTCCCACATATTATTATTATTTATATTATAAGGTTTTCTAGTTGATCATCGATTGTCTACTTTCAATAGACAAACTCTAGTATTAATCATCATTGTTTCAGCCGAAAGACATCCTTTGCTTAAAAAGACCCTTTATAAGGACCAACGGCTTAACGTGCCATGACTGCTCGATAACAATCAGGTGATTCAGTTAACCAAACTAGGAAAAGGCTCACAAAGATGTTTATTTGTCTAGTGCCCCACGCCACCGGACTACGAAACCAAAACCGTAATAGTGTAGCACGTAGTCGAGTGGTAAAGCGACCGATTTACCACTCGACTACGGAATTTGGCTTATTTACCGGCCAGTTATGAATTTTTAACCTAAACGTGCTCGAAAAAGCTAGGATGCTTTAAGTACTTATATGTACAACCGAAAAACACGTAGGTAAATACATGGTTTTGTATGGACAAATTTCTGCTTCAGCTACTCGTCAATAGATGGCGCAGTTTCAATTCCATACAAAAAGTTTAAATCGAACATGTCTATTTGGTTTACATAACTAGGCACTCATTCTGGTTGTTTACGTTTGATTACCCTCAACACTTTACTACAGACAGTGTAATTCAAGCAGTAAAATCCCATTGCAAAACCCCATAAACTTTTATCATAAACGTTCATTAACATTAATCTCAGCCTGTGTTTTTATCAGCTCCTATTGGTCAACATTGTTATTAAAGTTATAAAACATGTAAGATAAAATGCGGTTGGTCAACCACTATACCGTTGCCTAGCCCACCCACGAAGGATAGATTAAAAAAATAAAATGGCGGCAAACTTCTTTGTCTTCTTAAATGGGTGCTTTATCATTCAACTTTTACGAGGCGGATAAGGATTTTTTTTGTTGTCATTTAAATTAAAGCGTTTAATCATCCAGATGGGATCTCAAGTAAATTCCGGTTAGAAAGGATATTATAATAACCGCTGCATTGTACGGCCGTATCCAGAATATTTTATATCGTTGGCGTCTTGTACTCGTATGTTTAAAAAAAAAACTTGTAGTAGAAAACTAAACAAGACGAACCTAAGTTAAGAAAACAATCTCTCAATTTCATATAAAAAAAAGATATGGTATTTATTTAAAAAACATAACAAACATAAAGGTTTTAACAGTTAAATAATAAAAAACATCTCCAAAGTAAAAATAAAATAAAAAGAAACTTAAATACAAATGTTTGCCGTCAAACCTGGCGCAAAGGATCCCAGTACGCTCGCCGCATTACCGCGTTGGATCGCAACTGATATTCTTTGCACCAGAAATAACTTGGCGCGGGGGTCACATCCCTTCTCTTTAAGGCGTTTGCCAATTTGGTCGATGAAGCTTTTAGCTTCACCACCCCAACAACCTGACGTCTCTACCGCGAAAGGTACAAATAAGTACTTGGGTTTTAGGACCGAGTACTTCTGATGTTTCAAAAAAGCCGCATGCTCGGCAGCTGCACCGGCTGATCTTGTTGTGCGAGCTAGATGGGAAGCAGCAAAAGTGTTAACGCACGTCGCGTCCCACAGAAGGCATTTGCCTTTTTCCCACGGCACTAGGGTCAGCCCATCTGGTCGTTTGCCATCCGTCCTGCATAACCCTGGAGGCTCGAGTAAGGAGGGGATGTCCGACGAACCCAGTGCCCTGCGGATTATATCATTTAGGGCATGGTGCCGAGGGAATCTCCCAGAACATCGACAGCAACTCAATGCATGGTGTCCGTTGGTCTCCACCGAAGAACCGCAAATGCATAAATGTCGTTCGCAAACATCGCAGCCCAGGCGGAGACCAACTGCCACACGCAGGGAGTCGCTATCGATGAGGGTGCCTAAATGTGGGGAAGGCAGTGCATGTAACCATGCCCCTGACTCAGGACGCGAAACTGATTTTAGGCGTGCCAAATCGGCTCCCTCTGCCGACTCCATCAGTCGCTCTAGCTCAAATATTTCATGTCTAGATAACTTACTGAAAACCGGTATTAAATAAATACTTACCTAGTATTTGTTCCGGATTCGTATGTAGTATCTACTACCGGCTGTGCTACCGGTACCTAGTAGGTACATACTTATTCGTACTCCGTAGTATTATAAATTTGTCTAGACTAGAGCAAGTTTAATTAATGTAAAAATATTCGGGTAAGATCGGACGGTTTTTTGGCAAGTGAAAAGGACTTAAAAAACTTAATATGTCTTAAAAAATACAAAACAATTCACTGAGCGCAGAAGATCATTCCATAACCATCCAGAGTTCCATCCGATTAACAATTTGGATTTGAGAACCAAATTAAAATTAGTATGAAAAGATCGGACTTTAGAATGGTAAGTTCGGACTGTTCGGATTCGGACTACTATCTGATTTCAATTCTATTGATGAGGGAGGTGCTTACTAGGTCTGTGTCCGGCGTTTCATTGGTATCATCTAGTTTTCGAAAATGTTGCTTTTTTAAAAAAAGATCTTCATACGTGGCGACCAACATTTTGTTAATTTTTTCAACTTTTGATGGCATGATAAAATTTAAGAAAATTATAGTGTCAAACTTTTGCACAAAATTCTGACTAAGTAGGTACCTATTCAGTTGAAATATTAATGAAAACATGTTGGTACTTACTTAATTTAATACCCGAATTTACGTGCCAAGGAAAAGTCCAGATCACTGCCCAAAACGTGAAAAATGCCATTTTTTGTTTAGCTCATCGCTACATACCTAGTATAAACTCTGGCCTAGGAATAAAATTTTAATGGTCTTGCTTTTTATGTTGCCAGTATTTAAAAATGTCTACTTTGCTTTATTAGATACGATCTTTGATCAAATTCGATCTTACCCGAATAAACATTACAGTAGCCAGCACATGTTGACTGGACATGTTGACCAAGAGAGCGCCTGACTTAAGGGTGAATTTTCGAAATAACGTTGGAGCAGGGCTCGAAACCGGTATTTTGAAAACCCGCAAATAAAGTTATTAGGTAATTATTTGCAGTCATGTCGAACGCCCATGTAGTACCTACACACTCCAATAAAAGTTGGGGACTCAGCTCTCGAAGTTGTAGATCTATACGTCTACGTGGGACAAACAGTCGAATTAGATACATCTAACTTCGAGAAGGAGGTCAATCGTCGAATCCAACTCGGCTGGGCAGCGTTCGGGAAGTTGCGAAATGTGTTTTCGTCCCAAATATCGCAATTTCTCAAGTCAAAAGTCTTTGACCAATTTACGGATCCGAGACGTGGTCGCTTACAATGGGCCTCATAAGAAGGCTTAAAGTCACCCAAAGAGCGATGGAGAGGGCTATGCTTGGAGTTTCCTTGCGTGATCGAATCAGAAATGATGAGATCCGTAGGCGAACCAGAGTCACCGATATAGCCCGACCGAAGAATCGCTACACTTAAGTGGCAGTGGGCTGGGCACATTGCGCGTAGAACCGACGGTCGTTTCATGAATGGCGACTGCGCGCCGGAAGACGTAGCGTGGGCAGGCCCCCCACAAGGTGGACCGACGATCTGGTGAGGGTCGCGGGAAGCCGCTGGATGCGGACAGCGCAGGACCGATCGTCGTGGAGATCTTTGGGGGAGGCCTTTGTCCAGTAGTGGGCGTCTTTCGGCTGAAATGATGATGAGGTATTTGCATTGGCATTTATTCATTCATTGTATTGTATATTGTATGCATTGCCTACTCTGGTTGGGGAGATGAAATTATAAACCTGTCTCTAAAAACATACAGTATAATGTCAAATTGACATGAACATGACATTTTGATTGTCATGTTCATTCTTAACATAGGTACCTGGTACCATACTATAAAATAAATTTTATTTATTGAAAGTTGTTCATTTAAAATAAATAACTAAACATGTTGAGTGGTATCGGTAAATAAATAGAGAAATGCCGGTTCGTCAAACACTTGACTCGACCAAATAATCATAAAATAAAATATTGAAAAAAAGTAAAAACATGTTAAACATGTTTTGTTGTCTTCTGAGTTGGGTTTTTGAACGTAACAACCATTTATTTGCATGGATGGATGTGGCATGGATGGATTGAATTTTGTGCAAATATTTATTTAATATTTCTCGTGAAACTTGTGTTGCTTGCTAATAATGTAACAGAAAGTGAGGGAAATATCTCGATAACTAGCTTATTGTACCGCAATTTAGTTATACAACTGTGCCTGGCAAATTGTTGTTGATCTTCGGTACCTATGTTTTGTGGATGCTGGGTGGTAAACTTCGTACAATGATAACCTAATACTTACATAAATGGTACTGAAAATTATGTTGCGTCACTGTGACTCGAGGCATTAAGTAAGATACCGGTGCTATTTTAAGTCGGTGAGGTTATTGTGTGTTAGTAGTTTAGTACATCTGTAAGGAGTCTGACGTGGTCTGACTGAGATAAGTTTCTTTGACATTCCAACACTATGAATAAAGTAGCGGATTGCCTGAAATTTCTGTGGATGAAATCTAACCGGTTTCATAAAGGTATGTAATTTATAACTGTTTAAGTAAGTTCATATAAGACTAAAATAAAGAATAAGAGGAACATTTTGTAGTTCAACTAGAGCATGAAAAATCTCATGTTTGATCTCTTTGTGAATATCTTAATCCCAGTTTTCATATTAGCTAGCCAATTAGTTCTTCTCTAATTGGATATTTAAGAAAACTACATTCAAAGCTACAATTAAATTGTTTTCTTTTTAATATTTACATACACTTTAAAATAATGGTCAGAGAATAAACTTCAAATCTTGTCAATAATAAGATAAAAAAATTATAATATATTAATTGTAGCTTCCACATACACAAAGGTAAATATTGTTTTTATTCATAACATTTATAGACTTAAATGCACCGAATTATCTCTGTTTATCCATTGTTAACTTAATAATATTCTTACTGTTTTGCAGTAATTCTTCTGTTTGCTGCGATAGAGTTTCTGCCGTTGCCCGAAGCTAAATATGGATTCCATTGTAAAGATCCAGCTCTTTCATATCCGTTCAACGGAGACACAATCAGCACGAGGTGGCTGATGTCAGTGTGTCTTCTGCTACCATTAGCCACAGTAAGTTATAAAAATATTTACTTTTTACCTTAAAACTGCAGGGTTTTAATTTTTATTGTTGTAGTTTTATTTGTGTAAAGCCTGACTGAACAATGTCCAAAAAATGCCACAAAATTGGTTTAGAAATAAAACAATAATTTGGTTAAAAGTATATTGTATATTGTCGCTAAAAAAAATTAACCTTAAACTTTAGCAAAAGACCAAAATGATATGCGCGTTATGCGTTTTACGAATTCTGTTTGGTACGACGCCGTATAGCGGATCTTTGCTAAACTAAACGGAACTTAGACTCTGAACACTGACCAAAAAAATAAAAATCTGCTCTGGGGCGCTACACATTTTATGTTTATGGCAACAATTTCCATTCTAAAATTAGTTCCATTGAAATTCCGCAAAGAAATAAAACTTTGGTCAGGCTTTAAAATTGCAGGACTTTTTTTTTATTTTTCTTATAGGAATTACGAGTAAGTTTTAAGTTGGACATCCAGATATATTAATTTTGGAAGCTGCTTCCAATTAGTCAAGAAGTTTTTGTATTTTTGTTACAATATTATTCAAGAAAGGAATAATAAGAACACAATAAAATTTGCTTTGATGTATTGGCAACACTTAAGTTTTCAGACAATCATTGGAACTGTATATAATGTGGTTTTTGATGTAAAGTTTTATTACTTATTGTTGTTGCAATGTTGTTGATTACACAATAAATGCTAATGCTGTTATGTACAGTAGCCAGCAGATGCAGTTGGACACTCGCACTACGATATTCGCTTCTTCTACGAAATAACTGCGCTCTCAAGGGCAAAGTTTTCAGCTGCATGTGCTAGCTACTGTACTTCTCTTCATTATGTACTTTTAGCCACTTTATAAGATGCGGAAGTAGTAGCTGGGTTGGATTGGGATAATTCTAAAAAAGTAACCACATATGGCAAACGAAGTAGTAGCTGGGTTAGATTGGGATAATTCTAAAAAAGTAACCACCATACCACACCACATAACAGCATGTCTGTCTATCTATTAAAAAATCATTATAATATAACATTTACGAAATCTAACACACATTTTATCGGGTTTTCTCCACGATTTAAGTATTTAAATTTCTGCAGTCCTACCCGCCGTTTCACCAGTTCTGCCGTGACCATGATCGGTGTAACCCGGTCGAAATATCGGTAAGCTCAATTATAACTAAATCGTGGAGAAAACCCGTGAAAATGTGTGTTAGTGCATTTATCAACCGCGAGAAACTAAGAATGTTCATTTATTAAATCTGTTGTAAAACACTTAGGCAGGTATTCCACTGGCGACAGCGACAAAAAACGAAAGGGACGTAGTTATGCGCAAGAGTGAGCGCGGTGTATTTGTATCTCATTCTAACGCATAATTGCGTCCCTTTCGTATTTTGTCTTTGTCGCCAGCGAAATAGGTGCCTTATTTTGTTTTGTTACTCTGCTCACCCTTCTAGAACTCAGTGTGTCTGTATTTGTTTGATGTATATATGTATTTTGTTTCAGATGTTAACAGTAGAAAGAGTATACCAAAAAGCAGGAAGTGAGAAATCAAACCGAAGAGTGATGCGGTGGTTCAAAGAATATTTGTTTGGTTATTTCTTAAATTTGGCTGTGACTCAAGTAATCAAGGTCTCCGTTGGATCCCCAAGGCCGCACTTCTTTGACACATGTCAACCAGAGGAAGCCAGTAATTGTGAGGGGTGAGTGAGTAATCTTTTATATTTTATTACCTACTAGCGACCCGCCCCGGCTCCGCACGGGAAAATGGTTATTGTGGGTTATCCTTAAGTATATTATGCATGTATTATACATATAAACCTTCCTCTTGAATCACTCTATCTATTTAAAAAAAGCGTATCAAAATCCGTTGCGTAGTTTTAAAGATTTAAGCATACATAAGGACATAGGGACAGAGAAAGCGACTTTGTTTTATACTATGTAGTGACTAGCTTTACTTAGCTTTCTTCCCGTGTTACTGAGGAATTTTCAAAGTAAAAGGTAGCCTATGTTCTTCCTAAAGGTCTATTTTATCTATTCTATACAAAGTTTCATTAAAATTGGTTCAGTAATTTCGATGCCTGTACAATTATTAAGAATATTTGAGGTAGTTTTTTTTACACTTTGAGTTAAGTACTTTATTGGAATTTTAGTAAGGATCCCTAATTTAAAAAAAATATATAGTTATAACCTGCGTTACCCAGGGATAGTTTAACTTCCCAACAGTATAAGAATTTTTGAAATTGGTTCAGAAGTTTCGAAGCCTATTCAATGCAAACAAACAATCAAATCTTTCCTCTGTTTAATATAAGTATGGATGCATGATGCATTATTAAATAACCTACCTACACAAATTAACAAATTATGTATATCATACCCGTAAAAAAGGTCCTAAATTCAGCAATGGGGAAGTGTCCTGGAAAAAATAAATCGATTCTAATTAGTCCGTCAGATTATCGAAAAAAATTGAAAATCATTGTATTTATTTATTTTTTCAATTTGACGAAGATAATATATCGCATCAAAATGTAGAAGAGTCACATTTTCCGTACAATTTGTATGGCGGCGTGTCGTCATTGGAAATTTCAAAGTGCTGTATCGTCGGCATTTTTGGTTTGCCAGAAAAAAAAAACGTGTACATTATTTTTAGTAATCTAACTGAAGGACTAATTAGATTTTTGAGGACACTTCCTTATTAGTGAGGCCGCACCCTCAGATGTACCTGTGTTCAAATTTAAATAATGCCGTCATAAAAACGATTTGTTTTTCACACTTTCAAAGAGCAGGATGTTATCACATGAATAGGCAACAAACAGATGTGCAAACAACCAAAATTCGCACTCTATTATGTCATCCGTTTATACGAATTATTTGTTGGTTTTAGATCACAGTTTATTTCGAGCTACACGTGTTCAGGGCCAAGACATTGGAAGCATCAATCAGACAAGAGTTTTCCATCCGGACACACTTCACTGGGGCTCCACGCTGGCCTGTTTATTGCAGTAAGTTGATCGTTTTTCTAATAAATGTTCGTAATACCACAGAATAAATAATAGTACTAGGTACAGAAGGTGCACTCTCTGATTGCAAACGTGCGAATTTAAATCTAGCTACCACGCCAATAATGTTCAAATTACTTTGAACGCGTCGAACGTGACCTTGGCTATAATAGCCTACCGTTTGTCGCTGCGCTTGTATTAAAACAAAATGCTCCTTAAGTCCGCGCCGCGAGAGTCCTTATTACCACAGAATAGATAATAGCGTCGTGACTCGCGCGCGCGTGTTCCCTACTAACTAGCACTGACCTAACCAGACGGGTGCTGCCGGACGTAGGTATATTCTGGAGGTCTGGCGCGGAGTGGTAATACTAGCTTTTTTGCCCACTATGAATTGGAATCGCGTTGTGAGTCACTTCGCTTCATTCGGGATGAAAACTAGCCTCTGTCTGCCACACCCAGGGTTACACTAAAGTAGGTACGAACGTGATTTAAAAGTTTATAAGACAACTGCCAGATATCAAGGAAAGACTGTTATTAACGCAAGCGGAGCCGCGGCGGAATGCTAGTTAATCATAATCGCTTTGCCTATAACTCATTTTTCCCCGCCCCCTAGTACTACCTCCACCGGCGCGCGCCTCCTTCCGCAGCAGTGCGGTCTGCGCAGGCGCTGGTGGCAGCTACCGCGGTGTGGTGCGGGGCGAGCAGGATCACCGACCACCGACACCACTGGTGGGACGTAATGGGCGGCGTGGGCGTGGGCATCGCGGTTCTACTTTACACGGTAATCAAATATGTACAGCACACATACATACATAGGAATTTGTACTTAGCCTACAAGATTATTTTTTTAATTGACCTATGCTTGAGGCGAAAAAGTACGACGGATCAAGCTTCACCGGACTTGCGGGGGAGCGGAAGACTACCCCAAAAAAAGTCATATACCAACGCGTCTAGGGGCGGCTCAAGGGAGCCTCGGACCACGGCCTAGCGCGTTGATATTGAAAAACATCGTGAAGGAGACGACGCCTGAGGGGATCCGTCTCTGATTATAAATTCTGATTTTGGTTCTGGCCGCGCCCCCGCCGGCGGGTGCGGGCGTTGTTACCTGAAGGGTATTCGCTACCAGAAGGGCATTCTGTTAGGTGTAATCTAAATTCTTTGGCTGCTTTAACAGCGTCTGTGATTTAGTTGTCAGGTTCAGAAAGGATATGTTTGGGACGGCGGCGGAACCGCGTAATGGGGTGCGGCCATGGCAAATAGCCCGTACACTTGACAACATAGGGATTGGGATGGGAAGGGCCTTCATCAAAGTAGCGTTTGGATGCTTCCTTCATGAAGCCACTGACGGAAGGGAATTTGTTTGTTATTTATTATTATTGATGTGATGTGTATAGCCTGGTATATCCGACCAGAGAAATAAAAACCTCGCCATATTGCGGAATTTTAATGGAACTAATTTTATAATGAAAATTGTTGCCATATTCGTAAAAATATACACGTGGCGCCCCCAGAGCAGGTTTTTTATTTCTTTGGTCAGGCTTTATGTATCTGTAGTACCAATAAATAAAGCTACTATTGCACTAACGTACATAGAAACAACAACAACCGTGAATAGTAATATGAATTTGTTTGTAACTTGTCTTTTTCAGATCCAACATCTGTGTAGAAACTTTGAATGTTCAACGAGTGACCTGAGTGACCCCGAACGCACTACTGGTAGCAATGGACATACGTATACTAACGCGCCCTTGGTAGATAGAGCGAAAAGTTAACATGAGACTGTGCGGGTAGTATAGAAAAATATGGTCTAAGGGTGAGATATAAAGAAACAGGTTTCCGGTACGGACTATTCGATGCGGGTCGGTACGGATCGGTGAAGGTAACTCAACATAAAGAAACAGGTACCTAAAGCCCGACCAGAGAAATAAAAAACCGCGCCATATTGCGGAATTTCAATGAAATTAATTTTATAAGGAAAATTGTTGTCATAGTCGTAAAAATATACACGTAGCGCCCCCAGAGCAGGTTTTTTATTACTTTGGTCAGGCTTTAAATTTGTCTTCATTGACCATCAAGTCCGGTCCAGGTAACTCCAGAGGGGCTACTCTTGACGGCAATTCCGATCCGTCGACATAGAGATCGGGCGTTTCGTACTCTCGAATGCCATACAAGCGCCACCTTGGTTTCATATTGGGCGGATATTGAGTGAACTAAATGTAATCGGACATTGGTCAACTCTTGGCGGGCAGATTTTCAAGAGTAGCGGTCTAAAATTGACTTTGGTTTGCATTTGGTTGAATCGGGATCGATATTGATTTCAAGAATAGAACCCTAGGTAGTTTGTACCGATAAGTCCCAACCTGTTTCTCTATGCGTGAGCGCAATAATAACATTGGTATATGTTACATGCACGCATCGGTACCTACCCGTACCGGTAACCTGTTTCTTTATATCCTCGCCCTAACCAAGTAATTGATGTTTATATTTAATCCAACAGATATTGAATTAAGCACTAATATTATACTATTTATGGTGTTACCTACCATAGCTTTCTATTGGTATTATTTACAATCCAAAGCTTACTTTACTGTGATCTTTTCAATATAGAGTGACTATTACGTAAATGATGAATATTATATTTTTTGTATCATCATGGACCAATATACTCGAGAGAACTGTCAATGCCCTAGAAAAAAACGTGCTTCGGAAAAACTCAAATTCCGTATTAAAACTAGATGGCGCCTAGCTCCTCGCCCGAGATTATATTAAAAATACACTAGTAAATAGCTATAATTGTGCTTTTTTTACATAAATAGGAACTAAAAGTTATTTATTTATTTTTTATCAGGTCGAGAGACACAATATAATTTTTAATTTCAGATAATATAACAATGATAGTTCATTTGTGAATGGTAGTGACATCTATCTTTTTTTTTAATACTAATTACAGGAACACGCATTGTAGTAGGAGAATTTGACAGTCCTCTCGAGTATATTGCTCCATGGTATCATGAATCGATTTAAATAATAGATGTTTCTAGCTATTTGTATACTGTAAATATACAAATAGCCATAACCAAATCTCCCTAGCCTATGGTTACGTTCCGTCGCTTCGAGCGTAGTTGTTTGGTTAAAATTTAACCCGTTTGAGTTGCAACCGAGCCACTGAACGATCGAGTTGTTTTTATAACCTCAAATATTTAACGAGAGAAAATTCTTCTCCTGTCTCAATTTTTTTCCACTTTTATATACATTACAGACGTATTAGACGTCTGTGATATACAAATTTAACAAAATTATTATAAAGTAACTACGAAACAAAATGGCGGACTTTTCGAGTCTTTTGATTTTGACATAAATTGCAAGCTTTAAACGTCAAATAGCGGTCAGAGTAAAAATTAACCATCTCATTAGACGGTTGTTTGGTTGTTTCGCTCTGAGCCACAGAACGGGTGAAACTACGCTCTGACAGCTGTCAGGGTAAAATTTCACCAAGCCACGGAACGGTTAGAGCGCGCGCCAGAGCGCGCTCGAGTGCACTCGAACGAAGCGACGGAACGCGCCCTATGTATTCGAAATACAGTAGCCAACACATGCGGCTGGACACTTTGATCTTGATAGCGCCCGTATTCCATAGAGGTAGGGGTGAATTTCGTAGTGCAAGTACCAAGCCGCATGTGCTGGCTTCTGTACATTGACTTAAACAGCAAGAAGTAATCGGTTTCATAGAGAATATCTCTGTCACACACAATCCATTTCATTAAAAAATGTACTGTATTTACCATCATGTTAAAATTTAAAACGAAATGCGGATATCGTGCTTCCGAAATAGAACAATCAAATTGATCTATAGTGGATTATTAGTGACTTTGCCATTTAAGGTTATTTCTCAAAGTATGTACAGTAGGCAGCACATGCGGCTGGACATGTTGACCTTGAGAGCGCCCGTATTCCGTTGTGGTAGGGGCGAACTTCGTAGTGTGAATGTCCAACTAAATGTGCTGGCTTTTGTACTTAACTAGACGAAAATGTATCTTTTTGAGCATTTGAAATTTTAGATAATTGCATTTCGTTTAGATATTAGAAAATGTTTTATTATATTTTTCCTACAGTTGTAGGTATTTACTTAAAGCTTTTATTGTATGATTTAAAGTTTTAAACATTCCAACTAATTGTTCCACCCTTTGTTTGATTTTGACATGCTGACGTATATCTTTTTCATTCACTTTTAGCCCGCGGCTATTTATTACCTATATTCTATCCAAATCCATTCAGCCGTTAAAGCGTGAATGTAGACTGCAACATTATTTTTTATAGATTAAGTAGTTTTTCATTTACTACGTAGTAATTGACTTCGAACAGTATTTTTTAACTTTTCTGCTGCGAGTGACTATTGGTATTGCACGGTTTTTAAAGATTAATTAATTAGTTGTGTCTAAAATATACTTATACCTTTCCCAGTTATATTGACGGCCCCGTAGCCTAGCTTGTAGTACGTCTGCCTAAAGCACAGGGTCGCGGGTTCGAATCCCGCCCAGGGCCAACATTCGTGTGATGAGCAATTGTTTGCCTTGTCTGGATGTCGTATATTCATATATATGTGTGTATATCAGCTATCTGACACCCATAGTACAGGCTCTGCCTAGTTTGGGGTCAGATGGCCGTGTGTCAGATGTCACCACATATTTTTATATTTATTTACACAGATTATTAGCTAAATTTGTGGTTATTGATATTGTATTAAGTGTACCTGTAATTTTGTACGCACCTTTGTAATGTAAATTGTGTACTTTAACCTACTTGTTGCACTTACTCATTAGGGCCCTCACTGGGCATTGTAAACTCAATAAGCACATGAACAGGATGGGCTTATCAGAAAACCCTTACTGTAGATTCTGTGCGGACGAAGAGGAAACTCCACTCCACATTCTTTGTGAGTGCGATGCTCTCGTCAATAAGAGGAGTCGGGTGCTGGGAGCGCACAAGCTTGCCCCCCATGAAGCCCGAAGCCTAAATCCCACCAAAACCGTCAGCTTCTTCAAAGCGGTCGGTTTGGAAGAGGCTATGTAGCCTATGAGGGCCGACTACAATAGATCCACCATGGGTCGCAGTGGTCTTGGGTACTTGGTGCCCTTCCCTCTCCATCCAAATCATAATCATACTTGTTGCACACCTGTGTTTGCGCTGTGTAAATAATAATGTATTATACTAAAAAGTATAATGATAAATACAAAATGTGGAAATTATTTTGAATAAAATAAACACAATATTTTAAATTTTCTGTTTTATTGTTGGCTGAACAATCACCTTGTTAGTTTTTAAAAGTTCGTCGTTAATCTGTCGCGGTCGCCGATGAATTATTTGTCTAGGTAAACAATTTTATTCCGGCTCATACTTGTAAGCAAGCTTTTAATACCTATAACTTACGTGAATACTAAACTGCGAATGACTAAATACAAATAATACGTCGGTGGCCAAGTGGCTAGGGCTGTTGACTTCCATTCGGAAGTTCGCAGGTTCAAGCCTCGGCACGTACCAATGTGTTTTCGATTTTCGAATTCATATGTACGTTTATTCGACGCTCTTACGGTGAAGGAAAACATCGTGAGGAAACCTGCACACACCTGCGAAAAATTTCAAAGGTTGTGAGTTCGTGACCAACCCGCACTGGCCAGCGTGGTCGACTAAGGCCTATTCACCCTGATTTCAGGGTAGGCTCGAGCCTCTCGGTGGGGACATAATATGAGCTGTTAACATATAATGATGTGATTATTAGAGGGCAGCCACCATCGGACTACGACATATTATTAATAAAACACCGTCATTTAAAATCAGCTTTTTATTGACCAACTAAATCCTTTCTTATAAAATAACATTTTAACTTTAAAATAAATATGCGTAAATGGAATAGGTATCTAAACTACCTACAAAAAATCCGATAAGAAAGTTCGCAATAGTTATAAACTAAAATAAATTACTAGAAGAAAGGAATTACCCTGAGAAATTGCATTTCATATCTTAGACAAGGCCCAGAAGTTAACCAAACATTGCGCTAACTTAAAATTATAAATCTTAATTTTAACGTTCGACAATTTTATTTCTTACATCGTTATAATGCAAAGGGAATATAAACTCATTTCAGAATAAAAGTAAAGCTTCATGTGAACAAAAATAAATGCAATGATTTTGCTGCATCCTTTTCCAACGTTACGAGCTTTCGTTAACCAGAAAGAGAAGGACGTTTTCTTCTTTGTTTAACGCAAAAGTGTTAGAACTGTTGTTGATTAAGATTTTTAGATTATTTTCAACTCGTCATTTTCTTAATGTCATATCATGAATAACAGTAGGGCTTAATGCTGCTTGCTTTTTAAAAATGCTTGCTGACTACCTCACATTATTGAGCCGCTAATTAAAGGTAAAGTGACCAAGCTGGTATATTATTATGACCGGTCCAAAAAATAAATAATTTTTAAGAATTTCTTGTAAACAGTAATGAGGGATTTTCACTTTGACAGTTCTAAAAACAAAAAAAGGTCATAAGAGATGACGCTGCACTAACTCTTACGTCAAATAAAATAGACGTGCTTGAAGGTAGGAAAAGAAGTCACAAAATTTAGTCGCAAAAAGGTCACTGGTAAAATGAATCAAAAATTTAAACGCAACTCAGCACGCAGAAACACGAAACGAAAATAAAACACAACGTCAAAGTGCGTGACGATTGACGTGACAACAATAGTGTTGCCAGTTTTTTATCTGCCCTGATTGGTTTGACAAACTCGTTTTTGACATTTTATTCGACACTAGCGACCCGCCCCGGCTCCGCACGGGAAAATGGTTATTGTGGGTTATCCTTCAGTATATTATGCATGTATTATACATATAAACCTTCTTCTTGAATCACTCTATCTATTAAAAAAAACCGCATCAAAATCCGTTGCGTAGTTTTAAAGATTTAAGCGTACAAAGGGACATAGGGACAGAGAAAGCGACTTTATTTTATACTATGTAGTGATGATACACGCCGTCTGTTTGATAGAATAGAACCTTTTTTTAATGCCATCTAGAAAATCCCTCATTTCGTTAAAAATAAACTTAAATTAAAAAAAAAATGACGAAAACACAACTTTTTGAAAATACAAATGCATAGATTTCCCTTCACGAACATCCCATAGATTAACTATTTAAGCAGCTGGCTGTCGTCGGGGAGTGTTTTGTTATTAACTTGTTCCCGGAGTGTGTCGATGAGCGCCTGTACAGTCATCTCGCCGTGCACCTTGTTGTCTCGCGTTCGCACGTTCACTGTACCGGACGTCTTCTCGCGCTCGCCCACCACTGGGATTACAAACAAACGACAAAATATTGATTGTTCATCATGTTATGATCTTATCACTAAATAAAAAAAATAAATAACCCCCGCCACAAAACCGTTACTTGATCGTTTCAACAACTAGAAAAGAGCTGATAATCTTCGAATGGCTGAAGATATTTTCTTGGATCATGGCTGAGAACACTCTCGATACTCTCGTTTACCTTGCAAACTAAAAAAACTAGATCAAAATCCAAAAAATAAAAGTTTTGAAAAAAATAATCCGTCCGTCTGTCTGTCTGTTTGTAAAGTCTGACCAAAGAAATAAGAAACCTGCTCTGGGGGCGCCACGTGTATACTTTTACGATTATGGCAACAATTTCCCTTATAAAATTAGTTCCAATGAAAATCCGCAATATGGCGAGGTTTCTTATTTCTTTGATCGGGCTTTACACGCTAATCTCTGGAACTAGACGGATTTCAATGAAATTACACAATTTTTTGTTTTCTTTTTTATTTTAATTTTTATAATATATGACGTTCCACGGGCAAAGGTACCTTTTGGCGGGTTTTAGTATAAAGATAGTCTTTTTAGTTTGAGTAGCTTATTAGATGCTGAATACAGGGATATGTGTAACTCAATACCGACCATAACCACCTTTGCACGTGGAACGTCACATATAGCTTATACTTTTAACCGAGGGAAAATACTTCTTTCCCACGGGAGAACCTGTTGAAAGCTAGTAGATAATTCTCACCAAGTATATAGTTGAACTGTGCGAGTTGCGCATTGCGGACCTTCTTGTTGAGAGTGTCGCCCGCGTCTGTGTCTACTTCAGACATGAAGCCGGCTTCAAACAGCTGAGCGTTCACCTGCAATACACAAACAAACTCCCTTTAACTTACGCCAGGTCTCCGTCACTCCATGTACTTGCGCGCTATAACTACCTACCGCCCGGCCGAGCGGTTTTGGGCCGACTGCGGACCAATTCCCCATTCCCTAAACGTGTTAGTAGAGTGCCGCAATACGCGAGAGGGAGAGATGCAGCAACTTCGTCTTTTCGCCTAGCGCCGTGCGATCTGAATTGCACTTTATTATAACGGAGCTAGGATTGCAATTTATATGAATTATGTCGCCTAGTGCAGCTTCTGTAGGGATTACTATTTGGTATTCTGTGCTTACGGTTTGCAAGTCGTTTCAAAAAATATAACATTTGAAATTCAAATAGTTCCGATCATGGTCTAAGAAAACAAGGTCTAACCATTAGACCGAATGCGTGTAATAGACAAGGATGAACAGCGCAAAATGACGTAGGCTTGTGTCAGTCACGTGGTCTAACGAATAGACCTTGTTTTCTTCTTCTTAGTTAGACCATGTGTTTTTTCTCCTTCCCGTGCACTCCGCCCGCCTCCCGCTGTAATTCTTCAATAATCGTTCAGTAGAACAGTGTGGGGACACTGGCGTCGAAAACGCGAAGCTAGCGCTGACCGTCGCACATACAACCATAACAAAAGAAAGTTGTGTTCAAAAAAAACGCAGCGCTGGCGTCGCGTTGACGCTGACACGACGACGACGCTGCCTGGAAAGACGCCAGTGTGTGGGGGGGAGTCTGTAACTGTAAAATGGATGCCCAAATAAAAGGAGCGAATAATTGATCTACACACGTCTTTATTGTTGTGAATCGATCAGAAGCGAACAGGAAGGTGGCCCCGCAGCCTACCCTATATAACAGTATACACCTATTTATCTATTAGCGACATCTCTCAATACTGTCTCGAACTAGTTTATCAATGATATGACAACGACAAACTCTATAAAGGTAACGTCTTGAATGATTGACAAGCCATCTAGTACGGTCAATATCGTCTAGATGGCGCTGTGTTTAACAAAAGGTTACCTGTTGAGCCTGTTAGTTAGCTATTAAGCCTGTTAGTTACCTGTTGAGCCTGTTAGTTACCTGTTGAGCCTGTTAGTTAGCTATTGAGCATGTTAGTTACCTGTTGAGCCTGTTAGTTACCTGTTGAGCCTGTTAGTTAGCTGTTGAGCCTGTTAGTTACCTGTTGAGCGTACTGGTCTATGGCCGGCCCGACGGGCACCACGCACACCTGCCGCGGCGACAGCCACAGCGGCCACTTGCCCGCGTACGACTCGCTCAGGATCGCGCGGTGGATGATCCCTATTGAGCCTGTTAGTTACCTGTTGAGCCTGTTATTTACCTGTTGAGCCTGTTAGTTAGCTGTTGAGCCTGTTAGTTACCTGTTGAGCCTGTTAGTTACCTGTTGAGCCTGTTAGTTACCTGTTGAGCCTGTTAGTTACCTGTTGAGCCTGTTAGTTAGCTGTTGAGCCTGTTAGTTACCTGTTGAGCCTGTTAGTTAGCTGTTGAGCCTGTTAGTTAGCTGTTGAGCCTGTTAGTTAGCTGTTGAGCCTGTTAGTTACCTGTTGAGCGTACTGGTCTATGGCCGGCCCGACGGGCACCACGCACACCTGCCGCGGCGACAGCCACAGCGGCCACTTGCCCGCGTACGACTCGCTCAGGATCGCTACCATCCGCTCCACCGACCCCAGGATCGCGCGGTGGATGATCACCGGACGCTTCTTGTCGCCAGTCTCACTGTTATAAGTTTCAATAATAATAATCACTACATAGTATAAAACAAAGTCGCTTTCTCTGTCCCTATGTCCCTTTGTATGCTTAAATCTTTAAAACTGCGCAACGGATTTTGATGCGGTTTCTTTTAATAGATAGAGTGATTCAAGAGGAAGGTTTATATGTATAATACATGCATAATATACTTAAGGATAACCCACAATAACCATTTTCCCGTGCGGAGCCGGGGCGGGTCGCTAGTAATAGTAATAAAAGTAATAAGTGGTTGCCTATAATGATGGTGACGTCATGGTTTGATAGAAAACAAGCAAGAACGAGTTTCGGCGCTGCCACTATGCCCTCCGTGGTGTAGTTGGTAGCACGTTGGCTGCGTATAGGCCGAAGGTTTACGTTTTTGGTTGTTTTCTATGAAACTAAAAATATTTATTAATAGTAAAGTAATGATAATAATATGTGGGACATGTCACGGCCATCTGACCCCAAACTAGGCAGTCTGTACTATGGGTGTCAGTCAGCTGATATACATACATATATAATTATACAACATCCAGACACAAGGCAAACACAAGTGCTCATCACACGAATGTTTGCACTGGGCTAGATTCGAACCCGCAACATTGTGCTTCGTAGGCAGACGTACTACCAATTAGGCTACGAGGCCGTCAGCAAATAGCAAAAAGGGCGCATTAGGCAGGTATATCACGGGAGTCAAAAGACAAAAGGTGTGAGGGAGGTGTATTTGTATTTCATTCTAACGCATAACTGCGTCCTTTTTGTCTTTTGATTACCATGAAATACCTGCCGAAGTCGGTTGAAAAAAGCCCGAAGATATAAGTTATATAAGTTAATGATAATAATAACTATCAAACAACAGTAAGCCATCCTGACGTTTTCACGTTTGATAAGCTCACCTGACATAGAACAAGTTAAACCTACGGGGCACTTCAAAATAAGTAAGTCATCAGTAAACTCACCTGACGTAAGTCAAATTAAACCGCTCGGGCAATTGGAAATCCAGTTGTATGGTGGCGCATTGGTGCGAGCGACGTAACGCGTCTTGTATGGTGATGTCAATCTTAGGCCCGTAGAACGCTCCGTCTCCTGGGTTTAGCTGCCACGGCTTGCCAAACTTATTTAGGGAGTCTTCTAACGCCTGAAAAGTTTCATGTTTTCATTCATACTAGAGCTCTAAAATATAGTAAAATACCAAACAGTCTGATGACTATGCTATGATAGCGTTCTATCCTTTTGAAATAAAATTAACAGTTTAGAAGTATAGTCTTATTGACGGCGCTGTCGTAGTCGGTAGTCCACCTGCCTTCGAAACACAGGGTCGCGAGTTTGAATCGTGTGATGAGCACTAGTGTTTGCCTTGTGTCTGGATGTTGTATATTTATGTATGTATGTGTATCAGCTATCTGACACTCACAGTACAGACTTTGCCTAGTTTGGGGTCAGATAGCCGTGTGTGAGATATGTCTCTTATCTTATCTTAATTAGCCTTGTGTGTCCCACTGCTGGGCAAATGCCTCTCTCCGCTCCCTCCATGACTCTCTTTCCCGTGCCTCTTCCTGTCATGTCTCGCTGAAGGCATCTAGCTCGTCTCGCCATCGTCGTCTGGGTCTGCCGCGTCGCCTTGTCTCAGTTGGTCATCCACTGCGTAGTGGTTTTTGCCCACAATACATCTGGCATGCGGCAGACGTGACCGGTCCAGTCCCAATTTAGTTTGGCGGTAGCGTAGGTCACACAGCAATCTGTGTTTTAGAGCACAGTACAGTGTTCCTGACCCTGTCGATCGAAGGAAACTCCAAGCATAGCCCTCTCCATCGCTCTTTGGGTGACTGAGCCTTTTTATGAGGCCCATCGTTAGCGACCACGTCTCAGATCCGTAAGTCATCACTGGCAACACACATTGGTCAAAGACTTTAGACTTAAGACACTGCGGTATTTGGGACGATGCTGACTGTGTACACAAAATTGTGCACTGATTAAAAAGTAAAGTATAGTGATGTTTACCTTCTCGGCCTGGTCCCAGGTGGCGAGTTCTCCGAGGTATTTCTCTGGCCTGGTGGACAGCTTCAGCTGGAACGTGAACCCGAACGTGGTGTACACAGCCTCCAGGAACTCCAGGCAACCCAGCTGCAACACACCAGTCACAACTTTTCAAATATAGACAACTAGCTTCCCGCCGCGGCTACGCCCGCGTTAATAGTTTTTCCCTTGGGAATGATGTATTTTCCCGCGGTAAAAGTTAGCCTATATTCTTCCGCAAAACAACAGGATATATTTTTTTCTCGTATAGCGGGTTCGATTCCCGGTTCAACCATGTAGTTATTAAAAAATGTATGAATGCAGTTTTAATAGTTTTTAGAAATGAAATAAAGTCTTCTTCTTCAGTAAAATGTTCTATCTACAATATTTAAGGTACTTTCCCTCCATGTGGCATAGCATAGCCGTGGGACGCCCTGTATATTTTTCTAAGAAATCTTGGCGTAGAATTTAATCGACCCTATTTCTTGTAAAGTTCATACAGGGGCAGCCGCGTTCATATATGAAAACACCCAATAACAGCTCTAAATATGCTGCTGTTTGTGTGGGACTGATGCAGTTAGAAAGAGACAACGATACCCACCATCTCGGTCTCGATGTATTGCTATTAAAGTGAGACAGATGCAGTTAGAAGGAGACAAACGATACCCACCATCTCGCTCTCGATGTGTTGCTATTAAAGTGAGACAGATGCAGTTAGAAAGAGACAACAATACCTACCATCCCGCTCTCGATATGGTGCTATTAAAGTGAGACAGATACAGTTAGAGACAACGATTCACAATCATGTCTCGATGTGTTGCTATTAAAGTGAGACAGATGCAGTTAGAGGGAGACAACGCCACCCACCATCTCTGTCTCGATGTGTGTGGGCGCGGCGAATATGTGCGCGTCGTCCTGCTGGAACCTGCGCACGCGCGTGAGGCCGGTGAGCGCGCCCGACAGCTCGTTGCGGTGCAGCACGCCGAAGTGAGTGAGACAGATGCAGTTAGAGGGAGACAACGCCACCCACCATCTCTGTCTCGATGTGTGTGGGCGCGGCGAATATGTGCGCGTCGTCCTGCTGGAACCTGCGCACGCGCGTGAGGCCGGTGAGCGCGCCCGACAGCTCGTTGCGGTGCAGCACGCCGAAGTGAGTGAGACAGATGCAGTTAGAGGGAGACAACGCCACCCACCATCTCTGTCTCGATGTGTGTGGGCGCGGCGAATATGTGCGCGTCGTCCTGCTGGAACCTGCGCACGCGCGTGAGGCCGGTGAGCGCGCCCGACAGCTCGTTGCGGTGCAGCACGCCGAAGTCCGCCAATCGCAGCGGCAGCTCGCGCCACGACCGCGTGCGCACGTCGAACATCAAACTGAACAATAACACATAGAAGGTCAGATTTTAAGCTACCTAACATGTTATTAAACAAGAAGAACGATAATTCTTTTATCAAAAAATTAAAAGATTTATTACTTTCTAAAGCCTACTATAGCATCAATGAATATCTTAATGATTGCCTATAAATAAACTGTTACTGAAATAATAAATCATTTGTGTCAAACATTGTATAAAGAATGTTATATATAGGCGATGCGGTACAAAACATGTTTCGCTAACAGCTTAGCATACAAAATCAATAACACGCCGTCATAACAAAAAATTAGCTTATGATTAAGCTTTATAACTCAGTTCCTTTGCCTTTCCCTTCGGGAAGAATAAGAAAATGAACGAAACTACCATGGTCCAAGAAAACAAGGTCTTACATTAAGACCACGTGACTGACACAAGCCTACGTCATTTTGCCTATTCATCCTTGTCGAATGCGTGTAATAGACAAGGATGATCAGCGCAAAATGACGTAAGCTTGTGTCAGTCACGTGGTCTTAATGTAAGACCTTGTTTTCTTGGACCATGGGAACCACAATAAAACCAGTAAGTTATCTTCATACAAACGTGCCGCTGTCGGTTTGAATGTGTGCGTCCGCGCCGCGCGCTGTGTAGGCACGCGCTATCACGCACACACTAGCATACAATAAGGGGGGGGAGGGGGGGCGGCAGTATGGGCTCAATACAAGCGTGTGCGTGACGGCGCGTGCCTACACGGCGCACTCACATTCAAACCGATGCGGCCAGTTGGTACGGAGATAACTTACTGTGACGAAACGGTATGTAAAAACCTTTTTTTGGTTAGACTGTACAGGTTAGTTCCTTTGCTTTTCCCTTTGGGAAAAATATGATAAAACAACAAAAACAAAATCCTCACAAGACGTTTAACATGGATGCAAGAAATGACTAAAGATGACGAAATGAAACTGAAGAAATAATGACTGAAGATGAAGACATTAAACTTGGATAATGCAAGAAAATACTAAAGACTAGGCTGTATGGCCTTAGATCCCTTTGCCTTTCCCATAAGGGAGAAATGAAACTAAAAAAAAAAAAACCTCACGAAGTTTCTAAATACGAATATCAGTTTATGAGACCTCAAGCATCGGGCAATTAAATAAAATGATTTTCATTCATGCAGATAAGTAAATAAAGGTGGTTACCAGTGTCCGGGGCAGTTCATGGGTTTGAGCGCGAAGGTTTCCTTCTCGATGTCGAAGGAGAACATGTTGTCCGCGTAGTGGGCCCAGTGGCCCGACGTCTGCCACAGCTTGCTGTTGTACATGTTCGGAGACACCACTTCTTGGAAACCTCGAGCCCTAAAATACCATTCAAATAACACTAAATTAAAAAAAAAAACTCTACACAAAACCGTTACTTGATCCTTTCAACAACTAGAAAAGAGCTGATAATCTTCAAATGGCTGAAGATATTGGGCTCAATTCTGCGTGGCTGCTAAAATATCTAAATTAAAGTTATTAAGTCTCTTTCACGTTCTTAGGAACGAAAAGGGATAGGTGATTGCCAACCTACATTTAGACACATCAAACATCGATGTTACGCATAATTTAGCAGGAATTTATAAACATCCCGACTAAATAAAGCTGAATTTGACAGTTTCAAAATTAAATTCATTCATCTCCCCATCCTTTTCGATTCCCATATGAATGAAAGAGACCAACAACTTTTTTTAGCGGCCACGGCAGAATTGAGCCCATTGTCTTGGATCATAGCTAAGAACACTCGATTGTGACACCTTGTAAACAAAAAAAACTAGATCAAAATCGGCGCATCCGTTTAGGAGCTACGATGCCACAGACAGACAGACAGACACAAGTCAGACTTATAACACCCCGTATGTTGCCATATGTTGCGCTGCCAGACGAACAAATGGAGCCAAAAAGTAACATTATGGTGACCAAAGGAGAGGACCAGGAAACGTGGAAGACCTTTGAGAAGATGAGAGGATGAGCTAAGGCTATCCCTGGGATCGTTCGGGAAATGGTAGTAAAAGTTATGGTAAATGGCCGTAACAGCAGGCCTCCGTCAATCCATGTACTTGCGCGCTATAACTACCTACCGCCCGGCCGAGCGGTCTCGGGCCGACCCAGGACCAATTCCCCATTCCCTAAACGTGTGACGTAGAGTGCCGCAATACGCGAGAGAGAGATGCAGCAACTACTGCTTCGCCTAGCGCCGTGCGATCTGAATTGCACTTTATTATAACGGAGCTAGGGTTGCAATTTATATGAATTATGTCGCCTAGTGCAGCTTCTGTAGGGACTACTATTTGGTATTCTGTGGTAACAGTTATGGTTAAATGACCGTAAAAGTTATAGTGAAATGGTACAAAAGTTATGGTTAAATGGCAGTACTGTTCGCGTATGAACAATAATCACAACTCTTGTAAATATTTACTTGTACTGTTCGCGTATGAACAATACGAACAACTCTTGTAAATATTTAGCTGTACTGTTCGCGTATGAACAATACTCACAACTGTTGTAAACATTTACCTGTACTGTTCGCGTATGAACAATACTCACAACTGTTGTAAACATTTACCTGTACTGTTCGCGTATGAAGCTGACGAGCGTGTTGTAGATGTGTGCGCCGCGCGGCTGGAAGAAGCAGGAGCCAGGAGACAGCTCGTGGAAGAAGAACAACTCTTGCTCCTGAAGAACAACAGTTATAGGATCAAATGACGCCATTGGTCGACAGAGCTTACCTCCCATTCGGAAGTTTGCGTGTTCAAACCTCGGCACGTACCAATGTGTTTTTGAAGTCATATGTTTATTCGACGCTCTTCGCGCTATCTTTGGTAATAGTTAGGGAGGCGAGGTAGCTAAATGGCGTAATTCAACGGCGCCGTCGAGACCTATCAAAATCGAAAGATAACATAATTTCGAAAAGAAAAGCTCCTATGGTAAAAACCATTTTAGCGGTGGGTTTGGCGAGTACGGTTTTTCAAAAATGTTAAAAAAAACAGTTACTTGGGCATTCTCGAGCGCGTCAGATATTCATACTATGTATGCCCCAAGTGCCTCTGATAACAACGGTATACTAATCTGCCGGTTTGCGTGGTGGGGTTAGGCATATAAAGAAGTCAAAAATGCAAAAAAAAAAAATTTACTCGAGCGCGTCAGATTTTCGGAAGGGGTGTTAAGTAGGCCCCAAGGAAGCTCCCTTTAAAAAAACTGACGATTTCGGCGTGACGATAAGTTACGATGAATTTTTGAAAATGCAAAAAAAAAAAGTTATTTTGAAATACTCGAGCGCGTCAGATTTTCATAGGGGAGGTTTATCTCGGTATCCTGAAAGCATATTTTCTTAATCTGACAAAAATGTTGGTGGGTTCTCTTAATCTGACCGAAAAAGGTTTTTTGGTTTCATTTTTTCTTTTCTTTCTCCTTGATAAAACGGGGAATTTAAGAATGACAATAAAGCGATAGATACAACCAACGTAAATGTAGTACGAATTGTATTATTTATTGTATAAAATAATGAAATGATATAACAATTGTATTATAATTGTATTAACTAACTAACCCCGCTCCGCCGCCCGCGCCGCCCCGCCGAGAGGGGCTCGCGCACCGCGACATAGGTATGATTTTAACGTGTACTACCATATTTGTCTTTTGTTATCTTATCATCATATCAATAAGCACACAAATTTTCGTTAATTATTTTATTGCAATAAAATCTTCCGTGTGGGTTGCAAGGTCGATGACCGATCAGTATTGTTGAGCGAGCTATCAAAAACAATTATGTCATTCATAATCACAACTCGTTTAATGAACTAGGTACTGTAAATAACATCTGCAACGAATTAATAATAGTCTGAATAAAAGTCTGTAAGTACAGTTAGCCAGCACATGCGGCTGGACATGTTGGCCTTGAGAGCGCCCGTATTCCGTAGCGGTAGCGATGAATTTCGTAGTGCGAATGTCCAGCCGCATGTGCTGGCTTCTGTACCATTGATCTATTATTATTACTACTATAGTACTGTGCTATTACCTATTATTATTACTACTATAGTACATTATACTTCAACTAGGTGTTCATAAAAAATGCAGGAATTTCGGGAAACTAAATGTGGTTCTAATTTTGACAGATATGAAAATACAAAATGTATCGTTCGCGACTTAGGTAGGTATATGCCGCAACGCGTTTTTCGGAAGACGAAATGGCTCCTCCACACTTCCGGTCATGCGGAAACCGGCAGATTTTGTATTTTTAGTAAGTTTTAGATTATATTCTTCAAGATAAAAAAAAAAAAATCGCGCTCGAGAATGCCGGATTAACGTTTTTTTTTTACAAGTTCGTGACCCTATAACTCAGCGGCGTCAAGGACTTATTGTCAGATTAGTTAAATTTAGTCTTAAAACACTAAAATCAACCCCCAATATCTTAATCTGACGCGCTCGAGTATTTCAGACTATCGATTTTTTTTTACTAATCTGATCGTCTATCCTAGGCGCGCGTCACTACATAGAGAGCTAAATACTTTATAACGTTGTTCTATTAGGTCTAAGGTATCTCTCATATCTTAAACTGCCACGCTCGAGTATTACAGAAAATTCACCTATTCGCCTCCCTAACTATAAATATAGCGCGGCGACCGACGACGACCGCTCGCCACGTAGGTGTTTCACATAAAAAAAACAAAACTTAATTATATTAGATGTATTGGATATCTGGCAATAAGTGGCAGTGGGCTGGGCACATTGCGCGTAGAACCGACGGCCGTTGGGGCAAAAAGGTTCTCGAATGGCGACCGCGCGCCGGAAGACGTAGCGTGGGCAGGCCCCCAAGGTGGACCGACGATCTGGTGAGGGTCGCGGGAAGCCGCTGGATGCGGGCCAAGCAGGACCGATCGTCGTGGAAATCTTTGGGGGAGACCTTTGTCCAGCAGTGGACGTCTTTCGGCTGAAATGATGATGATGATGATGATGATTGGATATCTGTGGCCCGTCCCCACTCACCCTGCCGATCTTCCTGTGGTCCCTCTTTGCCGCCTCTTCCTGTATGGTCTCCCACTCCTTGAGCTGTTTGGGATCCGGGAATGATACCCCATACACTCGCTGCAACGTCTCCGCGTCCGCTTTGCCCTCCCAGTACGTGGACGAATTCTACAAACAAAACACTAAATTTAATAACCCCCGACACAAAACTGTTACTTGATCCTTTCAACAACTAGAAATGAGCTGATAATCTTCTAATGGCTGAAGATATTTTCTTAGATCATAGCTAAGTGGAAGGAACGCTGAGTGTACGGGATCGTACTATTATAGATAGAAATTGAAAGTTAATATTTCTTGGCGAATTTATTTATGGCCGGCGATTTAAATTAGTATATTATTAAATAACAGAAAGAAAGGGCTTTCTATCTTTATGAGTTTTACACATTTGCTACTTTCATCCTAAAGAAAGAACAACACTGTATTTTACTTTTTTAAAGTTCTAGCAGAAGTTTACTTCTAGACTGTATAGAGCAGCCATTCTCAAAGTGTGTTCCGCGGAACCCTGGGGCTCCGCGATACTTCTGTAGGGGTTCCGCAAGAATTTAGAAAAAAAAGGTCATTGTGTACAATTCACACATGGTAGAAATGAAACTTAAAAAAAAATAGGCTTTGAGATAATGAGACGAACGTAAAAATTTCGGGTAGAAGATAATTGTAGATTTAGTAATGATCATAGTGATACAACAACACTTCCTCGCATAGTGTCCAATGTTTTCGATGTGAGATTATAAGCACAGACAGGATAGAAATGAACGACTTAGCTGAACTAACGTTAGAAAACATCTTAAAGATTTTGTAGGGCTACCGGTAGGTTTGAGGGGATGACGCAGGGGCAGCCAGTAAAACCAGAGCTCCTTGATGGTGCCATGATGCTAGAGGCAGAGCTACTAGTCTTCGCAAACCTGATAGAGGAGGGAAAACTGTGAGGCAAGTTCTCAAACCCTTCGGATGCAGGGTGGGCTGGGGCGGTGCGGCGAGCTTGAGGGGTAGGGGCCCGGTAGACACCAAGCCGACACCGTGGCCATCCGCCCGCAGCTCGTCCGTCCGCGCATCCCCGGTTACCGTACTTGCGACTGGGGGCCTAGGGAAGCGGGCCGCGCGACACATTCTTGAAGGCGATGCGCGCGGATAGGAGAGGAAGCTTACTACAAACGGATGAGTGCCATCATCAGGCAAGGATTAGGGGTGAAATTGTTCCTATACCGGGAGCTGACCACCCGTCTGCGCCACTCACAGACGTCCTGCACATAGATAAATAGATAGATAGTGATACAAAGTTTGATATCTCGCCGATATCTACTTGTGACTGTTACATTTTACTTTTATTATGCTTAGTAATGAAGAATACACTTTTGAAAACTATTGTTTTATTGTAGGGTTCCGTCAAGTATTTCGCTTTCCAAAAGAGTTCCGTCACCTAAAAAGATTGAGAACCGCTGGTATAGAGTATAATGTGTGTGTACAGATAATGAAGACTACTTTACCTTAGTAACTTTGACGGCCTTAACTTTGCCGGTGTGTCTAACGTGGGGGCCTCTACACAAGTCGATTAACGGACCACATCTAGAAAAGATAAAAAATATTATAATAACTTAATAATATGTCCCTAAAAATAACTTAATATGTCTACACTAGCGCCACCTTGGTTTCATAATGGGCGGATATTGAGTGAACTAAATGTAACAGGACATTTCTCAACTCTTGGCGGGCAGATTTTCAAGAGTAGCGGTTAAAATTGACTTTGGTATCGCATTATTGGGTTGAAATCGGATATTCAGATCCAGAGTAGAACATAGCAATGTTCAGAGTGAACTGCAAGTTTGGTTCTAAGAAGCGTGCTCGCTTCTCGTCACAGTAGCGGCACATAGGTACTGTGGCGGGAGTAGCGGCATATAGGTACTGTGGCGGGAGTAGCGGCATATAGGTACTGTGGCGGGAGTAGCGGCATATAGGTACTGTGGCGGGAGTAGCGGCATATAGGTACTGTGGCGGGAGTAGGGGCATATAGGTACTGTGGCGGGAGTAGCGGCATCTAGGTACTGTGGCGGGAGTAGGGGCATATAGGTACTGTGGCGGGAGTAGCGGCATCTAGGTACTGTGGCGGAAGTAGCGGCATATAGATACTGTGGCGGGAGTAGCGGCATCTAGGTACTGTGGCGGAAGTAGCGGCATATAGGTACTGTGGCGGAAGTAGCGGCATATAGGTACTGTGGCGGGAGTAGCGGCATATAGGTACTGTGGCGGGAGTAGCGGCATCTAGGTACTGTGGCGGAAGTAGCGGCATATAGGTACTGTGGCGGAAGTAGCGGCATATAGGTACTGTGGCGGAAGTAGCGGCATATAGGTACTGTGGCGGGAGTAGCGGCATATAGGTACTGTGGCGGGAGTAGCGGCATATAGGTACTGTGGCGGGAGTAGCGGCATCTAGGTACTGTGGCGGAAGTAGCGGCATATAGGTACTGTGGCGGGAGTAGCGGCATATAGGTACTGTGGCGGGAGTAGCGGCATATAGGTACTGTGGCGGGAGTAGCGGCATCTAGGTACTGTGGCGGAAGTAGCGGCATCTAGGTACTGTGGCGGAAGTAGCGGCATATAGGTACTGTGGCGGGAGTAGCGGCATATAGGTACTGTGGCGGGAGTAGCGGCATATAGGTACTGTGGCGGGAGTAGCGGCATATAGGTACTGTGGCGGGAGTAGCGGCATATAGGTACTGTGGCGGGAGCCCCTACCCCCGCCGCCGCACTGAGCTCATCTGTGCTTGTACGCTAGTGTGCGTCCAGTGTTCCTCTACATGTGATATTGATTTTAAGAGAAAGCCCCTGTAGGTTTACTACGTAAGAAGCGACAAGCTCGGGAGATGGCAAACGCGACAGTGACATTAGAACCATAGTAGTTCTGTCAATATGTCACGTTTGACAACTTCTCGAGCTTGTCGCTTCTTACGTAGTAGGCCTACTGGTCAGGCTTTACATTGGCTTACCTATAAACAGTAGTAGTGGGCGTGTTAACCTTCTCATTAAGGATGCGCACTTTGAACGGGTTGTAATCAAACATTTCCAGCAGTTGCTCTTTGGTAAGTTCCAGGCGCTCAAATGGCTGCTTCTCTTTCGCTATCTTCTTTACCAGCCCTTCTAGAACGCTGAAGTCTGATGACGAGATCTGTTGAGGAAGAGGAAGATTTAGCAGGTGGGTTTTTAAAATGGAAAATATTGCTTTAACTATTGCTGGCATTTGGTACTTTCCGTCGCGGCTCCGCTCGTTTTAATAGTTTTTCTCGTGGGAATGAGTAATTTTCCCGTGGTAAAAGTTAGCCTATGTTCTTCCGCAAGGTCTATTCTATCTTTGTGCCAATTTTCACTAAAATCGGTTTAGTAGTTTCAGAGCTAAGAATATTTTGGGTATTTTTTATACTTTGGGTTACATTATTGAAGTTGTAGTAAGGATCCGTAATTCTGAAAATAAAATGTAGCCTATGTTACTCAGGGATCATGTAGCTTCTCAACAGTGAAAGAATTTTTGAAATTGGTTAAGTAGTTGTAGAGTCTTTGATGCAAACAAACAAACCTTTCCTCTATAAAATATTAGTATAGATAAATAAACAACTTACTCCTTTCTCAGGATAATACATGTCGTAGTAGAATCCTTCCTCAATAGGTGGACCGTAGCAAAGACATCCGCCGTACACCTGAAAAATACAAGTGATTACTACAAAACTAAACATGGAAGTAAAAAATAAATAAATATTTATTCATAATAACATTACTTTAAACTTAAACACGGACAAATGGAGCAAAACCATGACAACATGGTACCCTAGAGAGGGGAAAAGGAGTAAAGGAAGACCATGTAGACGCTGGGAGGATGAAATTGTTGAGATGGCTGGCCGAACGTGGAGTAGAGTGGCAGAAAATGAAAGAGAATGGAGGCGATTGGGGGAGGCCTTTGCCAACAGGCACACGGACGCTTTTATTATTGGTTAATTGTAATCTGTAATTAAAACTATGCATCTGATTTTTAAGGCTTAAAATAAAAATAATAATAAAATAAAAATAAAATAAACTTAAACACAAATAATAAACTTAAATACGACGACGTGTCCATAATCTCAAAATTTAACGTCTTGGTCTTTTTCATTCATATGGAAATTGAAAAGGATGGGAGATGAATGAATTTCATTTTAAATAAATGATATTTAACCCTTAATAAGCAGCGCAGCTGTCAAATTTAGCTTTTAATCTTTTTTAGTTAGGTTGTTTTCGCATGCCTACTAATTAGTGCGAACTACGCGTAAAATCGATGTTTGACGTCGGTAAATTTAAGTTGACAATCATCTGTCCCTTTTTGTTCTTAAGAACTTGAAAGGGACATACTATGGTTTTAAAATTTTAGTTGGAGCGTAATGTAGTATCGGGCCCAATGCATGTTTAACTTTTTTGTTGAGTTCATTGAAATCATACATCATATCTTGGTAAATGAGACTCAAATTCTTTATAATAACTATTTCACACAACTTTTAGCCCATTTTAGTGCTAATTTTTTTTTTTACTGACCCTTTCCATAGCCTCGCCCAGCATGTGAGCAGACGAGTGCCAGAACACAGCCTGTGCATCCGTGTTGTCCCAGCGTAGTAATTGCAGTTTACAGTCACCTTCCAGCGGCCGATCCAGGTCCCATAGCTCATTATTCACGCGTGCTATGATTGTTGAGTCTGCTAGGCCTTGGCTGGAAATTTTGGAATGCATTTTAAAACTAAGTCTTAATTCTTACACAGTCAGTTTGATCGGTCGCAAAATGTCAGATTCTCATAGTGACATCTTTTATATCATGTGAAAATTTAATGATTATTCAGATCATTTTTAATTCAAATTTTTGTTCTCTTAAAAAATAATGTAAGTACAGAAGCCAGTACATGCAGTTGGACAATAATAATTGCACTACGAAATTCGCCCCTACCGCTATCAAGTTTAACATGTCCAGCTACATATGCTGGCTACTGTACATTGACATTAAACTGAATTTTGTCATTATAGACAGAAGCATTAGTTATCAAATCAACATTTATAATGTTACTTGCATTGATTTGACTGATTCTTCAGTGTTAAATAAAATCTGCAAATAATTGCAAAATTGAATTAACTACTTCTAGAAAGGTTATTTCAACAGTTTCAGTGTGAAATTTTCGGTTAGTGGATGGGTGGGAAAGCTTGCTCAGAACTCAGATGTACTTACTATTCACTCCAAAACTCGCTTGATAGCAAGAAATAAGTGGGTGAGAGTTACCAACAAGAATTTTAACTACATAAAAATACTTTTAACGTAACATAAGGGGAATAAATCATAATTAATTTTAGGAAGAAGTAAATTATTAAAAGTTAAAACTATTACCTAATTCCTTTAGCGACATCGTAAGGAGTGGTCTGCCATGCCTTCGCTTCAACGGTCTTGCCATCCGGCAGCGTCACAACAATACTGACGTCAGGTTAATTGGCTAACTGTTCTGCATACTGCGCTTTATACTTGTCCCATAACTCGATGCGCTTCTGAATGTAGTCTGGCCATGGATTCAGTTCGGATACTTTTCCAGAACTTTCTTCCTTTTTCTTTTTCTCTTTCATAGCTTTGTGTTTTGACTGCAAAAGAAATAATTTGGGTTAATATAATAGTTTTGGTAGTAATATTATCACAATTTCGTTGTCCACATATTGATAGTTAGAACCGGAATCTCTGAGACGATAGAAACAATAATAAATATGTGATAAATCATTTTTATGCGCTAAAAATCGCGCTGAGGTTACAATCACAACTTATTGCAAGTACACAATTAAAATATTTAGCACAGCGGTAAAACTGCAAAAACTATTGTGAGAAACAAATTGTCACGGAGAAAAAGGTTATTGAAGACTCATTTGCGTGATATTTTGCGCATTGCTGACTGATGAAATCCTACAGACCCATGTGGCAAAGCTGTGCTCAGAGCGCACCACGCAGCGGACACGCAAACTGAACAATTTTAACATAACTGAGAAGGATACGATATCAAGCTAATTAAATTGTTTAAAATCGTGCCTTTTCGTTAATATTTAGATTCTGAACATCATTTGCCACGGTGTCTCCCATTGCGCGAGCTCTTGCTTGACGAGACGAACGAACGAACGAAATGAAACGATCTCACTCGGTCGGACGGATGATCGGACGTCGGACGCATATCGGACTAATGACTAAATATTTTATAAGAATGGGCAAAGGTTCCATAAACGTCAATCATACATAATTACCTATATAATAATTTAATTTTCTTTCATGAGCACTAACTCAATGATCGATTGAGCGAATGAAAGGAACATGAGATGAGAGTTACATTTGCATGCATTGCAATTTGCATGCAGCACTTTGCAAAATTGCAACAAACCACGCTGAGACTGAGACAAAGAGGATAATAATATATACGGGCGGGACTGAGACTGAGGCACTTTTGTAAGGAGTTAAACCGTGAGTGACGTGACGGACGGAAGAAGGAACACAAGAAATAAAACTTACAAAAGACTAGGCTGTATGGGCTTTACACCCTTTGCCTTTCTCATAAGGGATAAAAAAAAAATTACAATCACGTCATGTGGCCCTTTGTTAATTAATTAAGGAGACTAATTAGTCCCTCAGTGACGCAAAAAACATTTCTTATTTTGATATCTAAACCATAAGTGACGCTACTTTATAAGAATGATTGGCATTTGAAACTGGTACACACGAAATGACGCTTGAAATTTTGGATGCTGGAAAAATCAAAAACTAGCCAAAGAAAGTTCAATTTGACTGTAATGTTGCACAGTGACGCAGCAATAAATAATATCTAGCACTCGAACAACATACGAAACACAAAGGATTTCATGCAATTCTTTTTTAAACATGATCCACACAGAATCCTGTGGATCAGTTTTCATTTGTCAATATTTCGACAAATATACCATTTGGAGACAGATTAAGTATACTAGCACCGTCACGTATGATACGTGACGGGACCCAACATCTGAAATCCACTCTCGTAACAACATATAATTAGAAAAAGCAGAAACAAGATTTCAAACCGTCATTTCCTGTGGCCCATGTTTGATACCGTCACATTAGCTGAATTTTGCCTTAATTAGGTTGTAAAGCTATTCATAGCAAAGAAAACTTCCGTCACTGAGGTTCTAGATTTATCTGAAACCAATCGGTGCAGTATTTACGATATAATTCGAAATTAAAATTTGTATGAAATCTTTAAGATAGGGTGACAACAATGTACGTAAAATTATGGATAGAAAGGCTTTCTTGATATAATAACTGTACTCAGTCAGTTAATTAGTTTTACAACTTTGTTTTTTATCAAATTCAGGGAAATACCGATTTATTTCTAGTTTTATAAAACAATTCTTATAGGAATTTTTAAAGGCCGACTAGAAAAATAAAAAAAACTCTGTGGTGGAAATTCCATTAAACTAATTTAGTAATAGAAATGGTTGAGAAATGGTCGCCCGCCCCCATCGCAGGCCTTTTTTTTCTGGTCAAGGCTTTTATATTTAAGTAAAGATTTAAGTTTTACAATGAAAATAATAATAGAGCAGGTTATTATTTATTTTGGCAGCATTACTTTATCTGAAACCAAAACAACAGACTTTTTGTATTTCTATATATTTAACGTTTTTATGCCTGTCTATTACTAGTTTTTTTTAATATTTTTATTTTGATCAGTTGATCTAGCCAGAGAGGTGGGAGAAAGTCTCGCTTCAGTTGATCTTTGATCTATGGTTCATTAGCTGAAATTATTATTTATTTTTTGTGAATCATCCTGGCAACATTAACGTTAACATAACATTAATTTTAAGCCATCAAAAAATAGTATTTTCATATCAATTCCAGGCCAGAATAAACAAAAATCTAAAAAAGTTATTGTTAGACACTATTCTCACAAAATATTAGTAAAGTTTGGATAATTTTATTTAAAGCCTGACCAAAGAAATATGACACCTGCTCTGGGGGCGCCACGTGTGTATTTTTACGACTATGGCAACAATTTCCCTTATAAAATTAGTTCCTCTGAAATTCCGCAATATGGCGAGGTGTCATATTTCTTTGGTCGGGCTAGAAATACATTTATGCAAGTAAAACAAATTAATAGTAGTAATTTACTAAGTAGTAGTAGTAATTTACTTTCTAATAATTTGTTTTGGTCAGTTCTTTTTCAAAGGCGAGTATCAACCAAATATATAAAACAGTAGCAGTCTATGTTTTTGTAAAATTAATCTAGTATCAAATATATAATACAGTAGCAGTCTTGTGTTTTTGTAAAATTAATCTAATTGTTTACTTGCAGGTAGTGAAGTAGGTATATTTTGAGAACATACGTTCAATACAATAAAATTGTTAAGCATTGGATGTTCAGGCAAGAACTCTTTAACTGGTTATTCTCTGTGAGTATGTTTAATTCTCTGTACTGTGATTGATAATCATTGTTATACATCACTCAGACCCAACAATGAATATGTACTTAACTTACCTGGTTTATTATTTTAATATTCGTGGTCTAAGTTAGAGTCTAGGCAATGGAAGCGAGGTTGTCTGTGGATGTGGAAATAAAACAGGGTCTGGCGGTAAAATACACTCAGTATATTTATACTCCAAAGTAAACTCAAAACGTCGATGAAAAACGATTAAAATATTTAACTTACGCAGCACAAGAGCGGCCATAGGGGCTGACAGTTAAAACAGGAAGTGGCGCCACACAGTGGCCAACATGCAGAACTAATCACATAGTGTTACCATTATAAATAAATATTATAAGGGGTGAACTCACACAAATCGATTTCTTAATACGTGGTACAACTAGTTTTTGTGTTTATACTTCAGTATTTGGTTTTAGTCGGCCGCACTATTTTTTGATTTATGAATTTAATTATTTAATTTATGAAATAACTTGTCCGCAAAAGGATGACTTCGTTGTCACCCTAGCTCATTTCCATACAAATTTTAATTTCGAATTATATCGTAAATACTGCACCGATTGGTTTCAGATAAATCTAGAACCTCAGTGACGGAAGTTTTCTTTGCTATAAATAGCTTTACAACCTAATTAAGGCAAAATTCAGCTAATGTGACGGTATCAAACATGGGCCACAGGAAATGACGGTTCGAAATCTTGTTTCTGCTTTTTCTAATTATATGTTGTTACGAGAGTGGATTTCAGATGTTGGGTCCCGTCACGTATCATACGTGACGGTGCTAGTATACTTAATCTGTCTCCAAATGGTATATTTGTCGAAATATTGACAAATGAAAACTGATCCACAGGATTCTGTGTGGATCATGTTTAAAAAAGAATTTCATGAAATCCTTTGTGTTTCGTATGTTGTTCGAGTGCTAGATATTATTTATTGCTGCGTCACTGTGCAACATTACAGTCAAATTGAACTTTCTTTGGCTAGTTTTTGATTTTTCCAGCATCCAAAATTTCAAGCGTCATTTCGTGTGTACCAGTTTCAAATGCCAATCATTCTTACAAAGTAGCGTCACTTATGGTTTAGATATCAAAATAAGAAATGTTTTTTGCGTCACTGAGGGACTAATTAGTCTCCTTAATTAATTAAGAAAGGGCCACATGACGTGATTGTAATAAAAAAAAGCTCTGTCTGTCTGTCTGTTTTGTTTTGCGTTGAATTTGTGTGGTCTTTCTTTTTGAAGTCTTTTTTGTTTATTTGTAGCGAAAGAAACGAAGTCGTAGCGTTATTCTTTTAGAGTTGATCATTTGGCCTGCCATACTATGCGTGCCAAATAAGAATAGGATCGCGCTTGCAGCTAACGTCACGAGACAAATGTCATAAAATGTCTTTGTACTGTCTGCAAAAAAATGTAATAATTTTAATATATAATAATTAATTTCAATAAATTAAATCTTATAGATAACGCAACAATAAGCAAAATAGTAATTATTATTACTACACCGACAGACGCGTCCGTGTTGCTAGATTATGTGAATTTTCGTGATTTTTATGCATACCTGCATACCTAAATTATTCAACTCTCTTCGAGGTAACCTAAATCACAAAAATCCACATAATCTGGCAACACAGACGCGTCTATCGTAGTAATAATATTACTATTTTGCTGTTTGTTGTGCTTGTGTTATCTCTATCATTTAAATCAAATTAATTATTATATTATTCATATCATTAGATTTTTTTGTAGACCGTACTTTTCTGTCGTATTTTGACATCTGTCTCGTGACGTTAGCAGCAAGCGCGATCCTATTCTTATTTGGCACGCATGTTGAGAGCTGCATTTTCCTACAGCATCACAATTTTATTTCAGGTATGTAATGTAGATAACCTTAAAGCCGCCGATCACTATAATTAATATTTTTTATTGATTTCACACAACACGACTTGTTTTATAAATTAAACAACACGTGACTATTTAACTTAAGACATTAGCAATACTTAAAGTAACCTGTTTTTGCACCCAATGCTCCTTCAACTCATTTATGTCCCCACCGCACTATGGATCACTCCCATACAACCGAGCGGACATGCGGTAGTGGCGTCAGTATTTTCTTTATAACTCAAAAAGTACTTACTCTACAGTATTGATTTTTTTATTATATATTTGTGAATATATGTTCTGTATTATACATACACAAATTTTGAAAAAATAAAAAAACTTACATATTTGAGAAAAAATGTTTAAACTGTTGCTGTAAATTTTATTACACAATTGAAATAAATATTGATAAATACATTTTCACGTTAATTTGTATCACAAATATAATTTATGATAGCATTTTCATTATCTTCTATTATATCTTTAGCATCCAACGAGAGTGTTTTTTGAATTTTTCTTTCTAACTGACTCGATATAACGGGATCCGAAAGTTAAAGTAAAGAATAAATAATATCAGTATTACTTGCAATTCTAGAGAATTTTCTGGTATGATGAAGCCGCACATATCTGAAATTCTTGTGATTGGCCTCTTGTGCATCTTCAGATGGTGACCAATAGGCAAAATTGCATTATTCAAAATTATCTCAGCACCATGTATTAAAAGTTTATGTATTGTTACTGACATATAGTACCAGTTGTATAGTGAAACATATAATTCAGCAGTTTGACGAGTATACGTTCTAAATGTTTCTAAAAATGTAGCTAAAAACCTATCTTCTTTCCAATAGCACTGTCTTTTTTTATTCCTTATCGTAGTAATAAATTTTTTTTCTATTATAGAACTGAAACAATAACAATATACGTCTTGAATATACTGAATAAATTAACATACCTACTTAGCGTATTTGTTAACAAGTAAACTTATATCAATTACTTTTTACAACCATTTGAAAGGGGAATCTCCGCAGTGGCTATAACTTTATCTATAACACTTTGGCGATTACTCAAATCATCCTTCACAACATTGTACAAATAACGATTGGTGTTAAACTTTTCCATATTCAAATTAATCAATAGCTGATTCGTGTTACAGAAAACTAATCCAATTTCCAAGAAATGTAAAAATACAAGAGAACAATGCAACGGTACTAAGGACTATTAAGTAAAATTCTTTATTTTAATTCAAATTGAGTTACCCTCAATTGATTTTTATAACTTTGGTTCCATAAACAAAACAACAAAATACATCGGTATGCTTTTGCTCTAAAAAAACATACGGCGTATTAGCTTTATTTGCGATTATTTCAAAAAGGCGGGTGCTTGCCAGGTCAAATTATTTATTGCTCGAGTAGGTCTATAGTTTAGCTTTATAGTGAAATAAGACTCATGTTGGAGAACGCTGGAGAAATTTTTAAAACTCAACATTTGTCGGTCCATATAGGCCTCAGTTTATAAGCCGTCCAAATTCCAAAATAGTAGCCACATTTTTATAAATTGTATTTTTTATTAAAACTACGTTTCCCATATTGTCAATTGAAATTAAGATAAATAATTTAATAATCCTATAACAAAAAATAATAGGAATTTGTATTGTATTTGTCATAATTACAAATTCCTATTATTATCGAGTCTAAACTAATTAAATATGTAGATAACTATACATATCTAGGACAGAATATATGCTTTACTAATCTTTCAGCTACTGAAGTAGATCGTCGGATCAAAAAATCCTGGCAGAAATATTGGTCTTTAAAAGAGGTATTCAAATCAAATATACCTATTCACCTCAAAAAGAAAGCTATGGACACTATAATTACACCATCTCTTCTCTACGGTTGCCAAAGCTGGGCTCTAACAAAAGAAATAATAAATAAACTACAAATCTGCCAAAGAGCTATGGAGAGAAGTATGTTGGGTCTAAAACTCATAGACAAAAGACGAAATATTGAAATAAGACAGATCACCAAAGTCATCGACGCCGCTACGCTGCAGGCTGGTGTCAGTTGCTATGTCGCTGTCAAATCTGACTTGAAGCAGCGCTGTTCTGAAATTTGGCCCGTTAATTCTTTAGAGAAATTTTGACAGAATAGCACTAGATGTCTATTTAACATTTTATGTCAACATTGAACCTATTTTCGTAGATAGACTTCTTCTAATTTGGATTTATGGTTTTGTGGTTGCTTAGCAACCGTACTGTTGATGTCAAATGAAAAAATAATTGTAAACATGTCAACTCAAATTCTAAGTGATAGTGAGATATACCTATATTATTTTTTTCAGTTCTCTGTTCACTGTTGATTCATTATTTGTGTCGTATCATCGAAGAAAAAAAAGCCAAGGAGACTTCTTATTTTGTAATCTGTAGTTTAATTGTTCATATTGGATAATTTATCCTAGAGAATAACGTCCGAAAGAACGTGCGTATGTTTACATTGGTGCAATTAACTCGTGAGCAGAAAGACATGGACTCCAACCAAAGCATGGCCATTCTCTTGATTTAATATACAGGAATATAAGAATGCCTTGGAGGTCAGCAGCTGATAGATGGAATGCTGATGAAGTGGCTACAAAAACTTTGGGCAGTTATAAAAAGCAGAGTAATACGTGGTACCACGCTACTTATTATAACAAACTTTATTTTTGAGAAGATATTATGTATTGAACAACGTTTTGAAGTTTTCAAATCCAAAAATATATGTGTCGGATTAGTTGTATTTGCTCTAGCACTACGACGGAAGGAAGATCGGATCGGTATACGATATTTTTTATGGTGCTCTATACATAAGAATATGGAAGAGGATCTTGCAATTGCATTGAATGGGGTCCGGTATGCATTCTTCGTGTTACGCTTTCACTTCGCTCTACTCGACATCTTGTCTTCGGTAATATTGTTGGAGCAAATATATTTTTTGTCCACATAGGTAAACCTACTTATCTATTGTAAGAAGGCCCTCTGGGTTTTAGCCCCGTTATGTTCACATTGGTCACCACATCCCTTTGATTTATAAGAGGCACCATATAGAACATGGACAATTTAAAATTGAGACAGCAAAGAGATGCTTGAACACCAAGTCGTTACAGCAGTGAAAATACGACTATAAATGAGAAAGAATAAAGTAGTAATTAATATAAATCTAATATGTATTACATTTTGATACGACTATTTACGCTGATACAACAACATAATATAATTGTGTCGCATGCAGTTGTGCTTGAGTACCAAGTTACCACAGTGAAAATACGACCATAATTTTAAAAGAAGGATTTGGATAATATAATATAATACATTGTGGCAAACATTACTTCGACTTTTGATATTGGTTTTTATTTTATCAAGCATACATAGCACACAATATTATGTACCGAATAATAGTGGCTTGCTATTGTTCTTTTGTATATCAGAACAATGTACTGCACTGTGCACTTTTTAATTGCTTTAAGTTAAATGTGGATTGCCGATTCATTTGAAAGCTATTTTATTTCATTTATTTATTTCATATTGTCTTCAGCTTGTTTTTATATTTTCCTTAAATCTTTCAAAAGGTTCGCAGTGCATAGTTGTTCTAAATTGTGCAAAAGAACCTTAGCTATCCACTGACAGGTACATAATGTTGTGCGCTATGCATGTTTGACACCGAAAAAAAAATATTTTTAAAAAAAAGAAACCGGGACAAATTTTCAGAGTGCGCTTCAAAATCAGTTGGCATGAAAACACGCGAGAGGGCACTCTTCCCCCCGTATTTAATTATTTTTTTAATTATTTTTTCTCTTTGCTACGCTGGCTTGTAAACTAAAGTGGAGATGGGCCGGTCACGTCGCCAGATACAAAGACAATCGTTGGAGTGAAAGAATACTGCACTGGTGCCCCCGCGACGCAAAAAGACCCCGAGGAAGACCCCGACGCCGCTGGCGCGACGACATCACCGCTGTGGCTGGCTGCACCTGGACCAGACTAGCACAAGACAAATATCTGTGGTCTACGATGGAGGAGGCCTTCACCCAAAAGTGGGTACCCAAACATTAGAATAAACATTATTAGTTTTAGGAATTAGTAAGTTAAAACGGAATAACTTGTATAAATAATTTTTATTTTATTTTTATTCAATTTTATTTTCATATAATTTTTACTTTATTTTTATTCAATTAATAGCACTGCAATTTACTAAGTGTCAATTTCTAGTTTATTGTTTGGGAAATAAAGGCTATTTTATTTTATTTTATTTTATTTATAACAAAAAATATAGGCATATTCATCGTAGCGCATATTTTAACTGGTTGGCGATTTGCAATGTTTGGTAACTTTATATACAGTAACCAATCGGTTTAAAGTAAAATCTTTACAGAAACATAACGGAGAAACTAATCTTCTTTAATAATAAAAATATTCTGGGTCGTTTTTAACACCTTCATACGATGAACGAATGTCCGGCCCCTTGTATGGGAGTGATCCATAGTGCACCGGGGGACTCGTGCCTATCCTGAAATCAGGGTGATTAAGCTTTATGTAGGCTTCGCAGAGTGTGTTTTTCCTTCACCCTATGAGTGTTGAATAAACATACTAGACATATTAAAAAATACATAGCCTTGGGGCTTGAACTTGCGAACTTCCGAATGGAATTCAATTACAGCTACTTGTCCCTCTAGGGCCTAGGGTAAAATTAAATTATCCCCTCAGTTTTAATTTTTAAGTAACAAATGAGTTTATCAATCCATTTTGTTATTGTATATTCTGTCTGCCTTTTACAATTTCACACCCAAATTGATTTCCTCTACATGACTCACACTCTCTGAAATAGGCAATGTTAAGTTGGGGCAACGGAGCATTTGAAGGCCTTAGTCAATGTTGTATATTCTTCTTTTCACTCATTCAATAACTATAAATTTAAAGATAAAATTATTGCTTTACAGAATGGATACTCTTGAAACCTCCAACTTCCGCCAAGAAAACAACGTAATGTGTTTCAGATTAACAGTTAATCACAAGAATGTTTATAACTCAGTTGATAAATACAAAAGAGCCCAACATCGCAGCAAAGCTTTTATAGTCTGTGGACTGATTTCAATAGAATTTAAAGTAGACATCAATTACACAAACAATTTTAAAGGTTATTGGTTGTTCAATATGGCCAAATGTTACGATGATGATACAGTGGAATATGGAGTAAGAATCACGCTACCACAACTAAAACTGAGTGATTACTATATCAGCAGTGCCGGTAATAATGCAAGGGATCATTTACTAGGAGCTTACGACTCTTCACACACGGAGCTGGTGTTTGATATAAATGTGACATTAAATGTCAAAATATCACCAAAGTTTTTATCTTTGCATGATGATATAGAATTGACCGATGTTGAGTTAGTTGGAGACGAGGGTTCTGTTGCGGTACACAAAGTAGTATTGGCTTGCCACAGCCCTGTATTGATGACAATGCTTACTGGAGAATGGAAGGAAACCAAGGAAGGTCGAATCAATGTACCAGGGATGTCATTGCAAGCACTCGAGCAATTGAAGAGTTACTTGTACTTGGATAATATACCTAATGCAGCCCCTGATATAGAACCGTTGTTAGATTTTGCCTGTCGCTACCTGATGATGGACTTAATGCAACTGTGCTCAACCAAGATTCTGTTCTGTGTAACTTCAGAGAATGCGATGCATTATTTAGAACTGGCCATAAAATATAAGCTGAAGAAACTTCTGCATGGGATCATGACAATGAATGAGGAGCACAACTTTCACCTACCTACATTAATATCGTCCTATTGTGGTAATGGGTGGATGTCTTAAGAATATTTCTAGAAGATTGTACTTAGTTAAAATAAAATAAGCATAATCATTATTACATTACTATCACCTGCCTCTCTAACATGCCCGGTCCGCGCGTGACAGACATAATTTTGTCGTGCGTATTCTCTTATCCTATTGGAGGATATTTCAATATGGCGGGTTTCTCGCGCGACAAACTTTTATCATAGCACTGCATGTTACGGGGGCTGAAACAAGTTCCTGGATTTAGTTTTTAAGTGGTAGTAATTTTATTTAGGTTTAGTAAGAAAGAAATGAAAAACTTAGAGTATACCAGTTATATTGCAGTTCAGTGACCAATGACTGAATGATGGATGACAACAGTCTATTCAATTTTTAGTTAGCACAGAGTAGTTTGTGTGTACAAAAAAATAACAGCATGCATATATCTTAGGAACTGTGTGAACTGTGCTGTGATTATATTTGAAACTTATAGATTAATAATAAGAAAAATAATCTTTTTTAACAGATAGGTACTTCCTGGTGATACTATTTTTGGTGAAATCGAAGACTAAAATTAATTCTTTTTTTTTAATGTTTTTAAATCTAGCTTCCATTTAAACATAGTGTGATCTTAGATTTTAAAGACTGCTTTTATCTTGACCATAGAATAAGTATACTAAACTTTACAATTATTGACTTATTCAACATTAATTTGTAAGAATTTAGTGTGTGTGAATGAACTTGATTTGATATGATTTTTTTTTGTAAACATATTGTGTTCATCAGATTTTTTTTTAAATGGCGTTATATCATGGTCTAAAATTGTTGCTATCATTTAAAAATTGTGAGTTTTAAAGACTGTATGTATTCTGTACAATAAGTGTACTTACTAAACTTTAATGGTTTTGACGTATTTTTTACTGTATTTTTTATACTGTACCATTTGTATTAGTGTGATTTTGTAATAATATGTTCGATAATCATTATTTATTATTATTGTAAGGCTGGTGCCATAGTAGCCATTAACTAGTTAGCCAAAGATTCTATGTATGAGAACATCATAAATTTCCTTAATGTATGATTTATACAGTTCACTGAGTCTGTCTCACAGAACATTTAAAAGAGGTCTGTCTTCTATTAATTATTATAACTATTAATGAATAAGCATAATAAGGTTTAAGTATATTATTATACTTTACATCGAAGACTTACATCGATATTTTTAAAATAAATCTTCCAGTGATTTAACTTTTTATTTTATTGTATTTATTTATTAGGCTTATTATATTTTCCTGATGCCATTCGTAGCTCTTTAGGATAACAATTAATGGTAGGCAAAGCAATTAATTCAATCAGAACTAAAGAGAAATAGCGGGGCGCCCCCTCCCTCGGAACAATCCCAACAGATTACAGCTCTTTTTTTTCAGCTATTTTACGGCTCTGGGTACGAAGCCCTTGGAGAGTTAATTTCTCGAAAAAATTTCATTCAAATTTTTTAATTTAAAATTCACTTAACTTTGTTATAATAGTTAATAGTTTTCCACAACAGCTTATTGATTTTATTGATTAACCTAATAGTAGGCCAGCTCTTGTAGTAATTTCTGCAACTGACAAGGTGGGGGGTCTCTAATGGTCTCAATTATTTCAGCACTCAATGCTACTCAGTGGAGGCCATAGGACCAGAAAATCTAAGTTATATTGCAGAAAAATCCAACAGAATTAGATAATTTTATAAAAACGACTGTTGCCAGAAACAAACAAAAATACATATGGCCCCCCAGAGCAGTTTTTTTTTATTTTTCTGCTGGCTCACTAAATAATCTTATAAGTACCTATTGAGCTCACCCGCGCGAGAAGATCGAGAGGGTGGGTAGGTACGCGACATAGAGACGAAAGTCATCGCAGTAGGCCTACTATGTAAGTGGCGACAGGCTCGAGAAGCTGTCAAACACGACATATTGACAGAACTACTATGATTCTAATGTCACTATGTCACGTTTGACAGCTTCTCGAGCCTGTCTCTACTTACATAGTAGGCCTATTCTGCCATTATGTCGCGTTTAACATGTCAAGAGAAATAATAATACGGGGCACGCGTTACTTACCTACGTAACCTACCTACTGTTAAGGCTTTCAGGGAACTTTCGCCGCCCCTCGCACGAAGACAAATCTCGAAATTTCGCACGTAGGTAGAAATTAAAATACTTACTAGTATGTACGAACAACTTAGAGCAACAAGGGCGGAAGGCCGGCGTTGCTCTAAGCATAACAAAATGTACATAGTTTAAAATGAAAACTCACCAAACCACCCCTCTTAAAAAAAAGAACAGCATTTTTTTTGAAATATACTAACGTAACTTTTCTCTTTGTTTTTGGTTTTTTGTCCGTCACAGAAAAATTGATAAAAATATACAAAATTTTCCGTTGTAAAGCTGTGGTGAAATTCTAAACCCCCGTAGACATGAAAATGCAACGGGTACGTCCGATGGATTCGTTGCAAGGGTTCATGAACTCTTTCAAACAGTTCGAGAAAAAGTTAGATAAGCTCCAGGCCGATGTTAGCTACCACGGGAACACTTTGTCGGAACTGAGGTATAGGAATCATACTATCATAATAATATCATACTTCATATTTATATATTTATTATTATAAAGAGGAAAGATTTGTATTTTTGTGTGTGTGTGTATGTGTATGTTTGTAACGAATAAACTCAAAAACTACTGAACCGATTTCAAAAATCCTTTCACCATTAGAAAGCTACATTCTCTCTGAGTAACATCGGCTACCTTTTACCGCGGGAAAGTGCCTCATTCCCACAGGAAAAACTGTCAACGCGGGCGGCGGAAAGCTAGTATGATATAAAGTATATTGTTACGTTAAAGCCACGTATCCACTAGGCAACAATTGACGCGCAACACGTAACGCTCAACATGTACGGCAACGTTGCACAACAGCGCGCGACGTTGCTAGCTAGCTGACATAGTAGTAGATGTACAGACAGACAACTTTGTTAAACAAAAGTGCGCTCATTTTCAACATGTTGGGCCACATGTTGTGCGCCAAATGTTGCCTAGTGGATACGAGGCTTAACAGCAGTCATATTATGTCCCCACCGAGGGGCTCGAGCCTACCCTGAAATCAGGGTGAAATAAGCTTTAGTCAACCACGCTGGCCCAATGCGGGTTGGTCAACTTCACGCAACCTTCGAATTACTTTGCAGGTTTCCTCACGGCGATGTTTTCATTCACCATAAGAGCGTCGAATAAACGTACCTACATAATTATGAATCCTAAAATCGAAAACACATTGGTAGGTACGTAGGTACGTGCCGAAGTTTGAACCCGCGAACTTCTAAATGGAAGTCAATGGGCCTAGCCACTTGGCCACCGACGCTGAGTGGACTTTAGAGAAATTTTAATTACGTAAACCCACATTGAAGTTTTTTAGTATGGATTGTAAAGTTCCAGCATTAATTAACCAGCTTCAGAGTGCTAAGTGCGAGTTTTTTACTCACGAAACGCGCTCGATAGCGACGACGTAATCGTGCATTTAATGGAGAAATTTTAGTTCGGCTAACTGTCTACAGATGGCGTTGTTTCAATTCCATACAAAATCGCGTTTACGCTCTCGATTTCGAGCGCGTTTACTTTGGTTGCAAAACTCGCACTCAGCACTCTGTTCGTGGATTGTATTATGATAAATACAAGACACACATACCTAGATATTAAGTAGGTAGGCCTTTTCGGAGAATCAGGACGTGGTTCAGCCTGCAATATTCTTACCAAACTGGGAAGCGTCTCCTAAAGTGAAATTTCTGCGACAAGTACCCTGGGGTACGGAATACGGACCCGGAACCGTAATGTTAGAACAAAGCCATTTTACGTCTCGGCTACGAATGTTATTGTAGTACTTAATTGGTAAAAACACTTAAAAGAAATGCTGGTTATTATCTACTCCCTGAGTTATTTTATTAGGTACTACTTATTAGTCGCAAACGAAGTTGATTAAATTTGATTCGTCAGAAACCACGACATTCTTGTAAGTATATTCTGCTACGCTGATTGTTCGAAGGACTTTGGTGGCTGGTCTCTCGAGTTCCACCTCGAAGTTAGAGGACCCAAAGCGCCCTCAGCGGAAGACAATAGGGCTGCAGTGGGAGCCCAATAGGCTGCGCCGCCCCAATGCCATTCAGCCGCTCCCGACCAAGATCAAGGCGAAAAGCTTTCAGGTACCTATACTAACCCCAGTCTTATTTCTTGTATTTTTCATTATTAGCCTTTTATTGGGGCAACATATATCGTAGGTACGTCATTATTGTGTGGAGGCAAAGGGAAGATCTTCCTTGGGGCATGGTGGTGAGCCCGGGGACCGCGGTCCAGCTGTACTTCGTTGGAACTTGTATTTTATTTAATGTCTTGCGAAAACTCTAATAGGATTCGGCTTCTAAAGCGGTGTCAGGAGGCTTTCCTTGGTTCATCGGCTCGCCTTATTGGGCCTAACTTAACTTACTACTTATCGCTTTCTGTTGAGAACGTTTCTGCTGGGCCTTCTTTATGATATGACTAGCAACAATTATTATCTACCACTAGGCCTCCATCGTAACGATCGTAACACTACCTTAATTACACAATCACCACTCGAAAAACATCATCATCATCATTATTTTTTCCCGTAAGAATGAGGCATTTTCCCGCGGTAAAAGGTAGCCATGTTACTCAGGGTGAATGTAGCTTCCTAAGGGTGAAAGAATATTTGAACACGGCACAGTAGTTTTTGAGTTTATTCATTGCAAACATACCTACACACACAAATACAAATCTTTCCTCTTTATAATATTAGTATGAAGTATGACTGACTAGTATGATTATTTCCTTTCCATGATATAAATTCCAGGGCCAAAAGTATGGACTAGCGAAGCCGTCGGTGGACTTGCCTTTCCGCGCGCCCAAGAAAGTGTCTTTGCCAGCTGTGGTGAAGCACCATCGTCCCAGAAAGGCCGAAGCCCCTCGCAAGACCACGAGCTTTCGTCCGGCCAACACCACAGACAAAATGCGATCCAAATATCGCAAATAATAGGTAACATAGTCCAAAAAAGCGTAGTGCGTACTATCTTCACCATTTCTTAAATGCCTTTTAATTTGTTAACGGAAAAGTAAGCAATAATAACGAATAAATATTACTGAGATTAATCGTTATTCAAACTACTTACCCCTGTCTCTCATGTCAACGTTTCGTTTCTTTATTTTATTGTATCCGTTAAACTTGTTTTTGGCGGCTCATTTGGTTACGTGGACGAAAGGTTTTTTCGAAAAAAATATGTGATGGATGCGGATGGAAATTGTAGTGTACGGGGTGAGGGTGACGGCTCAGCAATTACTGACAGGATATGCTCAGTCAACGGTTTTGAGAGTGACCTCCCTAATAGGAACTTTTCTCGGAAACGAAAAATGAAATCGACACCCGTACAAAATTTTTGTATGGGTGACTATTTTAATAGTGCTACTTACTTACTTAATAGTCATTTTAATCAGACATATATGTATGGAGAAGTCTAAAATTTTATCGTCTCCGGGGATAGATTCTTTAGGGAATTTGATTGAATCCATTGTCTTAACATGACCCCTCAGTTTTTTCTAAGCCGTTACTTATACCTTTTACAGTACCTATGTTAGAACATAAGTATGTACCTACAACTTAATTTTTATAAAAAGCGTTTAATGGAGAAAATACTTGTTTAAAATAAAAACTGACTTCGTGGCTACGCAGTTATTTTATTGTTAAGTCCAATAAATAAAGGTCAAACACATTTGTGCCGTGGTTAGGGATGGGAATAAAAATTTTCATTTTGAATCCCTATGGATTTGTTATACATAGGTGAAATAAGTGCGTAATTAAGTAATTAGCTATTTATCAAATATCACTGTATTAGATTGTGCTCTACGTTTTGAATCTGAACTTCGATATGTTTACTTTTACATCCACCACGTTGATTTCTGAAACAAACAAAATAATTTAATGAGTAACTATAAATTTGAGGCTTTTATCACAAATTTTAAAAATGGTAGCGTGTTTTGTTCTACACTAGCTTCCTGCCATGCCGCGTTAACAGATTTTCCCGTGGAAATAAGGAATTTTCGTTCGTTGAAAGGTAGCCTATGATTGGAACTGTTCAATGGAATCTGTTTCGGAGCCTATTAAATGCGAACAAACAATAAAATCTTGCCTCCTTATAATTATTATAAATTTATTATGCAATATTATTATAAGGCATTATGTATGTTAAATTTCATTAAATAACTTACTGAAAGCCTTCTTCAAGGGGACTTGTCAGTCGCCCTAATAACTTACTGAAAGCCTTCTTCAAGGGGACTTGTCAGTCGCCCTAATAACTTACTGAAAGCCTTCTTCAAGGGGACTTACCAGTCGCCCTAATATAACTACTCATTTTCCTAACTCCCTCTTTTGTGAAATACCTTTTTCGTCGAGAAATCCTCTTTCTGAGAAATTCCCTTGCTGACGGATTAATGACATGGCTTAAATCGGAACTATAATATAATAGTCTTTATTGGACATATCCCTTAAGCTAGCGTATAAACAAAGGCAAAGATCTCAGGAAGGCAGATCGCCTGGAAAGCAAACACAATAGTGCTGCAAAAATCCATTGTAGAGAATCTTATTTGTGATATTATCTACAGAAATGTAAAGTTTGTGTCTATGAAATTGTACTCACAATCTGTGCACCATTATCTCCATTATGGCGATGAGGATCGAGAAGGCGGTGCCGTACAGCATCAGGAAGATGACCGGCATCAGGTCTTGGAGCCCTACGCTGCTGAACATGGCTCCCTTTTGCGCACACTTCGGCTTCGGGGTTTGCTGACGGCGAATGATGGCACCTTTGACACCGGACTCTTGGATTTGCTTGAATCTGTAACAGGGATTATCTATATGTACTATAGTTGCTTGCTTGCTTATCATGTGGGTTTTGAGCTAAGCCTACCTCACAAACCCTGGTATCTGAATTATTGAACCGCCTAAAGCTTCCGACATGACTCCTATAACGACTACATCCGTAGCCGGGACCGTTGTATTTTAGTTAGCAATATATATTTGTACGCTTGCATGCAGGCTGAATACAATTTTATGGACATAAAATAATTTAAGACCTTTTGTACTTATTCTTGCAAATAAAAATAATTTGATCTTATACAGAAACACATATAAACAATAACAAGACGAACAAATAAATTACAGGATGAAAAGATCAGAGACCCGTTCATATAAAACTGCTTTTTTTCTGTTGCTTTATTCCGCTAAAATAACTGAACGGATTCAGTAGAAACTTGGTAAGTGGGTAGATAGATGGTTCGTTCGTTGGTCACCTACTTTTTATGAGGAAATGTCTTATTCCCTTAAAATCCCTCAAAGCTGTGATTCGGACATAACGTAGAACATAATCGCCGTTTTCGACTTCAAACTACTGGAAACAAGCTGCTTTTTTACCACCCATATTATGTTATGATCACAGACTATATCACCTTGATTTCTGGCAGCGACATTGTGGGAAGGGTTTATGATAGAAAAGCGAGATCATAAGGTCTCGGCTGAAAATCAGCGCTGCTGGCTCACCTCGCTGGTAGCATAATATGCTGAGACCTTTTTAGCACAGCTTGTAAGTTGTTCATGTTACTGTTCTGTTCTGTTGTGTTTATGTTGAAACACGTCAAAAATGTTTTGTGCATAATATTGCTATGCTAAATAAAGATGTTTATCTATTCTATTCTATTCTATAAGGTTAAGGGAACAATTCATTAATTGCATACTAAACAAAGGAATTTATTGTTCCCTAAGAAACGAGTCTCTCCGCGACGACTGCTGCCACAACGAGCCGCTCTAAGCAGAGTGTCAATTAGACGAATTTAGGAAGCGTACGGTTGATTACTATAGTTTGGCCACTACCGCTGTGCACCTCTCTGAGGTATGCGCGGCGAGGTGGGAGAGCACCGTTCCGCCACAAGTCTTGCCTTAGAAATGTAAACTCGTCGTCGTCGTCGTCGTGTCGTGTATTGATCTCATGTGAACTCATGCTCTTTTTTCCCCGGCTCCCACCTCGCCGCGCACCTTTAGTAGCAGAAGTCCGGTTGCAAGTCCGGTTGACCGAACTAGCATACCTCAGAGAGGTGCACAGTGGTAGTGGCCATACTATAGTCAGTTTCATCAATCCGTCAGTTGACGGACGAAATAACGAAACTGACGGATTGATGAAACTGACTAGTAATCAAATCACCCGACCTGGTTAGGAGTAATATCTTTAGAAAATCCATGGAATATCTACTATACTACTTACGCAACTCGGAGGAGTTCCAAGTAGGAAGAGTTCTTGTAGATCGGAATACCCCCGCCCTGGACTCCAAGATAGTCCACCTCCACAAGGTCACACTTCTCGTGTTCCTGGAAGGTGTCTTCGATGCGGCGGTAGACCGGCTCCACGATCGAGTGGAATGCGAACAGACCCTGAAATATTAGTACCCATGGAGTACGCACGTAGGGCTTTTGTTTTCTGCTTAAAAGTAAAACCTCACCATATTGCGGAACCATTTTTTATTTGCAATTGTTTTTAGAACAACAAAAGGAGCAGGTTTTATTATTTATCATGCCGGGTGTGTGTGTGTGTATGTTTATAATGAATAAACTCAAAAACTAATGCGCCGATTTCAAATTTTTTTTCACCATTTGAAAGCTACATTCACCCTGAGTAACATAGGCTGATATATTTAGGCATAATATATTTTATTTAAAAAAACATTAGGGATCCTTATAAAAACTTCAGAATGTAACCCAAGGGTACTATTATTTATTCTGTGCCCAAGGTATAAAAATAATACCTAAAATGTTCCTAATAATTGAATGGGCTTCGAAACTACGGAACCGATTTTGGTGAAACTTGGCACAAAGCTTGGGAAAGAACAAAGGCTACGATTTATTATGCGGGAAAATTTCTCATTCCTATGGGAAAAAATGTTAAAGCGGGCGGAGCTGGCACAAAGAGAATAGATCTTGCGGAATAATATAGGCTAACTTTTACCGCGGGAAAATATCTCATTCCCACGGGAAAAATTGTTAACGCGGGCGGAGCCGCAGCGAAAAGCTAGTGTTATAATAAAGATGGAAGTTTTAATGAGTATAAATCGTTGAAGTGTTAGAATTTTTAAATCCGGTCCAAGTCTGCCATAGGACGTTGTTGTGGACTAATAATATGCTCAATAGTTTACAATAAAATTCAGCTGTTATTTCTACATACATACAAAGTCACGCCTCTTTCCCGAAGGGGTAGGCAGAGACCACTTCCTTCCACTTGCTACGATCCAAACACACTTCTTTCGCTTCATCCACTATTATCTTTTATATTTATTATCTTCATCATCATTTATTTCTATTACCTGTCTTATCTTCTGAACACCTTCATCGAGTGGATAGTATTGTTTCTTCCCTTTTTTATCACTGTCAATTTTCTTGTAAATCATGCGGCGCATAGGATCTGTCTGGCTGTATAGCTAAAAGCATAAGAAATAACTGCAAAAAATAATAGGAAACGTACAGTCACAAGTGCAGTCATATCACGTGTTTTTTACTTTCAAATAAATTTTATCCTAAAGTCTTGTTACTATGTATTCTTTTTGTGTCAAATGATATGCCCTAAATAAATGCTTTTGGAAAATAAGTTAATTAAAAGTATATGACGTGCGTGGTGTACGATAAACGCGACCGTACGTATGAACCAATTTTGAACATAACACGAATTATATTAATTATATTATTATTATTATTTTTGATCATTGTTTCAATAAGGGTAAGTCTCTATAATTTATGTGGACTATTATTTGTGTACGAAATTCGAAAGGGAGCAAAAATCTACGGAGGTTCCAGGTTCGAATTCCGGCGGGGTACTAGAACCTAGAACATAAAAACACATTGAGAGACTTTCCCCTGTTTGGTTACGACAGTGCAGGCTAAATCACCCGATTGTCCGTAAAGAAAGACGATTTCGCGTTTTGGAAGGCACGTACGTAATGCTATTGGTCGTGACTACACTGAGGTAATTATGACCTACCTGTTTTTACTGTATAATGTACTAGCTTTCCGCCCCCTGGCTCCGCCCGCACAAACAGTTTTTCCCGTGGGAATGAGGGATTTTCTCGAGGTGAAAAAGGCTATTTTTTATTTTGTTGTATAAGCTATATTATTGTAGAGTTTCATTAAAATCCATTCAGGAGTTTTTGCGTGAAAGAGTAATATAATGAATATCCATCCATCCTCACAAAATTTCGCATTTATAATATTAGTAGAATCTGTGTTCTATCAAAACAGAGCGTCTTATTGCGTCACTAGCAAATAGAGGGTTGAAATTAACAAACTTTCAATATGATGGGGTTATAGTCCACATCATTGGCGGCCAGGGTGAGGGAGGATTGTCCCAGCTGGGTCAGGGTGCGGATGGCAGAAGACGGAGCTTGGAGGAGCACCACGATGTTGGCAGAATAAGCTGCATACATTGCCATTAGCGTCACGAACATTATCAGGGACATTATCCGACCTTGTGTAAGAAGAAATAAAGGTATATCTTTTATTCGAAGCCATGGTCTAAGAAAACAAGGTCTAACCGTTAGACCACGTGACTGACAAAATCCTACTTCATTTTGCGCTGTTCATCCTTGTCTATTAACACGCATTCGACAAGGATGAACAGCGCAAGATGACGTAGGTTTGTGTCAGTCACGTGGTCTAATGGTTAGACCTTGTTTTCTTAGACCATATTCGAAGCGATAAATGAAATTCATTGAGCTTGAGCAGGGACTTGAACCAGCATCTCCTTGACTATCCGGGCCTTACAGGCGCACTACCAATTGTGCCACCAAGTCTCCGTACAAGCCCAACGAAATAATTTAACGCTTCTATTTTACTAGTGCTTGACAGTGCACTCGCACAAAGATATAGTTGATATACGCTAACAGACGACATCTGTTGAAAAACCAATAAACTAAGAAATAAAGGTCTTTAAAACTTGTACTGGTCTCAGTTTGTACATGTTTGTGTGAGGATATACCTAGGTGTTCCTAATTTGAACACGAGCCTTGCCTTTCAGTGGCAATCATAAAGATTCCACAGGCGTTGTTAACAAGTAAAATTAAACCTTCATAATATTTAACCCTCCGGAACTGTGGTCCCCCTGCGTTGTACCACTGTAGGCCTACTATGTAAGTAGCGACAGGCTTGAGAAGCTGTCAAACACGACATAGTGACATTAGAGCCATAGTAGTTGTGTCAATTATGTCGCGTTTGACAGCTTCTCGAGCCTGTCGCTACTTACATAGTAGACCTACTGTGGAATAGTTTGTGACATTTTTTAAGTAATTTTATTTTTCAATGATAGTATTTACCTGAAGCTTTCACAGGCTCCAAAGTACATCCTTGTTGGCTGAAAGCGCTCATTGTAAGCAGTAACGAATCACTGAAACTTCCATCAAGCTGGGAGGACGCCTGAAACAATTGTAATAAGTCCGAGACCGGTGAATCTTGCGAATAAAGCTCACATTCATTTTTTCTATTTATACTATAAGGTCACATTATTTTGTAAGCGTAAGTAAAACAAATAAATATTTATTAAATAACAAGACCACCGTAGCGTTGCCAGACGTCCCGATTCAGGCGTGACGTCCTGATTTTTAAAATGAAATTAATGTCCCGCGTGGGACAAGCTCTGTCCCGTTTTGCGGTGGTGACTCGACCACTCTGAGAAAGCACGATCAGGTGGCATAGATTGACTGGCGATAGGCTAAATTGCCCTCTAAAAATGCTCGACCACGCGTGACAGACATAATTTTGTCGTGCGTATTCTCTTATTCTATTGGAGGATATTTCAATATGGCGGGTTTCTCGCAACTTTTTGACAGTTAAATGTGCGACAAACTTTTGTCATAGCACTTCATGTTACGGGGGCTGATTTAAAATATATTTGTTTAATCAAAATACATTTTTATTGCTATCTATCGTCACGTAAACGTAATTTTAAACTCAAGAAAATAAAAAAATATTTTATTGAATTTTCACGTCACGCTATATACGACGATAGAATCCCACTTTTTCACTAAAAAGGTTACAAAAACTCGACTTGGAAAATAAATAATCTGCCAACGCTGCCACCATACTATACCATACCATATTAATATGGTCTTATTACTTTTACAAGATAAACACAATTATTTTTCAGTATGTCAAAAACTTTTCAGTGCGACTTTTTGTCAAACTCTGTAGTTCACAAGTATGAGTTATCAAAACATACTTTCTCCACCCTGGTCTCCCACCACGTAGCTGCCCAGATTCCAAGACAGGATGCAATGGTACACACCATCAGTGCTATCCATACTCCATTTGAAAACGGCAATCTGAAACATAATCGTTAACAGCTTAATCAGCTTATATACGTACGTCCCCACCGAGGGGAGCCTACCCTGACATCAGTAGTTAATTTTATTTTAATCGCTTTTATTTGAGACAAAGGGCATACATAAAATTATTTTTATTACGCTTTAATTAATATTCAAGTTGGAAAGTGTTAGAATAACTATATTACTACGTCCATGGTCAGAAGAAAATACAATATTTCAAGCAAAAGACATCAACGAGATACAATTTTTAAAACTTCAAAAATAGTATATCGTTGATGTCTTTTGTATATAAAATATGTTTTCCGCGATCTATCCATAATTGGCAGTCTCTATATTATTGATTGATTTTTATTTAATTGCAAGATTATATCAGTAAGATGTACTGCGTATCTTCATCATACTAATATTATATAGAGGAAAGATTTGTATTTTTGTGTGTCTGGAGTGACCATGCGGGCTTTAACTTGATGGTCAATAAAGACTTTACCTGTTTCTTTATGTTGAGTAACCTGGACCGATCCGTACCGACCCACACCGACAAGGCCGTACAGGAATAGCTATTTATGCAACTGTTGCATAATGAGGGGTATTTAACACGAGTGTGGTATATAACACGAATGGTATATAGGGGTATTTAACACGAATGTGGTAAAAAGTATACACGAGTGTTAAATACTAATTATGTACAGTTGCATACAATAGTTTATCTACACTCATACAACAAATTTAAATTAAAGACAAAATAAAGTAATCATTGTTTAAGGTTGCGTTCCGAAACACGCTAGTGTGCTCAAATAGCAAGCATCTGCGTAAAAATTAAAAAAAAAAACTTCATTTTGTTACAACTTTGCGATAACGAAATGAAATTTGTATGGATCCTTAGTCACGGCTCCATCGAAAGGTATATCATTTGCTTAGCGTTTCTGATAAGTAAATGAAGGATTTACGACATGAGTGTAGATAAAACCTGTTTCTTTATATCCTCACCCTAATACGCACCTGAAAATGTTAGTGACGTAGGAAAGCGGTGGCTGGCGGAAGATGAACCGCACTCGAAACGGAGCCAGGTTGTCGCTGTAGACCACCACGTTCATCCTTTCACCAGACACCAACACGTTTGGCCCTGTGGCACGGGCGGGACATATACGAAGTCAAGATATAGGTACAATGAATGATCAGTCCGGGGCACTGGTCCAACTACTCAGTCCAATCAATTGGACCATGGGCCTTCATGATGCATAAGAAACGATACAAAAAGCAAAATCTTGTAGGATTCTCATAAGGTAATCACACGCTCCTTCCACGCTATGTAACTCTACGCACTAAGCGGTTACCCGCAGGGCGGTAGGCATAATAAAAAATATGTATGGAAAACTAGTTTCCATAAGCACTTTAGTGCTTTAGACTTTTGATATGTGCGATTTAAATAAAGCCCGACCAGAGAAATGAAAAACCTCGCCATATTGCGGAATTTCAATGGAACTAATTTTATAATGGAAATTGTTGCCATAGTCGTAAAAATCGTTGGTTCCACTGTTAGGTTCCACTAGTGGATCCACCTAGATTTTCAAGTACCTACTTATGGTCCCATTTTGATAGTGGAACCAACAGCATTAGTTTTAGCCAGCGTTTATACACGTGGCGCCCCCAGAGCAGGTTTTTTATTTCTTTGGTCAGGCTTTACCAACATACCATGGTCTAAGAAAACAAGGTCTAACCATTACACCGGGTGACTGACACGAGCCTACGTCATTTCTACATAATTTTACCTATTCATCCTTGTCGAATGCGTGTAATAGACAAGGATGAACAGCGCAAAATTACGAAGGCTTGTGTCAGTCACGTGGTCTAACGGTTAGACCTTGTTTTCTTGGACCCTGCAACATACCGACATCAATTTTCCCTAAGCGCATATCCTCGATCATCCCCGTCCAGGAGCCGTTGACGAAGTACCCCCAGCGGTAAGCCCACGTGTGGACTGGCGTCGCGTTCAGCATCTCGAAGCCAAGTCGCACATTCAGCCAACTCACCTTAGAGATGTAGTCGTGTTGGGGTTCCCTGCAATTAAGGATTCTAGTTAACAGTCAAAGAGGCCAAAGGATTTTGTTGGAAGTAAGATTTTTCAAAACCACTGCCCTAACATATTCGTTTTTAATATTCCCTTGACATTATCAATTATGTAATGAATTTCTTTAGTTATATTTATTAAATATACATACTAGTATTGACGATCATACTACGGATGTCCTTTTTATAATAATAAGGTATAAAAATGTGTGCAATCTTGTATATGAGATAAATAAAACTAAACTAAACATTTTCAACGTCAAAGCTAATGAGCAACTGGTCGTTACTGCAGATAGGTAGTGGCACTAGTTCATTTTTATTTAGAATACGTGTCATCGAAAGAGTTATAAGATGGAAATGAACAAGCCTTAGTGGATTAATCTGGACCAATGCGGATCGAGCGATAATTTTTGTTGATATTGTGCTATCTTGCAAAGCAAATCAAATAAGTATTTCAACTCGCAATGCTTTTAGCACTATCATCTAAGGCCTATTCACCCTAATACAAAGTAGGCAGTCTCTCACTGGGACTTTTTAAATTGTTCCTTACAATCTGTCCTCCAAATGCTCACGCGTGGTATTGCTGTCCTGGATGACCACAGACATTACGAGGGGGTGTCCCAGCAAGTCCCGGCGTCTCCTAAACAAGGATCTGTGGATCCTGACGTCTGAGAAGGTCCCATTGTAGAAGCCCCGCAAAGTAAACCTCTGGGATGCTTTTAGAGCAGGTTTATAGACTGTCAGGAAGATATAAGATTATATTTATTGTCATTATAAATAAAGCACAGTTTTGTTTGGATTTGGATTCTGGATTTTGGATTCTTAGGCAGAAAAAAATAGTCGAAGATTCTTTCGAAAGAATTAACATAACTATTTCTAATTTTCAAAATTAGAGTGGGCGCCTTCTCGATTTTCCTCTCGTCTAAGGTCAAGGAATGGTGGTATAAATAGGTGACTTGCCCACATCGTAATCCACTGCTAGGCTTAGGCATCTCAGAGTCAGGAAATCCCACCGTTATCTCCACACTTGCAAGTGGGTTAATGACCTCCTTTGTTCTTAGTTACACAGGTAAACACCACTGCTCATTTCCTGACTTACATACCTTTAGTTGGCCGGAAGAGTTGGTTTAATTCCAATTTCTATGTTACTTGCCTTCAATCATTTGGAATCCACTATCAGCTCTTGCAGTCAAGACAAGGTCACTGTCTACCAATAAGTCTGCTGATTCCAAAATATTTTTCGACTCATGCACAGAAGAGTTTGAAAGAACCAACCAGCGGTAGGGATGTCGGAATAGGTGCCTCTCATTTGCCTGTAGAGAGAAGCTTAGCAAGCCAGTCAAAATATAATAATGTGAAAAAATGCAAGCTTGGTTCCAGCCATTTATTTTCTTCAACTAAAAAGCTGTGAGATGTTGTGTAAACAACAAGTCACTTATATTTTAATTTTCTAGCATCTATTCGTCCTAAGACGTCCGCTGCAGGACAAAGGCCTCCCGTAAAGATCTCCACATTGATCGGTCCTGCACTACATGTATCCAACGGCTTCCCGCGACCCTTACCAGATCGTCGGTCTACCTTACCTTTGTCATTATTACAGTAATACTATTAGTAACTGTATTAATAATTTCGACATCCTTATTAAAGTATGCACTCATGGATACTTCACCTTTAAGATGACTTCTTTAGCATCAGGGCACTCCAGGTCTAGAACGAACAGCAGGCCTTGGTCAAGGTATTTGGAAGGTTGGAGAGACCTCGTACTTCTCACCCCTATTTTACTCATCTCCTTGATAAGTTGCACCTCCATGCCTGAATAAGTCAACGTTGTCCGTAATAATAACTTATTACGTGATGAAAATAGTTTTTCTTTTTTACTTTTAGTTTCTTAGAATATGGAACTCATATTTCGTATTGAAATTTTGTTTAAGGTACCGGGATGTCGACGAGAAAAACACCTTTTTTAAATTTAATTACCAATAAAATCTGATCCACGCTTAAATAACAAACTTGGAATCTTTTTTTTAAAGTGCTTACCACTAACTTATTAATAATAATTATAATATTTTAACTATTTTTTAATGAACAACGAAATTAATAAATTTTGTTAATTTTCTATAATTTCCGTAATTGTACTTTAAATTGAAAAGTAAATAGGCACTTTAGAAATTTTCATAGCTATATTTGTATAATTAGGTACATACTTTTCCCCCAACATGTTTCGAACATCAAATGCGTTGGTTTCTGTTCATTTTCTATAAATCTTTTTATAAAATCGATTTTTTCTGCTGAACTTTTTGCGCAAATTGAAATTAAGAATATCAAAATAATAAACATGTTGCCTTGCGCTGTGGCGAATTAGGAATGTTTGATTTTGCACAATAATGTTAATTGTAGGTAACTAGCTTTGTTTTGGCCAAGTAGGCATTTAATTATTGATTGATATGGTATTTTCTTGCTTCGAACTATAAGTCCTGATGCTTTGTCTTCCCTTCCATTCTAACCTACAAAGGATTAGATATAGATTACACTTTCACGCACAACCTTTTGTTTCCACGGATATGGCAAACGTAATAGCGTCTTCCGGGTGAAAGGTGGATTGCAACGGAGTTGGTCAGTAGGTATACCTACTAATATTCAGGATAATGAATACCTACACTCCCCCCCCCTCTTTATACTATTATAATAATTTTAGGTACTAACTAATGATATAATAATATAGTATTGGTAATTTTATTACAAATAAAATCCTAAGGCGGCTCAACAAATCCGACACCAGGGTTTCTAAGGTTGGTTAACCTCCAAATCCACTCGGTAACAAGAACTAATGAAATGAGCATTGTGACATTTTAACAATAGGTAAAATAAACAATATTTTTTAAGTCAAACCGGGGACACTAGCCAATGTTAATTATTATTGTATGGAGAATTGTATTTATTATCCTGAGATTTTTTTTGGGTTGCTTAAAACCGTTGATTAAGCATGTGTTCTCAGTATTTGTTGAGCCGTCACTTAGACCTTAATTTCTTTATTGGTAGAAACGCGAATAAACCGTCTTGCAGGAAAATGTTAGGCAAATCGAGCCCAAGTTACGATTAATTCCTAAGTTAGTAATAAGCAGGCATTAGATAATTAGGTATTCCACGAAATGGCCAGTAATTATAGTGCAGTATTTCATGTGCTTTTTGATGGTGAAATCAAACCCGTTGGTTTGGTGAACTTATTTATTTTTAAGGTTTAGAACTAAGACTTAAGACCTAGTGGTTTTGGTTAGGTTACATAATATCATCATGACAAAACGATAAATAAGTTAATAAATCAGAATGGTGTGCATCTTTTTCTACATATACACAATTAATTTAAATACTGAAAATCTGTACCTACAGATTACATTAGTGAGACTAGAGTGCGCAGATAAAATTACTGAAGATACATTTTATAGACCTTTAATGGAAGGAGTTGAGCATTGATTGACGAAGTTTCTTTCGCATGTTCAATCTGAAACAAATCATTTGAAATAAAACATTTTTTTCTGTACTGAAACTGTTTTTGTAGTAATTTACGCAGTATACTAAGAAATAAGTGAAGTAAAGACTTGTGGATGTTATGATATGAAAAAATATTCAATATGCCCAATTCGCTAAACTAAAAAAATCGTTCCCTAAAGTTGGTTGGTGAAAATTACTAATCAGTAATAAGGTCGCCGCTTATACGTACACTTTATATAGTTTTTTTAATGAATTTTACTGTAAGTAGGTAAAAGAAGTACCTACACTTATTCTATTTTTCCTTAGAATAGGCAATCGACTGATAGGTATGTAGTACTAAGTGTAGATAGACTTCTTCTTAGTCGGTACACTCTTGCCGGAGTGGTCGTGGTCATCATTTTGAGTGAGGATCTTGGTAAGACGGCGCCACTCCTCGCGGACTGAAGCTTTTCGGGTGCACTCGTGAACTGAGCATTCAGTTGCGGCCTTTACCTGGTCTTTCTACCTCATTGGCGATCTGCCACGTAGTCAAGTGCCTTTAACTTTCCCCTGTACCACGAGACGCTCTATGGAGTCACTACCACAACGAGAGATATGGCCAAAATGCAAGACTGCACTGTGGTTTTTAATTTTTTATAGACTTACAGGCGTTTATAAGCGATCTCCAGCATCAAAACAGCAGGAGCCAGCAGCATCCCATAAATGGTGGCCAGGATAGCAGGGAGCATGTCAGTGATGCCCACGCTGCTAAATGTGGCCACGGTCCCAGAGCACTTGGGTTTGGGCACCTGGAGCCTGCGGTGGATACACGCCTGGATGCCAGATTCACGGATTTTTATGAAGCTGTTGAAGAATTTTTTTTCCTTGAACAGGTTGGCATAAGGGGGGAAGTAATCTTATAATTAAAGGACAATAGGAAAGATAAGACTGATTTTAATATAGTAACTTATTTTTAATCCCAATAAAATCTAGTTCTTTCCTCAATATCGTTCACAAAAGAACTGGTCTACTGGAACAAGGGTCGTTCATTTCTGTATCCAGGATTCTGAGTTGTAGCGTTTATTACGCTACAAATAAAATTGTCTTTATTCATTTTAAAGACAGACATTAGGCCAGGACCACACCTAGTAAGTATACAATAATACTTGTATCAGAATCTCGCTCATCTACATTTGATTCATTAGAACATCGCTATGTTCAATATACCTAGTTGGATTGAAATGTAGATAAGAGTTTCTTACTTGATCTTAAACATGTCTTTGTAAGGCGAGCGTTTCTGCCCTGGCACCCATGGATCGATCTCGTTAATGTAGTCGATCTCCACCAAATCGCACTTCTCGTCTTCATGATAAGTCTCCTGGATCAGCCTGTATCCTGGGTTCAGCTCCATGTGGAAGGCGAATAAGCCCTGGGATTAAAAGCATGCACTGGTTAGATAAGGACAAGCAAAGGGTCATAATTAGGTTGGTTTTTGAAAACCTTGTGCTTAGAACAGTAATTATATAAACTAAGAGACTCCCTACAATAGAGTCGTTCGAGCGTCGTCGTCGTTCGTCGTGCATATATTCATAGGTATCAAGGCGTGTGAAACAAAAGATGGACGCTAGTGTGAGGGTCTTTTATTTGAACTACGCCATCGTTTAAAAAAATAATGTATAAAGCTTCACCGGGCTTGCAGTAAGCTTGTTATAAGTAGCTAAATAATATCTCAAAGAAAATTTTATGCTGTACTTGCCTTCCTTATTTTTTCAATTCCATCCTTCATGCTGTAGAAGTTGGGTTTCTTGCCTTTTGGAGCGATCTTCTTGTCGTAAATAGCTTTTCGTATCGGTTCGTTTAGTTTCTGAAAAAATATCATACCTACTGACGTATCAGTTTTCATGGACGAATGTTTGTTCATGAATGTTTGAGCATATTTATGCTCCACTGCCAAAGAAAACTTAACCAAAGGCAGGAGGAAGATTGAACTTTTCGTAACATAAGCTGTGATAATTTACTACGACCAAACTACGACGTTGTTTTTTTATTGTAATAGCTCAGTAATATAATATTTGGCTTTGAACTTTGATCAGTGATCTGCTTAGTTATAAAGGTTGCTAGACCTGAAAGGTTAATTACACAGATTTTTTCGATTTTCAAATGCCTATCGATTTGTATTTCAGTGAAGAAATAAAGTAAAAGAGGGAAGTACGCAGATAACTTGACATTGGGCGTAGCATAGCAGCAGTAGTATTGAAAATAATTCCACCCGACTCTATATGTATGAACAAAATAATAATTAGGTAGGTACTCCTAATTTGTCGCCTTGTAAAATCTGCCACTCTAGGCTTCAGCCTACTCAGCCTGTTAGTAAATCCGCCAGTGACACACCTTGAAGAAGTATCTGTTGTACTCAAAGTCACTGGCTCCAAGTTTGAGCGGAGAGTTGAGCAGGTCAGGCAGGGTCCTCACCGAGGAGCTTGGAGCCCTCAGCAGCACCACGATGTTGGCAGAGTACGCCGAGTACAGAACCGTCAAAGCCACGAAGAGAAATAGCGTTACACATCTACCTGCAAATGCGTTAATCAATTAATTGATTGACTAAGACATTGAACTACTATTGTACTAGCGTACATAGAATGGAAGCCCGCGACCTGCACTCATGTCATTTGAATTGGAGCTCCCGAGCTCCAAATTCTATGGCGTTTGTGTTTTGTTTTTCTTCTTACCGTGCATTCCACGCTGCTGCCATGTTGGCGCACACAATGTATTCGAGGTGTCTTCAGTCTCTTTTACGTAATTTCTCAAAAAACTAAGATTGTAAAATAATACATACCTAGTTGTATCTTTTATAGGAGTGGGGATCTTTGAGAAAAAGTTAATAAATCCTTTTTCCACGCAATTTGACGCAGGCGCCGCGCCGCCGCGCCGTTTTGTTCTAAGAACGTCTGAAGTAATTTTTATTTTAAAGGAAATCCTTCTCTTAATGGTAACTTTGTTCTTTAACTTGCCTGCTGCGTATCTGGGTTCCAAAGTGCAACCTTGTTGGAGAACAGCACCGATTGCTAGAATGAGGACATCGGCCCAAGACCCATCGAGTTGCAGGGGATGCTAGAAGTAATATAGAGCAGGTCAAAAAGTAACTTAGTAGTGATATATCAGGGTAGTAAAGCTTCTCTGATATTTTTGGTCACTACTCCAATATTTTAAGAGATAGCGTTGAAAAGATTAAAGTTGCTGCCCAGTTTAGAAATAGTTGAAACTATCTACGAAATATTAATATAGATAGAAGGACTAATTCTTCTACAATTTCAAAGCATTTCCAATCCACCTACCCATGGAGTATTAGTAGAATAACTGATAGATTTCATCCCTCCGGCAAGCCTTCTTATGGTCCTCTTCCATTTGTTGTTAAGTTTGAGATACCTATTGTACCTTATGCCACAATTCTTACCATTCCCATTGAAGCCTCCCACTTAGAAGTGATGTAGAGAAAGACGGAACAACCCAAGACACAGACGAAGCAAGCCAGCCAGACGGCCCCCGTGAAGGGCAAAGCGAAGATATTGGAGATGTAGGCCAGAGGAGGCTCTCTAAAGACGAACCGGACTGACGTGGAACCCACCATGGCAATGTAGTCTATAACTTCCATGCGCTCCTGAGTGAAGATGGTTAATGTCCCTGTGAAGCAAAGGAATCAAGAATCTGGATTTAAAATTGTTATTGTCATTGCGAAATTTCGAACAATAAGGACGTAGTAGGTGAAGTTGCTTTGTTTTCTGATTTCTATTTTGAATTAATCATGTCATCTCATCATGCCATGGAATCTTTTAGGTAATGTGGTACTGGTGAGCAGATGCTGTGAGACGACACAGTTCGGGGAAGTAGTGGAGTGGATAATCATTCGCGGTATTTATATATTGGTTAAACTTTCCACACTACCTTTTTCGATGTTTTAAGGTGGCGGAAAACATACCTAGTAAAAAACCTTACAAACCTATCCTAAGTGATGTAGACCATCTCACTAGATTTTGATCTGGATTTAGGGTACTCAATATTTTATTAGCATTCCACAATGGTATAAAAGGTGTTACATACATTTATCTTACATGCACATCATGATCAGGTAAGCTCAGGTTTTTCATAATAATTACTATTATGAAAAACGTAACAATGGACTCACTCATTATATAATGAGCTGCTGTATTATGTAACATGAGACTTTACATGCTACACAACGTCGAATGCCTTACCAAGATCAGCTTCTTTCTTCAAGAGATGATCGACGACACCTTGCCAGTTCCCATTCTTATCTCTGTAGCCCCAAGTATTTGTAAACAGTAATCTCTCCGAAGCGTTCAGCATCTCGAAACAGATTTTTACGGCTGCGTATGACATCTTTGATATGGAGTCCTGATGTAGGTATCTTTGAGAAAATATAGCAATAACAATTCAACTAGAGAACCAAACGATAAAATATTGAAATCTAAAATCAAAAGTATGATGGTATTTATTAATGAAGCTCTAAAATATAAATTCGATTCGTATTTCTTTTATAATCTTCTAGAGAAGTATCTCTCTCTGATCTTAGATAATATTAATTATAGGTCATAATTTCAGGTTATGATTTTAAGTAAATATTATGAAATAAATCCTGTAGTTTCATCACTAACGATAACAGCTTTAAACATTATGATTGTTATAAAAACATACTATTTCATAAACATCATTCGTTTGAGACGAGAGCCGATCTTGGTTTGAGCAAAGCTTTTTAACTTCTGAAATGACGTCATTATGTATTCTAAATTCTAAGGGAGCCTAAAATGAATAAAATTATTTTGAATATTCATCTGTGTGAACTTTTTTTAGTGGAAAAATACGAGTAGGTATCTGATTTCCAAAAATATACTTTAATAACTTACAGTCTGTCGTCCATGTGGTTTCTCGTATTATTGGAATCCGTGATAACATTAGCCATAGTAAGTTGGTGTCGTCTCAAATTTTTCCTTCTAACCGACAGTACTTTTGTTTTCCTGTAGTCTTCTACCAATCCGTATTTTAATATTGCTGTTGTTACTATGTGATTGTCTTTTATCATCAACTTCGTGTTATTAATATTGCCGTCGTTAATTGTTATTGAGTCAATTCTAGAGCTATTGTAGTGATTTGGTCTCCAAATTGATCGTAATGTATAAATTAATTCAGTACTTTCTGATACTTTATACACTGAAATGTGAAATTGAGAATTCCTTATAATATCAATAAAAATCTTTCTACTCACTTCAAGCAGAAAACTATTACACGAAGCTAAAATTTGCTAGTAAGATAGATAATCATTTAGATACAATCTTATACATTTCTCGAAATATTATATTCATATTTGTAAATTGATTTGATTTCAATAATAAGGTGGAGTGATAATCTGGTGAAAGTCTCAGCCTATACAAAAGTAGACATCTTTTAGCTGAATATTAAAAAAACCTTCAATAAAATGCACTTCTTCTCCATTTCTCTCTGCAATGACGACGTCACTGTCAACCAACATCACCAGCTGCCCCAAGATATCCAGGTCAGCAACTTCATCATTGAAGAGCAACCAGCGGTACGGCGATTTGAAATAACCATCGTTATTGGCCTAGACATGAATAAATATGACAATTTTGTATATTTTTTTTGTAAGTGAGGAAAAAATACTGTAAAATAATCACAAATTTCTTCCTATAATTGCTGCATTTAGTACTAACTTATATTTTGAAACAATGAAGATAAATTTCAAATAAGAAAAGTGTTTGTCACTTACTTTAATCAAAAATGAATTGACTCCAGGGCAAGCTAAATCCGCAAGTATCAAGACATGCTGAAGATGAAATTCATGTCTTTTGGGTTGAAGAGAACAAGCCACATTGATACCGATTGACGTCAGATTCCGAGCCAAGAATTTCAGGTCATCTGGAAAATTATTTCGGGAACTAAAATTTCATTAGAATGACAAGTAAACTCATTTGTTAGTCACGCATCGTCGTTATTGTTAATGGTTCTTTAAAGAACTCGTAATGATGTTAAGTGGATTTCAGCATAATTCTAGTGCCAAAATAATTGTAGTTGTGGTTTTCCCTATAAATATAATTCATGAATATGTTACGGCTAAATACTGAAATGCGGTTACGCCTAGTCCTACTAATATTATAAACGCGAAAGTTTGTGAGGATGGATGTCGGTTAATCTTTCACGCAAAAACTACTGAATGGATTTTAATGAAACTTTACTACAATAATTAGAATAACACATAGGTTACCTTTACCGCCGGAAAATCTCTTATTCATTCTCCACGGGAAAAACTGTTAACGCGGACGGAGCCGCGGGGTAGAAGCTAGTTTTAGATATATTCTATTTATCTTCAGTTAAAACTAGATTAAGCCTTCATTATACCGGCTAGAACTAGGTCCAGCCACTCACCAGTAGTTAAATTAGATGTACCTACTTATTCTATTTATCTTCAGTTAGAACCTGTGCTAGAACTAGGTTTGTAGTCCAGTCAGGTTCATTTAAGCATTCTGGTTTTGTTTAGAATTTTTTATTTTATTTATTTATTATGCTGCTTGTGTGTGATGCCCAATCGATTCTAATTTCAATTTCCCCATTATTTAGTCATTAGTATAGTCGAGTTGTCTTACCTATCCCAAATAAGTCATGTTCGAAACAATAGTTAGAAAATTTAAACAAAGACGTTGAAGTGAAATTATATAGTAAAAATTTATAAAAGTAAATAATAGAGTCCTAGGGATCGTAAGCCTTCTCTACAGGAGAAAAAAATAACTAATACAAAATAGAGCCTATCATCGTGAAATTATGTTCTTTGGTGCCGACTGAAAATCAGTGTTGCAAGTGTTAGAATCTCTGACCTTGCAACATAATGCTGAGTCGGTCCCAATTCCCTGTCTGTGAACTCGTGTTATCTTTTATCGTATTGTTGTTTGTTTTGTTAATGTTGTTGTTTGCTTTCACTGGGAAAAAAATGTTTATTTCTTTCTTTCTAAATTCATAGGTCAGCTTACCAGGCTATGTTGGGTTGCGATTGTGATTATTTGTGATGTTAAAGTGGGTCTAAGTTCTAACCACATGGTCTAAGAAAACAAGGTCTAACCGTTAGACCACGTGACTGACACAAGTCTACGTCATTTTGCGCTGTTCATCGTTGTCTATTAACACGCATTCGACAAGGATGAACAGCGCTAGATGACGTAGGTTTGTGTCAGTCACGTGGTCTAATGGTTAGATCTTGTTTTTGGTTCTAACTAATATTGGGGCAGTGCGTGAAATCTATCACGTACTTATATTAAAGTTATAATCTACTTACAGGGTGACCAACAAGAGTTTGGTATTAAGACAGAAGTAGCACGATCATCGTGAGCGACAAAAGAAAATAACACATCCTTAGTATCGTTTCTTAGACCAAATACTGAGTTAAAATATAATAAAATAACAAAAATATTGATGTTTACTTGAAAACCCATTGCAAAGGTTAAAAACAACTGAAGGACTGGAGAATAAAACACATGTAGAAATTGTAAATATTCATTTATTATATCACATTAGCGTTTTTTCTGAAAAAGAAAAACGTAAGTATTTTACGTAGCTTAGGTACAGTTAACAACATAAGTGTGTTCAAACTATAAATGAAATTATTCGATATTTTTGCTATGGCCTTGACTGTGCCGCTTACATTAATCGATTTTTATTATAGGATGGAGCCGTTCTTTACCTTTTATGATAATGATTTATCAATCCTTCATTTGCATACACCGAATCTATACATACCTATTGCTGTAAAGGCCAAAAGTAATTAGAGAGGGGGGTTTTACGCGGGAATCGAGAGGAAATGGCGGGTTCATTGTTTCGTCCTTTTTAAAAATAGTTTTTCATGGTAATTGTGGTGTTAATATGGTGGAATTAGTGCGATAATGTGCCGTTAAAGAAGAACTATTCAATGAAAGTGAGAAATAATGAGTGGTTAGCTGTTTCTGGTTTGATACCCCGCGTTAAACTTCAGTATCATTGGAATGTAAGAACCACCCTTGCATTCCAATGATCCCGTAACAAGAAATGAAACTACTAAAGACGTTTAACATGGATGCAAGACATGACTACAGACGACGAAATGAAACTGAAGAAATAATGACTAAAATGAAGACATTAAACTTGGATAATGCAAGAAACTACTAAAGACTAGGCTGTATGGGCTTAGATCCCTTTGCCTTTCCCATAAGGGACAAAGAAATTAAAAAAAAAAAAAAAAGTAATTAGAGATTCAGTGTAAGAGAGAGAAGAAAATTTTCATAATACCAGTGCTTGATAGGTTATTATTATTATTATTAATTAGAAATAGAAATAGAAATAGAAATAGAAAAACTTTATTTGTAGGACATCACAACACAGAAAACAATAAGACAAGAAAAAAATAACTACATAATTTAACACTAATACATGAATTACACGAACAATACCACTACGTGCAAACATCCATCTGTGTTGCGACAACCACACAAAAAGGGCCCCACTCAGCGTAATGCCGCCGCCCGGCTGGGCCACGGCGCTGATCTTCCGTGAGTCCTCAATGGTCGCGTCACGGACGACCACAACGCAACACGTTACCCGTTATTTAAAAAAAAATTTATAAATAAATAAAATAGAATAAACTTAAAACTTACAATAATAACTAAAAATAGATTAGGTATACATACATAATTACTGCTTATAAAAATTGATTAATTATTATAGGTACATACATAAAAATAAATTGTATAATTCTACACCAATAACGCTAGTAGTACGATATAAGATAAACATAACTCAACCAGGCGATTGACGACGCCTGCGTTCATTCATTTCATTTACCGCGCTGCCTCAGCGCTAGACGAACGCGTTACTTGAACGAATTTTCTATAAAAACTATCACGCACATTAATACTGTGAAAAGAAGTGGTTCACTAACCTAAAGTATGGTTACTTAGAAATTACTATGACCTAAGGAAGATAATGCAAGGTAAGCTAAAGTTTATAACAGAAAGATTTGTAAAAAACTAACAAATTACACGCCAAAAAGACCCTTAAAAATACACTATAACTAATTAATTGTATTATTTTTTTAGCAATCCGGCGTGATCCGGCCGCGCTCATCCACCACACATGGCATTTGCCCAGCATGAGGAATAGACAACTGAGATGATCTGTCCCGCCATGCCTGTGGTCTACAACTTTAGGGTAAGTTACAATATATTAGACCCAAAGCAATCGAGAAAACTACATTATACTCACTCTCGAAATTCAAAATCGTAATCGTAATAATAATAATACTACCTACTATGTGGGAATATCTCACATAGAATCGGCCACCTGACCCCAGATTAGGCAATTCCCGTAATAGGAGTGTTATACCACTGATTTATGTACATAGATATATAAATATGCAACAACCAGACACCAGGCAAACATAAGTACTTATCACTCGAATGTTTGCCCCCGGCGGGATACAAAGCTTCGAAGTCGGGCATAGGCCATGGACCGAATTACACAGGTACATCTTACTCTAGGTGTACTGTACAACACCCAGGGGAGTGTTTATTGAGTTTTAGATACAGACATTTATATATTTTTTTTATTAAGTAATATACGTCATGTAAAGTCCGACTAGAAAAATAAAGAACCTCGCCATATTGCAGAATTTCAGTGGAACTAATTTTATAATGGAAATTATTGCCATAAACATAAAAACGTACACGTGGAGCCACGTAAGCAGATTTTTTTCTAATCAGGTTTTATTAATTTTATTTAGTTATGTTTGGTAAACAAAAATAATTATTATTATATTCTAAATCCGAAGACGTTATCCACTTGCCTGTACCCTCACAAACTCGACCCATATAATATTCCGTTTAGGGCCAGTAATGACAACTTTACTGCCCTTAAGTGCGGCTTTAGATATTACCTTTCATAATGCCCAACCTACCATTATACAAGCTTCATGGATTCTTAATGGCGACTCGAAACTATTGAACAGGAATCACGAATTAGCTTCAGTTCATACCTAACAAAGTCTTACAATTAGACCACGTGACTGACACGAGCCTACGACATTTCTACGTCATTTTGCCTATTCATCCTTGTCGAATGCGTGTAATAGACAAGGATGAAAGAACAGCGCAAAATGACGTAGGCTTGTGTCAGTCACGTGGTTTAATTGTAAGACTTTGTTTTCTTTGACCATGTGTTCATTTATTTATGTATTCATTTGTTTTGTTGACGGCCCCGTAGCCTAATTGGTAGTATGTCTTCCTTCGAAGCACAGGGTCGCGGGTTCGAATCCCGCCCAGGGCAAACATTCGTGTGATGATGATGCCTTGTGTCTGGATGTGTTTATCCTTTCATCATCATTTCAGCCAGTAGACGTCCACTGCTGGACAAAGGGCTCCCCCAAAGATCTCCACAACGATCGGTCCCGCGCTGCCCGCATCCAGCGGCTTCCCGCGATACTCACCAGATCGTCGGTCCACCTTGTAGGGGGCCTGCCTGTTTATCCTTTAAGATGTATTTATTCCCCCCCAAGGCAGACCGATGATCTGGTAGCCGCTGGATGCGGGCAGCGCAGGACCGATCGTTGTGGAAATCCTTGGAGGAGGCAGCAATCCAGCAGTGGACGTCTACAGGCTGAAATGATGATGACGTCGGTGACCCTTTTAGTGTATCATGTCCTTATAAAACCCGTCGCAACCACAAAAACCTTGACACAACTGATTATAAGAACAACCCAAAAAATAAGACTAAAATGAATCATTATAATATTCTTCGAACGCGCTTCAATTAGCACAATCCCATCGTTATTACTGTGGTTATTACTTATTACAAAACCAACTTATTTTTCCTTTCAAAAACATTCCTGCGTCTTTATTTATAAGGAAAAAGAGGTCATTTAAAACGGATAAGGGCGATTCATGACTGCATTACGAGAATTGTTCGTAAGTGTGTCAAGTGCATGCATCGCGTCAATAAGTCATTTCTCTGTGCAATTATGACTGCAGTAGCGGTTTTCTAAGAATGTAAGAAGATATGTTATTAAGGCGACAATGATGAGGAAAAATTGTGTACTAAACACTTAAAATCATATTATTATGGATCTAAAAGAACTTGTGTAACTGAAATAATTGTATGTGTCCTATTAACCCCCGACGAATAAAAGAGGTGTAATAAGTTGACGGATCCGCAGCCTGGTTGGTAGTACGCCTGCCTATAAAGCACAGGGTCGTGGGTTCGAATTCCGCCCAGGGCAAACATTCGTATGCTGAGCACTTGTTTTGCCCTGTGTCATTTATATATGTATGTATATCAGCTGTCTGACACCCATAATCCCATAGTACAGGGTCTGCCTAGTTTGGGGTAAGATGGCAGTGTCTGAGGTGTACCTACCCTTTTAAAAAAAAGTTTTACTTGTATATCTTTGGCATCGTAGCTCCTAAACAGATGCGCCGATTTTGATCTAGATTTTTTTTGTTTGCATGGTGTCACAATCGAGAGTGTTTTTAGCTATGATCCAAGAAAATATCTACCTTCGGCGCATCCGTTTACGAGCTACAATGCCACAAACAGACACACGTCAAACTTCAAAATCATCCGCGTTCGTCTTTTATTTCACCCGCCTTGCTGCCTATGATCGTAAGCGCGACGCACGACGACGACGTCGCTCAAAAGACGCTCGATTTTTTTTTTTTTAATTGACCTATGCTTGTGTCGAAAAGGTACGACAAATCAAGCTTCACCGGACTGGAAAGAAAGACGCTCGAATGACGCTAGTGTAAGGCTATCACTTCAGGTAACAACGCCCGCACCCGCCGCCGGCGGGGGCGCGGCCAGAACCAAAATCAAAATTGAAAATCAGAGACGGAGCCCCTCAGGCGTCGTCCCCTTCACGATGTTTTTCAATACCAACGCGCTAGGCCGTGGTCCGAGGCTCCCTTGAGCCGCCCCTAGACGCGTTGGTATATGACTTTTTTTGGGGTAGTCTTCCACTCCGGCAAGTCCGGTGAAGCTTGATTTTTCGTACCTTTTCGACACAAGCATTAGTCAATTAAAAAAAAAAAAACTATTGTAAGGCGTTGTCCTAATAGAACGCGAATGCGCGATCATCGTAAGTTCGCGCGAATTTTACTCGTACGAACGCGCGATCATACATATTGAAGTCGAATATGTGTCCTAATAGACGATCGCGCGATAGAACTATTTCTTCATACATTTCACATTCGCGCGGTCGTACGATCGCGCGATGATCGCGTATTCGCGTTCTATTAGGACAACGCATAAGGGGTCTAAGTTGTTGAAAATAAATGATTTTTTATTTATTTTTCATTACAGCTTAAAGACGTCCACTGCTAGACGAAGGCCCAAAGATCTCCTCAACAACAATCCGTCGATCGATCGTCAGTACCTTAACATAATTTTGCATCCGATCTATAGTAATTATTATGCAAGTTCAAATAGGTGTGGATTACCGATAAACGTCGATATTGACTTAATATCTTGTCTTCGAATGCTAATTATTATACGCGGTTACACGATTTACGATTTATCTTGGTTAATATACTATTTAATACTAATATTAACTAGCTGCTACTACTAATACAAAATCCGGTTATACCGTAACTTAAGTATTCATTAAAGATTTAGAAATTGAATCTATACGTATATTGTAGCAGTCATGTAGTTAATTTAGCAAGCTAATTGTCCAATTTGGCATCCGCCTAGACCGTATATTAGACGCCGGCACCCAATTGGATTCCTAGGCCGATAGTTAACTGAACGTGACTGAACTAGAATTTTACACCGTGAAATTCTAGAACATCATAGTGGTAGTGCCTATGAAACTGAAAATATGTTCAAATCTCAAAAATAATTCTCAACTTTTCATATATCTAAACTTCACTTCAACTGACAAGTTGAATTTTAATTTTCAGATTTCAACCTATGTTTCTTGTTTGCTTCATTGTTGTTGTTCAGTTTCATGAGAACTATGTACAACTATGTTGCGAATAAACAACCAAGTAAAATTTCACGGTTTATCTGTAATTGCAACTAAGAATGCCTCATGTACGCTTGGAAGGCTCTTGACTGTACGAAATAAACAGGAAATGATAAGCTTGGTCTAATTCTAAAACGACACAGCTATAATAATAAAACTAGAATTGTCTATAATTAAAGTGTATTGTTCAAATTAGTCACGTTATTAATCATCTATACGTTTTGTGCGCGTGAGATCCGTTACGGAGGTGATCAATAAGTTTATAGATCGGATGCTATTAGTCATTGCTGTTGGGCCTTTTTGCATTTTGATGACGTCACACAGAAAAACCGTGTTTGGAAAAATAAACTTTATTTTCTTCCTAGATTTATAATATAAAAACCATGGATAAATACTATTCGTACAACTAGAACTTATTAAATCCATGTTAAAACAATGCAATAGAATAATACTTTATTGCACATTAGAAAATACAGTACAGTTAAATTACAATTTGGAGAAAATTGGTAATGAGTGACGATGATGACAGACGGACAGACAGACACGAATATGGGCCGTGGTTCCGTGGTGGTATGGTACGGAACTCTAAAAAGTCAATAAGCGCATCATTTCGCATCGGCTGCACCGAAATTAATGTTTTTTGTTTTTGACGAGTCCGTAACCAAGGTTTCATTACATCAAGCGAAAAGCGTGATGGGAAGGCTGATGAAGGCGTACAAATGTATACAATACAAATACCTATACCTGGTTGTTTTTTACGGTGTGAACATAAATACATAGAATAGGGAATTTTTTTTGGGTAGTAAAGAGACGTAATACTCGCACATGCAAATCTTAAAGAAACAAATTCTGTTAACTAGCTGAGGTGCGAGGGGGTCGTCTCGGGGTTGTGTTGTGATTGCTCCAAAGGGCATGCAGCTTTCTATTGGTGACTTTCTATTGGTAGAACTGACGGAAAACAAATACCTATATCTCAGTACGAAATTACTTATGAGTTGACAAGAATTGTATCGCCTATATTACGTCGTTTCTTTTATGTTATATACATCATACTCTTTGCATAAATTTAAAAATTTTCTACCATTAAATTATCTTTTTTCTTCAAGTTAGATCACACTATATGACTTTATATTATTACGGCTCGGGTACATTGTATAAAATTTATATAACTCATATTTCTTACTACCCTGAGAAATTCTTATGAATAACGTAAAGTTACTGTAATGAATATTATGATAGTGGTAACTAAAGTATAAAATAATATAGGACAAACAAGTACTGTTTGAATTAAAAATAAATATAAGATGAATCCGTGATGAACTACTCGTAATAGGGAGAGGATCGCACATGCTTTGAGCGTGGCAATCTGCGGAAAAAGTAAGATTATTAAAAAAATGAAATATTATGTCTTTTTATTTGTTTGCATACACTCTTCAGCTGGGGGTTACAAGCCGGATTGGAAGGAGCTAGACAGTCGCCCCCTTCCGGAATGGTACGACCGCGCCAAAATAGGCATCCTGTTACATTGGGGTCTCTACAGCGTGCCTGCATACGATACCGAATGGTTTTGGTTTAACATCGTAAAAGGTTGGCTATGATATATTTTTTTGTTTATACTTAGTGGTACTCCATTATAGTCGTTATTATTGTTGGTTGGTTATTATAATTTTTCTCTTTTTAAATACGTAAAATGCAATTTCTTATTTGACGAGACTATTTTTATAACAGTCAAAGATATTTTGTATTTTTGTACGATTACTTTGATTTCCAATAAACAAAAATAATGTTAAATTAAAGTAACCTCAATTTAAATTTTTCAAGCAATGTCAGACAATAAAATTTCCTCCGTTGAGTAAAATTATTTATTCTGATTACAGCATAGTAGATAAAGAATTATTTTTTTTGTAATGTTCGATTCTCTTTGTTATACTGTCAGGGATAAGGGACCGGTCTTAGAGTATAAATAGAAAAATTTCTGGGAGGGATAGAGTACCTACGCCTAATCGAGTATGAACCGTAAGCACGGATATGAACAGTCCGAATATCTTCAGTGCGTTCGTTTAGTATCAAATAGTTATCGGAACTGATTATTTTTCCCAGTGAAAATAAGAAATTTAATAGGAGAACATTTTGAAATGTGCAGTGATAAGTTGCAAACATGACTCGAGGAACAAATCAAAAAAGAAAAATGTTATTGGTTCACCGCCCATACAAAATCTGCCAAAATTTGCTTACGCTTGACATAAAGGCAGCGGAGCGATGGGCGTGCTCCATGTATATTTATTCTCTAAGGGACCGGTATTTTATAATATCACATACTTAATTACAATGCTTTTCAATGCTATGCAACACTCCACCACCCGCTAATACAGCAATGCACAGACAATGACACCACTTGCACCACTTACTTGCTCTATTCTACGACTGCGCTGTTAACACAGACGTCCCTATATCTATAGGTAAATAAATAACACGGCCATCTGACTCTAAACTAGGCGGAGCCTGTACCATACAGCTGATTTACAAACTATTTATTTATTTGTAACAACATCACTTACAGACTAAGCCAAACATGATGATATTTAGTAATACAGTAAGATAAGTAATTAATAGACATTATACATAACTTATAGTTGTCGAGGGTGTTAGTTTTTCTAAGTACCTACTAGCCGAGGCTAAAAACTTTGGTTCTGAGGTGAAGAATAGATCAATGGTGGAATCATTTTCGAGAATTTCGTTTATTGATTTTATACTTACCTTTGTGAAGTGGTAAGTGTGATAAGGAATTAGTTCGGGAGGTTGGGGCGGCTAAGAGTGGCGGTTTCTGATAGGCCGTAGATTGTATGGGGATTTAGGAGGAACATAGAAAGGAACTTGGGACAGAAACGATGGGTTTGTAACTTGTCTTCTTAATAGCTAGAAAAAGTATTTGACGAGTGACAGATTTCTGCGGACTTCAAGGCTTTGATAAGACACCATTCCTAGCAAGTATTGAGTATAGGATAGAGGAATGGGTAGTAACTATATTACTTACTGCTTATAAAGAAAACGAATAAATATATTTTTTACTTTTTCTATATAAATCACTCTCTCTGAACGGAACGGTCAGATGCGCAGGATATAACATCCGAACACAAGGCAAACCTAAGTGCTCATTACTTGAATGTTTGCCCTGGGTGGGATTCGGACGAGCGACCTTATGCAGACGTACTGCCAACTAGGCTACAGTAGACTTACTACGTAAAAAGCGACAGGCTCGAGAAGCTGTCAAACGTGACATATTGACAGAACTACTATGGCTCTAATGTTACTATGTCGCGTTTGACAGCTTCTCGAGCCTGTCGCTTCTTACATAGTAAGCCTACAGGGCTATAGTTGTTAAAGTTGGTATGCTACACAGCGGTGGATTGGATCTGAATTACAGTAATTGATTACCTTGTGTGAATTTTATATATTTATTTTAAAACGTTCCATTAGGTAGAAAATATGCCAAGAAATATATAGAAGACAATTATCCTAAAGGATTCAGGTATTATCATTTCGCAACTCAATTTACCGCGAAACTTTTCAACCCCAACAAATTGGCATACCTTTTCAAGAAAGCTGGAGCCAAGTGAGTATGTAAAATAAATAACATTGCAGTGAACTGTATTTAGTGTACTTTATTTTTAAGATATCTGCTTTGCTATTGTTATATATTGCTTAATTTTTTTTGCTAAAGTGTGTGTACTTGTGTATTTACGATAATGTTGCGTATCATTATAAATTGATTTGATCGTCAAAATCTAAAACTTAATAAGTGTTGGAGTTTAAAATAAAATTGGGTCTCTTCTGAATACATGAAAGACAATAAATCGTTTTAACTTTAGCATGCCCGAAAAGATATTATGTAAGAGCTTTCGGACTCAACAGAAACGATTCGGACTAATATAAAAATTATCAAGTCGTCTCACTTTATCGCACACTAGCACACAACGCGTGTTTAGCTTAACCAGATGTTCAGTAGTTCCAGTTCTTAACTGTATTTATTCAATAATTGGGACGGGAGTTGAACTAACAGATTTGATTTCTTACTCTTTATTAACTTTTTCAGATACGTGGTACTCACTTCTAAGCATCACGATGGATTTAAACTTTTCTCTTCGAATAAAACATTTGATACGTGGAATTCAGTTGATATCGGAGCTCGGCGAGATCTCGTCAAAGATTTGTCCACGGCAGTCCGAGAGAAAGGCTTAGAATTTGGTGTATATTATTCTTTATACGAATGGTTCAATCCCTTATACATTAAGGATGCAGCTTCACATTTTTCTTCCCAAGAATACGTTAAGCATCGCGTCTGGCCTGATATTATGCATCTTGTCAATAGTTATCATCCATCTATTTTGTGGTCTGATGGAGATTGGGATGCCCCTGCTAAGTATTGGAAGAGTGAAGAAATTCTAGCCTGGCTGTATAATGATAGTCCAGTGAAAGATAAAATTGTTGTCAACGATCGATGGGGTAAGGGTGTAAAAGGCATGCATGGAGATTTCTTTAATTACGCCGACAGATTTAATCCAGGTAAATAGAGAAGTCTTGTTCATTATAATCATACTTCATACTAATATTATAAAGAGGAAAGATTTGTATTTGTGGCGGAAATGGCTCGCGTGGAGATTTCTTTAATTACCGCGACAAATTTAATCCAGGTAATAAATAAATATTGTGTTACCATCTCTTTAAACCTTACATCTTGCCATTTCTGTGGAATTTAAACCACGACACAAACAAGGGGTGTTGTAAGTTTGACATGTGTGTCTGTATGTCTGTTGGTTGCATCGTTGCTCCAATATTGTTTTTTTTTTCTGTCGGCTGACTTCATCGAAAGTGTACTTAACTAGGTTTCAAGAAAATATCTTCTGACATTTTACTATCAGCTCTTTCTAAATTATAGACTTAATGCTGGGGTTATAGGTGATAATGATCTAAAGTTTGCAAGATGCCCAACTCCTCATTACTATTAGAAAAAAAGTACTTTATTATAAAAAAAAACACATAAGTAGAAGACGTTAACATAAAAAAAATACACACATAAGGCAGACTTATTACATATCTACCACAGTATCTACCAAGACGGCACCAAGATGGTAATCCAAGCAACCTATGGTTTTACTTGATATCGTCATTTACCCAAATAATTCTTTTGTTCTGCATTATAATCTGCATGTAGATCAAATTCCAGGGTCTTGGTTCTTTATATTTCTGTTTTTTGATGATTACAAACATTTCAGTTTCAGTGTTACTCTTGGTAAAATAAACATTTGCCTTACAGGGGTGTTGCAAAAACATAAATGGGAAAATGTTTTGTCGATTGATAAATTTTCATGGGGTTTCCGAAAATCTATGAGAGCTTCTGACGTGTTGCCACTGAGAGAACTTATACATAATGTTGTTACAACGGTTAGCTGTGGAGGTGAGTATACTTCTAACCAATCAAACCATATCATCAGTTCATCACTCATCACCGTTATAATAATGCTTGCTTATCGAGTAGGTTTCGAGGTCAACCTACCTCATAAACCCTGGTGTCAGAATTGTTGAGCTGCCTTAGTTTCCGACATGGCGTCTATAACGACTACTTCCGTAGATAGTAGCTGGGACTTTTAAGTGCCTCCCGAAGCACGGAATCATCTTCTGTTCGGACAATCAGGTGATTCAGCCTGCAATGTCCTAACCAAACTGAGCATAGTCCCAAAAAGGGATATTTCGTTCGACGGATCCCAACGGGATTCTAACCCGGAACCTCCGTAACTTCAGACGAGCTTTGACCACTCGACCACGGAGGTTGTTATAATAATATTAGCCAAAGAATTGCTGGACTGAAAGATCTCTACTATACGAATAACATAGAAATAAATCTAAAATTATACAGTAACGGGAATTAAAGAAATATTTTATTTTGGTATAGTTTCATAATAAGTATATATATATAAACCTACCTCACTTATCTTTTAGGTAATATTTTAATAAACGTTGGGCTAACAGCGGAAGGTTTATTAATACCAACTTTTACAACAATACTCTTGGGGCTAGGAGAATGGTTGACTGTTAACGGTGAAGCTATATACGATTCTTCTCCATGGTTCCAACAAAAAGATGCTGCGAATAAAAATATATGGTACACTTGTAAAAAAACCAAATATGATGCCACGAATCCTATTGATCCTCCGAAAGAAACTCAGAAAGTCACAGCAATTTACGCTATGATCTTAAAGTGGCCTCAAAATAATAATATACTGGAAATTAAAAGCATGACGTCTTCTTTCATAAATGGTTCATACAACGTTTTCATGTTGGGGCATGGATTAAAATCTTTAAACGTAAGTATGCTTTTAATAAATTTTGGTAACACATCTCTCTTTTCGTGTTTGGAACTAACAAGAACAAGAAATAACATTTTTTTCAGATGGTTGTATGTAGCTTCCAAGATCACAAAATAAAAATCTGATTGGAAAAGAAGAGGTTTTGTAATTCATACAATTAATTTGTGCAATGCTTTTAGCTCTTTTTGCACTTAAAATGCATTTTTTTTCCCGTTATTTGTGTAGTTGCAGTTTTTTTTTAATTGACCTATGCTTGTGTCGAAAAGGTACGACCAGTCAAGCTTCACCGGACTTGCGGGGGAGCGGAAGGCTCTACCCCAGAGTAGTCATGTACCAACGCGTCTAGGGGCGGCTCGAGGGAGCCTCAAACCTAGGCCTAGCGCGTTGATACGGAAAAACATCGTGAAGAAGACGAGGGGCTTCGTCTCTGATTACTATTTTTGATTTTGATTTTGGCCGCGCCCCGCCGGCAGGTATGGGTATTGTTACCTGAAGGGAGGAGTTGCAGTCCACGGTCTAACAACTCGTGAATGTCGTGAATGATGCTCCGTGCTGGCGCGAAATACTTGTAAAATATTTGGTGCATATGGTGTGATCGTCTGTGTAGATTAGATACATATATGCAGATTGTCTTAGCGTAGCAAGGCTCGGTGCATCGCATGCAAATCTACATAAATATTACAAAGAGGAGAGATTTGTATTTTTTGTGTGTATGTTTGTAATGCATAAAATCAAAAACCACTGTGTCGATTTCAAAAATTCTTTCACCATTAGAAATCTACATTCACCCTATGTAACATAGGCTTCCTTTTACCGCGGGAAAATGCTTCATTCCCACGGAAAAAACTGTTAACACGGGCGGAGCCGCAGCGGAAAGCTAGTGTATCATAAGTGTGGAAGTAGCTAAAGGTCTTGGCCATACTGGTGTTTGGCTACAATTTTTTTTTTAATATTTTCAGTGGAAGATCAAAAACGAGACGACTAAGATCTTTCTGCCCAATAAGGAAACGGTTCGATCAAAAATAGCGTGGACGTTGAAATTTACTCATAAAGCCTAACAAAAACAAGTGCCACATTTTATCTATAGATTAAATATACAAAAAAAGAAAAAAAAAAGAAAAAAAAAGTCGAACATCTGTACATAGAAAAAAAATGCTAAAAACCGAGTGAGGGGAATGTAAGAAGCAATGTAGAACACTTCCAGATGTTTTTAATTTTTTTGTTTCTCTGTTTGTCTGTTTGTACGGGCTTATCTCGGAAACTGTTGGACAGATTTGAATACAATTTTGCATGGCTGTACCGTATATCCCCTCTTGGATAGTTTTTACCGCGAGAAAATATCTCGTTCCTACGGGAAACTGCACGGAAAGTTCAAAAAACAACGCGGGCGTATCATCGGGTGGACAGCTAGTAGGTATATAATATTCCTAGCAACAATTACCATTGTAAAATTAGATCTATTCATGGTCTAAGAAAACAAGGTCTAACCATTAGACCACGTGACTGACACAAAAGGTAAAGAAAGTGTACATGTAGGCGGCCTTATTGTTAATTAGTAATTTCTTCCAGGCAACCTTAACGTCATTTTGCCTATTCATCCTTGTCGAATGCGTGTAATAGACAAGGATGAATAGAGCAAAATGACGTAGGCTTGTGTCAGTCACGTGGTCTAACGGTTAGACCTTGTTTTGTTTGAAATGCCGCAATAGGCCGAGTTTGTATATTTTTCTGAAGCGTGTTCGGAGTTTTAATTATACGTACCTACCTCATTAATTATTGTGTAAATGATGTAGGTACCTGAAATTGTTGTTTTGTTGATGATTAAATGTTTTAAAGCTAGTTTAGTTTATTCGCCGTTGTTTCCAAATATTTCCAATAGAAGGGTCGGGAATGGCCAACGTTTACTTATTTTTTCAAATAACTTCATATAACTTTATATCGCTAAACTTAAGTGGCAATGGGCTGGGCCTTAGAGCAACGCGGGCTCTGCTCTAAGGGCTGGGCACATTGCGCGTAGAACCAACGGCCGTTGGGGCAGAAAGGTTCTTGAATGGCTGCCGTACGGAAGACGTACGATCTAAATACATTTGAGATCATTGCACAAGCCCTTTCATTGGATATTTTACATGATATAATTTTAGCGAAAGTTTGGCCTTTTCTAAACTTCAATTCAATCGGTTTAGTTGAATTGGCTGATGATGGAAGAACTTCGTATGTATCTGTACATATCCCACTTGTTCCCAATTTTAGGATTTATATCTGGTGCACATGCGACCGACGGTATTTATTTATTTATTTATTTGGGATAACAACAGCATAAATATAAGATAGTTTTGTCCAACCTTAAGCCAATAACAGTTATCCACCATATCTATATATATATTACGCAAGCCCGATTTTTGTACAGGCCATCAAATCCACATCCAAGGTCCGATATTGATAAATTATACCTCATTAGCTTCGTCTCATCCTGGAGGGGTGCATAAAACTCTTAGTTTTTTAAGTTTTTTAACAAAATACCAATTAAAATACATAAAAATAAAGCAAGGATTTGTTTACATTAAATGACATAAATGACAACCACTCAAATTTTAGTTTTTTTTTTCGTATAATGGCGTTTGGCTTCTAGGGCATTTTGCCAATGTCAATAGACTGAAAAAGAATAAATAGCTAGAAAAAACCAATCCATTCCAAGCCTTTTCATTTCGCACAGATTTGAATAAGAATAGGTAAGGGATTATAAGTTATTCTAATATAAATTTTCCGACGAAACTTAACAGTATTGAAGTAAGTGGGCTTCCCAAACACGAGCTTAAATTAAAAATTGGTGCTGTTGTCATGCTCATGAGAAATCTAAATACGGCCAAAGGGTTGATTAACGGAACTCGGTTTCAGTTAATAAAACTATATACCAATTCTTTAGATTGTCAGGTTCTGACGGGTGCAAGTTCAGGCGAAAGAGTTATTCTTCCTAAAATAAAGCTTAGCCCTTCAGACTCCATCCTTCCATTCAAATTACAAAGATTTCAGTTTCCAGTTACTCTTGCATTTGCGATAACAGACAATAAACAAGAGTCAGGGGCAATCTTTGAAAAAAGTAGCTGTCTATCTTCCAAAACCAGTATTTTCTCACGGGCAGCTTTACGTGGCTTTAAGTAGAGCACAAGTTTTTGACGGTATAAAGATATTTATAGAACAATCTAAAGATCAAAGAATAATCGGACAATGCCAAGGTTTTACTACTTCAAATATAGTCTATCACGAAATTTGTTAATAAGTCAATATTTTGAATTTGGTTATATTTTATAGGGTTTTTCTTACTTTTCAGTTTTTTCGGCGGTTTAATTTTTTATATTATTTCAATTGGTGTAAATTAGATCTAAGATACATAAATGGTTAGGTATATGTGAAAATTAGAATAGTTATTGTCAAAATTTTGTTATGAAATAATAAAAAAATGGGCGAATTTGTGAAAGAAGCTGTTTTAATTTTATTTTTTCAACGCTAAGTAGGTACAGTCAAGGTTCTATCAGATAATGTGAGCGAGCGAGAAATCCAACCAATATCTGACGGTGACTTTACCTACTTATTAAATGTTATCATTGTTTAGAGTCCGTTTCCTATTAAAAGGGTCGTGGTTTGTATGGGAGCCTATTCCACGACTTTTTTCTTTCCTCACAGTCTCTATATCGTCGATTGTAGGAATATTTATATTACAAGTATAAATAAATATCCAGGGTGTAATTTAAGTCGTGTTTTATTAGTGTTATTCTGATTCGGTAATAATAATAATTAAAAGGTCAGGTAAATATCGAAAATCATATTTTATTTTTATTTCTGCCGTGAGCATTTCTCAAAATGTTTGCACATAGCCCCGTCAGCAAATTTTAACTGATCCTATTTGTTACCAACATTTATTAAAATAAGTTGACTTTTGTATTCTCATATTTAGGATGATTGTAGACAATAGAGAACCTTAATGACTAAAAAATGCTAACTAAAGTCTAATTTCTCAAATGATTCTTGATATCAAAATAAGAACCAATGAAAGATTCTTAAGTTTTTTTTAAATTGTTATGCAAAACTTTTGACAATAAATGTTAATTTCTACGTTGTGATTATAAAGCAATTAGGCTCAATTCTGGTGGGTTATATTTTATTATTATTAAGGCACCATTTCATTCAAATGTGTGTTTTGAGTACAGTATCGAAAAAATGCCTTATAAATGGTTTATGTTTCCCTATGAATATTTCATTACCATATTCTAGCGGCGGCGTTTTGACGCCGCTTCGGGTCTCTAGTTATACTTATTTAACAATTTTATGTTTAGAGCAGAAGTATATAACACAAACAAAATAGGTAAATAAAGTAGTAGTATTATTGCTGTGATAAAATATTTCTTTGTAATGAGAAATTCCAAGGAAATTCCTATATATGTGTTATCGACATCTCCGCATTGGGTGAAAAATCCGCTCTAAAAATAGGCCTTATTTTTTTAGGTTAGGTTCGGTTTCGCCGTAATTATTTTTTAAAAGTGTTCAAATAACAGTTCAAATCTTTAATACTGCGCATATATATTGCCCATGTCAATAGCTATCGACTGTATTTTTTTCAAGAAGAATAGCCTAGTAGTTTTTAAACTATGATGATTTTTCTGCGCCGGGCCGCCGCACGATTTCGCAAAAAAAAAAAAAAAAAAAAACTTGCGCACGCGCAGGCCGGGACGTATCGCGCTGCCACAGCGCCGCCGCTCGGGGCGGTTGACCGGTTATGTTATGATAAACTGACGCGTATAATAAAGTTCCCAGCTAGGTACAAGAAAAATATTATGATAGTTATTAAAAGTTTTGAATAATACAGTGAAAAAGCGGCCAAGTGCGAGTCGGAATCGCCCATGAAGGGTTCCGTAGCAGCCAGTAACATAATATAAAAGTTTTTGTAGTTCGTTGTGACTTTGACCGATGTTTTAATAATAGTGAAAGGTAAATTGCGGTTTACGATTTATGACGTATTAAAAAAAAAACTACTTACTTGATCTCGTTCAAACCAATTTTCGTTGGAAGTTTTTATGGTAATGCACATCATATATTTTTTTTAGTTTTATCATTCTCTTATTTTAGAAGTTAGAGGGGGGGGGACACACATTTTTCCACTTTGGAAGCGTCTCTCGCGCAAACTATTCAGTTTAGAAAAAAATGTTATTAAGAACCTAAATATCATTTTTGAAGACCTATCCATAGATACCCCACACGTATGGGTTTGATGAAAAAATTTTTTTTTAGTTTCAGTTCTATGTATGGGGACCCCCTAAATTTATTGTTTTTTTTCTATTTTTGTAAGAAAATCTTAATGCGGTTCACAAAATACATCTACTTACCAAGTTTCAAGAATATAGGTATTATAGTTTCGGAATAAAGTGGCTGTGACATACGGACGGACGGACGGACGGACAGACAGACAGACAGACAGACAGACAGACATGACGAATCTATAAGGGTTCCGTTTTTTGCCATTTGGCTACGGAACCCTAAAAATATCATTCTTTCAATAAAAAAAAAAATTATAACTTTGCGTTTCTATAAGACTAACGCACTTCCTTTGTGGAAGTCCGTCATCGCAAAAGCGGAACATGAAATAGAATAGAATAAAATATAATTTATTGCACACAAGGAAAAACAAAAAATACAGTCTACAACGGTAAAAGTGTACAAATAGGCGGCCTTATTGCTAAGGTTGCAATTTCTACCAGGCAACTAATGTCAAAGAAGTGTCAGCGATAATAACAGCGGGGCAGTGCATTTACGAGAAAAATGAAAAATAAAATACAAACTACATTTATAGCAAAATATTGTTTTTTACTATTACTGTTACTATACTCTTCGGTTGGAGATGACCAGACCAGCTCAAGACGCTACAATCCTGATTGGAAGGACCTGGACAGTCGTCCCCTTCCGGAATGGTACGACCGCGCCAAAATAGGCATCTTCTTGCATTGGGGCATCTACAGCAGCGTACAGAAGAGAGTTACTTGCTTCTCTGAAATCTCTATTGAGTGGCTTTGGTTGAATTTTTATACAAGTAAGTCTTCTGGGAGGTTAGCTATGATTTACAATTTCTACCAGTTTTGATTTGTCATTGTGGTCGTTTCCATTCGGAAGTTCGCGGCTCGATTAAGCCTCGGCATGTATATTAGATTTTAAAATTCATTCATATTAGGAACGTTTATTCGGCGCTCTTATGGTGAAAGAAAACATTGTAAGGAAACCTGCACACACCTGCGAAGTCATTCAATGGTTGTATGTATGTGAAGTTAACCAAGCTGCACTTGGCCAGTGTGGTCGAATAAGGCCTATTCACTCTGATTCGGTGTAGGCTCGAGTCCCTTGGTGGGGACATTTATGGGGTGCTATTTTAAGTAATAGGTTTAGTTTATGTACGTCCCTGTTTATATGATTACAAAATAATGTACCTATTACAAAACCATTTATAAATTAAATTTTGGAAATTAAAAACTATATGTTTCATCAGGTAACGAACGCACGAGAAAATGCATGGAAAAACTGTATCCAAAAGGATTCAAGTATTACCACTTGGCGCCCAATTTTACAGCAAAATCTTTTAACCCCAACAAATGGGCGGATCTCTTCGTGAAAGCTGGAGCCAAGTAAGTACCTATCTATGTTGACTTGATATTATTTATGGTAATCTTGGGTTAGACAGTCTTATCATAAGAAAATATAAACAAATTTACTTTACTTTGCCTCTTTTATGCTCCGAAATATGCATTTATAAGTAACTAGCGACCCGGCCCCGGCTCGCACGGGCAAATGGTTATTGTGGGTTATCCTCAAGTATATTATGCATGTATTATAGATATACTTAAGACCTATCTCTTGAATCACTCTATCTGTTAAAAAAGACCGCATCAAAATACGTTGCGTAGTTTTAAAGAATTAAGCATACATAGGTAGGGACATAGGGACAGAGAAAGCGACTTTATTTTACACTATGTAGTGATGTTCAAAATGGCTCAGATTACTAAAGTGCAGCACCGATATGTTTTTATTTGCTTTTATAATTAGTTAGCTGTGAAAGGGTCTATAACTAGGGAATTCAATCCCGCTAGAATATAAATATTTTTAGATTTATAGAAAACAACCAAAAACGTAAACCTTTCAGCGGGACTTGAACCCACGACCTTCGGCCTATACGCAGCCAACGTGCTTACCAACTACACCACGGAGGGCATAGTGGCAGCGCTGAAATTAGATCTTGCTGTTTTGTTTTCTATCAAACCATGACATCACTATCATTATAGGCAACCACTTGGCACTTGACAGCGTACTGTAGCGACACTAGAATATTGCTAAAAGGGAGTGATACCTAAAATCCTATGGAATCTGCCTACAACCAAAGATCTAAAGCGAAAACAATTCGAGCACAATGACAAAGTCTTAATTTCTACAAGGCCAAAGATCTTCACAACGATCGGTCCCTCGTTTTACGCACGCATAGCTCACCCGATCATTATGGTTATCCGTTGGAGGCCTGCCTTTTGTCTGGCAGAAAGGTACAAATTACACCCCATTTAAAAATCAGGAATTGAGCTGACAAGTGGCAATACAGGCCCATGTCCTTATTTTGGATAATACCACGGAGGTGGTTGCTTACGTGACGCTATTGTACGACCATACAAAAAAAATCAAAATTAAAAATGTATTATTATGAGATTGCACAATTCACTTTTCGTCGTCAAATTTTAATGAAGTTAAAGTTTTGATCAAACCAAGGCTGACTCTTGTCTCACATTAATGAAGGATATACTCTTAAAATTTAAAGAGGCGATGCGATATTAGGTTGAACAGAACTGGCTAATTTGCAGGGATAATTGACCCCCCCATTTAATTGCTTGCTGCTAAGAGGGGGTCGAATCGGGTCGATGTAATGATGATAGAACAAAAATTTTTGTTACAAATACGTGTCACGTGAGAGACAAAACTAGATTTTTCCAATGTAGAATGCCCCTTTTACTTATTATTTAATAATACTCCCATCAAATTGTTTCAGATACGTGGTCCTCACTTCTAAGCATCACGATGGATTTAAACTGTACTCTTCAAACAATACATATTTTGCGTGGAATTCACTCGATGTTGGACCCCGGCGCGACCTGGTCAAAGATTTGTCCACGGCAGTCCGAGAGAAAGGCTTAGAATTTGGTGTATACTATTCTTTATACGAATGGTTCAATCCCTTATACATTAAGGATGCAGCTTCACATTTTTCTTCCCAAGAATACGTTAAGCATCGCGTCTGGCCTGATATTATGGAGCTCGTCAATAGTTATCATCCATCTATTTTGTGGTCTGATGGAGATTGGGATGCCCCTGATAAGTATTGGAAGAGTAAAGAAATTCTAGCCTGGCTGTATAATGATAGTCCAGTGAAAGATAAAATTGTTGTCAACGATCGATGGGGTAAGGGCGTAAAAGGCATGCATGGAGATTTCTTTAATTACGCCGACAGATTTAATCCAGGTAAATAGAGAAGTTTTGTTCATCATAATCATACTTCATACTAATATTATAAAGAGGAAAGATTTGTATTTGTGTGTGTGTGTGTGTGTGTGTGTGTGTGTGTATGTTTGTAATGAATAAACACAAAAACTAGTGAACCGATTTCAAAAATTCTTTCACCATTAGAAAGCTACATTCACCCTGAGTAACATAGGCTACCTTTTACCGCGGAAAAAACCTCATCCCCACGGGAAAAACTGTTAACGCGGGCGAAGCCGCGGCGGAAAGCTAGTTCTTTACAAAACTTAAGATTTTTGCACTATTTGATATCTTAATGTTTGACTTCTTAACATACGCAATCCCGTTATCGATGTCACAGAAATACAAAAAATACTGTTTACTTATAATTCTATGGTAATTGCGAATACATTTAGTCCATATCTTACATCCTGGGTTATCTAAGGTAATAATAATGATAAGTATTCTATTTTCAATTTAAATTTAAGTACACAGCCTTGTCCCTGCAATGTCTGTATAGTTTTCTCACATTTGCTACGGGTTGGCTGGAAGAGATCTCTATTCAGAGATAAGCTCGCCCTTGTATACTTCCGCTTATATATGAATTGTATAATTTTACTTTTGTGTACAATAAAGAATCTAATTATCTTAAGGATAGCTACGTTTAATTTCAGTCGTAAATTGAATCCATTTAATCTTTGGATATCTTCTAATGTGTTTTATTTACATGTTCAAAGAGTTCAAAGAATTTATTGTTTAACTTTTGTCTTGTCTTTTATGTCAATCAAAAATTTTATATCTACATGTTTTTACAGGCGTGTTGCAAGATCATAAATGGGAAAATGCTATGTCGCTTGACAAAAAGTCATGGGGTTTTAGAAGTAGTATGAAACCTTCTGACATGTTAACAACTGAAGACCTTATCTATCAAGTCGTTTCAACCGTTAGTTGCGGAGGTATGTAAGTGCTGGACGGAGGATTTCTTCAAAGAACTATAAACGAAGGCCACTGGTGTTTGATCTTACTTTTATTTGTTTTCCATTTCGAACAAATATCAAACCCGAATTTATAATATATTTATTTATTAAACTTTACAAAATGCATAAATAAACTTAAGTTTAATTAGAGCGTGGTCAAAAATGGTCAACCTCTATGAGGAACACTGCACTGTCATTAAAAATATAGCTTTCCTTAATCTTTTATTTATTTTAGAGTATCTGACTTAACATAAACAAAAAAAAAAATACTTCAAAAGATCATCAAATAGTAAATAATGTTCTTAAACTTTCAGGTAACATTCTAATAAACGTTGGGCCAACAGAAAAGGGTGTAATTACACAAACTTTCCAAACAGTACTCTTGGAATTAGGAAAATGGTTGAGTGTCAATGGAGAAGCTATATACGGTACTTCACCATGGTTCTACCAAAGAGATAATGGGAATGCCCAAGTATGGTACACTTGTAAAAAAAACCAATACGATGTCACACATCCTATAGATCGTCCTAAAGAGATCCAGGATGTGACAGCTATTTACGCTATAATTTTAAAGTGGCCTCAAAAAGAGAATGCACTTGAAATTAAAGCCATAACGTCTATTTTACGGACCAAGCCGTACAATGTCAAAATGCTGGGACACGGAACAAATGAATTGAACGTTAGTATCTGTTTTGTCATACTATTATATATAATATACAAGTGTACTCGTAACTTGTACTTGACCTGTTGCTAAAGTTAATAATGACAGCTTCGTACCTCATGAACTTCGTTATCAGAATTATTATTATTAAATTCCTTGTCCCAAATTATTTATCTTTTTATATTTTCAGTGGACTATTAAGAACGATAATAATATGACAAACATTTATCTTCCCGAGAAGGGAAGGGTTCTATCGAAAATAGCGTGGGCATTGAAATTTACTCCTGTTTAGAAATAGTGTAAGTATTTGGAGTCAAGCTTGTGCTAGGTTGGATCGACTAAAATTATATTAAAAATAAGTGTGAAATATTTTTTATTTTAAGCATTATACGCATTTCTTCCAAAACGGGGTTATTATTTATTATGTCACCCAAACACTAGGCTCGAGCGTCTCACGAGGCGACTGTAAGTGTACGAGATATTAACTAGTACAGGAAATTGACACTAGCGTTAATCCTTAAGCGGTAAATTTCACTTCTGTATGGGTACCTAGTACTATTATAAGTACACAATACTTCTCTGCTATAGTGGTATCACATCGCTAAAATAACACTAAACACACTAAACTGCCCTGCAATACTAAGTACTTTTGTAAAAACTATGGAAGTTAATTTGAAATAAAAAACTATTCAAAACAACAATTCATAAGACATCTTTTCTTAACTACTTTATTTATTTAGTATTAATATATGTAAATTTTAAATATGTGTGATACCTACTCAGTTTGCAGGCCATTCATAATATTTCATAACTACCTAGCTAACTTGAGAAATTCTTGTTTACCTATGAACAACTGAAGCATACTGAAGCCTCATAACTTCCACTGCTTGAGAAAGGCATAATATTATGATAGTATAGCAAATGTTTTAAATAATATAGAACAAACCAGTACTGTTGGAAATAAAAGAAAAAAGAAAATGGAATAAATGCGCGGGAGTAGGCGTAGTAATAAATATCGCACTTGCGCTTTGAGTGTGGCAATCTGCGGTAGCGAATAGCGCATTTCGGAAACAAATAATATATTATTTTATACGTTTTTATAATATAGTTACTTATCAGCTGGAAATAACCAAACCGTTTTGAGACACTACAAGCCTTATTGAGGGATCTCAACAGTCGCCCCCTTCCGGAACGGTACGACCGCGCCAAAATAGGCATTCTTTTGCATTGGGGCATCTACAGCGCTCAGAAGAATTTATACTAGGTACCTACTTGCTTTACGGGTAAACCTGCAGAATGGTTTGGTTTCATCTAGTAAAAGGTTGGCTATGATTATACATTTTCCTAAATTAAGAATTTTACTATCCTACTATAATAGAAAACGCGATTACGTGGTAGGAAGTATTATAGAACATTTCCAGTTATTTTTTTGTTTCTCTGTATATCTGTTTGTACCGGCTTATCTCCGAAACTGTTGAAACGATTTGAATCAAATTTTGCATTGTGGTACCTTAGATCCCCGGTCAACATCTTAGATAGTTTTTACCGTGGGAAAATATCTCATTCCTACGGGAAACCGCACGGAAAAGTCAAAATATAACACGAGCGGACAGCTAGTTAACAATATAAGGAATGAAGGCTACTGGATAGCAATGGCCGAAATTGCTCATCCATGTTTGTACATGCTCCAAGCATCTCCAAGTTCGGCAAAACCTGTTATTGGACTGTCTCGGGGCTCCCTCTTGCAAAATTTGCCGATGACTGGTTTTGAAACTTGACAATAATGAGGGTAATGAGTAAGCCTAATGAGAGAAAGAGATATCTTCCATCATCGATCTGATGAAAGTTTAACTAATATCGCTAGGCTTCTTAATCTTTTTGTCGAGCTGCTGTTATTTGAGTTTATTTTGGGCCTCATTTTTGACCATCATTACACTAATAGGTACATTATGATAAATATCAAATTCTGGAAGTTTTTTTCTTACGAATAAACAAATATAAGAATAAGAATAAGAATAAGAAACATTTATTTGCGGGACATCACAACACAACAGAAAATACAAAAGTTAACAAGTAAGAAAAAAATAATTATATGGTACGAAATCAATGTATCTTTTTTATTTTATCTATATAGATGTCTGCCCTACAATATCTTTTTTATTTTATTTTTATAGATGTCTGCTTTACAATACGAGAAAGATTGGACCACAATTGCACTTGATTGTTATGCATGGCGTAATCGAGGGGAGGCCTTTGCCCAGCATTGGGAAACAAAATAAGCTATAATAAAAAAAAAAATTGTCCGCCCTGCAGCTTCGCCCACATTACGTGACAATAACGAACGAACACAACAAAATAATATCAATTTTTGTGCAGCCTTTCTGACGTGATGGACGTACGTACGTCCATACACTTCATCGAATATTTTTATCTTATATATAAAATTCTCGTGTCACAGTGTTCGATTCCATACTCCTCCGAAACGGCTAGACCGATTCTCATGAAATTCTGTGAGCGTATTCAGTAGGTCTGAGAATCGGCCAACATCTATTTTTCATCCCAAAAAAAAAAAAAAACAAATAAAAAAAAACAACACGGGCGTAGCCGTGGGCGGACAGCTAGTAATATATAGATAGATGTAAATATATAAAAAAACTTTAGAAGTATTTATGTTTTTATCATAATGTTATTGGGTAAACACATGGAAAATATGATGTTCTTCACAAGGTCAGAATGTTACGAGTTTGTATTGTATTATGTGAGGTATACCTACATACATTAAAATAATACTTAGTTGTACATAGATGTATATAGTTAGCAAAATAAGCTGCTTCTAAGCGGTAAACTGGGTTTTCATCTGATTATGTTTACACAAGATTTTATACTTACACTTGTAGTTTAGTTTATATTTTACTATTTGTATTTAAAATATTACCCAATAGCTGTCCGCCCTGTGGCTACGCCTGCAATCTTTTTTCCCATGGGAATGAAATGTTTTCCCACTATAAAAAATCATACAAACCTTGCTCTCATTATAACGAACACAACAAAATAAGAACTATCCAATTCGGTGCAGCCGTTCTGAAGTTATGAGCCGAAGCGAGCACATGCAGTTGGTCATTCGCACTAACAAATTCACCCCTACCGCTACGGAATACGGGCTCTCTCAAAACCAACATATCCAGCCGCATATGCTGGCCACTGTACATACATTTCGGTGATAATTTTTTATTTAGATAGATAGATTACTTACAAAGCTTAATCAAATATTCAATAAAACTTAGGTTTCTAGCATTAGAGTTGTCTTTTACTGACCGTACCTTCAAGTAAGTAAGAAGTGTGAAGTGACCATTATGTTGTACCTATCTATAATTATAACGATGATATCAATGATGGATTTCCGGAAGAGGATACAATTGACTGAAGTCATTTAAATTTAAGTGTAATAAGTTATTTATTTATTCGTTTTTTTTACCTCTTATATGAAAGCTCTATTGAAATCAGTTAATTAGTTTTTGGAAGAACAAAAGACAACAGAGAAAATAATAAACAATAAAAAGATAATTTAAAAAATATATAAAACCGCCTTCAACGTCCTAACCTACACTAAAAAGTTACAAATAAAATATAAATCTAGCTGAAAGCATATCAATTTAATATGGCTATTAATATTCCTTATTTACTTACATAAATTGTAACATCATATAAACATGTGTAGACATTGTTATACTCTTCACCTTGGAGTCGGTGCCAGTTGAGGCTAGCTATTTAATCGGAACCACATCTGATCTCAAAAGTTCAGATCGTTGAATATACAAAATTTAAAGAACGCGGTCAGAGTACTAGATACTGAGCCCACTATAGATGACTGCTAGCAGTAGAAGTCTTTTGGTCGAAATGATGGTGATTAGCTGGCACCGACTCCAAGATAAATTGTATAACAATGTCTACACATGTTTATATGATGTTACAATTTATGTAAGTAAATAAGGAATATTAATAGCCATATTAAATTGATATGCTTTCAGCTAGATTTATATTTTATTTGTAACTTTTTAGTGTAGGTTAGGACGTTGAAGGCGGTTTTATATATTTTTTAAATTATCTTTTTATTTTACCCTTTTTAGTGGAAATTTACCATGACAAGTTAGGTACTCACAAAACTTTAATTTGTTTTGTTTAGTACATAATTAAATGCAGATTTTCTCACTATGTTTCCTTTACAGTCTTACGTTTGATTTTTAAATTCTAAAACATTGCTATACTTGATTAGACTTTAACCTAATTTTTCCGAATGGCGAACAACTGACCAAACCACTACGATACCGACGACGCTCGCTCGTTTAGTCCACGGAAAAATTCTTAAGTTGTTATCTTGGGGTTTTCAAATCTTTAATCTATGACTAGTTTACAGAATATATGAACCAAAACCGCATATTTCTTGTTATTTCAATTATAACAAAAGCAACGCAATGAGTGTGCTGTTGTTTATTGAAGAGTTTTCGTTTTAGTCATGAAGGAAGAAAAAAATTTACGCAGGTATTAAGCAACACTTCTGATAGTACCTATACTGCTTAGTTGACGGATCAGGGATCGCAGTTGTTGCTATTGACTACCCCGGTAATAAGGTATGAAGGACGCCGCCTTGTGGTTCCCGGCGACTTACTAAAAACAATTGCGCCTCGCTAGCGTAAGGGTTGTGGGTTGTGATAATAAACAACCTAACATCCATCCATCCGTCCACTGCGCGTTTGCTTGCTTGCTTATATTTAAATAAAATAGACGAATGTATAGTTCCCGGCGCGTAACCTACAACCACTGTGAACCCCATCTCAATTGCCAAGCAGTGATGGAAACAAACAGCCTGAAACAGTCCCGCTGCTGGACTAAGGTTCCTTCAGGAGGCTTTTTGAAAAATCTTTACGGTTGGCAGGCGGGTTGTTGTTAGTTGTCCATTCTCACAGTAAGACACCCACTAGAAGAGTTTGGTTGATGCTTATTTAAGCGGCTATAAATAATAAAATAACTAATTAAATAAACAATTCAATACAAATATACGCAATAAATAATACTAAAGTTAAAAATGCTAAATAACACACTTGATTTTATTATGTTACACTTTAACTTTTGTATCGAATGGTAGAAGCTTTCAGGTTTCCCACCAAATTATGAAAAAAAAAGAACTCTACATTACTGGCACGGTTTTGACTGTATTTTTATTTGTCTGTCCCCATGCCTCTCTAGGTAGTTCGCTGCTCTCTAGGAAATAAAAGATATACATAATATATGCATGGAAAAGCAAAAAGACAAAATACTAAATGCCCAAAGAAGTAAGCAATTCCCAATATTATTGCAAGTTGCAAGTTGATCACCATTGTATATGAGAAGTTCGATAAATAAGTCCAGTAGCCATGTGATAAAATGTACGGAAATAATCGATAAATATACGTTACGCTTCATACCACATCACATCACTATTTTCAAATTCAGTAACCATTAAGTTTCTTGTTTTTTACATGCCAAATAACTTAGAGCAACGCCGGCCTTCCGTACCGGGGGAAATGTGCACACAAGTGCAGTTCCGCATCCTTACATACAAAACAAATCACTGTAAAGACGACACTACAGTAACAATTTAGTGTACGGATGAAGTCATGTCATAACTCACACATTGTCTCGTTTTACCATAGCAACCATAGAATTACGTTGCCATAGCACGTATCAAGCGACTTCTCGCCGAAAGTCGGATTTATCGCGCGACCGACCTGTTTTTTGTACTGGCGGGCGGATTAGACGTTGCTGAACAAATCCGTCAACAAATAAGAATAAAATTTGGGAATTTCGAATTTAACTGTATTAAATAGCTATAATACGATATGAATTTACTTATATGTGAAATGTAACACTATCTTTTTGTAAACTTGATGTACCAGACCTCTTTTTACAGCAAAAAACAGAGTAATTAGGTATTTTTGATACTACGGCTGTTCACTTGCGTGACTAGACTCGGTCTACGAAGAGATCCGACCGCAACTGGTTTTTATAAACGCTCATGCCCATTGGGCATTAAACGGCATGTACCATTGACAGAGGGGTAATGTGTCGTATGGCTACTCCCTTCCGGTACGGAAGGCCGGCGTTGCTCTAAGCCAAATAAAGACAAATAAATGTCATACTTTATTGATATTTTGTTTTTAGTTGGGCATGTCATAACATGAATGTCTCTATCTTTTTCTAACGTACCGTATTCAAAGATGTGTGATAGAGACTGATAGAGTTAAAGACAAACACCGTCTCCCGCTTCCCCCTACCCTCCCACCCCTCTGTGCGGCCGCATTGGTTTCGATACAAAATAGGCATGATAGATACTCCATCTGAGCGCGTAATATTTGTCTTCCTTCATGGTTTTAGTCTTCTACTCCGCCATGAGATATAATCCAAATTTATATGAAACCATTTTGAGTACAACTTCTATCTATAAAACGAAAAATTATTGAAATCGATTGATAAGAAGCCGAGATATTGCCAAAATAATTTACCGATCGGGTAAACGGCATCGTCAATTGAGGAGTTATTTCCTCATATCTTCAAATTTAATCATCCGATCTTAGTGAAATTTTTATGGGACCACCCTGCAAGTAAACCTGGTCGATTAAAAAAAGAATTTTGAAAATCGGTTCATAATTGGCGGAGATATCTTATAACAAACACACAAAAAAAAAAAAAAACATACGCGTCGAATTGAGAACCTCCTCCTTTTTTGAAGTCGGTTAAAAAAGACGTAAGATAGATACATATTTTTTAAAATGTGCATAAAAAATAAAACTAGTACAGTAGGTACTGTATAAAATACTGTAAATAACTGAATGTCAAATCGCATCGACTTTTTTTTTAAGATTGTTAAGTACCAAATCAAGTAATCAGGTAAAAGAATAAATACATCTGACTTTGACTTAGTTATTCCCACGGGAAAAATCTAAAAACATCTCCAGCAAACCTGCTTGTAGACAGCTGGCAGGAAATTATAAAAACCTGTCGTATCTTGAGAAAACAACATTGATGCCATTTGATGCGGTGCCAAAATATGACCGGGACAATTTATTACCTAAGTCTTTGCGATGTATCACAGCTAAAATTGACTGAGAAAATATTAATACATGTATTCAGCCAGTTATATGTACTTCAATGTTGCTGACTTAGAAAATATACAATAGAAACTAAAGTGTCTGGAAAGTTTGGGAGCTAATCGATTTTTTAAAATAATGTGGAGACACAACCACACACACGGCCATTTGACCCCAAACTAGGCAGAGTCTGCACTATGGGTGTCAGACAGCTGATATACATTCATATTTAAATATACAACATCCAGACACAAGGCAAACACAAGTGCTCATCACACGAATGTTTGCCCTGGGCGGGATTCCAACCCGTGACACTGTGCTTTGTAGGCAGGCGTACTACCAACTAGACTCGGGGCCGCCAAAACTAGAGATGATAGCGAAAAAGAACGGCCTAAGTAGGATTAATTTTATTATGAACAAAATATGATGAGCCACGCCTATTTAGATTATACTAACCTTAGAGAATACATAGAGCACGCGCATCGGTCTGCTGCCTTTATGTCAAGCGTAAGCAAATTTTGGCAGATTCTGTATAGGCAGTGAAATCAATAACATTTTTCTTTTTTGATTTGTTCCTCGTGTCATCTTTGCAACTTATTACTGCACATTTCAAAATGTTCTCCTATTAAATTTCTTATTTTCACCGGGAAAAATAATCAGCTCCTATAACCATTTGATACTAAACGAACGCGCTGAAGATATTCGGACTGTTCATATCCGTGCTTACGGTTCATACTCCATTAGGCGTACTCTATCCCTCCCAGAATTTTTTCTATTTATACTCTACTAGCGACCCGCCCCGGCTCCGCACGGGAAAATGGTTATTGTGGATTATTCTTAAGTACATTATGCATGTATTATACATATAAACCTTCCTCTTGAATCCCTCTATCTATTAAAAAAAACCGCATCAAAATCCGTCGCGTAGTTTTAAAGATTTAAGCGTACAAAGGGAGGGACATAGGGAGGGACATAGGGACAGAGAAAGCGACTTTGTTTTATACTATGTAGTGAAGATACTAACCTATTCCTAACAGACCCTCACACTGGCGTTTTACGAGCGTCATTCCAGCGTCGTCGTCATTCGACGCCATTTTTTACGAACACAACTTTCTTTTGTTTCACTCGATTTCCTGCTTATTCTGCTGCTGCGCTGCTGCGACGCTGTTGGCGCGACGACGACGACGCTAGAATTTCTAGAAAAACGCTCGATATACGTAAATATAAAAATTATTTAAAATCGAAATATATCGAAGCAATATTTTTTTTTTCTTTTTTTGGATGGGATATTCAGTAAGTATTAAAAATATACAATATTTTATACTAAGTACATTTTTATTTATTTAAGCACTTGTTTGTTGTTTATCTTAGTCAAAACATTACGATTTTCCTGTACGATAAAAAGTCATTCAACTTAACCGAGAGCACCGGTGTTTATATTATTAATTAGTACGAGTATATTAAAGTACACGGTAGGCATTTGGTCATTAGACGTAGAAATAAATATAATAAAATAAATTATGTGTGAAAGGCGAAAGAACATAATCAATATGGTTACACGGCAAAGTTTCGGGATTTTCAAAATATAAACGTAAAAATGGAATGATCCTATTTTTTTATATTTTCATAATAATTTATTTTGAACATTCCTAGATTGTCGCGGTTGTTGTAGAGATAACCCGTGAAAATGTGTGTTAGTATAATTTATTTTATTAAATTTCTTGAGATATAAGAACAAAGTTTCGAAATCGGATAAACAATAATAATTATTTGTATAAATAAGCCAACTAGCGTCATTTTGCAACTTTACTCAAGCGTATTTTTAAAAACGACTGAAACTTCATAATATATTCACGCTTTTATTTTATTAGTGAGAATATTATTAGAATTACCTTCCTACGTAATAAATGACTGATAATGTATTAAATTCAGCTTATAATACTCACGACCTACAACATTGATGACGTGTCTATAGTTCTAGTAAAAATAGAGACAAATGCGACCTTAGGGAAACACTACAAAGTTGACACAACAAACATAAACTTCTGGTTAAATGTGTGTTATATGCGTCACTGTAAGATGACCATCAGTTACGAGCTTTTTGGGATAATCTTTAAAATAGCTTTTCGAACGCAGTTACCCCTTCATTGTGATATCCCTTGAACACAAAATTGTTTTGCGACATAAAGTCTACTTATGTGTAGCACTGTCTGAACTATCGGAACGAAAAGTTAGTTTTGGTAATGAGAAAAAATATTTCTCGAACATTTTGAAAAAAGAAAAACAATCTGATGAAGAGTCGGTTTAAACTGAAACTCCTGAAATATAGTTGAATTATATTACTTGTGAACGTGATTAAATTAATAATAATAACTGCTGAGGGATTACGGGATGAGAAGAAGAAATCAATAATCATAACAGTCTCTGTGGTCAAGTGGTCAAAAACTCGCCACACGTTACGGAGGTTCCAGGTTCGAATCCTGGAGGGGACTCGTCGAACAAATATCACTTTGTGAGACTTTCCCCAGTTTGGTTAGGAAGAATCATCTGATTGTCCGAAAAGAAAGATGATCCCGAGCTTCGAAAGGCACGCCTTTTGTCCCCGTTACTATCTACGGAAATGTAGTCGTTACATGAGCCATGTCAGAAGCCATAGGCGGCTCAATAATTCTGACACCAGGGTTTGTGAGGTAGTAATCACCAGGGTTTGTGAGGTTAATACCTCGAAACCTACACGCTAAGTAAAAGTTAAGTAAATAAATAATAAATAAGTGACAATCTATCAGTGACAATTTTATTTAAGGATCGTGTCAAATCGTATGGTCACCCTGAGATTCTGCATAGCGCCATCCAACCCGAAGATATACTCCAAGCGTTGAAATATTTGCGAGTCAGTCGAAGCGCGCACGCACCGCGGTACCGGTACGTTCTATATTTAAAATAACTTAAAATCCGAACGCACGAACTCGGACACTATTTAAATAAACGAATGTTTAGTTGTTAGTTGTTTATGTGGCCAGTGTTTTGATAGTTAATAATAGAGATTTTATAGAGTAAGTTGATATTTTTTTATAATTAGCTCTTAATAGTCTTTTTATTTAAGTTTTATTGATGATGTTAAAGGTGAATTTAGGAGATATTTTTATATATTTTTTTTTAATTGACCTATGCTTGTGTCGAAAAGGTACGACCAATCAAGCTTCATCGGATTTGAAGCTTCACCGGACTTGAGGGCTAATGTTTAAAAAACTAAAATTTGTTATTTACAGATCTTAGTAGGTAATCCCACACAGACTGTGCTTGCTTTGTTATTTGACTTTTATGTGGAATGAAACGTATTGCAAACAAAATACGAGTAAAACTAATTAACTAATCAATAGATTATCTGATTTAACTACCTCCCGAATTTAATCTAAATCCGTTTAGCTTTAACATGGTATCAGAACCAGAACAAACAAATTAACAGACATCCGTAGCTCCTCAGTAAAGCTTATGTAACCCAAGGTGTAAAAAAATGACCTAAAATATTCGTAATAATTGAATAGGCTTCGCTCTTACTGCGGGAAAATGTCTCATCCCCAGGGGAAAAAATACAATACAAATACAAATATTCTTTATTGACACCAAAAGAGAACACATACATATTACAATGTTACATAGACAAACTTGAGTCAACAGGCGGCCTTATTGCTAAGGTAGCAATCTCTACCAGGCAACCTTCGTTTAAGAAAACGTCTAAACAAAAAACTGTATACGCGGGCGGAGCCGCTGTGGAAAGCTAGTTTAAAATAAATGTATGCTGTGAAAGGAATATGCTTATACCTATACATTTGAAAATAAATGATTTAGTTAACAATTGAAAGACTGGTAGAAAATAAAAAATATTTATGAGTAGTAAAAACTATAAATAACTTTAATGGTTGCGCTACTGCTAAACTCTACATTTCTAGCTATAAAAATATCTAAATTGTACGGAAAGTTTTAGCTAACGAAATTTTATCATTGATTTATCGTAACTATTTAGATTAAAAACGGTATTGATTTATCGGTATATCATGAATTCGACCGGTCAGTTAAATCAATAACATTTGCATATTTTATTATTCACCACAATAGACACAAAAGGTATATTATTCTGTTATGTGTGCATTAAATTGGTGACTTTAACATCATCTCAAGGGCAAATTGAGTTTTTGCAAATAATTCTGTGCAATCAATAAAAAAGTCGTTGTGCGTCGTTGTATAATAAACCGTTTTACATAATAATTATTACAGTGTTTTAATAAAACAGGTTTCTGACCAATCATGGTGGATTAAAAAAAATTTGATGTAGACAGACGGGATTGAAAGTTATATCTTGTAACTAGTTTGGTAACTTTAGATATTCAGGTAATATTAAATTTATTGGCTCTAGACTTGTAACACCTCTTTCTAAAATAAATTCTCAAATAAAACTACTTTCGTATCTACTACTATTGACTGTAAAATGTGATTTTTCCAGGAAAAACTAAAACCATGGAACCCCTACACGTTGACGTCATATACTTCTACCCCAAAGAAAATGCTCAACCCCATAACACAGCCAAGTGAGTATTTATGCGACCATACAAATAAAAACTATTTATTCTTATGAAAAATCAAGAAAACATTAAATTACATAAGTCGAATTATAGTTAAACTACTGTAAAAGTAATGTATAAGAGAACACTAGAATCTAGTGCGGTGTTCTTTCAATACAAAATAATCTAGATCTAGGCGCAACCATTAAAAAAAAAAACAGTTCTGGGGGCGCCACGTGTATATTTTTATACTTATGGCAACAATTTCCATTATAAAATTTGGTCACATTGGTCCTTCGAGCATTGGTCACCCCCACTATGCAAACCGACTGATTAACACCCTTTGTAATAATGAAGATAATTTACATTTACAATTGATTCAAACTCTACTGCCTATACCTAGGGTTCCGTTAGATACCTAGGTACAGAACAGAAGCCATGCGGTTGGACATTGGCACTCACATTCACCTCTACCGCTACGGAATACGATACGGGCGCTCTAAATATGTTCAGCCGCATGTGCTGGCTACTTTACCAAAGTACATCGAAAAGAGCCATATGTTTTCCTTAAACCCTATACAATACTATCCATAGATTCGAGGTGGTGAACGATGAGAACCCGACGGTGACCATCCTCCGCCGTGGTCAGCCCTTCAACGGAGTGGTGAGGTTCACCAGACCCTTCGACGAGGAGAACGACGTGGTACAGCTGGTATTCTCCCTTGGTGAGACATTTGATGAACTCTGGGGCAAAAGAACTAACAATTGGGTGCCTCCCACAGCTGCCAAGTGCGAGCAGGCCCGATTAACCCTTAGGCTTAGTAGGCTGCAGCCTAGGGCGCGAGGATCGGAGGAGGCGCGCTAAAATCGTGTCTTCGCATGCACTAATCTAGCATCATTGCATCTACCCTACATATTTCAACTAGAGCGAGACAAAGCACTAAAACTAAATATGCTTGAGAATTTAACAATAAATTTTGAAATTTTAAAAAGCGCGCGTCCTAGTAATTAGGCTAGGGCGGTCAGAACTCTTGATCAGTCCCTGCAGTGCGAGTCTCTTACTGTCTACGGATGTAGTCGTTACATGAGGCATGTTAGAAGCCATAGACGGCTCAATGATTCTGATACCAGGGTTTTTGAGGTAGGTTAACCTCGAAACCCACACGATAAGTGAAATGAATTTTTTTTTTTTTTTGCGTTTTGTCGTCATGCGGTCAGCATATTATAGCCACAAACAAAAAGTGGAGAAACGAAACGCGAGTATACGATTACCAGATGAAATGAATTGATATGGTCTAATGAGCAAGGACACTCGGCGCGCTTCACTGAGAGTAGTCGATGACTTACAAAGATGATAATATATATGAAAGAAAAAGAGAAGATTTAATGAGATCTAATTATACTATTATTGTAAAGAGGAAAGATTTGTATTTCTGTGTGTATGTTTGTAACGAATAAACTCCAAAACTACTGAACCGATTTCAAAAATTCTTTCACCATTAGAAAGCTACATTCGCCCTGAGTAACATAGGCTACGTTTTACCGCGGGAAAGTGCTTCATTCCCACGGGAAAAACTGTTAACGCGGGCGGAAAGCTAGTAAATTCAATTCTATTCTTCATTGTTCAGGCGACAAGCCGCAGATGGAGACCCAGGGCTCCGTGTTCCTTCGCCGCGATGCCTCCCACGACAAACATGCGTGGAGCGCCAAGCTGCTCAACGTGCAAGCTGAAACACTCTCTTTTGAGGTTAGTTTTTGTACTGTGAAGTCTAACTAGAAAAAATATGTGGGACATCTCACACACGGCCATCTGACTCCAAACTAGGCAGAGCCTGTTCTATGGGTGCCAGACAGCTGATATACATTCATAATATAAATATACAACATCCAGACTCAAGGCAAACACAAGTGCTCATCACACGAATGTTTGCCCTGGGCGGGATTCGAACCCGCGACCCTGTGCTCAGTAGGCAGACGTACTACTAACTAGGATACGGGGCCGTCATAAAAAGCCTAGTCAGATTTCTGAAATTAAATTAAACAAAATCTTGCAATGGGGTTTGTTGCCAGAAACAAATAAAATAAGTGGTATTTTTTTCCTAAGCTGTTTTCTGACATTTTAGAATGACCTTATGAGAACTAGGTAGGTACTAAATTCACAATAGGTACATATACGGTACGCCTAGACTTCAAACAGTTCGTAATCAGTAGATTCAGGGTAAATTACGTATATGTTATGTTACTTCTTATTATACAATTGCAAATAATAAAAAACCAGTAGGTATGATATGCTAAAAATTCTTTGGCTAGACATCAACCAATTAATATTCATGATTCTATAAGATTTAAATGTATAGCTTTTTTGATTTTAAATACGCAGATTTGCATATTATTAAAAAAATCTCTACCAAATAATCTAGCATAACTTTAGTAAGTACCTAATAAAAACACAATGACGTTTACTATTCTGAGAAATACGATCTTATCCTTTATATAAATTCCGGTTTTAGGGAAAAATATACGTTTTAGTTCCTAAACAAAAAAATAAGAAAATTACACAGCATACATCATCATCTTAGCCGAAAGACGTCCACTGCTGGACAAAGGCCTCTCCCCAAGATCTCCACAATGATCGGTCCTGCGCTGCCAGCATTCAGCGGCTTCCCGCGACCCTCACCAGATCGTCGGTCCACCTCGTGGGGGCCTGCCCACACTACGTCTTCCGGCGCGCTGTCGCCATTCAAGAACCTTTCTGCCCCAACGGCCGTCGGTTCCCAGCCCATTGCCACTTAAGTTTAGCGATTCTTCGACACAGCATACAAATAAACATTAAGTACTTCATTAATTGATCATGTTCTACTCTACTCCGTACCACACTTTATAGAGCGTCGGAGGTGTAGCTGTTAGGACCGTATTAACTCTATTCGAGTGACGAGGGTTCGAGTCCCAACACGTACCAATGTAATTCATATGTACGTTTATTCGGCGAAGGAAAACATTGTAAGAAACCTGCAAACACCTGCGAAGAAATTCAAAGGTCTACGCAGAAATACATTTAAAAAAAATACACGAAGCGATTTTGTTAAACAGAAATATGGTAACTTATCCAGCTGACTGTACCAATAATACATTTAAAAAAAATACACGAAGCGATTTTGTTAAACAGAAATATGGTAACTTATCCAGCTGACTGTACCAATAACAATAAAAGTGTTAGTACGTATATTCCATATGTAAAGACCAGTATTTGTCTGTTTGGCTTTACGCATTCAAATCACCTGTTTATCCTTATTTGAAGAAGCCGCAATGTTAATGGATGTAGCGAAATAGGTACCTACCTAGGTTTTTCTGGCTGGCCTAAAATGGTTTGTAACAACAACATAATTACACAACATTACAACTTTAATGGACAGACCTAACATAATTTAATTAATTAAGTAAGTAGTTACTCGAATATTTAAGTAGCCGAGTTAGAGATACTAGCGACCCGCCCCGGCTCCGCACGGGAAAATGGTTATTGTGGGTTATCCTTAAGTATATTATGCATGTATTATACATATAAACCTTTCTCTTGAATCACTCTATCTATTAGCCCCTCACGCCCCGCACCCCGCAGGCGCCGCGGGACTCTGACAGGGGTGTTCAGGGGTGTTTTGTATAGCGTTTTAGTGTTTGACTTGTAATTGATATTCAGTTGTTATTCAAAAAACAGTAGGTTGTCTAAACGCGTTTGCTATATTTAGTGTCCGACCTGTGCCCAAGGGGTGATAGATATTATTACATATTTGAAGCCTTGAATTGCTGGTACATATTCATAGTTTAGCCATTAGCTTCCTCATAACTTCAACCGAAAGATTTCCACTGCAGAACTTAGCTACCCTGCATAGTTGGTTTTTTAACGAATAATAATGAATAAACTACTCCTGCTATATACATATACATAGATAATTATTATACTATGTATAACATTATTTTAGCAAATAATACCTCATTTGTAACATCATTCAACAGAGAATACAACGAATAATTAAGCTATTAATTTATGTTCTTAATAAAATTATACCTTTATACATAGCGCAGTATGTAGGATATACATACAATGTCTTACCTATCCTATAGAGGTAAATAATTATGCAAATCGAATGTGGTCAAAGGTTGATAAAACGTGTTATTTGTTATATTGTCATTATATAAATTAAATACTATCAAGATTAAAGCTGTTATTCAACTAAAGGAACATCTTCAGGCAAATCGATTTTATCAGACTAAAATAATAGTCACGATTTTGCAATTAAAGTGCTAAACGCATTCTGGTTTCGTGTTTCGTTGGCAAATGTTCACAATTTGACGATAAAATAAAGGCTAATTAAATACTGCCTAAAAATACATACACGATTATATAACTTAGGTATTACAAGGAGGTTATGTTTGTGTTATATCATGAGAAAAAATGTTTTATAAAAAGCCTGACCAGAAAAATAAAAAAACCTGCACGTGTAGGTACCTATATGTTTATGGCAACAATTTTCATTATAAAATTAGTTTCATTAAAATTCCGCAACATGGCGAGGTTCTTATATGATGGTGATGCCGGATTGAATCCTTTTATATAGCTTTCCACCTCGCGGCTTTGCTCGCGATAGCAGTTTTTCCCGTGGGAACCAGGTATTATTCCGAAATTAGTTCCATAAAAAATCCGCAACATGGCGAAGTTTTTAATTTGATTATGATTCTTTTACTTAGCTTTCCACCTCGCGGCTTTGCTTGCGTTAAGCGTTTTTCCCGTGGGAATGATAAATATTACCCTTACCCTACCCTCTACCCTGTACCCTTTGTTACTCTTCAAGATCTAATCTATCTTTATATCAAGTTTTATTAAAACTGGTTCAGTAGTTTCGAAGCCTATTAATTGCAAACAAACAATTAAACTTTTAGATTGCCATTTGTCTTTTCGCAATTAAAAAAAATATGCTGTTTTTACAATAGGTTCTAAACAAAAAGTCGAAAAGTGATTTGTAAAATCTTAGTTCGAATAAAAAAACTTTGACTTTGACAATTATTTCAGTACAGCAAGATCACGTGAGGGCATTGTAATTATCAATTTAGTTTGATTACTATTTTGAGTTAATTATTAGTAGGTTAGGTATTAGTACAGCTGATAAGGAAAGCAGATATAGTTTGTTATTTCTGCCTTGGTGTATTCTACAGAAATAAAAAAGTGTAAACACTAAATTAATATAAATAGACAAGGGTGAAAGATTCTAGGTTACCTAATAGACTATAGACGATAAATTCATCTTTTTTTTTTGTTACCTACGCCTGTATTTTGCCGGTTTTGAAATAATTCGACACCAATATCGTTTCTTCTGTGTTTTTTTTTTACGTAAATAACAATGTCGAATTAATATTGCCGCACTCAGCACAGCGACCGCTTCGTCTGACATCTTGCTATGAAATGCTCAAAGTCGAATCAATATTACATTACACGCAAATACTCGTCAGTCAGGGAGGTAGTATTGTAATGTAATGCTCAAATCTATATATTACATTATAGGCGAATGCTCTCTCGCTCGCGAAACTCCAACAAGGAGCGTTTCTTTTTCAGAACGAATATAGGACCGTGAAAACAACCTACTCTATTTCCCATAGAGGTAGTCCAAAAAGGTACTTACGCTTTTAAAGAAGAATTAAAGGAAAAATATCTCCTATTTTTCCAGGTGTCGACTCCAGTGACCACTCCAGTCGGGTGCTGGTCTCTCCAAGTGGTGACCAGGCTGAAGACTTCCACGGAACGCGAGGTCTACGACTTTGACCAGGATCTGTACCTGCTTTTCAATCCTTGGAATGTCGGTGAGTCAGTAAAAAAACCAGGGAATCACATTCTTGTGGTACTTATGTATGGTCTGTCGTGAATTCTTGATGCGTTATGAATGACATCATCTGATGCGTTATCAAACTGTCTATCTATGGCTAGATCCACAGTTTTTGAGCGGTTGTGACGCGAGTTTAGTCATACAGAACGCATACTTAATTTGGATATGCATCACGACCCACCACTACACAAAAATATAATTCCGCCTTAATGAGACATTTAACTACTCATAGATTAGGTAAAGCCCGACCAGAGAAAAAAAAACCTCGCCATATTACGGAATTTCAATGGAATTTATTTTATAAGGAAAAGTGTTGCCATAGTCGTAAAAATATACACGTGGCGCTCCCAGAGCTGGTTTTTTATTTCTTTGGTCAGCCTTTAAGTATAAAATTATTTTCCGATATAAAATAATGTGCGTATCTAGTATAAAACAATCCGGAAAGACTAGGTAGTGCTTATCGCAAAACTCCATTAGAGAATTTTAAATGTCCAGGCTAGTCTTGTTAGAATTTAAACTACCTACGACTACAACTTTTATTAGGACTTATTTTTTGTTTCATCATTTCTTCCAAAAAGCTCAACCAAGGTTCTCCTCAATAATTAATTCATTGGCTTCTCACGAACTTCGCCGGTGTCTTGTCTTTCTGTGTAAAAGCAGTTAACCAATAAACTTTATTTATTCCCCATAGATGACCAGACCTACATGGAGAAGACTGAGCTTCTCCAAGAGTATGTCCTGAATGATGTAGGCAAGGTTTGGGTTGGGCCCATCAAGACCACAAGGGGGAAACCCTGGGTCTACGGGCAGTTTGACGCCACGGTGCTGCCAGCTTGCATGCTCATGCTAGACCGGGCTGAGATGCCCTTCAATGCGTGAGTATTTTTTATTTTTTATCTCAAAAAGTTACGATGTCGGCTACATGAGTCTTGAATGTCTGCGTCGTCAAATTCTACACGTTAGCTTGAATTGATGTGGTGTGAAATTAATTAATAATAAATTTACAATCTACTTTACGATTGGAAAACTCTCAAAGTTGAAGAAAAGCTCTAATGTATTGATTACTTATATTTTTGTGTGTACTTATAGAATCTATATAATGTACCTATTAGAAAGAAAAACATCAATTTTTTTCTCCAATCGACAATTGCTAAAGAATTTTTGGGGGACCAGAAAATACCTTAAAATTTATGACACCAAATGTCTTCAAAATTACTTTCGAATATGAACTTGCAACGGGAAATAAGCTTTTAGTGGTATGAAATATTTTCATGCTTTACAGACGCGGAGACCCTATCAAGATGTCTCGTATCATCTCCAAGATCGTGAACTCGAACGATGACGATGGTGTACTGGTAGGCCGATGGGATGGGCAGTACGAAGATGGAACAGCTCCTTCGGATTGGACTGGTTCTGTGGAGATCCTTGGACAGTTCCTGGAGACCCAAACACCAGTCCTCTACGGGCAGTGCTGGGTCTTTGCTGGTGTTGTTACTACTGGTAAGAAGGGTCTTGTTGCAAATATTGGGTAAAGGATTCTTCCCCCGCCCATTATCTAGTCCTGATTTGATATAGGTACTGATTTGATGTACTACGGCCATTCGGATATTTAGATGTGTTTCTATTTTCACCCGACATCTTAGATTAGAGAGAGAGAAAAGCTCGAGAAAATGTCAAACGCGAAATAGTGACATAATGGATCTGACATTATGTCACTTGTCGAGTTTCTCGTGCGTTAAGTTAACCTACTCATTTAATGAGGTTGGTCAATTAGTTCACTTATTATTCATTGTCCACACGAAAAAGAAGATCGGACTGTTTATAATACTAAGATCACTGACCTTGTGTTGTATTGTACTAAGATTTAATTACAACGAGGGCAAATATCCAAATAATGATGTTGTAGAGTCAGATGTCAAACCAGATAGTAAATAAAAGATAAAGACAATGGTAGCGGCGATAAGTACCTACGTAATACCTACGCTTTGGCTGTTGCTTATTTGATAAGTTTTAAAAAACAACTTACTAAATTAAGTCTTCAAAATGTATGTTACCTATACCTAATTTTGTACCTACCTACATACTTAGAGTAAATTTATTTATCTGAAATAAATAGCCTATCTTAGCTTTATGTATGAGTAGGTAGGTACCTATTTGAAAAAGACTGATACTAACTGTTTGAACTCTTCGCGGTTACGTACGATTTTTATCACCTTATACATCTCCCTGCTGAGGGCCTCCTTAGTATGTACTTCATTAATTCCATGGTCTAAGAAAACAAGGTCTTCCATTTGGACCACGTGACTAACACAAACCTACGTCATTTTGCGCTCTTCATCCTTGTCTATTAACACGCATTCGACAGAATGAACACCGCAAGATGACGTAGGCTTGTGTCAGTCACGTAGTCCTTTTGGTAAACCTTGTTTCTTAGACCTGTAGGGAATGTTGATGTCCTACTTGATGTTGGAGGAAAAGGGAAGATCTTCCGCCAGGCATGGTGGTGAGCCCGGGGACCCGCGGTCCAACTGTACTTCGTTGGAACTTGTATTTATTCAATGTCTTGCGAAAACTTCGATAGCGCGTTTCAGGCTACGGCTTCTGATTGGTTGCGCTTCTAATGACGTATGTGACGTAGGCATTGTTTACAACATGTGGCTGCAATCGGATGCTCTCTGCAGTGTCAGCTTATTGTAGCGCGCGCGGTATTCGCTGAGTCAGGCGCGCCGCTACATTACTCCCCCTCCAACAGGAAATGACTCCAGTCATTTTCTCGTGCCAGGATACGTTCGACGGCATGGTGATGCCGGAACCTCAGTGCAGCCTCGGATCAGCTCCGGTGTGGACCAAGTATATGTTGCCTTGAGTCGCAAATGCCCGTGCTGAGAGTTTTTGCAGTTTCTTCAAGCCGTAGGATACGTAGTTGCTTTTGTCGCTGTCTATGAATCCATTTGATGCTTGGTAGTCGTCTGGCGAGATCCATATGTGTTCAGAAGGTCATCTTCGCGTTCTGATGTCGGTGGTCACCAATGTAGGGGATGTTGTCCTACTTGCGGTTGGAGGAAAAGGGAAGATCTTCCGCCGGGCATGGTGGTGAGCCCGGGGACCGCGGTCCTACTGTACTTCGTTGGAACTTGTATTTATTCAATGTCTTGCGAAAACTTCGATAGCGCGTTTCAGGCTACGGCTTCTGATTGGTTGCGCTTCTAATGACGTATGTGACGTAGGCATTGTTTACAACATGTGGCTGCAATCGGATGCTCTCTGCAGTGTCAGCTTATTGTAGCGCGCGCGGTATTCGCTGAGTCAGGCGCGCCGCTACAGACCATTATTAATACATTCTTAAATAAAACGATATAACAAAAAGAAATATTTCCTAGTTTGCAGAGCCCTCGGAATTCCATCCCGCGTGGTGTCCAACCTGGTTTCCGCTCATGACGCCAACAGCACCTTAACGGTAGACAAGTATTACACGGAGAACATGGAAGAGATCGAGGGGGATCCCACCAACCCGAGTGGAGCGGACTCCATCTGGAACTACCACGTGTGGAACGATGTCTGGATGGCCAGGCCTGATCTGCCTAATGGTAAGACGATAAGTACTCTTTACCTATATCCTATATATCCTCCAGGACTTCCATAGATCTTTGTCCTAATCACCGAAACCTAGGTATTAAGAAAAAACCGGACGATGAGATTTCATTTTATTTTATTTAGCATATCTCGAGCTTTTCTTATTTAATTTACAAGAAAAATAAAATAACTGGACCTGGACCATGGAAGCAGCACATGTATTTGTAATATTCTTGGCAACAATTACTATTCTAAAATTAGTTCCACTGGATTTCCGCAATATTTATCTTTCTGTCAGACTTTATTTCATATATTTATAACTAGTGTAATTTTTTCCAGGTTACGGTGGTTGGCAAGCCATCGACGCAACTCCTCAGGAAACCTCTTCAGGGTTCTTCCAGTGCGGTCCAGCGTCCCTCGAAGCCATCAAACAAGGGCACACAGGATTTGGATATGACGTGGAATTCATGCTGGCGTCAGTCAACGCTGATATGATGCGGTGGAGACAGGATCCTACCGCTGAGATCGGATACTCCATGGTGGATACCAATGATTACCAGTAAGTATCCTTGTACTTGGCCTCAGCTCAGAAGCGTAGCGTGCCTTGGCGGGGCCCCGTATAAAATTTGTTTGGGGGCCCTTACCTGGAAGGGTAAAAATTTCTCACAAAAGAAAAAAAAATTGCATATAAATAAAAAAATAAAATAAAATTCATCTTATCTGTCTATCTAAAGAAATTGCTTTCTTTTTTTTACTTTTGTCATTTGTGGGTTAAAACAAAATTTGGAAGTTTTTATAAATTTTTGCTTACGCACTTTGGGGGCCCGTGCCCCGGGGGCCCCGTATAATTGATACGGCTGATACGGCGGTAGCTACGCCCCTGCCTCAGCTCCTCATTATGTGATTTATGGCGTTTATCTACCTAGATAGATAGATACTTAAGATTTATTTATTAGTCAAAGCTGTAGTCATGATGCCTGCGAGTATGGATAGACTTATCACTCTAGTCCATATTGTGAACGATTGTCCATAGCACTTCATTTTCCTTCCAGTAGCGTGCCAGAACTGACCTAGCTCTTGAAATACGAGAGGGTCTCGGGAAGATACTAAATTTAGGCAAGATAGGACCACCGGTAGAAGATCTTCAAGAAAGGCCATCGTTCGTCCAGCAATGAACATCCGCTAGCAGTAATTATGATGACGATTACTTCGTAGTAAGCATCTAATGCAAAACATTACAGACTTTCAATTTAAAGATAATTTATTTCATCTTCAGTATTGGGCGGATGATCCTGACGAAGAAACCGTATGTTTTTGACCCAATCGGAGACGAGGATCGTGAAGACATCACCATTCAGTACAAGCACCAGGAGCATACAGGGTCTGAGCGGGCTGCCCTCATGAACGGAGTCCGCCATTCTGACAGGGCTAAGAGGTCAGTGTTGCTGTGGATGTTTTAGGATATTACTGGGCTTTGGCAGAAGTCCTACGTTGATCTCTGGTTGCCAGTGATGACATACTGAGATTTCGCGAGTTTAAAGATTGATTTTCCAACGTTTTTCTCCGGTGAATTTTTATTTACATTCGCGTTATTCACCTAGTTCTATACTTTTGAACTTTGGTATACGGAATTCAGATCAGAGTGCCAAGTGCGAGTTTATTACTCACGAAACGCGCTCCATAACTACGACGTAAACGTGCATTTAGTATGGAGAAATTTTAGTTCAGCTAACTGTCTACAGATGCCGTAGTTTCAATTCCACACAAAATCGCGTTGACTGATTAAAACTGAATTACAGGTACTATTCGCTGATGAGCAGCGCACAAAACGACGTAAAGCTCCAGCTGAAAGAAATCGACACAGTTTCCCTTGGAAAACCCTTCAGGGTGACCGTCAACATCGACAATAACTCCGATCAGGTGAGCTTTAAGGGCCTGGCCAACCGGCCACAGTATCGCGCGACGCGCGCCGCGACCAGCGGAATGTTGCCAGTGACCCATAGTCAAAATTAACAGGAGAGAACAAATTTTTTTAATTTCTAAAATCCTGCTAGAAAAATGTACCACCGAAATTAAGAAATTGATTTAAAGGCGTGAAATTACCCAACTTTTGAAAATTACATGGAAAAAGTAACTTTTATCTTTTTTTGCTTTGTCTTAGAAGGGGCGCGGCCAAAGTCAAAACTAATAATCAGAGACGGAGCCCCTCGGGCGTCGTCTTCTTCACGATGTTTTTCCGTATCAACGCGCTAGGCCTAGGTTCAAGGTCCCTAGACGCGTTGGTAGTTACATTACCACTCTAGGGTAGAGCCTTCTGCTCCCCCGCAAGTCCGGCGAAGCTTGATCCGTCGTACTTATTCGACACATGCCTATATGCTGCAACTGACTTGGCACAAACATCACGAGAGGCGGGATCCGCCGCGGCACAATGGGCTGCAACCCAAAAGCGCCAAAAATTATATGACAAAATAAATAAATAATATAAATGTGAACAGGACCGCCACATCAAGGCTACGCTGTCCGCGACCAGCGTGTACTACAACGGGGTCAAGGCAGAGCGCATCAAGAAGGTCGAAGGCAGGATCCGAGTCGGCGCGCACCAACGTGAGTCACTTTGATGGGTCAACAATGTGCCGATCCCGGGAATATTCCCACCATTCCCGGGAAATTCCCACCATTCCCGGGAAATTCCCGTTCCCAGGAATCATCATCATCATTCCAGCCAGTAGACGTCCACTGCTAGACAAAGGCCTCCCCCAAAGATCTCCACAACGATCGGTCCCGCGCTGCCCGCATCCAGCGGCTTCCCGCGACCCTCACCAGATCGTCAGTCCACCTTGTAGGGGGCCTGTCCACGCTACGTCTTCCAGTGCGTGGCCGCCATTTAAGAACCTTTTTTCCCCAACGGCCATCGGTTCTACGTGCAATGTGCCCTGCCCACTGCCACTTAAGTTTCGCGATTCTTCGGGCTATGTCGGTTCGCCTGCGGATCTCATCATTCCTGATTCGATCACACAAGAAAACTCCAAGCATAGCCCTCTCCATCGCTCTTTGGGTGACTCTGAGCCTTCTAATGAGGCCCACCGTATTCCCAGGAATATTCCCAACGAAATTTGATGTTCAATCTGGCTAGATGTGGTAGATCGGGTTGGTGTTTTCCGGTTAGGTACCTAACGACCCTACAGATCTCACTGACTCGTCCTAGTTGGCCTCAAACGGAAAGTAGCATTCTTAGTGTGGGAATATTCCCGGGAACGACACATCACCTTGACTTACTGGTCACATTGGGAGAAATCTTTATTTAAAAACGCGAATCCACAGACGCGTGAATGCGGGATGATTTTCGAGCCTGTCTCATGGAAGCGGGCGCGGACTGCATATAATATAGGATTCATACCATGGTCTAAAAAAACAAGGTCTAACACTGACCACGTGACTTGACACAAGCCTACGTCATCTGCTGTTCATCCTTGTCGAATGTGTATTATTCGACAAGGATGAGCATTATGATGACGTAGGCTTGTGTCAAGTTTGATAGTCCGAGTAGAAGACCTTGTTTTTTTAGACCATTGGTTAAATACTTGAACATTCAGCGGATTTCAAACTAAAAAAATACAGGAATCGTATTTGTTTACTAATCGACGTTAAGTTTTGGCCTCGTGACAACTAATTATCTTTTGAAACTGTCCTTGTGTGAATTTTAATGTTATAATGACTTTCACATGGGTACGGAATTTGAAGTCAAAATTGAAATAAACTAAAATGTACCAATTACATGACTAGCTTTCTTTCTCTTTCAACCAATAGGAAGCAGATTGAATGACAGATAAACACACAAAGACCCATTTATAATACAAAACCTTTACTGATCTTTCCCACGTAATCTTCCCATAGATGAGGAAGTCAGCATCTTGGTAAACCCTGAAGACTACCTCCCGAAGCTGGTGGAATACTGCAACATGAAGATCTCCGCGATGGGGCTGGTGGAGGAAACCAAGCAGTCCTGGGCTGATGATGACGACTTCCAGATCTTGAAACCTAACATCGTTATCAAGGTAAATTGGTGTGAAGATCGCGAGTTTTTACTTTCTCAACCATTTATTTGGGGGTTGAAGTACCTAAATAAAATTTACTTCAACCCCAAAAGAACTTATAACTACCTATTAAGATTTAAAACGGGATATTTACCGTGGTATTTGTTTTGTTTCGTGAAAGTTTTAAAGAGAAAAAGAGAAACTTATGCCCTTCCCTGCTCATCTTTCTTGCAGAAATAAATAAATAAGTTAGATATGACGATCGTGTTACGGGACTTTTTTAAAATATGAATAGTTTACCGAAAGAAGTGTGTAAAGATAGATAGTAGCGAGTGGAAGGAAGTGGTCTCTGCCTACCCCTCCGGGAAATAGTGTATGTATCGTATGTATGTAGAATAGTTTAGTGGTACAAAAAAATCTACGAACAGACATAAATCCTAACAAAAATATCCAAAAGAAAGAAAATCCCTGAATCCTATTTGTAGTGACATTCACTCCACCAAAAAAGCTTTAATCATTCCTCCAAATTTTTCATTTGAACCATTTGTTTACAGTTCAACGAAGACCTGATAATCGGGCAGCCAGCCACGGCAAACCTCTCTTTCCTGAACCCTCTGGACACAGAGTTGTCAGAGGGAGAGTTCCGAATCTCCTCCCCCGGGATCGCGGGGCGCGCTATCCGAATCCCCGCGCCCCGCGCCGCACCGCAGGCCTTGGTTTCTGCTGAAGTGCCTGTGCAGCCTAATGTAAGTAATCTATAATGATGGTGACGTCATGGTTTGATAGAAAACAAGCAAGATCTAATTTCGGCGCTGCCACTCTGCCCTCCGTGGTGTAGTTGGTAAGCACGTTTTGGCTGCGTATAGACCGAAGGTGTGTGTTCACGTCCCGCCGGAAGGTTTACGTTTTTGGTTGTTTTCTATGAATCTAAAAATATTTAAGTAATCTATCGTTAGCAGTTCATAAATGTCCCCAACGAACAAGGGGCTTGAGCCTACCCGGAAAACAGGGTGAATAGGCCTTAGTAGCCAAGGATCACGCTGTCCTAGTGCGGGTTGATCAACTTCACACAACCTTTGAATTAATTCGCAGGTGTTTGGTGCGGTGTAAGTTTCCTCACGATGTGTTCCTTCATCGCAAGAGCGTAAAACGTACTTATGAATTCGAAAACACGTTGGTTCTTGTCGAGGATTGAACCCGCGAACTTCCGAATGGAAGTCAACGGCCCTAGTAAGGCACCTATTTCCCGGGAGACAAAAGACAAGACGAAAGGGACGCAGCTATGCGTTACCATGAGATACAAATACACCGCGCTCACTTTTGCGCATGACTGCATCCCTTTTGTCTTCTGTTTTTACCTTCCGTAAAAACCTCTCTAACATGGCCATGGCCGTCGATGCATTTTTAGGCGTGTCTATTTTCCGCAATATGGCCAGGTTTTTATTTTTCTGGTCAGGCTATTTTTCTTGTAATATTTTCTCAATGCAATACTTATCTTTACAGAAAATTGGCAACATCAACTTCGTAGCAACTTACAAGTCCGCTGAACTCAAAGACATCAACGGGGCGGCGACTGCTGAGGTGTTTGAAGGCTGAGACTTCATCACATATCAGCCCACGTAGCACGACCACTGTGACAAACTAATATCCCTTACCTAGCTGTCAAATACCATGAGAAACCGGTTATAATAGTATTAAAATATCCTTCAATAGAATAAGAGTATACGGTATCATGCATGTAAGAGTAGGTATACGGTTAGGGATAAAATCCGAAATGAGATCATCTGGCAGAAAACCAAAGTGGTGGATATCGTCCAAAAATGTAATAGGTAAGCTGAAGTGGCAGTGGGCTGGTCACATCTGTTGCAGAACGGATGAGCGTTGGACTCGAAAGGTTCTCGAATGGAGACCACGTCTTAGCAAGCGTAGCGTGGGACGCGCCCCTGCAAGATGGACCGACGACCTGAAAAAGGTGGCTGGCGGTGGCTGAGTGGGAGCAGCGGAGGATAGTGTCTTGTGGCGCACGCGCGGGGAGGCCTATGTCCAGCAGTGGACTGCTACGGTCATGCTAGCATTAGCATGTAGTTTCACACGTGACAAACATAATTTTGTCGTGCGTATAGGTACTCTTATCTTATTGGAGGATATTTCAATTGGCTGGTTTCTTTGAGATAGTCGCTTTTGTCACCGTAGGTCATGCTGCGCTTACTGTTTTAATATCTCTGTTAGATCTGTTGTATTTTTGTTGCATTTAAGAAGTTTGTAATGTATTCGATATACCTATAAGATTTTTTACCAGTGATAGTAATAGAATTAAATTAGAAATGATAAGTACAACCACCACCATATTTTTACCGATACAGTTTACTATAATATTGAGTAATATAAAGCAAAATTTAGTAGTTTTGGCTAAATAAAGCTGTGTTATATTCCGGCTTTTCCCAAGAGGTCATAAATTTCCCTTCTCGAGAATTTTGCGAGAGTTGTTACATTTAAAGCATTATCATAAATTTTACTTATATTTCTATATTTCGTTGTGTATTTTTAAGCTGTTTTTTAAAATAGGGGTTTTGAAACCTATATTTTATTTTTATTACAAGAGTTATAAAACGTAAGTGAGTAAATATCATGTATCGGTGAATTTTGACAAATTACACATTATGCACTAGATTTTTACGACAAAACGTAATAATATCAGGTACGAAATAAAAGAATATATTTTTAAAATAAAATTTTATTTCAATTCCATGCGAGTCCCACCATTTTCACTTATACCGATCGAAAAGGGAATATTGTTTTTCTAAACTAGACCCTACGTGCAGCTTATAAAGAATTACACTCCAATAATGGTGCTGTTTCGAAAACTTAACTATTAAATCAAATTATACGTGGTAACTGTTTGTTAGTTAGGTTGGGTAAATTTGAAAACTTTATCAAGCATCGGGTAGGTGCATTCCCATAATCATATGGAGATGGGCTTGCGGAGCCCTTAACACTTATATAACTTCGATACGCTCGAAAACATTCTCCTCCGAGTCGTTCGTTATCACATCTAACAAACGACTTATTCAAACAAAAGCAAAGTTGGAAGTACTGTGGAGTTTGCATCAGTAGAGATGGGCAATGGTTTTTGCCCGTTTCATTCCGCCCGGGTTATAACTGGGTTAAAACCCAAACGTACCAGTAATAACCCATTATCCACTTTTTTGGTGGGCAAAAACTCAGAAATGTGAAAAATAAAGAAAAAAACATTCGAATTTGTTAATTTATGATAATTAGTCACACATACAAATTCGGCATCAGTTTAGCGCCGCTTCAAATTGAAAAGTTCAATGTTAAAATTCGAAGATTATTTTAATGTTTTTCGTTTATGGGCAGATATCAATGATACTCAGTTTAGGGCTAAGTTACTTTGATGGAACTTGGTACAGAGATAGAATAGACCTTGGGAAAGGACATAGGCTTACTTTTACCGCGGGAAAATACCTAATTCCCACGGGAAAAGCGGAGCTGAGGTGCGTAAAAGTTTTGATGGAACTTGGCACAGAAATAGAATAAATCTTGGGATGGATATAGGTTACCTTTTACCGCAGGAAAAAAAACATTCCCACGGGAAAAATATTAATAATTGCGCACTTAAAAAATTTGATGAAACTTGGCATAGAGATAGCTAGAATAGACCTTGGGGATGGATAAAGGCTACCTTATACGGCTAAAAAATACCTCATTCCCTCGGGAAAAATGGAAGCGCAAGCGAAAAGTTTTTATGAAACATGGCATAGAATTAGAATAGACCTTAGGGAAGGACATATGCTACCTTTTACCACGGGAAAGACTTCATTCCCAATAAATTGTAGCGCTTTGGGAAAGTTATGATTGTCACAAAACAATAATTACCTAATAAATTACTAATAATCAGGTGGGAAAGATTTTGAGGGGGGAGAGGACAAGAGAGGACAGATCATTTTCCCCAGCCAGAATGGTGTCCAAAGACGAATCTGAGGTCAAAATTGGAAAAAATGGCCGCCATTTTGAACTTTTTTGTTTCTAAACGGATTGCTTTCAAAATTGATATCTAGGGCCCCCAGTGGTCTCCAATGACAAATCTGAGGTCAAAATTTAAAAAAATGGCCGCCATTTTTAACTTTTTTGTTTCTGAATGGATTGCTTTCAAAATTGATATCTAGGGTCCCCAGTGGTGACTGATGATGAATCTAAGGTCAAAATTTGAAAAAAATGGCCGCCATTTTGAACTTTTTGTTTCTGAATGAATTGCTTTCAAAATTGATATCTAGGTCCCCAGTGGTGACTTATGACGAATCTAAGGGCAAAATTTGAAAAAAATGGCCGCCATTTTGAACTTTTTTGTTTCTGAATGGATTGCTTTCAAAATTGATATCTAGGGTCCCCAGTGGTGACTGATGACGAATCTAAGGTCAAAATTAGAAAAAAATGGCCGCCTTTTTAAACTTTTTTTGTTTTGTATACAATCCGTTCAGAAATAAATAAATTCAAAATGGCGGCCATTTTTTCCGTTTTTGACCTCTGATTCATCATGTGACACTACTGGGGACCCTTGGTGTCAATTTTGAAAACAATTCGTTCAGAAACAAAGAAGTTCGAAATGGCGGCCATTTTTTTCCGATTTGGACCTCAGATTCGTCATCGGTCACCACTGGTGACGGATATCCTAGATATCAATTTCGAAAGCAATCCGTTCAGAAATAATTGAATTCAAAATGGCGGCCATTTTTTTCTAATGTTGACCTCAGATTCGTCATCGGCACCACTGGCGGCCCTAGATATCAATTTTGAAAGCAATCCGTTCAGAAACAAAAAAGTTCAAAATGGCGGCCATTTTATCCAATTTTGACCTCAGGTTCGTCATGTGACACCACTGGGGACCCTAGATATCAATTTTGAAAACAATCCGTTCAGAAATAAATGAATTCAAAATGGCGGCCGTTTTTTCCAATTTTGACCTCTGATTCGTCATTGGACACCACTGGGAGCCCTAGATATCGACTTTGAAAGCAATCCGTTGAAAAACAAAAACAATCGAAATGGCGGCAATTTTTTCACATGTTGACCTTAGATTCGTCATTTGTCATTTTTCAGGCTAAAAACAAAAATAAATCTCTTTGATCAATATTAATCATTTAACCCTTTTTTACACAAATCTTTACAGAGCGTTAAAGTAAATACTTTGGATTTTGCACCTTTCTTAAGTCCATTGAAAAACGAAGAAAATCGCGGATTAAAAAAACAGAACAGAATCAAAGGAATTTGAATTACTTTTCAAAATTTGTAACTGCAACTCAAGGTAGCGAATAACAATTACTTTTTGCTGAACACTGGCTATCCATCCCCAAGGTCTTTCTATACTATTTCTGTGCCAAGTTTCATTAAAACTTTCCGCCCTGCAGGTCCGCTTTTCCCGTAGGAATGAGGTATTTTCCCGCGGTAAAAGGTAGCCTATATCATTCCAAAGGTATATTCTATCTCTGTACCAAGTTTTATCAAAATAATCTGCCCGCTCTACTAATTTTCCCGTGGGAATGAGATATTTTCCCGCGGTAAAAGGCAACCTATATCCATCCCCTAGGTCCGTTGTATCTCTGTGCCAAGTTTCATGAAGACTTTTCTCCTCCGCTATCATTTTTCCCGTGGGAAAAAGGTGTTTTCCCGCGGTAAAAGGTAGCCTTTGTCCTTCCCCAAGGTCTATTCTGTTTCTGTACCAAGTTTCATCAAAATTGGTTCAGTGGATTTGGCGTGAAAGCGTAACAAACAGACTGACACAGTTCCTTTTGCATAAATTTACAATATTAGTAGGGATAATTTAGTGCAGATTCTTCAGTTACCTTTGTAACAAGTGGAATAGGCTATTTTTAAAAATTAAACCATGCTTTTCGCGTATATTCATATTATGTTTATTGCAATAATAGACACTTGAATTACCATTGTTAGTGTATTTGAGTTTTTGCCCACCTTTTTGGGTTTTAACCCGGGCAAAAATGGGCAATAATGGATTATTACTCTCATGAGGGTTAAAACCCGGTACGTTGCCCATCTACATGATCGCGTTTGCAACTCCTTTTAAATGTAACTGGCGCTTATGCCGTAATTCTAGAAAAACTAATTTGATTTTGAATTATGAATTGTCTCGCGTAAAAAAAAAGAATATACATTATTATGATTAGTGTGTGGGTCGTGATCGTCGTCGTCCAGCATTAGTTTCAACTTGAAATCGGATGAGGTAAGACATCGTCATTTTTGGCCTACTTTGAGGCGACTGACTGCGGTCCCTGCCAGGGTGAGGGGAACCAACTTACGAAATACCCCATCTAGGAAGGAATATCTTTCACTGCATTATCATTTTGAATTGAAATCTATGATGTAAATTAGAACAAAGTTTTGGGTTTTCAACTGAAAAGAAACATTGTTCTGCCAAGTTTACGGAAGAAAACAATATAGGTAAATACCCCTACTCGGCCACATTATCTTTCACTGCATTGTGCGTCCAGAAGAGAATACGATTGCTGCGACCGGAGCCCAGTCCATTATTACCAAAAGCTACTAGACATTTCGCGTCACATACCTAATTACTTTGCAAATACCCATCCAAAAAATGATATTCGTTGATGATTCTGTGTTAGTTCCTATTTCAATGATGTCATGTGTTGTGTGTGAAGATTTTATCTTGTTATGGTGTTAGAGCTAATGCTTAAATAAATATTTGTCACGTCACGTGTCTACTTCGACACGTGATTTGATTATGGCCGCGCCCCCGCCGGCAGGTACGTTCAGGTACCTGAAGGGTAGGGTACGTTGTGGTACAATGAACCGGTTAAATTTTGAGACCCTGTATCTTTTTTATTTATGTATATTTTTCTTTCAGTTCTCTACTAAAAGTTAGGAAATTTAATTAAGTTTCTAAGTGCATTTAAGCTTTTAGTAAAAAAAACCGGCCAAGTGCGAGTCGGACTCGCGCACCGAGGGTTCCGTACAAACCTGCAAGGTTTACAAAGTTCGTTCATTACGACAATCGAGTCATAACTATGGTAATCTTATTGCAAAATGAAATTCATAACATTACAATGGGGAAAGATGGAGGAGCATAAATTTAAGACAAAGATCTCTTTATCGTTTAAGTAACTAAGTACTAAGTAAGTATTTCAACTTGATAGCTCTACGCGTTCATGAGGAAAAAAGTAATAAGTTTATATTTATTAAAAAATATATATTTTGTAATGTAACTAAAAATTTAAGGTTTTCGGAATTTTTCCTTTATGTGTGCTATAAAACGTTGCTTCATGCCAAATTTCAAGATTCTAGGTCGACTGGAAGTACCCTTTAGGTTTTGATTCCCTTGCGAGTACTTGCGAGTTTCAAAATATGCAGCTTAAATTGCTGTTTCTTTTGATTGCGTTGACATAGAAGTTTGATTTTGTTACAGCTTAAAGGTATTATAGACCTGAGTATTTGGTATGAATTTCAATTTAATACCTCTACGCGTTTATGAGGAAATGGGTAGTAAGGTTAAAATTATTAAAAAAATATATATTATGTGATGTAACTAAAAATTTATGGTTTTCGTAATTTTTCCTTTATCTATGCTATAAGACGTTGCTTCGTACCAAATTTCAAGATTCTGAGTTCACGGGAAGCACCCTGTAGGTTTTGATTCCCTTGCAAGTGTCGAAAATTTGCGGCATAAACGGCTGTATCTTTTGATTGCGTTGGCTTAGAAGTTTGATTTTTTCACAGCTTCAAGGGACAGTAGACCTGAGTAATTGATATAAATTTCAGCTTCATACCTCCACGCGTTCCTGAGAAAAAGGGTCTTGACAGACGGACGGACGGACAGACGGACAACAAAGTGATCCTATAAGGGTTCCGTTTTTTCCTTTTGAGGTACGGAACCCTAAAAATATCATTTTCAGGTGAAATTATCAAGTTAAATAGAAAACGACATTTGGTTCATTGTGTACTCTTAGCATTATGCAATGAACCAGGGTATTTTCCACAGAGAACCATCCTATTATATGTACACATTAAAAAAAATTGTAACAAAGAAAAACTAATTTAATGTCTTCTGAACGATATTTATTAATATCAAAATATATTCAAATATAAAAAAATCTGAACAATAATCATCATGTGCCTGTGGATTGCAATTTTATATTTTTTTATTTTAGGCTTATATAATTTTATAATTTTATTGAAACACTAACTTGGTAAATTACATAAAAATAAATGATGACTCAAAAGTTAATCATCAAAAAGTAAATAAAAGTTGAAGATCCTAATATTTTTCACATTATTTACTGGGCTTAATACATGTAGGTATTAATGAAAATTAGGATAATTATTCATTATTGATCGTTTTTCGTAAAAAAACATACTTTAAGAGATAATTGTTGGTGTATCGTTTTTAATAGAATTATTGTCTTTATCTCATTGTAGGTACCTAGTAACTTAAAACTCGTGCTAAACGGAAACAATATCACAAAATTGCAGATAGATTAAGGATTCCATTGAAAACTAACAATTATTAAGTACACAATCTTTCAAGACGCAAAAGTACTTACAGTTCGATAGCTCTATGTGCTCTCATCGATTTTAATTCGACATCGATTCAGTGATAACTGATAACATAAAAATTCTGAAGTAACTAAATTGTCTTTCTCCAAGCTATTAAAAATCGAAGAAAGCTGTCAAAAACTTTTACTTTTGAAGTAGATTTTCACAAAAATGGTCATCATTTAACCGTTGAAGAAAGGATCGCCGCGGCGACTAGTGTGAAGGAGGGGGATGAAGTTGCGATTTGTTCACCGGTATAAGTTATCCCGATAAGCACGATCGTGTCATGAATGACGTGTTTCAGAAAAATATCGATGGTTCACTGTGCCTGCCTGGCTTATTGTAGAACTACCGACTTCTCTACCAGAAAGGCATTCTGTTAGGTGTAATCTAAATTCTTGGGCTGCTTTATATGCATATCAGTGATTTTGTCGTCAGGTTCGGAAAGGATATGTTTGGGATGGCGGCGGCGGCGGAACCGCTTGTGTACACAGAGTAAACGCCTACAAAACTACTGTGTTTGTAGCAAGTTCGTTTTGTTTCGTCGCGAATGTAGTCATGATAACGTCTCTCTGATAAATACGTAATAAAAATTGGGCTCAGTCATAATATCAATTAAATATAAAACAAATTGAAATATTTACTAGTAAACATAATTATTTTTTAAAATGTTCGTCTTTATTTTAATATTTATTGTGACCATTTTCTACTATATATATTTCCGTCACACTCGGAAAGCTCTATATGAATTGAGTGATACGTTACCGGACGTAGGGATTTTGCCAGTGATAGGGCACACACATTGGTTTATTGGTGGACCCGAAAGTAAGATCATTTTGATTATTTTTGATTTTTTTAGTTATGAATGGATCATATTATAATTAGAGTAATATAAATAGAATACTTGTATTTCTACTATATTACAAATTAATACTTCAATTTTAGAGATATTAAAAAACTTGGACACTCTGGCAAGGATGGTGGATGAATCAGGAGGCACATCAAAAATTTGGATTGGCCCTGCTCTTTATGTTGGTAAGTGTGGAACTTTACCTTTTTATTAGTGACCATAGAGTTACTTTATATAATAGGAGTGTTTAGGCCAGAGAGGTTGGAAAGCCGCGCTTCGATTCCGTAGTAAATTCGTTATTCTAAGACTTAGAAATACGAATGAATACCAGATAAAATCTCTTGTAAAGCACACTATATTATTTTAAAGGGGTTCCCCTGAAATTGTATAACATAAATAACCCTATTATTAAAATCCATAACAGACTTGCCATAACTTTAATTCGTATAACAATAAGAATCCATAAATTAAAAATACATACTTACCATTATTTCGCATAATTATTAAAATCTCTAATTTTATAATCTATAATTTAAAATATATAACTTTAAAAATCATAAATATAATTTTATGTTAGTGGCTCTTCATTTTGACCCTCTAGTGTACTGAAAATGAATGCAATAAATGTGAAAGGTATGATTATTTATAAGACGTATGTCAATTTAAATAAGATTGCTTGAGTTGGCTGGTCATTGAATTTAATTTCTGTTATTAAAGTACATTGTATAACATTACATATTTAAAAAATATATAATTCAAAAGATACGACGCTTGTGGAGTTTCATCTGCGAGCTTTTCTCCACAAAACATTTTGCTTTGCTGAACTCGCCACTAAATGTAACTTTATTTGAATTAACTAAGTGGTATAGAAAGTCCAAAAATTGATTTGATAATAATCAGCATTTAATTATAAAACATTAAATAAAGTTAAAGTATTCATAGCAATCATCCATAGAACACATCTATAGCACGCATCCTTGTATAATAATGGTTAAAAAGTATTTTTAACACAAGCTTTTATTTAAATGCTCTACAAAGATAAAAATAAATTTCGGCTTAATCAACAATTAATTATTTGATTAAATTATTTATATGTTATAAGCTGGTAGTGTATTTTTCAGGCATTCAAAGTCTAAATAATAAGTAGGTATGAAATGTAATAATAAGCCTATTCGTATTTATAATATTAGTAATGAAAAAATTATGATTGTTAATTTTATATTTTTTAATTGTTATACATACTAACAGTATTCATATTAAAGATAGGGCTTTTAAATTTATGTATTTCAAAATTATGGATTTTAATCGTTATGTTATTTAATGATTATGGATTTTCAATGTATGCATTTTAAATTATGGATTTTAATATAGACCCATTTTAAAGTTAGTAAGCTACTAAGCAAACGTAGCAAAAGCAAAAGTCAAAACACAAAACAAGAGTTATATAAGAATAAAAATTTGAACTACAAACTGAACACCCTCTGTTCAGTTTGTAGTTCAAAACCAAGGAGGTTTAACCTGCTATAAAAACTCTCATTTAAACGGATTTTACATAATCCTTATAGTATTTATATATGTATAAAGCTTATAAACGTGGGATATATTTTTATACCTTTTTATTGTATTAATTATGTTTGTGTGTGTGGTAATATATTTTTAAGAGTAAAACCAAAATAAAACGAAACTTTAGTCCATCGATAAGTAATTGTTAAAAGCTGCGTTCCTCGAAGACCTTTGTGGACGTCTTTCGTTTGCCTGACGAATTCTTGGAAAATTTTCAACACGGAGAAAGAGCGGATGTCTGCGAAATAAATAAATCATGAATTGAAGACATATTATAGAATTGGTAATAATAATAGAAAAAAACATTATTTGTATCTGTACCTATCTATCTATTTTAAATTATAAATATATTTGTTGTAGAGTGTAAATAGTGAGCATGTTCGATCAATCAATCAAAGTGAGTAGTTTTATCGTAATAAACAACATATTACGAGTATGTCTTGCAGTGTCTCTGGTACCAGAGGATATCCAGAAGATTCTGGAAACGTGTCTGCAGAAGGACAGCTCATACAAGTTCCTACGAACCTGGCTGGGCAACGGGCTGTTTGTGGCGCCAGGTGAGATCATAATATTATATCCCTACCAATATTTATTAATGCAAAAGTAACTGTCTGTCTGTTTGTTACGCTTTCACGCCAAAACCACTGAACCGATTTTGATGAAACTTGGTATGGAGAATTGGAGATAGAATAGACCTTGGGGACGGACATAGGCTACTTTTTACCTCGGAAAAATACATCATTCCCACGGGAAACACTGTAAGCGCGGGCGGAGCCGTGGGGCGAAAACTTTTGGCGAAACTTGGTATGTATAGTATAGTGTTTTAGAATGAAAATAAAATAAAAATAACACTATTTGTAGTGACCGTGAGGGCCACTACTAAACGATGAATTTAAAAGATTAGCCTAAAGTCCCTAACAAGAAATAAAATAGGAAATACACTGTACTTACGGGTTTATTGAATTAACGACAATCAAATTTCTAAATACTTAAACAAATTAAGACACAGAATGTGGTACTGAAAGGGTAAAAAAATGACCCACCTCAGAGTTAACTGTTTAATTTAAATGCTGAATTTAAAGGTCAAAAGGTAGGTTTAACGCGAGTTATGAGAGCTCTGATAACGTCTGAAAAACCTAATGATTCAAGTGCCAAAGGAAAAAAAAAAAGAAAAATTAGTGGCGCGACGGACACGGCGCTTGTAGAATTTGGAAAAAAAACTAATACTTAGGCGAACAGGTAGACTGAAGTTGGGTTAAAATTATTATAGTTTTTAAAAAACAAAATAAGAAAATTCAACCAAGTTAATAAAGTAGGTAAGTAATAAATCTTAGGGGCGGATAGGTAGTTGGAGATAAAAATCTTTATAAAAGACCAAACATCAACATCAAAAGCTAGCTCAGATCTGCCAAAATATCCAAAACGCAAAAAACATCGCCGAAATAAATAACAAATTCAAATATAAGAAAGAACGAAAAAAGGAAAAGTTAATAAAGAGTTCAAACTAGTAGCGAATGCTACAATAGGTATCAAGCTGACCTTGGGGTATGATCGAATAGACCTTGGAGATGGACATAGGCTACCTTTATTACCGCGGGAAAACTTCTCATTCTCACGGGAAAAATGGCAGTGCGGGCGGAATGTTTTGATGAAACTTGGTAGGTACAAAGATATAAAAGATTTTGAGAATGGATAAATGCTACCTTTTACTACGGGAAAATACTTTATTCTCACGGGAAAAATGGCAGTGCAGGCGGAAAGTTCTGATAAAACTTGGTACAGAGATAGAATAGACCTTAGGGACGGATGTAGGCTACCTTTTACTGCGGAAAAAACTTTATTCCCGCGAAAAAAATGGGAGAGTAGGCGAAAAGTTTTGATGAAACTTAGTACAGAAATAGAATAGACCTTGGGGAAGATATTATATCTAATTATAGCTTACTGGATGACAAAAATTTCTGCGTTCTGGTCTTATCCAGAGGTTCTCAAATAGGGGCCTGAAAATGCGGCGAAATGGTTCCAGTAAAGAATGGTACGGCAGTGTTTGCTTCGCTTAGATAAAAGGTAGGACTTGGGGCTAAACGTCGCCGCCGAGATTTTTAGTGTGCACATCTTTTGGCTTGAACGATGATAAGTCATTTTCACACTCTTTCTACTTTAGGCAGGTATTTCACGGTAGGACGGTAGTCAAAGACAAAAGATGAAACGGACGCAGTTATGCGCAAGAGTGCGCGGTGTATTTGAATCTCATTCTAAAACGCATAAGTTACTGCGTCCCTTTCGTTTTTTGTCTCCCGTGAAATAGGTGCCTTATTGGTTTTTTCCTTTGGAAAGTGGATCTATGGAAGGTGCACCGTCGATTCCTGCTGCCGATATTCCACGCCCGTATCGTGGAGGAGTACGTGGATGTGTTCGCCGAACAAGCGGGCTTGCTCGTCGAGCGGCTCGCCGCACACTCGTCTGGGAAAGAATTCGATATATACCCTTATGTCACCTCGTGCATGCTGGATATTGTGTTCGGTGAGGAAGCTACCTACACATACCTACTTTATATTTTAACTAGCGACCCGCCCCGGCTCCGCACGGGAAAATGGTTATTGTGGGTTATCCTTAAGTATATTATGCATGTATTATACATATAAACCTACCTCTTGAATCACTCTATCTATTAAAAAAAACCGCATCAAAATCCGTTGCGTAGTTTTAAAGATACATAGGGACATAGGGACATAGGGACAGAGAAAGCGACTTTGTTTTATACTATGTAGTGAAGTTAAAAAAAAACTTCAATTTCCTCTAATAGGGATCATTAATCATTTCATCAATTAAAAGAAATCGAGATTAATAAAAATACAATGAGAGCTTCGGAACAAAGGGTTTATGAAGTAAATTGAAGTTACTGCGTGGATTTCAAAATAATTGATAGAGTATGTTCATACCTGCCTTCGAAGCTGGGATTCGCGAGTGCGAAACCCGCCCAGAGCTATATCAAGAACCAAAATTGTATTTACCTACTTCCTGTTTGGCTGGATTTTATTTGAATACTATCTAGTAAATAAGATCTATCTATCTATCTTGAGATGCTTAGGTATCCAACGTGGCGTCGACGTCATTTGTGACCTTAGACTGACTGATAAATCCAATAGATCGACGACTTGGTAAGGAGCGCTAGAAGCCACTAGATATTGGTGAAAAGGTGGCCTTTGTACAGTATTAGATAGGTGTTCGTCGATTGAAATTAAAGATGAAGTGTATAACAATGTCTACACATGTTATATTATAATGTTACAACTTGAGTAAATAAGGAATATTAATAGTCATATTAAATTTCTATGCTTTCAGCTAGATTTTTATTTTATTTCCAACCTTTTAGTGTAGGATAGGACCTTTGAAGGCGGTTTTATATATTTTCTAAATTATCTTTTTATCAAATTTTCGTGTCCGCAGAGACGGCAATGGGAGAGCGTATGAACGTGCAGCAAAACCCGGACACTCCGTACCTGCGCGCGCGCCACACTGTCATGTCGATCATCAGCCTGCGTATTTTCAAGGCCTGGCTCCAGCCCGACGCGCTCTTCAACCTCACTCCCTACGCCAAGCTGCAGAAGGATAACATCGATCTTACCCACAAGTTTACTGATGAAGTAAGTACTCGCCAGTCGAAATAGTACCTAACCTCAGCGATATAAGCTGATTGTGAGATAGACTCTGTAAAATATTTTAGTTAGAGACAAAAGTATTTGGATGCCTTACAGCTATATTTACAGCGACAAAAGAAAAGTCCATATCGTCCAATTATTCGCATGAAGCTGCATATGTTACACCAGGTCAAAAGGTATTGATAGAAAGAATGGCTGTTACCTCAAGGAATCCATCTTATTGATGATGATGATTATGAAACATTGAGCCCAAAGTTTGAAGAAATCAAACGATAATTTCTGAATCATACGTAACATCAAGAATATTTACTTAGTCAAAAACGTAATACTAATTTTGTGCTCATAATACGCGTCTGTACTAAGCATAGAAACGCTGAAAAATAAGACACACAATGCTCGTCAACTTTTATGTTTAGTTTAATGTTTGGTTTTAACCTCTAGTATTTATCCTTTTTACTGGCCTTTACGGAACGATTTGTATGACGCAAAATTATATAATAAGTTGGTTTGTACATAAAATTACCTACATCAAGTTTAAGGACGAGGCCGAGGGCATTCTCTGAATGAGTCTATTTAAGACCTATTAATCGATGTACTGTCTGTTTGCTCTTTTACTTTAGGTAGGTAGATAGATACCTACTCCTATCGAGGTCTGGGTCAATCAGAATTTAAGTACCTACCAAATTTTAATGATTCTGCGTGGATCTTTATCACAGAAGTGAAGTATGCTCGAGGTTATTCGACGAGTCAAGATTTGCTTGCCTGTCAATTTTAAGAATGAAAAAAAAAAAAAAAAAAAAAACACACGCGTCGAATTGAGAACCTCCTCCTTTTTTGAAGTCGGTTAAAAAATGATTTTCATTTTATGAAATACTAATTTGTAACAAAAGGTTAGGTTAGATTAGCATTTTTTTTAGCGAACCATTTCCATTATATACCTAACACATTTCAAGAAATGAAATTGCTCTCTAGATAAAAACTTGTCAAATTGTCTTAAGTAAATTGTATCTTTTTAGGTGGTTGTTAAGAAACGATCGCAGTTTGAGAAAAACGAACGTGTAAATGAAGGTAATAAATAAGAATCACAAACAGGACTCTACCGCTTTTAGTCATAACTAGCTTTCCACCCGCGGCTCCGTCCGCGGTAATAGGTTTTCCCGTGGGAAAGAAGTATTTTCCCGCGGTAAAAAGTAGCCTATGTGTTATTCTGATGTATAAGCTATATTATTGTAAGATCTGATCTGATTTGTTGTTATGATCTTAATTTTTCGCTTCGATTATAATTTAATATTATTGTAAGTTTCATTAAAATCCGTCCAGTAGTTCCAGAGATTAGCGTATATAAACAGACAGACAGACAGATGGACGGTAATTTTTTTCAAAACTTGTATTTTTGTGTATGGCTCCTATTTTAGGCTGGGATATTCGATTGCTGTAATTATGCCCTAAATACTGGCATATGTAGAATCATCCTATCACCTATGAAGCTGATGTTATAGACATTTATAGGTCATAGTTGACTTTACGTAGTAAATCAATAATTTTGTTATATTGTTACGTTGATAGGGCGTAAAGATATGCTGGCACTGATGCTGGAGAGGAATCATAAGTTTACCAATGTGCAGCTTCGGGAGCACATTGACTCTATAACCATAGCCGGTAATGACACCACCTCCCTCGTCATTTGCTACGCGCTCATGCTGCTCGGTTACCACATGGACCATCAGGAAAAAGTTTACCAAGAGTAAGATAAACTTAATAGTTACCTACCAAAAATATGTGTAATATGATGGACATTACACGATTTCAGATGGGGCCGAAGGGAAAATTCAGGTTACGCATACCTACTTATATAAGGGTACCAATAAAACGAGTGACTGTAAATTACAGTTTGAAGTGTCAAAATTAATTAATTTGGGTTATAGAATTACTAAGTGAGCGACATCAGTCTAACCTAACCTAACCAATCGATTTTATTCTGGGTAGATTTGTTTTTTTTAGCGGGGGGCTGCGCCCTCCTGTACCCCGCTTCGGCTAACGCCCTGACTACTATTGTCAAAGCCAGTGACCTTCGTGATGCCAGTTGCCCTCTCTGTATTTCCAGTCGCTCACTTAGTAATGTAGTCGCTCAGATAAAATTTTAATCTCGTGAGTAATCCCGTATGGAGTAAGCTCGTTCTGGATTTTATTATTAATCAATATTCGTCGTTAGTTTAGTTATTTTTTCGCTTACTCAAATTCATACCGCTCAAGTTATTAAAACAGTATGTCATCATCATTCGCAAAGTTTTTTTTTTATTCGCTCGTTTTATAATTCCCCCTTATATAATATCTCTTCATACGAGCCCAGTTGTTATTATTTAGTAGACACTCGAACATGGTCCTAGAACAGGGCCAATATATCGGGACCATTAAAAAATACTAATAGATAAGTAATAATCCAACATTTGCTGTTCAACTGTGTCGAATCTTTGACATGGCCTTAAAGATCTGTAATATAAAATTTATGAAATTAATAAACCAGTTTTTTTTTACAGATTACAAGCAATATTCGGCGATTCAAAGAGAGCTGCAAAGAAAGAAGATCTGAACAAAATGGAATACTTAGAGAGAGTGATAAAGGAAACTATGAGACTATACATGGTGGTGCCAGTCATCGGGCGGAAGACGGTTGAGGAACTGAAGCTTTGTGAGTAAATATCTCACATATGGGATAATAGAAAAGTAAAACATTTATTCTACTTTATTATCAAAGCCTACTAGGAAAAATAATGCCCTCATTAGCTTTTCAATTCGGCATTGCAGCGAAATGCACCATTCCACCCGGCGTAGGGCTGGCAGTGATTCCTTACGTGATCCACCGTTCAAAGCGGCTATGGGGACCCGATGTGGACCTGTTCAACCCTGACCGCTTCCTCCCTGAAAACAGTGTCAACAGGCATCCCTGTTCCTTCATACCCTTTAGCTACGGCAGTAGAAACTGTATTGGTAAGAAACACTAAAACATATTCAATTTTATCTTATCGCTTTTAGAATTCGTTGGAGCCTAAAAAACCGAAGGGAATGCAGATTTATCGCGCACACACCAAGCGAGTTGTATGCCGAACGCCTCGCGCGGCCAGCCTTGCCACAACAGCTCGCTTGGTGTGTACTGAATTTAGATATGCCACAGCTCGAGACTTTTAAACCCTTATTTTAAGACTCGCCTCAACTTTGACGACTCGATTCCGAATAAACGATCGAGACTCGTAAGTAAAAAAAAGTTCGACTACTCGAGCTCTTTGCTAAAAGACTCGAAGCTCGGAGCCGAGCCTTTTAAGCAAAGAACTCGAGTAGTTTAAGAACCCGAGTCTTTTAAGAAACAATTAAAGAAAAACCTATTTCATTGGTAATTTAAGTCTGCTGTCAAAGGTTTCGAGACCAGTAGGCCTACTATGAAAGTAGCGACAGGCTCGAGAAGCTGCCAAACGCGACATAGTGACATTAGAGCCATAGCAGTTCTGTCAATATGTCGCGTTTGACAGCTTCTCGAGCCTGTCGCTACTTACATAGTAGGCCTACAGGAAATAGAATATGTAGGTAGGTAGAGATGTCTTGAATATTTTGTAACTACTTACCTTTCTCATGCCGCCGGCAGACGCAGTTATGCGTTAAGGGCCCCCGACACGGTCAAACGGTTTGATTCAAACACGTAGATTTTGGTTTGACTCAAACTATTTTGATCGTTTACAAAGGTGGTTTGAACGGTTTGTCAAACATATACGAGTTTGAAGCCTGATTGATGAAATTTCATATTTTTGTTGTTTGACGCGCCGTTTGATCGTGTTCCGACGCGTTTGAACAAACTCGGCATAGTCTTGCTTTGGATTTTGTAGCGTGAGCTTGTGTTTGACGAGATGTCGTACGGCAGCCTCGTCAGAACGTCATTCGGATCGTGAATTTACTTTTTTGCTATTATCATTATACCAAGAGGCACCTAAATTGTGGAAGGTGAAATCAAAACATTCATCATCATCATCATTTCAGCCAGTAGACCTCCACTACTGTCTAAAACATTACTTTGATAAAAATAAAAAGGCATCTTGTCTGCGTCACAAATACAAACAAAAAACGACAAAAAAACCGTAAAAAACCGATATCAAACAGTTGCATACCACACGTAAGGCTTGAATCAAACCGTTGGATCGTCTCGGGGGCGCTTTAGAGTGAGCGCGGTGATTTGTATCTCATTCTAACGCATAACTGCGTCTCGCTCTGTTTGGCAAACACGGCACGCGTATGGAGCCGTCTTCAAGAGTACACACCTACTTAGGTATTGGAAATTGTTATTCGTATATTTCGTAGGTCGACATTTCGGAATGCTGGCAATGAAGATGATTCTATCTACTGTACTGAGAAATTTCAAGATAACGTCAGATCCCCACACCTGCGACCGGCTGAAGATAGAAATACTGCTCTTCCCGGTTGGGGGACATTTGCTTAAGGTTGAGAAGAGAGAGCTGCATCATGATTAATTGTATCGACTAATTCCATAAAATTTTGAACTTACGTTGTTATATAATTAGTACCTATGTAAGATTGTCAAGTAAGTAAATAAGGGGGTATAATGCCCTGCCTGTGAGTGTCCTCTGAATGTCCTTCCCTAAAGCCCTTACTAGTTTTGGCAAAATAAAGCTGAGTTATATTCCGGCTTTTTCCAAGAGGACATAAATTTCCCTTCTCAGGAATTTTGCGAGGACTGTGATAAAGCATTATCATAGATTTCACTTATATTTATATATACTGTTGTGTATTTTTAAGCTGTTTTTAAAAATAGGGGTTTCAAAACCTATGTTTAATTTTATTACAAGAGTTATAAAACGTAAGTAAACGTAAGGGCTTGAAACCGGTATTTTGAAGAGCGCTAAATAATGGTTTTTTGTGCATTACGCTCTTTAAATTAAATTCAGCTCGGTGCGAAATTTCGTTCTGAACAGATATCGGAACCGGAATAAACCAGGTTAATTCATTGGGTACATTGCGAGCGTAGAGTAAGCGAGACGGGCGCGCCGCTCGCATTTATGCTGTCTTATTCAGACAAAAGGTATTCGGAGAAGCGAGCGAAATTTTTCGTTCTTTAACCGGTTAATTGAATAGAAACCGAAATCATTTCGTTCTTTGAGCAAAACCAGAAAAAAAATGGGTTCCGGTAGAGCGAAACCGAGAAGATAACGCTCTCTTGCGCAATGTATGGAGATGCGAAATACCTGGATTGAAATTTTAACCAGGTTAACAAGCCCTGGTAAAAATAATGTATCGGTGAATTTTGAGAAATTACACATTATGCACTAGATTTTTACGACAAAACGTAATAATATCAGGTACGAAATAAAAGAATATATTTTTAAAATAAAACTTTATTTCTCAATTCCATGCGAGTCCCACCATTTTCGCTTAAATACCGATCGAAAGGGGAATATTGTTTTTCTAAACTAGACCCTACGTGCAGCTTAACCTCCTAAGACCCCGCGTACAAAATTTTGCACAAAATAGAATCTATCAGTCCCAGATTTGTAATAAAGTTTATAGTAGTAACCGCCCACTGTACAAATTTTTGTACATTTTCTTTAAGTTCCTCTAGCTTTTTTCAAATCTTCCCGCGACTAGTTTCACACGTCAAAACTACTTTGTTAGTCTGTATTGTCTATGTTATCAACTCTGCCAACTAAAAAAAAGTGAACTGTCAAAACCAGCTGCGTTGAACGACGAAACATGCCGCGACCTCGTGCAACGAGTAAGTTTAATCTGAAAATACTTAATTAATCACTACTTTTCTCACGTTACTGTTTATGTTATTATGAAGTTAAAGGTGTAAATATTACACACGATTAATAATTTTCGTCATTGTATTAAATATAACAGATTTACAAAATGGTCAATTATTATGTTCAATTTTTTGTACATTGGTTCTCAGTATCAAACGTTAGATCTCAATTTGTAATTGAGTATTTTTGTGTTTTTACTTTTAGATCTTAAAAAAATGACATTCTTCATTGTCTCGATGGATCAGAATACGAGTCAGAATGTGAAGAGGACCCTTTTTAAGATAATGGGACGGATGATGAGTACACGCCTAATAATGAACGAGAGGAATCATCCAGTTCTTCAAGCTCTGGCTGTGAAGATGAGGTCTCGCATGATGAAGTTGACAATGAGGTACCATATGATTCTCCTGTTCCACGAGGACGCAGCAGTACACGACGTCGTCTAGGTGGGACACTATTTTTAGTTCGTAAATTACTTTTGTTATGAATGACCTATGAGATTTTTTTAAATATTGTAATTGTGATTTTATGTGGCTTATTAGAATATAACTAAGTTGAAGAGAATCAGACTGAAGAATTTCGTTCCATTTTTTAATAATTTCCTTAATAAAGCTTAAAATTTATAATTATAATTTATTATTTACCCGGCAACGTTAAGACCCAATGTACAATATTTTGTACAAAAGATAGGACGACGTAAGTTTACCAAAAATGTTCTTTAGATACCTAGCATTACGCTAAAAATAATTCCGAAGTTCTAAATCACCGAGCTTCAAATTTATGAAGTTTTGGATCTCTGGGTCTGATAGCAATAAATTAATTTGTGCACAATTTTGTACAATGGGTTTTTATGACTACCATGCTATTTCAAACCTGGGTCTTAGGAGGTTATAAAGAGTTACATTCCAATAATGGTGCTGTTTCGAAAACTTAACTATTAAATCAAATTATACGTGGTAACAGTTTGTTAGTTAGGTTGGGTAAATTTGAAAACTTTATTAAGTATCGGACAGGTACTTTAGGTATACATCTAACGCGTAATGAGTTCTTCCGCCATTTTGTAAATCGTTGTTTCAATTAGACGACTATTTGTCATATCTAATTATTTCGCTTCAAAATCAGGACAAGTCGTTTTAGTAATATTTGGGAGAGGCCATTGTTCAGCAATGGACACACATGAACTTATATAGGCTAATTAATCTAGTTTTATTGTTAAGTTCTGAGTTGGGCTACGGATTATAATAATAATACCAGCAGCGTATAGAATATACATTCCGCAAAATCATTCAAATGAAAAGCGACTTTTGCTCTAATACAATAAAGCGCAAATCACATCGCACGGAGCCGATTTACCGATACTAGAAAAAATTTAGTAGTTGCCTCTCTTTCTTTCGCGTATCGCCCAACTTCTCAGCATTCTTCCAACTTATTTATGGACTCGATTCTAAGCTTAAGTTTTCGAAGGCACCAAATAAACAAACTCGACATTGGTTGAGCATCCCACCATCCAAACCTTAACCTATTATTTATATTACATTTCTGATCGTACAAACAAAATATGGAAAACACAACAAACCTGGGTAAATATTAAACAAAATATTATTGTAAAGTCTGACCAGAAAAAATAAAAAATAAATTTTATTATTTTGTTATAAAATTAGTTCCATTGAATTACGCAAGATGGCATGATCTTTTATTTTTCTGATCAGGCTATACATTTAAAAACAACTTCGTTAGTGATATATGATAATATTATAAAATATTTCAACATAATTTTCATTTCAATTCATTCAACAGAATTCGGTAAAAACCAAATATGGTACTTTTAAAATACTTAATTACAGTCCTTTTAAAAGCGAAATTAAACTTTAATTCACAAACATTTTGGACATAATATAAAATCAATTCATTTTACGGAGGTCCTACAATGTAAATAAATATGTCGGAAGTCATCAAGTCATCACGACTAATATCTTAAGTATTTTCCATCTCAAAGACTCTGGGAAAGGAGGGCCAAAGAGATATTTTTTTATTTCGATAACCGGTTTATTTAAGTTAAAAGATCTACCTGAATTGAATATAAGTAACTGGTTGTTTATTCGCAAATGAAACTGAACAACTTTCCCCAAGGAACATAGGTTGAAATATCAAAATTACAATAGGCTATTTGACAATGCGAAAAATAAAGTGTTAATTACTGTAATCAGTATGTAATGTAAGTTTAAAAATGGATATTTACTATGGGAAGTTGAAAATAATAATTAATTTATGTAAAAATCCGTAAATAAAAATGTATTTTTCTTGGCGTTTGTCACGTGACTCAAAACGCTCCTGTTTGGTCGGGTATAGGACATATGGCACTAGCCAGTAAACATCGTTTTCTACTTAAGCAACTTGTAGTAGTAGTACTGGCTAGTGACGTCACCGATGCCATTGCGACGCCATATTGTCAAAGTAGCGTTTTGGCGCGCTACTTAAATATTGAATTTTTATTTTGATATTTTTCAGGAAATATGTACCAGAATTAAAAAATACAACTATTACTGGGATCCACAAACTCTACTGAATAATAAAAAATATATTTTAAGAACCAGTCAAATAGCCTATTCAATTTGTCATACAAAGTGGCCGGTCACGTGACTGAAGTTTATATGAAAAGTTGAAAATTAATTTTGAGATTTCACCCTATATTCCTTAAGGAAAGTTGTTCAGTTTCATGAGTACTACTGTTATATTGCGGACAAATAACTATTTAAATTTCACTGTGTGGTATACCTATGTATTCAATTACATGATTTTTCGTTCACACGGAGTTACATTATTGCAAAGAAAGACAAAATTAGGAACAGTTGTATAGAAATAACCTATTTTGTTATCTTAGTGTATTTCTCGCTAACAAATGAGGAACTTGTGTACGCCCGAAATACTATCACCGTAACTTTAATAACTTACAGAAATATATCCATTCCGGGCTATGGGACGGTCAAATTAACAATATTTATATTAATGCTGATGACATTGAATATTACACGAAATGAATATCGGAGATCATACTTGTAATAATAAAAACGTTCATATTGCATGTATAAGAATATTATTTTTTTGTAGTGTATTATACTATTATACAGGGCGAAGTGGTAGCTTAACAAATAAATAAAAAACAAGTTCAATTAAAAAATACACGTCAGTCCCATACAACACGGTCAATTTGTATGGGAAGTAAAATTTTGTTTCAATTTATTTCTGAAGTTTCCACGGGAAAGTTGTTCAAAACTATTGACTGACAATGCCTTTTCAGTTTTTAGCTTAACAATAGGCACCACTGAGTTGTAATGTATGAAACTGTATGAGACAGGACACACCGTAATGCGCAGCCCTACACAATGCAGCTCCCAAGACACAAACGGCTGCGTGAGTACACCGTACCTTACGCAGAGCAAAACCGCAACGTCGCGTTGATGACGTTGTATTCAATGGCGCGCCATATACGACCCACCGAGCGTTGCGTACTCATCTCGATTGCGTAGCGTAAGCGTAGACGTGTAACAAGGTGCCTTGCATACCACTTTTTTCTCATCACATTTACCATTTCTTTTTCGTCTAAATTCGAATATTCTATTTTGGAATTCATTCGTCATTCGTGTCATTTCATCCATTTTGTTATTGCCTTTCCCCTGTATCGCTAGCCTAAAAGGTCGTTTTTTACGTTAATTCTATAATTTTTATAAAGTTTTTGTCCAGAACCAATTTTAAATTAAAGAGTACTGTATTAAGCAAAAGACAACTGTGTTTCACTTCTAATACGTGCAGTTTCCTGTTCTCCTACTTCTCGCTAAAAACTAACTCGTTCGCACTCGCTGGCTCGCCTGTAGGCTTACTATGTGAGAAGCGACAGGCTCGAGAAGCTGTCAAACGCGACATAGTGACAGAACTGCTATGGCTCTAATGTCACTATGTCGCGTTTGACAGCTTCTCCAGTAGGCCTACTATGTAAGTAGCGACAGGCTCGAGAAGCTGTCAAACGCAACATAGTGACATTAGAGCCATACCATTCCTGTCAATATGTCGCGTCTGACAGCTTCTCGAGCCTGTCGCTACTTACATAGTAGGCCTACAGCTTGTCGCTTCTTACACTGGTGAGTCGCGGGCGCGACAGACGTAAGCGTAGGCGTAGCCTGGTGTGACATCGGGGTACGCCGTAACTACGCGCATGGTTACGATGTAGTTACGGCCAATTTACTCGAGAGGACTGTCAACGCCCTAGAAAGATGAAATGTGCGGAGTTAGGGAGACAGAATAACACGACAGTAGTTGGTAATAGACTGAACATTTATTAAGTGAAATACGGGTTTATATATTAAATTTTCGTGTCGTTGAACTACATGCTTTAACCCTGACATTTACCATATCTAGAATAATATTAAGTTACATTGATATTTAATACATTGTTATTATAAACATCTTAACTAAGTTATTCCATATAAGGTACCGTTATGGTCATCTGATATTCAATGTTTTCATATCTAAAATTATATCAAGTTACAATGATATTCAATACATTTGTTTTTATAAACATCTTAACTAGGTCACTCCATATAAGGTACCGTTACGGTAATCTGATATTCAATGTTTATGTAATAAAATATTAATTAATTTATCTTATCATTTTCCCAATATGGTTAAATAGGACATACCTTTGTACCTACACTACACCTTCCCCCTTTTTTTTGAGACAAAAATTTATTACACAATTTTTGGCTTAAAATACAAACTATGTACTATTTAGTAAAAATCAATATTATTATTATTACATAATATGCTGTTCAGTAATACAATTTTTCACTTACATTTCTAAATTTTGACGATACAATGTCTTTTTTTTAACTTATTTATTTGGTTAATATATGTATTTCTTAGTTCTATTTTTATGAATTATATTTTCTTTACCTGAATATAATTTATTTGATTAAAAAAAATAATATAAAGAAGATAGAGTAAAATTGGATACAGTATAATAATATACGGGACCATATTATACTGTGCTCGACGATATGGGCGTGAATGTAAAAATATTATATTCTTGCTCTTACATTTATTTCTCTATGTTTATTAGTTATATATTTTTTTAATTTCTTAAACTTCTAAATACTTAATTAACATGATTATACTGTTAAAATATTGTATTATTGTTCTTATATTTATTTCTTTATCTTTATTAGTTATATATTTTTTTAATTTCTTAAACTTATTTAATACCTAATATGATTATACTGGCGATACTTTTATTGTACTGTTGGCAATCTTTTGTTTAAATTTTATTTTCACCTGTTTCTTACATTTATAATTCGATTACATTTCTTATTATTATTACAAAATTACCATTATTATTAATATTAATTTCCAAATAATACCTTTAAAATTAAACAATATAATGCTTACCGTTTTCATTACTTTTTTATTTCAAATAGCTTTTACTCTACGTACCTATTACCTTTGTCTTATCTGAGTTTTAATTATTTCATCTTCATATCTTTTTTATTTAATATTACTAGACCGATATATGTTTAACTTTTGATAGTGATTTTTAATCTTATTAACATCTATGCACTGTTTGCTTCGTCTTATTCATTGTCGAACGTCCTTGAGATTTATAAGTAAATGATTGTTTAAAGTTTCTTTCCGAAATTGTTTTTCGTATTGAGGTACCTATATTAATGTTATTAAGTGAGTTTTGTAAGTACTGTCACCTTTTTACTAACGTAAGTATTTATTTACTTATCGGGTAGCGATCCCTTTTTATTATTATACATGGTACTTAACATGAGTCGACTCTACAATAAAATAATGGCAATACATATTTGTATGCCGGGTCGTCGTGGCGCCACGCCCTTACTATATGTAAGTACAATTTATTTGAGCTCTTACAAACCATTTCCAACATAATTCACTGTGCAATCTCGTTGACACTATGATCACATGAAGGATTGGGACCCAACAAAAACGTACCAATGTATGTGTACTTATAGTACTTATTTGTGTCTTTGCTTTTGGTTACCAATAATTACGCGAGGAAAGCTCGTTTCGTTCACGATCAAAAATTAGTGTGGACACTCATTATATAGGCAATCATTATTTTGATTCACCCTACAGTATTTACTCTTCATATTGGAGCTCGTCCATCCTATGTTGAGTCAGTGACTAGTAGAATTTGACCTATTTATTACTTACTTACTTCTTGTGTGTGTACTTACTTTTTAGCGCTATATTTACTCACTTTCATTTACTTTCTTTATTTAATTAAAATATTTTTTCAATTTAATTTTCGTTCTTACTATAAGATTTTCATTTATTTTCCACTGAACAAATTGATTGACTGTAATTTAAAATAACCTTTGCATGGCCAGTACAAAAGCTTTCTAAAACAGTTTACCAATCTATTCCCGTGTTTACGATTATTCACTATCTGTTCTTATTTACTTTTACTCAGTGATATTCTATCGGTTCGTTTTCTTATTATATTTTGTTCATGGGTGTTTTACTCTCAATCAAATATTGAGGAATTTTGTAGTCGCAACTGGGGACTTATTTTTAAAACTCTTTGTTACAAATATCCTTTTTTTTTTTTATTATTGATTTTCATTTCCGCAATAATAAAACTGTTTTATATCCATCTATTTTTGTCTTAAAGGTGTTCTGACTTCTACGCATTTTAAATGGTTATCAATTTTTTTAATTTTGATAATGTAAACTCATGTTCATGTTATAGCTTCTTAGAATGACCGTAGTCGTGTATAAAATACATGACTAATTAAGAGCTGAAGTTGTTACTATTTATTCATCTCTAGCACCTTGTATGTATTTTTATAATGACTGATCGTTTTTTACTGACACAATACTTATTTATTTTTGTACTTTGCTAACCTTCACTGAATTTGCTAATATCCGATTTTTTTTTTAATTTCTGCTTTCATCTTAAACACAAGACTTATCCACCTATCAATTTATAATACTCTGTATATCTCTGAATTATCATTTGTTGTGTTTTGCAAAACATAGCTAAATCTCTCTAGGTTGAGACACAATGTTAACAAGGATGGCAAGTAAATGATGATATTATTTTGACTAGCAAAGCTGGTTGCTTTAATATTTTGTAATAGTCCTGTTCAATGAAACTTAATTCCGGTAAATCTTTCGGTTTTTTTTTTTAATATACCTACTACTCTTGGATGATCAGACCAATTATAGTCGGAATCAATCACTATCAACCGAACTGTTTTCTTGTTCTTCGCTTTCTTTTTGTTTCTTTTGTGCTCTAGTCATAACTGCGAGTAACCTGCTCTGACTTTTGTTTTAGTTGTTCACTAGTAATTTCTATTCTAGATAACGCGTCCGCAGCTGCATTATCTTTTCCTTTCAAATACTCTACCGTGAAATCGTACTCTTCTAAACACAAACGAAACTTAGTTAATCGACTTGATGGGTTGTTCATGTTAAACAAATTTTAATAAATTAATTGACGATGATCTGTTTTAATTCTGAATTTTCGCCCATACAAATATGGTCTAAAATGTTTTACTGCCCATACTATGGCTAAAAGTAACTTTAAGGTCGACTTGCATATGCGGCTTACCGTTCTTATTCGATAAAACACATCCTAACGCTATGCCTGACGCATCCGTGTGTAGAATGAACTCATTGTTATTTGAGAAGTCTGGATACTGTAGTAAAGGTGGGCTACTTATTGCTTTCTTTAGCTGCTTAAGTGGCTTTTCACACTGTTTTGACCAGTTAAAATCTGCATTTCTTTTTAATAAGTTCTTTAAAGGCAAGGCTGGCTTTAAGGAATTTCCAAAAAAAAATGTGGCATTTTTCTTAATAATTGACAAAAGCAACAAAACGTCTAACTTTGTCAACGTTTTGTGGTATTGATAAATAAAAAATATATTCTTAAATACCTCCATCATTTTGTTGTACCTCGGGTGATTTTAATATCTTTAAGTGTATTTTTTATTTAAAACAATTTATACTTCTATTTTTCTTATTTCCTTTTTTTTATAAATTTTTTTTTTTATTGTTGTATCCTAAGTAAATCATGTCACATCTATAGTTTATGTTATCTAGCTTTGATTACGACACCTACATACGTACACAGCAAAGCTATCTTCGTTCGTCACTATCGTGTCAGCATATTATTATCATGTTGCAGTTAAGGTGAACACTTTGTCATTATTAATTGGTGACTTGAGATTATTTTTTTTAATTAATGTATGTTTTTCATTTATTTATATGCGTGTCTCTGAAAGCGCGTCAGTTTTGTCTTTTTTTTTAATATTTCCACATTTTTGTTACCTTTCTTTAAAACTCAGTTTATTGCGATTCGTTTACATCTTTTGATTAAATAGTTTTTTTTTTAATGCTAGATTTATTATTCGCCTTTTTAACATTTTTTGATCTTATTAAGTGAAAATAAAATTGTTTATCTTCTTTTATTTCAAAACACTTTCAACTATAATTATTTTATTAAATTGTAATCGTTCTTTTATTATTTCTTTTCATTAATTATTACTTATATTGCCAACAGTATTTTTATTTATTTAAATTATGGTCACGGATAATGTAATTAATTATTTTTTTAAAACAACTATTTTCCTTATTTTACTTATTACTCATGATTTTAAATAAATACTTTTATTTATTACACGATCCGTGGCTATCTTAAACATACAACTTACATTTTAGGTTTTTCTCTGGCTACATTGCTTGCTTCTCCTTAACATCGCGTCGCTCTGGCGCACGGCAGGGATACCTTACATTCAGCGCATCTTGATATTCATATCTCCCTGCAGCATCCACTTCGGACACGAACTTCTCCCTGCGCCCAGCAAGTCATCATCATCGTCATAATCATAATCGCGATCCAACATCTTCATTTGTTTCCTGGTGTAGCCGCTTCTTTTTTATCTGTCTGTAATATTTTCTTCTTCGGGTTACCTGATTGCTCTTCTTTCGCTTTCTTCTTAAACCTGGCGTTGTTATATTTTTTGCCTTTTACTGCAGCATGTGATTGTAATGGACTTGATCTTTTTCCAGCAGGAACTTGTTTCTTCTACTGATCTCAGCTAGTTAAAAGTCAAATTACCGTCGTTGGATTTCGTCATTTGTCTCTTCTAACTCTTTTTCTTTCTGTTTTTCTTCTACCTGTTATATTAATTCGCTTCGTTCTGCTGCTGTACTGGTTCTTTTTACTGAATTCTGGTGCGATGTGCAGTTCCGAACTATATTTAATTTGTAATTGTAATAGTTCTTGCTGTTTTTGTTACAACTGAATTTTATTTCTTTTCCGTCGCGTTTTTTTTTTTAAACTGGAGATTGATACTAGCTTTTATTTCTTTCGCGTTTTTCGCCGATTAATTTCCCGTTGTTTCAATTTTAGTTTCTTCTTAGTTGTCTTTACTCGGTTTCTCTTAATTTTTATTCAATTATCGCAATCTGGTGCAGGCGTGGTCCCGATATTTAATCTTTAGTTATTCTGTTTGAAAATATACTTTTAGCGAAATAGTTTTTTTTTTTTAGTTACGTTTTAGTTTTTTTTACTTGCGGCACTACATTACGTATGGCTCGGAACCCACAGCGTACCAGCACTGCCTGAAGGCAGTGGCTGGCAGGGTCGCCATGAAATGTGCGGAGTTAGGGAGACAGAATAACACGACAGTAGTTGGTAATAGACTGAACATTTATTAAGTGAAATACGGGTTTATATATTAAATTTTCGTGTCGTTGAACTACATGCTTTAACCCTGACATTTACCATATCTAGAATAATATTAAGTTACATTGATATTTAATACATTGTTATTATAAACATCTTAACTAAGTTATTCCATATAAGGTACCGTTATGGTCATCTGATATTCAATGTTTTCATATCTAAAATTATATCAAGTTACAATGATATTCAATACATTTGTTTTTATAAACATCTTAACTAGGTCACTCCATATAAGGTACCGTTACGGTAATCTGATATTCAATGTTTATGTAATAAAATATTAATTAATTTATCTTATCATTTTCCCAATATGGTTAAATAGGACATACCTTTGTACCTACACTACAAAGAAACGTGCTTCAGAAAAAGCTCAAACCCCTTATTAAAACTAGATGGCGCCTAGCTCCTCGCCCGAGATTATATTACAAATACACTAGTAAATAGCTATAATTGTGTTTTTTTACATAAATAGGAACTAAAAGTTATTATAATTTTTAATTTCACGTGATTTCATAATGATAGTTAATTTGTGACTGGTAGTGACATCTATCTTTTCTTTTAGTACTAATTACAGGAACACGCATTGTAGTAGGAGAATTGACAGTCCACTCGTGTATATTGGTTCATGTTACGGCGTAAGTAGGTATACGCTACCCTACTTTCTGGGCCCCTAGCTTGACCGAAAACGTAACACAATTATATATTCGTGTGAGCAAAAATTGCACAAAGTTCATTTATTCATAACCTGCTCGCAGAAACAGGTAAGTAATTTGTCAAACTTAACGATACGCAATAACTGTCTTTGGATATATATTAATCATAATTTTAGTAGAAAGACAAAGTAATACTTAGGTATTTTCACAAAAACAAAGCTTATTTTTTGAATAAAATCTTTGACATGCTTAATCAGACATATAAATTAATGTACAGCATAATTTATTTTAAGCAAATGACCTGACCGTTGCGCCTTATCCTAACTTGTTCAAAACTTATTAGATAAATTAATTATGACTTTTTTATCATATGTGCCAAGTTCCTTACACGGCAACAATATTATTGTTATTAATATAAATAAATACTACATACAGTGCGACAATTAAGTCAGGCCGCTTTCCAACCAAAGACAGATGAGAGAGGGAGAAAAAATACATCAATCACTTGAAACACCTCACGTCACTAAAGTGATACTATTAGTTATTCCTTGAATACTGCTTATATTTTTAGCACTTACTTGGTGGAAAAAAAATTGATTCCAGTTTAATTTTTTTGGCTTTTACGATTATTATTTTTTTTTATGAAAAGAGTAGTCTGTTTGGAGGTTATTGGCTACACTGTTCAACTTTCAGCCAATTACGGCCACTTCCGGTGGCTTTACAACCAATCACTGTATGTTTAATAATGTTGTGAATTGTTGTGTGGCCATTTATGATTATTTTTTCTGTCATAATTCAATTTTCCTTTTTGTCATACTGTGTTGAATATTGTTGAACGTAAGGTAGCTTCTTTTCCTTTTATTTTAATATTTTTATTTAAATAATTATATCTTTCCTCATAAAGAATTATCGCATACAATCTTACATAATTATTGCTTGAATGATATTATACAGATAGTCTGTACATTCTTATTACTAAACTATTTATTTTCGACACAAGTCTACGCCATAAGTACCTAGACCAACCGACTTATCTATGAATTAAAGGGCGGCGCTAGTAGTGTAGGTATTCCAAGTAATCGCTACAGTTTTTCAATATGATTGCTTTAGTTCAATTTTCGGCCACTTTTCGTATAAGTTTGTAATTCTGTTGTACAATAAATCACCGTATAGGGAACTTGACATGTTTTAGTATAGTTTGACCACGTAATTAAGTCGCTACTTAGTTTTTACACTCGTTTCTGAATAGGAAAAAATGCAAATAACGCTATACAGTTGACAAGTTCTTAAATAATTACAATTTTAAAAATATTTCGAATCGAAAGTTATTCAATTTATGAAACGGTATTGAGAGGTTTTTTGTTATTTATCTAACATTTCCACCGTCTAATGGGGTAAACAAACTATACTTCTCATCAAAAAAATCGAAACACTTCCGTACTAAGTTTGTTTGCAAGGTGTTTCGATTTTTTTGATGAGAAGTGTATTTCAAACGTACTTTTTTTTATTTAACATGTCTATTAATAATATGGTTGTTTTCTTGATTATAACAAAACACTCGTGATTTAATTATTTCATTTTACAATTAAATTTTTGTATTTTATCTGACGTCATTAATTGTTTAAGAAAGACCTATGACGCATAAAAAAATGCGTTGTTTTTGACATTGTTATCATACTCTGTAGAACTTATATAACAGTGGTCACTCACGTATATCCTAATTAGTTGGCCTTCTGTTTGCCGTTGAGTAGCTGTGAGTACTCGTCGTAAAACCGCGGGAACAATTGTAGAGCGAGGTACACCACTGATAGATACGCGGCGATGCCTAACGTCAGAATCAGGTCAAACACTGCTGGCTTTACACTGGAATATAAACAACATAACATTCAATTAACCATTTATAAGTAAACCAGCGAACCGCCCCGGCTCCGCACGGGAAAATGGTTATTGTGGGTTATCCTTAAGTATATTATGCATGTATTATACATATAAACCTTCCTCTTGAATCACTCTATCTATTAAAAAAACCGCATCAAAATCCGTTGCGTAGTTTTAAAGATTTAAGCATACATAGGGACATAGGGACAAAGAAAGCTACTTTGTTTTATACTATGTAGTGATAAATATGTGGGGACATCTCACACACGGCCATCTGACCCCAAACTAGGCACAGCCTGTACTATACCCATAGTACAGTTAGACAGCTGATATACATACATATTTAAATATACAACGTCCAGACACAAGGCAACACAAGTGCTCATCACACGAATGTTTTCTCTGGGCGGGATTCGAACCAGCGACCCTGTGCTTAGTAAGCAGACATACTACCGACTATATAGGCTACGGGGTCGTTAAGGTTAAAATTAACATAGTGGCCACTGCCTTGTAAAGAGTTAAACAAAACCGTTGCTTGATCCTTTCAACAACTAGAAAAGAACTATAATCTTCAAATGGCTGAAGATATTTTTTGGATCATATGCTAAGAACACTCTCGATTGTGACACCTTGAAAAAAAAAAAACTAGATCATGATCGGCGCATCCGTTTTGGCATTAAATTTTTTAAATAACATTCAATAAAGGAAAAGTTCAATGAACTTTTGTCCGGATTTATATGAAGACCATAGTATCACAGGGGGGACGGCAGTATGGGCTAAATGCAAGCGTGTGCGTAACGGCGCGTGCCTACACGGCGCGCTCACATTCAAACCGATGCGGCCAGATGGTGTGGAGATAACTTACTGTTCTGAGTCTACTGTGAATACTGTGATAATCACCTGTATAGATGTAAAAATTCCGTAGACTACCGGTATTTAACAAAATTTTTGGTTGCCACCTTGCAAATAATTAAATCATTAATTTTATTTACCCAACCTTCTTTTTTTCATCTAAACTTATTTAGCGATTTCTAGGGTAAAATATAGCAAAAATTCGATTATCTAGTGATTTATAAAGCAAACTTAGTGATTTAATTATTTGAAAGGTGGTAACACTGACCGAAAATTTGGTTAGCTACCGGTAGTCTACGGAACTTTTACATCTATACAGGTGATTTTTACATCTATACAGGTGATTTTTACATGTATATTCACCTGTATACGTATAGCGTGGCCTTGGTGGGTCCGTAGAGCGTGTGTTCTGGTTCCCGCTTGTCGGTGGAGTGTGCACTCACTGACACTTCCATCAGCCGAGATAGAGCGCGCTCTAGAGCTCCCGACACTCCTGCAATAAGGTTACTATATAAAAAAATTGTCACAAAATATAGATCTGCAAAAATCTATAACAAAAAAAATTCAATACTAGCTTCCGCCGCGGCTCCGCCCGCGTTACAAGTTTTTCCTGTGGGAATGAGGCATTTTTCCGCGGTAAAAGGTAGCCTATATTACTCAGGGTGAATGTAGTTTTCTAATAGTGAAAGAATTTTTGAAATCGGTTCAATAGTTTTTGAGTTAATTCATTACAAACATACACACACACACAAATACAAATCTTTGCTCTTTATAAGTATGTAAAATTAAAATCTAAGCCATTTGAAGTATTAATAGCTAAAAATTTTAATCAAACTAAATAGTAACTGTACTGAAATAAATGTATGATTAAGTAAGTAATACATGTACCTATTGTACCAAACCTATTATTGTAATAAAAACCGGAATATGACACTTAATGCATTTCTAATCTCATTTTAAAGTCTATTAATTCGAAAGTCTATAAATCATATTCACGCTCTTGAAGGCTCCCGAGCATTTTCGCCTACTGTTATTTATTTATTTTTTTCTAGAACTTTCCTATAGCTAGTACCGCCGAGCGTCAGGGCCGGTTATTCGTAATTTTTGAGATTTGAACCTTAACAATATGTGTAAAAGGAGGGTCTATATTAAAACCCATAATTGAAAATGTGTATATTGAAAATCCATAATAGTCAAATGCCATAATGATTAAAATCCATAATTTTGAAACACATATATTTAAAAGTCCTAAATTTAATACGAATACTGTCAGTATGCATAATAATTAAAAAATATAAATTTGACAAATACAGCACACATTTATTAAATTATTATTTTTTATCACCAAAAATGCTGTTTCTCTCATGTTCTTTTTTACCAAAATATCTTAAATGTAGGATTTCGAAACATTATAGAATTATGGATTTTAATAAGTATGATAAATAATGGTATGTATTTTTAAATTATGGATTCTAATTGTTATACTATTTAAAGTTATGGCAAGTCTGTTATGGATTTTCATAATAGGGATATTTATGTTATGCAATTTAAGGGGCAACCGTAAAAGGATGTTAGTGTGTTACCAGCGGTGGTGGGCGCGGGGGCGAGCAGCGGGGGGGCGCGGGGCGCGGCGGCCAGGTACTGGTACCACTGCCGCACCGCCGCCTCCTCCACTGCCTGCACACACACACAAACAAACATTTCATTTCAGAGGTTATTAGTTCCATTAACGAATGACTCAACGGGGGGTGTAGGTAGAGTGCGTAAGCGGGAGCCTAAGCGATTTCTTCAGAAACTTATTCAGAGTGCTTAGGGATAAAAAAAAAACTACAAGTCCTGACGTCTAGGAGGTGAGCTGGAGGGGGAGGGGGTCTAAGGTCTCATTTTTAAGTTTTTCGCCAATATTACAGAAACGGTGCGTTGTAGCAAAATATGATCTAAGATAAAAAGAAAGCTTATAAAATTCTCTACAACTGTTATTCATATACATTTTTCATATTCCTAACCGTTTTTGATCTGGAAGAAAGACGATCAATAATAAAATTATCAATATCCCTACATAATAAAGATTTAAGAGCCGCGCTCTTGTCGGTGGATGGAGTCTACGCCATTCTGTTCTGTCTTCCGTCCTCTTTTTGATCTCCTGATACGACACGACATCTACTCCTTCGTGTCTGTCTGTCTGTGTGTGGCATCGTAGCTTCTAAACAGATGCGCCGATCTTAATCTAATTTTTTTGTCTGCAAGGTGTCACAATCAAGAGTCTTCTTAGCTACGATCCAAGAAAATATCTTCAGCAAATTGAAGATTATCAGCTCTTTTCTAGTTGTAGGATCAAGTAACAGTTTAATGGCGGAGGTTTTTTTTTTTTTATTTAATGTTATTCCTTCAATGTTTTTGATAAAGTCATCGTGTCGTATCAGGTGACCCAGCATCTTTCCCCTTCTATTTGAAATGATCTCCATAATACCCAGTCTTTTCCTCATTCACAAGTTGTAAGACTTCTTCATTGCTTTTCCTTTCCGTCCAGCTAATTTTCTCCATTGTTCGTCAACACCAGCTGAAACATGTTGATGAAATTAATGAGCAGGATCTTACCAGCGCATCGTTGTATAAAGCCTCGTCTTCATCGCTGTCTTCGCTGGTGAGGTTGTAGACGTGTGACGCCAGCGCTTTGGCCAGCTGCTGTATGTTGGTGACTAGGTTCTTGAGGTTGGCTTCGCTTGGAGTGTCTAGGATCGAACTCCGCCGGGGGTCTTTGTGGCTCTGAGGGAGGAATTGAGTATAATCATAGTTAATCATACTAATATTATAAAGAGGAAAGACTTGTATTTGTGTGTGTACCATAGAACATTTAAAAGAGGTTAGGGCGGCGGCGCTGTGGGCGGGGCCGGCGCGCCAAGACTATGAGCAAACGCTCATACTCCACGCAAAGACGCGATCGCGCTGTCTAACTCACACATAGCTATAAAAATGTACATCGGTATGCGTGCATGCGTATGATTCGTTTCCATTTGAAATCGCGTGATTGAGCGGCGCTATGATTGGCTAGATTTGAAATTGCAAATATGTGCGTAAACTTCATCTTTATTGAAGTACAGATGTAGTGGAGGTGAAAGGTGGGGTGGAATCGGCGACACCGGATTTCATACGGACGGCGCATTATCGCCATTCTAACCTCTTTTTAATGTTCTGTGGTGTGTACAATTGTATGCGCGACGGCGCTGGCTTGGCGAAGACGCTGGAAAGACTGTTGTGGGGGGAGTCTGTTATTTTGGTTCAATTTAGATTATTATTTCGGTTCAATTTGTTATTTTGGTTTAATTTAGATTGTTATTTCGGTTCAATTTAGATTGTTATTACGGTATAATTTGTTATTTCGGTTTAATTTAGATTGTTATTAAACGCGTAATTGAAATTGAACCGAAATAACACACCCCTCCACACTGGTCTTCGAGCGTCTTTCCAGTGAACCATTATTTGACTAACCTGCAAAGAGCTAAGTGTGAATGCGGTCATCCTCCTGATGCTGAACCGCTCGTGATGCCAGGCTAACACCTCGTCTGCCAGGTTGATCTTCTTGTGCGTGAGTGGCGCCCCCAGCCGCGCTCCCAGCGAGTGGGCCGCGCCCCCCGCGCGGGGGGGCTTCGACACGTGCATCGCGATACCGGGGGCGGACGAGAGGGAGTCTAGGCACATCACGAATGATACGTCCTGTAACGGTAATACAATACAATGTATTCGGGAATAGTAATGTCACAAAATAAAAAGTTTCCAGAAAGTCCACTCCCGCCGTCCTTGAAATTAACTACCTAAACTTGGTTGACTCCTTGAAAAACGTGTATCGTCATTTTTGTGTTGTGTTTAAACAGCCAAATACATTACAACAGTAATAAGAACACTTATCCATTTTTTTAGCACATCAAACATCAATAGGTTGTTAATAATCGCGAGAGCGACGAATGCACGTGGTCCGAGATTGTATAGTATAGAGCGTGGTCCAAACGGCCTGTAAACGCAATGATCAATGTGTGCGTAAAAATATGGCGCTTAGTTCCGAGTGGGCCATATGTCTAGGCGCGCCGCGCGCCGCCGCTATACGTCATTTGTGGTAATGTGGTGATGTGTGCGGGTGTATAAGCTATTCTGACCCCGTAACATGCAGTGCTATGACAAAAGTTTGTCACACATTTAACTGTAAAAAAACCCGCCATATTGAAATATCCTCTAATAGGATAAGAGAATACGCATGCACGACAAAATTATGTCTGTCACGCATGGACCGGGCATGTTAGAGGGGCTGTAGTTTTTACGTGAAAGAGTAACAAACATCCATCCATCCTCACAAACTTTCGCGTTTATAACATACTAGGTTTCCGCCGCGAGTCCGCCCGCGATAACAGGTTTTCCCGTGGGAATCAGGCATTTTTCCGCGGTAAAAATTAGCCTGTGTGTTATTCCAGGGTGTCAGCTAACCCCATACCAAATTTTATTAACCTTTTATAAGGCAAAACAACTTTATGAAATTCATTCGTTTTCGACTTTATGTTGAGTGTATAAGATTAAAATTAAAGTGGCAACTGCCTTGTAAAGGTTTTAAATCACTCCAGCCGTTTAGACGAGAAGAAGTAAGTAAACAATACACACTTACACACAAACTTTCGCCTTTATAATATTAGTGGTGATGTGATAAGATACCTGCAGTAAAGACGCGTCAGCGGAATCGAGTTGGGTGGCTTGGCAGTTCAACTGGTGTCCGCTAGATGCCAGCACGAACAGCAGCGAGGGGGCTGCGCGGATGGCGGGCGCGGAGTACACACACACATACACACACACACATACCTGCAGCAATGAAGCGTCAGCGGGATCGAGTTGGTCCTCCAACCACTTCTTGGTGGCTTGGTAGTTCAGCTGGTGTCCGCTAGATGCCAGCACGAACAGCAGCAAGGGGGCTGCGCGGGTGGCGGGCGCGGAGTACACACACACATACACACACACACATACCTGCAGCAATGAAGCGTCAGCGGGATCGAGTTGGTCCTCCAACCACTTCTTGGTGGCTTGGTAGTTCAGCTGGTGTCCGCTAGATGCCAGCACGAACAGCAGCAAGGGGGCTGCGCGGGTGGCGGGCGCGAAGTATACACACACACATACCTGCAGTAAAGACGCGTCAGCGGAATCGAGTTGGTCTTCCAACCACTTCTTGGTGGCTTGGTAGTTCAACTGGTGTCCGCTAGATGCCAGCACGAACAGCAGCGAGGGGGCTGCGCGGGTGGCAGGCGCGGAGTACACACACACATACACACACACACATACCTGCAGCAATGAAGCGTCAGCGGGATCGAGTTGGTCTTCCAACCACTTCTTGGTGGCTTGGTAGTTCAGCTGGTGTCCGCTAGATGCCAGCACGAACAGCAGCGAGGGGGCCGCGCGGGTGGCGGGCGCGAAGTACACACACACACACACACACATACACACACACACACCTGCAGTAAGGAAGCGTCAGCGGAATCGAGTTGGTCCTCCAACCACTTCTTGGTGGCTTGGTAGTTCAGCTGGTGTCCGCTAGATGCCAGCACGAACAGCAGCAAGGGGGCTGCGCGGGTGGCGGGCGCGAAGTATACACACACACATACCTGCAGTAAAGACGCGTCAGCGGAATCGAGTTGGTCTTCCAACCACTTCTTGGTGGCTTGGTAGTTCAACTGGTGTCCGCTAGATGCCAGCACGAACAGCAGCGAGGGGGCTGCGCGGGTGGCAGGCGCGGAGTACACACACACATACACACACACACATACCTGCAGCAATGAAGCGTCAGCGGGATCGAGTTGGTCTTCCAACCACTTCTTGGTGGCTTGGTAGTTCAGCTGGTGTCCGCTAGATGCCAGCACGAACAGCAGCAAGGGGGCTGCGCGGGTGGCGGGCGCGAAGTATACACACACACATACCTGCAGTAAAGACGCGTCAGCGGAATCGAGTTGGTCTTCCAACCACTTCTTGGTGGCTTGGTAGTTCAACTGGTGTCCGCTAGATGCCAGCACGAACAGCAGCGAGGGGGCTGCGCGGGTGGCAGGCGCGGAGTACACACACACATACACACACACACATACCTGCAGCAATGAAGCGTCAGCGGGATCGAGTTGGTCTTCCAACCACTTCTTGGTGGCTTGGTAGTTCAGCTGGTGTCCGCTAGATGCCAGCACGAACAGCAGCGAGGGGGCCGCGCGGGTGGCGGGCGCGAAGTACACACACACACACACACACATACACACACACACACCTGCAGTAAGGAAGCGTCAGCGGAATCGAGTTGGTCCTCCAACCACTTCTTGGTGGCTTGGTAGTTCAGCTGGTGTCCGCTAGATGCCAGCACGAACAGCAGCGAGGGGGCTGCACGGGTGGCGGGCGCGGAGTACACACACACATACACACACATACACACACACACACCTGCAGTAAGGAAGCGTCAGCGGAATCGAGTTGGTCCTCCAACCACTTCTTGGTGGCTTGGTAGTTCAGCTGGTGTCCGCTAGATGCCAGCACGAACAGCAGCGAGGGGGCTGCGCGGGTGGCGGGCGCGGAGTACACACACACATACACACACATACACACACACACACCTGCAGTAAGGAAGCGTCAGCGGAATCGAGTTGGTCCTCCAACCACTTCTTGGTGGCTTGGTAGTTCAGCTGGTGTCCGCTAGATGCCAGCACGAACAGCAGCGAGGGGGCTGCGCGGGTGGCGGGCGCGGAGTACAGCCGGGAGAATACGCGCGCCAGCTCTAGGAGAGCCACGGCGCCCGAGCCGTTGGAATCCGCGCCCACTGACAACTCCTGGATATAAACGATGATATAAACATACATACAAAATTCTTGATTTTAAATAGAAAAGTTTTTTTTATATTCTATTTCAGCCGCTGGATGCGGGTAGCGCAGGATCGATCGTCGTGGAGATCTTTGGGGAGGCCTTTGTCCAGCAGTGGACGTCTACAGGCTGAAATGATGATGATGATGATGACGATTTCAATACAAGAACGTATAACGGCTGACAGGAACGTACAAGTAAATATTTTTACGTAAAGCCTGACCAAAGAAATAAAAAACCTTCTTTGGGGGCGCCACGTGTATATTTTCACGATTTCCCTTATGAAATTAGTTCCATTAAAATTCCGCAATATGGCGAAGTTTTTTATTTCTCTGGTCGGGCTTTACATACATTAATAAATGCTCTTTTCTCTATCGAGTTCACGATGTTTTTTCGTATAAACGTGCTAGGCCTAGGTTCGAGGCTCCCTCGAGCCGCCCCTAGACGACATGGCTACTCTGGGGTACAGCCTTCCGCTCCCCCGCAAGTGAAGCTTGATTCGTCGTAGCTTTTCGATACAAACGTAGGTCAATTAAAAAAAAGTCCAGCGAAGTTTTAGTATGCTAAAATAAATAAATATATGGGGACATCTCATACACGGCCCTAAACTAGGCAGAGGCTGTACTATGGGTGTCAGACAGCTGATATACATACAAATATAAATATACAACATCCAGAAAAAGGCCAACACAAGTGCTCATCACACGAATGTTTGCCCTGAGCGGGATTCGAACTCGGGACCCTGTGCTTCGAAGGCAGACGTATTACTAAATAGGCTACGGGGCCGTAAACTGTTTGGGTTAATATTCGGTACGCATCTAAAATAAGCATCGAACTAAGCCCAAGCCTCTCGATGGGGAGAAATATGAGCTGTAACGATTATTAAGTGCTAGCTTTTCGCCCCACGGCTCCGCCCGCGCTAACAGATTTTTTCGTGGGAATAAGGTATTTTCCCGCGGTAAAAAGTAGCCTATGTGTTAATCAGATGTATAACCTATATTATTGTAAAGTTTCATTAAAATCTATTCAGTAGTTTTTGCGTTAAAGAGTAACAAACATACAATTATCCATACTTACAAACTTTCGCGTTTATAATGTTAAAGCCTGACCAAATATAAACTTCGCCATATTGCGGAATTACATGGAACTAATTTTATAATAAAAAATTGTTGGTAAAAGCAGGTTTTTAGCACGCTTTTATTATAAGAGCTTCACTTGTAACTATGTATGTAAGAAAATCTTGGAATCTTAATTTGACCCACTTCCCGGTCTTCGATTAGGATGAAATTTTGCACACGCTCTGAGTTCTGATGACAATACATGACTAGCTAAGAAACGTCACTACGAATCCAATATGGCGACCTCAACAAGATGGCGGACTGGCAGTTTGAAATCCACCCCCATGATATGGGTATCAAACGAAAGGGTTTGCTGTCAGGAATACGAAAAAAAATAGTCACGTGACTTAAATCCAATATGGCGGACAGGAAGCGTGTTTTTTTAGTTTTTCAAACTTTTTTTTTTTTTCGATGGTGAGGCATTAGTAGTATTTAGGGCTCACCGGCACAAGTCCCTCCGAGTCGTAGTGCGCGGCGATGACGATGGTCTGCGCGGAGCCCGAGCGGCCCGCCAGCTTGCCGTGGATCGTCAGCATCTTGGAGTCCAGCTTTTGAGGGGCAGGGGCCGATACCACTGCCAAAACAAACCACCATTACTTTACAATACGATACGCCTGAAGTCATCCACAGACTTCCAAATAAATAGATAATGCGTATCTTTGTTATTATTCATTAATTTTTTACTAACCATAGTTTTTTAAGATATTGTTTACACACTTTTATGGACTTAGTCTGAAATAAATGATTTGAATTTGAATACAAATATTATGCTTTACTAAAACCCAAGGAAAACACACAGAAAAAAAAACATTAAATTCATGATACAGGCAACAGGCGCCCTTATTGCTAAGGTAGCAATCTCTTCCGGGCAACCTTAGGTTAAGGAGAGATAAAAAGAAAAGATCTATGCGGGTCGGTGGCAAGATAGCATTGTATATGTATAATAAACTAATTAGAAATAGAACATACTACTTTGTTTTGTTAAATTATTTAATTTTCCTCATTTCAGTTTTTTTTTTCATTTCAATTATTTCTTATTTCAGTTTTCTTTTGGCGAGGTTTACTATTTTTCTGTTCAGGCTATATAAACTTACCAATCTGATATCCATTAGAAGAGACAGTATTCAACATGGCTTCCAAGGCTGTGCCTGAACGGTCGTCGGTGATCATACTATGCTGCAGGTCCTTCAAGATGTCTTCAAACTCCGGAGACCATTCTGCGAAGTACACCGGAGCACTGATCTCCTCGGCTACCATAGCCATTTCTAGTAATTGGATATGCTGGAAAATGTAAAAATGTTTATTTGTTAAAATATGTACATAAAAAATATATTTTGTGGTTGGTGTTCTATTCTTCAAGTGATAATTTGCCCAAATGCAGGAATAAGTGGAAGTGGTTAAAGGTGAATCACAAACTGTTTTAATATAAACTTACATCTCGTTCCTCAGCAGTCAGCAGCGTAGTGTTGGCGGGCATGACAAGCAGTAACGCCCCGGCCTTGCTCCGCACCTGGATGAACTGTTCAATCGTTATATCCTGTACCCGAGCCACCACACAGTGCCGAGACGTGCTCCATGATGAGAGGGACCGGCCTTCTAGATTAAAGCTGGCACTGCGACATCCTGAAAATGAAAGCAAGGTTTGATTAATTTGACTTAGCAACACAAGCGAAGGTCAAATAAAGAAAATAGGTACTTGATTTGAAGAAGCATCTCGAGGTAGACATGCGTTAAAGATTAATTTCTCTGATAAATTACTCAAGATTATAATTGTATTGAGTTCTTAACTGTACAAATGTATTTTTTTTTACTTATTATGATCAGACAGATCACTCTGTATGCCTGCTGAGGGGATAACAAGATAAGAATAATATTGGTGATTCTGAACCAGGTTATTCATCTGTTGTAATTAATCATATTTTAGCCAACTAGATAATACATTAAATAATTAGTGTACATAGGTAACACAAAACCTAGACCTAGGTCATGGTTGTATAATTTTAGCAAAGAAAATTGCTGCAGGAAAAGGTATTTAAGGAAATATTCATTAAATCCAACACAGTTATTGACTAGATAATTTAATATATTCTTGTCTTGATTTTTGCTGCAAGTTTTCCTTGTAGGAATAAAATGGATACAATTATGTATGAACATACTTCAAAAAGAGAACAAAACATGCACAGAGCTCAACACAGGATTTGCAATGTAAATTTAACTATTCAAATTATCTAGGTCATGATAAGACATCATCTTTGTGTCAACATTTTCAGCCTCCTCTCCCAGGCATAACCTCAAAATATTCTTCATACCTTTCTTAATTTATAAATGAAACTTATGTAGTTCTTTCTTTCTTACCATGGGGGACAGTGTGAAGGTCGTATTGTTGCATTCTATACACGGAAAACTCATGAGACGCGGCGACCGGGTTAATTGGCGATATGAGAATGAAAATTGGCAGCGCCACCAGTAAATAATACGGCAGATACCCTTTAAATATCTCCGCGAACTCGTCCGCCTCGTGAATCCACATTTCGGCAACTAATTACAATAGTCTATTAACAGAATTATAACAGAAAATTGGTATTTCTAATTATTTAATCCGATTAGAAACCAGAAACCCTACGTGATAATGATAACTCGGTCTCGGTCGGTCAATGACATGACATGATGGTGACACATGACATGACATGAGTTGCCAGTACCAAAGTTAGATATTCCCTAAAATTCTGCTTCAAAATCACTTTTCTTCGTTATGTTTTGCAGTGCTCTTTGATTAGCACAGATTTTTTTTTATAAACAGCATTCATTATAAGATGGAGATAATAAAGTGTCACTGGCAGAATTGTCTTTGGACAGAAGCCAAAAACACAAATATTGAATTGAAATAATAGTGTGTATAGTTTTTAGCATTTATTACTTTTAGGTAGGTAGTAGGTACAGGTGTTGCGCTGAATGGGAAATTTATTAAAAATATAAAATTAGGATAAAAGTCCTTACAAAAAAGCTCAACAGATGGCACTAGTAAATCGTGAGGTAATACCTAAATACCGAAGTATTGGATTAGAAAAACATCCAACATAATCAACTAATTATCTTAAATTAATCTCAGTCAGAATCATGTACATTCCGACAAAAAAAGGCAAAAAGTCTACAATAAATCTCACTGTTCTCCTTATTTTACTAGCGTCTTCTATGGAAATCAGTTATGCATCAAGTATTGCTGAGCCGCCCTACGACGCTTTGCAAGATAGGTCAGTCACAGATAATATAATACTTGTTTCTGTGACATTACATCGTAAAAGTACAGTCACATAGTAGGTAAACTTGACGTAATATTTTGTGATGTGTTGGTAAAACAAACACACGTTATCTATTTTCTTTCCAAAAACGTTAGTTACTCATTAACATGGAGTACAGAACCAATGGAGAACGCTTGCGAGGGCGACCGCACACGCCAAACATATGTTATATCTTGCGTACCTCACCACGTTTTTAACCACTAGTGAATCAGATGTCATTGCGTCAGCCATGCGTCGGCCAATTGCAGCCGGCGCAGATCACCTCTCCCCCCGCGCAAATTGGTGACTTTGTTTCTAAGCAAAAGCGTGCGGACGCGCTCTCCATTGGTTCTGTACTCCATGCTCATTAACTAACATTTTTGAGCGCAAATGTACACCTGCGCGATCCCCTCCAAATTTTTGTTCTGGCTCTTTGAAACAAATTATGTTGTTCTGCAATAACCCAGAATGTGAAAAGTTTTTATTTTAAAAGTAAAAATTTTAAAAACCAAAATTTCTGACTCCTGACTACCTCATCTTTCCCAAGTTTAAGGGAACTCTCAAGAAGTCAGCAATCCAAATTTGTTATAGTGGTGATAAGTGGTGTCATGCATGGTGGTGTCAATCTTTTTTGAAAGTTCGACCAAAATGTTTCCAATAGGAAAGAAAATATGGTCGGTCAGTTCTTCAAATGAAAGTCACACGTGAGCACACGGCGGCGCCGGACGTGAGGGTGAGCGTGACGTGCCAAATAAATCAAATGTAACAGAAACATATTTAATTTTTAAAATAGCAACATAAGAACACATCTATTTCTGGTAGTGTTTTTCACTGCTAATAATAGATGACGCTAGTAACATTCTAGTTGCTTTATTTCCAGAACGAAAGCGATCTGCTGAAAGTGGCGAAAGCAATAAGTAGGCAACTAGGTACAGAAGCCAGCACATGCGGTTGGACATTCACACTACAAAATTCACTCCTACCGCTACGGAATACGGGCGCTCTCAAGGTCAACATGTCCAGCCGCATGTGTGATGTGCTGGCTTCTGTACATAACATTAACAACAATGGAAAAATAAATAAAATACATAATATAGCAACATTGTCAGCTCATCGCTTACTTACTATTTCTTCCAGACAACTTTTGGGTAGAATAAAAAGAATAATTTATATTTCAAAAAAACATACCTACATAGTTTATAAAAATATAGTAGGTACCTACTGTTTATGTATATCATACTTCATACTTTAATATATAAAGAGGAAAGATTTGTATTTTGTGTGTGTGTGTGTGTGTGTGTGTGTGTATAAATGTTTGTAATGAATAAACTCAAAAGTTTTTGAGTTTAATTTTTAATGGTGAAATATTAAATCGGTTCAGTAGTTACTGAACCGATTTCAAAAAATATTTCACCATTAAAAAGCTACATTTACCCTGAGTAACATAGGCTATTATGTTCATTGTTTATCTGTTCCCTCATCACTTCTAAACAATTTATCATAGTTGGCCAAATGACGTGTCATTTGAAGCCTCTTGATCGTCCGCTGGTTATTGGCTACATGACGTCACGTTTAATTGATTACAGCGCCCTCTAGGGTACTTAAAGTAAAGAACTAAAAAAAAAATATTTTTTGGCGGTGTCGTGTGGGGTATCAAATAAAAGAGCTTTGTTAGCAAATTTAAAATACGTAAACATTATTAGCTGTTACTTACGGCTTTGCTTGCAATCACCGGATAATTGCAAGAATTTACAAAATCACGCATCAGATGTAAAAACCAAACGTGTTTAACAATAAGAACATAATAATGGTCTGCGGTGCATAATAATTAAAATACGAATAAGTTAAATAAAAAGAAAGTTTAAAAACTAAGACCCAACTACTAAAAACACACTCTAAAAAGTACGAAACAGTAGAACCGAGTTTCGTAGCGCAAGTGTCCAGCCGCATGTGCTGGCTTCTGTACAAACTATTGATGATTTACCGACTATTCAATAAACTACACGTATTACATTTTAACGTATTTTAGATATAGGTATACTTTTTAAACTTTTTTTTTAGATATGTTTAAATTAAAGGATAGCCGTGCGTGATCGTAATTTAACTATTATAATGAATCTGTTTTGCTACAGTAGGTGGCATTATGACCACGGCTATCGTCGAATTGAGGAACCTCCTTTTTTTGAAGTCGGATTTAAAACACACATAAAACAAGTTCATTGTGGAAACGAAAATAATTTGTTGCGGATATAAAAAGAATAATGTACGTGACAAGGAAAGTGGTGTCAATATTGTCCCGGATACTGACAAGTGACCCGTGTCCGGAGTCATCCATCATCGCGACGTAGTAACTACTTTGGGGGCTGAGGCTCACCATTCTTTTCACTTAAGCCTCTTAAAAGTTAGGTATTTTTATTTTTGACTCTTAGAGCTTTTGAATTTTTGACGTAAAAGACAATAATCGCGGGTTCGAATCCCTTCAAATGAGACTTGTATATTTCTATGTATGTAGGAGTTGTCTGATACCCTTGCTGAACGGGTTCCATGGTTGATTGAAATATGGTGATAGATTAGAAAACCCATGGTCCAAGAAAACAAGGTCTAACCGTTAGACCACGTGACTTGACACAAGCCTACGTCATCATGCTGTTCATCCTTGTCGAATGCGTGTTAATAGACAAGGATGATCAGCATGATGACGTAGGCTTGTGTCAAGTCACGTGGTCTAACGGTTAGACCTTGTTTTCTTGGATCATGAGAAAACCTCTAATAAAATAAAAATAGACAATGAGTCGAAAAGATCATTTCCCAGTCTCGCAACAAAAAACGTTTGAGAAACGTTTGGTCAAGTATTATATTATCTGTGGTTTGGTACTTACTACCACAGATAATAATAATACTAGTTGTACTACTTAGCGACACGTCGTCGATACCGGCGGCGGCGGCGGCGGTTAGCGGTTTAAAAAAATTAAATTCGTATGGAACTACTGAAAACCAGAATAAGATTTAAAATAATAAAATAAAGTCCTACTGAAGAATCGAAAAGAACTACTGAAATATTTATATATTAGAATTTGGAAGGTAAGATTAAGTTAGATATTTAAAAATAAAAAATCTTTTCTATAGTAGGAACTTGAGAAATACCGAAGAAATTGAAATTGGTATTTGGCAATAGGTATATTTATCAAGAAAAAATAATATAATTCTTCTATTAAACTCCAAAAACTATATAACAGCAGTTTTGTGTATATTACTAGGCGCATAATTGGTGCACTTAAAATGAAAACGGGAGCTCGCCGATGAAAACTAATCGATTCATTAATTTTAAAGACTTTTGGGTTTTATTCCTATTCTGATTCGGTTGTTTTTCGGTTGAACTGCAAACTGAGCCTGCAGCGGGAGTTTTTTGTTTTGATTTCTGTCTGGATTCAGCTTGTTAGTGCGTCTGGCTTGGGACCTAGGTACTGCCGAATAGTTAGGATCTAACAACTGCGGAATTCTCATGGATACGACTTTAATATAATAATAAGAATGTTTTGGAACATCCCTCTCAGATTTTTTTCTATTTATACTCTAAGCTGAAGTGGGACTGGGCGAGACATGTCGCTCGCATGCATACCGAAAGATGGGCTAAACTGGCTACAGATTTTATACCAGAAAGTGGACGCCGACGACGAGGCAGGCCTCGACCAAATATCATGTAAAATGAACATAGCAAATTAATTTCAGCAGGTACGTGAGTATCTTTATGCCTATAAATGTATATTTAAACTACATACCTAAATGTTACAAGTTTTTTTCAAAGTAAAATAACTTTCACTAATAAAAAAATCATAAAACCCGCTCGCAAATTTTAGTGTTTTACAAATACCGTCTCTAAGTGATTGGGGATTCAACACTTCTCGTCCACTTTTCCTCTGAACATAACGATGTCATCCACTTAGCCTGTTTACAGGTCTATCTTTTCAAACTACAAAAGTTTGTTAAGGTCAAGTAGATTATCTAGACTTATCTAGAGGGTTGAGGTAGCTAGGTGTTAACTCTGTCAGTGCCGGGATGAAGGCACAACATGAGATTCCGAGTTCGAATACCAGTCTTCATCAAACAAATAAAGCCCGAACAAAGAAATAAAGAACCTGCTCTGGGGGCGCCACGTGTATATTTTTATGTTTATGGCAACAATTTCCATTGTAAAAATTAGTTCCATTGAAAAACACTCCCGATTGTAACACCTTGTAAACAAAAAAAAACTGGATCAAAATCGGCTCATACGTTTGGAGCTACGATGCCACAGACAGACAGACAGACACACGTCAAACTTATAACACCCGTCTCTTTTGTCGGGGATTAAAAAGACAAAGTAATACCTACAATTGATACACTTCTCTTTTCCAACAAACTAAAGGCTCAACCAAAATATGAAACCTCTATGCACCTCAGCAGCAAGTTACTATTTATTTAGCTTGGTCTCTACCAGCAGTACCAGCATACGCATTGTATCCGACTAGAGGTCTCCAGTTCCTTAGAGATAATAATATACTATCCTAGCAGTCTTTGATGCCCTTAAGAGTAGGCCACACTAGGAGCGGGTTGCAAAATCGAGGCTACAGGATTTATGCAAACCGAAGCTTTGGCGAGCTAACCCGACTAGCGTAAGTATAACTTTTGGCTATACAGGGTTACTTTTTAATCAGTGCACAAATTTTAGGTAGGCATAGATTAAAGAAAATAAAAACACCCGTATATTTTTATTTTATCACGTTTCATACAAAAAAATCGAAATATTGCCATTTTATGCATAAAATTGGTACCAAATTTTGTATGGAAAAAAAATTTTTAAGCGCCAATTTTCTTGATACTTCGTATAAACACTCATTGGCATAATTAATTGGACACGTATTCTGGCGTTTTTTGAAATTCATTCTCTAAATGGGTTAAAAATAGTGTCAAAATTTTGTAAAAAAAAAAAAAAAAAAAATTTTTTTTTCGTCTCATGTGATCTAGTAACGATACTGACTGTGTACACAAAATTTGTGCACTGATTAAAAAGTAACCCTGTATAAAGAGCGTCGGTGGCCAAATGGTAAGAGCCTTTGCATTTCATTCGGAAGTGCGCGAGTTCAAACCTCGCCCTACGTACCAATGTGTTTTCGATTTTCGAATTCATATGTAGGTACGTTTATTTGACGCTTTTATAGTGAATGAAATCATCGTGAAGAAACCTGCACACACCTGCGACCTGAGAAGTATTTAATTTAAAAGTGTGTGTGAAGTTGACCAACTGGGACAGCGTGGACGACTAAGGCCTATTCACCCTGATGTCAGGGTAGGCTCGAGCCCCTCGGTGGGACGGTATAAGCTACGTGTGTTCACATT